>OX465299.1:93391911-94749877 GCA_949987735.1 Leucophora obtusa | reverse complement strand
AAAATTTGATTTCACTAAACAGGTTTATGGGTGTATGAACACCCTGTGGGCAAAAATTTTAACCATTTTGCTCTATCTCGCTTAGTTTTCGAGTTAAAGGCGAAAAAACCAAATAAACGTCCTTTTCGTTCTAGCATTAGTAGTTTATGAGATATTTGCAATTTTAAAATCTAGCAGAGTTAGCTAAAATTTGATTTCACTAAAAAGGTTTTATGGGTGTATTAACACCCATAGGGCAAAAATTTTAACCATTTTGCTCTACCTCGCTTAGTTTTCGAGTTATAGGCGAAAAACCAAATAAACGTCCTTTTCGTTCTAGCATTAGTAGTTTATGAGATATTTGCAATTTTAAAATCTAGCAGAGTTAGCTAAAATTTTATTTCACTAAAAGGGTTTTATGGGTGTATTAACACCCATCGGGCAAAAATTTTAACCATTTTGCTCTATCTCGCTTAGTTTTCGAGTTATAGGCTAAAACCCAAATAAACGTCCTTTTCGTTCTAGCATTAGTAGTTTATGAGATATTTGCAATTTTAAAATCTAGCAGAGTTAGCTAAAATTTGATTTCACTAAAAGGGTTTTATGGGTGTATTAACACCCAAAGGGCAAAAATTTTAACCATTTTGCTCTATCTCGCTTAGTTTTCGAGTTATAGGCGAAAAACCAAATAAACGTCCTTTTCGTTCTAGCATTAGTAGTTTATGAGATATTTGCAATTTTAAAATCTAGCAGAGTTAGCTAAAATTTGATTTCACTAAAAGGGTTTTATGGGTGTATTAACACCCAACGGGCAAAAATTGTAACCATTTTGCTCTATCTCGCTTAGTTTTCGAGTTATAGGCGAAAAACCAAATAAACGTCCTTTTCGTTCTAGCATTAGTAGTTTATGAGATATTTGCAATTTTAAAATCTAGCAGAGTTAGCTAAAATTTGATTTCACTAAACAGGTTTTATGGGTGTATCAACACCCTGTGGGCAAAAATTTTAACCATTTTGCTCTACCTCGCTTAGTTTTCGAGTTATAGGCGAAAAACCAAATAAACGTCCTTTTCTTTCTAGCATTAGTAGTTTATGAGATATTTGCAATTTTAAAATTTAGCAGAGTTAGCTAAAATTTGATTTCACTAAAAGGGTTTTATGGGTGTATTAACACCCATAAAACCATTTTAACCATTTTGCTCTATCTCGCTTAGTTTTCGAGTTAGAGGCGAAAAACCAAATAAACGTCCTTTTCGTTCTAGCATTAGTAGTTTATGAGATATTTGCAATTTTAAAATCTAGCAGAGTTAGCTAAAATTTGATTTCACTAAAAAGGTTTTATGGGTGTATTAACACCCAAAGGCAAAAATTTTAACCATTTTGCTCTATCTCGCTTAGTTTTCGAGATATTAAAAAGATTCCGCGGCAGTTTCATGTGACTGTATATAAAATGCAGCACTTTCTGAATTCTAGTGTAACTTTTGAAATATTTTCGTTCCACGACCTACGCAGATGTCTATAATTCTTTGTCCAATTTATATACAGATAACTGGTTTACGTGTTTAACCTATTTGGAGCTACGGTGTAATAACGCCGTGCAACTACCGGAAAAAGTGTCATTGTCATATAAATGTATAGAAATCGTAGTAGTTTCTGAATTCTATTGTGATTTTCGGCACATTTTTGTTCCATGACCTACACAAAAGGCTATAATTGGGGATAAAATTCACGTCCAGATAATTTCTGTAAAGTTTAGACCTTTTTGGAGTTATCGTATAAAAACGCCGTACTAGTATCCCATAAAGACCGTGGCATTTTTATAGAAATGTATAGAAATCACTGCACTTTCTGGAGTCTAGTTCGATTTGCGGAACATTTTTGTTCCACGACCTAATTTTTGTAAATTTCTAACTCATTTGGAGTCACTGTGTGAAAACGCCGTACTACTACCCGAAAAAGACCGTGGCTGTTTCATGTAAATGTATGGAAAATGCGGTACTTTCTGAATTCTATAGTAATTTTCAGAATATTTTTGTTCCACAAAGTAGACAGATATCTCTAAATATTGATCGAATTTACCTTCCTATAATTTTTGCAAAGTTTCAACACATTTGGAACTACGGTGTGAAAACGCCGTATTACTACCCGAAAAAGACCGTAGCATTTTCACATAAATATATAGGAAATGCATTACTTTCTGAATTCTATTACGATTTTGGGAACATTTTTGTTCCACGATCCGCCCAGATGTCTATAATTCTTGGTCCAATTTATGTTGACTTGTTTTCTGTAAAGTTTCAGCCCGTTTAAAGCTACGATGTAAAAACGCCGTACTACTACCCGAAAAAGACCGTGACAGTTTCATATAAATGTATGGGAAATGCAGCACTTTCTGAATTCTATTACGATTTTCGGAATATTTTTGTTCCACGATCCGCCCAGATGTCTATAAATCTTGGTTGAATTTATGTTGACTTGTTTTCTGTAAAGTTTCAGCCCGTTCTAAGCTACGATGTAAAAACGCCGTACTACTACCCGAAAAAGACCGTGGCATTTTCATATAAATACATGGGAAATGCAGCACTTTCTGAATTCTATTACGATTTTCGGAACATTTTTGTTCCACGATGCGCCCAGACGTCTATAATTCTTGGTCCAATTTATGTTGACTTATTTTCTGTAAAGTTTCAGCCCGTTTGAAGCTAGGATGTAAAAACGCCGTACTACTACCCGAAAAAGACCGTGGCATTTTCATATAAATACATGGGAAATGCAGCACTTTCTGAATTCTATTACGATTTTCGGAACATTTTTGTTCCACGATCTACACAGATGTTCATAATTCTTGGTCCAATTTATGTTGACTTGTTTTCTGTAAAGTTTCAGTCCGTTTTAAGCTACGATGTAAAAACGCCGAACGCCGTACTACTACCCGAAAAAGACCGTGACAGTTTCATATAAATGTATGGGAAATGCAGCACTTTCTGAATTCTATTATGATTTTCGGAACATTTTTGTTCCACAATCTACACAGATGTCCATAATTCTTGTTCGAACTTATGTCTAGATATTTGCTGTAAAGTTTCAGCCCATTTGAAGCTACGATGTAAAAACGCCGTACTAATACCCGAAAAAGACCGTGACAGTTTCTTATAAATGTATGGGAAATGCAGCACTTTCTGAATTCTATTATGATTTTCGGAAGATTTTTGTTCCACGATCTACACAGATCTCCATAATTCTTGGTCCAATTTATGTCTAGATATATCCTGGAAAGTTTCAGCCCATTTGAAGCTACGATGTAAAAACGCCGTACTACTACCCGAAAAAGACCGTGGTATTTTTATATGAATATACAACTTACGAGTATAGTAGTTTTTTGTATTACCATAGAAGACTGTCATATAAAAATTAACTTTTTTCTGAAAAAAGTACTTTTTTTGGAAAAAAAAGTAAATTTTATAAAAAAAAATTTTTTTAAAAAAAGTACTTTTTTCAAAAAAACCTACTTTTTTTATAAATTGTACTTTTTTCAAAAAAAAAAACGCTTTTTTGGGAAAAGTACTCTTTTTTGGAAAAAGTACTTTTTTTTGGAAAAAAGGACTTTTTTTGGAAAAAAAAATTTTTTTTTTCGAAAATATTACTTTTTCGTAAAAAAAAAATTTTTTTTGGAAAAAGTATTTTTTTTTTACAAAAAAGTAGTTTTTTTTTTTTTAAAAGTAGTATTTTTGTTTTTTTTTTGGAAAAAAGTATTTTTTTCGAAAAAAGGTACATTTTTATGTAAAATTTACTTTCTTCTATGGCTTTTACGGGTAGACCGGTCAGACCGGTCTACCCGGTTTTTCGGTCTACCCGGTCTTCGGTCTACCCGGTCAGACCGGTTTTCACAACCGGTCTTACGGTCTACCCGGTCTTGACCGCAGGCCCTAATTATGATATTATACAAACTAACTAACAACTAAATAACTTATACAAACCAAAGATTAAATTCGGCTGTGCCGAGTCTTTAGATACTCTCCATCCTGGTGTTTTTATTCGTGGATTCTACTAAGTACAAACAAGTATGAATTATTACCCATTTTGTATTCGGTCAATCCACTGTGCAACAAATGTGTATGATTTTTTCCACCACTACAAGTAAATAGTTCAGTTTAATCTTGTTTAATCTCATTGCTGTCACAAGCAAGATTCAAAATTCCCAAAAGTGTTGACAAAATTACCCAAAAAATACGAAATTATAAATGACTTCAATTAACATATTATTACAATTTGAACTCCGAAAAAAAGTAATAACCACATGAGTAAACTTAAAAAAAAGTGATTTGGCCATTTCAATTGTCCCATCGTTCTGGGCGTTATATTATTACAAAGAAAAGTTCTTTAAATATGCAGCATTTATGATGAACTTTTGAGTCTCATATGAATCTTCATAAAATTTAGAGAAAAAATTAACAAAACACTTAAAAAGCTTGTAAATAAGAGTCAGTTATGATCACATGTGAACGATTTAAAAATAATCTTATTTTAGAGTCTTTCAAAAATCAAGTTTTAATTTCGCTTTTTAAATATACACAAAAAAAAATCTTTGGTAAGCAATTGGGAGCACTTCAACTAAAATAATGGTTTTGTGGCATATACAATATAATAAATTATTCGATAAAACTTTATTAGTTGAAATTTTCTTAATTACTTGGTAACGATTTTTTTGTGTACGTTAACAGCTTATTTGTATAACGAAAGAATTTCAAAGCATGTATAGATTAATACACTTTCCTGATGTATCGGTTTAATTCGTGGATGATCAGTCGCTGTGAATCAATTCATTAACTCTTATGAATAAAAAATAGATATTGGAATTTCTATGCAAACTTCACAATTTTAGTTAGTTTGCGAGTAGTCTAAAATTTTTATTTTTATTAATATTTCATGTTCTTCTACAAGTCAACGGATGAATTAGATGTTAAGTCATTCATAATCCAAAAGTAATTACATACATTCAGGCAGGGTTGGTAGGTTCTATCGCTAAAATACTGTTATAGATTCATTTAAAATACCAGTACCGAAATTAATGAAATACCATTATCCTTACAACACCATTATTTTTTAGTCTAAACTTTTTGTAATCCCACGTCGTAATTGTGAATTTTACATACACTTATTTAATAACTTTATTTTACTTTACTCTATTTTTTTGTAAAAAAAAATTTGCGGAATGCACCGAAATAACTAAATACCATTTATCTTAAAATACCATTATCGAAATAATTGCAATACAGTTAACCTTAAAATACCGTTATCGAAATAATCGAAATACAATTATCCTTAAAATACTGTAACCGAAATAATCTACAATAGCGTTACTTACTCTCACCGATAATCACACCGTTTCTGCTACCAACAATGCTTTGAAGTAATTGCTAAGTTGTATTCATAGACCCACTATCTATTGGCTAGTTTATGAATTAAATTCTTTTTTATGTATAATATATCTTTTTATTTACAAATTTGATAACTTTCTCAATTCATTCATTTGAATTGAAATTTAAGTGAAAAACTAAACAATTTAATAATTGCTATCATCCATCATCATCCCTACCCATAAAGTGGCAACACTGCTTATGTTATTCATATAGATGCGTGCAGACCTTTAAAAATATAATTCCTTAATTCGTATTTTAAATCTCAATTTTGCAATAAGTTGATCTCAGTGAATTTTTTTTTTACCCCGACGTAGTACTTTTCAAGCTGATTTGAAAAAAAAATCCGCGGAAAGACCTCTGTAGGGAGTTTATTTCTGTGCAAAGTTTGGAAATTGACTTAGCTATATCTAAGTCATATATAGTCGAATTGGAACAATATATATATACCATTGGAAAGATAGTAAAAATATCTTATGGACGACTTTTTTTTTTGTTTGTTTACCCAATGAGATTTATTTTTAAGATTTTTTAAAATAAACCGTTTTTATAAAAACCACCGTATACTACCACATAATTTTTTACTTATTAATATATTCTCAAGAATAAAAACTTTTGAGATGTAGTTCATATTTTATCACTTCAAACACCGAAGATATTAGAAGTCAAACCTAATTTTTTTGCAGATGGTACAAAAGATACAACTTTGACTCTAACCAACAATTATACTGAATTAACTCATCGGGAATCGAACATATTTTGGGAGTAAACACATTTTAAACCTATTGTCGGTATTGAGATTTTTCATTTGTCAAAAGTTAGCCATACTTTGAAAGAAAAAAACTCTCACGATTTTGACCTCTAATATCTTCGGTGTTTGAAGTCGTAAAAACTTGATCTAATCAAAGCTTTTCGTCTTGATAACATACTAATAAGCACAATTTTTGTTCTTATATAGGTTTTTTATGGAATAAAAACATTAAAAAAAACAAAAAAAAAATAAAATTCCTACGCCGAATCATAATGGGTCAACAAAAAAATGCTATCCTAAAGATATTTTGATTACCTTTCGAATGGTGTACATATTGTTCCAACCCTATCATAAATGAAGAAAATATAGTTAAGATTATTTTTAAACTTTACACCAAAGTAACTCTCCATAGAGGCTTTTCGGTGAAAAAAATATTTCTTCGGGCTCCCAAAAGAGAGTTATATTTATTTATTTATTTTGTTGTTCCACACACAAGACTTAAAGTCTTATATTGCAGTGAAGAACTGATTATTCGTTAAATAAACTTTTTATAATTTAATAACTTAAGAACTAATTATGAAGAAAAAAAATAAAGTAATCAAACATACATATATATAATATGGTACCTATGCATAATAATTTCAAAACCTTGTAACACGTTTTTAAAATGAAAAAATCGATTTATAAGCCATTTATAAGTTCAAAAAGTTGTCTATGTTTATAATAGCAAAGGCACAAATAATAATAATAATAAAAAAAAATAATAATTTTTTTTTTGTTTTTTGACTTACAATTAAAAACTAACAATTTGAAAAATTATAAACATAATACAAAAGAAAATAATTTAATTTAATCAAATACGTTTGAAAAATAGGTAATTATGGTTTTTTTGAACCGCAGTGCGTTACTTAAGATTTGATAACAATAAGGAATTGAGTTCCAGAGATGGATGGCATTGATATAGAATTGCCAAGTTGATATAAGGCTTTTATATTTAAATGCTTTCAGTCTTTTACCCCTACAAATAGGGTCTAAAAAAATTAGTTTCTCATAAAGATGTACAGGTTGATGTAAATAAATGATTTTATGTAAGAAAGTCAAAATTCGAGTTTTCAGTAAATCGTTGAGACTGAGGCCATATAATTTTTTGGAAAACGCAGATACTCGTGCACGTCTTTTTAAACCATATACATAGCGAACGATATTATTGAAAACGACGTTTAATTTATTTTCACTTATTGAGTCACAACTGGCAAAGAGTTCACACCGGTACAACAAAATTGGAATAAGGTAAGTTTTAGCAAGCAGTATTCTAATTTTTAATGGTGTACAGTGTTGGGTTCGCCAGAGTGTTCTCATCATGGAGAAAGTTCGACCACATGCATATTTAATATGATCAGACCAGGTAAGGGTATTATTAAAAAAGATTCCTAGATTCTTAGCGGTACTTACAATTTCAATACGTTGATTATTTATTGAAATGTTGGGAATAATTCTTTTCTTCGCTAATCGTTTTTGTATAATAAGACATTTAGATTTTTTAGGGTTAATCCCCAGACCATTAGCCGTTGCCCACACATGAATGCGATCAAGTTCCAAATTCAAAGTTCTTACACACTGATCAAGCAAGGTTTCATTGCAACTAATGTAAAGTTGAACATCATCAGCATACATTCTAACTTTACAGTATGTTAGAATATCCGGGAGATCATTAGAGTATAATGAAAACAAGAGCGGGCCTAATATAGATCCTTGCGGAACGCCTCTTGTAACAGCTAGTGACACAGATTTTCCGGTTGAGGTTTCAACGTACTGATATCTGTTACTAAGATAAGACGACAAAAGACGTGTTGCAGTTGAAGAAAAATTGAACATATTTTGTAATTTGTAGCATAAGATGCCGTGGTCAACAGTATCGAAAGCTTTCGAATGATCTAATAGAATTAAAAAAGTTACTTTACCATCATCAACTTCTTTTCTTATCTCCTCCGCAACATCAACTAGCGCTGTTATGCAGCTGTGTTTCCTTCGAAACCCAGATTGACGAGATGAAAGCAAATTATTATTATCTAAGAAGGTAATCATTTGATTGTGCATCAGCCTTTCGAAGACTTTAGACAGAAACGGTAAAATAGCTATGGGTCTGTAATCAGTGCCTGATTTAGGTATTGGTACGATTTTCGCATTTTTCCAATTAGTAGGAAAGCAACCAGTTGTAAATATTTTATTAAAGAAGAATGTTATACGAGGAAGTAGTTGAGGTAATAGTATTTTTAGAAATTTCGGATGAATTCCATCAACTCCAACAGCATTAGATTTTATCGATAAGAAACTTGATAAAACGTCACACTCAGTTATGCTAGTAAAGAAGAACCTATTGTTTTCTGTAAAATCATAAATTGGGTGTATGTTTCTATAATAGTTACAATCAGCTTCTACCATTGGTATATTTAAAAAAGTTTTATTTGCAATGTCGGCATCAATTGGACAAGGATCTTGCGTACCAGATTTGCCAATTCCAATTTCGCGAATCGTCTGCCATGTCTTCTTGGATCCTAAAGCATTCGAGAATTTTTCGGCATAGAATTCAGATTTGGCCTTTTTTATCAGCTTATTTGTTTCTTTTTTAGCAGTACGATATTCTTCTTGTAGCTGTGTAGTTTTAAAACGTTTCCACCTAGAAAATGCAAAATCTCTTCGATACATTGATTCTTTAATGGTGGAAGAAAACCAGGGTTTTTTCTTTTCGCTAACAATTTTAGTTTTTAAAGGTACTGTTTGATAACTTATGTTCTCCTCTAGAAATAAAAGCTGATCATCCACTGCGATAATGTGGTTTAAATAATCCCAGTCTATTTTAAAAAACTCCTCTTCCAGGGCCACGAAGTCGATATTCTTAAAGTCACGGTAAGTGATAAATTGTTCAGTTGCCAACAATTCAAATTTATATGTCATGAAAATAAGATCGTGTCTTGAAAAGCATGAAGCTGAAAGTTGGTCATAAAGTTGGATATTTGACTGTGATTACTAACCAAAAACAGATCCAATAGTGTACTATTTGTCGCAGTAAAGTGCGTAGGTATAGTTGTATTTGGTATAAAAAGTCCGAGTGAAACCATGTTATCAGAAAGACCACTATCTACTAATAAATTAGAATTAAAATCACCCGCTATTATGACATCTTCATATAAAACGGTAAAAGTCTACAGAGTTGTAATGAAGCGATTAGTCGGTATATTTCTATTTAGCCTATATACGCTTCCCACAAGTAATTTCTTTCCTAAACTATTAATCTCAATAAAAAGGTACTCTACAAAGTTTTGCGGAAGTGATTCCTCCAAACTATCAGCATCTTTGGAGGTGCATTTAACACTAAATGTAATATCTTTTTTTATATAAATTGCCACGCCACCGTAGCCATCATCTCTATCAACTCTACGTATATTGTAACCATCCAAAGAAATGGATAAATCTGTTGTATTCGAGTAAAACCAAGTTTCAGAAACGCATATGAAATCCATACCAGAATTTTCAAATATATATCTGAATTCATCAATTTTGCCTTGTAAACTTTGCGCATTTATATGACAGATTTTAATACCTGATCTCTGTTTAGCCAAGATATTAACCATACTAGCAATTCCATCTCTAGAAAGAATTCTATTGTTATTGGTCATTAAAGAAAACAATTAAATATATAAATGTAACGCACCAATCAATAGTAAATAAAATCGATAAAAAGTTAAGTATTAAAACAATTAATTTCTGTAATATTTTAAAAACGACAATGATTTTACATGTTGCATAAAATATAAAAAAAATAAATTTGAAAAATAAAATTTTAAAAAATGTGAAAAATAAACGTAAAATTTTTAAAAATGTGAAAAATAAACGTAATTTAAAGATGCGTATAAAAGTTACATTAAGAAGCATCAGCATGGTCCTCAACGACATCGGAAAATGGTGCATGAAATAACTCGTTCAGTTCCTTTAATTCATCAATTTGCAGAGGGTTGTCATTGGCATTCCTTTTTACGTAAACCAATCCACGCATACTGAATGCACTGTGGATTCGATTATCCTTTTTTAGACGTATTGCGGCACGCAAAATATTGAAGTTTGTTGCAGTGAGGTTTTCATTTACGAAAAATTTATTATCGGAATTTTCTCCTATATGACTTAGGCGAAAACAAAAACCTTTATTTATTTTTCGAAAATTGGCGAATGATTTCAAGAAAAAGTTTTTGTCATATGGGGACCACATTTTAACAATAATCACCGCATCTTTAGAATTCGATTTATTTTTATTGTTTTGATTTTGTAATCGATAAATTGTTTTAATTGCAGGAACAGATATTTTAATAGTGTAGCAAATTTTTTCAAAAATTTCAAACAAATTCTCGTTTATATTAAAAGGAATTTCATTTATACGTAATTCACAAGACACATTTTTGTTTTCTTGACGGCTTATTTTAGTTTTTAATAATTTAATTTCATCTTGCATACTTTTAATGCTTACCGCGACTGTTTCTAAATGTTGAACTCTTTCAGTTACATCGTTCAACTCCCTTTTAATTAAGTTAAAACTCTTATTGAATTCAGATAAGAGTTCATCTTTACACTCATTAAACTTATCATGTATCGTTTTTTCTAATTGTTTAGTGAGTTTTTCGAAACGTTTGTCCATTATTGTTATAAATTTTAACGGAGATTCAGTGTTTGTTAATCTCGGAGTTTTGCAGGCATTACCAATAAAAGAGTTTTGCAAAACATCTCTTACTCTTTTTTGCGCGGGAGTATTTGACGTATTTGTTGTAGTTGTGGCATTAATATCTAGTGTGTTATATATTTCTTGTGTTGTATCCATTTCTTGTGTTGTATCCATTTCTTGTGTTGTATCAATTTTTTTAGTGTTTTTTTGTTTTCTTTTTAATTTTTTTGTTTTGTTTTTTCTATTGGGAGTATTAATATACTTTAAGCTAGGCATTAGTTAATTTTAAGCTCTCTTTAAAGAGAAATTAAAATGATATTATGTATTGTCTTTTAGTTGAATTTAAGTGTTTAAGATTTGGTTTTAATTTTATTTATTTTTTTAATTGAATTTTATATTTTTAAATTTTACACTTTTATTTATATTATTTTATTTTATATCAGTAGTAAAAATTTAGAATCAATCGGTGAGGTGCCCATAAGCCAACATACGTCCAAATTATTCAATTGAATCAACACAAATAGGAACAAATCTTATCTTACTTTATTCTATGACCAATCATTAATTTAAAGCCATTATGAATTATTCAGTAATTTGTGAAATGAATCCAATTTTATGCATATAAATTCAAAAAAAGAATTATCTCTTTCAAGGTCTGGGTGTGTATGTATGTATTTTTTTCTTATTCAGTAACAACAACAACACACATTTAATATATTTTTTCATGTTAATATGGAAAATTCTAGAGGTGCTTTTACATTTTCTTTTCGTTCATAACTTTTAAACGTCTGGACCAAATATGCCCATTTCCAATAACAAACTGCTTAAGAAATTGGACAAAAATTTTGACTAAAAATTAACATCCTAGCACAATTATTTTGAGCGTGATCGTGATTTCAACAGACAGACAGACGGACAGATCGGTTTCGCTATTGATAAATATCAAGAATATATATTTTTTTTATGTCCCAGATTTTTTTTTCGATGAGTTACAAACGGAATGACAAACTGATATATACCCTCCTGCACAGTGGGATAGAGGGTATAATAACAGCTTAAAACAACTGTTACGAAATTATAGTACTTTTCGTTAGTTGTTTTCTTAAATAACCGCCATAAAAGTTGTTTTGCATTTTTCTATAGAAAAAATTAATAATTACTGTTAAAAACAACAACTACTGATTACTACATAAACAACTGTCATTTAGTAACTGTCAAACTTTTTTGAGTGTAGTTATTTGAATCGATAACAGTATTTTAGCGGTAGAGCCTACAAATCATGCCTCAATGTATGTAATTACTTTTGGCTTATGAATGACTTAACATCTATGTAATTCATCCGTTGACTTGTAGAAATGCATGAAATATTAATAAAAATAAAAATTTAAGACTAACTCGCAAACTGACTAAAATTGTGAAGTAATTGCATAAAAATTCCAATATCTATTTTTTTATTCGTACGAGTTAATGCGTTGATTCACAGCGACTGATCATCCACGGATTAAATCGATACAATAGGAAAGTGTATTAATCTATACATGCTTTGAAATTCTTTCGTTATTCAAATAAGCTATTAACATACACAAAAAAATCGTTACCAAGTAATTAAGAAAATTTCAACTAATAAAGTTTTATCGAGTAATTTATTATATTGTATATGCAAAAAAAAAACCATTATTAGTTGAAGTGCTCCCAATTGCTTGCCTTTTTGTGTGTATTTAAAAAGCGCAAATAAAACTTGATTTTTGAAAGACTCTAAAATAAGATTATTTTTAAATCGTTCACATGTGATCATAACTGACTCTTATTTACAAGCTTTTTAAGTGTTTTGTTCTAAAGTAAATTTTTTCTCTAAATTTTATGAAGATTCATATGAGACTTAAAACTTCATCATAAATTTCATCATTTGATTGCCTATTTCTCATGATTGCCTATTTCTCATTGCATAATAGTAATAACTGTCCATTTTACTATTATTTAATGTTCTTAATTTTTCTCATTGCATAATAGTAATAACTCTCTTTTACTATTATTTAATGTTCTTAATTTTCTTTTTTTTAATCTAAAGTTATAATTATTTAAATTATTTACACATTCGTATTTATACTTGTGTTATTTTCGTTCCATTTTTATTACCATTAATTCATATAACATTCAAATGTGTTGCTTTTCACTCTGTAATTCATGATTCGTGATGGCATTTTTAGTTCCAAAGACAATGTTTTTAACATGCTTAGAATTCTTGCCAAGCAAAAGTCCGGACTTAAAATAGTACATATAAATGCACAAAGTCTCAATAACAGGATGGATGAGTTTAGGTACATTTTTGTTAATTCAGGAGTTGATGTTATATCCGTTTCTGAGACCTGGTTCGATTCTTCAATCAATGATGCCATTTTCAATTTGCCTGGTTTCAAATTATTTCGTGCTGACAGGAAAACACACGCTGGTGGTGTATCAATCTATGTAAGGAATGATATAAATACTTGCTTAAAACTGAAATCGAACTCCGCCAGTCAAATTGAATATTTATTTTTGGAGGTAACCACTGAGGATAAGAGTAAACTACTGTTTGCCTGCGTATATCGACCAAATAACGATGTCGATACAAATGATTTGCTAGATAAAATTGAATCTTTATCATTATTATATAATGATGTAATTATTGCTGGCGATTTCAACAGTAATCTGCTCACTGAAAACTCACTTTTGGAGCCTATGCAAACACTTGGCCTACTGCCCGTTAACACAACAACTCCAACCCATTATCCAAATGCTACAAACAGCTTACTTGACGTCTTCTTTGTAAATCATAAAAAGAAAATACTTCTTTATGATCAGTTATCTGCTCCAGTTTTTTCAAAGCATGACCTTATCTTTACAGTGTATGATGCCTTTATCTGCACTGAAGATATTTATTACTCATATCGTGATTTTCGAAACATAGATTATGTGGCACTAAACCAGCGGCTTGATTGCATTAGTTGGAATTTAATTTACGACCTTGAAGACGTAAATGATCAAATAGCTTTCATTCAAAATAATCTGTTTGAAGTATTTAATGAAACGGTGCCAGAAAAAATAAAAATTTGCAAGGCCAAACAGCCACCGTGGTTTAATTCAGCAATAAAACGTTTAATTAATGTCAGGGATCTAGCTTATAAAAAATGGAAGAAATTTTAAACCCCTGAATTGCAATTTTTGTTTAAATCCGCTAGGAAAAAAGTTGTGGATAACATAAATAAGGCTAAAACAGCGTACTATCAACAGAAATTTTCAACAGCTACAGATAGCAAGTGGAAAGAAATCCGTGAAATTGGTATTGGTAAAAAGAGTGTTTGCATTACAAGTTCTGACGTTGACGTAAATAAACTAAACCACCAATTTGTTCACGTTAAAGTAGCAAGACCAACTGAAAATGAATATGAAAAAATCCATGTAGTGCCTTTTGAAAAATGTTTTTATTTTCGATGTGTGGATCAAATAGAAGTTCTAAAAAGTATAACATCAATAAAATCAAATGCTGTGGGTTTGGATCATACATGGGACTAATTAATTAGGTGGACTAATTAATTGATGATTTCATTACCATTGCATTGATATCAATTGTAATGAAATTATTTTCATTACCATTTTTTTAATTAATGGTAATGATTCTAAAAATTAATTTCATTGATTAATGACAATGATTTTAAATTTCATTACCATTGATAATGAACAAATTAAAAAAAAAATATGCCATTGACAGAAAAACGTAAAAATGGAGTAAAACTTGCTGAAATCGAAGATAGAATATGCTCATTCAGGCTCATGCTCATTTGAAATTAAATATTACTTTCCATTCCATTGTTATTTGTATCCAGGTAAAGTTTAACGTAATTAAATGGATCCTCCTTAAAAAATTATGTTTTATAACTTCCCCGGCCAAACCCGTTGTTCGTTTTCATTTGTCTGAATTTTTTTGTAAACAAATGGTGTTTAATCAATTGTAATTAGTTTTTTTATACATTAGTGTAATTTCATTAGCATTAGTAATGATTTTTCTAATGAAAAATATTTCATTACCATTAAATGGTAATGAAATTTTTTTCATTGTCATTAGTATGAACTAATGGCAATGAAATTTCAATGGTAATGAAAAATTCCCATGTATGGTTTGGATGGACTAAATCCTAGATTTTTGAAACTTATCATCGCTAAAATTCTGCCATTCATTACGTACGTATTTAATACCATATTAACTAAGTCAATATTCCCCGATATATGGAAAGAAGCCAAAATAATTCCGCTAAGAACAGCAGTGAATTTAGACCAATTGCCATACTACCTTCTTTGTCCAAGGTAATGGAAAATCTAATGAAAAGCCAAATATATAAATATTTACAGGAGCATAATTTGCTGCCAGAAAAACAGTCTGGTTTTAGACAGGGAAGAAGTTGCATCACGGTGTTGATCGATGTGGTTGAAGAAATTAGGTCAAAACTGGATAATGATATGGTATCTTTTCTTGTGCTGTTAGATCACAGCAAAGCTTTTGATACAGTTGATCACTCAATTCTGCTGACCAAACTCCAAAAGCTTTTTAATTTTTCTAATTCGGCTAAAAAACTTATTTCGTCATACCTTTTAAACCGTAAACAAGTTGTTTTTTTAAATGGCTTGACTTCCAATGCAGTTCATGTTGATAGAGGGGTACCACAGGGGTCCATTCTTGGTCCATTGCTTTAATGATCCATTAAAGCATTGCTTTAATGATCTTCCTGAAGCTGTAAGTCACTGTGATATACGGATGATGTACAGTTGTACTTAAGCACCAAAATGGAAAATGTACGTTATTGTATTGAACGCATCAACAATGATTTAAATAAAATTCACAATTGGGCAAGTCTAAATGGTTTGTGCATAAACCCAACGAAATCAAAATGTATCTTTATATCAAAAAATAATGAAAAAAGACTTGATAATAACGTCTCTGTGCTAATAAATAACACTACAATCGATTTTGTTCCATCATCATTTATTTATTTTTATTTAACCTGTGGGCTGTTAAAGCGTCGACGACATTTAAAATACGTATGCTCCTGGCAAAAACATATCTAATACCTGTTTTGCAGTATGGATGTGAAATATTTGCAAATTGTGACACCACTGATAACGATCGACTTCGAGTCACATATAATAATATAGCCAGATATGTATTTAATCGCAGTAGAAGGGATAATATATCATCGTTCACATATCAGTTGCATAATGTTTGTTTTAAAGACTTACTAAAGTATAAAAGCCTTTTGATGATGCATAAGCTGATATATTCAAAGGAACCTGAATATCTCTATAGAAGAATTACTTTTGCCAAATCTCCACGTGGAAGAGGCCTGATCTCACAAAAATATAAATACGTTTTATCTACAAGACAATTTTTTAATTACACAATCGGTCTTGGGAATGACTTACCATCAAATATTCAATTGGTTAGCAACACAATACGCTTTAAAATGGAACTATTAAATTTGTTTAAAATGTATTAAATGTTTTTCAATTTTATAATGTTTATTTTAATTTATATGTATGTTTGTGCAATTTAAATTTCACTATGTTATTTTTAAGTTTTTTAATTTATAATTAATATCAATTTATAAATTGTATTTGAATTTGACAAAACACTTACTTGAAAGTTTTACGTGCTATCACTGTAATTTATAAGATTTATTCTTGTGTTTTTTTTTTTTTATAAAGAGAAGCAACACTCAGGAAATTCTTCCTATTAATTAACGTGTTGGGGATAGAGAAGAAGTGAAAGGTGGTGAAAGATGAAGGGCTTCAAATATGGCAACACTGTAATTGCGCGAGATATTGAATTTTTGAACAGTTGTTGCGTGCCATCTGACGGTGAGTTGGCGAACTTTGTTGAAGCTTTTTATTTTATAGTTCATAGCCCTGTTATATTATTTTACTTCGGTGGGGTTAAGTGCTATGGGAACACCGAAGGAGAACGCTGCGATATGTATGAGGGATAGAAAAAACTCATACATATTACTATTTTTCATAAATTAATGTTGCCTTGGTTGGGGCTCGAACCCGCAACCTCACGTGTAACAGTCCAACGCGCTAACCATTACACCACATAGTTTGAATCAATAAACTAAACTAAACTAAAAAACTAAACTAAATGCTGCATAGTTAAGGAACTTTTCTCTGTAGTAATATAACGCCCAGAACGATGGGACAATTAAAATGGCCAAATCACTTTTTGTAAAGTTTACTGATGAGGTTATTACCTTGTTTTGGAGTTCAAATTGTAATAATATCCCTATGGGAAAAGGAAAGGTCCTGAGACCGTTTCTTTAATATGAAAAGGACCGGTTACTTTAACATGGGCTTGTCCTAAGACGGGGTCAATTGCCCTTTGTGACGTGTCACAGGACCGATACAAAAGAGCCAGTCACAGGACTGAAGCAAAATAACCTGTCACAGGACTGATACAAAAGAAATTATCACAGGACTGGCGCAAATGAACCTGTCACGGAACTGGTGCAGATGAATTTGTCACAGAACTGACGCAAAAGAACCTATCATAGGACTGACACAAAAGAACCTGTCACAGGACTGAAATATATATTAATTTGTATGAAATTATATAGAAAGTTATATGAAATTACAAGAATGTATGACGATACATACAGTCTTATATAACCAGGCGCGTATACAAGGGGGGGGGGCTATGGACCCCCACTTGAGGACCAAAAAAAATTTTTTTTTACAAATAATGCTAAAAGGTACAATACGATTAATTTTTTAAACAGACATTTTAGAATTTCACATTCAAAAAAGATTTTTAATTTTGTGATTTTGTGTAGATATATGGCTTTTTTTTTGTCTTAGAAGGAATAATTTGTTTTGTTCAGGAAACCTGACAGATTGTACATTTTTTCAAGAGATAATTCTCAAAATTTTTTTACGAAGAGCTTGTTTTTATAGAATTATTATGATACTATTAACCATTTTTTTGCAATTGAAAAAAAATTTTGAGGCATTTTACTTAAAAATTAATATTTAGGGCCAGTTTTATTGTCAGAACAAAGACCGATCTCCAACGAAATTACTTAAAAATATTTAAGAAAACAATCGTGCTTAGGGTTGACTTTAGAATTGGCCCTCATATTTTAAAGTTAGAATGCTCAGAAACACCTTAAAATCTCGGAAAAAATGTCATATAAATATTTGGGTCTATTTAAGTTTGCTATTTACAATATCGGCCTTCAGATTTATGATATGAAATTCCTCGAATTCTAAAATTTTAAGGAAAAAAAAATTTTTATTTTTTACCGTAGAAAAATTTTACATTTAAAAATAATTTTTTAATTCTAAGACACTAAAAAATACCAGATTTGGAGTCACATTTATAAAAAAAAATAACATATAAAATATTTTTAGTGCTCTTTCGTATTATTTCAAAGAAATTTTAGAAAAATTGAATATCACTGCATATTTTCCAGTGTTTTAAAAGTTTTTTTTTTTTATTTGAAGAAAATTCTAATTTCTCATTAAAAATTTGTATTGAATTTAATAAATACAAGTAGTTTTTAAAAACTACTATTTTTTTGGTTAACTGTAAATGTAGTATCAAAAATAAAATAAATAAATAATACACAAATAAAAAATATTTAAATTGAAAAAAAAACTTAATGGAATTTTTTATAAAATTTTGTGAAAAATTTAATTTTATTTACTAACGGTAGGTATCATACTGTAGGTTTAACTTTAACTTAACTAAAAACAAAATAAAATGTCAAAAAAATGTACACAAAACAACAAGAAATTTTTGGGTTAACTATTAACCTAAGTTTGCAGGTTTACAGTATGAGACCCACCGTAAAAGTATCGTACACTCAATGAAAAAGTGTATTAAAATATATGAAGCTTTTTCATTAATTCTAATAAATTTTTAATTTATTTTGTGAAGAATGAAAATCTTATTAAAACTCGTTGAGCAACATTCTCTCTGTGTAGAGGTAACGAGTATTTTTTAGGAAGTTATCGCGAAAGCAAAAGGTTGCCTGTCCTAACTTCTTGTTACAAAACTCTTTAACGGGTAATAGTAGAAGGTTTTGTTGGGATCTGGATATATGGCGAGTTTTGCCGCATAGTTCTACTACATATAAAATATCCGAATTTCATTAGGATCGGAAGGAACCCATCGGGATAGTTTCCTGGCTATTTTTTCAAGATGTTCGTATTAAAAACCTTTCAAATTTTAGACATTCTTGTGTCAAATTATTTTTTGTTTATTTAATTAGGGCCAGTTTTATAGTCAGAAAAAAGATTGGTTTTTTCTTATATATTTTGTTCTCAAATCGATTTTTTCATAAATATTTCTTAAATAAGCTATTTTCAAAGATTCTAGTTCTGACCTTCTATATTAAACCTATTATATTAGATATATTGCTGTGTTCGAAATACTCTTTGACACTGAAAAATTTTTTTTATTCCAGGTTTGATACGAAAGTTGTAGGATTTGGAGTAATTTTTCTTATAAAACTATCACAGAAACTGCAAAAAATTTTACAATTTAAGGCACATTCCTATTATCATATGGTGAGAAATTTTTTCATATCAGAATCTCCATTGTGTTTCCTATGAATATTATTGAATTTGTAAATGCTTTATTCAAAAAAGAACATTAAAATCTTGTGATTATTTCAGTAGAAAAGTTTGCGAATTTAGAAATATTTTCTCTTACGCAGTATTGGATTCTGTGCTGCGATCTCTTATTTATTCATGACAAAATTTACAATAGAAAATTCTTCTGAGTTTATGTTAAGCATTTTTTGGTGAACTCGTACACTCAAAATAGTTTGTAGTTTAAATTAACTGAAAATGTAATTTAAAATAAATGAATAATCACTTGAAAACCGGTCTACTGACTTTTCATTTAAATCAAAAGAAATTTTCGTCCCGTTGATTTTTTGTACCTTATGTAATGTCTCGGTTTGAGTAAGAAAGTTATCATTTTCTTATTGCGGACAACTGAAGAGTAGAGTGATGTCTACGAAACAATTGTATTGTCTATCATGAAAATGATCAACCCCTTTTTGAAACAACAAATAAAAATCTAATATGACAATATCATATTAGAATTTGGACTTGAGGTAGAAGAATATTCTAACTAAATATATGAAAATATAGAAAGTCAGAAAAAACAATTTTTGTATTTTTAATGCAAAAATTAAGATAATTGTTGAAACATATATTTTAATATTAAAAAAAAATATATGTTATATATACTCTTTTTTACTCGGGTAGTTTTAAATGGCTTATGTAGTTATATATGGAGTCAGATTTGGAGATATGTAATAACATCAATTCCCAGTAAAATCTTTCATTACCAAATAAGTGGTTCTATAATGAAACTAAAATTTTTTACTACTTATAATTCGGCGTCAGTACTAGTTATTTTTGTTAGGCGAAGCCGTTTTTATAAGCAGTCTAGCTTACTCGCGACTACTTATTTATTTATAAAGATAATGTGAATTTGGTAACTACTTATTTTTTAACCACTAGTAAGTATATAAGTAAGTCGTATTATTTAACAGCTTGCCACCACTTATTTTTTAACTGCGTATAAGCACACGAATAACTACCCGAGTAAAAAAAATTGATCTCGCGCAATATCTAATTATATCCAATTTGATATTGTTTCAGATCTGCTGTAATATGTAGCTGATCCAATTAGATCTCAAAATTGGGTGTATCCAATCATATCGTATTAGATCCCATTGTATATATGGGGATAAACTAAGATCAAGTTATATCTCAAAATTGGGAGGTCCAGTGATATCTTTGGGGATAAACGTAGATCTATTTTGATCCGAAAATTGGCGGATCCAGCTATATATTTGCGGATATTTTTAGATCTAATTTGATCCGAAAAATGGCGGATCCAATTAGATCCAGCTATATATTTGGGTATAAACTTAGATCTAATTTGATCTCAATTTTGGCAGATCAAATTAGATCCCGCAATATATTTGTGGATAAACGTATATCTAATTTGATCCGAAAAAGTGGCAGATCGAATTAGATCTAGCTATATATTTGGGGATAAACTTAGATCTAATTTGATCCGAAAAATGGCACATCGAATTAGATCCAGCAATATATTTGTGGATAAACTTAGATATAAATTGATCTGAAAAATGGCAGATCAAATTAGATCCAGCAATATATATGTGGATAAACTTGGATCTAAATTTATCCGAAAAATTCCTAATCGAATTAGATCCAGCAATATATATGGGGATAAACTTGGATCTAAATTTAACCGAAAAATGGCAGATCAAATTAGATCCAGCAATATATTTGGGGATAAACTTGGATCTAAATTTATCAGAAAAATGGCAGATCGAATTAGAAACAGCAATATATTTGGGGATTGACATCTAAAAGTATCCATAAAAATGACAGATAAAATTAGATGCCGCATTATATTTGGGTACTACGTAAGATCTCCATTTATTTGGGATTAAATAAGATCCCAGACATATATTGCCAACTGTTCAAAAAATAATAGACTGGCAGAGCACTGATTGTATAAAAATTACAATATTTTGTTAAAATAAGGTTTAAACTCAGAAGGTAACGAGTTCAATATGCATTTCTTTTACAAAATTAATTTCTTTTTATAAAATTAAAATTTTTTTTTCTATAAATTTTTTTATAAAATTATATATTTATTTTTTTATTAAATTGAAATCTTTGAATAAAATAATTTTATTTACATCTTTTTGACGCTCTACACCATTTCCAATTGTATTAATTGTTTTAAGATCTATCAATTGTATTTCAGAAATAATCAATTGAATTTCAGTTTTATCAATTGTGTTTCAGAACTCATCAATTATTTTTCATATTTATGAATTGTATTTCAGAACTAGTTCAGTTGAAGTTCAGTTTTATCAATTGTGTTTCAGAAATTATTAATTGTATTTCCGAAATTCACAACTATATTTCAGAAATTATCAAACTGTATTTCAGAAATTATCAATCGTATTTCCGAAATTATGAAAAGTATTTGAGAAATTTTTCTCTATTAGCTATGAAATTCTGAAATAGATTTCATTATTTCTGGACACAACTAAATAAATAAATAATTAAATTTGCGTAATATTGTAGTTTCTGAAGTGCAAATAATATTTTGTGATATACAATTAAAATTTTCTAAAATACATTTAATAATTTCTGGAATACCTTTTTTCGATGCTTATAAGTTAGCTCGAAATGCTTTTATCATTCATTTAATTTGTAGCTATCACACATCTATAACAAGTCTCGTTAGATTAGAGTGTAGAGGTCTTGGCTGACAATCTGGTGGACTGGGTTAAATTTCATGTTTTTAAAAGCAAATATTAAAAAAAGTTTTCTCAATTTTTTCAAAAATGTTTTTTGAAATCTATTTTTTTGCCAAGATAGTTAATGCAACGTTCTGCCAACGCATAACCGACCATCGCCAACGGTTTTCCAGCATTGTGCCGAATTATATTTTTCTGTCTGGGATGTTAAACTTGTATATTAACATTAATTAACACTATATTTTTATTTTTAGGAAATACATTTTTATTTTATTATAAGTTAACATTAAATTAAATTTTAGATAATGGCACCAATTTGTAGTTGTAATTATTATATATTAAATCGTATATTCATAAACATTCTATACTGTTAGACGAGGTTTATGGAACTATTTAACTTTATAAACCCGGTGAAAAATGTCCATATATGAACATTTATGGTTCAACCATATATGTATGGATCCGAAAAATGAGGTAACACCTAAGTATATGTTCATATATGGACATATATGAACATATACATTTATTCAATATATGCGAACGTTGCTGTCCTTTACTATAAGGTTGTACGATAGATATAAATTTATGTATGACATTCAAATTAGGCGCTACATATGTTCCTTTTTTTATTCATGGCATTAAATATAATTTCATATTTATCCAAATATGAGTTCCTTTTACATATATGGAAAAATGGATTCTTCGAAATATGTTCATATACAAGTACCTTTTGCATAAATTGAATAACATATACTTTCATATTTGTCCATATATGAGTGCCATTTCCATATATGAAATAACAGATGCTTCCATATATGTCTGTATATGAAATTTTTTCCATATATGGAATCACATATACTTCCATATATGTTCATATAAAATCCATATATGTTCATAAAAAATCCATATTTGTTCATATGTGTCCATACATAAACCATATATGAACATGTTTGAGCGTATATGAACATTTTTCACCGGGATATTACAATATATGACACTGTATTATAAATATTGTTAATGAAGTAACATATCTGATAATATTTTTTATAGCGCCATACATAGTTTTACATTATTCAAATTAAACCATAAATGGAATTGTATTCAAAATGTTGATGTGGTACCAAATTTGACCATATATTGTTTAAATTGTGCCATATATGACAATATATTGTTTAAATGATACCATATATGTCTATATATTAATATTGTTTAAATGACACCATATATCAATATATATGGGACTATATATGGTAGCATATATTATCATATCTGCATCTGTATTAAAAATGTCGTTCATCAGTTACCATATATGAGCATATATTGTTGAAATGGCACCATATATGACAATATATGGTTTAAATGGCACCATATATGGTAATATATTGCTTAAATAACACCATATATATATATATATATATATATATATATGGCACTATATATGGTAGCACATATTATCATATGTGGAACTGTATTAAAAATATTGTTCATGAGGTACCATATATGGGCATATATTGTTGAAATTGCACCATATATGATAATATATGGTTTGAATGGCACCATATATGATAATATATGGTTTGAATGGCACCATATATGATAATATATAGCTTAAATGACACCATATATAAATATATATCGCACTATATATAGTACCATATATTATCATATCTGGAACTGAATTAAAGATTTGGTTTATGAGGTACCATATATGACCATATATTGTTTAAATGGCACCATATATGATAATATCTAGTTTAACTGTCACCATATATAATTATATATTGTTTAAATGATACCATATATAATTATATATTGCTAAAATGCCACCATATATATTAAGATATAGTTCTATATATAACTATATATGCAATAAGATCAACCATGTCATGTAATATATAATTATATATGCCATATCTAATATTATGAAGGCCAATATCTAATTAGATGAAATTATATATGGCATAATATAAGGAAAAATTTTGTGAAAAAACGTCATATATAATTATATATGGATATACATAACGACATGTATAATTATATATTGTAATATATGCCATATATGATTATATATAATTTTTTTTACTCGGGTACTTATTTGGGTAACTACTTATTTTATATACTTTTGTAATGCAGCGGGTAAGCGGGTGCACAAATTTTTTGCGTTTCTTCATGCAGCGAATATGGACAACTACTTACAAAAACGACCTTGTCGAACAAAAATAATGAGTTTTGACACCGAATTATAAGCAATAGACCCTAATTCTACTGCTTATTATTTAGACATTATTAATGAGCACCCATTACTGAGATTTTGCTGGGTTACCATACAAAAAATTCTGGAGGTAAGAAATTGAAATGTGGTATAAAGGTTCCTCCACTATAGTAAACATCGACTAAGTTTGTATTTTTGGAATTCCGTACAGGATATCCCAAAAGGAAATTCGGTATGTGAGTTCCTCCTTCTGTGTAGGCATCCGCTAAGACGGAATTTTTGAAATTCCTATCGGGAGGGGAAATAAGGGGATAAGTCTCCTCCTTGATGGCCTGCCCAATCCCATTTGGCCAACCTAAAATTTTAAATATGTATTCCTTGGAATAGGTGGTTGAAAGGGAAAAATGTCCCCAATACCTGTCTGCTCAAACCGCTGATGCAATGAAGTTGAAATTTGGTATGAATGTTCCTCATCCATCGCAGATAGCCGCGAAGATGGAATTTTTGTAAAATCCTAAAGGGAGGGGCAAAAAGAAGCAAAGCCTCCCCTTGGTGGCCTGTAAAAAATCCTTCGGCTAGAAACCTGAAATTTAAAATGTAGGTCCCTGGAGTAAGGGCTAACTTATTAGAAGGAAGCTGAAATTCCCTGTCGATGAATTTTCGGAAATTCCTGCCGAGAGGGGCACAAATAGTAAAAGTTGGCTAGAAACCTGAAATGTAAAACATATATTCCTTGGAGTATGGGCTCACTTATCGGGTAGGTGCTTTTTGGAATTTAGGACAGGGACATTGCAAAAATGGGGATTAAGGAATCGAAAAGTGCCGCTTAAAGGCCTGCCCAAACCGCTGGAGATAGGAAGTTGAAATTTGGTATTAAAGTTCCTCCTCTATTGTAGACATCCGCTAAGATGAGATTTTTGGAAATTTCCACAGGTAGAGCCAAAAACAGGAAAAGTCTCACTCTTAACGGCCTGACCAAACTGCTGCAATAATTTTTTAGGTTTATAAACATTTGATTAGCAACTTAAAAATACAGATACTTACTTATTTCCCTAACCTTGTAGAAAAAAGTTGCAGTAAGGTTACCTCCCAGCAAAAATAAATGGAATGACTTCTAAATGAATCACTTCCTTCATTAGATAACAAAGAATTACTCCCTTAGGAATGGGTTTTAAACAACATATAATGCTGAAATAAATATATGCTAGTCAGAAGTTCTTTTTCATGGGTGATAAGAAGTTAATATTTTGTATGGGGGTTGCATAGGAACGTGCTGGCACAGAAATCAGAGAGTTGCGGGTTCGAATCCCACCAGGTGGAAACAAATTTTTCGGAACTTTTTTTACACAATTAATAAATTTTTGTAGTTTTTACTGTAAAATTTAAATTTTTTTCTATTTTGTACACTCAAAAATTAATTTTTGAAACGATTTAAAAATTTTTTTTAATTTTCTATTAATTTTTAATGAAATTTTATGGAAATATAAAAGTTCTAAATAGATATTTTTTGTTAATATACGAAAAAGGTAAATATTAAAATTTTGTTTGTATTTAAAAAATTGTAATTTAAAAAATCCATTTTCATTAAATTTTTACTAAATGTATTTAGAAACTAAATATAACAGAAAAAGAAAAATCCTGCAAGCATTTTAGTTAGAACTAGTAAAAATAAGTTAAATATTACCATGCAGAAAAAACTATTTTTTATTCACACTCAAAAAAAAAAGTCAGTAAAGTCAGCAAAAAATGTTGCTGTGCCAGCAAATTTTTAGTCAGGAGCGTGCTTGCAAAAAAGTTGGTAATTTCAGCAAAAGGTTTGCTGAAAATCAGCGAGCTGATTTCTACCAAAAAATAGTAATCTTCAGCAAAAGTTTTGCTAACACTTAGTCGACTGCAAATGAAAAAAATCCTTGCTAAAATCACTAAACTTTTTGCTGAATATTAGTAGACTGAAAAAAACTAAAAAAACTTGTAGCGAAATTTTACTTTAGTTAATTTATTTGCTGAAAATTTAAATATAGAATATGTGTAGAGTTGTTTTTCTTTTTTTTTTTTGTCATTTCCGTTTCCAGACAAGCTGCGACATCTACATACATCTTGTCTATCTGGTTGTCGTCCACGCTATGAATGCGGTTAAAAGCACAATTTTTGTAGCAAAATAAATTAGTAAAACATTAGTTTAGTGCTAAAAAAATATAACTAAAATTTTTGCTGAAAACGGAATTTGAGCAAAAAAATTGCTGAAAACTAGTACACTTGATATACAAGACGTTTTACTAATTTTTCTACTAACTTATTTTTTTGAGTGTACTAATATGGTGCAAAATTTTTTACGGATTTTATCAAGGTAATTTGTATTAAAAGTTAACTTAAATGTAACCAAAATTTTGTAAATTTAACAGTTTTATTTTTCCTTCTTATCTTACTAGTATTTAGCAAAAAACAACAATTACAGAATTTTTAGTAGCTTTTTCTCCTATTTTTACAGCTTTATTTCTTTCTATGAGTGTATTATTTTTATAAAAAAATACACTTTAAAAAAACAACTTTATATATTTTCCAATATGTTATATATTTTTGTTAATAAAAATAGAAAGAAATAAATATAACAATTTACTGAACAAGACTCCTAAAAGTCAGTTATAAGTTATAACAAGCCATAGCATAAGGGGTAGAGCGTCTGCTTGAAATGCCAACGAGTGTGGGTTCAAACCCCACATGATGCATGATGTTTTTTTTTTTTAATTAAATTAAAATACAAACAAAGTGAATTAATTCATTTGATTTAATAAGAAGAACTATTGCAATTGAATTAATTCGTAACAAAATAAATCGAACGAAAGCAAATATGAATTAATTCCATTCAATATATGGTGCTTAGTGAATTAATTCATCGAATTTTTAATTCAGAATTGAAAAATTGAATTAAGGAATTAATTCTTCAAAGCTCTGACTGGCACTATGTAATAAGTATAATCAATCGTACAACTGAGCATTGGCCTACTTTGCATTTATATTTTATATCGTTCGACTTGGAAGTAAACGGTAAAAGCTTGCGAATTGGGGTAACTATTGGGCGACACTAGCTTTAAGGTTTATTTTATATTTCTCTTAAATGTTCTTGATAAAATAGATAACTTAAATAAAGAATTTCAATCTGAAGAAATGCGTCTTCCATATGTTTATGGTTAATTGAAATTAAATTTTAAATTAGTTTTGAGCAATTTTACCAAGAGTAATTACGTTAAAAGTTGAATTTATTAAAAACGGTTAATTTATTTGATGAAATTGATTGATGTAATTAATTAAATGTAGAAAATATTTTTATTGGCCGTAAAGCTGAACTATGTTTGAATGAAATTAATTTGTCCAACTTAAAAAAATATGCAAATAAAAAAAAATAGAATCTTTTCACAAATAAAGTTTTATATAATTAAGAAATAACTTTTGAGCCTTTATTGTCATCTTTCCCAAACTTAACAAGCGGTAATGAAGAACAAATTTTAACCCAATGGAAATTATTAAGATTTTCGAATATTACAGAATTAAACAGTGACATGGATATTGTTGAATTTTGGGATGAAGAATCCAAATACAAAAAGGAAATGGATGAAAAATCTTTTGAATAACTAATTTATTTTGATCAAAATCCATTGACATTGCCATATAGTTTAGCTGATGCCGAAAGAAAATTTTCACAACTTGTTTTAATATAAAGAAAGTTTCGAAATAACCTTGATTTTAAAACTATTTATAAGGAAAAAGCAATATAGGTAAAAAATAATGCATTGAAAATGCACTTTAGGTGAAAACGGTTTTTTTAATATTTTATGTTCTTAGTAGTCAACACATCTTTCAAATATTTTTTAAATTAATGAAATGCGATATTTAGTTTTATAAAAATAGCTCTTCAAACAAGTTACTAATTGAGCTCGTATTTTAAATTTATTACAAAAACGAGTAAAAAGGTTAAAGTCGGGCATGCCGACTATACAATACCCTACACCAGTCTGGGTAAAAGCCAACTAATGTTTGGATCCGAAATTCTAATGGGTTAAAATGGGGCTTGTGTCAAAATTTTCTATAATGTGAGTCAGCGCACCAAATTTCATTAAAATATCTTAATATTTGCGATCTGCAGTTTGTAACCAAGCCAATTTTGGGGCACCCTTATATGGGCACTAGGTCTAAACATGGACCAATGTTCACCAAAATCAATAGGCTTCGTCCTTGGGCCAAAATAGGTCTGTGTACCAAATTTCATCAAAATCTATACCCAATAAGCACGTAGGTTTTAAAAATTCAAGTGCATTAAATTTTGCTTGAAGTAAAGTATATTTCAAATTCTAGCACTTGTTTTTTTAACAAAAATATTTCAAACTTGAATTTTTGTTTCCCTTTTGCTGGAGTATGCTATTGAAATAAAATGTAATAAAAGTTGAATTCAAGCCTTGAAACTGGAAAACAGGGCTGGAATTGAACTTGATTTCAACTTGAATTCCAGTGAAAATGTTTATAGGGTATATATAAAAGAGTGGCGTGAGTGACTGACTGACTGACGATCAACGCCCAGCCTAGACCACTGGACCTAGGAACTGGAAATTTGGAATATATGTTCCTCCTACAGCGTTAACTCCCACTAAGACGGGATTTTTGGATATTCCAACGGAGTGGGCCAGAAAGTGGAAAACTTCCTCCTTCTTGCAAGAAAAGTGGTATTTTTTTCCAGAAAAAAAATTTATTTTTTCAAAAAAAAAAAAAAAGTACTTATTTCAAAAAAAAAGTACCTTTTTCAAAAAAAAGTACCTTTTCCAAAAAAAGTACCTTTTTCAAAAAAAAGTACCTATTTCCGAAAAAAGTACCTTTTTCCCAAAAAAAGTACCTTTTTCCAAAAAAAGTACCTTTTCCCAAAAAAAGTTCATTTTCCCAAAAAAAGTACGTTCTTCCAAAAAAGTACTTATTTCCAAAAAAAAAGTACCTTTTTCTGAAAAAAATACCTATTTCCAAAAACAAGTACCTTTTTCTAAAAAAGTTACTTTTTTCCAAAAAAGACCTTTTTCCCAGAAGATAATACTTTTTCCATGAAAGTAACTTTTTCCAAAAAAAAAACTTCCAAAAATATTTCTTTTTTAAGCAGTACTGTTTTCTAAAAAAAAAGATTTTTTGTCCAACAAAAAGCTATTTTGCCAAAAAAAAAAGAAACTTATTATGCTCCGACATAGACCCCCACTAAAACGGGGTTTTTCCAAAAAAAAATTATTTTTTCCAAAAAAGTACCTTATCCAAGAACAGTGTAAAATAATGACTTAAAAAAACGTCTTTTTAAAAAATAGCATATTTTCTCAACAAAATACATTTTACCAAAAAAGGAGCACTTTTTACAACAAAATTACCCTTTCAAAAAAAAAAAAACAATATATATATTGGCATGCATTTTTTTTTTGTATTTTTGAATGGG
Source organism: Leucophora obtusa (assembly GCA_949987735.1). Classification (NCBI taxonomy): domain Eukaryota; kingdom Metazoa; phylum Arthropoda; class Insecta; order Diptera; family Anthomyiidae; genus Leucophora; species Leucophora obtusa. Next base: position 94,720,001 of record OX465299.1, on the reverse strand, counting down.
AGGGCCAAAAAGAGGAAAAAGTCCTCCTTTTTCCAAAAAAAAACCTTTTCACACAAAAAACTACCTTTGTTCAAAAAAGTATTATATCCAAAAGAGTACTTTTTCCAAAAAATACTTTTTCAAAAAAGTGCCTTTTTCCAAAACAATCTTTTGTCCGAAAAGTACATTTTCTAAAAAAAGAAACTGAAAAAAATACCTTTTTCAAAAAATTATACTTTTTGAAAAAGTACCTTTTAAAAAAAAATAAAACAAGTACTTTTTTCCCTAAAAGTACTTAATCGAAAAAGTACCTTTTTTTTGAAAGTTTTTTGAACATAAATTTTATGAACAATACCATATCCATGGAAGCGTTGGAACATTCCTAATATTAACTTTTTTAATACTATTCTGTTTATAATTACATATAAGAGTGAATGACTTACTTATTTTACCCTCTAACCAGCCTATGCTTTTTCACCAATGTATAAATAAAATCCAAAAATTAAATTTTTTGTGCATTTCATTAAGAAGATATAACGATTTTCGTTTTTCGGAAAGTAACGGGTCTTAATTTTAATAAATATTGGTACTAATACTAAGTTAATTCTATTTGTCAAATTTCATAAAAATTCGTTTTCAAGTTAAGACGATGTTCCTTAAAGGTATCCTGATAGAATCCTGTATGTGCTTGGACCAAAGTAATGACTTTTTTTAAAAGCTAAAGCTGTAGTTATATTTTGTGTGTATTATCAATGGTTTTAAGGTAACTTAAATATGTTTTTAACATTTTTGAAAATGGTGTTGGTTTCAGAATATTTTTTTAAATTTACAAAGTTTTAATTAATTCTCTTTCTATCCTATATACCCCGGCTGGAGGGTTAGCATCGCACACACCAAACCCCTGGAGCTTTTAACCTGAAATTTTTCAAGTAGGTTTCTTCTCCGACATAGACATCTATAGACGGGATTTTTTTGACATTTTAACGGAGAGGCTTAGACCTAACTTTTACGACCTGCACAAAAACCCATCGGCTAGAAATCCAAATGTATTTTCTTTGCGATGTGGGGTAATTCACTGAAAATATACTTTTCAAAATTTTTATTTCAAGTAGGCGTTAAGTGTCCTTCTTAATTAACTGCAAAACTTTTTGAGCTAAAGATTTGAAACTTAAGATACAGGTTATTTTCAATATGGGCAGATCGGTAAAATATTGGTATAAGTACCATTGGAGAAGGGTCTTTTATATATAAAATTTTTGTTTCTAACAAATTTCCATCTCCTCCTTCCATATCTGTTTTTAAATGTTAATATTACATATCAATTCATAACAATTCATGATTGTAAATAGAATTTTTACAAAGATTAACTGCCTGTTTTTATAAAAAGAATCAGACGAATTCGTTAAAACATTTGTGTGAAAAACACAAACTTGAAAAGATGTAACTTCAAAATTTTTTAGCCGCATTTGTTCTACATAGAAGTCCTAACAAATTTGTGCAATATTTTTTAAAGAAAAACGTTTTTAAATTAGTGTTTTTAACACAAATTTGTTAACGAATTCGTCTGATTCTTTTTATAAAAACACCCAGTAACTGCCTGTTTTTATAAAAAGAATCAGACGGATTCGTTAAAACATTTGTGTAAAAAACACAAACTTAAACAGATTTATCTTTAAATTTATTTTAGCCGCATTTGTTCTACATGGAGTCGTAACAATTTTGTGCAATAATTTTGAAAGAAAAACGTTTTAAATTAGTATTTTGCACTCAAATTTGATAACTAATTCGTCTGATTCTTTTTATAAAAACACCCAGTAAACCAGGAATTGCTTAAAACTGAAACGTAAAAAAAATTTCAATATAGACTTAGAATCGGAACATAAAAGTCTTTTAGGGCCAAGTATTTTTTAAGCGAGCCAAATTTCATGCATTTATATAGTTACATTTGCTTAGGAGATACCAAAAGTACTAAGTTTTACAACTGCTGTGTTTAGGTGTTTATGTCATGTTAAATAGCGAATAAGAGTTTAATTTGCTAAGAAGATACAAAACTTATTATTGCACCCATTTTAATCCCCTTTAAATACAAATTATAAAGTCATAAAAAGTACCATAGTATATACATAAAATTTATGCCTTTTTGTATTCTTTATTTCTAAATATCCAAAATTTAATGTAATTAAATGTTTAATTGTGAGTTTCCAAGTTTATCCGAATTTCAAAAGGTCCTTCTGAAGGTGAGATTCTTTTTATAAAAAACCCTAAACTAAATATAAATTATATCCACTCTTTTCTCGAGAAACGCTTTTGGATTTTGAAGAGGATTTCATGAAGATATAGAAAAATATTAGATTCACAATTTTTACTTGGAAAACTATTTAGTTAGGTTTTTTGTCGGCTATAGCGCAAACTTCTTACATGCTATGAACTTTTTTAATAATAAACCTTCAAAATTAATTATTTTATTTTTTATACACAGAAAAATTATCGGATTCTCTCAAAAATTTTCAATTACGTGGTTTTGGAGTTCGCAAATAAGATCCGAATCAAAAATCAAAAATCATATCCGCATTAAAAAGTAAACATTTTTAAAACTAAAACCGATAATTTCAACCTACGCCAAATTTAAAGAAAGGGGTTTTTAGATGCTTAAAATTTTTTGCCAACGCCATATTAAGTTTTAAAAACCGCTACTCGGCATTGAAATAAAACAAAAAAAACTTTCGTCATATTGGATCAAAAATATAGAATTTCAAATCCGCCAATCGGCATTAAAAGTAGTTTTTTAAATGAGTTTTAAAATTAAAACCTACACCAATTTTAAATAGAACGGTGGCCGAGTTGACAACGAATATATTAGCCGTGTTTTCGACTTAACTATATCCGTTAACTCATAAAAAAATTTAAAGTGCATAAAAACGCGCTTAAGACGAAAATAACATATGACTTTTCGTATGCACGTTACCTTTCAACACGGATAATTATCAACGTTGATAACTCAACGTTTATACATTTTCACATCTAACGTAACTTATTCGTGTTACTTCCTAAAAACTTTTGCTGAGGTACGTTCGATTATAACGAAACAATTATAAGCATAACGTTTTTAAAATTTTTTTGTACCACAATCGGTTTAACGTAGATTTGCTTTAAATACTTAACGTTGATAGGCATGAGACAAAATACAGCTATTGTTAAAGTTAGTACAAATTTAAAACAAATCATTTATCTTATTTTTTGTTAATTTCTCTTTAGGAATTGGTTCAATTTAACAACTTTGTGCCAGTTTTGTAGTCAGCTAAGAACTAATTTTTTTTTAAGGTTTTATTTTCAAACAAAATTTCTAACATAAGAAATATTTACGACAAAAATTGTTCTTAGTTCATACTATAAACTGGCCCTTATACATTATTCGAAAGTAGAATTTATAGGGATATATGTTTTTTGAATAAAGCAAAAATATGCAATGTAAAAATTTGAATACTGAAAGTTAAACCTGGAAATCTTTTAAGAAAAAAACATATTTATTTTATTTCAACAATGTCGCAATATCTGTTGAGCAATTTGAACTTCATATTCGAATTTTTTTTTTTTTTTTTAGAGAAGCAATACTCATTAAATTCTTCCTATTAATTAACATGTTACTTTATTTGGAAAGGAAATAAAGAAGAGATAGGGGGTGGTAAAATATGAAAGGCTTCAAATATGGCAACACTATAATTGCGCGAAATGTTGAATTTTAGAACAGTTGTTGCGCGCCATTAGATGGTGAGTTGGCAAACTTTAGTTGAGGCTGTTTATTTCATAGCCCTGTTATATTATTTTACTTCGGTGGGGTTAAGTGCTATGGGAATAGCGAAGGAGGACACTGTATTAGGGATATAAAATCATACACATTATTTTTCCAAATTGATGTTGCGGTCGCTGGGGATCGAACCTGCAACCACATGTATAACAATTCAAAGCGCTAACCATTACACCACATCCCTCACATCGTCATCGTTATTTGTTGTTAATTATTAAGTTTGTCTATTTGGTTTTATTTTAACTTAAAAAAGTAGAAAATTTGTTTTAACCTAAGCTTCCTCTGAATAATAATTTTTGCAATTATTTATTTTTTATATAAGCTCCTAATAAGCATTCTTTTTTTTTTTTTTTTTTTTTATTAAATCTTCATTTACATTAACCGAGCCCTTAGGGCCTTATATGGCTAATTAAAGCTACTAAAAAATATATAACAGACTTCTCATTGAAGGGGGCTTTTATTTTGAAGATTTTTACATTAATAAAAAACATTGTATTTTATTTTTATAAAAATATTAAATTCCTATCCAAAATAAATTTCATATTAAACTTTTTCGGTTTAACTGACATCCCAAAAACTAGGCCTAAGGCACGCCGCTAAATCTAGCGGGCTTACCCGCTAGTGTCTTAATATTTGCGACCTGCAGCGTATAAACAATATAATTTTGGTAGGACCCTTATGTGGGCACTAGTTCTAAACATGGACCGATGTTCACCAAAATCAATAGGCTTCGTCCTTGGGCCAACGTAGTTCTGTGTACCAAATTTCATCAAAATATTTGCGACCTGCAGTTTGTAACCAAGCCAATTTTTGGGGGACCCTTATATGGGCACTAGGTCTAAACATGGACCGGTGTTAACCAAAATCAACAGGCTTCGTCCTTGGGCTGCCATAGGTCGGTGTACCAAATTTCATCAAAATATCTTAATATTTGCGACCTGCAGCGTATAAACCATATAATTTTAGTAGGACCCTTATATGGGCACTAGGTCTAAACATGGACCGATGTTCACCAATAGTTCGTCCTTGGGCCGACGTAAGTCGGTGTACCAAATTTCATCAAAATATCTTAATATTTACGAACTGCAGCGTATAAACAATATAATTTTGGTAGGACCCTTATATGGGCACTAGGTCTAAACATGAACCGATGTTCACCAAAATCAATAGGCTTCGTCCTTGGGCCAACGTAGTTCTGTGTACCAAATTTCATCAAAATATCTTAATATTTGCGACCTGAAGCGTATAAGCCATATAATTTTGGTAGGACCCTTATATGGGCACTAGGTCTAAACATGGGCCGATGTTCACAAAAATTAATAGGCTTCGTCCTTGGGCCGACATAAGTCGGTGTACCATATTTCATCAAAATTTCTTAATATTTGCGACCTGCAGCGTATAAACAATATAATTTTGGTACGACCCTTATATGGGCACTAGGTCTAAACATGGACCGATGTTCACCTAAATCAATAGGCGTCGTCCTTGGGCCGACGTAAGTCGGTGTACCAAGTTTCATTAAAATATCTTAATATTTGCGACCTGTAGAGTGCGCACAAGAATGCATGGACAGACGGACGGACAGGCGGACATCGTTAAATCGAAATAAAAAAAAATTCTGAGCCGATCCGTGTACTATAAGGTGGGTCTAGGACCAATATTTTTTGGTGTTACAAACATCAGCACAAACTTATAATACCCTGACCACATAGTGGTGTAGTGTATAAATATGAAATAAAAAAAATGTTTCCATTTTTTAGAATAAAAACGAGTAAAAAGGTTAAAGTCGGGCATGCCGACTATACAATACCCTACACCAGTCTGGGTAAAAGCCAACTAATGTTTGGATCCGAAATTCGAATGGGTTAAAAGGGGGCTTGTGTCAAAATTTTCTATAATGTGAGTCAGCGCACCAAATTTCATTAAAATATCTTAATATTTGCGACTTGCAGTTTGTAACCAAGCCAATTTTGGGGGGACTCTTATATGGGCACTAGGTCTAAATATGGACCGATGTTCACCAAAATCAACAGGCTTCGTCCTTGGGCCAACATAGGTGTGTGTACCAAATTTCATCAAAATATCTTAATATTTGCGACCTGCAGCGTATAAACAATATAATTTTGGGGGGACCCTTATATGGGCACTAGGTCTAAACATGGACCGATGTTTACCAAAATGAACAGGCTTCGTCTTTGGGCCAACATAGGTGTGTGTACCAAATTTCATCAAAATATCTTAATATTTGCGACCTGCAGCGTATAAACAATATAATTTTGGGGGGACCCTTATATGGGCACTAGGTCTAAACAAGGACCGGTGTTAACCAAAATCAATAGGCTTCGTCCTTGGGCTGACATAGGTCGGTGTACCAAATTTCATCAAAATATCTTAATATTTTCGACCTGCAGCGTATAAACAATATAATTTTGGTGGGACCCTTATATGGGCACTAGGTCTAAACATGTACCGATGTTCACCAAAATCAATAGGCTGCGTTATTGGGCCAACATAGGTCTGTGTACCAAATTTCATCAAGAGATCTTAATATTTGCGACCTGCAGCGTATAAACAATATAATTTTGGTAGGACCCTTATATGGGCACTAGGTCTAAACATGGACCGATAATCACCAAAATCAATAGGCTACGTTACTGGGCCAACAGAGGTCTGTGTACCAAATTTCATCAATATATCTTAATATTTACGACCTGCAGCGTATAAACAATATAATTTTGGTAGGACCCTTATATGGGCACTAGGTCTAAACATGGACCGATATTCACCAAAATCAATAGGCGTCGTCCTTGGGCCGCCATAAGTCGGTGTACCAAGTTTCATCAAAATATCTTAATATTTGCGACCTGTACAGTGCGCACAAAAATGCATGGACAGACAGACGGACGGACAGACGGACATCGTTAAATCGAAATAATAAAAAATTCTGAGCTGATACCCTGACCACATAGTGGTGTAGGGTATAAAAAATAAGCTTTTTTTAAAAAAGTCATTAAAAATAGAAAACATGTTTGTCCCATAAAAATCAGCATTTGTATTTTTAGCTAAGATTCCATATTTTAGTAAACTGTATTTTTTGAAAATCGTAGAGGAGAAGGTTTTGAAAAATGCATTAGAAAACTGCATTTGCATTACGTATGCACTTTTTTAACAGTCATTTTGTTTAGAAACATCCAGTTATAAAGTAGACAAGAGCATCTTCCAAATATCGTTTAAATTAATAACATGCGATATACAGTTAGAAAGTTATGGCACTTCAAAATTAAGCACTTTTAGCATTTTTGTGAAATTTATGAAAATTAAAAACGCGCATAAAATCACGAGTTTTTACAAATTTCGAGATCTGAAAAAGGATATGTGCAAGTGGGACTATAGAACATTCATGTACAAAATATAAACAAAATCGGAGAACCTAAGAAAAAAAATCGTAATTTTTCAGTGTTCTTTCATGGAATGAATGATATATATTAGACCGACTCACGAAAAAAGTAAAAAAAGTGCCCCCCTCAAAATAAACCTTGGTTTGTTTTATGATGACTCTCAAAATATTTCGGGTCTGGCAATGAGATCTCACGATCTGGACCATTTTTGAAAAAGGTATTTTTTAATTTTTGTACGAAATTTGCAACTTAGCTGAAGATAACATACTCAATATGGGTATCATATGAAAGCTATTTCGGCGCGTCCAGCGGTATATATAACATGTTTTAAGCATATCCTGACATGTCCTATTTTCAAGGATATTCTGTAAAAAAAAACAAATTTTTGACTCTTTTGTACAGAGATATTTGTGTTTCAAATGTCAAACTTACATATAGAGCAATTCCATATGAAAACGATCAAAATTGGCAAATTTTTGGACGACCCCTCTCCGATTTTAAAATAAATAGTCTCAATCGATTGCCCAGCAAAAAATAATGTACCTACATATTTTTTTTTTTTTTTTATAGTGACTGGTTTATTTATTTGGTTTGAATTATTTGGTGTACACCACTGTCATGTGACAAAATTGAAGAATTCTTCATAAGGGACCTCATTGAAAGTTGTTTTAAAACAATATAATTTTGGTAGGACCCTTATATGGGCACTAGGTCTAAACATGGACCGATAATCACCAAAATCAATAGGCTACGTTACTGGGCCAACAGAGGTCTGTGTACCAAATTTCATCAATATATCTTAATATTTACGACCTGCAGCGTATAAACAATATAATTTTGGTAGGACCCTTATATGGGCACTAGGTCTAAACATGGACCGATATTCACCAAAATCAATAGGCGTCGTCCTTGGGCCGCCATAAGTCGGTGTACCAAGTTTCATCAAAATATCTTAATATTTGCGACCTGTACAGTGCGCACAAAAATGCATGGACAGACAGACGGACGGACAGACGGACATCGTTAAATCGAAATAATAAAAAATTCTGAGCTGATCGGTATACTATAAGGTGGGTCTAGGACCAATATTTTTTGGTGTTACAAACATCAGCACAAACTTATAATACCCTGACCACATAGTGGTGTAGGGTATAAAAAATAAGCTTTTTTTAAAAAAGTCATTAAAAATAGAAGACATGTTTGTCCCATAAAAATCAGCATTTGTATTTTTAGCTAAGATTCCATATTTTAGTAAACTGTATTTTTTGAAAATCGTAGGGGAGAAGGTTTTGAAAAATGCATTAGAAAACTGCATTTGCATTACGTATGCACTTTTTTAACAGTCATTTTGTTTAGAAACATCCAGTTATAAAGTAGACAAGAGCATCTTCCAAATATCGTTTAAATTAATAACATGCGATATACAGTTAGAAAGTTATGGCACTTCAAAATTAAGCACTTTTAGCATTTTTGTGAAATTTATGAAAATTAAAAACGCGCATAAAATCACGAGTTTTTACAAATTTCGAGATCTGAAAAAGGATATGTGCAAGTGGGACTATAGAACATTCATGTACAAAATATAAACAAAATCGGAGAACCTAAGAAAAAAATCGTAATTTTTCAGTGTTCTTTCATGGAATGAATTATATATATTAGACCGACTCACGAAAAAAGTAAAAAAAGTGCCCCCCTCAAAATAAACCTTGGTTTGTTTTATGATGACTCTCAAAATATTTCGGGTCTGGCAATGAGATCTCACGATCTGGACCATTTTTGAAAAAGGTATTTTTTTAGTTTTTGTACGAAATTTGCAACTTAGCTGAAGATAACATACTCAATATGGGTATCATATGAAAGCTATTTCGGCGCGTCCAGCGGTATATATAACATGTTTTAAGCATATCCTGACATGTCCTATTTTCAAGGATATTCTGTAAAAAAAAACAAATTTTTGACTCTTTTGTACAGAGATATTTGTGTTTCAAATGTCAAACTTACATATAGAGCAATTCCATAAGAAAACGATCAAAATTGGCAAATTTTTGGACGACCCCTCTCCGATTTTAAAATAAATAGTCTCAATCGATTGCCGAGCAAAAAATAATGTACCTACATATTTTTTTTTTTTTTATAGTGACTGATTTATTTATTTGGTTTGAATTATTTGGTGTACACCACTGTCATGTGACAAAATTGAAGAATTCTTCATAAGGGACCTCATTGAAAGTTGTTTTAAAAAAAAACTACTAAAGCGATCGCAACGAGTGATAGCTCGTTGGAAAGGTATTAAATCAGGCTTTAATTGAAAAATAAAATTTTCCTAATTTTTCTCAGAAATTTACCTTTTTTCCCATGAAAATTAAATTTTCCCATGAAAATTAAATTTTCCGATTTTCCACAGAAGCTCCTAAATTTTCCGGCTAATTTTTTTTTTTTTTGGATTCCTCATAATTTTTGCTTTAAGAATCAGCAATAAAAAAATGGGCCCGACTCCTTGTTTGGACAGGAGAGGAGCATTTAAGAGACCACCTTGTTCTCATTGTTTTTATATTTTTTATAATTGAATTATTTGTAATTATTTAACATTATTTTATTTTATTATTAAAAATACATTTTAAAAATTATTTTACAGTTAAAAATACATTTATGAAGAAAAAATCAATTTTTTTTAAGAGCCCCAAGTTGAGTGTGTAGTGAATATTGTCTGCCTGCCTTCACAAGATCGGCCATAAATCCATGGATAATAGCAGCAGTGGCATGTAATGGCACACCAAACCCGACTGAGGCTACAGGTCATAAAATGTTTTGTAAATTTTTTAAATTACCAGGTAATAAATATTTCGCCTAAAATGACACGTGCAGAAACAAGTCATAAAACACGGATTTTCCATAAATATGGCGAAATATTTATTACCTGGTAATTTAAAAAATTTACAAAACATTTTATGACCTGTGGTCGGCTTATTGGCAGTAACCAATTAAGTCCCTCTTTAAAAAACATTTTATGACCAGTAGTTCACGCAAATTTTCCTATTAAAGAAAAGCAAATATCGATTATTTTTTTTACCTATTTTTTACCAAAAAATAAATATAAATACTTCACACACTCTGTGTCAAATTTTAGTTGAATACTAAACGTGAAAGTGTTAAAGTGTTTTTTTTGTAAAGTAAAGAGTGAAGCTGTAAAGACAATTTAAAGTAAAATGAATAAATTTTGCTGTAATCCGTTTAACAAGAGTGGACATCGTTCGAAAAAGATAAAAGTATTAAAATTAACTGGTGTTTCGAAGCGATACATGAATGAATTAAATATACAATACGGTGAAGAAGCAGAATTCATTTGCCCCAAGTGTAAAATCGATTTGTCTCAACAAGCAAATGCATTGAAACAAATGCAACCACAATCCGAGAGTGAAATGACAATTGAACAAAATGTTTCATCTGATAGTGAGGCAGACATTCCGATGGTCAATATGTCTTTGAGTCCTTTGAATGAGGCTATTACCACTTTAGGTGAATCGACTATTACAAAAAGAAAGTTGCGAAGTGAAAAATACAGGAAAGAGAAAAAAGGCAAGGTTATGACTGCAATCGCGACAATATTTGATGAAGGCTCTGATAACGAATGCAGTCAAGCAGATGACGTTGATGACGGCAAACAAATGATTGAGCAGTTGAAAAGAAAATTCAATTTAGCGACCACTTTTCCGGAGAAATATCTCATTTTATCTGTGCTGCCTCAATCATGGTTTATACGCAAGATTTCTGAACAGTTTCAAACATCTTTTTACATCGCGAGAAGAAGCAAAGAATTAGTTCGACAGAAGGGCATATTGGCGACTCCCACCAACAAATTTGGCTCAAGGACCCTCAGCGAAGCAACGGTGAAATTGATTCAAGATTTTTACTGCAATGATGACAGCAGCCGCGCCTGCCCAGGTACACGTGACTATGTTATCACACGTGAAGATGGAGAAAAAGTACACAAGCAGCGCAGATTATTATTATGTAATCTATCCGAAGCATACCATCAGTTCAAAGAGAAATACCCAGCAGAAAAAGTGGGATTTTCTAAGTTTGCCATCCTACGACCAAAAGAATGCGTGCTGGCATTAGACAGGCACGGAACGCATTCAGTCTGCGTTTGCATGTTTCATCAAAACATCAAATTAATGTTCTTTCCATGCAAGAAATTGAAAGTATTTCACGGTGAAATTGAAACATATAGGGACCTCCTGTCGAAGTCGTTGTGCGCATTAAGGTGGACCTTGAAATGAAATTTTTGCGATATTTTGGTAGATGAGGGCTCTATTCCGTGCCTTTTTGAAAAAAAATGACAATGCCGAAAAAAAAAATTAAAAAAAAAAAAAATTAGGGGTTGCGCACGAGCCGAGAAAAAGGTCCACTTTGCCAAAATTAGGGGGGAAATTGCCATAGGTCATCAGGGGTCACCCGTAGGGGGGAAGAATGTATGGCCGACCCCCATTAACTTTTTACCGCCAACATTTTCCCCCAAGCCACCCACCCCCTAGCTCCTCCCCTTAGGGGGGTCACCATACAAAAATGGAGGTTGCTCAGTATTTTCGAAAAACACCATAGGTCATCAGGGGTCACCCCTAGGGGGGCAAAATATATGACCGACCCCCATTAACTTTTCATCCCCAACATCTTTTCCGAACAAACTTACCCTCTATCTCCACTCCTTGAGGGACTCCCCATACAAAAATAAAAGAAGCTGTAATTGAGTAGTACTACTAAGCACTTTTAATATAATATAGTCAAATTAACATATTTTTGTTCGCTGATGGGTATTTCTTGCGGTAAGAATCGATAACATGTAGTAAATACTGTTTCTCTTCTTCGCCTTGACACAGTATTCTATTATAATCTTGTATCATTTTTACTCCTCTTTCGGCAGTGTCGTTCACAACGCGCAAGTTATTTACAATTCTACGACCTTCTTGATAGTCTGCGCGAGATTTCCAGGTTGCTGGATTTGCTAGAATGAAATCTTGCGATATTCCAAATCGTACAAATAAATTTTTGGTATTATGAGAGACGAAGTTGCTCAAGTCTTTAGCCAAGAATTCCTCATTCACATCTTTGAATTTCACCTCGATTTTTTTAACGCTGGTGCTTTTGATTACGACGCGAGGAGCTGGGGGAACCGGGTCGTCTTCTTCATCTTCTTCACCTTCTTCGTCTTCTTCGTCTTCTTCATCTTCTTCACCTTCGTCATTCTCCTTTTCTAGCAATGCTTGGGCCATTTTGGCCTTCAACTCATTTGAAACCTTGTCATCGAAAAAGGCAAGGGCTATGTGCTCATCGGCGAGATACCATAGGTGACCGATAAATTTCTTTATCATTACCCGAGATAAATCCTGGTCAACGGACTTGTACTCGACGATGTCCTTCAAAAACTTCCAATCTTGATTCGGCGCCTCAGCTGCTCGAGAAGAACCAAACCATGCCTTGACGTAAAGTCGCACCACAAAAATACAAACGTGTCGAATACCATTCAATTCACATACAGATAAGTGAAAAGTTCTCCGAAACAAAAACATCTTGAGGCTGTAAATGGCTTTTGCCATCCATCGAGCATGGGAAATGGGTCCTGGAGCTCGGAAATGGTAATTCTCAAGTTTTTCACCCAGAAACAAAAGAATTAATTGTAGCATTTCTTTGTAGTCATCGCGAGGGTGTTTCTCCTTCAATTGATCTAAGCAAAACTCCTTTATGCCGACTTGCATTGCCACAGGAATTTTTCTGACGACTTGATCGTCTATCAAGCCAGAATGGAATGGTTTAACCTTTACAGCGTCCCATTCCTGTTTGAAACGGTCAAAGCAAGGAACGCCTGGTGCATTGGTCTTTCCCATTTTTGTCTCAAAAACTTCCCTTAGCACCAGTTCGTATACGTGGTGTCTGCAAGGTAAATATAAGATTTCTCTCTCCAACAGCCGCTCAAGAGCAACTGCGGCTCCGGAGAATGGGCCACTGTTCGTTGATGTCGTGTCGAAAGAAAGTCCTTGTATTCGATGTGTCATATGCCAAGATGCCAACAGTTGATAAACGGCATGTGCTATTCTCCGGCCTTTTCCTTTCCCATCTTCTACTTTGGGAACTCCAAGAAGTTGTTCTTTTTCTCCGTACGAGACAATTACCGGTAGACGGTCCACCTTCTTTGTACCCACAAAATCCAAAAGCATTTTGCCATCCCAATGGACTACGAAGGATTTAGCTGCGACAAGCTGGAGATAAATGAAACGCGTTGAAGAATAAGAATTCTGAATGAGAGCAAATAAATCTATGCGATCTTACTTCTGGATTGTCTTTCACATAACTCAGCATGTTCTCTCGATTTGAACGCCGACATCTCCGAAGCGACGTACGGTTTATTGTGTATTGTTGAGGATCGCGTCCAAATGCTTCTGCCGCCGCTATCATAATGCCGACCGCGTCTCGGTCAGTCACTTTGCACTTGTCCAAAGCTGATAGGACTCGTTCAGTAAAACATTGTTTGTAACCTCTTATGTCACCAACATTTGATGGGCCAGCTTCTGCCGGGAAGTTTTCGTCCTGTCTCCCATTATCATCGCTTGAATCACTGCTTGAGAATTTAACCACTGCAATTGAAAGAATTTCATTTGAATATAAACATTGGACGAACACACAAAGCGCGAAATAACTTACCGCCTTTAGCGAACTGATCTCTACTAGATTCCGTTGCACGTTTGCGTCGCAACTCTTCTTGTTCTTCGCGCTCAGCTTTTCTTTTCCTCGTTCGAGTATCAGTAGCGTCCACACCTCCCATAGTTCCTGGCCGGCCATCTTCTCTTTGCTTTAGCAGAAACTCAATGTCTTCGGTATTTGTCATTTTCTCAAGGGCGTTGGCGTGTGCGATGTCGAAAAGATTATCCAAGCTATCAGAAAACTTATTCTCTTTTTCTCTAGTGGACTCAGTCTTTCTGTGAGATGACTTTCTTAAAGCATCCCACTCATCGTGCAGCGCAGCTATTTTTCTTGTAACATCTCCTCTGGCTTTCGTCGGAATAGCTGCTTGGCGCCAAAAAATCATCACTGCGTCCGCGACTATAACCGCACTATTTTTCTTCGACATGTTTCGTTTGCGAATGTTGAAGAAATGCATTCTTAGCACTTGCTTCTTCGACGGTAATTTGTTCCCCGTAATATTCATGCTTGGATAACCAATCAAAAAAATATCGTCGCGCGATCTAAGTTGTGTTGTCATCTTAACTTTGGTGGAATATTGGTGGAATTTCTGTAAAAAAATCAAAAAAAATCAAAAAAATCTCGATATTGTGCAACTGTAAATACATAGATTTTCAGTATTTTTGTATGGGGAGTCCCTCAAGGAGTGGAGATAGAGGGTAAGTTTGTTCGGAAAAGATGTTGGGGATGAAAAGTTAATGGGGGTCGGTCATATATTTTGCCCCCCTAGGGGTGACCCCTGATGACCTATGGTGTTTTTCGAAAATACTGAGCAACCTCCATTTTTGTATGGTGACCCCCCTAAGGGGAGGAGCTAGGGGGTGGGTGGCTTGGGGGAAAATGTTGGCGGTAAAAAGTTAATGGGGGTCGGCCATACATTCTTCCCCCCTACGGGTGACCCCTGATGACCTATGGCAATTTCCCCCCTAATTTTGGCAAAGTGGACCTTTTTCTCGGCTCGTGCGCAACCCCTATTTTTTTTTTTTTTTAATTTTTTTTTTCGGCATTGTCATTTTTTTTCAAAAAGGCACGGAATAGAGCCCTCATCTACCAAAATATCGACACAAGGTCCACCCTAGTGCGCATACCCCACGGAAAATTGTCATCTGTCCAAATGCGACAATTGTCCGAAGATTGACGAGCTAGAGCAATATTTGGCGGAAAAGTTTGAACATCTGTTAATTCAGGAGGTGCATTTCAAACAGTGGATAATTAGCAGCGGCAGATGTTCCCTTGAGACCGTGGTAAAGCAGATTCCGGAATTCATCGAGGAATTCGGATTCAAGTTGAATGAACTGAAGGCGCACCATTTCATATCCGAGATGCAATCGAAATTTCTAAAGGAAAGTAAGGAGAAATTAGCCCAAAATGAATTCATTGTGATAAGCGACTTTGCCGAGAATTACACTTTTCTCGTTCAGGATGAAATTCAGGCTTATCACTGGGCAAACGACCAGTGCACGGTGCATCCTTTTTGCATTTATTTCAAAAACGAAGATAACGAACTACAGACCGTAAGCCTTGTTGTTGTCGCGGAGAGTTTAGCTCATAATTATGTGTCCGTTTATTTATTTCAAATGAAACTGTTTGAATTCTTAAGATCAAAATTCGATGCAATCGACAAAGTAACTTTTTCTCAGACGGCGCGGCTTCTCAGTACAAGAATAAAAAAAATTTTTACAATCTTTGCATAATTGAAGAAGAACAAAACTGCAAGGTCGAGTGGCACTTTTTTGCGACGTCCCACGGTAAGGGCCCATGCGATGCGTTATGGGGGACCCTAAAACGCATGGCGACTAAGGCAAGTTTGCAAAGGCCATATACTGACCAGATCTTAAATGTACAACATTTGTTTTCGTGGATTCAAAGCAAGGAAATTGCCATTAACACAGTTTTATGCACTCAAAAAGAACACGATGCCATGGAGCGACGAATTCAAAACAGATATAATAATGTCAAAACTATAACTGGAACGCAAAAGTTTCATTGCTTCATACCAAATATTTCTGATATGTCAATTAATGTAAAGCGGTACTCTTCGTCTGCCGACGTGCTAAATTTAAAGTTACTTTAATTTTATAATGATGCCAAGACAATTGAAATTTTTAATTAATATTGTAATTAAGTATAAGCAGCAAAATAAGAAAGATTTTTTCTTCATAAATGTATTTTTAACTGTAAAATAATTTTTAAAATGTATTTTTAATAATAAAATAAAACAATGTTAAATAATTACAAATAATTCAATTATAAAAAATATAAAAACAATGAGAACAAGGTGGTCTCTTAAATGCTCCTCTCCTGTCCAAACAAGGAGTCGGGGCCCATTTTTTTATTGCTGATTCTTAAAGCAAAAATTATGAGGAATCCAAAAAAAAAAAAATTAGCCGGAAAATTTAGGAGCTTCTGTGGAAAATCGGAAAATTTAATTTTCATGGGAAAATTTAATTTTCATGGGAAAAAAGGTAAATTTCTGAGAAAAATTAGGAAAATTTTATTTTTCAATTAAAGCCTGATTCAATACCTTTCCAACGAGCGATCGCTTTAGTAGTTTTTTTTAAAACAACTTTCAATGAGGTCCCTTATGAAGAATTCTTCAATTTTGTCACATGACAGTGGTGTACACCACCACTAAACCAGTCACTATAAAAAAAAAAAAATATGTAGGTACATTATTTTTTGCTGGGCAATCGATTGAGACTATTTATTTTAGAATCGGAGAGGGGTCGTCCAAAAGGTGATCGCTTTCATATGGAATTGCTCTATAATAATCTACAGACGATTTAAGGAAACACGTGTTTCAGATTTTTTTTAAATTCGCGATTTTTCGCATTTTGTCAGAAATTCAATGTGGTGGAGACAATATGTTCTAAATAGGGCAATATGGAAACCAAAACTTTTCTTTTGAAAAATAAATCATCGCTGAGTGGATATAATTTGGAATTATGCAAATTTCGTACATTTTGCGCGATGCTCTGGACCAAATTTTTTTTTAATTTTTGAGTTACTGCAATTTGCATTTGAATTCAGTATGTAGTTGATGTAAGATAAAAATGCAACTTCACAGAAAAAAATCCATCACGTGTTTTTTTGAAAAAAAAAAAATTTTTTTTATAAATTTTTAACAATAATTTAAGTTCAGTTTCTAGTAGATCTAAGGATAAAAAAGCAACTTAACAGAGAAACCCCAACACGGGCTTTTTTTGGCGGAGTTTCTTTTTTTTCGCGAAAAAACGTATTCTAAAATTTTATTTAGGGACTGCCTATATTTAGACTTTTCTTAAAAAAATTACAGACACGCGTATTTCCATAAAATATTTTAATTAATATGAATGGGAGAATATTTAGTCGATCTCTTATTTTTAAGTAAATGAATGTTGTTTTTAGTTTGACTTTAGATCATAAATTAATATCGCTTTCTGTTTAAATTATTTTCAAATCAAAGAAAGATGATACAATTTTACAATAGAATAGAATCAGCTGAGATATCTTAAGAATTAAGGTTCAAAGCAAAATAGATGAAATACACTGATGATGGCTTTGTAGCGAAAGCCGAAAATACGTATTCTGTATTGCTGATCTTATCGAATTCTTTCAAATATATTTTTATTCTTTGTAATTTACTTGTAAAAATTGTATCATCTTTCTTTGATTTGAAAATGATTTAAACAGAAAGTGATATTAATTTAAAAAGAACATTCATTTACTATTTTAATTAATAATAAACCTACAAAAAATTTCATAAAATTTTTTTATTGAATTGGCGTAGCTCTAAATTTTTATCAAAATTTGGTCCAGAGCACCGTGAAAAATGTTTTAAATTTGCAAAATTCTAAACTGTATCCACTCAGCGATGATTTACTTGTTAAAAGAAAAGTTTTGGTGTCCATATTGCCCTATTTAGAACATATTGTTTCCACCACATTGAATTTCTGATAACACGCGAAAAATCGCGAATTTCAAAAAAACCTGATATTCGTGTTCAGTTTGACATTTCAATCACAAATATCTCTGTACAAAAGAGTCAAAAATTTGTTTTTTTTATAGAATATCCTTGAAAATAGGACATGTCGGAATATTCTTGGACATGTTGTATATACCGCTGGACGCGCCTCTAAAAACCCTTTCATTTGATACTAGTGTATTCAATCAATTAATCGTTATTCGATTAATCGAACAATTTTGCTCAAAAATTGTTTGAATAATTCAAAATGGCCAAATTTCGAATAACGAATTATTCGATTAATTTAATACGATGAGAATACTGCTCGCAAAGTCATACCTAGTCCCCGGTTTAATATATGGTTGTGAACTTCTTGGGAATTGCGATAGTACTAGTAAGCGCAAGTTAACCGTTTTATACAACAATATCATCAGATATGTTTATGGATTGAGAAGGATTGATCATGTGTCATTATTTGCCACAAAACTCTATGGTGTATCTTTCGAGAGCCTTCTTAGGATACGAGTACTTTTAGCTTATCATAAAATTATTTATACAAAAAAGTCTCTGTATCTTTATACCCTTGTACAGTTTGCCATATCCCAAAGGGGAAGAAGGAGAATAATACCTATGTACCGATATCATGTATCTAAATGTCATTTTTACATAAATGCTGCACGTCTTTGGAGAGATCTTTCAGCAAACCAGCAGCTCAATAGCAACGCAAACAGCTTTAGACATTTTCTTTTAAATTTTTTTGCCTAATTTTAATTAAATTTTTGTTTCTTACAATGTTGACTCTTTGACAGACATATTAAATTAAATTATTGTTAATATTTATTTTTTATTCTTTGTGATATTAGAAAATTTTTTACTTATGTATTCGAATACGGTTTAATTTTTATTATTATTTTTTTTACAATTTGCAATATATGCTTTCCACAAACTGCTTTCCTGTACTTTAATTATAAGATTTACTCTTGTTGTACAGGATATATCAAAATAAATAAAATAAATAAATAAAAAATAAATAATATGGTGTAAGCTTGTACCAACCCTGGTTTCATTCTGGCCTAAGAAAATCATCATGGACAACTTTTTAGAATTTCTGTAAATATTTAATAGCTTAATATGACTAATTTATTAGCACAAACTCAATGAGAATTTTTTGTTTTCCTCTAGGAGCCTTAAGAAATATCTTAAATATGAAATAAAAACAACAACCAATTTTAACAGTTTTCTTTGTCATCTTCAAAAATACTACTCTGTTGTTTTGACGGATCTAGCAATGTAGTGTTATCTATTTAAGTATAATAAAATTTTTAATTTTTTTTTTACAATTCTTTAAATATTAATATTAAACGAAAGCCTTAATAATTATTATAATTAATAAGCATTAAAACTGTTAATTATAATTAATGCTCAATGCAATAAAGCTTCTTTAGTGAGCACTCTGCATTCATAAAAAAATTTAACAGATAAAATAAATGGATGCAGGGAAAATAAATTCTCAACAGAATTTTCCCTAGATTTACGTCTTTTATGTGTTCAATACATACGAAAGAGATACAAATTAATATACGAGTTGTTCTACTTTCCTTTAACTTATTAAACGTATCATAGAGATATGTTTACGCCTGGCTCATTCAGGCTTAACTTAAAATGCTAAATTTACCAGAAAGGTCTGCGGTGCGGTTCCTTCCGATTTGAATAAAATTTTAATATGTGACGGAGCAGACAGAAAAAATAAACAATTTGACAAAATATGAGCTCAATTATTACACTTTTTGTTTTTAGGAAGAGTTACTGAAACTATTTTTATTTCTTTTTTTAAATAAAATTATTAAAAATACAAAAATGTATTTAAATTATTTTACATGCATTTTTTTCGATTAATCGAATAATTTTTAAATTTTATTCGATTAATCGGTTAAGAAAAAAACCCAAATAATTATTTGCACGATTAATCGATTAAAATAAAAAGCCGATTAATTGAATACCCTATATGATACCCATATTGAGTATGTTCTCTTAAGCTTAGATGCAAATTTCTTACAAAAACTGAAAAAAAGACCTTTTTTAAAAATGGTCCAGCTCGTGAGATCTCATTATAAAACAAACCAAGGTTTATTTTGAGGGGGCACTTTTTTTACTTTTTTTCTGTCCATATAAGGTAATATATACATATGGGCAAATGTACGGAACCGGGCGATTCCATGTAACTCGGGATTTAAACCATTTTAATAACAATATATAATATTTTTGATTGTATCAGCATTTTTGAGGCAACGAATTTAATCAGGCGAACATCTTAAATTTTAATATTTATACTGCTAATTTGCTCTACTCAATTAAAAACTACCCTAATTTACACTAATTTTGCTTGTAACTTTCAAGAGTTTTTCAACTCTTTTGGTTATAACTTTTTCAGCGTAAGAGGCAAAATGGATACCAAGAAAATATCTTTTCTTGTCTTACTTGACCATTCTAAGTCATTCAACACCGTGGAACATTCTATTCTTTGTCTAAAACTTAAATATATGTGTAACTTCTCATCAACAGCTGTTCAGTTAATATCTTCATATTTGTGTGGTAGATCTCAAGTGGTATACCATGGTACTGAAATGTCAAATACCTATTCAGTCTCGAGAGGTGTACCACAAGTCTCAATTCTTGGTCCCCTATTGTATGCAATATACTCAAATGACATACCTTCGCAAATCAAACACTGTGAAGTGCAAATGTATGCGGATGACGTACAGCTGTACATTAGTTGTGAGCCAACCGAGGCTATAAATTGCATAAATAATTTAAACCTAGAATTGCCAACTGGGCATCTAATAATGGCTTATGTCTGAATGCTAAAAAATTAAAAGCTATGTTGATCAGAAATCCTAAATTCTTCCCATCTTTTTTACCATCAATCCAGATAAGCAATTCAAGAATTGAATTAGTTGAAACAGCAAGAAACCTAGGAGTTATTTTCAATAAACTTCTTGATTGGTCAGATCATATTAACATGATATGTGGAAAAACTTTTTCTATGTTACGAAATTTGTGGATGACACAATACCATACACCATTTAAAATCAGAATGCTATTAGCTAAAACGTACTTGTTGCCAACATTAATGTATGGATGCGAACTTTTTTCGAATTGTGTTTCCATAAGTAAAAGGAAACTAAATGTAGCATTTAAGCACCGTTTAGATTATCACACAAGTGTGTTATACATGTCAGAAATGTGTTGCATAACGAAAATGTATAATAGTGTGAACACTGTTCGTTACACACATGTCAAAATGGGTGCACACATTTTAAAATATGGTCACACTTTTTTGACAAGATTTATTTTTTGAAATATTTCATAAAGTTACCACTTGTCTCAACACAAGTGTTATGTTATTCACAAATAAATGCTAAACAAAGATTAAAAACAACTAGTGGTGAAAAAAATTAATAATAGAAGAAAAAATTACTGTTTTAATTTATTTGTTGTGTGTGTTGATAACAGTCTGAACACTGAAAAGATTTTCTTTTATACTTTTTTGACAACCAGACAATTTCAGCATACTTTTTGTCATACTTGTGTGATAATGTGAACGGGGCTTTAATAATATTGTCAGATATATTTTTGGAATTCAACGCTTCGCCCGAATTTCACGCTACTCGAAACAGATTTATAACTTATCGTTTAATAATTTATTTAAGTGCCGTTCTCTTATTATCCTACATAAAATAATCTATACAAAACAAACCGATTATTTATTCAAACGACTTAACTTTTTTACATCGAACAGAGGAAGATTATTGCAATTCGTCATCAGAGGGAAATCACGAAAAAGCATTTCTTTATAAGCAGTATTGCTCTTTGGAACCACTTGCCTCACAGAATTCAAACCGTAAGCAATGCAAAGAAATTTAAGCATTATATTTTTGAACATTATGCTTAACTAAGTTACATGAAGTTTTTTTTTTTCTTTTTTTGTGTACTTTTTTGTTCCAATTTTTAAAATTTTTTTATATTTATACTTATTTGTAACAATACTTTTGTCTATAGTAACTTTTAATATTTTTATATACAACTATCGACATGGAAATAGGACACTTTTATGTGTAAGAAACAAAATTATTTATTTTGAAAAATAAAACGAAAAATTTTTTTTTATTTCATATACGGGAAGTGTTATTATTGATGATTGTAATTCATTCTTTATTTAAATAAAAATCCTTCAAATATTTTATATATATTGGTAAATATGTATGAACCATACATGGGACTAATTAATTAGGTGGACTATTTAATTGATGATTTCATTACCATTGCATTGATATCAATTGTATTGAAATTATTTTCATTACCATTTTTTAATTAAGCCAGTGTAGAAACGGTAATGACATATCATTATGTTTTGGACTACCAATAATGACACCCACTTACCTTCTGTATTATTTTAAAACATATAATAATGAGTTACTAATAATGACTTATTTTTATCATTATTTCAAATAGAAAATAATTTTTTAGATTTTTTTGAAATCTATTTTTAGACTCAATATTTTTTAAACACTGGTAAGGATATATGCATATTTTTTGATTTTTTGTATGTTGGCGAGTAAGCTTACTTGTGTGCAGCAGGTCAATATTACATGTCGATATAGCTCAGATGCTAGAGCTGTTGACTGGCAATCTGTAGACCCAGGTTCGATTCCCACACCAGCAAATTTTATTTAAAAAAAAAAAAATTCAATAAAAAATATTTTTTTTATGTAATTTATTTTTTAGAAAATCTATTTTTAGACTCATTATTTTTGTCAGTACTGGTAAGCACATAGGTAACGATATATTTTTTGATTTTTCGTATGCTGGTGTGTAACGACAACTCATTATTTTTCGCGAAATCGCCATATAAAGGTAATAAGAAATGTAATAACAAAAGTAACTAGTTACCATTACCAAGTATGTAGTTACATAACCACATATCTGGTAATGATTTTCTGCACTGGGAATGGTAATGATTTTAAAATTTAATTTCATTGATTAATGACAATGATTTTAAATTTCATTACCATTGATAATGAGTAAATTAAAAAAAATAATTGCCATTGACAGGAAAACGTATAAATGGAGTAAAACTCGCTGAAATCGAAAATGGAATATGCTTATTCCGGCTCATGCTCATTTGAAATTAAATATTACTTTCCATTCCATTGTTATTTGTATCAAGGTTAAGTTTAACGGAATTAAATGGATTTTCCTTAAACAATTATGTTTTATAACTTCCCCGGCCAAACCCGTTGTTCGTTTTCGTTTGTCTGAATTTTTTTGTAAACAAATGGTTTTTAATCAATTGTAATTGGTTTTTTTATACATTCGTGTCATTTTATTACCATTAGTAATGATTTTTCTAACGAAAAATATTTCATTACCATTAAATGGTAATGAAATTTTTTTCATTGTCATTGGTATGAACTAATGGTAATGAAATTTCAATGGTAATGAAAAATTCCCATGTATGGTATAAACTAATAAAAATACCTGGACTTCTAAATAGGACACATTTTATATTTTTACAAAAAACCGTACATTTTTTAGGTTTTTAAAACAATTATTATTTTTTTACCGTTAATATTACACTAATATTTTGTGCTGTATCTAGGGTTTTTCTTTTCCCGGACTTTTTCATTTCCCGGGACAGCGGGATTTTTTTTCAAAATTTCCCGGGATCCCGGGAATTCCCGCTGGTTAGAAAATATATAAATCCGACATATGTTGCACTTGAAAACTCGATTACTGTTAAAACGCCGTCCGACAAAGTTCATCTTTTGGTTGTACTCATGAGAAAATGCACTTAATATATTCTGAAAGGATGGCTAAATATAAAATATCCATGTCTTCCACTTTTTCTGGATCAATTCGATTAATATTTAGGTAATATATTTATATGCAAGGCCGTCTTAATTTTAAAAAAACTCTTAGAAATATATTAATTAAATATTAGTTCGCGGTTTAAACGGTTAAACCAATTCATATAGAAAAAGTTAAAGACACGGGTATTTTATCTTCATCCACTTTTTCAGAATATATTGGAATTGTTAATGGGTGCAAAATTGAGTCTGACCAGTTTTATAGTCAGAAATAAGATCGATTTGTTGCTAAAATATTTCTTAAATATGAAATCCAAAAATTTCTATTTACAGATATTTAGTATCTTTCTATGCAGATTTTTCAAAAGTATCCGTGTAGAATTATTTTTATAAAAAAGTTTAAAAGTGAGTATTTTTCACACAAATTTTTAGGCAAATTTGCCTAAATCGTTTTATAAAAAAAAAAACACTACAACATTATTAAACAGTTCCTTTTTTATGCCACAGCTACTTAAAAATAAATTATTTAATTTTCGTATTTAGTGGCATTTTAAATTAAAATACAAAAAAATCCAAAATAATTTTAAAAAGCATCTGATGGATTATTTTGAAAACAAATAATATTAAAAAAATACAATTGAAATAAAGGAATAACAATTGAAATTAAAATTAAATAATTTTAAATAAAAGAAACTCAAAATACTTGTCAATTGAAAATATGAAAACATTACATAATTTTTAATTTTAATGTCTAGTTTTTTGGAGGTATTTAGAACTGAAATAATGATATTGGAATGTTGAATAAGGCTGGTTTACACTATAAGATTTTCGGTACGATTTTACTTTAGTACACATGCAAAAGATATAGGCAAGGTTGCAGAATTTTTCCGAAAATATAGTGTAAACCAGCCTATACAAATATTGCTTTATTTGAACAAAGATCATTTTAAAGAAAAAAAATTTTTCGGAAGTACATACAAGAATTTTTGTTGGTAAACTTGGTAATGGCTGATAAAATATTTTCGGTTTAACTAAACCAAATTCAACTGGCATCTAAAAACAATTTGGCCTAATTCAGTTTATTAAATTTTAAATCGTATTTTTTTAATTTTAAATATTTTTTGATCAAATTAATTTCAAAAAACCAATGCTTTAAATTTAAATAAAGCTTCCAAAATTGCAATAATACTAGCTAGAACTTCTGTAAAAGAATAAAAAAAATCCCGCACAAAATTCCCGGGATTGCGGGATCCGAAAAAGGGCGGGATTCCCGGGAATCCCGTCCCGGGAATTCCCGGGACATAAACCCTAGCTGTATCCATTATTATCAATAACCGCTTCGCATCTTCTTTGCATACTCTCAACTAATCTCTGGCATCTTTCTTTTTATTGAATACCAGCCCAATGTTCGGTGGAATTTTTGTAATTGTTTTGCGAAACTTTTGTTTTTACATCATTCCACAGATTTTCTATTGGATTAAGGTCCGGACTTTGGGCTGGCCAGTCCAAAACCTTAATTTGTTCTTGTAAAAACCAATCCTTCACTATGTTCGACGAATGCTTCGGTTCATTGTCTTGCATAAAGATCCACTTAACTGGCATATTTTCATAGGCAAATGGCTCCATACCATTCTTAAGTGCTCAAATATTGATACCTGTCCATTTTGTCCTCTACTTTTACGATAGGCCCAACACCACGCCAAGAAAAAGCCCCCGATACCATAATATTACCCCCACCGTGTTTCAATGTCTTCTGAGTGTACTTAGTGTTTAAAGCCTGGTTTTTGGGCGGTGTACAAATGTTTTACCATCTTCTAGTCCGACACGATTTACCTTCGTTTCATCGCTCCAAAGCACATTTTTCCAAAAGGACAACTCATTTCCTTTGTGGGTTTTGGCAAAATCAATACGTTTCTTAATATTTTTTCTTGAAAGAAGAGGCTTCTTTCTACTTATTCGTCCAAATAAGTTTGCTTCATTCACTCTTCTTCTTACTAACCTGTCTGACACTTGAACGTTGAATTTTTTCCCTGATTTCATTATTTATTTGACGGGAGGACATAAAAGGGTTTAGTTTGCTTTTGCGTACTACAGTCCTGTCCATATAAGTTGTGGTTTTACGATGGATTGGCTTACGTTCTTTATTTTGCCTATGATATTTCTTGTCGGCAGCACATAGACGAATAGCATTGTATACCATATTTCGTGAACACTTTAGTATTTTAGCAATTTCAGTTGGAGATTTCATCTCGTTGTGGAATTTAGATATAATTTTTCGTTTTTCTGGATTACAATGTTTCCATGTCCCATATTGGTACAATTAGAGAAGAATTTATTTATTTCAAACGCAAATTATGAAAAGAAAATTATTACTAAGTGCATCGAGTAAAATTTTGACAATTATTGCAAGTGTCCTATTTTTATGTCCAAAGTTAAATATTGCAAAGTTTTATATATAATCTGAGACTACTTGATTACAGTTTACTATAATGGAAAAGAAAAATAATTATTGCTTTATAATTATTAAGAGAAATACATGAAGATAATTTTGTATGAAGTGTCCTATTTCTATGTCCATAGCTGTATATTTAATGTGCGCAATTTTGTATAATAATAAGTATTTAAAATATTATATTTGATCCCATAATTCTTTAAACCGTGGATGTGCCATTCAATTTTATGCTGCAGTTTTGAGGGAAATTTATATGGGCACAAGTCCAAACGTAGACCGATTTAAACCAAAATCAATAGACTTCGTCCTTGGGCCGATATAAATCGGTCTACCAAAAAATCTTAAAATTTGCCACCTGTAGCGTGCGCACAAGAATACATGGAGAGACAGACGGACGGACGGAAAAATTAAAAAAACAACATTACTTATAATCAATAATGGAACATTTCTAATTAATTTTTTTAGTTTAAGTACGAACCTTACTAAAGTAAATATGATTCTAATTCAAATAACCTTTTTCTAATGTACTGTCAACATTTTATTTAGATTTCGTTTTCGCGTTTTAATTTAAAAGAAGACAAATTTAGTTGAACTTCAAAGCTATTTCTATTTAAATTAATATTGTTGCTGCTAGATTTTAGATTTTTTAATCCTTAGTTTTTCCAAATTTTGACTTTAAAATAAATTACCTACTTTCATTATAACACGTATAAAATACTTGTTCATAAGAATTATTGGACTAAACAGCAATAAAACTTTAATGTTACATTTGATGCCCAATCAACCTGGCAATAAAGTATACAGAGATATTTCTATATAGAAACTATTACCTACATTAAGTACTTAGTCATTTTCAAGGTAGATTAACATAGAGGTACTAGCGGGTTTTAAAATGATCCTGCTGGTTACTACTAACTAGTTAATTAGTAATTTTTACATCGAATTACCCTTATAAGCTGTTCACAGTACGATTTTTAAACACGTTAATGTTAAAGTTAAACATTTCTGTTCACATATAAAATTGAATGGATTAAGTTAAACGCCTCGAACAGTTGTCCCTTAACAATGCAAAAAAAAGCACAAAAATTTAACAAAATTTCCAAGAAAGTTATTTTTTTTTCTTATTTCTAACGAACAACTTCGATGCTGTTTCTACATTTTTTGTCCGCTGGAAGCAAAATGTTGTTAATTTTTTGTTCCGTCTATCAAAAAAGCACATTTTTAACTGTTTTTTTAAATTTAGTTTATTTTATTCAATTTTATTTTTCTTCTTGGTGTCTTTTTCTACTTCAAACTTGTCATTCAACACTAATTTATAATTTTTAGAGAAAAAGGTTTATTCTTCTTAACCTCAAACCTACGAAATTAAAACTAATTGATATCATTACACTTAAATTTATCGGGTTTAACAACGTGTTTAGATTTTAAATATGATAATTTAGCGTGTTTAAGGGCAGGAAAATGCACTGTAAAACATCTCCCTTAATTAGTGTTCAACGCTTAAATAGGTAAAATCGAGTTAAACACGTATATGTTCATCCCGTATTATTGAAACTCGGAAGGAAACAACAGTAATGAGATGTGACAAAAACTGAAAAAAAAAATTTTTTTTGATTTTTTTTAAAGGTTTTGATGCCAAACGAAAGATGATATTCCAAATAATAAAATGGGCGAAATATTTATAAATTCATCCATTAAATTGCTAATTTTTTTAAATTGATTGAAATATTTTAAACTTCTTCCTACCACATACAGTGGTTCCAAAAAACTTCAGCCCAAAAATCAACCGATTTCAAAAATTATTTTTCTATATTTTATACGTAAATAAAATGGTATTTTTTTGGTAATTTTTTTTACTTTTTTTAAGTCAAAGTAACTCATTTTTCTCCCATAAAAAATTTGAAGTTAGGGACTTCTAAAGATACGCACCTTAAATTATAAGTATACGGCCTACTTCGGGTTTCAGACGAATTTTCCCAAAGGTCTATATTTTTAAAGATTTAGGAACATCTGACTACCTAACATAGGCAGTATGGGTATCAAACTTTTTCTTTTTGAGAGTATATTCGTGTTATTTAAAAATAATTTTAAATTCCATAAATTTCAGCCATGTCGCTATACCAAAAAATATGGAAAATGTAGTTTTTCCCAAATATCTTTTTGGTTGTTATACAACATGCCATATCTTTCTACATCAGCCAATGCAGTTTTTAATCAGCCTTCCAGCGAGATATAGTAAACATAAACATACATACAGCTATGATAAGATATACCGTTCCAGATAGATTGGACTCCATAATTCTTAAAACTGTGGATGTGCCTTCAATTTGAATTTAACCTTTTAGCGAATTTTGTAGACAGATATGTTGTAAAGAATACGAAATTCGTCCGATCCGTTTAGCACTTTCAGATAATAATAGTAATGAAGATATGTACCATTCAAGGCATATTTGATCCCATAATTCTTTAAACCGTGGATGTGCCATTCAATTTTATGCTGCAGTTTTGAGGGAAATTTATATGGGCACAAGTCCAAACGTAGACCGATTTAAACCAAAATCAATAGACTTCGTCCTTGGGCCGATATAAATCGGTTTACAAAAAAATCTTAATATTTGCCACCTGTAGCGTGCGCACAAGAATACATGGAGAGTAGGGTTGCCAGACGGGCTGGACTCGCCTGGATTGTCCAGCTTTTTTAATGCTTGTCCAGTGTCCAGCTAAAATAAAATTTGTCCAGCTAAATATAAATTTTCGAAAAAACAAACAAAATCATTATACCCTACACCACTATGTGGTCAGGGTATTATAAGTTTGTGCTGATGTTTGTAACACCAAAAAATATTGGTCGTAGACCCACCTTATAGTATACCGATCGGTTCAGATTTTTTTTTTATTTCGATTTAACGATGTCCGTCTGTCCGTCCGTCTGTCTGTCTGTCCATGCAATCTTGTGCGCACTCTACAGGTCGCAACTATTAAGATATTTTGATGAAATTTGGTACGCAGACCTATGTTGGCCCAAGGACGAACAAGTTTGATTTTGGTGAACATCGGTCTATGTTTAGACCTAGTGCCCATATAAGGGTCCTACCAAAATTATACTGTTTATACGCTGCAGGTCGCAAATATTAAGCTATTTTGATGAAATTTGGTACATAGACCTATGTTGGCCCAAGGACGAAGCCTATTGATTTTGGTGAACATCGGTCCATGTTTAGAACTAGTGCCCATATAAGGGTCCCCCCAAAATTATTTTGTTTATACGCTGCAGGTCGCAAATATTAAGATATTTTGATGAAATTTGGTACATAGTTTAGAACTAGTGCCCATATAAGGGTCCCCCCAAAATTATATTGTTTATACGCTGCAGGTCGCAAATATTAAGCTATTTTGATGAAATTTAGTACATAGACCTATGTTGGCCCAAGGACGAAGCCTATTGATTTTGGTGAACATCGGTCCATGTTTAGAACTAGTGCCCATATAAGGGTCCCCCCAAAATTGGCTTGGTTACAAACTGCAGGTCGCAAATATTAAGATATTTTAATGAAATTTGGTGCGCTGACTCACATTATAGAAAATTTTGACATAAGCCCCATTTTAACCCATTCGAATTTCGGATCCAAACAATACACCAGACTGGTGTAGGGTATTGTATAGTCGGCATGCCCGACTTTAACCTTTTTACTCGTTTTTAGTTATAAATACCCTTATTAGTAGGTACATTTAACACAATAACTTTTGAAAAAGTGCCTGTTGTTATACCCTACACCACTATGTGGTCAGGGTATTATAAGTTTGTGCTGATGTTTGTAACACCAAAAAATATCGGTCGTAGACCCACCTTATAGTATACCGATCGGTTCAGAATTTTTTATACCCTACACCACTATGTGGTCAGGGTATTATAAGTTTGTGCTGATGTTTGTAACACCAAAAAATATTGGTCGTAGACCCACCTTATAGTATACCGATCGGTTCAGAATTTTTTTTTTATTTCGATTTAACGATGTCCGTATGTCCGTCCGTCTGTCTGTCTGTCTGTCCATGCAATCTTGTGCGCACTCTACAGGTCGCAACTATTAAGATATTTTGATGAAGTTTGGTACGCAGACCTATGTTGGCCCAAGGACGAACAAGTTTGATTTTTTTGAACATTGGTCCATGTTTAGACCTAGTGCCCATATAAGGGTCCTACCAAAATTATACTATTTATATGCTGCAGGTCGTAAATATTAAGATATTTTGATGAAATTTGGTACACAGACCTATATTGGCCCAATAATGCAGCCTATTGATTTTGGTGAACATCGGTCCATGTTTAGACCTAGTGCCAATATAAGGGTCCTACCAAAATTATACTGTTTATACGCTGCAGGTCGTAAATATTAAGATATTTTGACGAAATTTGGCACACAGACCTATATTGGCCCAGTAACGCATCCTATTGATTTTGGTGAACATCGGTCCATGTTTAGACCTAGTGCCCATATAAGGGTCCTACCACAATTATATTGTTTATATGCTGCAGGTCGTAAATATTAAGATATTTTGATGAAATTTGGTACACAGACCTATATTGGCCCAGTAATGCAGCCTATTGATTTTGGTGAACATCGGTCCATGTTTAGACCTAGTGCCCATATAAGGGTCCTACCAAACTTATAATGTTTATACGCTGCAGGTCGCAAATATTAAGATATTTTGATGAAATTTGATACACAGACCTATATTGGCCCAATAACGCAGCCTATTGATTTTGGTGAACATCGGTCTATGTTTAGACCTAGTGCCCATATAAGGGTCCTACCAAAATTATACTGTTTATACGCTGCAGGTCGCAAATATTAAGATATTTTGATGAAATTTGGTACATAGACCTATGTTGGCCCAAGGACGAAGCCTATATTTTGATGAAATTTGGTGCACAGACCTACATTGGCCCAATAACGCAGCCTATTGATTTTGGTGAACATCGGTCCATGTTTAGACCTAGTGCCCATATAAGGGTCCTACCAAAATTATACTGTTTATACGCTGCAGGTCGCAAATATTAAGATATTTTGATGAAATTAGGTACATAGACCTATGTTGGCCCAAGGACGAAGCCTATTGATTTTAGTGAACATCGGTCCATGTTTAGAACTAGTGCCCATATAAGGGTCCCCCCAAAATTGGCTTGGTTACAAACTGCAGGTCGCAAATATTAAGATATTTTAATGAAATTTAATTATAGAAAATTTTGACACAAGCCCCATTTTAACCCATTCGAATTTCGGATCCAAACAATACACCAGACTGGTGTAGAGTATTGTATAGTCGGCATGCCCGACTTTAACCTTTTTACTCGTTTTTAGCTTAACATTGTCAATTTTAGTGTCGAAATTTTAAAGTGGAGGGTAAATGATTATTAGGGCAAGGAATTTCATGCAAATGCATGTTTTTTCTCGATAGTCCAAAACTGATATGGACTAAATATTTATCCGAACCATCGAATTTAGAACAAAATCACATCGATTTGTAGTTGCATATTTTTACATATTTTGTCAAAAATGCATGTTTTTGCATATTTTGACTTTAAATGCATATTTGGTGCCTTTTTAATGAATATTTTGTACTTTTTAATGCATATTTTTCATTTTTAGGAGCATTTTTTATTTTGTAAAAAAATATAAAAAATTTATATGATTTCATATTTTGATTCAATCAAAATAGACATTCTTAAAAACCTTATTGACCTATAGGAAATCTTCGAGTTCAGTGTCTGTTTGCAAAATAACTAACTTAAATATATTTTTAGGTTTTGAAGTGCATTATTTTTGCAAAAATAATAGTTTTTAGTGCATATTTCTTATATGTTTAATGCATATTTGTCTTTTTTAACCGCATATTTTAGGCGCATATTTTCCATTTTTAAGTGCATGAAATTCCTTGCAATCCAATCCAATCTTCGAGTTCAGTGTCTGTTTGCAAAATAACTAACTTAAATATATTTTTAGGTTTTGAAGTGCTTTATTTTTGCAAAAATAATAGTTTTTAGTTCATATTTCTTATATTTTTAATGCATATTTTTCCTTTTTAATCGCATATTTTGGGCGCATATTTTCCATTTTTAAGTGCATGAAATTCCTTGCCCTAATGATTATAAATAACACAAATTCGATGATATTTAACCAAAAAGTTAATAATACAATTATATACTGAAATTTGTTAAACTTCATTTGTTACCGATTTTCATTGAACCGTGGTTCTATTGAGGAAATTTTTTCTACAAGTGGCCGTTAAGTGTCATTTATCAATTTCAACAATCATTATTTTGTGCATAACAATAAAAATATTTAAATTTCTATGAAAGTACGAAACTTAAAGGGTAATTTTTTTAGTTCAATGAAAAATCCGGTTAATTAACTGCGTATGCGTGAACGCAAACACATTACTTTAAGGGTTGACTGTTTTAGAGAGCCCTTAACATAGGCTTTCTTCAATCAAATAATTTTTACGGAACTAATAACAAATTATAAAAAATTATATATATTTATGAATATCAATTACCTGTACGAACCTTAAGTTGTTAGGGTAGTACTTTAGTAACATAAACTACTAGATTGAATTGCTATTTGTTCTTTTAATTTTTGCTTGTTGTTTTGCAGTATTAAGATTTTAGTTAATTTTTTTTGTTTTTAGTATTTAGTTTTCATTCTCACAAATTTAAGAGACTGAATTTTAAAATTTTAAGTTTTATTTTTTAGTGTATTATTTTAAATCATACATATTTAAAAGACTGAATAATTTTTTTTAAGTTTTATTGTATTTTAATACTTTATGTTCCTAGCAATGTGCAAAACTATTTTTTAAATAAAAATTATCAATACAAAACAAAACTTGACAACTTTTTATTCGTTAAAACATGTTTTGAAAATGTTCAGTTTTTTTTGCAAAATCCAGCTTTTTTAACCCGAATGTCCAGCTTTTTGCGAATCTGGATCTGGCAACCCTAATGGAGAGACAGACGGACGGATGGAAAAATTAAAAAAACAACTTTACTTATAATCAATAATGGAACATTTCTAATGAAATTTTTTAATTTAAGTACGAACCTTACTAAAGTAAATATGATTCTAATTCAAATAAACTGTTTTTAATGTACTGTCAACATTTTATTTAGATTTCGTTTTCGCATTTTAATTTAAAAGAAGACAAATTTAGTTGAACTTCAAGGCTATTTCTATTTAAATTAATATTGTTGCTGCTAGATTTTAGATTTTTTAATCCTTAGTTTTTCCAAATTTTGACTTTAAAATAAATTACCTACCCAGGTAGAAATTGCCGACGTTACAAAAAAATTGTACTGGGAGAGCACGGTTTTTTACGAATTGCCGGTACTACTTAAAACGTGCTTTTCCAGTACTGTTTTCTGAAAATTAACGAGCTGTTTTTAATTTATTAAAATTAACAATTTTATAAATTTTATGTATTTTTGCATCTATTACACAATTATTTATGAAAGAGAGACATCACCATTCTTTTCTTGTGAAGTTTCGAAAGAATACATTAAAAATTTGTGATGTACATTGAAAGGACAGTAAATTACTAGCAAACTACTAAATTGGTTATTAAATGTACTGGGATAATACCAAAAAAATAAAATACCACGCCTGCGCCAACATTGGGAAATAACTACGGCCAAGCGTTTATTGGTGTTATCATTTCGACAACATGCCAGTACAGTGAACGTTGAAAATCCGACGCATTGCCAGTACATGTACTACCGTCTCCAATACCGGGCCGGCATTGTGCCGTTTGTATTTTTCTACCTGGGTACTTTCATTATAACACGTATAAAAGACTTGTTCATAAGAATTATTAGACTAACCAGCATTAAAACTTTAGTGTTACATTTGATGCCCAATCCACCTGGCAATAAAGTATACAGAGATATTTCTATATAGAAACTATTACCTACATTACTTAGTCATTTTCAAGGTAGATTAACATAGAGGTACTAGCGGGTTTTAAAATGATCCTGCTCGTTACTACTAACTACCCGAGTAAAAAAAATTGATCTCGCGCAATATCTAATCATATCCAATTTGATATTGTTTAAGATCTGCTATAATATATAGCTGATCCAATTAGATCTCAAAATTGGGTGTATCCAATGATATCGTATTAGATCCGATTGTATATATGGGGATAAACTAATATCAAGTTATATCTCAAAATTGGGAGGTCCAATGATATCTTTGGGGATAAACCTAGATCTAATTTGATCCGAAAAATGGCGGATCGAATTAGATCTAGTTATATATTTGTGGATAAACTTAGATCTAATTTGATCCGAAAAATGGCGGATCGAATTAGATAGAGCTATATATTTGTGGATAAACTTAGATCTAATTTGATCTCAATTTTGGCAGATCGAATTAGATCTAGCAATATATTTGTGGATAAACTTAGATCTAATTTGATCCGAAAAAGTGGCAGATCGAATTAGATCCAGCAATATATTTGGGGATAAACTTAGATCTAAATTGATCCGAAAAATGGCAGATGGAATTAGATCCAGCAATATATTTGTGGATAAACTTAGATCTAATTTGATCCGAAAAATGGCAGATCGAATTAGATCCAGCAATATATTTGTCCAAAAAATGACAGACCAAATTAGATCCAGTAATATATATTCGGGATTGCGTAAGATCTTAACTTTTCCGATAAATTGCAGATCGAATTAAATCCAGTGATATACTTGGGGATTAGGTAAGATCTTAATTTATCCCATAAATTGCAGATCGAATTAGATCCAGCAATTTATTTCGGTATTAAAATGGCAGATCGAATTAGAAACAGCAATATATTTGGGGATTCACATCTAAAACTATCTAGAAAAATGACAGATATAATTAGATCCCGCATTATATTTGGGTACTACGTAAGATCTCCATTTATTTGGGATTAAATAAGATCCCAGACAGATATTGACAACCCTATTAAAAAAATTAATATGGAGCTTTATATGGTAATATATAACTTAATGTGATCCATATACCATTTCATCCGAAAAATGGCCCGATATAATTGTGTCAGTTGGTTATCACTTTTTATCTAATTGTATCAGTTTTGATCTTAACTGATTAGATTATATATTAAACATATGAAATTTTATCTGATTTTTGACCTGATACAATTTTATGGGTTTATATCGCATGGTATTAGTTTAGATCCAAATAGATACATTACTATACAAACTTATATAGTTATATCTGAATTTTGACCTGATGCAATTAGATCTGCTTTAAAACTTTGATACAATTATATAAGGCAAATGTCGTATACAAATATATTTTATTTATATGAAATTGTACCAACTACGATCTAAACAGATACCATTAGATACAAACCGCTAAAATTGTACACACAGAGAAAAAATATGCCATTTTCCAACTGAAATTCGGTTACATCTACGAAAATAGGTTGGTACAACTGAATATTGGTTATCACAACAAAATTCGGTTTATACAACTAAAATTTAGTTGCAATACCCAAAATATTTAGGAATCACATTCCAATATGGTTTCACCAATCGAATTTGTTGGTTGTAGCAACCAAAGGAGGCTTAGCAATTCGGTTGGCAATTTTTTTTTCCTGTGTGTATCAGGTCAAAAATTGGATATAATTTCATCTGAATAATGTATAATTTTATTAGTTGAGATCTAAACTAATACAATTAGATAAAAACTGATAAACGACTGATACAATTACATCCGGCCATTTTTCGGAGGAAACAGTATATTTATACAGATATAACTTAATCGCATTTTATACGACTATATGTAACTGTTTTTACTCGGGAACAGTTCAAAAAATAATACACTGGCAGAGCACTGATTTTATAAAAATTACAATATTTTGTTAAAATAAGGTTTAAACTCAGAAGGTCTCGAGTTCGATACCGTTTAAGGCTATGCATTTTTTTTATAAAAAGAATTTCTTTTTATAAAATTATAATTTTATTTTCTATAAATGTTTTTATAAAATTATATTTTTTTTATTAAATTGAATTTTTTTAAAAAATAATTTTATTTACATCTTTTTAACGCTCTACACCATTTCCAATTGATTCAATTGTTTTTAAGATTTATCAATTGTATTTCAGAAATAATCAATTGAATTTCAGTTCTATCAATTGTATTTCAGAACTTATCAATTATTTTTCAGATTTATGAATTGCATTTCAGAACTAGTCAATTGAATTTCAGTTCTATGAATTGAATTTCAGAAATTATTAATTGTATTTTCGAAATTCACAACTGTATTTCAGAAATTATCAATTGTATTTCAGAAATTATGAAATGTAATTTAGAAATTTTTCTCTATTAACTACCCAGTGTAGAAAATCATTACCAGATATATGGTTATCTAACTACATACTTGGTAATGGTAACTAGTTACTTTTGTTATTACATTTCTTATTACCTTTATATGGCGATGTCGCGAAAAATAATGAGTTGTCGTTACACACCAGCACACGAAAAATCAAAAAATATATCGTTACCTATGTGCTTACAAGTACTGACAAAAATAATGAGTCTAAAAATAGATTTTCTAAAAAATAAATTATATAAAGAAAATATTTTTTATTGATTGATCAGATTTTTGACCTGATACAATTTTATTGGTTTATATCACATGGTATCAGTTTAGGTCCAAATAGATATATTTGTATACAAAATTATATAGGTATATCCCAATTTTGACCTGATAACAGTTTAAAACTTTAATACAATTGTATAAGGTAAATGTCGGATACAATTATATTTTATTTATATAAAATTGAACCAATTACGATCAAACCTGACACCATTACATATAAACCGATAAAATTGTATAAAGTCAAAATTCGGATACAATTTCATCTGATTAACACATAATTTAATCAGGTCAGATCTAAACTGATACAATTAGATAAAAATTGATAAAACTATATCGGGCCATTCTTCGGATGAAACTGTATATTTATACAGATATAACTTAATCTAATATATGACTATATGTAACTATTTTTCCTCGGGTTTTTTAAATGATACGATATATCAAAGTATATGGTACTATATATGGTAGCATATATTATCATATCTGGAACTGTATTAAAAATGGTGTTCATAAGGTACCATATATGACCATATATTGTTGAAATGGCCCCATATATCATAATGTATGGTTTAAATGTCAATACATATGATATCAATATATATTGCACTATATATAGTAGCATATATTATTATATCTGGAACTGTATTAAAAATGTTGTTCATGAGGTCCCATATATTAGCATATATTGTTGAAATGGCACCATATATAGTAATATATTACTTAAATAACACCATATAAAATATATATATGGCACTATATATTGAATCATATATTATCATATCTGCAACTGTATTAAAGATTTTGCTCATGAGGTACCATATATGACCACATATTAAAAAAAAAAAAAAAAAAATTAAAAAACAAAACTTTTGAAGAAGACGGTTGTGTTACAGTGAGCTCCTGTTAATTTATTAAAAAACTGCTTTTAAATAGCTACCATTAAAAAAAATCTGCCTTTAATATCTTTTTAAAATTTCAAATTTTTAACTAAAGTGTTCAAAATACAAATAGAAAAATAAGATATTGTTTTAACAACAAAATAAACTAAATCTAATTTAAAAATTAAAAACACCACAATAAATAAAAACTCTTAACTATTTTTTTTTTGTATAAACAGAAAATAAACACAAACAAAAATTAAAAGCATCTAACAACAACGTTTAACCAAAATGTCAGTGCCTTTTTCTAATATGAAAAAATCCACAGTGAGAAGAAGCAAACGTAAAAATAAAAACAACAACAACAATATCAAAAAATCAAATATAAACAGTGTTGCCATTTCAGTGCTTTTCGGGTATTTTTTGGTGCTTTTTTCCTTCCCGTACCCGGTGATTTTTTACTAATACCCGTTTATAAAAAGCGGGTATTTACAGTGCTTTTTCAGATTTCTGGCAGTGCTTTTAGTGCTTTTTGTACAGTTTATATTTTTGGTATTTGTTCTCCTTTTTTCCATTTTTCTTGAATTTTCTGTCAAATTTGAAAAAATAATACGAAATATACAAAAAATACATTTTTTCACAATATTTGTAGTACAATTTTAAATAGCAACTTCGTTATATTTAAACTTCAAAATTTTGAAATATTAGTTTGGTGCTTTTTTACCCCTTTTTGATAATTTTTTGAACCTTTTTTACACGATTTTACAAAGCTAAAATGTGTTTTTAAAATCTTGACTTAAATTTTTCAAAAAATTATGATCGTGCTTTTTTACCCCATTTTTGGTAAATTTTTACCCTTTTTACCCGTTTTCAAAATGCTCACGGTGCTTTCCTGCCTTCAAGAGTTGGCAACACTGAATATAAACAAACTTAACAGCACACAAGAAATGAGCTCAACAGAAGAAATAAATGTAACACAGGAAGAAATATTTAACAATCAAGAGTTTAATGCTCTTGAATTTAATCCTACAACAACAACGACTATTATAAATAATCCCGCGCAAAAACGATTAAGGGATAATTATCTAAACTCTTCAATCGGTAATGCAAGTAAGAGTCTACGATTAACGAACAAAGATTCTCCTTTTAAATCGTTAAATATAATTGATAAACGCTTCGACAAATTAACGACAGAAATAGAGACAATGATAAACAGTGTTACCAACTCCTGAAGGCAGGAAAGCACCGTGAGCATTATGACAACGGGTAAAAAGGGTAAAAATTTACCAAAAATGGGGTAAAAAAGCACGATATTAATTTTTTGAAAATTTTAAATCACGAATTTAAAAACACATTTTAACTTTGAAAAATCGTGTAAAAATGGTTCAGAAAATTACCTAAAAAGAGTAAAAAAGCACCAAACTAATATTTGAATATTTTGAAGTTTAAATGTAACGAAGTTGCTATTTAAAATTGTATTACAAATATTGTGCAAAAATGTAGTTCTTGTATAGTTCGTATTATTTTTGAAATTTTGACAGAAAATTCAAGAAAAATGTAAAAAAAACGATAACAAATACCAAAAATATAAACTGTAAAAAAGCACTAAAAGCACTGCCAAAAATCTGAAAAAGCACCGTAAATACCCGCTTTTTTTAAACGGGTATTTGTAAAAAATCACCGGGTACGGGAACGAAAAAAGCACCAAAAAATACCCGAAAAGCACTGAAATGGCAACACTGATGATAAACAACAAATTAACTGAGTGCAAAACAGAACTCTTAAATATGTTTGATAAGAGTTTTAGTATTATTAAAACTGAACTAAAAAATGTTACCGAAAGAGTTCAGCAATTAGAAACAGTCGCGGATAACATTAAAAGTATGCAAATTGAAATTAACAGCTTAAAAACAAAATTAAAGCTGCAAGAAAATAAAAACGTTGCCTGCGAATTACGTTTAAACGAAATTCCGTATAAAGAAAATGAAAATCTATTTTTAATATTTGAAAAGATTTGCAATACAATAAATACAACTGTCCCTGCTGTCAAAACTATTTATCGGTTACAAAACGCAAATAACAAAAAGAAAAATAACTCTAAAGATGCGGTAATAATTGTGAAGATGTGGTCTCCATATGATAAAAACTACTTTTTAAAATCATTTGCTAACTACCGTAAACTTAATAAAGGCTTTAACTTTTGTTTAAAACACCTTGGAGAATCTTCAAATAATAGATTTTTTGTCAATGAAAATCTCACGCAGTATAATTTTACTATTCTACGTGCAGCAATTAAACTAAAAAAGGAAAATCGTCTTCACAGTGCGTTTAGTATGCGTGGTTTAGTATATATTAAGAAGACTGCGGAAAGCAACATAATAAGAGTTGATGATATAGAATATCTGGATGATTTTTTTCGAGAACCAGATCCCGCACCTGATGCTAATGAACGTTTTGCTCAAACTTCTTATTAAAATCTTATTTTTAAACTATTTTACTCTATTTTTGACACTTTGTACCATTTTAAATACATTCATATTTCCGTATATACAAATTTTATATTTCAAGTCAATAGTTCAACTGAAAATTTATATATTAATAATAACTTTTTTTATCAAAATATATTTTTCGTGCGTTACTCGTTCATTATTTTTAAAATTTATCAATGAAAAATACTCATAGAATTAGTTCCAGAGGTAATGTTGCGAATATGGTCAAAGTCCTTGCCAATCAGAGGAAAGGTGTTAAAATATGTCATATAAATGCTCAAAGCTTGAGGAAAAAGATTGACGAATTTAGATTGATCTTTGAAAACTCAGGTATTGATTTCATATGTGTATCGGAAACATGGTTGTACCTCGCTTGGTTTAATATCACCTAATACCTTAAATCCTACACATTTCACTGCAACTAATGATACGCTTTTGGATTTGTTTCTCGTAAGCAATGAAATTAATATACTACTCTATGATCAATTGTCTGCGTCATGTTTCTCCAAGCATGATCTCATTTTCATGACTTACAATTTCCAACTTGTAATACCAGTTGAGAGAATTACTTTTCGAGATTTCAAAAATATTAATTTTAGAATTCTTGAGGAAGAATTTTTTAAAATCGATTGGAATGTTTTGTATTCCTTGTATTCTGTAGATGATCAACTTTCTTTTCTGGAGCAAAATCTAAATTATCTGTTTGATCTAACTGCACCAATAAAGACAAAAATTATTAGTAATAAACAAAAACCCTGGTTTTCATCTGAAATTAAAACTTATATCAATCAAAGAGATTTTGCGTATGCTCGTTGGAAAAGATTTAAGACTATAACGCTTCATGAGGATTATCTGACTGCTAAAAGAAAAACAAATAAAATTATTAAAAAGGCCAAATCTGTTTTTTACGCTGAAAAGTTTTCTTCCGCCATTGACTCCAAAAGAACATGGCAAACGATACGCGAAGTTGGTATCGGTAAATCTACGAATGCAGAACCATGTTCGATTGATGCCGATACAATCAATGAAAAGTTTTTAAATGTCCCTATGGTTCAAGCAGATCAAAATTATTATATCAATAATAATTCGAATAACAATTCTGAATTTTTTTTTTCTTTTGCTGCCGTAGATCAGTGTGACGTTTTATCCAGTATATTGTCTATAAAATCCAACTCTATAGGAGTGGACGGAATTAATCCAAAGTTTCTAAAGATTCTATTACCTCAACTACTTCCAATGATAACATTTTTATTTAACAAAATATTAACTTCAAGTTACTTTCCCTCTAATTGGAAAATAGCTAAAATCGTTCCAATACCCAAAGCTGGTTCTGATTATAGACCAATAGCGATTCTTCCATTTCTCTCTAAAGTATTTGAACGTGCATAACCAAATGACTTGTTTCTTGGATAACAATAACTTGTTAACAGATCGTCAATCTGGGTTTAGAAAGAAACACAGCTGCATAACGGCCTTAGTTGATGTTACAGAGGAGATTAGGGAGAAACTTGATGATGGCAAGACTACATTTTTGATACTTTTAGATCATTCAAAAGCGGTATGATCATAACATTCTTTGTTACAAACTTAATCATTTTTTTAACTTCTCTTCGACCGCTACTCAGTTATTGTCAACATACTTACGTAACAGATATCAGTATGTTGAAACTGGAATCCGGAAATCCAAGGCACTGCCTGTGGCAAGAGGAGTACCTCAAGGGTCCATTGTTGGGCCACTATTTTTCTCACTGTACTCTAATGACCTCCCAGGCATTTTAACAAATTGTAATGTAAGAATGTACGCGGATGACGTTCAACTTTATACCAGTTGTATTAATGCCTTAATTGACCAGTGTATTATCTCTATTAATCAGCAACTTGATCGTATTTATACATGGGCAACGGCAAACGGTTTAGGAATAAATCCGAAAAAATCTAAATGCATTGTAATTCAAAAGCGACTTGCCAAGCTAAATATTATACCCAATATATTTATAAATAATCAACAAATTGAAATAGTAAAATCTGCTAAGAATCTCGGAATTTTTTTAATGACACTCTTTCGTGGTCGAACCACATTAACTATGCTTGTGGTCGCACATTCTCTATGATTAGAACTCTTTGGCGGACCCAGCATTGTACACCTATGAGAATAAGAATACTACTTG
Source organism: Leucophora obtusa (assembly GCA_949987735.1). Lineage (NCBI taxonomy): Eukaryota > Metazoa > Arthropoda > Insecta > Diptera > Anthomyiidae > Leucophora > Leucophora obtusa. The sequence goes on along the minus strand of OX465299.1, from coordinate 94,677,631 downwards.
CCAAAACATATCTGATGCCCGTTTTACTGTATGGTTGTGAGCTATTTGCTAAATGTGATACAACTAGTAAAAGGAAATTGAACATTGCTTTTAACAACATAATCCGATACGTGTATGGACTTAATAGGCGTTCTAGTGTATCATTGTTTTCATCTCAGCTATATGGGCTTTCTTTGGATAATCTACTAAACATAAGAGTTTTAGTTTTCTTACATAAAATATACACCCATAAACCTGATCATCTGTACAGCAGACTTTGTATTTCAGATATAAGCAGGGGAAAACGAATTAGATCATTTGGATACAAAAGTTTAATTTCGGAGTGGCATTTCTACATATTCGCAGTAATTCTCTGGAATTCTATACCCCATAGCACGCAACTTTTAAGTAACGCACGAAAATTCAAAGAAAATATTTTTAAACTGTTTTCGGCATAACAATTTGAAAAAATAATTATTTGATATGATATGACTTAATTATTTAAATTGATTTTTTTTTTTTTTATATTTATATTTATTGTTTAATTGTAATTGTTTAATTGTTTTTTGTATTTTATATAAAAATTTTTAATTAGTTATTAGCTTATTAATTGATTAATGATTTTCATAAATTTACCTATCCTCAGTTCCATACTGCAAAATAAGACTTTTAGTCTTGTGTATGGAGCAATTCTACAAAATAAATAAAATAAAATAAAAAAAAAAAAAATAAATAAATGCCACCATATATGATAATATATAGTTTAACTGGCACCATATATAGTTATATATTGTTTAAATGATACCATATATAATTATATATTCCTAAAATGCCGCCATATATATCAAGATATAGCTCTATATATAACTATATATGCAATAAGATCAGCCATGCTATGCAATATATAATCATATATACCATATCTAATATTATAAAGGCCGATATCTAATTAGATGAAATTATATATGGCATAATATTAAGAAAAATTTTGGAAAAAGACGTCATATATAATTATATATGGATATACATAACGACATGTCTAATTATATATTGTAATATATGCCGCATATGATTATATATAATTTTTTTTACTCGGGTAGTTAATTAGTAATTTTTACATCGAATTACCCTTATAAGCTGTTCACAGTACGATTTTTAAACACGTTAATGTTAAAGTTAAACATTTCTGTTCACATATAAAATTGAATGGATTAAGTTAAACGCCTCGAACAGTTGTCCCTTAACAATTCAAAAAAAAAACACAAAAATTTAATAAAATTTCCAAGAAAATTATTTTTTTTTTCTTATTTCTAAACGAACAACTTCGATGCTGTTTCTAGATTTTTTGTCCGCTGGAAGCAAAATTTTGTTAATTTTTTGTTCCGTCTATCAAAAAAGCAAATTTTTAACTGTTTTTTTAAATTTAGTTTATTTTATTCAATTTTATTTTTCTTCTTGGTGTCTTTTTCTACTTCAAACTTGTCATTCAACACTAATTTATAATTTTTAGAGAAAAAGGTTTATTCTTCTTAACCTCAAACCTACGAAATTAAAACTAATTGATATCATTACACTTAAATTTATCGGGTTTAACAACGTGTTTAGATTTTAAATATGATAATTTAGTGTGTTTAAGGGCAGGAAAATGCACTGTAAAACATCTCCCTTAAATAGTGTTCAACGCTTAAATAGGTAAAATCGAGTTAAACACGTATATGTTCATCCCGTATTATTGAAACTCGGGAGGAAACAACAGTAATGAGATGTGACCAAAACTGAAAAAAAAAAATTTTTTGGATTTTTTTTAAAGGTTTTGATGCCAAACGAAAGACGATATTCCAAATAATAAAATGGGCGAAATATTTATAAATTCATCCATTAAATTGCTAATTTTTTTAAATTGATTGAAATATTTTAAACTTCTTCCTACCACATACAGTGGTTCCAAAATATTTCAGGCCATAAATCAACCGATTTCAAAAATTATTTTTCTATATTTTATACGTAAATAAAATGGTACAAAATTTTTTTTACTTTTGTAAATAATATTTTTTACTTTTTTTAAGTCAAAGTAACTCATTTTTTCCCCGATAAAAAATTTGAAGTTAGGGGCTTCTAATGATACGCACCTTAAATTATAAATATACGGCCTACTTCGGGTTTCAGACGAATTTTCCCAAAGGTCTATATTTTTAAAGATTTAGGAACATCTGACTACCTAACATAGGCAGTATGGGTATCAAAGTTTTTTTTTTGAGAGTGTATTCGTGTTATTTAAAAATAATTTTAAATGCCATAAATTTCAGCCATGTCGCTATACCAAAAAATATGGAAAATGGAGTTTTTCCCAAATATCTTTTTGGTTGTTATACAACATGCCATATCTTTCTACATCAGCCAATGCAGTTTTTAATAAGCCTTCCAGCGACATATAGTAAACATAAACATACATACAGCTATGATAAGATATACCGTTCCAGATAGATTGCCCAGGTAGAAAAATACAATCGGCACAATGTTGGCTCGGTATTGGAGGCGGTAGTACATGTACTGGTAATGCGTCGGATTTTTAACGTTCACTGTACTGGCATGTTGTCGAATTGATAACACCAATAAACGCTTGGCCGTAGTTATTTCCCAACGTTTGCGCAGGCTTGGGATTTTATTTTTTTGGTATTATCCCAGTACATTTAATAACAAACTTAGTAGTTTGCTAGAACTTTCCTGTCCTCTTAGTGTACATCACAGATTTTTAATGTATTCTTTCGAAACATCACAAGAAAAGAATGGCGATGTCTCTCTTACATAAATTATTGTGTAATAGATGTAAAAATACGTGAGATTTATAAAATTGTTAATTTTAATAAATTAAAAAAAGCTCGTTAATTTTCAGAAAACCGTACTGGCCAAGCACGTTTTAAGTAGTACCAGCATTTCGTAAAAAACAGTGCTCTCCCAGTACAACTTTTGTTGTAACGTCGGCAATTTCTACCTGGGTGGACTCCATAATTCTTAAAACTGTGGATGTGCCTTCAATTTGAATTTAACCTTTTAGCGAATTTTGTAGACAGATATGTTGTAAAGAATACGAAATTCGTCCGATCCGTTTAGCACTTTCAGATAATAATAGTAATGAAGATATGTACCATTCAAGACATATTTGATCCCATAATTCTTTAAACCGTGGATGTGCCATTCAATTTTATGCTGCAGTTTTGAGGGAAATTTATATGGGCACAAGTCCAAACGTAGACCGATTTAAACCAAAATCAATAGACTTCGTCCTTGGGCCGATATAAATCGGTTTACAAAAAAATCTTAATATTTGCCACCTGTAGCGTGCGCACATGGAGAGACAGACGGACGGACGGAAAAATTAAAAAACAACATTACTTATAATCAATAATGGAACATTTCTAATGAAATTTTTTAATTTAAGTACGAACCTTACTAAAGTAAATATGATTCTAATTCAAATAAACTTTTTCTAATGTACTGGCAACATCTTATTTAGATTTCGTTTTCGCATTTTAATTTAAAAGAAGACAAATTTAGTTGATCTTCAAAGCTATTTCTATTTAAATTAATATTGTTGCTGCTAGATTTTAGATTTTTTAATCCTTAGTTTTTCCAATTTTTGACTTTAAAATAAATTACCTACTTTCATTATAACACGTATAAAAGACTTGTTCATAAGAATTATTGGACTAAACAGCAATAAAACTTTAATGTTACATTTGATGCCCAATCAACCTGGCAATAAAGTATACAGAGATATTTCTATATAGAAACTATTACCTACATTAAGTACTTAGTCATTTTCAAGGTAGATTAACATAGAGGTACTAGCGGGTTTTAAAATGATCCTGCTCGTTACTACTAACTAGTTAATTAGTAATTTTTACATCGAATTACCCTTATAAGCTGTTCACAGTACTATTTTTAAACACGTTAATGTTAAAGTTAAACATTTCTGTTCACATGTAAAATTGAATGGATTAAGTTAAACGCCTCGAACAGTTGTCCCTTAACAATGCAAAAAAAAACACAAAAATTTAACAAAATTTCCAAGAAAGTTATTTTTTTTTTTTCTTATTTCTAACGAACAACTTCGATGCTGTTTCTACATTTTTTGTCCGCTGGAAACAAATTAATTAATTTTTTGTTCCGTCTATCAAAAAAGCACATTTTTAACTGTTTTTTTAAATTTAGTTTATTTTATTCAATTTTATTTTTCTTCTTGGTGTCTTTTTCTACTTCAAACTTGTCATTCAACTAGGGTTTGGGGTTCGGGAAATCCCGGGCGGGAATTCCCGGGAAATCCCGGGAAAAGTTTGCCGGGAATTCCCGGGAAAATAATATATTTTTCCCGGGAAAACGGGAAATTTTAAAAATATTAAATTTTTTAAATTGTTTTTGTTTCGAATAGGATTTTTTAATTTTAGTCATAAAAAACATTTTAAATACCAAAACAAAAATGTCATTGTTAAAATCTTTTAAAAGGGAATACATTTATTTGACACACAAATAAAATCTTTGCCAAGTAATAAGGAGCATTTCAACTAATAAAGATTTTTCGCATAACTTATTCAAAATTTAAGTAGTAAAATCTAAAAACTTGGTAAAATGTTTAAAAGAAATATGAACAAAAAGTCTTGTTTCTTACAAATAATCGCCCTTACTATCTAAATTTTTCAAATGTATATTTTAGTTAAATTCGACTTTGTTACAATATTGGGTGGCTTGGTTTATTTTTGGAGCATTCTGATTGGTTAATTTATTTTCAACCAATCAAAATATTTGAAAATATATTTCTTTATAAGCAGTATTGCTCTTTGGAACCACTTGCCTCACAGAATTCAAACCGTAAGCAATGCAAAGAAATTTAAGCATTATATTTTTGAACATTATGCTTAACTAAGTTACATAAAGTTTTTTTTTCTCTTTTTTTGTGTACTTTTTTGTTCCAATTTTTAAAATTTTTTTATATTTATACTTATTTGTAACAATACTTTTGTCTATAGTAACTTTTAATATTTTTATATACAACTATCGACATGGAAATAGGACACTTTTATGTGTAAGAAACAAAATTATTTATTTTGAAAAATAAAACGAAAAATTTTTTTTTATTTCATATACGGGAAGTGTTATTATTGATGATTGTAATTCATTCTTTATTTAAATAAAAATCCTTCAAATATTTTATATATATTGGTAAATATGTATGAACCATACATGGGACTAATTAATTAGGTGGACTATTTAATTGATGATTTCATTACCATTGCATTGATATCAATTGTATTGAAATTATTTTCATTACCATTTTTTAATTAACCCAGTGTAGAAACGGTAATGACATATCATTATGTTTTGGACTACCAATAATGACACCCACTTACCTTCTGTATTATTTTAAAACATATAATAATGAGTTACTAATAATGACTTATTTTTATCATTATTTCAAATAGAAAATAATTTTTTAGATTTTTTTGAAATCTATTTTTAGACTCAATATTTTTTAAACACTGGTAAGGATATATGTAACCACATATTTTTTGATTTTTTGTATGTTGGCGAGTAAGCTTACTTGTGTGCAGCAGGTCAATATTACATGTCGATATAGCTCAGATGCTAGAGCTGTTGACTGGCAATCTGTAGACCCAGGTTCGATTCCCGCACCAGCAAATTTTATTTAAAAAAAAAAAATTCAATAAAAAATATTTTTTTTATGTATTTATTTTTTAGAAAATCTATTTTTAGACTCATTATTTTTGTCAGTACTGGTAAGCACATAGGTAACGATATATTTTTTGATTTTTCGTATGCTGGTGTGTAACGACAACTCATTATTTTTCGCGAAATCGCCATATAAAGGTAATAAGAAATGTAATAACAAAAGTAACTAGTTACCATTACCAAGTATGTAGTTACATAACCACATATCTGGTAATGATTTTCTGCACTGGGAATGGTAATGATTTTAAAATTTAAGTTCATTGATTAATGACAATGATTTTAAATTTCATTACCATTGATAATGAGTAAATTAAAAAAAATAATTGCCATTGACAGGAAAACGTATAAATGGAGTAAAACTCGCTGAAATAGAAAATGGAATATGCTTATTCCGGCTCATGCTCATTTGAAATTAAATATTACTTTCCATTCCATTGTTATTTGTATCAAGGTTAAGTTTAACGGAATTAAATGGATTTTCCTTAAACAATTATGTTTTATAACTTCCCCGGCCGAACCCGTTGTTCGTTTTCGTTTGTCTGAATTTTTTTGTAAACAAATGGTTTTTAATCAATTGTAATTGGTTTTTTTATACATTCGTGTCATTTTATTACCATTAGTAATGATTTTTCTAACGAAAAATATTTCATTACCATTAAATGGTAATGAAATTTTTTTCATTGTCATTGGTATGAACTAATGGTAATGAAATTTCAATGGTAATGAAAAATTCCCATGTATGGTATAAACTAATAAAAATACCTGGACTTCTAAATAGGACACATTTTATATTTTTACAAAAAACCGTACATTTTTTGGGTTTTTAAAACAATTATTATTTTTTTACCGTTAATATTACACTAATATTTTGTGCTGTATCTAGGGTTTTTCTTTTCCCGGACTTTTTCATTTCCCGGGACAGCGGGATTTTTTTTCAAAATTTCCCGGGATCCCGGGAATTCCCGCTGGTTAGAAAATATATAAATCCGACATATGTTGCACTTGAAAAACTCGATTACTGTTAAAACGCCGTCCGACAAAGTTCATCTTTTGGTTGTACTCATGAGAAAATGCACTTAATATATTCTGAAAGGATGGCTAAATATAAAATATCCATGTCTTCCACTTTTTCTGGATCAATTCGATTAATATTTAGGTAATATATTTATATGCAAGGCCGTCTTAATTTTAAAAAAACTCTTAGAAATATATTAATTAAATATTAGTTCGCGGTTTAAACGGTTAAACCAATTCATATAGAAAAAGTTAAAGATACGGGTATTTTATCTTCATCCCCTTTTTCAGAATATATTGGAATTGTTAATGGGTGCAAAATTGAGTCTGACCAGTTTTATAGTCAGAAATAAGATCGATTTGTTGCTAAAATATTTATTAAATATGAAATCCAAAAATTTCTATTTACAGATATTTAGTATCTTTCTATGCAGATTTTTCAAAAGTATCCGTGTAGAATTATTTTTATAAAAAAGTTTAAAAGTGAGTATTTTTCACACAAATTTTTAGGCAAATTTGCCTAAATCGTTTTATAAAAAAAAAACACTACAACATTATTAAACAGTTCCTTTTTTATGCCACAGCTACTTAAAAATAAATTATTTAATTTTCGTATTTAGTGGCATTTTAAATTAAAATACAAAAAAATCCAAAATAATTTTAAAAAGCATCTGATTGATTATTTTGAAAACAAATAATATTAAAAAAATACAATTGAAATAAAGGAATAACAATTGAAATTAAAATTAAATAATTTTAAATAAAAGAAACTCAAAATACTTGTCAATTGAAAATATGAAAACATTACATAATTTTTAATTTTAATGTCTAGTTTTTTGGAGGTATTTGGAACTGAAATAATGATATTGGAATGTTGAATAAGGCTGGTTTACACTATAAGATTTTCGGTACGATTTTACTTTAGTACACATGCAAAAGATATAGGCAAGGTTGCAGAATTTTTCCGAAAATATAGTGTAAACCAGCCTATACAAATATTGCTTTATTTGAACAAAGATCATTTTAAAGAAAAAAAATTTTTCGGAAGTACATACAAGAATTTTTGTTGGTAAACTTGGTAATGGCTGATAAAATATTTTCGGTTTAACTAAACCAAATTCAACTGGCATCTAAAAACAATTTGGCCTAATTCAGTTTATTAAATTTTAAATCGTATTTTTTTAATTTTAAATATTTTTTGATCAAATTAATTTCAAAAAACCAATGCTTTAAATTTAAATAAAGCTTCCAAAATTGCAATAATACTAGCTAGAACTTCTGTAAAAGAATAAAAAAAATCCCGCACAAAATTCCCGGGATTACGGGATCCGAAAAAGGGCGGGATTCCCGGGAATCCCGTCCCGGGAATTCCCGGGACATAAACCCTAGCTGTATCCATTATTATCAATAACCGCTTCGCATCTTCTTTGCATACTCTCAACTAATCTCTGGCATCTTTCTTTTTATTGAATACCAGCCCAATGTTCGGTGGAATTTTTGTAATTGTTTTGCGAAACTTTTGTTTTTACATCATTCCACAGATTTTCTATTGGATTAAGGTCCGGACTTTGGGCTGGCCAGTCCAAAACCTTAATTTGTTCTTGTAAAAACCAATCCTTCACTATGTTCGACGAATGCTTCGGTTCATTGTCTTGCATAAAGATCCACTTAACTGGCATATTTTCATAGGCAAATGGCTCCATACCATTCTTAAGTGCTCAAATATTGATACCTGTCCATTTTGTCCTCTACTTTTACGATAGGCCCAACACCACGCCAAGAAAAAGCCCCCCATACCATAATATTACCCCCACCGTGTTTCAATGTCTTCTGAGTGTACTTAGTGTTTAAAGCCTGGTTTTTGGGCGGTGTACAAATGTTTTACCATCTTCTAGTCCGACACGATTTACCTTCGTTTCATCGCTCCAAAGCACATTTTTCCAAAAGGACAACTCATTTCCTTTGTGGGTTTTGGCAAAATCAATACGTTTCTTAATATTTTTTCTTGAAAGAAGAGGCTTCTTTCTACTTATTCGTCCAAATAAGTTTGCTTCATTCACTCTTCTTCTTACTAACCTGTCTGACACTTGAACGTTGAATTTTTTCCCTGATTTCATTATTTATTTGACGGGAGGACATAAAAGGGTTTAGTTTGCTTTTGCGTACTACAGTCCTGTCCATATAAGTTGTGGTTTTACGATGGATTGGCTTACGTTCTTTATTTTGCCTATGATATTTCTTGTCGGCAGCACATAGACGAATAGCATTGTATACCATATTTCGTGAACACTTTAGTATTTTAGCAATTTCAGTTGGAGATTTCATCTCGTTGTGGAATTTAGATATAATTTTTCGTTTTTCTGGATTACAATGTTTCCATGTCCCATATTGGTACAATTAGAGAAGAATTTATTTATTTCAAACGCAAATTATGAAAAGAAAATTATTACTAAGTGCATCGAGTAAAATTTTGACAATTATTGCAAGTGTCCTATTTTTATGTCCAAAGTTAAATATTGCAAAGTTTTATATATAATCTGAGACTACTTGATTACAGTTTACTATAATGGAAAAGAAAAATAATTATTGCTTTATAATTATTAAGAGAAATACATGAAGATAATTTTGTATGAAGTGTCCTATTTCTATGTCCATAGCTGTATATTTAATGTGCGCAATTTTGTATAATAATAAGTATTTAAAATATTATATTTGATCCCATAATTCTTTAAACCGTGGATGTGCCATTCAATTTTATGCTGCAGTTTTGAGGGAAATTTATATGGGCACAAGTCCAAACGTAGACCGATTTAAACCAAAATCAATAGACTTCGTCCTTGGGCCGATATAAATCGGTCTACCAAAAAATCTTAAAATTTGCCACCTGTAGCGTGCGCACAAGAATACATGGAGAGACACACGGACGGACGGAAAAATTAAAAAAACAACATTACTTATAATCAATAATGGAACATTTCTAATTAATTTTTTTAGTTTAAGTACGAACCTTACTAAAGTAAATATGATTCTAATTCAAATAACCTTTTTCTAATGTACTGTCAACATTTTATTTAGATTTCGTTTTCGCGTTTTAATTTAAAAGAAGACAAATTTAGTTGAACTTCAAAGCTATTTCTATTTAAATTAATATTGTTGCTGCTAGATTTTAGATTTTTTAATCCTTAGTTTTTCCAAATTTTGACTTTAAAATAAATTACCTACTTTCATTATAACACGTATAAAATACTTGTTCATAAGAATTATTGGACTAAACAGCAATAAAACTTTAATGTTACATTTGATGCCCAATCAACCTGGCAATAAAGTATACAGAGATATTTCTATATAGAAACTATTACCTACATTAAGTACTTAGTCATTTTCAAGGTAGATTAACATAGAGGTACTAGCGGGTTTTAAAATGATCCTGCTGGTTACTACTAACTAGTTAATTAGTAATTTTTACATCGAATTACCCTTATAAGCTGTTCACAGTACGATTTTTAAACACGTTAATGTTAAAGTTAAACATTTCTGTTCACATATAAAATTGAATGGATTAAGTTAAACGCCTCGAACAGTTGTCCCTTAACAATGCAAAAAAAAGCACAAAAATTTAACAAAATTTCCAAGAAAGTTATTTTTTTTCTTATTTCTAACGAACAACTTCGATGCTGTTTCTACATTTTTTGTCCGCTGGAAGCAAAATGTTGTTAATTTTTTGTTCCGTCTATCAAAAAAGCACATTTTTAACTGTTTTTTTAAATTTAGTTTATTTTATTCAATTTTATTTTTCTTCTTGGTGTCTTTTTCTACTTCAAACTTGTCATTCAACACTAATTTATAATTTTTAGAGAAAAAGGTTTATTCTTCTTAACCTCAAACCTACGAAATTAAAACTAATTGATATCATTACACTTAAATTTATCGGGTTTAACAACGTGTTTAGATTTTAAATATGATAATTTAGCGTGTTTAAGGGCAGGAAAATGCACTGTAAAACATCTCCCTTAATTAGTGTTCAACGCTTAAATAGGTAAAATCGAGTTAAACACGTATATGTTCATCCCGTATTATTGAAACTCGGAAGGAAACAACAGTAATGAGATGTGGCAAAAACTGAAAAAAAAAATTTTTTTTGATTTTTTTTAAAGGTTTTGATGCCAAACGAAAGATGATATTCCAAATAATAAAATGGGCGAAATATTTATAAATTCATCCATTAAATTGCTAATTTTTTTAAATTGATTGAAATATTTTAAACTTCTTCCTACCACATACAGTGGTTCCAAAAAACTTCAGCCCAAAAATCAACCGATTTCAAAAATTATTTTTCTATATTTTATACGTAAATAAAATGGTATTTTTTTGGTAATTTTTTTTACTTTTTTTAAGTCAAAGTAACTCATTTTTCTCCCATAAAAAATTTGAAGTTAGGGACTTCTAAAGATACGCACCTTAAATTATAAGTATACGGCCTACTTCGGGTTTCAGACGAATTTTCCCAAAGGTCTATATTTTTAAAGATTTAGGAACATCTGACTACCTAACATAGGCAGTATGGGTATCAAACTTTTTCTTTTTGAGAGTATATTCGTGTTATTTAAAAATAATTTTAAATTCCATAAATTTCAGCCATGTCGCTATACCAAAAAATATGGAAAATGTAGTTTTTCCCAAATATCTTTTTGGTTGTTATACAACATGCCATATCTTTCTACATCAGCCAATGCAGTTTTTAATCAGCCTTCCAGCGAGATATAGTAAACATAAACATACATACAGCTATGATAAGATATACCGTTCCAGATAGATTGGACTCCATAATTCTTAAAACTGTGGATGTGCCTTCAATTTGAATTTAACCTTTTAGCGAATTTTGTAGACAGATATGTTGTAAAGAATACGAAATTCGTCCGATCCGTTTAGCACTTTCAGATAATAATAGTAATGAAGATATGTACCATTCAAGACATATTTGATCCCATAATTCTTTAAACCGTGGATGTGCCATTCAATTTTATGCTGCAGTTTTGAGGGAAATTTATATGGGCACAAGTCCAAACGTAGACCGATTTAAACCAAAATCAATAGACTTCGTCCTTGGGCCGATATAAATCGGTTTACAAAAAAATCTTAATATTTGCCACCTGTAGCCTGCGCACAAGAATACATGGAGAGTAGGGTTGCCAGACGGGCTGAACTCGCCTGGATTGTCCAGCTTTTTTAATGCTTGTCCAGTGTCCAGCTAAAATAAAATTTGTCCAGCTAAATATAAATTTTCGAAAAAACAAACAAAATCATTATACCCTACACCACTATGTGGTCAGGGTATTATAAGTTTGTGCTGATGTTTGTAACACCAAAAAATATTGGTCGTAGACCCACCTTATAGTATACCGATCGGTTCAGATTTTTTTTTTATTTCGATTTAACGATGTCCGTCTGTCCGTCCGTCTGTCTGTCTGTCTGTCCATGCAATCTTGTGCGCACTCTACAGGTCGCAACTATTAAGATATTTTGATGAAATTTGGTACGCAGACCTATGTTGGCCCAAGGACGAACAAGTTTGATTTTGGTGAACATCGGTCTATGTTTAGACCTAGTGCCCATATAAGGGTCCTACCAAAATTATACTGTTTATACGCTGCAGGTCGCAAATATTAAGCTATTTTGATGAAATTTGGTACATAGACCTATGTTGGCCCAAGGACGAAGCCTATTGATTTTGGTGAACATCGGTCCATGTTTAGAACTAGTGCCCATATAAGGGTCCCCCCAAAATTATTTTGTTTATACGCTGCAGGTCGCAAATATTAAGATATTTTGATGAAATTTGGTACATAGACCTATGTTGGCCCAAGGACGAAGCCTATTGATTTTGGTGAACATCGGTCCATGTTTAGAACTAGTGCCCATATAAGGGTCCCCCCAAAATTGGCTTGGTTACAAACTGCAGGTCGCAAATATTAAGATATTTTAATGAAATTTGGTGCGCTGACTCACATTATAGAAAATTTTGACATAAGCCCCATTTTAACCCATTCGAATTTCGGATCCAAACAATACACCAGACTGGTGTAGGGTATTGTATAGTCGGCATGCCCGACTTTAACCTTTTTACTCGTTTTTAGTTATAAATACCCTTATTAGTAGGTACATTTAACACAATAACTTTTGAAAAAGTGCCTGTTGTTATACCCTACACCACTATGTGGTCAGGGTATTATAAGTTTGTGCTGATGTTTGTAACACCAAAAAATATCGGTCGTAGACCCACCTTATAGTATACCGATCGGTTCATAATTTTTTATACCCTACACCACTATGTGGTCAGGGTATTATAAGTTTGTGCTGATGTTTGTAACACCAAAAAATATTGGTCGTAGACCCACCTTATAGTATACCGATCGGTTCAGAATTTTTTATACCCTACACCACTATGTGGTCAGGGTATTATAAGTTTGTGCTGATGTTTGTAACACCAAAAAATATTGGTCGTAGACCCACCTTATAGTATACCGATCGGTTCAGAATTTTTTTTTATTTCGATTTAACGATGTCCGTATGTCCGTCCGTCCGTCTGTCTGTCTGTCCATGCAATCTTGTGCGCACTCTACAGGTCGCAACTATTAAGATATTTTGATGAAGTTTGGTACGCAGACCTATGTTGGCCCAAGGACGAACAAGTTTGATTTTTTTGAACATTGGTCCATGTTTAGACCTAGTGCCAATATAAGGGTCCTACCAAAATTATACTGTTTATACGCTGCAGGTCGTAAATATTAAGATATTTTGACGAAATTTGGCACACAGACCTATATTGGCCCAGTAACGCAGCCTATTGATTTTGGTGAACATCGGTCTATGTTTAGACCTAGTGCCCATATAAGGGTCCTATCAAAATTATACTGTTTATACGCTGCAGGTCGTAAATATTAAGATATTTTGATGAAATTTGGTACACAGACCTACATTGGGCCAATAACGCAGCCTATTGATTTTGGTGAACATCGGTCCATGTTTAGACCTAGTGCTCATATAAGGGTCCTACCAAACTTATAATGTTTATACGCTGCAGGTCGCAAATATTAAGATATTTTGATGAAATTTGATACACAGACCTATATTGGCCCAATAACGCAGCCTATTGATTTTGGTGAACATCGGTCTATGTTTAGACCTAGTGCCCATATAAGGGTCCTACCAAAATTATACTGTTTATACGCTGCAGGTCGCAAATATTAAGATATTTTGATGAAATTTGGTACATAGACCTATGTTGGCCCAAGGACGAAGCCTATATTTTGATGAAATTTGGTGCACAGACCTACATTGGCCCAATAACGCAGCCTGTTGATTTTGGTGAACATCGGTCCATGTTTAGACCTAGTGCCCATATAAGGGTCCTACCAAAATTATACTGTTTATACGCTGCAGGTCGCAAATATTAAGATATTTTGATGAAATTAGGTACATAGACCTATGTTGGCCCAAGGACGAAGCCTATTGATTTTAGTGAACATCGGTCCATGTTTAGAACTAGTGCCCATATAAGGGTCCCCCCAAAATTGGCTTGGTTACAAACTGCAGGTCGCAAATATTAAGATATTTTAATGAAATTTAATTATAGAAAATTTTGACACAAGCCCCATTTTAACCCATTCGAATTTCGGATCCAAACAATACACCAGACTGGTGTAGAGTATTGTATAGTCGGCATGCCCGACTTTAACCTTTTTACTCGTTTTTAGCTTAACATTGTCAATTTTAGTGTCGAAATTTTAAAGTGGAGGGTAAATGATTATTAGGGCAAGGAATTTCATGCAAATGCATGTTTTTTCTCGATAGTCCAAAACTGATATGGACTAAATATTTATCCGAACCATCGAATTTAGAACAAAATCACATCGATTTGTAGTTGCATATTTTTACATATTTTGTCAAAAATGCATGTTTTTGCATATTTTGACTTTAAATGCATATTTGGTGCCTTTTTAATGAATATTTTGTATTTTTTAATGCATATTTTTCATTTTTAGGAGCATTTTTTATTTTGTAAAAAAATATAAAAAATTTATATGATTTCATATTTTGATTCAATCAAAATAGACATTCTTAAAAACCTTATTGACCTATAGGAAATCTTCGAGTTCAGTGTCTGTTTGCAAAATAACTAACTTAAATATATTTTTAGGTTTTGAAGTGCATTATTTTTGCAAAAATAATAGTTTTTAGTGCATATTTCTTATATGTTTAATGCATATTTGTCTTTTTTAACCGCATATTTTAGGCGCATATTTTCCATTTTTAAGTGCATGAAATTCCTTGCAATCCAATCCAATCTTCGAGTTCAGTGTCTGTTTGCAAAATAACTAACTTAAATATATTTTTAGGTTTTGAAGTGCTTTATTTTTGCAAAAATAATAGTTTTTAGTTCATATTTCTTATATTTTTAATGCATATTTTTCCTTTTTAATCGCATATTTTGGGCGCATATTTTCCATTTTTAAGTGCATGAAATTCCTTGCCCTAATGATTATAAATAACACAAATTCGATGATATTTAACCAAAAAGTTAATAATACAATTATATACTGAAATTTGTTAAACTTCATTTGTTACCGATTTTCATTGAACCGTGGTTCTATTGAGGAAATTTTTTCTACAAGTGGCCGTTAAGTGTCATTTATCAATTTCAACAATCATTATTTTGTGCATAACAATAAAAATATTTAAATTTCTATGAAAGTACGAAACTTAAAGGGTAATTTTTTTAGTTCAATGAAAAATCCGGTTAATTAACTGCGTATGCGTGAACGCAAACACATTACTTTAAGGGTTGACTGTTTTAGAGAGCCCTTAACATAGGCTTTCTTCAATCAAATAATTTTTACGGAACTAATAACAAATTATAAAAAATTATATATATTTATGAATATCAATTACCTGTACGAACCTTAAGTTGTTAGGGTAGTACTTTAGTAACATAAACTACTAGATTGAATTGCTATTTGTTCTTTTAATTTTTGCTTGTTGTTTTTCAGTATTAAGATTTTAGTTAATTTTTTTTGTTTTTAGTATTTAGTTTTCATTCTCACAAATTTAAGAGACTGAATTTTAAAATTTTAAGTTTTATTTTTTAGTGTATTATTTTAAATCATACATATTTAAAAGACTGAATAATTTTTTTTAAGTTTTATTGTATTTTAATACTTTATGTTCCTAGCAATGTGCAAAACTATTTTTTAAATAAAAATTATCAATACAAAACAAAACTTGACAACTTTTTATTCGTTAAAACATGTTTTGAAAATGTTCAGTTTTTTTTGCAAAATCCAGCTTTTTTAACCCGAATGTCCAGCTTTTTGCGAATCTGGATCTGGCAACCCTAATGGAGAGACAGACGGACGGACGGAAAAATTAAAAAAACAACTTTACTTATAATCAATAATGGAACATTTCTAATGAAATTTTTTAATTTAAGTACGAACCTTACTAAAGTAAATATGATTCTAATTCAAATAAACTGTTTTTAATGTACTGTCAACATTTTATTTAGATTTCGTTTTCGCATTTTAATTTAAAAGAAGACAAATTTAGTTGAACTTCAAGGCTATTTCTATTTAAATTAATATTGTTGCTGCTAGATTTTAGATTTTTTAATCCTTAGTTTTTCCAAATTTTGACTTTAAAATAAATTACCTACCCAGGTAGAAATTGCCGACGTTACAAAAAAATTGTACTGGGAGAGCACGGTTTTTTACGAATTGCCGGTACTACTTAAAACGTGCTTTTCCAGTACTGTTTTCTGAAAATTAACGAGCTGTTTTTAATTTATTAAAATTAACAATTTTATAAATTTTATGTATTTTTGCATCTATTACACAATTATTTATGAAAGAGAGACATCACCATTCTTTTCTTGTGAAGTTTCGAAAGAATACATTAAAAATTTGTGATGTACATTGAAAGGACAGTAAATTACTAGCAAACTACTAAATTGGTTATTAAATGTACTGGGATAATACCAAAAAAATAAAATACCACGCCTGCGCCAACATTGGGAAATAACTACGGCCAAGCGTTTATTGGTGTTATCATTTCGACAACATGCCAGTACAGTGAACGTTGAAAATCCGACGCATTGCCAGTACATGTACTACCGTCTCCAATACCGGGCCGGCATTGTGCCGTTTGTATTTTTCTACCTGGGTACTTTCATTATAACACGTATAAAAGACTTGTTCATAAGAATTATTAGACTAACCAGCATTAAAACTTTAGTGTTACATTTGATGCCCAATCCACCTGGCAATAAAGTATACAGAGATATTTCTATATAGAAACTATTACCTACATTACTTAGTCATTTTCAAGGTAGATTAACATAGAGGTACTAGCGGGTTTTAAAATGATCCTGCTCGTTACTACTAACTACCCGAGTAAAAAAAATTGATCTCGCGCAATATCTAATCATATCCAATTTGATATTGTTTAAGATCTGCTATATATATATATATATATAGCTGATCCAATTAGATCTCAAAATTGGGTGTATCCAATGATATCGTATTAGATCCGATTGTATATATGGGGATAAACTAATATCAAGTTATATCTCAAAATTGGGAGGTCCAATGATATCTTTGGGGATAAACCTAGATCTAATTTGATCCGAAAAATGGCGGATCGAATTAGATCTAGTTATATATTTGTGGATAAACTTAGATCTAATTTGATCCGAAAAATGGCGGATCGAATTAGATAGGGCTATATATTTGTGGATAAACTTAGATCTAATTTGATCTCAATTTTGGCAGATCGAATTAGATCTAGCAATATATTTGTGGATAAACTTAGATCTAATTTGATCCGAAAAAGTGGCAGATCGAATTAGATCCAGCAATATATTTGGGGATAAACTTAGATCTAAATTGATCCGAAAAATGGCAGATGGAATTAGATCCAGCAATATATTTGTGGATAAACTTAGATCTAATTTGATCCGAAAAATGGCAGATCGAATTAGATCCAGCAATATATTTGTCCAAAAAATGACAGACCAAATTAGATCCAGTAATATATATTCGGGATTGCGTAAGATCTTAACTTTTCCGATAAATTGCAGATCGAATTAAATCCAGTGATATACTTGAGGATTAGGTAAGATCTTAATTTATCTCATAAATTGCAGATCGAATTAGATCCAGCAATTTATTTCGGTATTAAAATGGCAGATCGAATTAGAAACAGCAATATATTTGGGGATTCACATCTAAAACTATCTAGAAAAATGACAGATATAATTAGATCCCGCATTATATTTGGGTACTACGTAAGATCTCCATTTATTTGGGATTAAATAAGATCCCAGACAGATATTGACAACCCTATTAAAAAAATTAATATGGAGCTTTATATGGTAATATATAACTTAATGTGATCCATATACCATTTCATCCGAAAAATGGCCCGATATAATTGTGTCAGTTAGTTATCACTTTTTATCTAATTGTATCAGTTTTGATCTTAACTGATTAGATTATATATTAAACATATGAAATTTTATCTGATTTTTGACCTGATACAATTTTATGGGTTTATATCGCATGGTATTAGTTTAGATCCAAATAGATACATTACTATACAAACTTATATAGTTATATCTGAATTTTGACCTGATGCAATTAGATCTGCTTTAAAACTTTGATACAATTATATAAGGCAAATGTCGTATACAAATATATTTTATTTATATGAAATTGTACCAACTACGATCTAAACAGATACCATTAGATACAAACCGCTAAAATTGTACACACAGAGAAAAAATATGCCATTTTCCAACTGAAATTCGGTTACATCTACGAAAATAGGTTGGTACAACTGAATATTGGTTATCACAACAAAATTCGGTTTATACAACTAAAATTTAGTTGCAATACCCAAAATATTTAGGAATCACATTCCAATATGGTTTCACCAATCGAATTTGTTGGTTGTAGCAACCAAAGGAGGCTTAGCAATTCGGTTGGCAATTTTTTTTTCCTGTGTGTATCAGGTCAAAAATTGGATATAATTTCATCTGAATAATGTATAATTTTATTAGTTGAGATCTAAACTAATACAATTAGATAAAAACTGATAAACGACTGATACAATTACATCCGGCCATTTTTCGGAGGAAACAGTATATTTATACAGATATAACTTAATCGCATTTTATACGACTATATGTAACTGTTTTTACTCGGGAACAGTTCAAAAAATAATACACTGGCAGAGCACTGATTTTATAAAAATTACAATATTTTGTTAAAATAAGGTTTAAACTCAGAAGGTCTCGAGTTCGATACCGTTTAAGGCTATGCATTTTTTTTATAAAAAGAATTTCTTTTTATAAAATTATAATTTTATTTTCTATAAATGTTTTTATAAAATTATATTTTTTTTATTAAATTGAATTTTTTTAAAAAATAATTTTATTTACATCTTTTTAACGCTCTACACCATTTCCAATTGATTCAATTGTTTTTAAGATTTATCAATTGTATTTCAGAAATAATCAATTGAATTTCAGTTCTATCAATTGTATTTCAGAACTTATCAATTATTTTTCAGATTTATGAATTGCATTTCAGAACTAGTCAATTGAATTTCAGTTCTATGAATTGAATTTCAGAAATTATTAATTGTATTTTCGAAATTCACAACTGTATTTCAGAAATTATCAATTGTATTTCAGAAATTATGAAATGTAATTTAGAAATTTTTCTCTATTAACTACCCAGTGTAGAAAATCATTACCAGATATATGGTTATCTAACTACATACTTGGTAATGGTAACTAGTTACTTTTGTTATTACATTTCTTATTACCTTTATATGGCGATGTCGCGAAAAGTAATGAGTTGTCGTTACACACCAGCACACGAAAAATCAAAAAATATATCGTTACCTATGTGCTTACAAGTACTGACAAAAATAATGAGTCTAAAAATAGATTTTCTAAAAAATAAATTATATAAAGAAAATATTTTTTATTGATTGATCAGATTTTTGACCTGATACAATTTTATTGGTTTATATCACATGGTATCAGTTTAGGTCCAAATAGATATATTTGTATACAAAATTATATAGGTATATCCCAATTTTGACCTGATAACAGTTTAAAACTTTAATACAATTGTATAAGGTAAATGTCGGATACAATTATATTTTATTTATATAAAATTGAACCAATTACGATCAAACCTGACACCATTACATATAAACCGATAAAATTGTATAAAGTCAAAATTCGGATACAATTTCATCTGATTAACACATAATTTAATCAGGTCAGATCTAAACTGATACAATTAGATAAAAATTGATAAAACTATATCGGGCCATTCTTCGGATGAAACTGTATATTTATACAGATATAACTTAATCTAATATATGACTATATGTAACTATTTTTCCTCGGGTTTTTTAAATGATACGATATATCAAAGTATATGGTACTATATATGGTAGCATATATTATCATATCTGGAACTGTATTAAAAATGGTGTTCATAAGATACCATATATGACCATATATTGTTGAAATGGCCCCATATATCATAATGTATGGTTTAAATGTCAATACATATGATATCAATATATATTGCACTATATATAGTAGCATATATTATTATATCTGGAACTGTATTAAAAATGTTGTTCATGAGGTCCCATATATTAGCATATATTGTTGAAATGGCACCATATATGATAATATATGGTTTAAATGGCACCATATATAGTAATATATTACTTAAATAACACCATATAAAAATATATATGGCACTATATATTGAATCATATATTATCATATCTGCAACTGTATTAAAGATTTTGCTCATGAGGTACCATATATGACCACATATTTAAAAAAAAAAAAAAAAATTAAAAAACAAAACTTTTGAAGAAGACGGTTGTGTTACAGTGAGCTCCTGTTAATTTATTAAAAAACTGCTTTTAAATAGCTACCATTAAAAAAAATCTGCCTTTAATATCTTTTTAAAATTTCAAATTTTTAACTAAAGTGTTCAAAATACAAATAGAAAATTAAGATATTGTTTTAACAACAAAATAAACTAAATCTAATTTAAAAATTAAAACCACCACAATAAATAAAAACTCTTAACTATTTTTTTTTTTTGTATAAAGAGAAAATAAACACAAACAAAAATTAAAAGCATCTAACAACAACGTTTAACCAAAATGTCAGTGCCTTTTTCTAATATGAAAAAATCCACAGTGAGAAGAAGCAAACGTAAAAATAAAAACAACAACAACAATATCAAAAAAATCAAATATAAACAGTGTTGCCATTTCAGTGCTTTTCGGGTATTTTTTGGTGCTTTTTTCCTTCCCGTACCCGGTGATTTTTTACAAATACCCGTTTATAAAAAGCGGGTATTTACAGTGCTTTTTCAGATTTCTGGCAGTGCTTTTAGTGCTTTTTGTACAGTTTATATTTTTGGTATTTGTTCTCCTTTTTTCCATTTTTCTTGAATTTTCTGTCAAATTTGAAAAAATAATACGAAATATACAAAAAATACATTTTTTCACAATATTTGTAGTACAATTTTAAATAGCAACTTCGTTATATTTAAACTTCAAAATTTTGAAATATTAGTTTGGTGCTTTTTTACCCCTTTTTGATAATTTTTTGAACCTTTTTTACACGATTTTACAAAGCTAAAATGTGTTTTTAAAATCTTGACTTAAATTTTTCAAAAAATTATGATCGTGCTTTTTTACCCCATTTTTGGTAAATTTTTACCCTTTTTACCCGTTTTCAAAATGCTCACGGTGCTTTCCTGCCTTCAAGAGTTGGCAACACTGAATATAAACAAACTTAACAGCACACAAGAAATGAGCTCAACAGAAGAAATAAATGTAACACAGGAAGAAATATTTAACAATCAAGAGTTTAATGCTCTTGAATTTAATCCTACAACAACAACGACTATTATAAATAATCCCGCGCAAAAACGATTAAGGGATAATTATCTAAACTCTTCAATCGGTAATGCAAGTAAGAGTCCACGATTAACGAACAAAGATTCTCCTTTTAAATCGTTAAATATAATTGATAAACGCTTCGACAAATTAACGACAGAAATAGAGACAATGATAAACAGTGTTACCAACTCCTGAAGGCAGGAAAGCACCGTGAGCATTATGACAACGGGTAAAAAGGGTAAAAATTTACCAAAAATGGGGTAAAAAAGCACGATATTAATTTTTTGAAAATTTTAAATCACGAATTTAAAAACACATTTTAACTTTGAAAAATCGTGTAAAAATGGTTCAGAAAATTACCTAAAAAGAGTAAAAAAGCACCAAACTAATATTTGAATATTTTGAAGTTTAAATGTAACGAAGTTGCTATTTAAAATTGTATTACAAATATTGTGCAAAAATGTAGTTCTTGTATAGTTCGTATTATTTTTGAAATTTTGACAGAAAATTCAAAAAAAATGTAAAAAAAACGATAACAAATACCAAAAATATAAACTGTAAAAAAGCACTAAAAGCACTGCCAAAAATCTGAAAAAGCACCGTAAATACCCGCTTTTTTTAAACGGGTATTTGTAAAAAATCACCGGGTACGGGAACGAAAAAAGCACCAAAAAATACCCGAAAAGCACTGAAATGGCAACACTGATGATAAACAACAAATTAACTGAGTGCAAAACAGAACTCTTAAATATGTTTGATAAGAGTTTTAGTATTATTAAAACTGAACTAAAAAATGTTACCGAAAGAGTTCAGCAATTAGAAACAGTCGCGGATAACATTAAAAGTATGGAAATTGAAATTAACAGCTTAAAAACAAAATTAAAGCTGCAAGAAAATAAAAACGTTGCCTGCGAATTACGTTTAAACGAAATTCCGTATAAAGAAAATGAAAATCTATTTTTAATATTTGAAAAGATTTGCAATACAATAAATACAACTGTCCCTGCTGTCAAAACTATTTATCGGTTACAAAACGCAAATAACAAAAAGAAAAATAACTCTAAAGATGCGGTAATAATTGTGAAGATGTGGTCTCCATATGATAAAAACTACTTTTTAAAATCATTTGCTAACTACCGTAAACTTAATAAAGGCTTTAACTTTTGTTTAAAACACCTTGGAGAATCTTCAAATAATAGATTTTTTGTCAATGAAAATCTCACGCAGTATAATTTTACTATTCTACGTGCAGCAATTAAACTAAAAAAGGAAAATCGTCTTCACAGTGCGTTTAGTATGCGTGGTTTAGTATATATTAAGAAGACTGCGGAAAGCAACATAATAAGAGTTGATGATATAGAATATCTGGATGATTTTTTTCGAGAACCAGATCCCGCACCTGATGCTAATGAACGTTTTGCTCAAACTTCTTATTAAAATCTTATTTTTAAACTATTTTACTCTATTTTTGACACTTTGTACCATTTTAAATACATTCATATTTCCGTATATACAAATTTTATATTTCAAGTCAATAGTTCAACTGAAAATTTATATATTAATAATAACTTTTTTTATCAAAATATATTTTTCGTGCGTTACTCGTTCATTATTTTTAAAATTTATCAATGAAAAATACTCATAGAATTAGTTCCAGAGGTAATGTTGCGAATATGGTCAAAGTCCTTGCCAATCAGAGGAAAGGTGTTAAAATATGTCATATAAATGCTCAAAGCTTGAGGAAAAAGATTGACGAATTTAGATTGATCTTTGAAAACTCAGGTATTGATTTCATATGTGTATCGGAAACATGGTTGTACCTCGCTTGGTTTAATATCACCTAATACCTTAAATCCTACACATTTCACTGCAACTAATGATACGCTTTTGGATTTGTTTCTCGTAAGCAATGAAATTAATATACTACTCTATGATCAATTGTCTGCGTCATGTTTCTCCAAGCATGATCTCATTTTCATGACTTACAATTTCCAACTTGTAATACCAGTTGAGAGAATTACTTTTCGAGATTTCAAAAATATTAATTTTAGAATTCTTGAGGAAGAATTTTTTAAAATCGATTGGAATGTTTTGTATTCCTTGTATTCTGTAGATGATCAACTTTCTTTTTTGGAGCAAAATCTAAATTATCTGTTTGATCTAACTGCACCAATAAAGATAAAAATTATTAGTAATAAACAAAAACCCTGGTTTTCATCTGAAATTAAAACTTATATCAATCAAAGAGATTTTGCGTATGCTCGTTGGAAAAGATTTAAGACTATAACGCTTCATGAGGATTATCTGACTGCTAAAAGAAAAACAAATAAAATTATTAAAAAGGCCAAATCTGTTTTTTACGCTGAAAAGTTTTCTTCCGCCATTGACTCCAAAAGAACATGGCAAACGATACGCGAAGTTGGTATCGGTAAATCTACGAATGCAGAACCATGTTCGATTGATGCCGATACAATCAATGAAAAGTTTTTAAATGTCCCTATGGTTCAAGCAGATCAAAATTATTATATCAATAATAATTCGAATAACAATTCTGAATCTTTTTTTTTCTTTTGCTGCCGTAGATCAGTGTGACGTTTTATCCAGTATATTGTCTATAAAATCCAACTCTATAGGAGTGGACGGAATTAATCCAAAGTTTCTAAAGATTCTATTACCTCAACTACTTCCAATGATAACATTTTTATTTAACAAAATATTAACTTCAAGTTACTTTCCCTCTAATTGGAAAATAGCTAAAATCGTTCCAATACCCAAAGCTGGTTCTGATTATAGACCAATAGCGATTCTTCCATTTCTCTCTAAAGTATTTGAACGTGCATAACCAAATGACTTGTTTCTTGGATAACAATAACTTGTTAACAGATCGTCAATCTGGGTTTAGAAAGAAACACAGCTGCATAACGGCCTTAGTTGATGTTACAGAGGAGATTAGGGAGAAACTTGATGATGGCAAGACTACATTTTTGATACTTTTAGATCATTCAAAAGCGGTATGATCATAACATTCTTTGTTACAAACTTAATCATTTTTGTAACTTCTCTTCGACCGCTACTCAGTTATTGTCAACATACTTACGTAACAGATATCAGTATGTTGAAACTGGAATCCGGAAATCCAAGGCACTGCCTGTGGCAAGAGGAGTACCTCAAGGGTCCATTGTTGGGCCACTATTATTCTCACTGTACTCTAATGACCTCCCAGGCATTTTAACAAATTGTAATGTAAGAATGTACGCGGATGACGTTCAACTTTATACCAGTTGTATTAATGCCTTAATTGACCAGTGTATTATCTCTATTAATCAGCAACTTGATCGTATTTATACATGGGCAACGGCAAACGGTTTAGGAATAAATCCGAAAAAATCTAAATGCATTGTAATTCAAAAGCGACTTGCCAAGCTAAATATTATACCCAATATATTTATAAATAATCAACAAATTGAAATAGTAAAATCTGCTAAGAATCTCGGAATTTTTTTTAATGACACTCTTTCGTGGTCGAACCACATTAACTATGCTTGTGGTCGCACATTCTCTATGATTAGAACTCTTTGGCGGACCCAGCATTGTACACCTATGAGAATAAGAATACTACTTGCCAAAACATATCTGATGCCCGTTTTACTGTATGGTTGTGAGCTATTTGCTAAATGTGATACAACTAGTAAAAGGAAATTGAACATTGCTTTTAACAACATAATTCGATACGTGTATGGACTTAATAGGCGTTCTAGTGTATCATTGTTTTCATCTCAGCTATATGGGCTTTCTTTGGATAATCTACTAAACATAAGAGTTTTAGTTTTCTTACATAAAATATACACCCATAAACCTGATCATCTGTACAGCAGACTTTGTATTTCAGATATAAGCAGGGGAAAACGAATTAGATCATTTGGATACAAAAGTTTAATTTCGGAGTGGCATTTCTACATATTCGCAGTAATTCTCTGGAATTCTATACCCCATAGCACGCAACTTTTAAGTAACGCACGAAAATTCAAAGAAAATATTTTTAAACTGTTTTCGGCATAACAATTTGAAAAAATAATTATTTGATATGATATGACTTAATTATTTAAATTGATTTTTTTTTTTTTTATATTTATATTTATTGTTTAATTGTAATTGTTTAATTGTTTTTTGTATTTTATATAAAAATTTTTAATTAGTTATTAACTTATTAATTGATTAATGATTTTCATAAATTTACCTATCCTCAGTTTCATACTGCAAAATAAGACTTTTAGTCTTGTGTATGGAGCAATTCTACAAAATAAATAAAATAAAATAAAAAAAAAAAAATAAATAAATGCCACCATATATGATAATATATAGTTTAACTGGCACCATATATAGTTATATATTGTTTAAATGATACCATATATAATTATATATTCCTAAAATGCCGCCATATATATCAAGATATAGCTCTATATATAACTATATATGCAATAAGATCAGCCATGCTATGCAATATATAATCATATATACCATATCTAATATTATAAAGGCCGATATCTAATTAGATGAAATTATATATGGCATAATATTAAGAAAAATTTTGGAAAAAGACGTCATATATAATTATATATGGATATACATAACGACATGTCTAATTATATATTGTAATATATGCCGCATATGATTATATATAATTTTTTTTACTCGGGTAGTTAATTAGTAATTTTTACATCGAATTACCCTTATAAGCTGTTCACAGTACGATTTTTAAACACGTTAATGTTAAAGTTAAACATTTCTGTTCACATATAAAATTGAATGGATTAAGTTAAACGCCTCGAACAGTTGTCCCTTAACAATTCAAAAAAAAAACACAAAAATTTAATAAAATTTCCAAGAAAATTATTTTTTTTTTCTTATTTCTAAACGAACAACTTCGATGCTGTTTCTAGATTTTTTGTCCGCTGGAAGCAAAATTTTGTTAATTTTTTGTTCCGTCTATCAAAAAAGCAAATTTTTAACTGTTTTTTTAAATTTAGTTTATTTTATTCAATTTTATTTTTCTTCTTGGTGTCTTTTTCTACTTCAAACTTGTCATTCAACACTAATTTATAATTTTTAGAGAAAAAGGTTTATTCTTCTTAACCTCAAACCTACGAAATTAAAACTAATTGATATCATTACACTTAAATTTATCGGGTTTAACAACGTGTTTAGATTTTAAATATGATAATTTAGTGTGTTTAAGGGCAGGAAAATGCACTGTAAAACATCTCCCTTAAATAGTGTTCAACGCTTAAATAGGTAAAATCGAGTTAAACACGTATATGTTCATCCCGTATTATTGAAACTCGGGAGGAAACAACAGTAATGAGATGTGACCAAAACTGAAAAAAAAAAATTTTTTGGATTTTTTTTAAAGGTTTTGATGCCAAACGAAAGATGATATTCCAAATAATAAAATGGGCGAAATATTTATAAATTCATCCATTAAATTGCTAATTTTTTTAAATTGATTGAAATATTTTAAACTTCTTCCTACCACATACAGTGGTTCCAAAATATTTCAGGCCATAAATCAACCGATTTCAAAAATTATTTTTCTATATTTTATACGTAAATAAAATGGTACAAAATTTTTTTTACTTTTGTAAATAATATTTTTTACTTTTTTTAAGTCAAAGTAACTCATTTTTTCCCCGATAAAAAATTTGAAGTTAGGGGCTTCTAATGATACGCACCTTAAATTATAAATATACGGCCTACTTCGGGTTTCAGACGAATTTTCCCAAAGGTCTATATTTTTAAAGATTTAGGAACATCTGACTACCTAACATAGGCAGTATGGGTATCAAAGTTTTTTTTTTGAGAGTGTATTCGTGTTATTTAAAAATAATTTTAAATGCCATAAATTTCAGCCATGTCGCTATACCAAAAAATATGGAAAATGGAGTTTTTCCCAAATATCTTTTTGGTTGTTATACAACATGCCATATCTTTCTACATCAGCCAATGCAGTTTTTAATAAGCCTTCCAGCGACATATAGTAAACATAAACATACATACAGCTATGATAAGATATACCGTTCCAGATAGATTGCCCAGGTAGAAAAATACAATCGGCACAATGTTGGCTCGGTATTGGAGGCGGTAGTACATGTACTGGTAATGCGTCGGATTTTTAACGTTCACTGTACTGGCATGTTGTCGAATTGATAACACCAATAAACGCTTGGCCGTAGTTATTTCCCAACGTTTGCGCAGGCTTGGGATTTTATTTTTTTGGTATTATCCCAGTACATTTAATAACAAACTTAGTAGTTTGCTAGAACTTTCCTGTCCTCTTAGTGTACATCACAGATTTTTAATGTATTCTTTCGAAACATCACAAGAAAAGAATGGCGATGTCTCTCTTACATAAATTATTGTGTAATAGATGTAAAAATACGTGAGATTTATGAAATTGTTAATTTTAATAAATTAAAAAAAGCTCGTTAATTTTCAGAAAACCGTACTGGCCAAGCACGTTTTAAGTAGTACCAGCATTTCGTAAAAAACAGTGCTCTCCCAGTACAACTTTTGTTGTAACGTCGGCAATTTCTACCTGGGTGGACTCCATAATTCTTAAAACTGTGGATGTGCCTTCAATTTGAATTTAACCTTTTAGCGAATTTTGTAGACAGATATGTTGTAAAGAATACGAAATTCGTCCGATCCGTTTAGCACTTTCAGATAATAATAGTAATGAAGATATGTACCATTCAAGACATATTTGATCCCATAATTCTTTAAACCGTGGATGTGCCATTCAATTTTATGCTGCAGTTTTGAGGGAAATTTATATGGGCACAAGTCCAAACGTAGACCGATTTAAACCAAAATCAATAGACTTCGTCCTTGGGCCGATATAAATCGGTTTACAAAAAAATCTTAATATTTGCCACCTGTAGCGTGCGCACATGGAGAGACAGACGGACGGACGGAAAAATTAAAAAACAACATTACTTATAATCAATAATGGAACATTTCTAATGAAATTTTTTAATTTAAGTACGAACCTTACTAAAGTAAATATGATTCTAATTCAAATAAACTTTTTCTAATGTACTGGCAACATCTTATTTAGATTTCGTTTTCGCATTTTAATTTAAAAGAAGACAAATTTAGTTGATCTTCAAAGCTATTTCTATTTAAATTAATATTGTTGCTGCTAGATTTTAGATTTTTTAATCCTTAGTTTTTCCAATTTTTGACTTTAAAATAAATTACCTACTTTCATTATAACACGTATAAAAGACTTGTTCATAAGAATTATTGGACTAAACAGCAATAAAACTTTAATGTTACATTTGATGCCCAATCAACCTGGCAATAAAGTATACAGAGATATTTCTATATAGAAACTATTACCTACATTAAGTACTTAGTCATTTTCAAGGTAGATTAACATAGAGGTACTAGCGGGTTTTAAAATGATCCTGCTCGTTACTACTAACTAGTTAATTAGTAATTTTTACATCGAATTACCCTTATAAGCTGTTCACAGTACTATTTTTAAACACGTTAATGTTAAAGTTAAACATTTCTGTTCACATGTAAAATTGAATGGATTAAGTTAAACGCCTCGAACAGTTGTCCCTTAACAATGCAAAAAAAAACACAAAAATTTAACAAAATTTCCAAGAAAGTTATTTTTTTTTTCTTATTTCTAACGAACAACTTCGATGCTGTTTCTACATTTTTTGTCCGCTGGAAGCAAATTAATTAATTTTTTGTTCCGTCTATCAAAAAAGCACATTTTTAACTGTTTTTTTAAATTTAGTTTATTTTATTCAATTTTATTTTTCTTCTTGGTGTCTTTTTCTACTTCAAACTTGTCATTCAACACTAATTTATAATTTTTAGAGAAAAAGGTTTATTCTTCTTAACCTCAAACCTACGAAATTAAAACTAATTGATATCATTACACTTAAATTTATCGGGTTTAACAACGTGTTTAGATTTTAAATATGATAATTTAGCGTGTTTAAGGGCAGGAAAATGCACTGTAAAACATCTCCCTTAATTAGTGTTCAACGCTTAAATAGGTAAAATCGAGTTAAACACGTATATGTTCATCCCGTATTATTGAAACTCGGAAGGAAACAACAGTAATGAGATGTGACCAAAACTGAAAAAAAAATTTTTTTTGGATTTTTTTTAAAGGTTTTGATGCCAAACGAAAGATGATATTCCAAATAATAAAATGGGCGAAATATTTATAAATTCATCCATTAAATTGCTAATTTTTTTAAATTGATTGAAATATTTTAAACTTCTTCCTACCACATACAGTGGTTCCAAAATATTTCAGGCCATAAAACAACCGATTTCAAAAATTATTTTTCTATATTTTATACGTAAATAAAATGGTACAAATATTCTAAAGATACGCACCTTAAATTATAAGTATACGGCCTACTTCGGGTTTCGAATTTTCCCAAAGGTCTATATTTTTAAAGATTTAGGAACATCTGACTACCTTACATAGGCAGTATGGGTATCAAACTTTTTCTTTTTGAGAGTATATTCCTGTTATTTAAAAATAATTTTAAATTCCATAAATTTCAGCCATGTCGCTATACCAAAAAATATGGAAAATGAAGTTTTTCCCAAATATGTTTTTGGTTGTTATACAACATGCCATATCTTTCTACATCAGCCAATGCAGTTTTTAATAAGCCTTCCAGCGACATATAGTAAACATAAACATACATATTTGTAAAAATATATTTTCGGAGTAGGTACGTTCAAAATTGAAAATATCGAAATCAAATAATATCCTAAAAGTTTAAATACTCGCTATTTCATAACCGTTACCTCGTTTTAAATATAATAAAACTGAATTTTGAATTTGTTGCAAATAATTTCAAAAATGTATATCAAATATTTTTTATTAAGCTTTTCTCATTGTGTTATCCTTTTGAATATAGTTTATAATATTGTGTTGCTTTTTTGTTTAATTAATATCAAAAATTAGACTACACACAGATAACAAATTGGTTGGAATTCTATCGGAACCAATGAAGTTTTTTCATTATTCAATAATTTTAATTGCAGTTATTTAAAATTCATCATCAGGAAGGTTATATTTATTTGTGAACAGAAAATATATACGATGAACCAAAACATTGGGTGCGTTCGGCAGATACAATTTGACAGTCAACAGTTCTACAACAGTTGTGCAACTATCTGCTGAACGACCTGATCACTAACAGCTCAGTCTGAGCGCTCAGGTAGCGCTGTCATATTTTGGTAGCGTAAAAAATGTTTGCTACTTTTGATCAAATAGTGATACATTTGTTGTTGATTTTAAAAAATTTTTGTTTTGTATGAATGACAAATATAAACATACAAATATAATTCAAAAACAAAAAATTTAAAAAATCAATGGGAAATATATAAAAAATGTATTTAAAAACAAAACAAAGAAAACATCGTTCAGCAGAGTAAGTAATCACAAAGTGCTACAAGTCACCAGTATCAGTTTAAGGTTTCTCTGCCGAATGCTACCATTGTCACATTATCCAAAATATTGGATTTTCTAACCAATATTGAAAAAATACTAACTTCCACATTAGCTTCAATACCAACACCACCAATTTATCGAAGATTTAGTCATTTGAATAAAATATCGGCAGCAAAAATCTAGTATTAGTTGTGTTTCAATAAAATCGATCACTCTATTCAAAGTATTAGTTTTTCCAATCAATTTAAAAAATTTTTTTTCAACTTTAGTAGCTTTAACTATTAATTTCCATTATTTTGGTAATTGTAATAATATATTGAGACAAGGAAAAGAAATTTTATTTATCATAATAAAATTTTGGAATCTATAATATTTTTTCGTTTCATACATATGCATATTTAAATTCTAAGTTAGACAACAACTAAATGTAAGTATACGTGGCGCAGGAGGTAGAGACACAGCCTTATAGCCTTAGAGATTTAAGTTCAAACCTCAACCAAGTCATTATTTTTTTTTAAACAATTTTTTATTGATTCAAATTTTCTGTGTGTACAAAATTTCCTTTGAAATGCTATATAACATATTATATAAATAACTTATATCATAAGAAATCAAATACATTTTAATCAATGGGACAAGCAAACCAAAGATATACAGACGGACGGACGGACTTATATCGCTAAATCGAATCAACAAGTTATTTTGAGTAGATCAGTATACTACAAGATGGGCCTGCGTCCAATATTTTTTGGTATAAGTACAAACTTAATATATCCTGTCCATGTATGTCATAACTATGTACATCACGGTACTATTTCGTAAGGGGACCTATTTAAAAAACGTATTCTACCTAATTTTCCATTAAGGCTTTATTTTCCTATAACATGTTTTATAATTTTTGAGAGATTATTGAAAACTACATTAGTTGGTGCAGAAAGACACGGCATGTTGTATAACAACCAAAATATATATTTGGGAAAAACTCAATTTTTCATAATTTTTATATGGCAACATATCTGATATTTATGAAATTCAAAATTATTTTTACAAAACCTCATATATACTCTCAAAAAGAAACAGTTCGATACCCATATTGCCTACGTTAGGTAGTTAGAGGTTCCCAAATCTTTAAAAATGTAGACCTTCGAAGAAATTCGTGTCATGGCCGAATATCGAAAAAAGCCGAAATATATGTGAATTAGACTCTTAACCCATCATAGTTCCCATACAAAACCACTTAAAATATTGATGTTTTGTGTCATACCTTAAACAAGCATGGTATATACACCGGTAAATAGGCCTCTCAAATACCTTTCATTTGACACCAAATTTTCCTATAGTTGCTTTGGAACAAATATGAAATAAACCGAAAAACGAAAAATTGGGTAATTTTTGACCCCACTTTTTAACCCCTAAACTTTCGCGGTTGCACATAAAAAAATATGTCTACTTAAGATTTCTATTCTCTATCATATAATAAAATAAGTTTTATAAATTAATTCATCTTTACCATCACTTCTATATTTCCGCCTCTTCCAGCAAAACACTCATTCCATAAGTGAGTTCCTTTAAAATTGTAAATGCAAAGTTTCCGCTATAGTGAAGACATTTTGTATTTTGATGTTTTGTGTTATGGCATAAACAGATAAGAATGCTTAAGCATGTTTTGTACACCGATAAAGGCCTCTCTCGTTCGACACCAAATTTTCCTAAAGTTACTTTGGAAGAAATATGAAATAAAACGATAAAACCGAATATTGCGCCGTTTTTTTAAATCCTTAAATATTAGTTTGGGCAGCTAAAAAAATACGTGCTCTTTAAATTTTTCTTCTCTACATTATATCCGAAGCTCATTAATATCTGCCGGTCTGAGTTGGGAGTCTTTCCTTGTTAGTATAAATGAGTGCAATCGAGACTGTATGACATACAACAATTGTATTTTCAATAAAATAATTTCCAAATCCCTAAATAATAAAACACTTTTTAATTAATTTATTTAAATTATATATGTACGGAAATTCCCTAGTTTTTATTGTAATTTCTCGACGTGCTGCCTGGCAAGAATTAAACCAACATTCGAATAATTTTAACGCCTGAAATTGGGTTTCAATTGCGAAATTTTCTTTTCGTCTGAAAAGAAAATTTCGCTGTTTTTAGTCATTAATATGAAGATGAAAATCACGCAATTTTTTTTAACCAAATCAAATTTTGGCCTACGGGACCTTTTTCGACTAGAACCTAATGTACCTAAATCATTGAATTATAGGAACTCTTAAGCCACATTCACAATGATGGAGTACCCCAGTCTGCAGAGTGGAGTGTACTAAAATAGAGTTGGCATGATACAAAAAATATGTATGTAGGGCAGAGGGGGGATCCTTCGCCACTTTTTTTTCAAAGCGCTGTCATTTTTTAACCCCTAATTATTTTTCAAAAATTACTTTCAAATTGAAAACCTACATATCTTGGCTTTAATTTCTATGATTTTTATTCTAATTATTTGCATATTTTCTATTATTTTTTTAATGATTTTCAAAGTAACTCAATTCGGCGTAACTGCCCCAAACCTGGGGTATATTCGCCAAAAGAGCTAGATACAATTTCAACAAAAAAAATTGTTAATACAGCAAAGTCAATCTTTTAATGACTGAAATAAATAATTTATAATAAGTTCTTAATATAAATTTAAGAATGAACACGATTGTTCTAATTTACTATTAAACATATTTTAAACATATAGAAAAGTCTTATAGAGCATTTTAGGCAGGGATGCACCAACTCTTTGTAGATCCAGGGGCCATCTGGTGATTGTGCCCCAGAGATATGCACTAAAATAAAATTACTATTTTTTCACACTTTTTAAGCATTTATTAAAATTAGATTATTATTTTTCGAAACCTTAGGATGGTAGGTCTAACATAATGAAAAATTATTTTCTTATCACACGATTTGAGGAAGTTATTGCAAAATGTAGTTGCTTCCTATTATTTTTTTGGCACTCCAAAAAACACAAAAACACGTCTGTCTGCGACCGCATGTGATATAAATTCATCAAAGTGGATGTCAAGGAAATATAACTGAAAAATGCACAATATATATTTTTTCCAATTTTTTATCTCCCTTAATAGCGGAGAAAAATGGGATTAGTGTATGTGCCCCACTGGCGAAGGATCCCCCCTCTACCCTACGAAAAAGAATGGAACAAAATCAACTCTGCAGAGTGGAGTACTCCTTTAGTGTTATCTTATTGGGGCTTTAGTGTTATCTTATTGGGGTTATAACTCAAAAAAAAAAATTTTAAAAAGACGTCCAAACTATTTTAATTTTTAAGTTTATTTCATTGGGATTTTTTTAATAATGTAATAATTTAAAAATTTTAAGGTGAAATAAACCCCCAAAAATTAAAAAAAAAAACCTCCAAACATTCTTACATAAATCTGTAATGACATATTTAAAAGAAAACTTTTTCAGAATTTTAAAAATTTTCGAAAAAAATGATTTTCAAATGAAAAATAAACTTAAGCTGGCACGCGAGAAACTTTTGCAAAACAAAATTTTCCGTTTCTGGCACGCAGCGAAAAATGTCTTGCCACCCCTGACTTAGGTGATATCGTTTCGATATCGTGATGATATCGTTTGGTTTATTGGGTAATTATATTTTTGTATTTGTATTTATTTATTTGTTTCCAATACAACAAGATATTAAATCTTATAATTATAGTAAAGGATTTTTATAATGTTAATTATTGATAATGTTTAATATGTAGGTCACAATTATTAGAATATAATCAGAAATAGGATCTCAAATAGGTCAAGCAAAATAAAAATAAAAAAATTAATATAAAAAATTAATAAAAATAAATTTAAAAAAAAAAATTTTTAATATATTATTTTAAAGACAAACTCAATTTAACATATACAGGTTAAAAATTTCTTTCTTAAACTGCTGAGCGTTGCTTATAGATTTAATATTTGATGGTAGGGAGTTCCAAAGACGAATTGAATTAACATAAAATTTAAATTTTGATACAGAGTTTTCATACATTATAGGTCTTATGTCATTAGTCCTTTCCGATCTTGTTTGTATGAGTCTCTCAAAAAGATACATTGGTTGCCGAGTGTTTATGATTTTGTGTAATAGTATTAATGTTCTTATATTTAATAGATTAGAAATAGTAACTCCATAAAGCTTTTTTGAATACTGAGAAATACGATCATACTTTCCCAATATTTGAACTTGTTTGTTATTCTAAAAATAAATAAATAAATAAATAAATAAATAAATAAATAAATAAATAAATAAATAAGAAATGTGTGTCAAGTTATCCATAATTTTTTTTAAGAGAGTGGGGAACGTGGAATTGAAACAAGATAAAATTTTTAATAAAAAGAGGCAAAATAAGTACTTTTTAACATAAAAAATCTGCAAAAAGCCTATATAGGCATAATAAAGTACTTTTACACCAATTTAAATTAATACTAAAACTTCTAAAACACTTATTTGTAAAAGTATAGGGAGACGTTTGGATGACCAATTTAAATAAATTTTCTTTGCCTCTGCCGATGATTTGGGCAGAGGGAGAAGAACTGGCGAACTCTACTTGGGTCCCAGAATACTGGGCAAACTCTCTGGTGCCCTATATTCAGCACTTCAAAAATATCCATAAAATTAAATTTGGGAAACATTTGTACAAAACTTGAATTTAAATTTCTTAGTTCCTCCGACTAAAACTCTGCTTGAGCTCCAGAACTATCTGGTACATACCCTATATTGGGCAAACTCTCTGGTGCCCTACATTCAGCACTTCAAAAATATCCATAAAATCAAATTTGAGAAACATTTGAACAAAACCTGAAGTTAAATTTCTTAGCTCCTCCGATGATTTGGGTACCGACACAAGTATCAATGAACTCTGCTTGAGGTTCAGAACAACCTGGTACATAACCCATACTGGGCAAACTCTCTGGTGCCGAACAATCGGCACTTCAAAAATATCCATAAAATCAAATTTGAGAAACATTTGAACAAAACCTGAAGTTAAATTTCTTAGCTCCTCCGATGATTTGGGTACCGCGACAACTATTAGTGAACTCAGCTTGAGTTCTAGAACAACCTGGCACATACCCTATACTGGGAAAACTCTCTGGTGCCCAACAATCGGCACTTCAACAATATCCATAAAATCAAATTTGAGAAACATTTGAACAAAACCTGAAGTTAAATTTCTTAGCTCCTCCGATGATTTGGGCACCGAGACAAGTATCAGTGAACTCTGCTTAATTTCCAAAACAACCTGGTACATATCCCATATTGGAAAAACTCTCTGGTGCCCAACAATCGGCACTTCAACAATTTGAAAAATTTAGAAATTGTAATTCTAAATTTTTCTAAATTTGTTTCATCAAAATCGGACAAGTGGTTCTCGAGTTATGTTAAACTACGTTTTTGCCAAAATGTTACAACTAAGCGAAAAAACATCAAGATAAGGAAAAAATTTAAAAGGTCATAAAAAAAAAATGACACATACGAACGCCAAACCCTTTGAGGGTTTTACTATACTGACCTAGTACCATCACCCTGACTTGGAATTTCTCACCCCCAGACAATAATCCCAAAAATGTTCCATAGTGTTATAAAAGCTACCTTAAGCATGGTTCTACCAGGCGGTTTTCATCGCCTCTTTCGAACATTAACATTTTGTATCGAAAAATGTTAGCCTTTACAGACATGTGTAATTCATATGGTAACATTTTTCGATACAAAAAAAGAAGAGAGTGATTTAAAAGAAGTTGTGTGAGTTGGTAGCTCTTTTAATTATATGCTCGTTGGTTCTACGACTTTTTAAAGTTGGCAGT
Source organism: Leucophora obtusa (assembly GCA_949987735.1). NCBI lineage: Eukaryota > Metazoa > Arthropoda > Insecta > Diptera > Anthomyiidae > Leucophora > Leucophora obtusa. The sequence continues at coordinate 94,640,535 of OX465299.1, read as the reverse complement.
TATTCACAGTCATGGCAATATGAGAAATGAAATTCAATCTATGACCTAGTAGAATTCCAAGATCTAGAAAATTATCAACTGATTCGAGCTGGTATCCACCCAAAGAATAGTTAACGGAAGAAATATTGTTCCTAGAAATATGCATACACTTACATTTTTTCAAATTAAGGTCCATTAAATTATGGCTGCACCACAAGTAGAAATTGTTAAGATCAGATTGTAAGTACACTTATAGAAAAAAGTTTGTAGAAAAGTTAGTAAAACTGTTAGTACTTCAACTTAACAAATTTTTAACTAATTTTTAGTTAAAATTTAATTTTTAGTTAATTTTTTTGCTACCTCCACATTACTAACTTACAAATTTTTTTGCTATTTTTTTTTTGCTGAATTTAGTTACTAATTTTTAACAATAAATTTGCTAACTTTACAGTATTTTGCTGAATTTTAGTTACTTATTTTTAACAGAAGATTTGCTAATTTTACAAATTTTTTGTAAACTAAACCACCAATTTTGAAGCGCTTATAAACAGAATGTTAAATGACTCATAAAAATTACTGCATATTTTTAATTCGCCAAAAATAATGCAAAAAGTTTTTAAATAAAGCTAAATTGAAATGGTTGAAAATTTGTCCTACTCATAAAATATCTAAATTATACATACATACCAGATAAGGAAGAACAAGAAATAGCTAGAAATAGATTAACAAATGTAATTAATAGCCATTTGAATAGAATAAGATTGACAAACAGAGATAGATACATTTTGGATAAGGTAAAAGAAGCCGAAATTTTCTTAAAAAAGAATAGGGATTTATTTATATTGAGATCTGATAAGGGAAATACAACTGTAGCTATAAAGAAAAAAGATTATGATATGAGAATGAACAATATCGTAGGAGATATTACAAAATATAGTTTACAAAATAGGGATCCAACGAGTAGATTACAAAAGATTAATAATAACTTAGTTGATGAACTTTTTAAAAAGAAAATTATTATGAATACAGAGAAAATTAAACTTAAGACTAATATTTCTACAGCACCTAGATTATATGGACTACCTAAAATTCATAAAGAAGAATTTCCATTGAGACCAATTTGTTCTTTTATTAATTCTCCATCATATGAACTCTGTAAATACATTACTAACATTTTAAAGAAGATTACAGAAGAATCTAAGTACAATGTAAAGAACTCACTTGAATTTAAGAATAGATTATTGAACAAACAGATACAGAATGATGAAAAATTAGTTTCTTTTGACGTAGTTTCTTTATTCCCAAGTATTCCTGTTGATTTGGCAATGAATATTATAAGGGGAAAATGGAATGTTATTAAAGAATATACAACTATTGAAAAAGGCTTATTTTTCCGTATTTTGAAATTTTGTATAGAGGATAATAGATACTTTCAATACAGTGAGAAGATATATTTACAACGGAAAGGACTTCCAATGGGATCACCTGCTTCTCCAATTGTGGCTGATATAGTTATGGAAGAATTATTGGACACTTGTATTGAAAAACTTGATGTTAGACCAGTGATAATGATTAAATATGTGGATGATCTATTTTGTATCATTTCTGAAAATGCAATTGATGATATGTTAAGAGCATTAAATGAATTTAGTCCTGATATTAAGTTTACCATGGAAAAGGAGTGTGATTCTAAACTTTCTTATTTAGATACTTTGGTAATAAGAAGAGATAATAATTTGATAATGGATTGGTATCAAAAACCAACAGCGTCAGGTAGAATTATTAATTTTTATTCAAAACATAGTAAGAAAATCATTATTAACACTGCAAAGAATTTGATAGAAAAAGTATTGACTATTAGTGACAGAAAATTTCATAGAAAGAATGAGGAAATAATTAGGAATTTATTAAGAGATAATGATTTTCCGATAGGATTAATTTCTTCATTAATAAATCAATATAAATTTAGGAAGAATAGTAACACAGGAAATTTAATTGAACAGAAGATTTACAAGTCTATGGTCTATATACCGGGAATATCAGAACGTTTAGAAAAATCAAAGATAATAGATACTAATAGATATAGAATAGCTTTTAAATCATACAATACAATAAATAAATTATATAGTAAGACAAAGGATAGGATACAAAAATTGGACATGTCAAATATAGTATATAAAATACCATGTAATGGAAATGACAGAGAGAATTGTGATAAGGTGTATATAGGTACAACAAAGAATAAATTGAGAACTAGAATAGCTGGACATAAATCAGATCAGAAATATAGACATATTAATTCACAAAAGACAGCATTATCTTCTCATTGTTCAAATTTAAGTCACTATCCTGACTTTGAAAATGTATCAGTTTTAAATACAGAACATAATTATAAACGTAGGTATATATTAGAAATGTTACAGATAATTAATACACCAACAACAAATAGAATTAACTTTAAAGCAGATATTGAAAATGTAGCTCAGAATTATAGATATTTAATACAAAAGAAATAACACACATTACATTAATTTATAACACCCCGACTAAAAAAGTTTTCATATAATCTTATATGATTTGATATAATTATAAATGTTTATATGTGTGGCTTTATATGACCATATACATTTATATTAACACTTTGGTTTTATAAATATGTTTGATATGACGTTATATATAATCATATGCGATTTGGTCTCCAGCTATATATTAAGAGATCTGCAAATATAGTTTATACATAATTATATATAATGGCGTATAAGCTTCTCTAAACAATCTTATATCAAAAAATATAACAAAGTTAATATAAAATTGTATTAATTTTATGTATTAATTTATCTGACATGATATCTAATTATACAAAATTTTATAAAGTTTAATTGCACTATTAAAATAAAAAAAAAACTCCGAAATTGTGGATCTGGTTTTGAAGTTTGCACTTTGATATATAAATAAATGTTTATAATTGAATTTAACATATATTTTTCAAATAGTTGGCGAAATACTCTTTATTAAAATAAAAATAATTTTAAAGAAATAAATAATGGAAACATTTTTTTTTCATTGTGGAATTAAAGGTCGAAATAATTATTTTTACTTTTAAATTTAAAAATTAGACAAACATATGTTGAAATAAATATGGTTTAAGTTCATTTATTTTTCCGTAAAAAAAAAATTAATTGTGAAAGTTAATTTTTTATCATGTTGATTTTTAATTTTTATTTAAAAAAATAAAAATTGTTTTTTTCGACCTTTTAATTCATTAATTAAAAATTTATTAATTCAGTTCGAGGCCAATTTCCTTATTATGAATTAACATAAGTACTTTTTTCAAAAATTGTTTTTTTTTCTTCATCAGGAACTCTCCTGACAAATACTTTTGCTTTCAAAAAACCTCTACACTTTCAGGAATGAAAAGACGATCGTTTCGGGGATTTTCCAGGTCCCCTTCATCAGTTTTCTTTAGAAAGTGTTAGCGTAATCCCCGAAACGATCGTCTTTTCATTCCTGAAAGTGTAGAGGTTTTTTGAAGGCAAAAACTCTGTGAAGTATTTGTCAGGAGAGTATCCTGATGAAGAAAAATAGCAGTTTTTGAAAAAAAGTACTTATTATATTAATTCATAATAAGGAAATTGGTTAATTTTTTATTTTATAAGAAAGACACACATTTTATAAGAAAGACCAAAACTCTAACCTAGAAAAAGTTGTTCCGACAAATTTTTGTAATGTTTTATTTTGTCAGCTATTTCCAAGTTTATTAGCAAAAATTGTTCTAAACATCTAGCATTAGTATTTAATATGAATGAAATAAGTGATCTCAATAATATTTACTAAAATTTTCTTCGAAAATCTTCATAAAATTATATGTATTTATATATAATTTGATGCAGTTAGATAGACCCATTTTTCGGATCAAATTGTATCAGGTGAGATAACATGCTTATCTCGCTTGATATAATTATATATTCCAATATTCGGATCAAATTAGATATGGACGTATATATGGGTTTATATATGGTGATATATGATTATATAACATCTTTTTTAGTCGGGACATTATATTAATACATTTTTTATTGTTAATTATTGTTATTTTTGTTTGTTATACTTTTATACCAAAAACTTTGTTTGCTGGTATAAATGTATACATACAATTTATATTTGACAAATGCTTTTCAAATTTTTTCAAGCTTTGAAATTGTTTATAATTTTTTCAATTAATTGTTATTTCCTGAAGATGCTACACATTGGAGTAGCGAAATATCGAAAATAAAAAACTTTTTATAAATAAAAACCAAACCTTAAGCTCAAGAAAATAGTAGAGTTAAAAATTAAAAAAGAAGGTTAAATAAACGAAAAAAAAAAAAAAAAAAAAAAAAAAAATAAATTATTAAAATTTATGAGAAAAGTTTCTATTTATCGTAATACATTCATTTTCAAAGATCAAGGTTTATTTTGGACAAACCATTTTAATATGAAAATTGTGATTAAAATTATCTCTGGGGAGCAAGTGGAGTTTACGGGGATGACCCTAATTTTTTCCCCCAATATTATACTTTTTAAGCTTATTTAAAGAATACGATATTTTTAATCGGCCACACCTTCTTTCCTGTGGGTGGAACTTTAGAGGTGAAAATGGAAACTCAAATAAATTCGGAAGTATGTACATATCCGATCAGCAAACAATGAAAATTAAAAGAAGGGTCTCTGAAATACATTAGGTGTGTTTCTTTACTTTTTGGGTAAAGTTCGGTAAAATGAGAGTAAGCACAAAATCCTCTCACAAAATGACAAAATTACCCAATAGTACAGGAACGCAAAAAACCACTTTTCTAGCCCAAAAACTTATTTCAAAGAATAATGTTAAACAGTGATGGGACTTGAAGAATTTTGTTTTGTGCCAAGTGTGTGACTAAAATGTGCCAAATGGGCCTTTATTGTGCCAAAACTCAATTTTCACTTAGAACCCGTGTTTCAACTTTCATTTTGTAAATGCATTCTTATGGAATTAATTCTATCTTGAATTCTTATGGACTTAATTATATTTGAATGAATTAAAATTTTCTTTCAATTAAAAGATTTGGGAATACAGCCAATGAATTCTTTAGGAATGGTTGCACGGAATGGTATACATTAGACCGTACCTCAAAAAAAAAGTTTGCCGTACACCCTTCAATATGAAGTATCTGATCTGATATAAATTTATAGCATTTGAATTTTTAAAATTCTATGGATTAAGCACCGTAAGTTGTTCAGTTTTCACGTGAAAAAACTGTTATACTCCATATAAAAAACATTATTTTTCACGACAATGAGTTTCACGTGAAAATTGTGCTAACTTAGTTTTCACGCAAATTTAATGTACAAAACTATTATTTTTCTGGTGAAAAAGTGACATTTTGTGTTAATTGTGATTATGGCTTTGTTATAAAATTAAAATATTGTTAATTTTGTTAACTTAAATTGCTATTTAAAGCATTTAAAGTCTGAGAGAAATTTTTTCACGTGAAAAACAACTTACGGTGCTTTATTCGGTAATATCTTCAATGCCATTTTTTAGTTTTCCTTTATTCGAAAAGGTATTTTAATACCAATAAATGCTTAGAAACTAAAAATTAAAGAATTGTTATTTTTTAAATTCATTTACTATTAAATTTTGTAGATAACCAAAATGTGCCAAAATAGTATCGGTTGTGCCATTGTACCAATCAATCTTAGATTGTGCCAAAAATCCCATCACTGATGGAAAATACGTATAATTTCAGTTTGCAAATCGGCACAAATCGGCATTTAACAGTTGTTTTTGATTTTATTCAATTAATTTTAACAAAAAACCAAGTTTCTTTTGCTTATTTCTTTATTTAATGACAATTTTTAATTTAATTTCACAATTGTTTTTTGTTTATATTTGCATCAGCTGTTTTACCAAACGTACGGGAACACACTGACACCACATTTACAAAAAATCATTCTTGGGAATTTTGATTGGCATTGAAATATAATTGGCATTACTTTATCTCAATGTCAGTGCCAACAAATTTCATCACCATTCAATGCCAATGAAATTTTTTCAATTTGCATTGATGAAAACAATGGTAATAAAATGTACACATAATTGAAGGAAAAGAATTATAATATAAAAAAAATATAAGAAATACGCGAATTTTTAATTTTTTTTCTTAATTTATTCTTTTATTAAAACATGAAAACAAATACTTCTTTCATCAATTATAAATGGGCATTTAGGCATTGAACAATGCCAATTGAAAAAATTTCAATTAATTGACACATTCAATAAACTGGTCCCAAGTATGTTTTTAAATACCCATTTATTTTTTATTTATTAATTTTCATTTCATTTGCTCCTTTTTTTACCTTTTTCCAGTCCACTAGTAATCTGCAAAAGTTTTGATTTCAGAAAATTTTAGCAAAAATTTTGTAGATTTAACAGTTTTGTTTTGCTTTTTTCATTCTACTATTATTTAGCAATTTTTTTTTGCTAATTTTAGGAGGTTAAATTGTTATTTGCAATTAACAACAATTTAGCTCAAATATTACTAAATATTGGTGGCACGCTGTTTCCGCATCCAAGGATACACAAAGTGACATGGGTTTCTCCTGACGGGATAACTGAGAACCAGATCGACGACATCGCTATTAGTAGAAAATGGCGAGGTTCGCTTTTAGATGTTCGTAATAAAAGAGGAGCCGATGTTGCAAGTGATCATCATTTGGTAATCGCAACAATCCGCATAAAAATTGCCGCTATTAGAAAGAACATACAAACTTCCCAAAGAAGATATAACGTTGATAAACTCAAAGATTCAACAGTTGCAAACTCCTTCACGTTAACAATGAAAACATCACTTCAGAATAATAATAATATAGATCGTTGTTGGGAGGAAACAAAGAATATATTAACACAAGCTGCAGACAAACACCTGGGATATAAGAACAGCTCCCGTAAAGAGTGGATTAGTGATGAAACCTGGAGACTGGTGTTGGAAAGAAAGGAAGCCAAAGCAGCAATTAACAATAGCAGAACGCGTTCGACCAAAGCATTGTGTCAACAGTTGCACAATCGCCTCAATCGAGAAGTCAAGCGCAGTGCCCGGCGTGACAAACGAAACTGGGTTAACAACATCGCTAAAGAGGCACAGGCTGCTGCCGAAACGTATCGTATGGTAGATCTCTATAGAGCGGCAAAAAAACTAACTAATAGTTCAAAACCCACTGTTAAACCATTGAAAAACGATGCTGGAGAACTCATTACATCCAAACAACAACAACTGAAACTTTGGGAAGAGTTCTATGCGACTATGCTATCGCCGTCTCTACCAACACAGCAGACAATATGCAACTGTGAATCACACACTATAAACACAAATATCTCCACCGATTGCCCCAATATTATTGAAATTTGCGCAGCAATAAGAGCGTTAAAGAACAACAAATCGCCTGGTGTAGACAATATATCCCCAGAGTTGTTGAAAATTGACGCAACAACGAGTGCCCATTTACTCACGCCTATTATTAACCAGTTCTGGTGTACGGAGCTCCTCCCAGAGGAGCTTTCTGAAGGTGTTATTGTAAATTTACCAAAAAAAGGGGACCTAACAGCTCGTAAAAATTGGAGAGGCATTACTCTTTTGAGTATGATCAACAAGGTTATCGCACATATATTGAATAAAAGACTGTCAAGCTCTCTTCTTCCTGAGCTTAGAAAGGAACAAGCCGGTTTCCGTGCTCATAAATCCTGTGTCGATCATATTAACAGCTTAAGAGTGATCATAGAGCAATCTGTAGAATGGAGATCACCTTTGTACCTAACGTTTATAGACTTCGAGAAGGCTTTTGACACCCTAAATCACGCAGCCATATGGGACGCGTTGGAATGTAAAGGTATACCTACCAAGCTAATAAGACTTATTAAAGGTCTATATGAAAACGCTACCTGTCGAATTCTTCACGAAGGACAACTAAGCAACAAAATAAACATTAACTCCGGTGTACGTCAAGGGTGTGTATTATCACCATTGCTTTTTAACTGTGTGCTTGACGTAGTAATGAATAAGGCAACATCCCATAGAAGAGGAATTACTTGGGGTCTCCAAGGCAGACTGGAGGACCTTGACTATGCTGATGACATTTGTCTACTTACCCACACCTTTTCAGACATGCAATCTAAGTTATCACTAGTCCAGGAAACTGCATCACATGTTGGCTTAAGAATAAATATCGGCAAAACAAAAATAATGCGAGTAAATGTAAATAACGAGCAAACATTAACCGTTCAGAATCAATCGCTTGATGAAGTAGAATCATTCTGTTACCTGGGAAGCATATTGGACAAAAGTGGCGGATCCAAAGCCGATATATCTAACCGTATAAACAAAGCTCGGCAAGCTTTCGGCCAACTCAAGTCAGTGTGGAACTCTTCACATATATCAAGAAGGACGAAGCTAAGGATATTCAACTCCAATATAAAATCCACACTGTTGTATGGATGCGAGACGTGGAATGCAGCACCTCGCGACTTACATTCCATACAAGTTTTTGTGAATAAATGCTTAAGGAAGATTCTACACATATTCTGGCCTAGAACAATTTCAAATTGCCGACTCTGGTCAGAAACTGGTCAACAACATATCCAAATTGAAATCCCCAAACGCAAATGGAATTGGATTGGACATACATTACGTAAACAACCCAATGATATTGCCAAACAGGCTATAGACTGGAACCCGCAAGGCAGTCGACGTATAGGAAGACCAGCACACACCTGGAAACGGCAAATTGAAACCGAAATATCCAACTTACACCTTCGTTGGAATGAAATCAAACACCGTGCATCAGATCGAACGTATTGGGATAATCTTGTTGCGGCCCTATGCTCCTTGCAGGAGTAAAAGGAACAAATATATATTACTAAAATTCTGTAAATTTAACAGTTTTTTTGCTGTTTTCATTTTATTAATATTTAGCAAACTGATTCTGCTAATATTAGCAGTTTTTTCTGCAGCATCATTTTTAACTAATTTTTAGTAACTTTTTCTGCTATTTTTACGGACTTATTTGTATGAGTGTAAGCGTGTTCTACATATTGATTATAGTTGTAAAAAATTTTAACGTCATCCGCATACATTAAAATGTTAGAAAAATTAATAACTTTTGAAAGATCGTTGATAAGTAGGGAGAAAAGAATTGGCCCAAGATGACTGCCTTGAGGGACACCAGAAGTAACTGCAATAAATTTAGATGAAATGCTTTTATATCTAACACATTGTTTTCTATCCATAAGATAAGTCCTGATCCAATTTAAGCTGCATGGTATAAAACCCAATAAATCAAGTTTGATAAGTAGAATTTGTGGTTTACTTTATCGAAAGCTTTGCTAAAATCGGTATATACGACGTCAGTTTGCTTCCTTCGATTAAAACCATCATTAATTAAAGTTGTAAGATGGAGCACATTTGTCGTAGTTGAACATCCTTTTTGAAAACCATGTTGTAAAGGTGACAGTAAAGAAGATGAATGATGGCATATATAATCGGTAATACATTTTTCAAAGAGCTTGGGAATTGCACTTAATTTAGCGATACCTCGGTAATTAGAAACATTTGATTTATTTCCAGCTTCAAATAAAGGTATTATATATGAATCTCTCCAGAATCTGGGAAAATATCCGTCTCTGATTGAAGCATTAAACAAAATAGTTAGAGGACTTGCCAAAGAGGCTGCACAATGGTTTAAAATACAGCTAGGTATTCTGTCCGGTCCGTGGTTAAATGAGATTTTAAGTTTTTTCAAGCTATTAATTAATTCACAAGTATTGATAGTGGGGAAAGATATATCATCCCAGCCAGAAATTGACAAACATAAAAGCGTTCTGAAAGCACTTTGTATGGTGGTTGAAGCGTTATCAAAGCAACATATTTTTGGGGTTTATAGTGTTCTCAGAACACTAAAATGATAACCATGATTTACGGTCTCATGTTTGTATTTAGAGTATTTTAGAAACGTTGCAAAAGCAAAAAATAAAGTGATTTTAAAACGTTGTAATTTTTGGTTATAGAACGTTTTCAAAACATTAGTAAAACTAATAATAAAGTGATTTTAAAGTGTATTAATACAAAAGTGGAGTGTCTTCCGAGAATTTAAAAAACGAAAAGTAGAGCAATTTTCCAGTACTCTAAATACAAAAAATAAAGTAATTTCTTAGTACTTAAAAACATTTATATTTTTATATATTTTATTAGTACTTAAATTAGTTGTAAATGATTAAGTTAAAAAATTATAGGATATTAAGAGAAATGTAGATGTGTTCAATTTTTTGGTGGTGTAGGTAGGGTTCTGACGACAATGAAATAGTTAAAAGTAAAGTGTTTGATGAAGAAGTAGTAGAGAAAAATTTAGATTCAGATTATGAGGACGTTGGTGTTCCAGTTTAAGAACACAGGGAGAAACAAGTTCGGATGAATTTATTCCTGAGGAATCTAATCTAATAGTGATTTAAGCATATTTTCATGTGGTCATATTGAGCAAAAACTGAAAAATTGGGTTGTAAGGAAAATAAAAACTCTTACACAAACCTCTATAGACGAAATATTAATGGTAATGAGATCTGAAGGTTATATATACATCTCTTCCGAAATGTTCTAAAACTTTATTAGGAACTTCTACTTTGAGCGGCGATTCTAAAGTGATGCTAGATTTAGACGATACTTTGGGAAATTTTCAATATTATGGAATAAAGTCTAATCTTGATATCACTTTTGATTCCAATCTTTATTATAATCAAAAGAAAATTAAAATTATAATTCATGTAGATGGAATGGATGTGTTTGAAAAATCGAAAAACAACTTTTGGTCCATAATGGGAAAGGACAAGCCATTTTTGATTGGTCTCTATTATGGAAATCCAAAACCGCATTTGTTTAGAAAATTTCTAGAAGAATATTTGTTTTGAAGGCCAAGTTTTTAACTAATGAAGGTATAAATATTTTTTTTTTGCCTTAAACTTAGTTAAGTAATCTAATTTTTAATAATTTAAGATTTTAAGAAAATTTGCCAAATTTTTATGGCTCAAGTTCAGTGACATTGAATATTCATAATCTAATACATATTTCAAATGACGTAAATAATATGGGGGCGCCTATATCACAATTTTCAGCATTTTATTTTGAAAATAGCTTAGGTTTTGCTAAATCTATTGTAAAATCGCCAACTAATCCCATTTCCCGTATACAAAGGAAATTGCATGTGTTTAATACCAATTCCCCAAATAATATTCCATTAGTATATCCTCTCAATAAGAGCAGCAACCATTCTCTGGGGAAAGTCTAGAGTTTTTACTTTCGTAAACATTTATGGATTTCGAATTACATTTATTCATCCTGATAGTATATGTATGTTTTTTACATAATGGGAACATTATGATTGTGAAAGAAATTTTTAGTACAAAACATACGAAACACAAATACAGTGATATGCATTTGAAATGCAACATTTTCAAGGAAACTAAAAAATTTTTTGACTACCCGATCTAATCAAAGGAAATCGGTTTATATAATGTAACAAATTTAGATGAAAACAACACTGAAATAGGTATACATATGGTGGAAGCTAAATGCATTCCTGCAACATTTTATAACGAATCAATTACTATTTCTCTTTTACAAAAATAATTGCAACAAAACATTACAAAAGTAATAAAAATAATTTTTAGTACTAAAACACATACAATTAATCAACAGTTGTAAAATTTGTTAAAAAGCGTTATCAAAGCATTTTAAAGATGGTATTTTCCAAACGTTCTCAAGACGTTTTATATTTGGTATAAACAATGCTTTGAGAGTACTTAGTTTTTTGTACCATCATCAATTTCATATGATTCGAGTTTAGTACATAGGGATATTTATTTGAATCATCATAATGATCATCAGAATACGTGCTAGCGAAAAAATCTGCAAACATATTACAAATGACATCGTCAGCACGATATTCGCAATTATTAAATTTTATTACAGTTGGAAATCCGTTAGTTTTCCTTTTTGAGTTAACAAAGTTAGAAAATGCTTTAGGATCACTATTAAAATTGTTCTTCATTTGAATTAGGTAATTATTATATAAAGTATTACTGAGAATATTATATTCCGAGCGAGTATTTTCCATAATCTGCAAGAGAACCAGATTTTTTATAATGTTTATTCTTTAAGTTTTTAAGTCTGGACAACTGTTTGGTATTCCAGGGAGGACCAGTATTCTTGTTAGGAGTGTGCTGTGGAATACATTCTTCCATAAAACAATACATTTTTTTTATAAAAAATTTCAATTTTGCCATCAATCGAATCACTATTAGCAGGATCACTATACAGCAAGTTATTCCAGTCGGTGTTTAGGATTAAATTGTTTAATTTATTGTAATTCGTTTGTTTGAAACAGTAAACTTTTTCGCTATCTGAATGTTTATCGGGTTTATAATCAGGAGGCAATGAACGGCTTATTTCAATGGTAGGATGGAAGCTATCTTCGGGCAGAGTGATAGGATCAGAACGAATTATTTCACAATCACTTGCATCGTTTACGAATACCAGATCCAATAATTTACCGTATTCATTATGAATACCATTCATTTGGTAAAGACAACTATCAAATATATCATTTAAAATTTCATCATCACAGTTATTAGTTTTCATTGGGATAAAATGAGGATGATCGGGTAAATTAGTCCATTAGTTGAAATCTCCAACAACAAAAATGGAATCATCAGGTTCCATAAGTTGTGCAATTGACTTTATGGCTTCAACGTGTTTAAAATAAATGCTTTCATCAGATTTAGGAGGAATATAAAAACAGGATAAGTAAATCTTTTTACATTTAAGTTTTATCATCACGCTGATAAACTCAATATTCAAAGAGTTATCAACTTGAATAATTTCGGAAGCAAAAATACATGAGACAGCAATTAAAACGCCACCGCCGTTCCGATCATTTCTATTACATCTATATATCTGATATTTATTGCACAGCAATTCTGCGTTAAAAACATTATCTTTCAGCCAAGTTTCAGTAAAGGTAATAACGTGATGATCGAAGTCATAACTTTCAGCTAGCAATTTGGACATTTTTGTATTTAGGCGACGAACGTTTTGATAGATAATGATTAATCGATCGATAGAAATTGCATTCAGTTTTTTGGTTTAGGAGTAGAAATAGTTTTTTCAGTTATTGGACGTCGTAGTGGGAGTTGAACGATATTATTTTTACGTGGGTTTTCCTTAAATTCATATTCACGAACTAAAGTATTTTCAGGCCAGAAATCTGGATCAACGATTTGTTCATAAAGATCAAAAGGAACAGTAAGTTTAAATGATGTAACCCTTCTGGGTTGTGAATAAGAAAATTTGTAGGCTTGAATATTGGCTTCAAAATTTAGTTTATAATTTATATAATAGTTTATGTCAACAGCAGTGGTATCTGCAGCCAGACGAGATATAAATAAATATTGATTTATTTGGCGGAATAATTTTTAGTTGTTTAGGAGAAATTTGTTTGAAGGTATGTGGAGCAAAATTATCGGGATCTGCAACAATTTCGGCATCAATAATTTCCGCCTCGCTTTGAGTACTGATATTTTTAAAAGTATACATTCTTAACGTGGATACAGATGGATTAGATGAAGTATGTAATGGAGTACAAGGAGTTTTTACACCAGAAGCCGAGGCACAAAGACTTTGTGTAGATTGATTAATTTTTACCTGTTTAGGAAAAACTTGTTTAGAAGTATGTGGAACAAAATTAGAGGGATCGGGAATATTTTCGGCGTCGACAGCTTCAGCCTCACTTACATTTTTAACAGTAAGTATTTTATTTGTGGAAACAGATGTTTTAGATGATGTGCAAGCAGATTTTAAACCAGAATCATTACTGTTGGAAGCAGAAGTAACAGGACTTTGTGAAGAATTATCTTTATTTTTTCTTGATGATTTACGTAGTTTCGGAGCGGATTGCGGAGGAGAATTAAGAATACTTAATTGTTTGAATTCATCGAAAAGATTTCCATAGGAAGATATGTATCTTATTTGAAAGCAGAGTAACTTTGTTTTGAATGTTTTTAAAAGTGTTCTCTGTGCTTTGAAAAAATCGGTAATATTCAACACCAATTTTTTGACACCCAATGCAGCACCAGTATAAGCCTTTGGTTTTAGTCACCGCTTCAGCAACTAGCCCAGACATTCCGGTACACTTGAAATGACATAGGCCATGACAAAGCCAACATGTCACCATTCTTTCATCATCACTGGTTAAGGTACAGTCTTTTTTGAGACAATTAATATTATCTGCCATGTTTATTTTTCAGTTAATATCGATAAATTAGGCTTTAAAAGTTGTTACTGAGTTTTTATTTTTGTTAGATAGGCAGTGTATTACAGAAGCTATTTTAGAAAGTTCTATGATCAAAATTTAAAGCAAAAAAAAAAATACTGAATAGGGATCAAGGCGAACCCTCTGCTGCCCAACACTCGGCACTTCAATATCCATAAAATCAAATTTGAGAAACATTTGAACAAAACTTGAAATTAAATTTCTTAGCTGCTCCGATGATTTGGGTACCGAGCATGCGCGGTTCCAGCAGAGTTCATTGATACTTGTCTCGGTACCATGCGCGGTTCCAGCAATTAATATAAGGGGAAAAATCATACGCCTCAGTGTCCAACTCAATGTGGTGGCGTATGATTTTTCCCTTTTATTAATTGCTGGAACCGCGCATGGTACCGAGACAAGTATCAATGAACTCTGTTTGAGTTCCAGAAGAACCTGTTACATAACCCATATTGGGCAAACTCTCTGGTGCCCAACAATCGGCACTCCAAAAATATCCATAAAATAAAATTTTGGAAACATTTAAACAAAACTTGGAGTTAAATTTTTTGACTCCTCCGATGATTGAGCGGGTCAGGTACTGGTGAACTCTGCTTGAGTCCCAGTAAAATCTGAAACATACCTCATACTGAGCAAAGTCTCTCGTGCCCAACAATCGGTACTTCAAAAATATCCATAAAATCAAGTCTGGCAAAATTTAAAGTTAAATTTTTTAGATCCTCCGATTATTTAAAAAACGGGTGAAGTACAGGTGAACTCCGCTGGAGTCCCAGAACAATATGATATACACCTCATTTTGGGCAATATCTCTTGTGCCCAACAATGGGCACTTCAAAAATATCCGTAAAATCAAATCTGGTACAATTTAAAATTAAATTTTTTAGACCTTCCGATGATTTGGAAAATGGGTCAGGTACAGGTGAACTCTGCTGGAGTCCCAGAACAACCTGATATACACTTCATTCTGGGCACACTTTCTGGTGCCTAACAATTGGCACTTCAAAAACATCCATAAAATCAAATTAGGCAAACATTTGAACAAAACGTGAAGTTAAATTTCTTAGCTCCTCCGATGATTTGGGTACCGACACAAGTATCAATGAACTCTGCTTGAGTTCCAAAATAACCTGGTACATAACCCATACTGGGCAAAATCTCTGGTGCCCAACAATCGGCACTTCAAAAATATGTATAAAATAAAATTTGGCAAATATTTGAACAAAACCCGAAGTTAAATTTCTAAACTCTTGTGCTGATTTGTGTTCTGAGGCAAGAACCAAGGAACTCTGCTTGAGTCAGGCACGTAGCTATGAATTTCTTTCGGTGGGGGGGGGGGGTTTGCCCAAGGACAAAGCATATTGTAATCGGTCCATCTTTGGATCTATCGCCCATACTGAATAAATTTCCAAATTTGTCTTAAATGCGCCTAACATTAGGTAAAATCAAAATTTCTTAATGGTTTTTTAATTGTTTGCCAATTCAAAGACACATTTTTATACAAGTCCATTTCAACCCATGAGAATTTCGGATCCATGCATTAGTTTAATATCAATCAGACTGGTGTAAGGTATCGTAGTCGGGATGCCTGAATTTAACCTTTTATTAACCTGTTAACATTGTTTTCTTCGAATTTAATATATATATAAAATCATTGGATCCTTTAGCAGAGCCCGAAATTTTGAAATACTACCGCCCGATTACTGAATATGCAATTAGAAATTAGCAACCAGTGTAATTCAAATTTTATACGAAAAAACACAACAAATGTTTCAGTTAAAGTCTAAGTTACTAGCTAACGAGACATTGTGAAAACGACAACACTGATGCAGGAACATTTGATAAATCTTTTTTCTCCCTAACTTAGAGAATTGCACTCTCTTTATTTTAAAAACTCTTTGATAATAATACCTGAAAGCAGTGTTGCC
Organism: Leucophora obtusa; assembly: GCA_949987735.1. Taxonomy (NCBI): domain Eukaryota; kingdom Metazoa; phylum Arthropoda; class Insecta; order Diptera; family Anthomyiidae; genus Leucophora; species Leucophora obtusa. Next base: position 94,624,246 of record OX465299.1, on the reverse strand, counting down.
ATTTCAGTGCTTTTCGGGTATTTTTTGGTGTTTTTTCCCTTCCCGTACCCGGTGATTTTTTACAAATACCCATTTATAAAAAGCGGGTATTTACAGTGCTTTTTCATATTTCTGGTAGTGCTTTTAGTGCTTTTTGTACAGTTTATATTTTTGGTATTTGTTCTCCTTTTTTTAATTTTTCTTGAATTTTCTGTCAAAGTTGAAAAAATAATACAATATATACAAAAAATACATTTTTTCACAATGTTTGTAGTACAATTTTAAATAGCAACTTCGTTATATTTAAACTTCAAAATTTTGAAATATTAGTTTGGTGCTTTTTTACCCCTTTTTTGGTTATTTTTTGAACCTTTTTTACACGATTTTACAAAGCTAAAATGTGTTTTTAAAATCTTGACTTAAATTTTTATTATCGTGCTTTTTTACCCCATTTTTGGTAAATTTTTACCCTTTTAACCCGTTTTCACAATGCTCACGGTGCTTTCCTGTCTTCAAGAGGTGGCAACACTGCCTGAAAAAATATATGCTCTCTCGATTACAACAACAAAATATCAAAATTTCAAACAAGAGCTAGGTAAAAAAAAACCCAAATTCTACAAAATGCCTTTACCTGCTATTGTTCAGCCTTGGTGCTGACTACTATAAACTTCTCATTAGGTGCACTTAAGAAAGCAAAATATAAGTTGAAATTACAATTATAACTAAAGTGTTACTAAGATACGTGTGTTAACAAGTTTGTTTAAAAGTGATTAGTTAAAATGTATCTAGGTAGCTGCAACCGCAAATTTTTGAGTGAATTTATTTCAATTTACCGTTTTAATATATGTTTATGGAGGTCTTTTGAAGATACTCAGAGTAGTAATTCCTCTCGGAAAGCTGCCTGCGAAATGTTGTTGGAAAAACTAAAAGAGTTAGATGAGAATGCCGATCATGCAGATGTTGTTAATATGATAGAAAATCTACGAAACAATTTTTTAACAGAATACAAAAATCAAGAGACAGATCCGTCATATGAATCTAAGTTGTGGTATTACCATAAAATGAGATTTCTTTTAGACGATGATGATGATGATGATTATGATGACCTGCCATATTCACGTATACTTGCCTTATGTACGTATGCCGTAAATATGGAAAGCGTGTTACGAAATTTGCCATCTGAAGAACGCACTGAGGTGAAAAAGGACGTTATAGATTCTATATCCGCAGGTCTTAAGGGAGAATTATAGAATTTTATATTAAAAATTTAAATATTTAACAACAGAAAAAGAACAAACAAATGTATACACCATGAAAAGAGATTCGTGCTTATAACCAAATGTTTTGCCCATCGAATGTTTCAATTGCAGCCGCCAAATTTCTGTCGCGGCAACCGACTTTTCCAAATTAATATTGTGTCAATTATAATAATGTTATCTCAACCAAACAATCTAAATTTAATAAAATAAAAAAACAAATTATCATATATTTTTGTGTACCTATTTTTAATTAGGATAAGGGGTATTTTTCATAAACGTGTTAAGGCTGACTTAACACGTTTATGAAAAATTTCGTTACAAAAATATTTGTGAATATTCAAAAGAAAAATAAGGTCTGGTATCTTATGTAATATTAAATAATGATTAAGAAGAAAATCACTGTCTACGTCTTAATTACAGTAATTCGTCAAATTTTAATCTCTGATTTTAATCTAAACATTGATTAAAGTTAATTACAGATATTTATTATTATTCTTTTTTTATTCAGTCTATGGAACATCATTTCCTTACAGACTATGATTAAACTATAAAATAATTATAAATAGTAATTAATATTGTACATGTTTTAAGATATAGGCTTTTGAAATAACAAGAACGGACACACTTTTACATTAGTAGGCCACAAGGAAGGCTCAAATAGATTATCATATAATTCAGCGGAGATCCCAATTTTAAAAGAAACACTCCTCAATGTGTTCGGCTCAGTTTCCTTTCTAACCAATTTAAAACATTTTAGATGGGTTTTGCCAATATTAGCACCTTTTGCAACATAATACAGGATTTGTTCTGCTGTTACGCTGGGCTTAAATGAGGAAATATGCGCCCATTTTTTATTAGCGATAACTTCTAAGTCCTTGGAATTATTTTTTCCATACACCACAGGCTTAGGTTTCTTTTTTTTGTAGTTAACATTAGTCCACCCAGTATTGTTAACTGGGATATTACTTTCTGCTTGAGAGTATGCAGTTGAAGCTGAGTTAACAGTATTGTCAGAGTTTTGAGAACAAGATTAAGACTTTAAACATCGATTTTTCACTATACAATTCATATTAGTACTTACATTTTATCTATTGTTGGGAACTTTTTAAAAAATTTTACATAGACCAATCAATTTATAAAATAAGCATCTTTCAACTTCTCATGTTGTTACCCATTTTATGTTAGTAAATTTACAAACATTTTTTAGAGTGTACACAGAGTTTTTATTTCCTGAAAAGTCTTAAAATTATTTTCACTATTTTTGTTTATATTCAATTTATTTATATGAAGCTGATTTTTTATATACCGGTTATAAATTTTACCTAAAGACTTCTAAATGTTGGTTTTTTAATTTTTATTTAAAAAATAAAAATTGTTTTTTTGACCTTTTTAATTGATTAACTAGAAATTTATTATTTCAGTTCGAAGCCAATTTCCTTATTATGAATTAACATAACACTATGGAACATTTTTGGGATTATTGTCTGGGGGGTGAGAAATTCCAAGTCAGGGTGATGGTACTAGGTCAGTATAGTAAAACCCTCTAAGGGTTTGGCGTTCGTATGTGTCATTTTTTTTTATGACCTTTTAAATTTTTTCCTTATCTTGATGTTTTTTCGCTTAGTTGTAACTCGAGAACCACTTGTCCGATTTTGATGAAACAAATTTAGAAAAATTTAGAATTACAATTTCTTTAATCCGTTCATATAACATTTTTCTTTATAATCAACAGTTTTGCCGGTAAAAATAAATTTGTGGAGAAAAAAAAATATTTTTTTGCCTAAAAAATAAAATTTTTTTTTTTAAATTCATAAAAAATTTTAATTTTTAGGCAAAAAAATATTTTTTTTCTCCACAAATTTATTTTTACCGGCAAAACTGTTGATTATAAAGAAAAATGTTATATGAACGGATTAAAGAAATTGTAATTCTAAATTTTTCTAAATTTGTTTCATCAAAATCGGACAAGTGGTTCTCGAGTTACAACTAAGCGAAAAAACATCAAGATAAGGAAAAAATTTAAAAGGTCATAAAAAAAAATGACACATACGAACGCCAAACCCTTTGAGGGTTTTACTATACTGACCTAGTACCATCACTCTGACTTGGAATTTCTCACCCCCCAGATTGGCTGTTGTACTGTGTAATAAGTACTTTTTTTCAAAAACTGCTATTTTTCTTCATAAGGATACTCTCCTAACAAATACTTCGCAGAGTTTTTGCTTTCAAAAACCTCTACACTTTCAGGAATGAAAAGACGATCGTTTCGAGGATTTTCCAGGTCCCCTTTTTTATGTGTTTTTCAAAACTTCTCAAAACAAACAACGTGTCTGGATGAAGCAGGCTTTAGAAAATACAATAGACAATTTTTCATTTCTGTTATAATCTTTTAAAAATTAAAACTAATACTTCCATCAGCTTCAGGACAAGGTTGCATTTGTTTTAAAACCGTTTAAGATAACTGCCAATTGATATGTTAATTCTGTAAGAAATCTACATTTTCTTACATCTCGCAAGAAAGTGTGGGTTCAAAGCCCCATCAATTCTACAACATGTTCCATTAGAATACCATGAAACCCGAACCCATTTCACTGAATTTAAATTTTTCTTGGAATAAAAAAATTAACCTAAAGTTAAACCAAAATGAAAATTAAAAAAACTAAAATTTATATGTAATTTGATATAAACTAATGCTAAAAATTACAGCGCAACTACTGGCATTATTTTGGTATTTGAATATCTCGGCAACGACTCAGTTAAAAAATATAAGTTTTTAGGTTTATAAACATAATTTGATTAGCAACTTAAAAATACAGATACTTACTTATTTTCCTAACCTTGAAGAAAAAAATTGGCAATAAGGCTACCTAACTTCCAAATTAGTGGTTCAAAATTATATTTAGAAAAAGACTTTAAATATAGCGAAATATGTCAGTATTTTGATGTAAATTTATTATTAAGCTTGTTAGCTACTTTTTACCAAAAATTTCACAAATTTACGTTTAAATTTTGAGAAAATACCAATAAGTTCTTAATTTCCAAAAATAAAAATAAGCTTTTTTGCAAAATTAAATATTTGAAAAATTTTGTAAACTGTTTTTTTATTAATTTGATATCAGATCATCTTCACTGTTCGTATACTAGATTTAATTTAAAATTTCAGATAAAAAATAGTGATGAGTCTGGCGTAAAATATGGGATTTGTCGGTTCCGATATAATTGCTCCGGTATACTATCCTCATATTTTATTGAAAATCATCATCCAAAATATGAAAACAGTATATGGGCATTTCCATCATGTCGAACGGGACCGTCGAACACATTTAAAGTGAAAAAAAGTCAAAATAAAACGGATTTTTATTTTGAAAATAGGCTTTGCTTATATCTCTTTATTAGCTCTATAATTGGTGCTGAGGTTGATTTTTAGCAATTTTTCGTTTTCAAGATAATTGTAAAAAACCAAGGCAGTCGCACGGGACAAAAACAGAAGTGGTTTTCGCGGCTAACAATTAAAATGCCGTTTTCAGCGAAACCTGAGGCAATATTTCAATGTGACTAATTTTACACTGTTGTGCATTGGTGTCTTAAAAATGGTTTTAATTTTACCCAAAAACGATTCATATTATTTTTTTAATTTTATTGCACGGGACATTTTTTTCCATCATGAGATTTATGTTGTTTCTGTTGCTCTTTTTACGATATTATCAGGCATGTCACAGACTTCAATTTCACTTGAAAGTGAAATTGAAAACGCAAATTGCTTCTCCAGAAGTAAATGGTATTTTTGCATATTTAGACCAAATATAACAGATAAACATAATTAATTATAAGTTAAAAATGCTGTTTTTAATAATTTCACTTAAAAAAGTTTTTGTTAGAGAGCATATTTAAAGTTTTAACACATATTTAGCATAAAATTAATATGATTTCGATGTACAATTTCGTAACGTTTTGCTTTTGCTTCTTCAGGTTTTTTGCGTTTTCGTATGTTAAAAAAAGACTTTTTGGGGTAAATTCGTATTCCAACTGCTAAATTTTGATATAAGTTGCCATTTGTAGTTAAAGAAAGAGAAGATCGCCGATCAAAATTTAAAATTTTAATTTTTCAGAAAAAATTACGTTTTGCTAATCAGTAAGAAAATTGTTGAATTTACCAACAAAAAGCGTTTTAAATGTAAATTGTTTAAAGTGAAATAGTTAACGACCCTTTAAGGAATACATACCAAGTACTATTGAAAAGGTTTTATGAGTTTAAGCTGCTCTAAATACCAATTCCACTTTGATTTTTGAAAGTGGAATGAAAACGATTTTTTTTTTTCGTTTTACGTTTTCTGGAGAAACTTTGAACGTTTTAAATACCACTATAAAGCCTGTAGCATACTCGATACTTACCAGAACGTGTTATTTTCAATACAAAATTATCTGTAGCACCCTAAACTGCAAATTTAGAAGGAAAAAAATTGTTTGCGATCGCTTTAGGAAAAAAATTGCGGAAGTGAAATTGCGAAATCAAATCAATTCCGTAAAAAACCTGTGACATGCCTGATTAAATAGATTTTATCATGGGTACAACCAAAAGATGAACTTTGTCGGACGGTGTTTTAATAGATGTAAAACATATGTCGGATTTACTTATTTTCTAATGAGCGGGAATTTCCGAGATCCCGGGAAATTGAGAAAAAATCCCGCTGACCCGGGAAATGAAAAAGTCCGGGAAAAGAAAAACCCAATTCCAGGTATTCGAATGCAAAGTAGCACAAGCTTGTTTATGTTGTAGGTTAAAAAATAATTATACCCTACACCACTACGTGGAGAGGGTATTATAAGTTTGTGCTGATGTTTGTAACACCAAAAAATAACGGTCGTAGACCCACCTTATAGTATACCGATCGGCCCAGAATTTTTTTTATTTCGATTTAACGATGTCCGTCTGTCCGTCCGTCCGTCCCTCCGTCTGTCTGTCTGTCCATGCATTCTTGTGCGCACTCTACAGTTCGCAAATATTAACATATTTTGATGAAATTTGGTAAACCGACTTATGTCGGCCTAAGGACGACATATTTAGACCTAGTGCCCATATTAGGGTCCCCCCAAAATTATATTGTTTATAAGCTGCAGGTCGCAAATATTAAGATATTTTGATGAAATTTGGTACACAGGCCTATGTTGGCCCAAGGACGAAGCCTATTGATTTTGGTTAACATCGATCCATGTTTACACCTTGTGCCCATATAAGGGTCCCCCAAAATTATATTGTTTATACGCTGGAGGTCGCAAATATTAAGATATTTTGATGAAATTTGGTGCACCGACCTATGTCGGCCCAAGGACGAAGCCTATTAATTTTGGTTAACACCGGTCCATGTTTAGACCTAGTGCCCATATAAGGGTCCCCCCCAAAATTGGCTTGGTTACACGCTGCAGGTCGCAAATATTAAGATATAGGTTTGCTGACTCACATCGTCCAGAGAAAAAAGCTGATAGATTCTATATAGAATCGGTACATATTTGGACCTATCGCAGATATGGGCTATATTTACGATTTTCTCTTCTTTTATAATTTTATATAAAATTTTGACACAAGTCCCAATTTATCCCATTCGAATTTCGAATCCAAACATTAGTTGGCTCTTAACCAGACTGGTGTAGGGTATTGTATAGTCGGCATGCCCGATTTTAACCTTTTTACTCGTTAGAATGTGCATTTAAAATTAACGGTTCGTTGTTGTTCATAAACCTGTGGTTCATAAGTTGTCGATCAGAGTTGAATTTCATAGGAAGCAGCTGGATAAAAATAACAATGTTAGAATTTCGGTAAGTCTAATTGAATTGTTTCAATTCAATATAAATAGATCATCATCAATTATTAACCCATAAAGGCGTAGAATATTGAGGATGGGTTTGTAGCAGGACCCAAAAATACGTATTTTACCCTGCTGGCCTTATCGAATTTTTTAGGTTTTATTCTAATTTGAAATTTGAAAATAATTTAAAGGAAAATGTGATAATATTTCATCTCAAATTGAACGAAAAACATTAATTAAATAGTTTTTTTAACTTTAATTGGTATCTTTTAATTAGAAATTTTTCATGCCACAACTATTTAAAAAGAAATTATTTAATTTGCATAGTTGCATTTTAAATTAGCGTATAAAGAAATCCAAAATAATTTGAAAAAGCATCTGCATAATATTTAGAAAATACAATTGAAATAAAGGAATAGCAGTTGAAATTTAAATAAAATTATTTGAAGTGAAAAAACCTCAAAATACTCAATTGAAAATACGAAAATATTACTAAATTTGTAATGCCCAGTTTTTTTGGAGGTATTTGGAACTGAGATATGGATGTTGAAGTGTTGTAAATATTGCTTTATTTGAACAAAGATCACCATTTTAAAGAAAACAATTTCTGAAGTTCGAGTATTTGTTTTCGGTTTAACTTAACCAATTTCAACTGACATCCAAAAAACAATTTAGCCTAAATAATATTTTTTTTTATACCAATTCAGTTTATTAAATTCTAAAGGCTTCATTAGTCTAATCGTAAAGTAAAAAAACGTATCTATAATCAATTCAATGTGTTAAAATAATATAGAAATATATATTTATCTTTTTTCTATGCATTGAAACTGTTGTCAAGTAAAATCGTAAAAAAGTTCTGTTGAAAATAGAAATTTTATATATTATTACTTGACATTTAATTCTATGCACAAGAAAAGGATAAAAAATACAATATTTTTATTTTTCATACTCTTTTTATTCATTATGAGAATGATACGTTACTTTTTTTACGATACTTCCAAACTAATTTGAGCTTTAATCGAATTTTTTACTTTCAAATACTTTTTATTTAAATTAATTTTAAATCAATGCTTTAAATTTAAATTCATTTAGGTTCCAAAATTGCAATATATAATAGCTAAAACATCTGTAAAAGCATAAAAAAAATCCCAGGAAATCCCGCTCAAAATTCCCGGGATTGCGGGATTGAAAAAAGGGCGGGATTCCCGGGAATTCCCGGACGGGGAATGCAAAATCTTTTTACGTTATTTAAATTTGATTGTTTCCCTATGAAAATGTGATAAAACAAAGTGTTTTCAAGAACTTTTAATATTTTAGTCCCAGTGGACCTCGGTGGAAATGCCCATATACAATATAAATGAATTTAAATTAATCTCTGTACTCGGAACCACTTTTCAAAAACAATAAAAGCCATTACCAGTCTCGAGGAATAGGAGAACAATAACAAAAATTCTCATCATGTACAATTAATAAAAGTGCCTTAATAAGCAATTAAAAAATAATGCAAATAAATTTAAATAAGTAAATATTTTGTGGAAATTCCTTTCTTTACATTTAGCGTTTTTTTTAATCACCTGGATTTAGAATATTTCATACAAAAAGTGGATTTATTAAATCCAAAAAAAAAGCTGGATTTAATAAATCCATAATAAAAGCACAAATATATGAAACAGCCTATTAATTTAATGTCAGAAAAAAATACGAATAAAAATTAAAAGAGAAACAAAAAAATTGAAAAACTAACAAATAAAAGGTTTTTATTAAATTTTTTTTATGAAATATGTTTAGAAAAAAAAACTACACCTAACCAAATACATATTTTTAATCTTGGACATGGAGAAATACCTAAAATAGAAATGGCAATTTTTCACTCTACAGTAAGTAATTTAATTAAATCCAATTAGTGAATATTAAATACTGCAATGGAATTTTTCAATTGTGTAAAAATATAAATTGAAGTGATAAAACTGAAAAGGCAGACTTTTTATCGCTGTTTTATATAAAATATAATTAAAAATTAAAAGTTAAAGTAAAATCCTTCATCATCGAATTTGGTATTAAAAAATAGGGTGAAAGAAGTGTCGGACAGAAAATTCTTTTTAAAATAGAGAGAATCTAACCCCAGCTGTTGAGCACTTTTAGAAATACTTTTTGGATTTATTAAATCCAAGTGATTAGAAAAAACGGCTATTATTTTTGAGAAAAAAATGTTTATAAGTATTTTTTGCACAAAAGCTTTATCATTTGTTTTTAAAATTGTTGCAAGGATATACGACATGGGAGGTAAAGACATTAATGTAGAGTAGAGCGGCTAAACATAGGGCTTCAATATGAATTTCGGATGATATTACAATTGTACTTCAGTTTTTTTAATAAAGTTGGAATATCAGAGATTGATTTGAACAAAATTCTGAATATTTTTGTACTGTTTTAGATGATTTTAAATAAAATATGGCGATAAACAAGTCATAACTTTTTAACTATAAAAAGCGTTTTTTTTAATCACTTGGATTTAGAATTTTTCATACAAAAAGTGGATTTATTAAATCCAAAAAAAAGCTGGATTTATTTGTCTGGGTTTACATAAATAAATATAACAATAAAAGCACAAGTATAACAGTAAAAGCACAAATATATGAAACAGACTATTAATTTAATGTCAGAAAAAAATACGAATAAAAATTAAAAGAGAAACAAAAAAAATTAAAAACTAAACTACTGTAAGTAATTTAATTAAATCCAATTAGTGAATATTAAATGTTGCAGTGGAATATTTCAATTGTGTAAAAATATAAATTGAAGGGATAAAACTGAAAAGACAGAATGTTTATCGCTGTTTTATATAAAATATATTTAAAAGTTAAAGTAAAATCCTTCATCATCGAATTCGGTATTAAAAATTAGTGTGAAAGAAGAGTCGGACAGAAAATTTTTTTTTAAAATAAAAATGTTTTGTTGAGCACTTTTAGAACTACTTTTTGGATTTATTAAATCCAAGTGATTAGAAAAAGCGGCTAAAAGCCCATATTTTAAGCCCGATACATAACGATATTTTTTTTGAATATTTTCTAGTGAATACTATCTAATATTAATTTAATAAAAATCAGTTCACAAAATGTTTTTAAATATTTAATTTAGGAAAAATTTTTTTTTTCTTTTTGAAAATTAAAAATTGTTTGACATTTTCCAAAAATTTAAACACAATTTTGTGAAATTTTGGGTAAAAAGTAGTTGACGTCTTACAAGCTTAATAAAAAAATTTAAATCAAAATACTGAAATATTTCGCAATATATTAAGTATTTATTTTTAATATGCTGTGTAAGTGCGCTAAAATTTTGAACCACTCGTTTGGAGTTAAGGTAGCTTACTGCCAATTTTTTTCTTCAACCTTAGAGATACAAGGAAGTATCTGTATTTTTAAATTGCCAATCAAATTGTGCTTATAAGCTCAAAAAATTATAATTTTCTGTTGAACCGTTGGCGAGGTATTTAAGCACCAATTTACTGTTAGTAAGTGCGCTATAATTTTGATCAGTGAACAGTGGGAGATTTTGGAAACAAATGGAAATAAATCTGGATTTTCTAAACGGTTTGTCCGATTGGAATAAAATTAGATAGTAATTAAGGACTTGCATTCGAGTTTAAGTTTTGTATTTGGGGTCCATATACCTACCAGGAGGGACGCCATAGGTCCCCAAAATCGGGCACCTAGGGTATTACAAAAATTAAAAACAATCCAGAATTCTTAATCTTGTCCCGATTTTAAAAAAATCATCAGTGGAATGTACTAGTCGATTTCTACAAAAAAGTTAGCGACATGCGTAGTTTATCGCATATAGTTTACGAAATATCCCACTTTGAAAATTAGAATTTGCTATTTTTACCTACCTTGGTTTAGTATTTTGCAAATATAAGATTCAAATTTCTGCCGATTTTTTTTAAATATTTTTACGCTTTACCAACAAATTCGTAAATATTCTACAGAAAAAATTTAAAAAAAATCTTTTGTAATTAAAAAGTTATATGGATTTAAAATTCTGAAAAAGTCATTTTTTTGGCATTTTTTTAGCTAAAACAATATTTTATATTCGTTTTTTTATAAAAAATTATTTTTAAGTAACAATACATTATTTAAACTTTTTTAATATGTATAATATTGATATGTAAAAAGTGTTCGAAAATTTCAATCACTTTGGGCTCCAGGCCTTTCCGATTTATACCTATTTTTTCACAAATTTCTACTTTATGCAATGTTTACGCCAAACGTAAAGTTAGAATCAAAAATTTTAAGCACTTTTTGTATGGTCCAATATGGTTCTAATAATTGTGTAAAGGCAATCTTGCGCCCCGTAATTGGTAGGAAAAATATTCCAAAAACAAACTAAAAAAAACTCATTTTTGGGGATTTTTAGATAACCAGTTTTCGGTTTATTCGAATTTAGAAATTATTCGAAACCGGACGGTTTTTGGACACTCTAGTTTATTGGTTACAGTATTATTAATTTTTACTGAATAGTTTGCAAGGTTGGCAACCGTTTCATAAAGTTAGTGATAAGTGATAACCAGGCAAGTTTAAAGTGGCCCAAAAAAAGTTAAAATTGGCAGGCAAAATGGCACGAAAAATAGTAAAATTAGCACAAAAAACGCAAAAATTGCAGGCTTATTTTTAAAGTATAATAGTTGATTTAAATATTTTTCTGAATGTTTTTAACAAAAATACAATAATGGAGGAATTTACCGTTGAACTGATAAAGTGCTTTCGCCGTATATTAGTATGATTTAAATAAAAAAAAATTCTTTTCGTTTATTTAACCTTCTTTTTTAATTTTTAACTCAACTATTTTCTTGAGCTTAAGGTTTGGTTTTTATTTATAAAAAGTTTTTTATTTTCGACATTTCGCTACTCCAATGTGTAGCATCTTCAGGAAATAACAATTAAATGAAAAAATTATAAACAATTTCAAAGTTTGAAAAAATTTGAAAAGCATTTGTCAAATATAAATTGTATGTATACATTTATACCAGCAAACAAAGTTTTTGGTATAAAAGTATAACAAACAAAAATAACAATAATTAACAATAAAAAATGTATTAATACAGAAATTGGACATGTCAAATATAGTATATAAAATACCATGTAATGGAAATGACGGAGAGAATTGTGATAAGGTATATATAGGTACAACAAAGAATAAATTGAGAACTAGAATAGCTGGACATAAATCAGATCAGAAATATAGACATATTAATTCACAAAAGACAGCATTATCTTCTCATTGTTCAAGTTTAAATCACTATCCTGACTTTGAAAATGTACCAGTTTTAAATACAGAACATAATTATAAACGTCGGTATATATTAGAAATGTTACAGATAATTAATACACCAACAACAAATAGAATTAACTTTAAAGCATATATTGAAAATGTAGTTCAGAATTATAGATATTTAATACAAAAGAAATAGCACACATTACATTAATTTATAACACATTATATTAATACATTTTTTATTGTTAATTATTGTTATTTTTGTTTGTTATACTTTTATACCAAAAACTTTGTTTGCTGGTATAAATGTATACATACAATTTATATTTGACAAATGCTTTTCAAATTTTTTCAAACTTTGAAATTTTTTCATTTAATTGTTATTTCCTGAAGATGCTACACATTGGAGTAGCGAAATATCGAAAATAAAAAACTTTTTATAAATAAAAATAAAACCTTAAGCTCAAGAAAATAGTAGAGTTAAAAAAAATAAAAAAAAAATTTAAATATTAGGCTTGTACGATTACATTTCTAGTAAAACTAGTAAAAGAGAAAAAAATATTGAAAAAGTTGTCAAAATATTCAAAAGTAATCGAACAAAAAAATTGTAAGAATAGTAAGTAAACTAACAAAAAAATTTACGAAAATCGCATAAAAACGTCCGCGGAGTGCAAACTTTAATGCGAATCATAAGAGTTAATTAATTTAATAACGATTCACATAAAAATGTGTTCAATTTTATCGTTTGTTCAACAAAAAAACATATTATTAGTTTTTGCTTGAAGAAATTTTTTGAGTAAAACTAGTAAAATTTCCCCTTAAATATTTTACTAGGTCTTACTATTTTTTTTGTACTCGAACGGATTTTTGAGGAAAACTGGTAAAAATCGTAAACCTAGTAAAAAACGAGTAAAAAGGTTAAAGTCTGGCATGCCGACTATACAATACCCTACACCAGTCTGGTGTATTGTTTGGATCCGAAATTCGAAAGGGTTAAAATGGGGCTTATGTCAAAATTTTCTATAATGTGAGTCAGCGCACCAAATTTCATTAAAATATCTCAATATTTGCGATCTGCAGTTTGTAACCAAGCCAATTTTGGGGGGACCCTTATATAGGCGCTAGTTCTAAACATGGACCGATGTTCACCAAAATCTATAGGCTTCGTCCTTGGGCCAACATAGGTCTATGTACCAAATTTCATCAAAATATCTTAATATTTGCGACCTGCAGCGTATAAACAATATAATTTTGGGGGGACCCTTATATGGGCACTAGTTCTAAACATGGACCGATGTTCACCAAAATCAATAGGCTTCGTCCTTGGGCCAACATAGGTCTATGTACCAAATTTCATCAAAATATCTTAATATTTGCGACCTGCAGCGTATAAACAATATAATTTTGGGGGGACCCTTATATGGGCACTAGTTCTAAACATGGACCGATGTTCACCAAAATCAATAGGCTTCGTCCTTGGGCCAACATAGGTCTATGTACCAAATTTCATCAAATATCTTAATATTTGCGACCTGCAGCGTATAAAAAGTATAATTTTGGTAGGACCCTTATATGGGCACTAGGTCTAACCATAGACCGATATTCATCAAAATCAATAGGCTGCGTTATTGGGCCAATATAGGTCTGTGTACCAAATTTCATCAAAATATCTTAATATTTACGACCTGCAGCGTATAAACAGTATAATTTTGGTAGGACCCTTATATGGGCACTAGGTCTAAACATAGACCGATGTTCACCAAAAGGTCTGCGTACCAAACTTCATCAAAATATCTTAATAGTTGCGACCTGTAGAGTGCGCACAAGATTGCATGGACAGACAGACAGACAGACAGACGGACGGACGGACGGACGGACGGACAGACGGACATCGTTAAATCGAAATAAAAAAAAATTCTGAACCGATCGGTATACTAAAAGGTGGGTCTACGACCAATATTTTTTGGTGTTACAAACATCAGCACAAACTTATAATACCCTGACCACATAGTGGTGTAGGGTATAAATAGCATGTAAATATACACACTTATTAAAAAAATATCGTTTTTTTGTAAATTTTTTACAAAAATTATTTACAAAGATTTAGTTTTTACTGAATTTTGTAGCATTTTTTAATGAAAACTCTAAAAAAATAGACAAAATGGCTTTTTTTGGCAAGGATTTGTAAAAATGGCATTTTTACAAAATAAGTGAAAAAATGGCATTTAATGGCAAATGCCAAAAAAAGCTTGCCCTGGTGATAACGTTATTTCAATAGTATTTCGTTAGGTTATTTTAAGGTTATCGGTATTTTAAGTTATATCGTTAAGTTATTTTAGGGTTAACGGTATTTTAAGTTATTTCGTTAGGGTATTTTAAGGTTAATGGTATTTTAAATAATTTCGTTAGGGTATTTTAAGGTTATCGATATTTTAATTTATTTCGTTAAGGTATTTTAAGGTTAACGGTATTTTAAGTTATTTCGTTAGTGGTATTTTAGGGTTAAAACCAGTTCGTTGAAAGGGTATTGAATCCTTAACGGTATTTTACGGTTAGTGTTTGCCAACCATGATAGTTTGTTATTAAAAAAAATTTGAATAAAAATTTTTGATATGTTCCATTTAATAGACGTCCCTGATACAAAGGTCTAAGTGAGAGCAGATTTGTATAATATTTTGGTACAATTCTAAAAAAAAACCTTGCAATTAATTTACTTAAATTAGACAAACATATTATTTTAGTCCACCATTTCAGGTACATAATAAACATCCTAAAACAGGCTGGTAGACTAAAACGAGTAAAAAAGTTAAAGCGGACATGCCGACTAAGGAGTGTTATCTTTCAATTCTGGAAATTTTAAAGTAGGCTATTCTCCAAATCATTAAAACTAAAATGAAAAACTTTATAGGAAAATATTCAGTAACTTCATAAAATTGTGTAAACATAACATTTTGATTCCTTTGAGTGATACTTTTTCAGCAATTATGAATCAATTGGAACGACAAAAATTAATTATCGACAAATGGAATGAAAATCCATACCGAGCAGAACATTTTATTTCAAAAGATTTGAAAATGGCAAGAAGTACGGTAGATCCAGTCCTGAAACGTTATTTTCAAACATCTATCGGCATGGTAAAGTTTGGTTTGAAGTATCTCGTTTGGCATGGAATTTGCCAATGCGGCGAAAAAACATCTTCATATATAACAACAGGTACAATTAACGGAGATGTGTACAGGGAAGAGCGCTAAAAATAAGATTAATACCTTTTATAAAAAAACACGGTAGATCTACTCTATTTTGGCCTGATTTGGCTCAGTTCACTATGCTTCAATTACCTTAAACCTGCTCAGAGCTAATAATATTAAATTTGTTGAAAAAGACATGAACCCACCAAATGTTCCACAATGTCGAAAGGTATTGGACTCTAATAAAAGCGAAGTTAAAGAAGACCAAACAGACTGCTAATTATATAAAAGATTTTGAAAAAAAGTGGAAAGAAAATAAAAAAAAAGTTGTATCCAAAGCAATAACAAACAGCACTATCAAAAAGTTAATCTAAGGCATTCGGAAAAAAGCTAAGATCGGAGTGGACCACAAAATGAAATGGATATTTTTTTGTTCTTATATAATTTTAATACTCTTATTTATCAGACAAAATAATAAAAGTAAAAATAAGTATTTATTTAATTGTTGTTTTTTTCTTACAAAATTTCCAGATTTGAAAGATTACACTCCTTATATAATACCCTACACCAGTCTGGTTAAAAGCCAACTAATGTTTGGATCCGAAATTCGAATGGGTTAAATTGGAATTGTGTCAAAATTTTCTATAAAATGACAAAAGAGGAGAAAATCAGAAATATAGCCCATATGGGCGATAGGTCCAAATATGGACCGATCCTATCTAAAATCAATAGACTTTGTCCCATGTGAGTCAGCGAACCAAATTTCATTGAAATATCTTCGTATTTGCGACCTGCAGCGTGTAAACAAGCCAATTTTGGGGGGACCTTTATATGGGCAATAGGTTTAAACATGGACCGATTTTAACCAAAATCAATAAGCTTGGGCCGACGTAAGTCGGTATACCCAATTTCATCATCTTAATATTTGCAACCTGTAGAGTGCGCACAAGAATGCATGGACAGACAGACAAATGGACGGACGGACAGACGGACATCGTTAAGTCGAAATAAAAACTAATTCTGAGACGATCGGTATACTATAAGGGGGATTAGGTCCAATATTTGTTGGTGTTATAAACATCAGTACAAACTTATTATACTCTCGCCACGAAGTGGTGTGGGTATAATTACACCAAAGATCGTTTTAAAAAAATAGGGAAGTCAATATCCAAAAGCACCATTTATTAGAATACTATAATTTTTTATTAAATCGCAGCGGTGGTCAAAAATTAACCTGTTACTTTATACATTTCACCGTTGTGAGCACGTCGTTCTATAAATTTTTGTATGGAAAACGGAATTTGGAAATTCCGAAATCGTATTTTAGGAGACACACTAATAAACAAACATTTAAACGACGTTAATATATACCCAGTGTAGAAAATCATTACCAGATATATGGTTATGTAACTACATACTTGGTAATGGTAACTAGTTACTTTTGTTATTACATTTCTTATTACCTTTATATGGCGATGTCGCGAAAAATAATGAGTTGTCGTTACACACCAGCATACGACAAATCAAAAAATATATCGTTACCTATGTGCTTACCAGTACTGACAAAAATAATGAGTCTAAAAATAGATTTTCTAAAAAATAAATTATATAACAAAAAATATTTTTTATTGTATATTTTTTTTTTAAAAAATTTGCTGGTGCGGGAATCGAACCTGGGTCTACAGATTGCCAGTCAACAGCTCTACCATCTGAGCTATATCGACATGTACACGCTGAAAAAAAACGTCCTGTCACAAACATATTTTTGCTGGTAATATATATATATTTGCAGAAATTGTTAAACATATTCGCCGTGTTTTTACTAGAAACAATATATATTTGCATGCAAATATATTATGTTTGCCTGTAAATATATAATTTTTGGATGAAATGAAATGACGCTATCGACAAATATTATATGTTTGGCAGCAAACATATAATATATGTGTCATAAACAAATTATGTTTCCATGCAAATACTATATATAAATAATATATTTAGTTATAAAGCAATTATTAATATATGCCAAACAATAGGCGTATTTATTCTACTCTCCAAATTTCTCTATATTTTAATGGAAAAACATAAAAAGTAAAATTAATACATCTACTGTTTGGCGATTATTTAATAACTAAATATATTATAAATCACATTGAATTTTACATCTAATACAAATCTTTCATTGAAAAACAATAACTACAATCTCTTCATTTATTTTTTATTTATTTTTATTAACAAATATTAATTAAAAACTCTTATAATAAGTTAATACTTTAATATACACAATTAAATAATTTTTTTTTCTTTTTAACACAATTTTATGTTTTATTTATACTAATTTATTTTATTTTTTCACATCTTTCACAATAAAATTAATAAATAAAGGAAAAATATCACTAAATTTTATGACTAGATGCAGTCTAGCTAAACTAAACAATTTCCAACTACAAAAGTTATAATGGCTACATACAACTTTATATGTATCAAGAATGGAATTCGCCGTTTTTCCAAATATATGTTAATTGTATCCACCAATATAATTATTACCGGGAAATATATGTATAGTAACTATAAAAACAATATAATTGGAAGCACACTGCAAATACATATATGGTAGTTTGTAAACATACATTGATTACCTCCAAACATATACAAAAACGTCTTTTTCCTCCGTGTAATATTTAATAGATAAAAACACAGCTTACTCGCCAACATACAAAAAATCAAAAAATATGTGGTTGCATATATCCTTACCAGTGTTTAAAAAATATTGAGTCTAAAAATAGATTTCAAAAAATTTTCAAAAAAATTATTTTCTATTTGAAATAATGATAGAAATAAGTAATTATCAGTAACTCATTATTATATGTTTTAAAATAATACAGAAGGTAAGTGGGTGTTATTACTGGTAGTCCAAAAAATAATGATATCCCTAGTAAAAATGATTTTTATATATTCATATATGATTTTTATACAATCATTTATGATTTTATACAATTATAACTTGTCGAGTATTGTGAAATATATATTTTTATATGATTATATCAAAAGATATTTAATTATATAAAATTATATTAACCAGATCCACCATTTTTCGGATCAAATAATATATTTTTTATATAATTATATTAACCCATACATGATTTGATCCGTAAAATGGTGGATCTGGTTAATATAATTTTATATAATTAAATATCTTTTGATATAATTATATAAAAATATATGTTATTTAAAAATCATATCTGATTATTTAAAAATCATTTTTACTAGGGATGTCATTACCGTTTCTTTACTGGGTATATTAGGCACAGTTCTTTATTATACAGTAGGATACAATTTTGTTCAATATATGTAGCAATATTATATTTTTATTAAGTCGATTACCAAAATGTTCCAAAAGACCATATTGCCTTCAAAAAAATGAAGTGTTATATCCGCTAGAGGAATAACAAATAATGAAAAAAGGATATTAAAATACATTTTAATTTTCTGAAATTTTTGTCAGAGATGTACCCGTCATCAGTGAAGAGTTTGCCATCAAAAAGTCATTTTCGAAAAATCTTCCGATAGAGCGTATTGAATATAGGTTCTCGAAATGTTTTATATTTCTGAATGGATTTATCTCAGTTTTATAATTGAAGATTTGTCACAGACTCCTTTATTTTTAGATATCAACAAAGTCAACATTTTCCAGCTATAGTCAACTTTAACATAAAATTAAAATAGAAAATTGCAATTTGTTTATAAATTAAGTAATATGAGATGTTTACTAGACCCGACTAAAAAAGTTTTCATATAATCTTATATGATTTGATATAAATTTAAATGTTTATATGCGTGGCTTTACATAACCATATACATTTATATTAACACTTTGGTTTTATAAATATGTTTAATATAACGTTATATATAATCATATGCGATTTGGTCTCCAGCCATATATTAAGAGATCTGCAAATATAGTTCATACATAATTATATATAATGGCATATAAGCTTTTATAAACCATATAATATCAAAATATATAACAAAGTTAATAGAAAATTGTATTAATTTTATATATAATTATATCTGACATGATATCTAATTATACAAAATTTTATAAAGTTTAATTGGAATTTTAAATTAAAAATAAAAATTAGAAAAACATATGTTGAAATAAATATGGTTTAAGTTCAGTTATTTTTTCCGTGAAAAAAATTAATTTTGAAAGTTATTTTTTTATTTTATAAGACAGTTGTTCCGACAAATTTTTGTAATGTTTTATTTTGTCAGCTATTTCCAAGTTTATTAAAAAAATTTTTTCTAAACATTAAGCATTAGTATTTAATATGAATGAAAATAAGTGATCTCAACAATATTTACTAAAATTTTATTTGAAAATCTTCATCAAATTATATGTATTAATATATTTGAAGTTAGATAGACCCATTTTTCGGATCAAATTGTATCAGGTTAGATAACATGCTTATCTCGCTTGATATAATTATATATTCCAATATTCGGATCAAATTAGATATGGACGTATATATGGGTTTATATATGGTGATATATGATTATATAATATCTTTTTTAGTCGGGGAGGTACAAATTTAAATATTGGAGATTATTTAGTTAGAATACTTTCATCGCAGATTATTTATTGACCAAACCGTGAAAAAAGAGAAATCCCGAGTAAAAAAGTTTTGATATAATCATATATTATTTTATGTAATTACCCAGTCAGAAATATACAAACAGGAAAGCGGTGGAAAAGCACTTTAACAGGTGGTACAAGTACTGGCAAAAAGTGCTTTCCCATATCCAAAATGATAACATCATTAGACAAAAGGACCGGCTGTTCAAAAAGCGACGGAAAAGCACTGGAGAAACAAAATTTTTGAACGTTGGCGAAACGCTGGAAAAACCAATAAATAGGTGGTCTGGAAATATATTTTCCTAAATTAAATTTAAAAAAAGTTCTTATGTATTTTTTTTGGTCCTGCCGTGATTTGAACCCAGGCCTTCAGATTGGCAGACGACTGCTCTACCCACTGAGCTAACGAGACATATAATATTTGATAGCTAAACACATAAATAAGTGATAATCGCTGGACAACTACTGGCTGTGCGAAAAAGATAGCACTGGCAAACAGTTTTTTGGAACTAATATGCCAGCGTTGGGAGAGCAAAAAAAAAGTTGGTCTTAAAGAAGCTTTTTCACAAACATAAAAATTGATTTTATAGAACAAAAATAATTTTAAATTAAAAAAAAAACAAAAAAAAATTTTTGCTTGCAACCGGATTTGAACTCGGAACCTCCTGACTACAAACCTTTTTTAACGAAGCGTCAGCATTTTTATAAAATCATTGCGATACCAGTGAATTGGTTTTTGTACCACTGGTAACATTGGCTGCAAACCTTGGCATATCACTCTTAGACCATTCTTTGCCAGTGTTTTTTTTTATAAACCACCGAAATTTTTGTTAAACAAATGCTGGAAGAACGCTTTTTGCAAGCGCTGGCAAAGCGTCCCAAATGAGTGGTCTCCCAGTCATTTATTTTCAACACCATGGTTACGCCAGTGGTATGCCAGTGCTTGATTTTTTGTACCACTGGCGATTTCTGATTGGGTACATATAGTAACTTATAGTTATATATGGCCACATATGCTTTTAAATTGAAACATGTATACTTTTATATAATCATATATTAGATATATTTTTCCTCAAAGGTTTTAATATGGAGACAAATGTGAGCTTATATTATTACATATTGGCCTACATATGTGTACGTATGTGCTATATATAAGTACATATATAATTTAGTATGACACTATACATAATAATATAAAACTATATGTGGAGCCATATAAGAAATATTTTATAATTTGTGTTAGTTATGATTATATATTGACGAATATGAACCCATATATAACTTAATATGGTTTCATATCTACAATTTTTTATGATTTCTTTAACATATAACAATATAACGTTCTTTATAAAATTATCTATAATCATACATGAGACTAATTAATTGGTGATTTCATTACCATTAAATTGAAACTAATGCTAATGAAATTTTTGGCATAATTATTACTTGGACTAATGCTAATGCTTTGAAATACATCGTTTTCATTACTAATGCCATTGTATAGTAAATTCATTACGATTACTAATGCCTCAATTATAAGAAAGAATTGGCATTTGTAAACGTCATTTTATAGATTTCAAATTCATTTCTGAGCTTGCAAATGCGGAATGCGAAAAGGGTTTTGTGGTATAAAAAATTAATTAAAATACTTAATCAGCGATTTACATTGTACAAAGGAATATATTGATGCAAGAATTTAACTTTTTGCAAAATTATTTTCGCAAATTTTTTTTTTTCAAACTAACCGTCTTTGGTATAAGTTATGGGTATTATAGTAACCAGATTCTAATTTTACAAAAACCACACTTAAAAAATTGCAAAATAATGGCGGAACGCAAAAAAAAGCTTTATGGTACAAAAACTTTATCAGCGATTTTCATTCTGCAAATAAATATTTATACTGATATAACAATTTTCCTTTTTGCAAATTTTTTTCCGCGACATTTTTCCGCGATTTTTTTTTTTCAACTAGCCACCGAACTTTGTTCTATGAAATGGGTTTATAGTCTCTAGATTATAAATTTAAAAAAACCGCACTTTAAAAATTGCAAAATATTCGCGGAACGCGAAAAAAGACTTTATAGTACAAAAGTTGAATTAAGAAACTAAATCAGCGATTTTTATTCTGCAAACATACATACTGATGTAAGAATTTTCCTTTTTTTAAATTTTTTTTCCGCGACTTTTTTCGCGATTTCTTTTTTCAATTAATCACAGAACTTTGTTCTATGAATGGGGTATTATTGTCGCTAGATTATAAATTTAAAAAAACCACACTGAAAAAATTGCAAAATGACCGCGAAACGCGAAAAAAGACTTTATGGTACAAAAGTTGAATTAAAAAACTAAATCAGCGATTTTTATTCTGCAAACAAACATACTGATGTAAGAATTTTCCTTTTGTAAATTTTTTTCCCGCGATTTTTTTCGCGATTTCTTTTTTCAATTAATCACAGAACTTTGTTCTATGAATTGGGTATTATAGTCCCTAGATTATAAATTTTAAAAAACCACACTTAAAAAATTTGCAAAATAACAGCGGAACGCTTAATGAAATTTTTTTGCCATTAGCATTAGTCAACTAATGATAATGAAATTTCAATGCCAATGAAAAAATCCCAAGTATGTCTATAATTATATATCATCCCACATAAGCAATTTTTTCAAAGTGATTTTATATAAAAATATATAAGGTCCATATAAAACCGTATTATATTATATGTAGTTGCATGTTAACAATGATTTTGAACTAGTTTCAGATTTAGTAATTACTAGGGATTGGCGCGTTACACGAAATGTTCGTGAGTCACTTTATTCACACGTGATCGTGAGTAATAGTTACTATACTCAAGTGATTCGTGCGTGAGCGCAAGAACATATAACTCGTGCGTGATTCGTGTATTAGCGTGAGTAAGAATATATAACCCGTGCATGATTCGTGTGTGAGTTTATTTTTTGCATCATGTTTTTAGTAATTTTTACTGTTTTTCGTGAGAATTTTCTGATTTTAAGTTTTTAATATACTGCGAGAGTAAGAAACGAAATGTTCGTGAGTGAGTAATTTAATTTTGTTTATGAGTGTGAGTCAAAAATGGCTCACGCATCCATAAAATTAACAACACTAAAGCCTTAATACGAAATTCTCTATACTATAACGTAAACTTGACTGATTTCTTATATCTTGGTCCCGGGAATTCCCGGGAATCCCGCCCTTTTTTCAATCCCGCAATCCCGGGAATTTTGTGCGGGATTTCCCGGGATTTTTTTTTATTTTTTACAGAAGTTTTAGCTATTAAATATTGCAATTTTTGAAGCTAAATAAATTTAAATTTAAAGTATTGAATTGAAATTAATTAAACAAGAAATATTTTATATTAAAAAATGCGATTTAAAATTTAATAAACTGAATTAGTATAAAAAAACATATTATTTAGGCCAAATTGATTTTGGATGTGAGTTGAATTTGATTAAGTTAAACCGAAAACACATACTCG
The DNA here is from genome assembly GCA_949987735.1 of Leucophora obtusa. Lineage (NCBI taxonomy): Eukaryota > Metazoa > Arthropoda > Insecta > Diptera > Anthomyiidae > Leucophora > Leucophora obtusa. Next base: position 94,600,615 of record OX465299.1, on the reverse strand, counting down.
AACTTCAGAAAAATTTTGTTTCTTTAAAATGGTGATCTTTGTTCAAATAAAGCAATATATTCAACATCCGTATCTCAGTTCCAAATACCTCCAAAAACACCAGGCATTTAAAAGTTAGGAATATTTTCGTATTTTCAATTGAGTATTTTGAGGTTTTTTTCACTTCAAACAAGTTTATTTAAATTCAAACTGCTATTCCTTTATTTCAATTGTATTTTTTAAATATTATTCAGATGCATTTTCAAATTATTTTGGATTTCTTTATAAGTTAATTTAAAATACAACTATCCAAATTTAATAATTTCTTTTTAAATATTTGCGGATAAAAAATTTCTATTCAAAAGATACCAATTAAAGTTAAGGAACTATTTAATGAATGTTTTTCGTTCAATTTGAGATCAAATATTATCACATTTTCTTTTAAATTATTTTGAAATTAAAAGAGAGATGATACAATTTTTACAAGTAAATTACATACATATAATAAAAATTAAAAAATTCTATAAGGCCAGCAGGATAGAATACGTATTTTCGGATCCTGCTAAAAACCCATCCTCTATATTCTATGCTTTTATGGGTTAATAATTGATGATGAACTATTTATTAAATTGAAACAAATAAGCAAATTTAAACAACTCAATTAGACTAACATCAACGAAATTCTTACAATGTTATTTTTATCCTGCTGCTTGGAATTCAACTCTGATCGACAACTTATGAAGCATATATTTATGAACGACAACGAACTGTTAATTTTAAATTCATATTCTAATTATTTTTTAACCTACAACATAAATCCATGTTGATAGTAAATATATTACCTAAATAGTAATTCGCGGTTTAAACTATTAAACGAATTGATCTATAAAAAGTGAAAGTACTGCATATTTTATATTTAGCTCACCTTTTAGGATATATTAAGTAGATTTTATCATGGGTACAACCAAAAGACGAACTTTGTCGGACGGTGTTTTAATAGAAATCGGGTTTTTTCAAGTACAACGGATTTATTTTGTAACTAGCGGGAATTCCCGGGATCCCGGGAAATTCAGAAAAAAATCCCGCTGTCCCGGGAAATGAAAAAGTCCGGGAAAAGAAAAACCCTAGTTGAATATCATAATCCTATTAACTTTAAAATTTCAGTGTTGTTAACTTTATTTTAAAATTACTAAAAACAAAGAAAAAATTGTTCATGTTTAAGGCACAGTCATGGTAAACCTGGATAAAAGTAATGGTAGATTTATCGAAATTATAGGATCTCTAGATACTGCATATCTTTTTTTATTTAAAAATTTTTTGTATATAGTTAGATATGTTCATAATATAATATGATAAAAAGTATAAGGTCAATATTTAGATATAATTGTATCAAACTATGTCGACTTTTATAACATTTTATATAATTTTATACAAAAAGATATAATTTTATGTAATTGGATGAGGACAAAATTCGGATACGTATTGAATTGCATAAAATTGTATCAAATTGTATACAATTGTATACAATTCGATACAATAAGACGTTCTCATTTTTCGGATATAATTATATCTAATTACATAAAATACTATATATAATTCAATATAACTTTATATGGCTCCATATCATTGTTTTTACTTGGGATTTCAATTTTAAATGCATACCCGGGTAAAAATCTTAATATGGTGTCATATATAATTATATCTTATTTGATAAGTCCCCACATACAACCACATACAGCTTGATACGAAAAATGGGTCATCTTCATGTGCCTTATTATATAAAATTAGATATAATTTGATACAGTTTGATCTGAGATTTATCCATATCCAGGACATCATGTTATATCTAATTTGATATAAAAATATCTGATTTAATATAATTTTGTCTAATAGTAGGTATACTTTTTATGCTTACCAGCTATTAAATTGACATTGAAATTTGTATAGTTTGAACAATTTTAAAAACCCAAATTTTATAACCCCGAGTAAAAACGTTTGTATATAAAAATGTATAATTTTGTATACTCATATATGTTTTTGTACAGCAGTATATATAACCGCACATAATTATATGTATCCATATATAATTTTTTCTTTCTCAAAAAATTGTAATATGATGTCATATTTAGTTGCATCTTATTACATATCGATCAGTATATAATTGTATATTGCATTTACAATTCGATACGGATAATCCAATTTTATATGACGTTATATATACCTATTTAGTACATAATCCAAAATAATATATCTTTTTATATGATCTAATTTTTCAAAAAACACGATTTCGTTTTGGATAGAATTATATATACCCCATTAAGAGTCACAGTAGAAAATTGACAGTTCCCTTTGTGATATAATTTTATATTACATCAAACACTAGACAAATTTTTTGTCTCACTTCGTATGTAATCATATCTAAGGACTTTTGGCAAAACAATTTAAATCGACTTAAGAACGTTTTCCAAAATTTTTGACGACAATATAACTTTTAAATTCGCATATTTCTGTGTATTCCTCATATTTTATACACTAAAATATGTAAAACCTCTAAAATCAACTTTTTTCGAAATTTTATTAATTTCCGTTTGACAAAAGAACATATTTTATTTGCAGCATTAGGAATTTTCACTATAGTCTATTTTACACGCACAATTTTAAAAAGAAAGTAATAAATTGTAACATTTATTTTTTTGTATTTTTGCAATCACTGTTGAAAGGATAAGTGAATTCTTAAATCATTTTCACGAAACTAATTATTTTTCCTTAAGCTCTTAAATTTTGTTAAAATTTTAAACTTCCTTTTCGAAAACAACCTAAGTCGAAATGAGTTACAAAATCTCAAACAATCGATTCAAAGTTTTTTTTTCAAATTTTCTTTAGACAAAAGGATTTATACTTTTGAAGGTAATTTTATCAGAGGCTCCCGAGTAAAAATAATTATATATAATCATATGTGGCATATATTACAATATATAATTAGACATGTGGTTATGTATATCCATATATAATTATATATTACGTTTTTTCCGAAAAATTTTCCTTATATTATGCCATATATAATTTCATCTAATTAGATATCGGCCTTCATAATATTAGATATGGCATATATAATTATATATTACATAACATGGTTGATCTTATTGCATATATAGTTATATATAGAACTATATCTTAATATATATGGTGGCATTTTAGCAATATATAATTATATATGGTATCATTTAAACAATATATAATTATATATGGTGACAGTTAAACTAGATATTATCATATATGGTGCCATTTAAACAATATATGGTCATATATGGTACCTCATAAACCAAATCTTTAATTCAGTTCCAGATATGATAATATATGGTACTATATATAGTGCGATATATATTTATATATGGTGTTATTTAAGCTATATATTATCATATATGGTGCCATTCAAACCATATATTATCATATATGGTGCAATTTAAACAATATATGCCCATATATGGTACCTCATGAACAATATTTTTAATGCAGTTCCACATATGATAATATATTCTACCATATATAGTGCCATATATATTTATATATGGTGTTATTTAAGCAATATATTACCATATATGGTGCCATTTAAACCATATATTGTCATATATGGTGCCATTTCAACAATATATGCTCATATATGGTACCTGATGAACGACATTTTTAATACAGATGCAGATATGATAATATATGCTACCATATATAGTCCCATATATATTGATATATGGTGTCATTTAAACAATATTAATATATAGACATATATGGTATCATTTAAACAATATATTGTCATATATGGCACAATTTAAACAATATATGGTCAAATTTGGTACTACATCAACATTTTGAATACAATTCCATATATGGTTTAATTTGAATAATGTAAAACTATGTATGGCGCTATAAAAAATAATATCAGATATGTTACTTCATTAACAATATTTATAATACAGTGTCATATATTGTAATATATGTATATCATTCAATATATATTGATGTATGGTAATGGTACAATAATTCCAATATCAGTTGAGATACAATTTGTGGGTCCATATCAACAATTTGTTCACGTACATTTAACATATATATATGTACATTTAAGTTATAATTTATAAACACTTTATAAAGTTAAATAGTTCCATAAACCTCGTCTAACTGTATAGAATGTTTATGAATATACGATTTAATATATAATAATTACAACTAAAAATTGGAGCCATTATCTAAAATTCAATTTAATGTTAACTTATAATAAAATAAAAATGTATTTCATAAAAATAAAAATATAGTGTTAATATACAATGCTGGCAAACCGTTGGCGATGGTCGGTTATGCGTTGGCAGAACGTTGCATTAACTATCTTGGCAAAAAAATATATTTCAAAAAACATTTTTGAAAAAATTGAGAAAACTTTTTTTTAATATTTGCTTTTAAAAACATGAAATTTAACCCAGTCCACCAGATTGTCAGCCAAGACCTCTACACTCTAATCTAACGAGACTTGTTATAGATGTGTGATAGCTACAAATTAAATGAATGATAAAAGCATTTCGAGCTAACTTATAAGCATCGAAAAAAGGTATTCCAGAAATTATTAAAAGTATTTTAGAAAATTTTAATTGTATATCACAAAATATTATTTGCACTTCATAAACTACAATATTACGCAAATTTAATTATTTATTTATTTAGTTGTGTCCAGAAATAATGAAATCTATTTCAGAATTTCATAGCTAATAGAGAAAAATTTCTCAAATACATTTCATAATTTCGGAAATACGATTGATAATTTCTGAAATACAGTTTGATAATTTCTGAAATACAGTTGTGAATTTCGGAAATACAATTAATAATTTCTGAAACACAATTGATAAAACTGAACTTCAATTGACTAGTTCTGAAATACAATTCATAAATGTGAAAAATAATTGATGAGTTCTGAAACACAATTGATAAAACTGAAATTCAATTGATTATTTCTGAAATACAATTGATAAATTTTAAAACAATTAATACAATTGGAAATGGTGTAGAGCGTCAAAAAGATGTAAATAAAATTAGTTTATTCAAAGATTTCAATTTAATAAAAAAATAAATATATAATTTTATAAAAAAATTTTAATTTTATAAAAAGAAATTAATTTTGTAAAAGAAATGCATATTGAACTCGTTACCTTCTGAGTTTAAACCTTATTTTAACAAAATATTGTAATTTTTATACAATCAGTGCTCTGCCAGTCTATTATTTTTTGAACAGTTGGGAATATATGTCTGGGATCTTATTTAATCCCAAATAAATGGAGATCTTACGTAGTATCCAAATATAATGCGGCATCTAATTTTATCTGTCATTTTTATGGATACTTTTAGATGTCAATCCCCAAATATATTGCTGTTTCTAATTCGATCTGCCATTTTAATACCGAAAAAAATTGCTGGATCTAATTCGATCTGGCATTTTTCGGATAAATTTACATCCAAGTTTATCCCTAAATATATTGCTGGATCTAATTCGATCTGCCACTTTTTCGGATCAAATTAGATCTAAGTTTATCCACAAATATATAGCTGGATCTAATTCGATCTGCCATTTTTCGGATCAAATTAGGTCTTACTAAATCCCAAAATATATTGTTGGATCTAATTTTATCTGCTAATTTTGTATTCAATTTATATCCAAGTTTATCCACAAATATATTGCTGAATCTAATTCGATGTGCCATTTTTCGGATCAAATTAGATCTAAGTTAATCCACAAATATATTGCTGGATCTAATTTGATCTGCCATTTTTCAGATCAATTTATATCTAAGTTTATCCACAAATATATTGCTGGATCTAATTCGATGTGCCATTTTTCGGATCAAATTAGTTCTAAGTTTATCCCCAAATATATAGCTAGATCTAATTCGATCTGCCACTTTTTCGAATCAAATTAGATATACGTTTATCCACAAATATATTGCGGGATCTAATTTGATCTGCCAAAATTGAGATCAAATTAGATCTAAGTTTATCCCCAAATATATAGCTGGATCTCATTGGATCCGCCATTTTTCGGATCAAATTAGATCTAAAAATATCCGCAAATATATAGCTGGATCCGCCAATTTTCGGATCAAAATAGATCTAGGTTTATCCCCAAAGATATCACTGGACCTCCCAATTTTGAGATACAACTTGATCTTAGTTTATCCCCATATATACAATGGGATCGAATACGATATGATTGGATACACCCAATTTTGAGATCTAATTGGATCAGCTAGATATTACAGCAGATCTTAAACAATATCAATTGAATTGCGCGAGATCAATTTTTTTTACTCGGGCTGTTAAAAATAAAATTTGCGATGGAAAGAAATTCTTAGAAAATTTATACAAACAGTTTAAACCAACAGTAAAGGTGTTTGTGCTTTCCTGTAAAATGTCCTTTTGTCAAAATGCAAAAAAGTTTAATACCTTTCATGAAGGTCTGACAAACTCTAGGTAAATATTTCTGTATACATTTAGGATTTCAGTGAAATTTATAGTGCATAAACCGGATACAACAATATTTGATTTTCTATATGTTTGTACCATTTCAGCTATAATTTTATACCACTATTAGGGTTTGGGGTTCGGGAATTCCCCGGAAATCCCGGGAAAAGTTTGCCGGGAATTCCCGGGAAAATAATATATTTTTCCCGGGAAAACGGGAAATTTTAAAAATATTAAATTTTTTAAATTGTTTTTGTTTCGAATAGAATTTTTTAATTTTAGTCATAAAAATACCAAAACAAAAATGTCATTGTTAAAATCTTTTAAAAGGGAATACATTTATTTGACACACAAATAAATCTTTGCCAAGTAATTAATATAAAGGAGTATTAAAAATTTTAAATTTAAAATACTCCTTTATATTAAGGGTCAATAATTTTATAAGTAACGTTTTCATTAATAAATGTGAAAAGAAAAGACTGGTTAACGGTGGTATCTAAATTTGGTTATCCGACATCTAAATTTGGTTTACAAAAAAAAAAAATTGATGGTCATGCAACTTCTCTTGAAGAAAACAACAACAAGAATAACGTTTCAGCTAAAATTAGCAAAGTACCCGAAGAAAAAAGTGTAAGCTGAATAGGCATTAAAGGTTTTATGGTAGGGCAAACATTTCCTGAAATGGTATCCAAATTAGCCGCAGTCAATCCGCATCATAACTAGATCTTCGTTTATTCGAGAAATTTTTTATAATAAAAACCTGGCAATGCAAAAAAATTAAACCGATGTAAAGAACATTATATTAAATTACTACAATCATGTAAAAGATATCATGATAAAAGAAATATCGAGCAATATTTCTAACAATAGGAGATTTACTATAATCTCTAGATGAATGGACAAGAATATCACAAAAGAGATATTTGAACATATGTATAAACGGAAATAATTCATTTTATAAACTGGGGTTGGTTTATATATCAGGAAGATGTAATGCTGATGAAATAAGAAGAATTGTAGAAATAAGACTAGAAGAGTTTTATTTGTCTTTGGAAAATAACATTGTGGCCACCATATCTAATGGGCCAAGTGTAGAGTTTGCTAAAAACCGAAAAAATTGAAAACCGCGGTTTCGGTTATTTTTCGGTTTTCTTGTGATATTAATTGAATTGCTATTAAATAATTTAATATGTATAAAAATTAAATTGTATAAAAATTAAATATTTTAATACATATTTATTAAAATTCGATTGAATTTCTCACTCGAATAAAGCCAATAAAGCCATATCCGGGGGGAAAAATGCGGAAACCGTTATACATTAAAATTTGTATTCTTTTTTCGGCAAATAAAGCTGTATTTAAAGAGTTAAACCGAAATTTAGCAATTTTTTTTTTTAAATAAAATAATAATAAAATTTTATACAATAAATTTCGCGGACTACGAAATAAAACTTTTTGAAAAATAAGCGGTGAAAATCTGAACTGAATACGTGAAACTCAATACATGACTTTTTGGTGCAATTTTTTTTCTAAAATTATAACCCTCAGGAGCTAAGCCCTTTTCGAAATTCAAGACTCAATAATATGTAATTTAATTAACTTTTTTAATTGTTTTTAGTATTTTTTAAAAATCGACTTATTTTTGTCGGTTTTCGGTTTCGGCTTTGAGGTTTCAAAAACCGCGGTTTCGGTTTCGATTAAAACCGAACAGCAAACTCTAACCAAGTGTGATGAAACGGTTTGTTTCCGACAGTCCAGTAGTAGGTGCTTTCTGCTGGAATCATGCAATTCAATTAGCAGTGCTGCGAGTAATTTATGTGAAATCAAATGTTCAACATTCTGATATTTTTTACTTTGAATTCTCACTACACAGACTGCATTCGTACTGAAACAGTGTTTTTTTTAACAAAAATTACTTATATAGGTGGTTTTCATTAACAATTTAGTTCAAAAATATCAAAATTAAATTTTTTCATTCCCGTTTCCCGGGAAATAAAAAAGTCCGGGAAATCCAAACCCTAACCACTATATAAAGTTTGATCAAATTATATCGCGCCATTATTCGGATACATTTATATCTGATATCATCAAATTATAACTGAATTGATGCAAACTTATGAAATTATATGGGCTCATTTCTCGGATAAAATTGTATCCATTTTTTTTAATCGGGACATAAAATAAAAATTTAGTTGAATGCTTTTGTCTTCTAAATCGTACGCATCATTTTTTAACATGATTTTACATACAAAAAAAATCACGTGAAAATTATTTGGCTATGGAGTAATTAACTCTTAGTTTGCAGACTATTACATTTGATGTTGAACTACATACACAGAAAAAAAAAATTCATACATTGAATGAATTTTTTAATAAACTGTATGAATTGAACATGATTTATTTTTCCCAAAACTTTTTCATTCAGAGTATGAATTTGTTTATAAATAGTATAAAAATAATAATACTATGTATGAACAAAGTTTTTTCAATGTATGAACTTTTCATTCTAAATGAAAAAAAAATATTGGAAAAAAATTTCTTATAAGATACCTACATAGATGCATTTCTGCATTCTTGGATGAAAAGTAATGGCAATTTTTGTTTAAATATATTTATTGATATGCATGTATCACAATTTTTTTTACAAACTAATACATATTACTAAAATAAAAAATGTATTCATATAAACTATTCAATGCTCTGCATATTAACCAAACAGATTTGAAGTCATGTGTAACAAGCGATGCATTTCTTCAAAATTTGATTGTGGATGCACTTGGGGTGAAATTTGATAATTCGTGTGAAACTTAAACTCTTGGGGGGAACAAAATTGCTTGAAACTTCGAATACAATCCTCAAATCATTCTCAGTAAACAATCTTCTCGTGGATTACAATAAAACTAGAAAATTTGTGTTAAAAAAAACGTTATAAATACAGAAAATACTCGTCGATAATGTGTATTAACAAACCTGTATCAATATCTTCGCTGTCCATCCACGCGTTAAAATTAAGTTTTTGTTACCGAAAATTGTTGACTTTTTATGTTTCTTTTTATTTTGTTTAATTAGTTAAAAAAAATCAATTGTCACATTTACATTTTTGTTTCCAAAACGACTTGATATTTAAAAAAAAAAACAAAAATAAAATATTTCATAAATCGAATAAATTTATTCATTCATAGTATGAATATAAATCAATAAATGCTATTCATACTATTTATGAACAAATTTGGTTCTGTGTATATATTAATTTCTACGGGATTATATAGAAAGTTATATAAAATTATAAGAATATATTTTTAGTATGACGACACATACAGTGTTATATAACTTAGTATCGAACCATATATTATCATATCGCTCACTACATATATTTTGATTAGTTTTATATGGCTTATGTAGTTATATGGAGTCAGATTTGGGGGTATGTAAAAACATCATTTACCATACAAAAAATTTTTTGAAAAATAATATCAGATGTAGTTGTATATAATGATATGTGTCTTAATGTGACTCAATTCATTGTCAGATATAACCCAATCACATTATATATGACAATATATAACTATTTTTACTCGGGTATATAGGGAATACTATAGCAGCTTTCAAAACGTGCAGTATATCAAATTAAAGGGCATATTTCATAATTTTAAAATATTGCGAAAAATAGCGTTATTACTTTCAACTTTGCATTTTTTTTGCAAAAAGTTTATTAAAAAAATTAATTTCTCTACAAAATCGGTTTTGCAAATATTTCTTAAACTATAGCTAACTTTAGAATGCTAGCGCCATATTCGTGATCTGCGTCCCAAAGTCTATTAGAAACGATGTGTCGCAATCGCGATGCCTCAAATTTTTCTTATTTTGTTGTTCTGTGTAATGTTTCAAAATAAATGAATACTCAGATTTAGTATAAAATAAACCTAATGAGAATTTATAAAATTTTATAAAAATTTATTTAAAATATCAGTTACTGATACACAAACATTTATAAAAAAAATAAAATAACTATATAAATTAACAAACAGAAAATAACAACAATATATAGATGTTTATCTTTTTTATGAAAAGCGAATAAAATGAAATGAGATTAAAAAAAATTCCAAAAAATTGCAGTTTTGAGCAATTATTAAATAAATCTATTGGATTAATTTTTAAGTGACACCTTCTGAAATAATATATCTCTAATTATATTATTTCAAAAGGTGTCACTTAAAAGTAATATATCTCCACATCGTTGTAACTTGTTGGTTGGACAATATTTTTTTGTGTGTACATTACCAGATACATTACCAAATATTTACATCATTTAGATAACAATATGAGATATTGTAAGATGTTTATTTTAAAAATTGATTTGTCTATGGAAATTTTTTTAAAAAGTTACCAACACTAGATAAAAATGTAAGTACGAATATGAATTGTAGAGTGAAAAACGTATGTTTAAAGTCTTAATCAAAAAAATATCTGTAATTAAATTTAATCAATGTTTAGAACAAAATCAGAGATTAAAATCTAAGATTAATTAAGACGTAAACAGTGATTTTCTTCTTAATTATTGTTTAATATGACATAAGATACCAGACCTTATTTTCTTTTGAATATTCACATACATTTCTGTAACGAAATTTTTCATAAACCTGTTAAGTCAGCCCAGCAAAATATTGGTAATGACACCTCATTACTATCTGCATTACCAAAAATGATATAGCATTACCTTTTGCATTATTTTATAATATAAAATAATGACTTCCTATTAACGGGCTATTGTATTCATTGTTTCTAAATATAAAATAATGACTTACTCGCAATAGTTTAAATAAGTACTCTTTACACAGTTAAATTTTATACATTTTTATTTATTCTTTGTAAATATGTTTTATATTTAAATTTTTATGACGAGTCCTAAAATCACGCACTAGAAAAACTTAAATTTTTGTGCATGTATTTCTTTAAACTCATAGTATTTGTGTAACTCCTTATTTTTAAGAATCAAGTAAGCAATCGGATAACCACCCTACGGGAAATTTTAACAAACTATCACCGAACTGGCCCCTTTACATGAAATAGACTGGTCACTTTTACATGGCGTTGTCATAGGAGGGGGAAATTGACCCCTTGTGACATGTCACAAGACAAATCGTAGGACAGGTTACTGAACTCTCATAAAAAACAAAGTTCAGGGACCTGTCCTGGGATTTGTCTTGTGACATGTCACAAGGGGTCAATTTCCCCCTCCTATGACAACGCCATGTAAAAGTGACCAGTCTATTTCATATAAAGGGGCCAGTTCGGTGACAGTTTGTTAAAATTTCCCGTAGGGCACTTATAATTCAACTTCTTGTAAGCAGGTGTGTAAGCACTTATTATTCAAAATATCACAACTACACTCATTTTTTCGTAAGCGAGCGGGTAAGCGTGACTACTTATAAAAATGACCACGCCAAACAAAAATAATGAGTTTAGACGCCAAAAAATAAGTTGTGCGGAGCTATTAATTTCTATTATATAACCACTTATTTGGTAATGAAAGATTTTGCTGGGAGCCTTAACACGTTTATGAAGAATACCCCTTATCCTAATTAAAAATAGGTACACAAAAATATATGATAATTTGTTTTTTTATTTTATTAAATTTGGATTGTTTGGTTGCGATAACAGAATTATAATTAATTTGGAAAATTCGGTTGCCGCGAGAGAAATTTGGCGGCTGCAATTGAAATATTCGATGGGCAACACATTTCGTTATAAGCACGAATCCCTTTTAATGGTGTATACATTGTTTATTCTTTTTCTGTTGTTAAATATTTAATATAAAATTCTATAATTCTCCTTAAGACCTTTGGATATAATATCTCTAATGTCCTTTTGCACCTCAGTGCGTTCTTCAGATGGCAAATTTCGTAACACGCTTGCCATATGGATGGCATACGCGTCCAGGTCATCATCATCATCGTCTAAAAGAAATCCGATTTTATGGTAATATCACAAATTAGTTTCATATGACGGATCTGTCTCTTTCTTTTTGCATTCTGTTGAAAAATTATTTCGTAAATCTTCTATCACATTAACAACATCTGCATAATCGCCATCCTCATCTACTTCTTTTAGTTTTTCCAACAACATTTTGTAGGTATCATCCCGGGAGGAATTATAAATTTGATTATCTTCAAAAGACATCCATAAACACGGATTAAAACGGTAAATTGAAATGAATTCACTCAAAAATTTGTGGCTGCAGTTACCTAGATCCATTTTCACTAATCACTTTTAAACAAACTTGTTAACACAAGTATCTTAAGAAAACTTTAGTTATAATTTAAATTTCAACTTATTTTTTGCTTTCTTAAGTGCAGCTAATGTTCAGCACCAAGGCTGAACAATAGCAGGTAAAGGCATTTTGTAGAATTTGGATTTTAATTTCATATTCTAGGAATTTTTACCTAGCCTTTGTTTGAATTTGTTATATTTTGTTGTTGTAATCGAGAGAGCATTTATTTTTAATGTATCTTACAGGCAGTGTTGCCATATAGCCAGTTTTAACTGTTTTTTACAGTTTTTTGGGATGCCTAACAGTTTTCCAGTTTTTTCCTGCAAAAAACAGTTTTTTTTTTCAAATTTATGGACATTTTTACAGTTTTTTCTTATTAAATCGGAATATTTGTTTCATTTACAATTTTTTTTATTTTTTTAACTAAAATTTAAGAATTAAAATTTAAAAATGCTTATGCATAATTGTTTATTTGAAAACCTTATAAGGCGTTTATAAAATGAATTTTATATAAAATATTTGTTTTATAAGCCATTTATAAACTTAGAAAGTGAAAACTTACAATAAAACTTTCATATTGTAAAAAATTAGGTACAAATCGAAACATAAATAAATTTAAAAATGCCAATATCAAAATATGCTTATTTGAGAAACGAAACATTTTATTAGCCGAACTTTTCAGATCATTTCTAAATGAAAGATAGAATTTAGAAATTCATATTTTTTTGCAAAAAATTTTAAAACAATGTCTCATAAAAAACGGCCGAAATTGATTATTTATTTTTTTAATAAATATTTGGCAATTATGGATAACAATTTACTACAATTTTTTCAATTATGATCGAGGACAATTCCAAAAAACGTAATTTTTTTAAGGGGTTTTTTACACACCGTCAAACAATTGCTGACCTAACAATACTTAATCCCATGAAAGGTAATTTTATGTGAAATGCAAATCCATAAAGAATATTTTGAAGTACAACATTGACCAGTAAAGTATTCTATCCTAAGCCAGGGGTTAATAAGAAGGCTGTGCAAAAAGTCGATTACTATAAATGCCAAACGCAAATAAATTATTCAAATCTCGATATTTTGAAAATTGAGACCCTGGGATATTTTAGTCCCGGGATACTCAGGGATCCCAGAATTTCTTCTGATTTTTAAATTTTTTTAGAAAAACAGTTTTTCTATAAAGAAACAGTTTTTTTTTACAGTTTTTCTAAAAAAATATATGGTAACACTGCTTACAGGTGTTATTATCAGAAAGTTTGTAAAATAGAGAGAGTGCAATTCTCTACGTAAAGCCCGGTATTTTGTTCGTACTTTTGCGAAAAAAGCTGTCAAACTCCATATAAAAAAAAATGATTTTTCACTTGCGTGGAATTGTTGCGGAATTGCGGTGGAATTTTTTCGATTTAATAGACAGCACCATTTGAAAATGTAGCGAAAAAGTGACATTTGGGTTAATTATGATTGTAACTTTTTATAGACCATAAAAAATTATTGCATTTTAATGTTTTTATTGTAGTTTCACATTTTCGAGAAATACGGTTACTTGAGGGACAGTATTTTCAAAGAAGTCAAAAAAGTAATTTTTCCCCTTGTAAATCGTATTTCAAATTTCAGGACCGATACGGCACGTGTTCCCGTTATACAATCACCTAAATTTTTTGCGTGATGTATTTTTATACCTAATCGAACATTTTTTGGGAGAGGGTACGGCTTTAAACAAGTTGAAAAGTAAGGTCACCCTAATATGGAAAATTATTGGCATTACCCATGGATTACCGCCTGGAGGTGGCAGTACAAATTTGAGGGTATGTTTTATTTTTTTGGTTAATGTACACAGTTGAAAAATTTATAACCCTTTACTTTACTTTTTTTGTGTAAAGTTCAGTAAAATGAGAGTAAGCACAAAATCCTAAATGACAAAATTGCCCAAAAGGAACGCAGAAAATCACTTTTCTAGCCCAAAACTTTGTTAAAAGAAAAAAATGAAAATGCATATAGTTTTAGGCTGACAAATCGCACAGATGCACATATTTTTTGCATTTAAATTTTTTTTTAACTTTGTTCAGTTAATTTTTGTATATAAAAGTTTTATTTTACGTATTTCTTTTCTTAATTAAAATTTTTTCATAATGGTATTATTTGTTTATCATTGCACCTGCTGTCCCTTTTACAATTTTCCGAAGTTAGTAGTAAAAAGAGAAAAACAAATACACCATTTTGAGCGCTCTCATTTGCCCAATTTTCGAGTACGGGAACTCTTTTTGGTAAGAATGGTTTCCGCGGTAACATAAAGGAACAGACCTTTTATGTGCTAATTCAGCAGAAAAATTAAAAGACAAATTTCTTTTATTAATTGCCTGATACTGGTAAAGAAAGAAAGAAAATTTCAATATAAAAATGTTTTTTATAAAATAGTCAGAGGCAAAAAATTTTATAAAATTATCTCCAAGAGCGCAAAAATTTAAAGCTTTTTGAAACTAACAATTATTTTAATTTTTGCATTAAAAAATACAAAAATTGTTTTTTTAAATAATTACAATTAAGAATGGCTTATACCCATAAAATAAAATTTAATTTTTAATGCATTTTCTATGTTGAATGGGAACCCGCCAGAACGGCGAGTTCACAAGGAGGCCATAAGGCCGAAACGCATTTTCTAAGTTCTAAACTAAATTATATATTTCAAGTGTAATTTAATTTCTAATTTATTTCAATTTTCAAAAATTTTAGCTTTTTTTGCCAATATTTAAAATTTTTTCCCATCCGTTTCCGATATGGAGTAGGTTGTTGTTTTACCCATTTTTTGCCAAGCATCGACTCCGTGGGAGTTTTCAGGTTCCAATACTAAATGATAGTAAAATTCCAGAGGATTTTGCAAAGTTAGCTCGTTTTTTTATTTTATGGCCTCTTGAAATATCTGTGTGGCTCGAAACCCAAAAAATTTTGATCATTTTTAGAGTTAGGAACTCTGTTGCGTTCACGAATAAGTTAAATTTCAACTGTTCCTTTCGGTTCTTTTATTTTATTCGGAATTATCAAACAAACCATTGCCATAATATAATCTTATACTGATAGAAAAAATCCTGTGAAATTAGCAAACAAAAAAGATATTCAAAATTAGTTAAAAGGGACCCTGAAAAGAAAGATTTTGAAATTTGTAAATCCTTTTTGCTAAATATTTGAGAAGGATATCATTCACCTATATACTACTGTGTGTGTCCTACTATTTGTTCCAACACTGTCTATTATTATTGTTTTCTTTTAGTTATGACTTCGTGCATACACATACATGGTATCCTTATTATTAGTTTTTGTGATTATTGTTCATTGTGATCTCTATGTTGAAACAAGTGTTTAGAACTAATAATATTAATAATTCAAATAAACAACAAATCTTTATTTGCAAATAATAAAACAAATGTTTATTATTTACATGGTGCCGAAACCCGTCGTAAATTATAACGAAAATAAAATTTTAAATAAAATCTAATAAGAAAAAAGAAAAAAAAGTGAGCAAACAAATTTTGCATAAACTAAAGGTTTTCTAAAAATGGCGGATACTTGCAATTTTTTAAGACCTCCGAAGCCATTGGTAATTGAACACGATAAAGATATGGCAAAGGAGTGGAAACTATGGAAGCAGCAATATGAATATTTCGAAGTGGCAACTGGGTTAACCGAAAAACCTGAAAATATACAATTTGCAACCTTCATGTCAGCTATTGGGTATTCTGCAATACAAATTTACAATTCATTGCCAGCAACATCTAAAGAAGCACTGGCCCAAGTAAAAGGAAAATTTGAAAAATATTTCACACCGAAATTGAACATTACATTTGAAAGGTATAAATTTCATAAAATTGTTCAGAATGAGGGCGAAACTATTGATGAGTACATAACACGACTAAGACTGCAAGCACAAAACTGTGAGTTTCACCAATTAACGGATAGTCTTTTACGTGATCAATTAATTTTGGGAATAAAATGTGATACGCTTCGCACCAAATTATTGTCAGAAGACATAACCTTACAAAAAGCCCTCCAAATTTGTCAAGCAACAGAATTGGCACAAAAGCAAACTACTGAAATACACAACGAAAATGAAAAAAATTTAAATTTAGTAAAGAAAAAATATGAAAAATCCAAAACTTTGGAGAACCATACATTTGATTGCCGTAATTGTGGAAAAAATCATGCCATACGCAGTTGTCCAGCATTTCGTCATATTTGTAAAAACTGCAAACAGAAAAATCACTATGAAAGTATGTGTAAAAGAAATCTAAATAAGAAGTTTTATAAAAACAGTAATGTTGCTTGTTGTGAGGAGCTAAGTGAAGACAGTGATCCCGAATTGTTTATTGGTTGTGTATCACAATATTCTGATAAAAAAGAAGATAAATTTACAGAAATTTTAAAGATTGGTGATGAAAAATACAAAATTAAACTTGATACTGGTGCTGAGTGCAACGTTTTACCAAAAAAAATTGTTGATCAAATCAATTATTTTAAGGTTCAGACAACAATACATCCCTGTAATGTCAAACGTTTGGTATCATTTGGTAATCATAAATTGAAAGTTTTGGGCCAAATATTGTTAAATTGTGAAAGCAGAAAAACCTTGCAAAATCAATTTTAAAATTGTAAATGAAAATGAAAATGTCAAGCCAATTCTTGGGGGTGACACCTGTGAAAAACTCAACTTTATTATAAGAGTCCAACAACTAAAAGTAAAAGATACTCTGTTTGATGGCCTTGGATGCTTGAAAAATTTTATTTACGATATTGACCTGATTGAAAACCCTAAATTCGAAATATGCCCAGCAAGACGTGTGGCTTTTAAAATTAGAGATGACGTGAAAAAAGAAATTGATAAAATGGTAAAAATGGACGTCATCGAACCAACTAATGAACCAACTCCGGCTGTTTCTCCGATGGTGGTGGTACGTAAAAACAACAAAATAAGAATTTGTATGGATCCTACAAGTGTTAATAAAAACTTAAAGCGTCGTCATTTTCCAATGAATACACTGGAAGAAATTTCAGCCCAACTTAGAGGTGCTAAATTTTTTACAATTTTAGATTGCAAAAGAGGCTTCTGGCAAATCCCAGTCTCTGATCGCACAAAAAAAATACTTACCTTTTCAACACCGTGGGGGAGATATTCCTGCAAAAGATTGCCATTTGGTATATCATCAGCGCCAGAATTAAAATAAATTTTAAAATATTAATTTTTGCAACAAAATATTCGTTTTACTTTCACCAAGCTTTTCCAACACGAAATAAAACGATGAAAATAATTCGGATGTGGATCACAGAACAGCAAAAAAATTCGGAATGTTTCAATTTAGAATTTTTTATGTGGATTCGGAACTTAGAAATAAACAAACTCTATTTTCACTCAAAATGAAATGTGTTTTTAGAATAAACTAGAAAAAAATATGGTTCCAAAAAAATTATGCTCGAAATGATGTCAAAGTTGAAAAACTTAGAAGAATTCATTCTTTTTATAATGATCTTTCACGTTTCATTCGGTTTGTAAAAGATTAAAACAAATGTTGCGTTTTTAATTATTTTTATGGGTTTTGTATATGATATCAATATTAAATCCCTCAAATAAGCCACATTTTTATTTAATTTGTAATTATAAACTAAAGTGTTGTCAGAATCATTAGTATATTCATATCTTAGATCTTTTACTGAATGAATAAAATGGCAATTTTGATAAGCCATTTTGTAAAAGATTAGAATTAATGAAAAAATCAATTATTTAAATTGATTGTAATTTCATAAGGAATGTATTCAACATAAGAATACATTCTATTTAATATTAAACTTTGGGAATGAAACCTATGAATTAATTATAAAGGAATGGTTTGATGGAATGATATATATTCAATTTCTAAAGCTGAATCCGGTTTTGTGCGAATTAAGCTAAAATTTAATTAATTCTTTCGAAGCTCTGCCTACAATCTACACTTGGTATCTAATTTCGTAAAACACTTGGGTGAAGTGAAGGGAACTTTCAATGTAAATTGTTTTTGTAACAAAAACAATTTCTACAGAAATAACGCAACACTTCGCCGAAGTGTTTTAGAAAATTACCCTCTTGGTCATTTGAAAAGTATATATGCATATTTTTTATTTTGTAACACTGTGTAATTTGTATCCAAAACTATGGGTGCTAAAGACGTGTTCATTTGAATTCTCTCCTCTATTGCATATGCAAATTTCAGCGAAATCTGTCAGAAGTTTTCAAGCAAAACTTCCAACTTAAGAAATATTTATGACAAAAATCCTTCTTAGCTCTGACTATAAAACTGGTTCTTTTATTTTTTTTTTTTGAACTAAAAAAAATACTCTTGATGGTTCAGGAAATAATGAAGTAGAAAATTTGTTTTAAAAATGACATTTGCTTTTAATTTTTTTATTTTGGAAAATTGATACTTCCAGCCGAAATGAGCCGAAAAAAATCGGCGGCGGCGGCTGAGGCAAAAATGACCGGCGGCGGCGGCTTAAACGGCTTACGGCGGCTGGCTTGTTTCTCTGTTTCGGTTAACGATGATGGCATAATTTTCAAGGCTTCAAAAGTTCTAGTACCCCTTAGTTTGAGAACAAGCTTTTTAAAATACATACACAATGGACATTTCAGTTATGCAAAATGTGTCAGAATGGCTAGAGAATCAGTTTTTTGGCCAAGAATGAGTCAAGATATTTTTGACTATATAAAAAATTGTGCTGCTTGTCAAGTGCATCAACGTAATAATACTAAATTAAAAATTGGCGAAAAAGAAATTCCAAATCACGGTTTCGACATTGGTGCCACAGATTTATTTCATTTTAACAATAACGACTACATCGTTTTCATTGATAGTTACTCTGGCTACCTTAATTTTAAAAAACTGACGGAAACAACAACGAAAAACGTAATTTTATTTCTAAAAGAAATTTTTTCAACCTTTGGACCACCGCTTTCTTTAGAATCTGATAATGGCCCACAATTTTCAAGCAATGAATTTAAACTATTTTCATCAAACTGGAAATTTAATCACCGCACAAGTTCACCATATCACCCCAGTGGCAACGGTTTAGCAGAAAAAGCAGTCCAAATAGCAAAAAATATTCTTAAAAAATCTACCTATGACAACAGTGATTATTATTTGGGACTCTTAAACTACATGAATACTCCAAGAGGAAATTTAGGCTCTCCATCGCAACGTCTATTTGGCCACGAAATCAGAGGAATGCTGCCAACAACAAAAGAAAAATTAGTAACATCAGAACATATTAAAATTAGTGAACGTCTTAAGGCTGAAAGAGAAAAACAAAACATATATGCTGATCGTGGGGCTAAAAATTCACCTCATAAGTTCAATGAAGGGGATACTGTGGTCACTCGTATAAACACTCAGAGCTGTTGGACACCAGCAATAATTAAATCTCAAATACATCCTCGATCCTACGTAATAGAAGATGATAATGGTAAATGTTACCGTAGGAATTCAATGAATATTCGTCCAACTCAAGCCAAAATCACCCCATCACCTGAAGAAGTACCTGAAACCGAACATATCGGTTCAAATGTTTCAATGAATGCTGATTCCAGTCAATCTATAAGTGCTAATCTTAGTCAATCAGAAAATATGGAACATAACACATCACCAGTTCTTAGAAGATCGTCCAGAGCCAAAGTTCAACCACAACGTCTCCAGTATTGTCAATCAATTGTCGAAGAAGAGGGATGAGAAGGATATCATTCACCTATATACTACTGTGTGTGTCCTACTATTTGTTCCAACACTGTCTATTATTATTGTTTTCTTTTAGTTATGACTTCGTGCATACACATATATGGTATCCTTATTATTAGTTTTTGTGATTATTGTTCATTGTGATCTCTATGTTGAAACAAGTGTTTAGAACTAATAATATTAATAATTCAAATAAACAACAAATCTTTATTTGCAAATAATAAAACAAATGTTTATTATTTGCAATATTAGTGAGATAAGAACAGTAAAAATGCAACTGTTAAGTGTACGAAATTTTAGTAATATTTGAGCTAAATTTTGTTTAAGCGAATTGCTAATTTACCTTGCTAATATCGGCAAAGGAATGTTGATGAAAAGGGCAAGGACTTTTATACAAATGCATGTTTGTAGTCAGTGGCCCAAAAATTATTTGGACCAAATACTTTTCCGAATCAAAGAATTTGCAAAAAAATGGCATTGATTTGTTGTTGCATATTTTTTCATATTTTGTTATAAATGCATATTTTTGCATATTTTGCTTTTAATTGCATATTTTATGATTTTTATTGCATATTTTTGCATATTTTATGATTTTTATTGCATATTTTTGCATATTTTTAAATATGAAATTCAATTTAAGAATTCATACTTTAAAACTAAAAAAAAATTCTAAAGAATTAATTACACTGTGAGACAAATGTTAGGGGTCAGTGATCGGGAAGGGTTCAAACTACCGGGGAAAGTTATATCGGTAAAAAAGAAGTTATACGTGTCCCGGCGTTTCGGTGGTCACCCCTAGGAATCGAGATATATCGATTTGACCATTGGTGGTCTTTTTTTTGACATAACTCGAGAACCACTAGTCCGATTTTGCTCAAACAATTTTAAAAAAATTCAAAATTATAATTCCTTTAATCTGTTCATATAACGTTTTTCTATATACTCAACAGTTTTCCGGTAAAAATAAATGTATGAAGAAAAAATGTAATAAATGTATGCCTAAAATATTAAAAAAAAGTAATAAACAAAAGTTTATTGATTTTTATGGTAGCGGTAACAACATGTATTTGAAAACATATTCAGTGTGTTCGTTTACTCGAATTTCTTACCACTTTTACTACAATTTCAGAGTTTTGTTTACTTTTTGTATTGAATTTTTCCAGCTGTAGTAAATATAGTAACTTGTAGTAAGTAAACGAACAGCTTATTGTAACCGATACCTGAATTTTTACGTTTGTGTTAGTTTTTAATAAATATAATTAAAAAAAACATTTATTTTTAATTGCATATTTTCTGGTTTTTAGTGCATATTTCGTTATAAATGCATATTTAAGTGCATATTTTCCATTTTATAGTGCATATTTTAAGCGCATATTTTCGATTTTTTAGTGCATGAAAGTCCTTGCCCTGTTGATGAATATTAGTAGAAATCATTATATATTCAAAAGTTGATTTATCTTTAAATTTAATTGAGTTGAATATAAATAACGGTCTCTCCTGCTACAAGAAACAGAAATATTTGCTACAAAATAGTAGACTGTTTTCTGCAGTGTAGATTTTTATTCGCATTAAGAAATTCAAAAAAAAAAATAAAACATAAAATTGTTTGTGATATTTTAGTCGACTAATATCCAGGAAAATTTTTGCCGATCTTAGCAGTGTAAATTGTCATTTTCGATTATCTAAAATATAGCTGACATTTTGTAAATTTAAGAGATTTTTTCTTGCTGTTTGTACTTTTCTAATGTTTAGCAAATCTTCGGCGGAGTTCAGCTGTTTTTTCAGCACTTGGAGACTTTTATATTAGTGTATGAACAATTGAAAAAAAACATCTCGAATGAACAAGTGAACTAAAAGAACACACTAGCTCAAAAATAAAATTGATTGAAATGAACTGTGTGCTATAATGCCCAGTTCTAGTCATTTTTATTCCGATTGTTTGTTTGTACAAAATGTTTAATTTTGTATGGAAATTTCCGGGTGTCCTGACATTTTTACTCACAATTTCTAAACCGATTCGACAATTTGTAACACCAAACTGGTTGTAACAAACACTTTGAATAAAAATAAGCAACTGATAGCGCGTCTTTGTTACGTGAACGTGATTAAAATTTCAAGAGGATATCAAATTAAAATCCAAGCTAGATTTCCTTTGAGAATTTTGTTTTAGCAACAAGCTGACCGCGATGATTATTTTGCAAGGTCTTCTAAAACCGCAGAATTTTTTTTTGTTAAATATATGTACTGCAAGAATCTTATTGGGACAAATCCGAATTTATATATGTATTTAATTTACAGTCACTTCCAGAATAAATTTCTTGTTTCTCCTAAAGTACACTTTTTCATAGACAGTTAATAATTTTAAAAAAATTATGAAAAGCCAACATTATATGCTTAATTTATGGTGGAAACAAAATTGTAAAATGTCAAAATTATGCCAAATTATCACCTGATTATTATTTGCTGATTTCAGCAAAACAAATTACTATTTTTTTAAAACCGAGTGCTAAACTTAGCAAAAAATATACTAATTTAACAACAAGTGGATACTTTAAGGAAATTTTATTTACTAGAATTCGTGGCTTTTTAGAATTCTTATTTAGTTAATATTTGTTGTTATTGATATATTCTTAGTTTGGAAATAAAACTCATTAAATTTTATTTTATCTCCAATGAATAAAAAGGAATTAATTGGAGAAACGTTTGCAATTTTACTCCAAATTTTAAATATGTTGAAGTTATCTTCTCTATATATAAAAGAATAACGTGACTGACTGACTGACTCAACATCGCCCAGCCCAAACCGCTGAAGCTAGGAAGTTGAAATTTGGTATGTAGGTTCCTCTTTCGGCGTAGACGTCCGCTAAGACGGGATTTTTGGAAATTCCTACCGGAACGGGCAAAAAGGGGAAAAGTCTCCCCCTTGGCGGCCTGCCAAAACCCCTTTGGCTAGAAAGCTGAAATTTAAGATATGTGTTCCTTGGAGTATGGGCTAACTTTTCTGGAAAGTACTTTCTGGAATTTTGGACAGGAACGTTGTAAAAATGGGGGTTAAAAAGGGGAAAAAGGCCCCCTTGACGGCCTGCCCAAACCGCTGGAGGTAGGAAGTTGAAATTTGGTATAAAAGTTCCTCCACTATCGTAGACATCCACCAAGACTGGAGTTTTGGAAATTTTTACAGGGACGGGCAAAAAGCGGAAAAAGTCTCCCCCTTGACGGCCTGCTCAAACTGCTGGAGCTATGAAGTTGAAATTTGGTATGTAGGTTCCTCGACCGGTGTAGACGTCCGTTGAGACGGCATTTTTGGAAATTCTTATCGGGAGGGGCAAAAAGGGGACAAAAAAAGTACCCTTTTCCAAAAAGTACCTTTTCCCAAAAAAGTACCTTTTCCCAAAAAAAGTACCTTTTTCCCAAAAAAGTACCTTTTTCCAAAAAAAGTACCTTTTTCCAAAAAAAGTGCCTTTTTCCGAAAAAAGTACCTTTTTCCAAAAAAAGTACCTTTTTCCAAAAAAAAGTACCTTTTTCCAAAAAAAGTACCTTTTTCCAAAAAAAAGTACCTTTTTCCAAAAAAAAGTACCTTTTTGCAAAAAAAGTACCTTTTTCCAAAAAAAGTACCTTTTTCCAAAAAAAGTACCTTTTCCAAAAAAAGTAACTTTTTCCAGAAAAAGTACCTTTTTCCAAAAAAAGTACCTTTTTCCAAAAAAAGTACCTTTTTTCAAAAAAAGTACCTTTTTCCAAAAAAAGTACCTTTTTCCAAAAAAAAGTACCTTTTCCCGAAAAAAGTACCTTTCCAAAAAAAGTACCTTTTTCCAAAAAAAGTACCTTTTTCCAAAAAAAAAGTACCTTTTCCAAAAAAAGTAACTTTTTCCAAAAAAAGTACCTTTTTCCAAAAAAAAGTACCTTTTTGAAAAAAAGTACCTTTTTCCAAAAAATGTACCTTTTCCAAATAAAAGTACCTTTTCCAAAAAAAGTACCTTTTCCCAAAAAAATACCTTTTTCAAAAAAAGTACCTTTTTCAAAAAAAAGTACCTTTTCCCAAAAAAGTACCTTTTTCTAAAAAATGTTCCTTTTCCCAAAAAACAAACATTTTTTCAAAAAAATACCTTTTTCAAAAAAAGTACCTTTTCCAAAAAAAAGTACCTTTTCCCAAAAAAAGTACCTTTTTCTAAAAAAATTTTCCTCTTCCAAAAGAAGTACCTTTTCCAAAAAAAGTACCCTTTTCCAAAAAACATACATTTTTCCAAAAAAAAACACATTTTTAAAAAAAATACCTTTTTCCAAAAAAGTACAAATAAAGTACTTTGTAAAAACAAAGTATCTTTTTCCAAAAAATTTCGTTTTTCCAAAAAGTACCATTTAAAATACTATATAATTTCAAAAAAACTACTTTTTTTCCTCCCTCCACGGATATCTCCACTAAAACAAGGTTTCTTGATATTCGGCATAGACGTGCGCATAGACGGGATTTTTGGAAATTCCTACCGGAACGGGCGAAAAGGGGAAAAGTCTCCCCTTAAACAGTCTCACAAATTGGAAATTGCCTGCCCAAACCACTGGAGGTAAGAAGTTGAAATTTGGTATAAAGGTTCCTCCACTGTAGTAGACATCGACTAAGTTTGTATTTTTGGAATTCCCTACAGGATATCCCAAAAGGAAACTCGGTATGTGAGTTCCTCCTTCTGTGTAGGCGTCCGCTTAGACGGAATTTTTGAAATTCCTATCGGGAGGGGAAATAAGGTACAAGTCTCCTCCTGACGGCTTGCCCAATCCCTTTTGGCCAACCTAAAATTTTAAATATGTATTCTCTGGAGTAGGACTAACTCACCGGCAATGTAATTTTTCTATTTTGGAACAGGAACATAGTAAAAATGGTGGTTGAAAGGGAAAAATGTCCCAACTAACGGCCTGCCCAAACCGCTTAGGCAATGCAGTTGAAATTTGGTATGAATGTTCCTCATCCATCGCAGATAGCCGCGAAGATGGAATTTTTGTAAATTCCTAAAGGGAGGGGCAAAAAGAAGAAAAGCCTCACCTTGGGGGCCTGTAAAAACCCCTTCGGTTAGAAACCTGAAACTTAAAATGTGGGTCCCTGGAGTAAGGGCTAACTTATTAGAAAGATACTTTTTTGAATTTTGGACAGGGTCGTTATAAAATGGGGGCTCAAAAAGGGAAAGTGGCCCCTTAACGACCTGTCCAAACTGCTGGAACTAGGAAGCTGAAATTCGGTACTTAGGTTCCTCTTCCAGCCTAATTCCAACCGGGAGGGACAAAAAAAAAGAAAAAGTGTCCCCCTTGACAGCCTGCTCAAACTGCTGGAACTAGGAAGCTGAAATTCCCTGTCGATGGATTTTCGGAAATTCCTACCGAGAGGGACACAAATAGTAAAAGTTGGCTAGAAACCTGAAATGTAAAACATATGTTACTTGGAGTATGTGCTCACTTACCGGGAAGGTGCTTTTTGGACAGGGACATTGCAAAAATGGGGATTAATGAAGCGAAAAGTGCCGCTTAAAGGCCTGCCCAAACCGCTGGAGGTAGGACGTTGAAATTTGGTATTAAAGTTAGGGTCAAAAACAGGAAAAGTCTCCCCCTTAACGGCCTGGCCAAACTGCTGGAACAAGGGATCTTAAATTCGGTATTTGGGTTCCTTCTCCAACGTTGACGTCCCCTAAAATGGTATTTTTGGAAATTCATACCGGGAGGGGTAAAAAGGGAAAAAACTTCCCCCTTGACGGCCTGGCCAAACTGCTGGATATAGAGACCTAAAATTATGGAACGTGGTAAAAATGGTGGTTCAAAAGGGGAAAATTGCCCCCCCCCCCCCTTTACCTTCAGCGTCTTTAGCTAGAAACCTAAAACTTAAAGAACAAGTGTATATGAAACACTAAAATTAAGAAACTAAATAGGAAACGAGTGGAATTGAAACACTGCACAAGTGGAATGAAATGGATATAAACGTTGAACGAGTGGAATTGAAATTATAGACAATGCAAATGGATTGGAAGAGGGAATTACCTGTTCAAACACTATCCACGGAATATGAAACTTATGTAGCATTGAAACATACTCTCCAAAAAGTTAAACAAATTTTCTAAAAGAGAAAAAACCTTAGAAAAGGAATGGAACTTATATATTCCGATATTTAAACTTCATGTAACGAAGCACCGGTGGAAGAAACCGACGCAGTAAATTTTCCAACTGAATTTGTGAATTTACTTGATTTGCCAGGTCTACCTTTACATAAACTGGAATTAAAAAAAAAAACTTTAAGACACGCTAACAACGTAGCGGGCTTTGCCCGCTATTTTTAATATTATAAAATGCTTTCCAACCCTGCTTTACGTTATTTATTTTCATTCAAAACACAAATGAACAAAACTACTTACGGGTCTATCTACCTAAGTTCGCAGTTTACCAAATTATCTTAACATACACACGTATATTGCAATTTATTATGGATTCATTACTAACAATCCACTTTCATGAGAAAAAGTGATCAAATATTTATTTATTTTAAACCCATTGTTGTGCAGAATTATTTATTTGTGGTGGCTGGGTGAAGGATTTTATTATAAAAACTGTACTTTAAATAAAAAGCGAATTTAAAAAAAATTGTCGGGGGAGGGGGCGCAGCTCTATTCATGACTTTTAAAAATGAATAGAGCTCTAACCATCAATTCTATATATTTCGGACATGCTGATTACAATGGCGTACTTTATTTTCCAATCTAAGGAACAGATTTTTCGCTAAATGTCTTTAAAGTTTGGCGGTTTTCAATTTAGTTTTTTATATACAAAAATTTTCAAATGCAATCAATATAAATTTTTTGTGGTGAAATGTAGGCACAGGGTCTGTATTCTTATTTAGGCTTAAAATTTGATGTATAAAACTTGATATTAAAACCATTGTTCGCGTTTGCATGGATTTTTACGGTTTTTTAAGGTTTTAGCTAATTGAATCGCAGAAAGCAAAATCGGCCTTAATAAATGCTATGACTTAGTAAAGCAACAAAAAAATGTATTTATCTATAGCGGCCTATACGTTAAAATCGCGACTTTTCAAAAATTTTATATGGCAGCATAGCTTTTCAAGTTGTCTCCAAAGTCCATCTTTTAGTATAATATGGGGTCACCTCTAAAAACTTAGTATCTTAACTTTAGTATCTTAAAATTTCTTTAGTACGATACTTACCTTAGTAAAAAATATATTTATTGCGATAACTTTTGCAAATGGAAACTGTTTTGCTTGAAATTTTGCAAGAAGAGTTTTTAGAGGTGACCCCATATTATGCTATTATTATACTAAGTTGGACTTGGCGGACAACTTGGAAAGCTATGCAGCCAGCATAGGCTGCTATAGATGAATACATTTTTTTGTTGAAATATTTTCCTTTTAATTGCTTCTTTACTAAGTCATAACATTTGTTAAGGCCGATTTTGCTTTCAGCATTCAATCGGCTAAAACCGTAAAAATCCATATAAAACGCGAACAATGGTTTTAATATCAAGTTTTATTCATCAAATTTTAAGCCTAAATATGAATACAGGTCCTGTGCCTACATTTCACCACAAACAATTTATATTGATTGCATTTGAAAATTTTTCTTTATAAAAAAATAAATGGAAAAGCACCAAAATTTAAAGACATTTAGCGAAAAATATGTACGTTAGATCAAAAAATAAAGTACGCCATTGTAATCAGCATGTTCGAAATATATATAAAAATGATGCTCAGATCTCCATTAATTTTTTGAGTGTCATCCAGTGTTATTTATAGCAATTTCATTGTACTAAAATTATTGATATTTAGTAAATTTTTTAACTTATTTTATCAAATCGATTTTGAATTGCAGTTTACAACAATTTCTCTAAAATTTATTTAAAATCTGTAGACATCAAGGTTGGTTACCGTTATCTTTATAATACCGTTATCGCTAAAATACCGTTTCAAATTGAATACCGTTATCGATACCTCCAAAAAAATTTCTAAATACCGTTATCGTTACCGATACCGTTATTTTTATGGGTAGTTACCGGTATTTTACTGGTATTTATTATTTTATATAAAAATTAAAATTTTTTTATTTTTTATTTTATAATCTTGAGTGTTTTTTTTTACAAAAAATTTATAGATAATAATTTTACTTATTAAAACTACCAGTATTGAATTTATAGCTTAAAATCTGTATTTTCAGTACTTAAAATTAAAAATATGCCATGTTTTTACTCATTTTTATATTTTTAACATAATTTTTAATACCGGTACGTACCGGTATTCTTAAATACCGTTACCTTTACCGTTACCTAAACAAACGAAATCTGATACCGTTACCGTTACCCTTACCGTTATTCGTTTCGGTAACCAACCTTGGTAGACATACATATGTTGCTAAAAGTTCCCATAATAACAGCAAAATTTTCAGTAGCCATTACGGACTTTTTTGGTTGAGTGTAATAGCTTGTGCTTACAATCAGGAAACCTGTAATTTTTAAGGAAAACCAAAGGTTAATTCATCAATTTTATGTTTAAATTATAACAAAGTTATATTTAAGCCTGCATTTGACTGCGATCGCGTACGCATGTACAAAAAGTTCTTTAGTGGAAAGTGTAATTAATCAAAAATAATCTAATTGTCTTGTAACAAGAACAATATTTAAAATAAAAATAATTTACATTGCTAATCATCATGGATGATGGCAATGAAAGTGAAGAGAGCGATGTAAGCTGGCAGGTAGTTTCCTCGTCTAGATTACAAAAACGTCATTTAAATGAATCGCCAAAAATTTATAAAATAGCAAAAACTCAAATACTTTTAATAATTCATGTAAAAAATATGCTAGTACATTAGCAAACATCGACAACAATGCTAGTACATCGAAAAACAATAACAACGATGCTAGTACTTCTAAGCAAGCAAACAAAACTACAACAACTCCCGGGGGACAAGAGAAATTATTTCCAAATGCCAACCTCACCCACAGTCCACCTTGGACATGGTGTCCCCTGTTAACGCTGACGAGGCTCTGACGACCGAGTATGGGCGGTATAACCCGGTTCCCACGGCAATCGGACTATGTGCCGGAACGATTCGGATGTATCCGAATCTTCGAATTTATCCGAGCAAGAATTGCCACTCCGGCTTTAAATGAAAATTATTAACTACAAATTCTCATTTTAAAGCCGTTACAACAACAACTCCCACAAATGATTATCAAGTAAGTCAAAACCAGTTTTCGATTCTAAGCAACGATGAAGATGTTGATGATAATGATGTTGATGAGGAATGTGATGCAGATAATGATCAAACAACAGAAAATAATTTACCAAAACCTCCTCCAATAATTATACCAAATGTTGCTAATATTAGCGCTATGATTAAAAGCTTCTCTAATGTAATTTGTCCCACTGAATTTAATTACAAAACTTTAAAAGATGGTCAGATTAGAGTATTGGTAAAAAATATTCAACTTTATAGAATGTTAGTAACGTACTTAAACGATAAAAAACTAAACTTTCACACTTATCAAATGAAACAAGAAAGAGCCTATAGAGTAGTTATAAAAAATTTACGCCATACAACACCAACTCAAAATATTAAGGTATTTATTGAAAATCGTGGCCACCAAGTGAGTGAGAAATATTTCCAATATTTTTAGTAGAATCCTCTGTTTTATATTGATCTCGAACCAAATACTAATAATAAAAACATCTACGACATTAAACATATTAGGCGTGTTCGTTTACTTACTACAAGTTACTACTTTTACTACAGCTGGAAAAATTCAATACAAAAAGTAAACAAAACTTTCCAATTGTAGTAAATGTAGTAAGAATTTCGAGTAAACGAACACACTGATTGATAATGCAATTGTTTCTATAGTTCCACCCAAAAAAACATATGACCTTGTTCAATGCCACCGTTGTCAAGAATTTGGGCATACTAAAAGATATTGCAAAAAATAAGTAAACTGTGTTAAATGTGGATTAGGCCATGCACAAAAACTAGTGATACTCCAGCGAAATGTGTAAACTGTTTACAAAATCATCCAGCTAATTATAAAGGCTGTGAAATTTACAGACAGATATTAAGGAAAAAATTACAAGATAGTAACTTTGTTAATAAAACTAGGAATGTACGATATGCATACAATAATGATGAATTTGCAACAAAAACAACAAACAACAACAATGGTGCTCAATTTAATCAAAATAATAATCAGTCCTCATATGCTGATGTGCTTAGAAACTCACAACAGAATGTAAATAATAATCCTTTTGAAAAAATTGAAGTTCTACTACAAAACCAAATTGAGCTAATAAATAAACTATTAACCAGTCAGTTTTAATAGCAAAATAATGCAACTAAATCTTCGTATTGCAATATGGAATGCCAACGGGCTTTCTAACCATACTCAAGAAATTTAACTCTTTCTTAAAACCAATTTTATCGATATACTCTTAGTGTCAGAGACACATTTCACAAGTAGAACCTATTTTAAAATAAGAGGTTTTGATTTAATAATAGCTAATCAACCACATGATAACGCACATGCTGGGTCTGCAATTTTAATAAAATCATCAATTAAATATGAAGTATCCGATATAATTAGTCAACCGTTTCTCCAAGCTGCTTGTATTAAAGTAAAGAGCAATCAAAATGATGTTTCTATATGTTCTATCTATGTCCCCCCTCGTTTTAAAGTAACCAGTCAAAATTTTAAAGATTTCTTCAGTCGTTTGGACCAAGATTTATAGTTGGAGGCGATTTTAACGCCAAACATCCTTGGTGGGGGTCTGGAGTACAAAATCCAAAAGGTATTGAATTGCGTAATTGTATTATCAATAATAACTATTCTGTGTTATCAACTGGAAGTCCAACATACAGGCCGACAGATCCAAGAAAGATACCGGACCTAATGGATTTTGTTGTTTACTCTGGCATTTCTGGCCAATTTCTTCACATATCGAATGAATTTTGTGATGAACTTAATTCTGATCACTCTCCAATTTTACTAAATTTTAATACATATCTGCATTCTAATACTAAAAAATACCAGGTCGTTAGCCGTAAGACAGATTTACACTTTTTTGGAATTTGGATCGAAAGAAACATTAATCTAAATGTGCCCATTAAATCGCCGTATCAATTAGATGATGTCGTTGAAAATTTTAATAACTTGATTCATGAAGCTGGTTTCGTTTCTTCTCCAAAAGAAAATGCTTTCGATAGTCAATATAAAATTGTTATTACTGCTGAAATTAGAGAGATGATACAAAATAAAAGAAGATTAAAAAAAATTTGGCAAACCAGTAGATACCCTTATGACAAACAACGTTTTAATAAGGCAGCTAAAGATCTGAAAAAACGACTTTATGAATTAAAAAATGAGCAGTTTGGTCACTTTCTTAGAAATCTTGGTGTATCTAAAAACGACGAATTTAGTCTATGGAAAGCAACGAAATATATAAAACGTCCAACTAAAAGAAATGCTCCCATAAAAGATGTTAATGGAACATGGTGCAGAACAGACAAGAGTAAAGCTGAAGCATTTGCTTCACATCTCCAAAATAGCTTTCAGCCACATGCTTTAAGTAATAGCATTCATATAGATGAAGTTGATAATTTTTTTAGATAGCCCATGTCAAATGGATTGGCCCATCAAACACATATCGCCTTATGAAGTTCAAGAAGAAGTGAATAAGTTAAACTGTAAAAAGACTCCTGGATATGATAGAATTAATGGAATTGTAGCGAAAGCTCTACCTAAAAGAGGCATTATATTCTTAACTCGGATATTAATTCTATTTGGCGACTAAACCATTTTCCGTCTCAATGGAAGTGCGCGGAAATAATTATGGTAAATAAACCCAATAAGCCAGAGAATGTTGTTAGATCTTACAGACCTATACGTTTGTTGGTCACATTCTCCAAAATATTTGAAAGAATATTGATGAGACGATTGTCACCGATTTCGGAAAAACATAACATCATACCTGAATATCAATTTGGATTCAGGCATAATCATGGTACTCCTGAGCAATGCCATCGTATCGTAGCCTTTATAAGGGATACTTTGGAAAAGAAAAAATATTTTTCTGGCGTCTTTCTAGATGTGCAGCAAGCATTTGATAAAGTATGGCATAATGGCTTATTTTTCAAACTTAAAAAACTACTTCCAACACCATTCTACTTGCTACTAAAGTCTAATTTAAGTCAACGACATTTCTATGTGAGAGTTTACAACGAACCATCGCAAATATATAGTATCAACGCTGGCGTTCCGCAAGGCAGTGTCTTGGGGCCAATACTTTACACAATATTTACATCAGACATGCCCTCTACTAACAATGTTTTAGTTGCAACCTATGCAGATGATACAGCAGTATTAGCTTCTAGCACGTGTCCAATTGAAGCCTCAAGTCGTGTACAAAATTAACTTAATCAAATTGAAATATGGCTAAACAAATGGAACATAAAAGTCAACACAGAAAAATCGGTACATGTAGTATTCACTTTAAGTAAAGGTGTTTCTCCAAATTTGTCCATCAAGAATAGCTAAATTCCTCAAAACGACAGTGTTAAATATCTAGGTCTTCATATTGACAAAAGATTAACATGGAGCACTCACATTAAAGCTAAAAGAGAGCATTTAAAAATCAAAACTAAACGTTTCTATTGGTTGTTAGGTCCCAAGTCGCAGCTAAATCTTGAAACTAAGGTAATAATATATAAAACGATTCTTAAGCCAGTATGAACTTATGGCTTACAGTTCTGGGGAACTGCTAGCAACTCAAATATCGAGATATTACACCGATACCAAAATAAAACACTAAGGTTAATTGTGAACACTCCAAAGTTTGTATCTAATAAAACAATACATAATGATCTATTTATTTCTAAGGTAAAAGATGAAATCAATAGATTCAGCGTAAATTATCTACAAAGATTAAGTAATCACTGCAACCCATTGGCTATCTCTCTACTTGATGACACTGAAGAAGTTAGAAGACTTAAGCGACACCACATTCTTGATTTACCATTTCGTCAATAAATTAAATCTTTTCAAAGTGTAAATACTCATTTCTAAAATATTCTTGTAAATACTCATCCATTTGTAAATAATTGTTTAAGTACTATAAAATCTTTAGTTAATATGTTGTTGCTCTCAGTGGAGTTCAACAACTAGTGTAAATATTATTGTATCCAATTTACTTATTATCCTTAAATGGATAGATTGTAAATAAAGTTTATTATGAAAAAAAAAAATTATAACAAATATGACGAAAAATATTAGTAGGAACAATAAAAAATAGCAACTTATCAATTAAGAGGTGCGAAAAAAGTTTCGGTTTCCTATTTGCAGGCACATTTTATAAAGTTTTTTCAGTAAATTGGAGGATTGCATTCTCTTTATTTTCTAACCTCTTTGATTATGCCTAGTCCACATAACTAATATGGATTTTTACAAAAACACCTTTAACCAAAACATTTTCTTTGGACACCAAACAGATTAAAATTTTTTTTAGAAAACAGTTTTTGCAATTGGATTTCGAGTCCATTTTATTTAACTTCAGAAACTTGGCCACCTACTATTTGATTTTAACTAAAAATAAATATTTTTATAAAATTTTTTGAAAAACATTGTTATATTCGACGTATTTTGTTTCGTTTTAAATTTGTCAAATCATTTCTTTGTTAAAAATTGTCAAAACTTTAATAATCAAATATTCTTATATAACCCTAAAATCATAATATAAAAATTAAAAAAGCACCCGGTTTTCGGTGTCAGCTGTAATTTAAGAAAAATTCTAAAACTTTACCCCTAAATTCATAAACGCTTTGTAAAATTATAGGAGGTTTATTGAACAAATTTTGTATGAAAATGACGTTTTGTAAACCTGCTATAACTTTACAAAGCATTTATGAATTGAGCGGTTAGTTTTTTATTTGACTGGTTGAAGTTAAGGAAACTTTCAATGTAAATTGATTTTGTAACAAAAGGAATTTCTATAGATATAACGCAACACTTCACCGAAGTGTTTTATAAAAAAGTTTTATGTGTCCCGACTAAAAAAGATGTAATATAATCATATATCACCATATATAAACCCATATATACGTCCATATCTAATTTGATCCAAATATTGGAATATATAATTATATCAAGCGAGATACGCATGTTATCTAACCTGATACAATTTGATCCGAAAAATGGGTCTATCTAACTGCATCAAATTATATATAAATACATATAATTTGATGAAGATTTTCAAAGAAAATTTTAGTACATATTGTTGAGATCACTTATTTCATTCGTATTAAATGCTTATGCTTAATGTTTAGAAAAATTTTTCCTAATAAACTTGGAAATAGCTGACAAAATAAAACATTACAAAAATTTGTCGGAACAACTTTTTCTAGTTTAGAGTTTTGGTCTTTCTTATAAAATGTGTCTTTCTTATAAAATAAAAAAATTAACTTCCACAATTAATTTTTTTTTCACGGAAAAATAAATGAACTTAAATCATATTTATTTAAACATATGTTTGTCTAATTTTTATTTTTAAATTTAAAAGTAAAAATAATTATTTCGACCTTTAATTCCACAATGAAAAAACTAAATTTTTTCTTTTTTATTTCTCTACAATTATTTTTATTTTAATAAAGAGTATTTTGCCAACTATTTGAAAAATATGTGTTAAATGCAATTATAAACTTCACAATTTCCTTGAGCTTAAGGTTTGTTTTTTAAATATAAAAAGTTTTTTATTTTTGATATTTCGCTACTCCATTGTGAAGCATCTTCAGGATGATTGTGGATCTGCAATTTGTGAGTTTTTTTTAAATTTTTATAGTGCAATTAAACTTTATAAAATTTTGTATAATTAGATATCATGTCAGATATAATTACATATAAAATTAATACAATTTTCTATTAACTTTGTTATATATTTTGATATAAGATTGCCCAGGTAGAAAATTACAAAGGGGCCAGCACTGACAAAGCACCGAACGCCCAAATGATAACACCGTCCCACGGTGCTTTCCTGGCACCCAAATGATAACACTGATCTATTTAATTCTTTGCAAAGTACTGAGATGGCACCAAGAAACACAAAAATCAAGTGTTTTCTCTGCCACCAAATTATGAGCCCTCATCACTGAAGAATTTCAAATTACTCTAAAAACAGATGATTATTGGAGTATTTGTATTGTGGAGTCAAAAATTATTTAAATATTCACTCGCTTTTTTTCATGATTACGAGTATATATAATGTCATATCAAACATATTTATAAAAGCAAAGTGTTAATATAAATGTATATGGTTATATAAAGCCACGCATATAAACATTTATTATTATATCAAATCATATAAGATTATATGAAAACTTTTTTAGTCGGCATGTATTGAAAATTTTCTATATACTGAAATTAATTGTTCGAAAGAAGAAGTTCATTTAAAAAAAAAAATCGTATCGAAAAAACTTTAGATTTTAATGTCTGGAGATATTTCACAGGCACCTACTAAATAATTTACGTGAAAAGAGTTCGAAAAACACGTTACATTTATTAGAGATTTAGGAAAACTATTTGAAATAAAAATAATTACCATATTCTGCGTTAGATTTCCTAGAAAAAACCATCAGATTCTAAAATGACTACCTTAAATACAAATTTTATGATAAATATTTATAAATTACCTGAATAAATTTTTAGAGTTATTGATTTAGATAATGGAAAAATAACGTATTTTTGAACAATTGTTGCTAGATTTCCTATTAAAAAAAATCGTCATTTTGAAGAGGAAAATCGTCATTTGGCTATTTTCGATAGTAAAAATCGTCAAAATAACGATAAATCGTCAAAACTGGCAACATTGTTTGCAGGCACATTTGATCAGGGCTGCCATATAATTTTTATGAAAAATCGGCACTTTTTTCCAAAAAAATCGCCATTCTCGGCACTTTAATTTAAAAAAATCGGCATTAAATCGGCACAATGAAAAACACTTATAAAAATATATATATACTCTTAAAAAAATATATAAAAAACATTTCAGTGTACAAAAATATGACTTACACTGAAAATAAATTAAATTTAATAATTAACTATTAAATTAAAATAAAGGTTTTTGAGATAAATTAAATTATAACAAAAAAATGTTAGTTCAGATATTAACTTATGCCAATACTACATAAATTAGTTCCACAATTTTTAGAGATAATTTTTCTCTGAAAAAGATAATTCTATTTTCAATCAATTCGCATAAAAAGGTTTTGTTTTTATGAATCGGTGAATAATTTATGTTATAATAACTTTAAATCAATGATTTGAAATTGAATAAAGTGAGATAATGATTTAGTACAATTTATATCGAATTAATATTGATTCGATTAAATAATTTATTTTATGAAATAATTCGCGAAGTACAAATCAATTTAACCATTTTTAGTTGAAATTATTTGTTAAAATTTTATTAATTTTCTTGGTTATATAAAATGGTCAAACTGATTCTTTGAATAAAAAAAAAAAAAAAAAAAAAAAATCAACACCGATTCTTTGAATAAGATATTTATTGAATAAAGTAGCAACTAATTTAATCTATAAAATGATTAAATGATGCGAATCGTCCGGATAAAATTGAATCAGATTTCAAAATGAAATTAAAGAATTATATTTTTAAAATTTAGCAACATATCGTCCTCTTCCTACATAATAAGTTGTATAATACTTACAAAATATACAAAATATGGCATATTATTTTTCTTACATTTTGAAGAAATACAAAAATTGCAATATGTCATACAATCAAATGAATCTTTGCACGATGTCAAAAGTTGTTTAAGGATATTGTGTGAATATTCATTTAGTAAAATAGAAAATTCTGTAAGAATTTAAAAGATAGAATTATTTAATTATTTCTTAATATACACAAAAAAAATTAAAATTGCATGTTTTTGGAATTTAAAAAAAATCGGCATTTTTCGACCAAAAATCGGCAAATCGGCATTTTGCATATTTTTCAATAAAAAATCGGCAAAATGCCGAAAAATCGGCAAATTTGGCAGCCCTGCATTTGATATATTTTTTTCTCCCTAACGTAGAGAATTGCACTCTCTTTATTTTAAAAACTTTTTGATAATAACCAGTGTTGCTAACAAATTTTCAAAATAAATGGCTAGATCAGACCCAAAAATCGCTACAAAATCACCAGGTTTATAAACAATGCAAAAATTTAGTGATTTTATCGCTAGATTGTTGATAAATGGTACTTAAAGGAGTGTTTTACTCAAAAATTTCTTTAATATGTTCATAAGAACATATTAAAGAATATGTTCTTAAATAATAAAACATTTTACGATTCAGCTTCAAAAAATGAATCCCAATTTTCATTGAATTAATATTGGTATTGAAAATACTCAATAGAGGGCGGTGTACGGTCAAAAACTGCATACCCATATTTTAACGAAATGTGTATTTTTTAGAAAGTTTTTTTTTTGTACTAAAATCGTTTAAGAAGGTGTGTTTTATAATAAAGGAATATCAATATGCGAATTTTTTAATATTTTTCAACATAGACCCGAGTTCTAAAAATTATATTATGAATTGTTAAAAATCGATTTTTGGCTAATAGCTACAGAAAAATTTTTCCCGCTAGGGGCGAAATAAAATCGCTAGATCTGATAATAACATCTGTAAGCAGTGATGCCAACTTGGTACTTTAAGCAATATTTATGGTGCTTTTTGATGACCCAAAACGCCAAAATTTTGCTCATGGTGCCAAAACAAAAAAAAACACTAATATAGTGCTTTTTTATTTTTTGGTTAGTGCTTTTTTAACAATTTTTCATATTCGTGTTTTTGCAATTAAATTGTTCTAAAAAAGGTCACTAATTTTTTTAAGTGGAACATTTTATATGGCAACTTTTTTCAGGTTTTAAGGCCGCTGTAGGCAGTGGTACCAGTACCGATGTTCTGTAACTATGTGAGAAATTTCTCACATAAAGATTGCAACTCTACTATATTTAAAACAGGGTGAGTAGCATGCTGTCAAATTTATCTAGAGGTATGTGAAAAAAATTTACTTATGTTCAATTTGGAATTATGTGCAATGTTGCCAGTTTTGACGATTTATCGTCATTTTGACGATTTTTACTATCGAAAATAGCCAAATGACGATTTGACGATTTTCCTCTTCAAAATGACGATTTTTTTCGATAGGAAATATAACAATAATTGTTCAAAAACACGTTATTTTGCCATTATCTAAATCAATAAATCTGAAATTTTTTTCATGTAATTTATAAATATTTATCATAAAATTTTTATTTAAGGTAGTCGTTTTAGAATTTGATGGTTTTTTTGTAGGAAAACTAACACAGAATCTGATAATTATTTTTATTTAAAATAATTTTTCCTAAATCACCAATAAATGTAACGTGTTTTTCGAAGGGATGTATATCTCATATCGGACTCTTTTGCCATGTAAATTCTTTAGTAGGTACCTGTGAAATATCTCTAGACTAAGTACATAAAAATCTAAAGTTTTTTCGATACGAAATTTTTTTAAAGTAAATTAATAAATTAATTAAATTAAAATTTCAGTATATTGTAAATTTTCAATACATAAAATTGTTTGAAATTTGGAGATACGACTTTTGAAGTATTATTTTCTAAAACACTTCGGTAAAGTGTTGCGTTATTTCCAAAGAAATTCTTTTTGTTAACAAACCAATTTACCTACATTGAAAGTTTCCTTCACTTAAACCAATAAAATAAAAAACTAGTTTTAGAATTTTTCTTAAATTACAGCTGACACCGAAAACTGGTTAAATTTTATATTATGATTTTAGGGCTATAATAATAAAAATATTTGATTATTAAAGTTTCGACTATTTTTAACAATATTTTGACGATATTCCAAAACGCAATGACGATTTTGACGATTTTTTCAAAAATATTTGACTATTTTGTGCCCAATTAACCTGGCAACACTGATTATGTGACTCTCCCTGTTTTAAATAGAGTAGAGTTCAGGGATGATAAATGGGATTTTTAAAAAATAGTAATTTTTCGACTTCTATAGTACCAAAATTTTGTTCATTTAATTTTTTTATCATTATAAATTAACAAATAGTTTAGTTAAAACAATTAGTTTAAAATTACATTGCATAAAAAAATTCTATCAGATTACTTTTGTAAAATATTAGTAAGATAAGAATAGCAAAAACCAAACTGTTAAATACATATACAAAATTTTAGTTATATTTGAATAAATTTTAGTTAACAGAAAATAACAACTTAAACTGCTAAAATTAGTAATAAATAATAGTTAGTAGACTAAAAATCAGGAAGAATTTAAAATCTAGAAAGCTTTTTCTATTTTTTTTTTTAATACGAATAAAAATTTAGTCTTCTGAAATCAGCAGTTTACTATTTTTAGCAAGCATTTCCGTTGATTTTAGCTATTTTCATTCAACTAAATTTAACTTGAAAGTAACAAAAATTTTGTAGATATAACAGTTTATTTTTGCTATTTTTATTCTACTAATATTAATATTTTCTGCAGATTTTACAGTATAACTTGTTATTTTCAATCAACTAAAAGATAAATATAGAAAATATATAAAAATATATGAAATATGTAAACAAAAATCTGCTAATCTCAGCAGTTTCTTTTGTAAGGCCATTTTCCCTTAATTTTTAGTAGCTTTTTCTGCTATTTTTACAGGTTTATTTCTGTGAGTGTAGGGTTCAGAATTTAAAGTCCCTGAATATCGTATTCGACTTCGATTTAAAGCGAATATTATTTTAAAGTTATTTACAGGTCTATTCTACCTTGTAATGTCACAATAATTTTTTTGAATGAAGAAATTGATTCACAATCAAATTAATTTAGTGATTCCATTCGGTGTATTAAGAATTCATTTGATTCTTCGAAATAAGTTTTAGGTATTTAGTCATTCAGAAATGAAAATCGAATGAGTGAATTCTTTAGGAGCTCTGATGGGGAAAACATTTTGCTCGTTTCAAAAAATACAAAAATTTCTAGATTTCTTAATTCTCAAAATTTTCTATAAAATCATAAAAGAAGAGAAAATCGAAAATATAGCCCATATGGACGATAGGTCCAAATATGAACCGATCCTATCTAGATTCAATAGGCTTTTTCCTTGGGACCAACGTATTTGCGACATGCAGTGTGTAACCAAGCCAATTTTGGGGGGACCCTTATATGGGCACTAGGTCTAAACATGGACCGATTTTAACCAAAATCAAGGTCATAGATCTGTGTACCAAATTTTATTGAAATATCATCGTATTTGCGACCTGCAGCATGTAAACAAGCCAATTTTGGGGGTACCCTTATATGGGCACTAGGTCTAAACATGGACCGATTGC
The DNA here is from genome assembly GCA_949987735.1 of Leucophora obtusa. Taxonomy (NCBI): domain Eukaryota; kingdom Metazoa; phylum Arthropoda; class Insecta; order Diptera; family Anthomyiidae; genus Leucophora; species Leucophora obtusa. The sequence continues at coordinate 94,559,701 of OX465299.1, read as the reverse complement.
AACCAAAATTAATAGGCTCCGTTCTTGGGCCGACATAGGTCTGTGTACCAAATTTCATTGAAATATCTTGGTATTTGCTACCTGCAGCGTGTAAAAAATAAAATTTTGGTGGTACCCTTATATGGGCACTAGGTCTAAACATTAACCGATTTCAACCGAAATCAATAGGCGTCGTCCTTGGGCCAATCTAAGTCGGTGTACAACATTTCATCAAAATATCTTAATATTTGCTACCTGTAGACTGCGCACAAGAATGCATGGACAGACAGACGGACGGACGGACATCGTTAAATCGAAAAAAAGTGATTCTGAGCTGATCGGTATACTATAAGGTGGGTCTATTTTTTGGTGTTACAAACATCAGCACAAACTTGTAATACCCTCTCCACGTAGTGGGGTAGGGTATAAAAATGCGAAAGAACATTTTTTATGTGTTTAACTTGAGTTTTCAATAGTAACATCTAATATTTTAAATATTTTCAACATAATTTCAATATAAATTCAATAAATTCATAATTTTTTTTATTTAAAACTCGGATATTTGATGTGTTTGCTATAAACACAATAATGTCTCTAAAAATTAAAAAAGCCCAAAAAATTTAAAAATCGAAAAATGTGTAAATAGTACTAAATGAGTCAGAGGAGTACCATAGTACTTTTGAGGTTCCAATAGTACCACAAAACGTACTATAGTACTAACTTTATCATTCCTGGTAGAGTTGCAATTTTAATGTGAGAAACTTCTCACATACTTAGTTACAGAACACCGGTACTGACCACATGTAAAAATGGGGGTCAAGGGAAATTATTTCCAAATGCCAACCTCACCCACAGTCCACCTTGGACATGGTGTCCCCTGTTAACGCTGACGAGGCTCTGACGACCGAGTATGGGCGGTATAACCCGGTTCCCACGGCAATCGGACTATGTGCCGGAACGATTCGGATGTATTCGAATCTTCGAATTTATCCGAGCAAGGATTGCCACTCAGGCTTTAAATGAGAATTATTAACTACAAATTCTCATTTTAAAGCCGTTACAACAACAACAATAACATGTAAAAATAAATCATCAAAATCGTCAGCCATTTTATGAGAAAGCGTTAGGAAATCGTCATCAGTTAAATATCATAAAAACACTAGTTTTATATATATTTTTATTCGAAATTTAATTCATTTTACCTACCTGACTGCTCTTAAGATAATTCACAGCTTTTATAAATTCGAATTATATATAACTGGATGTTATTTTTTACTCACCTGTAAAAAGGTGGCATTTATGATACTATTAGTTACAGATAAAACACTTCATCAAGTTCTTATAAATAATTTATATAGACTTTAAGTTAGTGATTTCGAACTCTCTTTTTAAAACTTTTACTCACGTCATAATTGTTCTATAATGTACAAATAAGATAAACACAATTTTCTAAAAAATGCGACGTGATTGAGACATTTTAGAAACATATTTAGATTCAGCTTGTCGAAATCTATAAAAATGTTGCACCAAAGTTTAAATCCATGCAAAAAAATCATTTTGTAAAGCTGTATAAATTAAAAATTAACCTAGTTCCAACTTTTGTTTGTTAATTGTTTTCAACCATGAACACATTTTTCCACTCAGACCTGAGAAAGAAGTATTGCAAATCACAAAAAGGCGATTCGGAAAAACAATTTGCTGTTTTTTGAAACGCTTTTTTAATAGTTTTGTGAATTGGATGATATTAAAGAAAATATAGAAACCTTTGTATGTGAACTGTTTATTTCACAGCCAAGTTTTGCAAGAATTTTCGTGCAAGTAAGCCAAAAACGCAGCTAAGTCAAATTGTTTACCTGCCTTAATGTGCAGGTATACCAATACAGACTGAAAACAAACAAAACAAATAAAGCTAATGATGACAACTTTGTGCTTTACACTAGATCTTGCTATTTTTATGATTAAAAAACGACTAAAGTAGGATATTTTTATCACAAAAAGTTGACAACACATTTATTTTATGAGTTTATTTTTTTACAAAATAAAGCAAAACACAAGAGGCAGCTAACGGTGATCTTTTTTATGAAAATGATGTACAAATGCCAAAAATATGAGGCTCTTATCTTAAATGCGCAAGTACAAAAAGTGCACTTAAAGAAGCCAATTGCGTACATAATTTTGTAAAATAGAAACGAAACCAAAATTTTGTGCAGTTATAGCAAATATGCACTTAAGAAAAAGGCAGTTAAATCAAAACTACTGTATTACTTTTTTACTTTGTATAAATATATTTGATTTTTTTTATTAAAAAGCCATAGTGCTTTTTTACGCTTTTTTGCAAAACATTTGCGCTTTTTACACTCCAAAAGTTGGCAACACTGCCTGCCTGTAAGATACATTAAAAATAAATGCTCTCTCGATTACAATAACAAAATATAACAAATTCAAACAAAGGCTAGGTAAAAATTCCTAGAATATAAAATAAAAACCCAAATTCTACAAAATGCCTTTACCTGCTATTGTTCAACCTTGGTGCTGACTACTATAAACTTCTCATTAGGTGCACTTAAGAAAGCAAAAAATAAGTTGAAATTTAAATTATAACTAAAGTCTTACTTAAGATACTTGTGTTAACAAGTTTGTTTAAAAGTAATTAGTGAAAATGGATCTAGGTAACTGCAGCCGCAAATTTTTGAGTGAATTCATTTCAATTTACCGTTTTAATCCGTGTTTATGGATGTCTTTGGAAGATAATCAAATTTATAATTCCTCCCGGGATGATGCCTACAAAATGTTGTTGGAAAAACTAAAAGAAGTAGATGAGGATGCTGATTATGCAGATGTTGTTAATGTGATAGAAGATTTACGAAACAATTTTTCAACAGAATGCAAAAAGAAAGAGACAGATCCGTCATATAAATCTAATTTGTGGTATTACCATAAAATGGGATTTCTTTTAAACGATGATGATGATGACCTGGACGCGTATGCCGACCATATGGCAAGCGTGTTACGAAATTTGCCATCTAAAGAACGCACTGAGGTGCAAAAGGACATTAGAGATATTATATCCAAAGGTCTTAAGGGAGAATTATAGAATTTTATATTAAATATTTAACAACGGAAAAAGAACAAACAAATGTATACACCATTAAAAGAGATTCGTGCTTATACCATATGTGTTGCCCATCGAATGTTTCAATTGCAGCCGCCAAATTTCTTTCGCGGCAACCGAATTTTCCAAATTATTATTGTGGCAATTATAATTCTGTTATCGCAACGAAACAATCCAAATTTAATAAAATAAAAAAACAAATTATCATATATTTTTTTTTTGTACAGTTTTAATTAGGATAAACATGTTAAGGCTGACTTAACAGGTTTATGAAAAATTTCGTTACAGAAATGTATGTGAATATTCAAAAGAAAATAAAGTCTGGTATAGTAGCGGGCGAAGCCCGCTACGTTGTTAGCGTGACTTAAGGTTAAGAATTAAATTTCTTTTAGATAAAATAAAACAATATTTGTTGTTAAGGTAAAATAATTGTTAAGGTAAATTTATTGTAATGTTTAAGTACAAACAAAGAATATACAAAATAAAGAGATTGGGGGACTCTCTATCACTGAGAAAGCACTTGTTCTATTATGTGCCTTGGAACAGGAACATACTCAAACCAATATCACCCAGCAAACATGGCAATACGAAGAAGATTCTCCGAACATATCGCCAGGAAGAAAACATTTATTGCCGGCAATATCAATTTCGTATTCCGGAAGTTTCCTCCGTCGGAAACAACTGTTACACTAAAACAATACTTCCAGGCAATATGAAAGCAATAACTCATATGGAAGATAAAAGGGATATCGCTAAATAAACTCCCAGTACAGTAGACGCTCGCAAATTAGAACCGCTTTGTTTTTGAGGCAATTCTAATTTCTGAATTATTCTAAATTCTGGACGTTTTTTTTCGTTTCGTTTCCAATGATAAAGTATTTTTTTTTTACGTTTATTTAACATTTTAAATAATACACTTTCACTATTTAATAGAGACTGCCAAATAATATGTACACGCGTATCATATTTCACAAATAAACTAGCCAAAAATGTACATAAATGCGACAAAAAAAAACAAATAGGGAAAAACATATATAATTTGGTGATTCCCCTTTTTAGTTTTACTTTATTCAAACAGAATAAAAATAAATTGGGGATTTCCTGTGTATTCAAATAACCAAAAAAAAAAAAAACGCTCAGAAATGTATTGCAAACATTGATTCTAATTTCTGGACGTTCGAATTACTGAAATCTCTAATTTGCGAGCGTCTACTGTACAATAAAAAAACGATTTAATTTATTCATTATAAATTTAAGCCTGAAAAACAATATCTGCATACATAATCCATTGACCAACTTATAAATTATTTTGATTTCATCTTTTCCCGCGCAATTAATCTTAACTTTTCACGAGTTTATTTCCTATATATCTTTTGATTGTTTTTGTACTAATTTAGTTTTAATTTTTTCAATTATGTAGGTTTGAGGTTAAGAAGAAGAATAAACATTTTTCAAAGCTATAAACACATTATTAATATGCAAATCAGATTAGATCTAGTTTCTGCCTTTTCCCTTTGGACAGGCGTCATCAGTGATTTTCCATTAAATTGTATTATTGTTTATATTTCTTGTCAGATTGTCTCTATATGATAATTTTTTTCAACAACCTGTCGGCTGTAGGAATCGAACCCATGCATTCCCACATTACAAACGTAACTTTCCAAATTGATAAAAGATTTCAAACAAATTTGCTTTATCTTCCAAATGATACAAAGATGATATTGCCGAAATATTGTCATAAAAAGTTATGACAAAAGATAAAATTTTTTAAAATAAAATAATAATTTAATTATTTTTTTCCAAATATCGTCGAATTATCTTCCAAGTGATAAAAGGAAGACAATTTCAAAGTAAATACTACTTCATTATTTTCATTCAAATGACAAAATGTGGGCGCTGTGGTGTAATGGTTAGCGCGTTGGACTGTTACACGTGAGGTTGCGGGTTCGAGCCCCAACCAAGGCAATATCAATTTATGAAAAATAGTAATATGTATGAGTTTTTTCTATCCCTCATACATATCGCAGCGTCCTCCTTCGGTGTTCCCATAGCACTTAACCCCACCGAAGTAAAATAATATAACAGGGCTATGAACTAAAAAGCTTTAACAAAGTTCGCCAACTTACCATCAGATGGCGCGCAACAACTGTTCTAAAATTCAACATCTCGCGCAATTACAGTGTCGCCATATTTGAAGCCCTTCATCTTTCACCACCTTTCACTTCTTCTCTATCCCCTTTCCAAAGGAAGCAACACGTTAATTAATAGGAAGAATTTCCTGAGTGTTGCTTCTCTTTTAAAAAAAAAAAAAAAAAAAAAAAATAGAAGATATCGCCTTAATATCTTCTTGGAAGGTATCTTTTAAATCTTTGCAGGGTCATTATGTGCGCTCTTTGTATGACTCAAAACATCGATTGTAACCAGGGATGCAAAATAACAATTTAGTTATAAAAATCAAGAATGGAACTATACTATGGAATTATACTATTCCAACAGTAATATAGCCTTAGATTATGCAATTTAAAAAACCATACGTAAAAAATTGCAAAATAATATCGGAATGCGAAAAAAGGCTTTGGGGTTCAAAAAATTAATTAAAAGATTTACATTCTGCAAACGATGCCATAATTTTGTTTTTTTTTTTGCAACTAACCACCAAACTTTGTTTTATGAAATGGGCATTATAATCCGTAGATTATATATTTAAAAAACCGCACTTAAAAAATTGCAAAATAATAGAGGAATGCGGAAAAAGACTTTGTGGTAGAAAAAAATAATTAAAAAACTCAATCAGCGATTAACAATCTGCAAATGAATACAATGACGCAAACATTTTCCTTTTTGCAAATATTTTTTTTCGCGATTTATTTTTATTTTTTTGCAAACTAAGTACCAAACTTTTGTGTATAAAATTGGTACTATAGACCCAGATTATAAATTTAAAAAAACCACACTTAAAAAATTGCAAAATAATCGCGGAAAGCGAAAAAAGGCTTTATGGTACAAAAAATTAATTAAAAAACTTAATCAGCGATTTACATTCTGCAAAAAAATATATTGATAAAAAAATTTATCAGTTTTGCAAATTTTATTTTTCGCGATTTTTTTTGCAACTAGCCACCAAACTTTGTTGTATGAAATGTGTATTATAGTCCCTAGATTATAAATTAAAAAGAAGCGTACTTAAAAAATTGCAAAATAAGAGCGGAACGCGAAAAAAGACTTTGTGGTACAAAAAATTAATTAGGAAACGTAATCAGCGATTTAGATTCTGCAAACAAATATATTGGTGCAAAAATTTTCCTTTTTGCAAATTTTATTTTTCGCGATTTTTTTTGCAACTAGCCACCAAACTTTGTTGTCTGAAATGTGTATTATAGCCCCTAGATTATAAATTAAAAAAAAAACGCACGTAAAGAATTGCAAAATAATAGCGGAATTTGAAAAAAGACTTTATGGTACAAAAATTTAATCCCTAGGTTATACATTATTCGAAATTTAATATTTTTACACAAAATTATATATACGAAGGAACCTGATTATTTGTACCGGAAAATTAATATGTCCAGATCAAGTCGAACAAGCAATATTATTACGCCTGCTTATAATTACTTATCATCCTCAAGATTGTTCTTTGTTAGTGCTGTGAAATTGTGGAACTCTTTACCTAATCAAATTAAATCCGAACCCCGTGTATTGTTTTTTAAAATGGCAATTATGAATTTGTTCAAAGATTAATCGTTTATGTTGTTCTGTTTTTTTTTTTTAGTTTTGTTGTTATTATTACTGTCTATTTTTAAGATTTTATGTATCTTATTTAAGCATTTAATCACTGTGGCTTAAAATGTTTGAGGTGCTTTAAGAGACTCTAAGTCTTATTTGTACCAATGATTGAAATAAATAAATTAAATTAAAAAAAAAAAAAAATATTTAAAAACACCGCATTTAAAAATTGCAAAATAACGGCGGAATTCGAAAAAGGCTTTATGGTACCGAAAATGAATTAAAAGAGGTAATCAGCGATCGAAATTCTGCAAGCGAATATATTGTTGCAAAAATTTCGCTTTTAGCTGGGGGCGCAGCCCAATTTTTTTAAATTCGGTTTTTTATTTCAAGTACAGTTTTTATAACAAAAGCCTTCACCCAGCCACCACAAATAAATAATTCTGACACAACAATGGGTTTAAATAAATAAATAAATATTTGATCATGAAAGTGGATTGTTAGTAATGAGTCCATTATAAATTGCAATATACGTGTATGTCAAGATAATTTGGTAAAGTGCGAACTTAGGTAGATAGACCCGTAAGTAGTTTTGTTCATTTGTGTTTTGAATGAAAATAAATAACGTAAATCAGGGTTGGAAAGCGTTTTATAATATTAAAGATAGGCACGCTACGTTGTTAGCGTGCCTTAAAGTTTTTTTTAATTCCAGTTTATGTAAAGGTAGACCTGGCAATTCAAGTAAATTCGCAAATTCAGTTGGAAAATTTAATGCGTCCGTTTCTTCCACCTGTGCTTCGTTACCTGCAGTTTAAAAATCAGAATATATAAGTTCCATTCCTTTTCTAAGGTTTTTTCTCTTTTAGAAAATTTGTTTAACTTTTTGGAGAGAATGTTTCAATCATACTTGGGATTTTTTCATTGGCATTGAAATTTCATTATCATTACTTGACTAATGCTAATGGCAAAAAAATTTCATTACCATTTAATGGTACTGAAATTTTCTGGCATTAGAATTTGTAATACTAATGCTAATGAAATCGCACTAATGCCTTAAAAACTATGAACAATTGAGTAAAAAAAGCATTTGTTTACAAAATAAAAGGGGGATGTATAGATTGCTTTTTTTTCAACTAGCCACCGAACTTTGTTCTATGAAATGGGTGTTATAGTCCTAGATTATAAATTTTAAAAAGTCTTTTTTCGCGTTTCGCGATTATTTTTCAATTTATTACTTGTGGTTATTTAGAATCATAACCTAGGGTCTATAAGCCCAATTCATATAATAAAGTTCGGTGGCTAGTTGCAAAAAAATCCCGCGCAAAAGAAATTTTGCAAAAAGAAAACTTCTTACATCAGTATATTTGTTCGCAGAATGAAAATCGCTGATTAAGTTTTTTAATTAAATTTTTGTAGCATAAAATCTTTTTTCGCGTTTTGCGATTATTTTACAATTTTTTAAGTGCGGTTTTGTTAAATATATAATCTAGGGACAATAATACCCAATTCATAGAACAAAGTTCTGTGATTAATTGAAAAAAGAAATCGCGAAAAAAGTCGCAGAAAAAAAATTTAGAAAAAGGAAAATTCTTACATCAGTATGTATGTTTGCAGAATAAAAATCGCTGATTAAGTTTTTTAATTCAACTTTTGTACTATAAATTTTTTCTTCGCGTTCCGCGATTACTTTGCAATTTGTTAAGTGTGGTTTTGTTAAATATATAATCTAGGGACAATAATACCCAATTCATAGAACAAAGTTCTGTGATTAATTGAAAAAAGAATTCGCGTAAAAAAAATTTCCAAAAAGGAAAATTCTAACATAGTATATTTGTTTTCAGAATGAATATCGCTGATTAAGTTTTTTAATTCAATTTTTTACCATAAAGTCTTTTTTCGCGTCCGCGATTATTTTGCAATTTTTTAAGTGTGGTTTTTTTTTAATTTATAATCTAGGGACTATAATACCCAATTCATAGAACAAAGTTCTGTGATTAATTAAAAAAGAAATCGCGGAAAAAAATTTACAAAAAGGAAAATTCTTACATCAGTATGTTTGTTTGCAGAATAAAAATCACTGATTTAGTTTTTTAATTCAACTTTTGTACCATAAAGTCTTTTTTCGCGTTCCGCGGTTATTTTGCAATTTTTTAAGTGTGCTTTTTTTTAAATTTATAATCTAGGGACTATAATACCCAATAGAACAAACTTCTGTGATTAATTGAAAAAAGAAATCGCGAAAAAAGTCGCTGAAAAAAATTTCCAAAAAGGAAAATTCTTACATCAGTATGTTTGTTTGCAGGATAAAAATCGCTGATTTAGTTTTCTAATTCAACATTTGTACCATAAAGTCTTTTTTCGCGTTCCGCGGTTATTTTGCAATTTTTTAATTGTGGTTTTTTAAAATTTATAATCTAGGGACTATAATACCCAATTCATAGAACAAAGTTCTATGATTAATTGAAAAAAGAAATCGCGAAAAAAGTTGCGAAAAAAAAATTTACGAAAAGGAAAATTCTTACATCAGTATGTTTGTTTGCAGAATAAAAATCGCTGATTTAGTTTTTTAATTCAACTTTTGTATCATAAAGTCTTTTTTCGCGTTCCGCGGTTATTTTGCAATTTTTTAAGTCTGGTTTTTTTAAATTTATAATCTAGGGACTATAATACCCAATTCATAGAACAAAGTTCTGTGATTAATTTTTCTCGCGAAAAAAGTCGCGGAAAAAAAATTAACAAAAAGGAAAATTCTTACATCAGTATGTTTGTTTGCAGGATAAAAATCGCCGATTTAGTTTTTTAATTCAACTTTTGTACTATAAAGTCTTTTTTCGCGTTCCGCGATTATTTTGCAATTTTTTAAGTGCGGTTTTTTTAAATTTATAATCTAGGGACTATAACACCCATTTCATAGAACAAAGTTCGGTGGCTAGTTGCAAAAAAAAAATCGCGAAAAAATGTCGCGGAAGAAAAATTTGCAAAAAGGAAAATTCTTACATCAGTGTAAATATTTATTTGCAGAATGAAAATCGCTGATAAAGTTTTTGTACCATAAAGCTTTTTTTCGCGTTCCGCCATTATTTTGAAATTTTTTAAGTGTGGTTTTTGTAAAATTAGAATCTGGTTACTATAATACCCATAACTCATACCAAAGACGGGTGGTTAGTTTGAAAAAAAAAGTTTGCGAAAATAATTTTGCAAAAAGTTAAATTCTTGCATCAATATATTCCTTTGCACAATGTAAATCGCTGATTAAGTATTTTAATTAATTTTTTATACCACGAAACCCTTTTCGCATTCCGCATTTGCAAGCTCAGAAATGAATTTGAAATCTATAAAATGACGTTTACAAATGCCAATTCTTTCTTATAATTGAGGCATTAGTAATCGTAATGAATTTACTATACAATTGGCATTAGTAATGAAATCGATGTATTTCAAAGTATTAGCATTAGTCCAAGTAATAATAATGCCAAAAATTTCATTAGCATTAGTTTCAATTTAATGGTAATGAAATCACCAATTAATTTGTCCAAATAATTAATTAGTCTCATGTATGGTTTCAATTCTACATAAGTTTCATATTCCGTGGATAGTGTTTGAACAGGTAATTATAAGAGGTTCTTCACCCCTTTTTGTTCCTCCCAGTAAAAATCCCAAATATATATAATCTTGCCTCAATCGCATGCGAAATTTCAAGTACTAAACTCCGGCAGTTTGAGTCATTCAAATTCCATTCCATTTTGTTTAACAATTTTAGTGTTCCAATGCAACTCCTTCCAAGAATCCATTTCGTTCACCATTCCATTGCATTTCGTTCCCATTATCTGTTGTTCCAATTGCACTCGTTCTCCGTTTCATTCCATTTCGTTCCTACTGTATTGTGTATCGATATTGATATCAGTCGCTTCTATTTCCATTCCATTTCTTTGCACTTGCTCCGTTCCGTTCCTCTTTTAACTGCAGTGTTTCAATTCCACTCGTTCCCCATTCTATGCAATCTCGCTCCTCATTCCATTTCGTTCTATAGTCCCTTCCATTTCGTTCCCTCTTCCAATCCATTCTCATTGTCTATAATTTCAATTCCACTCCTTCAACGTTTATATCCATTTCGTTCCACTTGTGTAGTGTTTCAATTCCACTCGTTTCCTATTTAGTTTCTTAATTTTAGTGTTCCATATACACTTGTTCTTTAAGTTTTAGGTTTCTAGCTAAAGACGCAGACGTTAAGGGGGGAGGGGGGCAATTTCCCCCTTTGAACCACAATTTTTACCACGTTCCTGTCCAAAGTCCTAAAAATACCATGTCGATAAGTTGGGCCATACTCCAAGGAAAACATATTATAGATTACAGGTTTCTAGCCAAAGGGTTCGGTTAGATCATCAGAATTATTCCGTTTTTACCCCTCCCGGTAGGTATTTCCAAAAATTCCGTCTTATAGGACGTCTGCGTTGGAAGAGGAACCTACTACATACATAATTTTAGGTCTCTATATCCAGCAGTTTGGCCAGGCCGTTAAGAGGGAAGTTTTTCCCCTTTTTACTCCTCCCGGTATGATTTTCCAAAAATTCCATCTTAGGGGACGTCTGCGTTTTTTCCTAATTTTTTCCCGAGTGTATACCCAATATGAAATTAAGCATTAAACATATGTTTTTTCCTGTAAACAATGTTTACTAGGTCAGCAACATTACAAATTTATTTTAAAACAATGTTTACTAGGTTAGCAACCTTAGATTATAAAATGTTTCGATGCATTTGCTTTGTATTTATGACTAGTACCTGTGATGGGTAAACTAATTAACAATTTAATTTTTATTAATTATCGTTCACGTGGTTGAGGGAATTAGTTATATAATGAATGCTTCTATTATTTGCATCATTTCGGAAGTAGAATAACCATTTTTTTTGGAAATTATTCCCACATTTGCTTTTTCTAAAAGGCCAGGAAAATGGGCAAAAAGGACAAATGTGGTACCTTTTTACATGTGATGGAAAAAGAGGGTAATTCGGCAATACCATCCTAGAAACTCGGTAATAGTGATCAACGTGGTTATTCATGTTGAATAGAGAGAAAGAAGGTAATTAATCTCTTTTCGTTTATAGCTTACTTGGCTTGTGCTAAAGATCGGCAACTTCCTTTTTCTACAATCTTTGGCCAAGTAGCAACGTGTTATCTGCTGATGTTATTAAATCCAAAAATTTTACAGCAATCGTTAAATAACAATACTAAGTAATATACATAAATTTTATTCGGTATCGGCCCACATATTTAATTGAGGTATCGGCCCACATATTTAATTTTTCAACATTGTTTTATAAGCTTATAAATTGCTATATAAATAATTATAAACTTATGAATTGCTAGGATTATTAAAGGCTGCGAGACGGCCTTTATAAAGGGAAAATCAAATCCTTTATTTGTCGCATATTGCATTACCTGGATCGTCAAGAACGAAAAGTTTTACGTTATCGTGCCTGAAGGCACGTCACCATTCAAAGCTCCTGCTAAATATCCGCGCTCCTCCGAAGACCGAAGAGGCAGAGGAGATATAAAATTTTCCACTCTTTGCCCATTTGTCAAATGAAAACCAACGTGTAGAATAGGAACAATTGAGGCCTGAGGGGAATCAACAGATGATCTTGCATACTGCAACAAGTTGCGTAGGAAGAGTAACGAAAAGACAGAAAAAGAATTGCAACATCCATATCGGAAAGCTAGGTCAACCATAGTAGAGAATTGTGTGTAGAAAAAGCAAAGTCAAAAAATTAAAACCCCCATATATCGAAAAACTTTTACTTTACGAGTAGTGAATTAATAGTTTTCCTTAAAACGATCGTAAAATTAAATTAAAATTTAAAGTGAGAAAGTTTCCTTTTATAAAATTACGTGGGTAAAATTTGTATAGAGTGAGTGAAAAAAAATAAACAGCAGAAAATTAAGGGTCGCTTGCCCACCCCAGAAAAATGGTCTAGGTACGTCAATGGTTTTATAAAAATCAATAAATTTTTTAAAAATTGATAAATTTTTGAAAAATAAATAAATTTTTGAAAAATTGATAAATTTTTGAAAAATTGATAAATTTTTGAAAAATCGATAAATGTCTTAAAAATCGATTAATTTTTGAAAAATTGACAAATTGAATGGGGGAATATTTAGTTGATCTCTTATTTTTAAGTAAATGAATGTTCTTTTTAGTTTGACTAGATCATAAATTAATATCACTTTCTGTTTAAATTATTTTCAAATCAAAGAAAGATGATACAATTTTTACAAGTAATTTACAAAGAATAAAAATATATTTGAAAGAATTCGATAAGACTAGCAATACAAATTTTAGAAAAATCAGCAAAATTTTGAAAAATCGATAAAATTTTGAAAAATCGATAAATTATACAATGAGTGTTATTTTTGTTCGGTTTATAGATCAAATATTACAAATTCTAAATAGAATTTACAATTTTTATTTTACAACCAATAGAGAAAAACTTATGAAAAAAACCTTTCCTAGAACCAATGGTTGACAATTAATGCATTTTCAAGTGACACCGCTCACTATCATTAGATAGTCTTTATGGGGTCCTCTCTAGGCTATAATTAGGGTTGCCACATGGCCTTGATTGTCAAGTTAATTTAGGTCTTGTCAAGTACCAAGGTAAAATTTATTTTGTCAAGTTAAAATGAATTTTTGTCGTATTAGTAATTAAAAAAAAACATAAAACTACAAAACTGATGAAATTTATTAGTGTTTTAATTTTTTTGAGTAGCATTTATTTCTAAACAATAAGAAAAGAAAGATGAAGTCTGCAGGAAGTCGTTGAAATTTTCAAATTTTAGGCCCAAAAAATATATAAATTTTTCATAATTCTCGCAACGCCATTTAAAAATTTTAGCATATCGAGACCCTATATTCAATACTCTATATCTGCAATTTTGGCCAAAATGAGTTTTTGATGGCAAAATCATTGTTGCTATTATATCCACCTATGATATCAATTTGGAAGCAAAATATCCATTCTTTGCCACTTTTTTGAACATTTTGCATTTTCCCATATCTACAAACAAATTTATTTTCAAATACAGAAGTCTATATCTACATATAAATTTAAATTATTTGAATTCTATAAGGTATACATAAAAGTTTTTTGAGAATATCATTTTTCGTCAAGCAACTAACCACCAAACTTAATTTTAGGAGATGTGCATTATAGTCCCTAGAATATAAATTTAAAAAAACCGCACTTAAAAAATTGCAAAATAATAGCGGAACGATAAAAAAGCCTTTATGGTAGAAAAAAATAATTTAAAAACTCAATTGGCGATTAACATTCTGCAAACGAATATAATGATGCAAAAATTTTCTTTTTTGCAAAATATTTTCGCGATTTTTTTATGGCAAACTAAGAACCAAACTTTGTTGTGGAAATTGGTATTATATTCCCAAGATTAAAAATTTTTAAAAACCACACTTAAAAAATTGCAAAATAATCGCGGAAAAGGCCGAAAAAAGGCTTTATGGTACAAAAAACGAATTAAAAAGATTAATCATCGATTTAAATTTTGCAAACAAATATATTGATGCAAAAATTTAGCTTTTTGCAAAATTTATTTTTCGCGATTTTTTCTTTGTTTTATGAAATGTGCATTATAGTCCCTAGATTAGGTATAAATTAAAAAAAAACTACATTTAAAGATTTGCAAAATAATAGCGGAACGCGAAAAGACTTTATGATACAAAAATTTAATTTAAAAAGCGATTTACATTCTGTTAAGAAATATATTAATGCAAAAAAATTACTTTTTGCAATTTTTTTCGCGATTTGTTTTTTGTTATCAACCACCAAACGTTATTATGTGAAATGGGTATTATAGTCTCTAGATTATAAATTTTAAAAATCGCACTTAAAAAATTGATAAATAACGGCGGAATGCAAAAAAGGACAAAAAATGCAAAATTTTTTTCGCATTTTTTTTTTAACCACCAAACTTTAGCAAGATATGAGTGTAATAGTCTTGTATTATGGATTAAAATACACCGTAATGAAAAAATTCCAAATAATGGCGGAGTGTGAATAAAAGGATTTGTGCCGCAGAAAATGAATTAAGAAACTTAATCAGCGATTAACATTCTGCAAGTGATTAACATTCAGGGAACTTTTTCGTTTTTTGAAAAAAAATTTTTTTCCAAATTAATCATTAATTTTTGGAATAAGATATGGATATAATTGTTCTTGGATTATTAATTTAAATAAACTGAACGAGGGAGCCTTTTCCATTCCTGATTAACAATTCTGTGTTCGTTGGTGTTTGAAGGCACATACTATTGTTTTCCACAAAAAGTATAGAGAGATTCACACGGTCAATTGTTCCTAATAATACATATATTTTATATTTATCAAAACTACATATCTGCTAGTATTTTCATAAAATTATATAAAAATTTTATTTGAGACTCTATATCTGCATTAGCGACGTAAATAACGCAAATAATTTCAAAATAATAATTTATAATAATTTGCCATTTTTAAATAATATTCTAGAAAACAGATTAATTCAAAAAAATCTTATAAGCAAGTGAATTAGTTTTATTGCTCTCCTGAACAATTGTATTTTTGCAGATATAGAGTATTGAATCTATGGTATCGATATTTTCTTTTCTGAAACGTAAAAACCAAAACTTTTTTTTCATAAATTTATTAAATTGATGATATATTATCAAAATAAAATGGCGCTTAAGGTATATCTTTTGTTTTGAGAGCGTGAGTAGAGATTTACGAAAGACGGTTTTCTTTAAAAATCGGTAAACAATAATTTTACTGGGACAAGAAAAACCTTAAGTGCTATTTTATTTTGATTATATATCATCCATTTAATAAATTTATAAAAAAAAAGTTTTGATTTTTTACGTTTCAGAAAAAAAAAATATGTTAAAATTTCAAATTGACGATTCGAAAACTGTGGAAAGTTTATATATTTTTTGGCCTAAAGTTTGAAAATGTCAACGACTTCTTGCAGACTTCTTTTTCTTCTTAATATACAGGAATAAATGTTACAAAAAAAACACTAATCAATTTCGTCAGTTTTGTAATTTTACGTGTTTTTTTTATTTGGTCCATTTAACCCATATGTATGTCCAAACTTCAATGGCTGGTAGCACTATCGAGTTTGTCCCCAAAAATTTCAAAAAAAACCGAAATTCTTTTTATGAATCTTAATAAAATGGCGAGTGTATTCAAAAATTATAAATTTTTGTATTTAGAATCACCCTACTGCACACATATGCACATTGAATTTTTTTTATTGTCAAGTTTTTTTTTAAATCAAGTTATTTTTTGCGAAGAGTCAAGTTATTAGACTTTTGCGATATGGCAACCCTAGCTAGCTATAATGTAGATTTTAGTTTTTTTGTATATATATGTTCAATTTCAAAGAAATGCATTTTGAGAAGTAAATTCAAACATTTTTACTTATCCATTTTTCATTATTATAACTAACGAAAACCACATGTCTTTAACAAAGCTATTATTTTTTAAAACTTGATAAATATTTGAAAAATCGATAAATTTTAGAAAAATCGATAAAATTTTGAAAAATCGATAATATTATGAAAAATCGATAAAATTTTAAAAAATCGATAAATTTTTAAAAAATCGATAAATTTTTGAAAAATTGATATATTGAAAAATTTTACAAAAACCGATAAACTTTCAAAAATACCAATAATTTTTATAAAAATTGATAAAATTGTAAAAATCGATTATCTTTTGGAAATTTATTAATGTATAACAAAATACTACGTACGAGTATTTCGTATTATATTTATAGCTGTATTTTCGACTTAACTATATCCGTTAACTTTAAAAAAAAAGCACAAAGTGCATAAAAACGTTTTTTAGACGAAAACTGACATATTACTTTTCGTATGCACGTTAACTCACAACGTGGATAATTATCAACGTTGAAAACTCAACGTTTATACATTTTCACACCTAGCGTATCTTCTTCGCGTTACTACCTAAAAAGTTTTACTGATGTACGTTCAATTATACCGGAACTACCATAAACACTCACTATTTAAAAAAATTTGATACTCCAATCAGTTTAACTTAGATTTTCTATAACTACCCTACGGGAAATTTTAACAAACTGTCACCGAACTGGCCCCCTTATATGAAATAGACTGGTCGCTTTTACATGGCGTTGTCATAGGAGGGGGAAATTGACCCCTTGTGACATGTCACAAGATAAATCCCAGGACAGGTCCCTGAACTTTGTTTTTTATGAGAGTTCATTAACCTGTCCTAGGATTTGTCTTGTGACATGTCATAGGAGGGGTCAATTTCCCCCTCCTATGACAACGCCATGTAAAAGTGACCAGTCTATTTCAGATAAAGGGGCCAGTTCGGTGACAGTTTGTTAAAATTTCCCGTAGGGTACTTAACGTTGATAGTTATGAATGAAAATACAACTTATATGAAAGACCCATGGTCTTTTTCGGTCCCATGCACGGCGTTTTTTTTTTCTCCTCTATCGGCTAAAATTTTGGGAAAATAATCTACACGTAATTCTGACTTAGACCTGTATACCTTTTTTCAATGTGTAGAACAAAAACATTCAGAAACAGGATCTTTAATTCAGGAAGTCTTGCACATTTCATACATTTATATGAAAATGCCATGGTCTTTTTCGGTCCCATGTACGGAGTTGTTTTGTCGTGGGTCGTTTGGGTTAAAATTTTGCAAAAATAATCTAGACGTAATTCTGACTTCGTTGTTCCAAAACTGTTGGCCGTTTTCATTTATCTGATTTAGTTTTCAAGATATGGGCGATAATTCAAATAAAAGCCCTTTTCTCTCTAGGAGGCTTACACTAATAGAAAAAAGTCCGTAAAAAATTTAGTAAAAACTACTAAAAATTAGTTAAAAATGATGCTATATATTAGTAATATAGGAACAGCAAAACTAAAACTGTTAAATATACAGAATTTTAGTTATATATGAGCTAAATTTTTGTAAATGAAGATTAGCAAATTAACCAATTAAAATCAGCAAAAAATTTTGCTAAATAATTAGTAGCCTAAAAAATCACCAAAAAATTTAAAATTTTCGAAGTTTTTTTTTCGATTTTTTTTTTAAATGCAAATAAAAATCGAGCCTTTTGAAAACAGCAGTTTACAATTTTTTAGCAAATATTTCTGCTGATTTTAGCAGAATAGACTGCTATTTGCATTCAACTAAATTTAGCTTAAAAATAGCAAAAATTTTGTAGATTTAACAGTTTATTTTTGCTATTTTTAGTCTACAAATATTTAGTAAATTTTTCTGCAGATTTTACAGTACAATTTGCTATTTTCAATTAACTAAAAGTTAGCCTAAATATAACTAAAATTCTGTAAATTTAGCAGTTTTAATTTTGCTGTTCTCATTTTACTAGTATTTAGTAAAAAAATCTGCTAATTTTAGCAGTTTTTTCTGCAGCATCATTTTTAACTAATTTTTAGTAACTTTTTCTGCTATTTTTACGGATTTATTTCTATGAGTGTAGTTTTCGAGAAAAACGCGATCTTAAAATCTAGCAATGTAAGTCGAAATTTAGTTTCGGTATCGGGGTATTATTGCGGGTTTTGTCCTCTGGTGTAAACATTTTTCCTCTAGCTCTCTTAGTTTTCGAGATATGGACCATCAAAATTATATTTAAGCGATTTTCGCATTTATTTTTCCACAATAACTCATTATGACTTCCTCATTCCAAAACTGTTGTCCGTTTTCATTTATCTCATTTAGTTTTCAAGATATGGGCGATAATCGAAACAAAAGCCCTTTTCTCTCTAGGAGGCTTAGTTTTCGAGAAAAACGCGATTTTAAAATCTAGCAATGCAAGTCAAAATTTAGTTTCGCTATCGGGGTAATATGGGCGGGTTTTGACCTGTGGTGTAAACATTTTTCCTCTAGCTCTCTTAGTTTTCGAGATATAGACAATCAAAATTTTATTAAAGCAAATTTCTCATTTATTTTGCCACATGTAACTCACTATGACTTCCTTGTTCCAAAACTGTTGTTCGTTTTCATTTATCTCATTTAGTTTTCAAGATATGGGCGATAATCCAAATAAAAACCCTTTTCTCTCCAGGAGGCTTAGTTTTCGAGAAAAACGCGATCTTAAAATCTAGCAGCGTAAGTCAAAATTTGATTACGGTATCGGGGTACTGGTCTTGGGTTTCCACCTCTGGGGCAAACATTTTTGCTGTAGCTCTTTTAGTTTTCGAGATATGGACGATCAAAATTTTATTTAAGCGATTTTCGCATTTATTTTTCCACATGTAACTCATTATGACTTCCTCGATCCAAAACTGTTGTCCGTTTTCATTTTATACGGCCGATATTCCAAATAAAAGCCCTTTTCCCTCTAATAGCTTAGTTTTCGAGAAAAGCGCGATTTAAAAATCTTGCAATGTAAGTCGAAATTTAGTTTCGGTATCGGGGTATTATGGGAGGGTTTTGACCTCTGGTGTAAACATTTTTCCTCTAGCTCTCTTAGTTTTATAGATATGGAGCATCAAAATTTTATTTAAGCGATTTTCGCATTTATTTTTCCATAATAACTACGACTTCTTCGTTCCAAAAATGTTGTCCGTTTTCATTTATCTCACTTAGTTTTCAAGATATGGGCGATATTCCAAATAAAAGCCCTTTTCTCTCTAGGAGGCTTAGTTTTCGAGAAAAGCGCGATTTTAAAATCCTGCAATGTAAGTCGAAATTTGGTTTCGGTATCGGGTTATTATGGGAGGGTTTTGACCTCTGGTGTAAACATTTTTCCTCTAGCTCTCTTAGTTTTCGAGATATGGACCATCAAAATTTTATTTAAGCGATTTTCGCATTTATTTTTCCATAATAACTCATTATGACTTCTTCATTCCAAAACTGTTGTCCGTTTTCATTTATCTCACTTAGTTTTCAAGATATGGAGGCTTAGTTTTCGAGAAAACTTGATTTCAAAATCGCTTAAATAAAACTTTGAGCGTCCATATCTCAAAAACTAGAAGAGCTAGGGGAAAAATGACTGGACCAAAGGTCAAAACTCACTACCAATACCCCGATAGCGAAATGTTGACTTGCATTGCTAGATTTTAAAATCGCGTTTTTCTCGAAAACTAAGCCTAGTAGAAAGAAAAGGGCTTTTATTTGGAATATCCCCCATATCTCAAAAACTAAATGAGGTAAATGAAAACGACCAACGGTTTTGTAACAGGGAAGCCTTAGTGAGTCATCTGCGGAAAAATAAGTGCGAAAATAGCTTAAATAAAATTTTAAGCGTCCATATCTCGAAAACTAGAAGAGCTAGGAGAAAAATCAAATCAAAACTCACTGCCAGTACCCCGATAGCGAAACTAAATTTTGACTTGCATAGCTAGATTTTAAAATCGCGTTTTTCTCGAAAACTAAGCATCCTAGACAGAAAAGGGCTTTTATTTGGAATATCCCCCATATATCGAAAACTAAATGAAAACGGACAACGGTTTTGGAACAGGGAAGCCTTAGTGAGTCATCTGCGTAAAAATAAGTGCGAAAATCGCTTAACTAAAATTTTAAGCGTCCATATCTCAAAAACTAGAAGATCTAGGGGGAAAATGACTGCACCAAAGGTCAAAACTCACTACCAATACCCCGATAGCGAAACTAAATATTGACTTGCATTGCTAGATTTTAAAATCGCGTTTTTCTCGAAAACTAAGCCTCGTAGAGAGAAAAGGGCTTTTATTTGGAATATAGTCCGTATCTTTAAAACTAAATGAGATAAATGAAAACGGACAACAGTTTTGGAACAAGGAAGTCATAATGAGTATTTATATGGAAAAATGAATACGAAATTTGCTTGAATAAAATTTTGATGGTCCATATCTCGAAAACTAAGAGAGCTAGAGCAAAAATGTTTACACCAGAGGTCAAAACCCGCCCATAATACCCCTATACCGAAACTAAATTTCGACTTACATTGCTAGATTTTAAGGTCGCGTTTTTCTCGAAAAATAAGTCTCCTAGAGAGAAAAGGGTTTTTATTTGGATTATCGCCCGTATCTTGACAACTAAATCAGATAAATGAAAACGGATAACAGTTTTGGAACAACGAAATCAGAATTACGTCTAGATTATTTTTGCAAAATGTTAACCCACAACAAAAAAAACTCCGTACATGGGACCGAAAAAGACCGTGGTATTTTCATATAAATGAATTAAAAGTGCAGGACTTTCTGAATTCAAGAGCCAGTTTCGGAATATTTTTGCTCCACACATTGAAAAAGAATTTAATGTTCTAAGCAGTGTTAACATATATTTTTTTAGAAAAACTGTAAAGAAAAACTGTTTTTTTTATAGAAAAACTGTTTTTCGAAAAGATTTCAAAAATCAGAAGAAATTCTGGGGTCCCGAAGTATCTTCGGACTAAAATATTATCCCAGGGTCTCAATTTACAAAATATCGAGATTTTAATAATTTATGCCTAAATAGTAGACATTCATAGTAATCAACTTTTTGCACAGCTTCCTAATTAAAGTTTTTTTTTAAGAATTTTGGTCTCCTAGGCCCGAATCTGAAGTTAAAAAAGTTCATCAAATCACCCATCCGAATTGTGAACATTTTCAAATTTCAACATTTTTTGATAAGACATTGTTTTAAAATTTTTTTCAAAAAAATATAAATCTCTAAATTATCCTTCATTTAGAAGTGATCTGAAAAGTTCGGCTAAAAATGTCCGTCGGATCTATTACGTGCCAGATATGGTTTAGCTAATTTTATTCCGTACTAATTTTTGATGAAATTAGTTATAAACATTTTTCGTTTGCCATTTATCTTTCGATTTGTACCTAATTTTTTACGTATTTACGGTTTTCAAATTATTATGCATAACATACATGGGACTAATTAATTAGGTGGACTAATTAATTGATGATTTCATTACCATTGCATTGATATCAATTGTAATGAAATTATTTTCATTACCATTTTTTTAATTAATGATAATGATTCTAAAATTTAATTTCATTGATTAATGACAATGATTTTAAATTTCATTACCATTGATAATGAATAAATTAAAAAAAATAATTGCCATTGACAGAAAAACATAAAAATGGAGTAAAACTCGCTGAAATCGAAGATGGAATATGCTCATTCACGCTCATGATCATTTGAAATTAAATATTACTTTCCATTCCATTGTTACTTGTATCCAGGTAAAATTTAACGGAATGGAATGGATCCTCCTTAAAAAATTATGTTTTATAACTTCCCCAGCCAAACCCGTTGTTCGTTTTCATTTGCCTAAATTTTTTTGTAAACAAATGGTTTTTAATCAATTGTAATTAGTTTTTTTACTCATTAGTGTAATTTCATTACCATTAGTAATGATTTTTCTAATGAAAAATATTTCATTACCATTAAATGGTAATGAAATTTTTTTCATTGTCATTAGTATGAACTAATGGTAATGAAATTTCAATGGTAATGAAAAATTCCCATGTATGTTGCATAAGCACTTTTATATTTTAATTCTTAAATTTTAGTTAAAAAAATAATTAAAAAAATTGTAAATGAAACAATGTGCCGATTTAATATGAAAAACTGTAAAAAAATCCATGAATTAAAAAAAAACTGTTTTTTACATGAAGAAACTGGAAAACTGTTAGGCATCCCAAAAAACTGTAAAAAACAGTTAAAACTGGCTATATGGCAACACTGGTTCTAAGTCAGAATTACCTCTAGATTATTTCTGCAAAATTTTAGCCCATAACGGCCAGGAACAAAAAAACGCCGTACATGGGACCGAAAAAGACCGTGGCATTTTCATATAAATGTATGCAAAGTGCAAGACTTTCTGAATTCAAGAGCCAGTTTCGGAATATTTTTGCTCCACACATTGGGAAAAGGTTAGCTGCTCTAAGTCAGAATTACGTCTAGATTAATTCTGCAAAATTTTAGCCCTTAACGACCCCGAAAAAAAACGCCGTACATGGGACTGAAAAAGACCGTGGCATTTTCATATAAATGTATGAAAAGTGCAGGACTTTCTGAATTCAAGAGCCAGTTTCGTTATATATTAGTTCTATACATTGAAAAAAAGTATACAATTTTAAGTCAGAATTACGTCTAGATTATTTCTGCAAAATTTTAGCCCATACCGATCCAGAACAAAAAAGCGCCGTACATGGGACCGAAAAAGACCGTGGCATTTTCATATAAATGTATGAAAAATTCAGGACTTTCTGAATTCAAGAGCCAGTTGGGAAAGGGTTTGCTGCTCTAAGTCAGAATTACGTCTATATTATTTCTGCAAAATTTTAGCCCATAACGACCCCGAACAAAAAAACGCCGTACATGGGACCGAAAAAGACCGTGGCATTTTCTTATAAATGTATGCAAAGTGCAGGACTTTCTGATTTCAAGAACCAGTTTCAAAATATATTTGTTCCACACATTGAAAAGGAATTTAATGTTCTAAGTCAGAATTACGTCTAGATTATTTCTGAAAAATTTTAATCCATAACGGCCCAGAACAAAAAAACGCCGTACATGGGACCGAAAAAGACCGTGGCATTTTCATATAAATATATGAAAAGTGCAGGACTTTCTGAATTTAAGATCGAGTTTCGGAATATTTTAGTTCCACACATTGAAAAAGAATTTAATGTTCTAAGTCAGAATTACGTCTAGATTATTTCTGCAAAATTTTAACCTCTAACGGTCCAGAACAAAAAAACGCCGTACATGGGACCGAAAAAGACCGTGGCATTTTCATATAAATGTATGAAAACCCGTGAAAAAACGATTAGATTTGATCAAGTTAGGTTTGATCCAATTGTATCTATTCATATTAAAGAGTGAATAACAGCGTATAAAATTAAATATGAATTTATCTAAGATTCCGATTTTCAAAATTTTTTTATTCGTTGCCTTATATAATCATATCCTAAAAAATCTTTTCTCTTATATCATTTTATATGCCATATAAAAATACATATACTTGATCAAATTATATCTCGTTGAAGATACATTTTTATATTGATTCGAACAACACTTTATAAAACTAAATGTGACCCAAGAATATTTTAGATAAAATTATTTTACTATCTCGAATCGAACAAAATGTATGTGGATTTAAATACAATTATATACTTAATAATTCAATACAAAATTAAAAAGCTGAGCTTATATGTTATGTTGCATCTAGGGTTTTTAATGACCCAGAATTTTTCATTTCTGTGATAAATGAGACATACCAATGTTGCACTTTTTAATTACAAATCTTAAATCTAATGAAAGAAATAATAAGAAACACAGAGAAAAAATTATAGTTAAATCAATTACTATATCAGATTTTAATTAACATTTGATTTTTTAGGAACACTTTGTAAGTAAAGTATGAATATTAGAGCTAGTGTTATAGTCATCGATTGGTAGGATATTTTATTTAAGTAAGAAACTTTGAAACACAATTTTCTAATTGGTGGCTATAATACTTATCCTTATTAAAGTAAATATGATTCTAGTTAAACTTTTTCATATTTAAGTTAATGTGTTTTCCGATTTCAAAGATAAGCAAACAATTTTTTATATAAAAAGAAAAAAACCTGAGATTTGTTTGATTTCAAAGCTTTTTCTATCTTAGTAAACGTTGTTTCTGTGTGATTTTAAATTTTTCTTCTGTGTAGTTACTAATAACTGATAACGGATTATATAACCCACATAGAGAGAAGTTTTCTGGGCCAGTTTTAATGAAATTTTTTAGTAAAATAATAAAGTTTTCTTCACAAGGTAAATGAAAAATTTCTTAAATTTGTTGAAAAATCTTCATATATTTTATGAATTTAGTTTTAATGAAACTTTTTCATTAAGTTTATGAAACTTTTAATAAATAAAATGAATATTTTCACAACATTTTATCGAAAATTCCATTAATTCAATGAAATGTTTCAATAGACGAGGCCCAGTGAAATTTCATCGGTTTTGTGCAAAAATTTATTAATGTCATTCAGATAATTCTCTCAGTTAAATAATTTGTCGTTTTCCTACACTATACATATTCATATAAACAAACAAAATTTAATGCAATCGAATAAGACCAAAACTCCGATAAAATTGGATGAAATTATATCAATTCAAATATCTTTTTTATTCGTTTATATATAATTTCATTAATCCATTTTCGGATTAAAATTTATATAATTTAGTATGATGCCAAATAAAAAAAGATATGCTACCGAATAAATTTTTTTCACGGGAAGTGCAGGACTTTCTGAATTCAAGAGCCAGTTTCGGAATATTTTTGCTCCACATATTGAAAAGGAGGTTGCAGTTCTAGGTCAGAATTACGTCTAGATTATTTTCCCAAGATTTTAGCCTATAGAGACCCAGGAGAAAAAAACGCCGTACATGGGACCGAAAAAGACCGTGGGTCTCATATAAATATAATACGAAATACGAATTATTTTGTTATACATTATTATAAATATCCATTTATCAATTTTTATAAAATTTATTGATTTTTGAATTATAATTATGTTTCTCAATTTTTGTAAAATTATTAAATTTTTCAAAAATTTATTGATTTTTCAAAAATTTATCGATTTTTTAAAAATTTATCGATTTTTCAAAAATTTATCGATTTTTTAAATTTTATCAATTTTTCTAAAATTTGTCGAATTTTCAAAAATTTATCAATTTTGAAGAAATAATCGATTTTTAAGAAACTCATCGATTTTTAAAAAAATTTATCAATTTTTTAAAAATTTATCGATTTTTAAGTACCATTCTTTTTCTAAGGTTTTTTCTCTTTTAGAAAATTTGTTTAACTTTTTGGAGAGTATGTTTCAATGCTACATCAGTTTCATATTCCGTGGATAGTGTTTGAATAGGTAATTAAAAGCGGTTCTTCACCCCTTTTTGTTCCTCCCAGTAAAAATCCCAAATATATATAATCTGCCTCAATCGCATGCGAAATTTCAAGTATCAAACTCCGGCAGTTTGAGTCATTCAAATTCCATTCCATTTTGTGTAACAATTTCAGTGTTCCAATGCAACTCCTTCCAAGATTCCATTTCGTTCACCATTCCATTGGATTTCGTTCCCATTATCTGTTATTCCAATTCCACTCGTTCCCCGTTTCATTCCATTTCGTTCCTACTGTCTTGTGTATCGATATTGATATCAGTCGCTTCTCTTTCCATTCCATTTCTTTGCACTTGTTCCGTTCCATTCCTCTTTTAACTGAAGTGTTTCAATTCCATTCGTTCCCCATTCTATGCCATCTCGCTCCTCATTCAATTTCGTTCTATAGTCCATTCCTTTTCGTTCCCTCTTGCAATCCATTTCCATTGTCTATAATTTCAATTCCACTCGTTCAACGTTTATATCCGTTTCGTTCCACTTGTGTAGTGTTTCAATTCCACTCGTTTCCTATTTAGTTTCTTAAATTTTAGTGTTCCATATACAGTCGTTCTTTAAATTTTAGGTTTCTAGCTAAAGACGCAGATGTTCAGGGGGGGGCAATTTTCCCCTTTTGAGCCACCATTTTTACCACGTTCCTGTCGAAAGTCCTAAAAATGCCTTGTGGATAAGTTAGCCCATACTCCAAGGAAAACATATTATAGATTACGGGTTTCTAGCTGAAGGTTTCGGTTAGGCCATCAAGGGGGAGAATTATTCCGTTTTTACGCCTCCCGGTAGGAATTTCCAAAAATTCCGAGAACTTCTGCGTTGGAGGAGGAACCTACTGCATACATAATTTTAGGTCTCTATATCCAGCAGTTTGCCCAACTCCACAAACAGGAAGTTTTTTCATTTTTTACCCCTCCCGGTATGAGTTTCCAAAAATACCGTCTTTGGGGACGTCTACGTTGGAGAAGGAACCCAAATACCGAATATAAGCTCCATAGTTCCAGCAGTTTGGCCAGGCCGTTAAGGGGGAGACTTTTCCTGTTTTTGACCCTACCTGTGGAAATTTCCAAAAATCTCATCTTAGCGGATGTCTACATAGGAACTTTAGTACCAAATTTCAACTTCCTACCTCCAGCAGTTTGGGCAGGCCTTTAAGCGGCACTTTTCGCTTCATTAATCCCCATTTTTGCAATGTCCCTGTCCAAAATTCCACAAAGCACCTTCCCGATAAGTGAGCCCATACTCCAAGGAACATATGTTTTACATTTCAGGTTTCTAGCCAACTTTCCGAAAATCCATCGACAGGGAATTTCAGCTTCCTAGTTCCAGCAGTTTGAGCAGGCTGTCAAGAGAGAGACTTTTTCCCCTTTTTGCCCCTCCCTGTAAAAATTTCCAAAATTCCAAAATTCAAAACCCCTTGAGACATTCCTACTAGCTCACCGACCCCCAAATCAGTGTTGAGCGGGAGGTACTTTATAAATTATGGGGCAAAATTAATAAAAGCACCTGCTTATTTTAAATGATGGCCAATTTTAAGCAGGAATAAGCAAAAAAAACATTTTTCAAATCAATATTTTGTTAAATAATTTAAAAATTATAAAAAAAAAATAGTTTTTTTGTTAATAAACTTGTTTTAGTTTTTTGACGGATCTCTTCGCGGACCCCCTGGAATTCTGCTACGGATCCCCATTTGGGAATATAGTTAGAGTGTATATGAAAAGCTTTTTTTGTGTATGCCATGACCGGGGATCTAACAGGCGGCCCTCTACGCAGGCTATGGCTTGTAGTATCACCTCTTAACGAGATGCACCACGGTCGGCACAGCGATGAGTATGGCTAATTGAGGTTATTTTGTTTATTTTTAATGACCCTTAAGAAAAAGCAAAAGAGACTTAGAAAATCAGATCAATTTTTTGTTCACTTTTGCAAAGTGTAAGGAACCTCCGGTTAACCCGGGTTTGAAGCTGGGGTAACTCAGCTAGTCCAGCGGTCCTTGCATTAAAATTTATATTTTTTGAATAATTAAAAACACTTTCTTTTATTTTCTTTTACTCCGTGACGCTTTATTTATTGATTTCTCAATATCACATTTATTTAATGTATTTCACTTTTGATGTCCTTTGCGGTGGGAACGCTGTCACCCCGCGTTGCTTGGCCGGCTAACCACTGGTGATCTACTCTCCTGACTACCTGAACTCCCTAAACTTTCACGAATGTTAATCCGTGCGCGGATGTTATCCACTTTTATTGGGTGTTACCCAATTTCTACACTCCTAGGATTTTGGTTGTAAACCAAAATATTTGCTAAAGCCCTGTGCCAGTGCCCTATAATCTCCTTCCGAGTAGGATGTAATCCTATCGGCGCTTACGGATGTAATCCGGATTATTTCTGGTTGTTAACCAGAGCCCTATTGCTATTCTGGTTGTAAACCAGGAACCTACACTGTTGACTTGGTGTTACCAATCAACCTTAAGGATACACCCTACTCTAAGCACTGCACATAAAATTTATTCACCAAGTTAGTTCTTACCACTGTGTTGCTCCGGCCTGTTACCACGTCTTGTTCGTTCGCGTGCTTAACACAAAAAGATCTCGACTGATTGTGGTGATCGCCTTTTATACTTTCTGCATGCTGCATTCCAGTCGCTTTGCTTCTTTATGCCTTTGAGACTAACAGTGTGTACTCATTGTAACTATTGTGTAAGTTATGCCCCCGTGTTAGATATGTGTGTGTGTTTTGCTGTATTTGTTCTCTTTGTCTCTTCATGTTGCTTTTCTCCTTGTAGTTTTCCTTCCAGTTGTAGTTTCCTTCTCTTTTTGTAGTTGCTTCTCTTCGTTGCTTTTCAGACTCTTTGTAGTTTCTCTTCTCTTCTCTTTGTAGTTTTTTTTTCCCCTTTGTAGTTGCTTCACTGAAATGAAAAGATCTCCCTTAACAGGTGGATGTAATCCGACCTTCCCGCGATGGGTGTTACCCATTCCCAAATAAATTATAAACCTCTAAAAAAAATTCATTTATTCATAATTCTTTTGATTCTGTTTCACTCATTATATTTATATATTTACACTAAAAAATAAAAATTCACTTAAATACTTATATGTGGGCAAAATTTGCTTCAAGATTTTGTACCTCACATTTCACCCTTACCCAATTGACAAACGTCGGACCACCACCCGGCCGGTTGCCGAAATCTTCACCCGATATACGTTTCCTTCGATTTCTCTGCGAAAACACACCTTACGTAGTTTTTGGCGGGCTTGCTGAATTTCCTCACTTAATGCTGCTGGTACGCTCTCCGGGGCCACTGTTTTCCAAGAACTGGGTTGGGCCTGGGGCTCATGTTGGGGTTCTGGTGGTGCCTGTGGCGGTATCGATTCCTGGGCCGGATCGAGAGCCCGCTGTATGATGTCCTCTAGGCTACGGAGGCTTATTCCACTGATGGACAGAATGTCATCCTCTATGCCACTCAATGGCAAACCAGCTTCTTCTAATGACAGGGGGTCATCCAAATTATCCCCTAACCATTCCGGGCTTACCCTGCCATCCTCAATCGCCAATCGCCTGGGTGATATGGGGACTTCTACCAGCGGCTCTGGGTCCTCGGCTTCATCATCGGTTTCCATTACCGTCCAGGTAAACCCTACTTGCGCCACATACTGTGTATACCTGCGCCTTCGAATTATATACCGGTCCAGCTGGGCCGCGAACCGGACATTGGACCCCTCTTCACTAGAAATCGTCACGACGGTAGACTGTGACGATTGTAAGTCATTTGATTGGTGTGGCTCGCCAAAAGAAACGCCGGTTGCTACCGATGATTGGGATGCCGGTAGTGCTGGCTCGCCCTCTTCGGTGGTGATATCGTCCTCGATGGCCTGGTAACTTTCATCCCCGCTCTTGTAGCCATCCATTTCTTCATCGGATACCTCCACGACATCGCCATTTAGCCACCCCTCCATTTCATCGGCCCGTAACCTGTGTAGCCGAATAACCGGCACCTGATGTTCGTCTCCGTGGGTTTTTTGTTCCATCGCTGTCAGATTTAAAATGGCTGCAAGTCCGCCGCACGAGTGTCTGTCGACTTATTTAAAATGTCCTTTTATTTCATACTATGGATGTCAGCTGGATTCGTGTGACAGCTGTTCGATAACCTACAACCCTGTTTTCATCAATTATACGGTGTTACCATATTTTGGGGATGCTGCCAATAGGGTTTCCCAAACCCTATTGATTGATTTCATGCAATCATTTGTTACCATAACCATGGCCGCAACCGTAAAGTTATTCCCACCGTTGCCGTTGTCTGTTGTTGTGGGTTTTCGTTATTAACCGTGATTGTCCGGATGCCCGAGTAAAAACATTTTATGTATCCTTATTATTATTATTACTATTATTGTTATTATTTACCCTTATTATTATTGTTATTATTATTATTATTATTATTATTATTATTATTATTATTATTATTATTATTATTATTATTATTATTATCATTATTATTATTATTATTATTATTATTATTATTATTATTATTATTATTATTATTATTATTATTATTATTATTATTATTATTATTATTGCCGCTGACTATATGGTGTTACCATATGTCGCGGTTGTCGCGAATCAGGACTGGTTGTACGGTTCCCCGAGTAAAACCTTTTAGGATTAGTATCCTACAATATATAATGGCTGCTAAAATTCTCTTTTTTTTTCTTCCTTTAATCGTTTCAACGTAGATTTGCCTTGAATACTTCACTTTAATAGGTATGAGCGGAAATAGAGCTATTATGGTTATTCTTATTGGTCGTTACCGGGTTTCATTTTCCCAAATTATTTTCCTTACGTTTTATTCATTTCAATGTTCTCGGTATTCACATTTCACATTTTAAAGGTTAATGGGATTGATTTTCATCCACAGATCTCACTTTTACGCCAATTCGGTTCCGCCGTTAACGTCCTCCGGACCCATGGTTCCGCAGTAGCATTTAAGTTCACTGACATGGGCGGTGCGGTTTCTCGTTCGCCCCTCCTGGCGTAGCTCTACGATTACTGGGGACACAAATCGGTAAACAGTGTAAGGTCCAGTGAACTTCGGTGCTAGCTTCGCAGCGAAGCTATCCGCTGCGTTGGACAGATGATGTTCTTTCACCAAGACCAATTCTCCGACTTTAGGTTTCCATCGCCTTCGTCTGAGGTTGTAATATCTTGCCTGGTCTTTGGAAGCTTTTTGAAGATTTTTCCGAACCATTTCAAATACTTCTCTCATCATTTTGCTCTTTTGTTCGGGGCTTTGGGTCACGGTTCCCGATCCCGTGGTGACCTCGTCGTATAAGGCAGCAGGCAGCCGGGGCTCCCGTCCTCGCACCAGAAATGCAGGGCTATATTGCGTGGAATCTGATTTGGCGGTGTTCAGCGCTAACTGGATTTCCGGCAACGGGTCATCCCACGTCCGTTGGTTCACACCCGCGTATTGCGCGATCATCGTCTTCACGGTACGATTCACCCTTTCCGTGGGATTTTCTTGCGGAGTATAGGGAGCGGTGAGCTGATGTTTTACGCCTAATTGGTGCAGAAAATCTCGGAACGCCTTGCATGTAAACTGAGATCCGTTGTCGGTGATCAGCATCTTTGGAACACCATAATTCGCCACAATTCTCTCGCGGAATGATTTTCGTAGCGTTCCACCATTCGCTCGTCTCAGTGGCACTAATTCGGACCACTTGGAAAATTTGTCAGTCAGAACCAGCAGCATGGAATTCCCGTGCTTTGACCTTGGAAGTGGCCCCACAAAATCTGCGCACACTACTGACCAGGGCTCTTCGGCGATCTTTGATAGCATTTGACCCGCCGGTAGTTGTTGACTTGGTTTGTACATTTGGCAAATTTGACAGTTTCGTACGTATTCCTTTACATCCCGGAACATTCCGGGCCAATGGTATCGGTTGGATACTCTAGCCGCCGTTTTTCGAATACCCAGGTGACCAGCCGCTGGGGAGTCATGATTCTCCTCTAATACTCGTCTTCTCTGAGATACCGGGACGCATAGTTTCCATGGCGCACATTCTTCGTCGTCATCTCGGGTTGTAATGTGGCGGTATAGCTGGCCATTTATTATCATGTAGTCCGGGAACTTCTCGGGGAACTGGACCACTTCTGCACACCTCTTCTTCCACCAGGCACACTCTGGTGGATTCTCGTGTATGGCTTGACACCCTTCTAGAGGCTGTCTAGATAAGGCATCCGCCACTACATTTAGCTTACCCCGCCTGTATTGCACGTCGAAACTATATTGCTGCAGTTCAAGCGCCCACCTTGCCACTCTTCCGGACGGACTTTCTATGGAATTTAACCATTTAAGGGATAAATGATCGGTGATTACGGTAAAGTGGTACCCTTCGAGATACGGTCGCAGTTTCCTTATAGCCCACACAATCGCTAAGCACTCCTTTTCTGTGGGTGAGTAATTCATCTCGGCCTGGTTTAATCGTCGACTCGCGTAAGCTATCACTCGTTCCTGCCCCTCGATCTCCTGTGTTAGCACAGCACCCAAGCCGTAATCACATGCATCTGTTTGTAGCGTAAATTTTTGGGTGAAATCCGGGCATGCCAGCACAGGAGCCTCGGTGAGATACCTCTTTAGTAAGTCGAAGGCCTCCTGCTGCTCTTGGTTCCACCGGAAATGCTTACCCTTCTTCAAGAGTGACGTCAACGGATGTACTATCTTCGAGAATTCTGGAACAAATCGCCTGTACCATGACGCAATACCTAGACACCTTCGCAGCTCTCGCACACTCTGAGGTGGTGCCAACTCGCTAATGGACGCTATTTTGTCGGGATCAGTGTGAATACCGCTTTCGTTTACCACGTGGCCTAGGTACTTAATCTCCTTCTGGAAGAACTTACATTTCTCACGATTTATTTTCAGTCTCGCCTCTCTAAGTCTTCGGAACACCTCCTGCAGATTCGCCATATGTTCCTCTAGCGATCCTCCAAGCACCACAATATCATCCAGATATGCGAACGCGTGTGGTTCCATTTCGGGCCCAATCACCCTATCTAGCGTCCTTTGAAAAGTGGCTGGCGCTGAGGTCAGACCAAATGGCATCACCTTCCATTGGAACAATCCTTTACCCGCTACGGTGAACGCCGTGTACTCTTTGCTGTCTTCGGCCATCGGAATCTGCCAGTACCCGTTCTTCAGATCGATGCTGCTGATGAATTTGGCGTTACGTAATCGATCTAAGATGTGGTTGATTCGTGGCAGCGGGTATGCGTCGGCCACTGTTCGGGCATTTAGCAGACGGTAGTCAATACAGAGTCTATACGTACCGTTTTTCTTAGGAGCCATCACGATTGGCGCACTATAGGGACTCTTGGACGGCTCAATGCACCCATTCTTCAATAGCTCGTCCACCTCTTCATTGATTCTTCGTTGCATCTCGGGGTTTCGTTGCATGTATCTCTGTCTTACCGGTCTGTCATCCTTCAGCACGATTGAATGCTTCGCCAGTGGGGTGGGACCTTCTATGATTTCGAACTTCGCCAACTCTTCGTTAAGGAACATCTCTATTTTTGCCTCCACGTTATTTGCTGTACCCATGCTTGTTTCCGTCCCACTCGTAGTTACCATGGCGCACCGCTCCTGTTGTTGTTCTATTGGGCCCAACCGCACTACCTGGTTGCCAATTCGTATTTCCGCCCTGACCGCCCGTAGGAAATCAAGGCCCAGCAGCGCGTTGTCGATCATGTTTGGCATTACGCCCATTTCCAGTCTGCTACTTTTCCCTCCTAGGCTTACGTCGACTCTTATCTCCTCTCTTAACTCCACAGGTGTACCATCGGCGAGACTTATGGTGTTATCAGCTCTCAAAACCTCGTTTTCACTTCTCAGTTCATCCGCCAAGTCATCACTTAAGTAACTTCTTGATGCACCTGTATCGATTGTGACCTCCTTCTTTTGGTTGCCAAGGTCAACGGTGGTCAGCAGACGGTGTTCAGTCTGACGAAAGGCGCTTACTGTGGCAAGGGGTGTGGGTTCTGGGCCGCTGCTTCCCCTTGCTGTTGGCGCGGACCGGTGTAGTTTCCCGAACCTCTTCGGCAACAATCTCTTGTTCGAATCCCCCTGCGGCCACACTCCCAACAAAACAAAACGCTTTGGTTTTGGCAAAACCGGAAACCATGCCCACTTTGTCCACATCTTCTACAAGCCGTTCTGGGGTTGATGGCTTGTGGTTCTTCCTGGATTACTTGCCTGGTGCGATCGTCCCTTCGAGTTGAGTTTTGGCGGCCATCTCGGTGGTCTCGGCCTATTTCCGGGTGATTCGCTCTAATGCATTCATACTCCTCGGCCATGCAGATGAGCTCATCGAGGTTACTGAAATCTTTGCGCCGAATATACATCTGGTAGTCCACGTGAGCGTTGCGGAATATCCGGTCAAGTTGTTTTTCTCTTGTATAATTAGCGTGACGCATCATGTTCTGCATGACGATAACGTAATCTTTAAAGCTTTCGCGGCCTCTCTGTTGTCTTTTCCGGATATCGTCGTCCAAGTCCTCAAAGTATCTAGGCGGTAGGAAAAATGACAGGAAATCCATCCGGAAAGCTGCCCACGTTTGCCAATGTCGATTGTTCTTCCGGAACCACATGAGTGCCCGGTCCCTTAGTAACTCGGGCATCGTACGAGGCATCATGTTGCGCTCTAAACCGTACACTTCCGCTAATTCTTCAACGCGCTCAATGAAGCCAATGGGGTCCTTACCACCATCATATTTGAAAGACCACTTGCGCACTGTGTCAATTACGGAGGCGTACGTCATCTCGGGAATTAGCTGTGCCCCTGCTGCTTCACCATTGGCGGCCGTCACTCTCGGTGGTGGTGGAACACCCAACGCATTGCTGCCGCCAGGCGGAACGTCGGCGTAAGTTCCCGCTGGTGGAATGGGAGACGGGACTCTACTGTGCTGTGCCTCCAGCTGCTCCAATCGAGTGATAACGTCTTCTTTGTGGTCACCCTGACTTATAAATCCAGCAAACCTCTTCCGCAATTCCTCTACCGTGCCACTCACCTCCAAGCTGAATTCGGCCATGCAGTGAACCAACTGTTCTCTACGAAGAGAGTAGACCCAATTACAACGCACCATATCTTCTTTGCCCTTGAACTGATTTTCTCGTTTTTTTTCCCGGTTGAATATCTCCTTTATGTAATTCGTTTTAATCGTGAAGTATAGTCCCTGCTCGGGCGCCAAATGTAAGGAACCTCCGGTTAACCCGGGTTTGAAGCTGGGGTAACTCAGCTAGTCCAGCGGTCCTTGCATTAAAATTTATATTTTTTGAATAATTAAAAACACTTTCTTTTATTTTCTTTTACTCCGTGACGCTTTATTTATTGATTTCTCAATATCACATTTATTTAATGTATTTCACTTTTGATGTCCTTTGCGGTGGGAACGCTGTCACCCCGCGTTGCTTGGCCGGCTAACCACTGGTGATCTACTCTCCTGACTACCTGAACTCCCTAAACTTTCACGAATGTTAATCCGTGCGCGGATGTTATCCACTTTTATTGGGTGTTACCCAATTTCTACACTCCTAGGATTTTGGTTGTAAACCAAAATATTTGCTAAAGCCCTGTGCCAGTGCCCTATAATCTCCTTCCGAGTAGGATGTAATCCTATCGGCGCTTACGGATGTAATCCGGATTATTTCTGGTTGTTAACCAGAGCCCTATTGCTATTCTGGTTGTAAACCAGGAACCTACACTGTTGACTTGGTGTTACCAATCAACCTTAAGGATACACCCTACTCTAAGCACTGCACATAAAATTTATTCACCAAGTTAGTTCTTACCACTGTGTTGCTCCGGCCTGTTACCACGTCTTGTTCGTTCGCGTGCTTAACACAAAAAGATCTCGACTGATTGTGGTGATCGCCTTTTATACTTTCTGCATGCTGCATTCCAGTCGCTTTGCTTCTTTATGCCTTTGAGACTAACAGTGTGTACTCATTGTAACTATTGTGTAAGTTATGCCCCCGTGTTAGATATGTGTGTGTGTTTTGCTGTATTTGTTCTCTTTGTCTCTTCATGTTGCTTTTCTCCTTGTAGTTTTCCTTCCAGTTGTAGTTTCCTTCTCTTTTTGTAGTTGCTTCTCTTCGTTGCTTTTCAGACTCTTTGTAGTTTCTCTTCTCTTCTCTTTGTAGTTTTTTTTTCCCCTTTGTAGTTGCTTCACTGAAATGAAAAGATCTCCCTTAACAGGTGGATGTAATCCGACCTTCCCGCGATGGGTGTTACCCATTCCCAAATAAATTATAAACCTCTAAAAAAAATTCATTTATTCATAATTCTTTTGATTCTGTTTCACTCATTATATTTATATATTTACACTAAAAAATAAAAATTCACTTAAATACTTATATGTGGGCAAAATTTGCTTCAAGATTTTGTACCTCACAAAAGTAAATTCGTATTTTCAGTTGAGCGAAATTTAATTCAAATACAACTAAAATTTTTTATATCGAGGTCTCAATGTTAAAGCCTTTAACTCGTTTTTTATTTCTTCAGAGGAAAAGGATGAATTTTAATAAAATCTTAAAAGCTTTCAATATAACATTTTTTTTAAATGCAATGTTATATTTAATTGTTGGCAGTATTGACTAAAAATTGCATCCGAAGAAATTTTGTATTTAAGGTTTTTCAGATTTTTAAAATTTGAAAGAAATAAAAAATATATATAGATTAAGTTATTGATATGTAAATAGTAGTTTTACACACAAAAAATTATAAAGGTAAAATTAACTAAAATACAATTCAAAACGAATAAAATTTCAGTTAAAAACCGGTCTACTCACATTTTCATTTAATTTAACAATTTCTTTATTTGTTTTTGACTATCAATAATTGACTATAAGGAACCGTAAAATCAATTTAAAGTTTATTTATTTTTACTATAAAAATAACAAACAAAACGGTGCGAAGAACTAAATTAATATTTGATTTTACTAAAAAATTTAAAATAATAAACAATTCAAATAATTGTATTGGTGTTTTTTTATTTCAAACAACTTTTACTAAAAAATAACTTTTTTTGGTTCATTTTTTAGTTTTACTTTAAAATAATAAAAATTGACTAGAAAATTTGACTGTTACGAAATTCCGTATTTTCATTATATGAAATTTTTAAATAATTTGTGAAAAAATTAAAAATTATTTTTCTTCTACGAACAACTGTTATTACTTTAAAAATAACTCAACGGAAAAACTTCAGAAACAACTAAAAAAAAGTGAATGTGTTTATTTTCTGAGTGTAGTTTTGCTGTTCTTAATTTACTAATGTTTGGCAAAAAAAAATCTGTTAGTTTCAGCAATTTTTTTTCATTTTTAACTAATTTTTAGTAGCTTTAGCAACATTTTTACAGGCCTTTTTCCATTAATATAAGAAATATATCAATTTAAAAAATCTCAGATTTCGAAACTTTTCAACCTCAGAAAATTAAAACTTTTCAAACACATCGAGTTGATATTATATATCACATTAAAAACATAAAGAGGCAGCTCTTTATGTTTTAATTGATTAATCGCCAATTTTCTCGATTAACCGACCCGAATAACCGGTTAATTAATTTATTTGATTTTTCGAAATATGCATTAATCCGTGAACCGCCTACGTCGAATAATTGGAAAAACTAATTTTTACGCACAAAGTTGGTAAATATACTAACTTATAATAGTAATAAATACTCTGACATTTTAATTTGAAAAAAATTTAATAAATTTTTAAATAATAAAGAAATAAAAAAAATTAAAGGAATTTTTTTGAGAATTACTACATTCCTACAAACACACTTTTATCTAGAAATAGCAACATAAGTATGAAATTGTTTTTGGTAATTATTGTTGACGCATGTGCTAGTCTAAATCTCTTTCAAAATTGATTTTAGTTCAATAGTTATAACAAATTTTTATTATATCAATTTTATACAAACACCTTAAGATCTGAAAACGATTAATTTCGACATAAACGATTATGCGAGAATAACAAGGATATTATTATTAATAAAATACGTACTAAAAATTTATTTTTTGTTTCATATATAAAAAACAAAACTTCCCAGTGTAGAAAATCATTACCAGATATGTGGTTATGTAACTACATACTTGGTAATGGTAACTAGTTACTGTTGTTATTACATTTCTTATTACCTTTATATGGCGATGTCGCGAAAAATAATGAGTTGTCGTTACACACCAGCATACGAAAAATCAAAAAATATATCGTTACCTATGTGCTTACCAATACTGACAAAAATAATGAGTCTAAAAATAGATTTTCTAAAAAATAAATTCTTTAAAAAAAAATTTTTTATTGTATTTTTTTTTAAAATAAAATTTGCTGGTGCGGGAATCGAACCTGGGTCTACAGATTGCCAGTCAACAGCTCCACCATCTGAGCTATATCGACATGTAATATTTAATAGATAAAAACACAATTGACCTGCTGCACACAAGTAAGCTTACTCGCCAACATACAAAAAATCAAAAAATATGTGGTTACATATATCCTTACCAGTGTTTAAAAAATATTGAGTCTAAAAATAGATTTCAAAAAATTTTCAAAAAAATCTAAAAAATTATTTTCTATTTGAAATAATGATAAAAATAAGTCATTATCAGTAACCCATTATTATATGTCTTAAAATAATACAGAAGGTAAGTGGGCGTCATTACTGGTAGTCCAAAAAATAATGATATGTCATTACCGTTTCTACACTGGGTAGTTTTGTACGAAAAGTTCTCTTTAGAAAACCGTGTAAGTCCACACAATGTAATCGCCCAGCAAAATCTTTCATTACCAAATAAGTGGTTATATAATAGAAATTCATAGCTCCGCACAACTTATTTTTTGGCGTCTAAACTCATTATTTTTGTTTGGCGTGGTCGTTTTTATAAGTAGTCACGCTTACCCGCTCGCTTACGAAAAAATGAGAAATAAGTAGTTATGAGATTTTGAAATATAAGTGGTTACACACATGCTTACAAAAAGTATAATTATAAGTGGTTATCCGATTGCTTACTTGATTCTTAAAAATAAGGAGTTAGGCAAATAAGGAGTGAGATCATAAAAATGTTAACACACATTTTTGCCTATAACTTTGGTTTAAAATTTCTCATATTTTTTTTCGGCAGTTTCCATTTTAAAAATATGTCAGTTAATAAATTAATTTACATCATGAGTTTTAGTTTGCAATTTTTTACAGAATGGACGATGAAAAAAAATTGCCAAAGAAACTAATGTATGCCGCCAAACAGTTTCAAAAGTGGTAAAAAGGTATCTGGAACACCTAACAATTGAAAGGAAGCCGGGAACAGGAACAACGACTGGTTATCATAACATTGGTAAGGCATATAAAGTTAAAAGCATCCTTAGGAGAGCTCCTAACACATCTGACGGAAAAACAGCTCGGTTAGCCCAATGCTCGGACTTTTTTATACGTAAAGTGAAACGTAAGGCAGAACTAAAGTCCTACAAAGTTAAAAAAGTTACCGATAGAAACGCTTTTAAAATTTTGGAGGCCAAAACCAGAGCTCGAAAATTAAAATCAAATTTTATACAAAAATACAACTTTTGTGTAATGCACGACAAAACTTATGTCCTGGCTGATTTTTCGCAGCTCCCTGGTCAAGAATTTTATGTTTCCGATGTTCGAGGAAATGTTGCGGAAAAATTTAGGTCGAAAAAGCAAACGAAATTCCCTAAAAATTCCTAGTATGGCAAGCCATATGTAGCTGCGGCCAAAGAAGCCAGTCATTTGTGACATCTGGCTCTATAAACACCGAAATTTATATCAAGGAGTGTTTGCAGAAGAGACTTCTTCCATTTTTGAGTCAGCACAATGTATCCACTTACTTTTGGCCCGATTTAGGATCTTGTCACTACAGTAAGAAAGCGCTGGAGTGGTATAATGATAATAATGTGGTTTTTGAACCAAGAGAGGCAAATCCACCAAACTGCCCGGAACTCAGGCCAGTTGAGAGATATTGCGCTCTTGTTAAAATGGAATTAAAGGACACGAAAAAGGTCTCCCAGGACATGCAATATTTCAAACGTAGATGGACCACGTGCTCTAAATAGGTGACAGAAACTACAATAAAAGCCTTAATGGGAGGGTTTCCGGAAAAAGTGGATAACTTTGTTCGTGGTGGTTAGAATTCCATGCGGTTTTTTTGTTTGATTTTGTATTAAATTTCATTTAATAAAAATTTGGTTTGAAGTCTTAAAATACAGTGGTTTGTTTTTTATTTAACTTTATGTGTGTTAACATTTTTATGATCTCACTCCTTACTATTAGCCTAAGGAAATACATTCAGAAAAATTTAAGTTTTCTCTAGTGTGTAATTTTAGGACTCGTCATGAAAATTTAAACATAAAACATATTTACATATAATAAAAAAATGTAACTGCCCAGCCAGCAATTTCGGAGCGCTCATAAATAAGATTTTTAAATGGCTCATAGAAATGATTATTGTTTTTTGAAAACACTCTTATTCTGGTAGAAAATATGAACCCTCAGAAAACAATCCAAAAAGTTGTCTCTACAACTTAAAAAGCTGTCTCAAAACGAGGGTTCATTTTTCGAACTCAAAGAAGATTCCAAAATTATTTAAATTTATGAAGAAAATTTCGATTTTATACGTTCTTTTTTGTGAGTCATTTCTGAGTACACAGGGGGCTTTTTTGGACGGACCACTTTCATAGGAAAAAGTGCAAAAATGTTTGTTTTTGGAGCTCATTTCTGAGTCATTAATGATCATCTTTGTTTGCTGGGTGTGTAAAAAGTACTTATTTAAACTAATACGAGTAAGTCATTATTTTATATTTAGAAACAATGAATACAATAGGTCGTTATTAGGAAGTCATTATTTTATATTATAAAATAATGCAAAAGGTAAGGATATATCATTTTTGGTAATGCAGATAGTAATGAGGTGTCATTACCAATATTTTGGTGGGCGATTTCGTGTACATCACATTGTTCGTACTTACGATAGAGGATACTTGTGTATAACAATTGTATATGAAACTAAAAATATTTGAAATTTAAAAAAAAATGTTGTCTAACTTACATGCCACTATACTGGTGTGTACCTACGAAGCATATTGGCTAGTGGGCCATTACAGTGCGGCAATACCCTGGGTAAAGTAAGCCAGCTTGTGTGTAGAGTTTGAAAGCACTCGGGGATTCTAGTAAGTGCACACAAGTATCTCCGAGTACTTTCAAACCCTACACACAAGCTGTCTTACTTTACCCAGGGTATGGCCGCGTTGTAATGGCCCACAAACCAATATACTACGTAAGTACACACCAGTATAGTGGCATGTAAGTTAGACAACATTTTTGAAAAATTTCAAATATTTTTAGTTTCATATACAATTGTTATACACAAGTATCCCATATCGTAAGTACGCACAATATGAAGTACACGAAATCGATTACATTGTGTGGACTTAGGTACACGTTTTTCTAAAGGGTATGTATTTTTTTTTTATTTTTAACTCGAATTTCATAACATTGAATTTCGTAAAAATAGAACCAGTACGCAATTTTCGGTCAGTTAATAAATTTATATATACTTATGTGAACAAATATCTCAGAGAAATAAGTTTTCTTTCTTTTCTGATGTATACCCAGTGTAGAAAATCATTACTAGATATGTGGTTATGTAACTACATACTTGGTAATGGTAACTAGTTACTTTTGTTATTACGTTTCTTATTACCTTTAAATGGCGATGTCGCGAAAAATAATGAGTTATGGTTACACACCAGCATACCAATAATCAAAAAATATATGTGCCTACCAGTACTGACAAAAATAATGAGTCTAAAAATAGATTTTCTAAAAAATAAATTATATAAAAAAAAATATTTTTTATTGTATTTTTTTTTTAATAAAATTTGCTGGTGCGGGAATCGAACCTGGGTCTACAGATTGCCAGTCAACAGCTCTACCATCTGAGCTATATCGACATGTAATATTTAATAGATAAAAACACAATTGACCTGCTGCACACAAGTAAGCTTACTCGCCAACATACAAAAAATCAAAAAATATGTGGTTATATATATCCTTACCAGTGTTTAAAAAATATTGAGTTTAAAAATAGATTTCAAAAACTTTTCAAAAAAATCTAAAAAATTATTTTCTATTTGAAATAATGATAAAAATAAGTCATTATCAGTAACTCATTATTATATATTTTAAAATAATACAGAAGGTAAGTGGGTGTCATTACTGGTAGTCCAAAAAATAATGCTATGTCATTACCGTTTCTAC
Source organism: Leucophora obtusa (assembly GCA_949987735.1). Classification (NCBI taxonomy): domain Eukaryota; kingdom Metazoa; phylum Arthropoda; class Insecta; order Diptera; family Anthomyiidae; genus Leucophora; species Leucophora obtusa. The sequence continues at coordinate 94,517,631 of OX465299.1, read as the reverse complement.
ACTGGGCATATAAAGATCAATATTGTTTTTTTTTATAGGGAACATACCATATATGGTGCCATTTAAACAATATATTGTCATATATGTATGGTGACATTTAAACAATATATGGTCGTATATGGTAACTCATCAGCAACTACAATATTAACTGTATTTCAGAAGCTATTAATTGTATTTCAGAAATTTTAAATGTATTTCAGAAATTATGGAGTGTATTTTAGAAATTTTTTAATTGTATTTCAGAAATAATCAAATCTATTTCAGAACTTGTTGATTGTTTATCATACCCAGTGTAGAAACGGTAATGACATATCATTATTTTTTTGGACTACCAGTAATGACACCCACTTACCTTCTGTATTATTTTAAAACATATAATAATGAGTTACTGATAATGACTTATTTTTATCATTATTTCAAATAGAAAATAATTTTTTAGATTTTTTTGAAAAGTTTTTGAAATCTATTTTTAAACTCAATATTTTTTAAACACTGGTAAGGATATATGTAACCACATATTTTTTGATTTTTTGTATGTTGGCGAGTAAGCTTACTTGTGTGCAGCAGGTCAATTTTGTTTTTATCTATTAAATATTACATGTCGATATAGCTCAGATGGTAGAGCTGTTGACTGGCAATCTGTAGACCCAGGTTCGATTATTTAAAAAAAAAAATACAATAAAAAATATTTTCTTTATATAATTTATTTTTTAGAAAATCTATCTTTAAACTCATTATTTTTGTCAGTACTGGTAAGCACATAGGTAACGATATATTTTTTGATTTTTCGTATGCTGGTGTGTAACGACAACTCATTATTTTTCGCGACATCGCCATATAAAGGTAATAAGAAATGTAATAACAAAAGTAACTAGTTACCATTACCAAGTATGTAGTTACATAACATATATCTGGTAATGATTTTCTACACTGGGTAGTTAATAGAGAAAACGCTTGGAGTACACCCAAAAGTACGAAAATGTTCACATAAATGACCCAACATTTTAAGAAAGGGTAATATTCACCGATGAATATAAGTATTACCCTTTCCCAAAATATTGGTCCATATACGTGAACATTTTCGTACTTTTGGGCGTACTCCAAGCGTTTCTGGATGTTGACAGATCTAAGTAGTGGTTTTTTCTCGCAACTCCTCTATTCTACCCATTTCTCTTGATGGTTCTGCAAACTGTCTGGTCGGAAACAGAAATTTCCAGATCTGCTTTTAATTTTCGATTCAGTTCGACTACATTTTGCTTAGGATTTTCTTGAACGGAACGAATAACGGCCCATTCTGTTCGGTTGTCGAGAATACGAGGGCGGACAAAACGTGCCTTACTTTCGTAATTTCCATTTTCTTTGAAATTTTTTATTACCGTTTGTACTGTGGCCTTTTTTAAATTTAATAAATTTCGGTTTTTCGAATTAGTTCCGAAATTTCTTTGCCTTTGCCCATTTTGCTCCACTACTGACACGTTATGATTTTTATTTTCCAAATATGATCACTTTTTGTGAAAGTACAAGCTCTTCTAATGAATTGTACCATATCATCAGAAAATTTGTGGCGGCACTTGTAACGGTACATAATTTTTTATAGGGGGTATGTATACTTATGTAACTTTCAAAAATTACAAATTATATGTTTTTTGTAGTTATTTGCTAACAAAAAAAACAAAAGTTTTCTAGAATATATATACAGAAAATTGCAATTTTCTATTTTAATTTTATGTTAAAGTTGACTAAAGCTGAAAAAATTGACTTTGTTGATACCTAAAAATAAAGGAGTCTGTGACAAATCTTAAATTATAAAACTCAGATAAATCCATTCAAAAATATAAAACATATATTTTCTAATCAATTTCAACAAAGTTTTAGATAATTAAAGTGTAAATTCCTAAGAAATAACGATTTTAAAAGATGCTGTTCAAAAATATACTTTTTTCCTTTCGCCATATTAAATACATATAAAATTAATTTGAAATAAAAAATATATAAAATTTGTATTTCAGATTGAATTTTCTGCAATTTTTGATGCAGAAGTTGTGATTCTTTTGATAAAATGAATTCAGTGGAATATTAATTTAAGTCGTGTGTTAAAATTTTGCAAATCCGATTAAGGGATTTTACTAGATTTGCAAAATAGGAAAATAAGTGAAGTTTTCACTTTATTTGCAATTATATCCTAGATCATTTACTTAATCAAAATAAGTTTGTAAGCTGTCTTTTTGCTAAAAATTAAATTTGCTAATATTTCAGAAAGTAGAGCTAATTGTGAAATTTGGTGTTCACATTCGTGATATTCGTTCTAAAATCTATCAGAATTGATATGTCGCATGCCCGATGCATTTTTAGTGTTGTACTGTGTTGTATTAAAATAATGAAATTTGGTTTTAATAAGATTTAAAATTTGTTTTAAATAAAAAATCGCAAAAAGATTAATTTAAAATTATTTTAAATAAAGTAAATTTATTCTAGAACTGATTTATAGGAAGAAGAAAACATTTTTATTGAAAAATTTAACAGACAAGGGAATCAGTCGTCTCACCCAAAGTCTCGTAAGTGATTAGTTTATGTGTCAAATGATCAAAGTAATTTTTAATTGTTAATTTGTATCTATATGAAAAACTTTTTGTGTATTCCCAAGACCGAGGATTGAACCGGCAGCCCTCTGCACAGGCTATGACTCGTAGCATCACCTCTTAACAAGATACACCACGGTCGGCATAGCGCTGAGTGTGGCTAATTGAAATTTTTCTTTTCAATCACAGCCTACACAATGTATGTTTTTGTAATCAGAAGAGCCAGAATTAACTAATAATTGAGCAATTTATTTTTCAATTAGAATGTTTCCTCTCTTAATCCTATTGTTTTCTTTCCTTTTTTACAAGAAATTATCACATTAAGATGCGCTTTATTTATTCTAGTTTTCAACAAAACAAAAACATTTTTTTTAATTTTTCAAAACAAAATTTTTACAGCTTCCTTACCTAGTGTAGACACGGTAATGACATATCATTATTTTTTGGACTACCGGTAATAACACCCACTTACCTTCTGCATTATTTTGAAACATATAATAATGAGTTACTGATAATGACTTATTTTTATCATTAATTCAAATAGAAAATAATTTTCTTTATTTTTTTGAAAATTTTTTGAAATCTATTTTTAGACTCAATATTTTTTAAACCCTAGTAAGGAATATGTATGTAACCACATATTTTTTGATTTTTTGTATGTTGGCGAGTAAGCTTACTTGTGTGCAGCAGGTCAGTTATGTTTTTATTTATTAAATATTACATGTCGATATAGCTCAGATGGTAGAGCTATTGACAGGCAATATTTTTCAAAAATGTTGTCTTACTTACATGCCACTATACTGGTGTGTACTTACGTAGTATATTGGTTTGTGGGCCATTACAACACGGCCATACCCTGGGTAAAGTAAGACAGCTTGTGTGTAGGGTTTGAAAGTACTCGGAGATAGTTGTGTGCACTTACTAGAATCCCCGAGTGCTTTCAAACTCTACACACAAGCTGGCTTACTTTACAAAGGGTATGGCCGCATTGTAATGGCCCACTAGCCAATATACTTCGTAGGTACACACCAGTATAGTGGCATGTAAGTTAGACAACATTTTTTTTTTTAATTTCAAATATTTTTAGTTTCATATACAATTGTTATACACAAGTATCCTCTATCGTAAGTACGAACAATGTGATGTACACGAAATCGATTACATTGTGTGGACTTACACGGTTTTCTAAAGAGTACTTTTCGTACAAAACTACCCAGTGTAGAAACGGTAATGACATATCATTATTTTTTGGACTACCAGTAATGACACCCACTTACCTTCTGTATTATTTTAAAACATATAATAATGAGTTACTGATAATGACTTATTTTTCTCATTATTTCAAATAGAAAATAATTTTTTAGATTTTTTTGAAAATTTTTTGAAATCTATTTTTAGACTCAATATTTTTTAAACACTGGTAAGGATATATGTAACCACATATTTTTTGATTTTTTGTATGTTGGCCAGTAAGCTTACTTGTGTGCAGCAGGTCAATTGTGTTTTTATCCATTAAATATTACATGTCGATATAGCTCAGATGGTGGAGCTGTTGACTGGCAATCTGTAGACCCAGGTTCGATTCCCGCACCAGCAAATTTTATTAAAAAAAAAAATACAATAAAAAAAAATTTTTTATATAATTTATTTTTTAGATAATCTATTTTTAGACTCATTATTTTTGTCAGTACTGGTAAGCACATAGATAACCATATATTTTTTGATTTTTCGTATGCTGGTGTGTAACGACAACTCATTATTTTTCGCGACATCGCCATATAAAGGTAATAAGAAATGTAATAACAAAAGTAACTAGTTACCATTACCAAGTATGTAGTTACATAACCACATATCTGGTAATGATTTTCTACACTGGGTAGTTTTGTTTTTTATATATGAAACAAAAAATAAGTTTTTAGTACGTATTTTATTAATAATAATATCCGTGTTATTCTCGCATAATCGTTTATGTCGAAATTAATCGTTTTCAGATCTTAAGGTGTTTGTATAAAATTGATATAATAAAAATTTGTTAGACCTATTGAACTAAAATCAATTTTGAAAAAGATTTAGACTAGCACATGCGTCAACAATAATTACCAAAAACAATTTCATACTTATGTTGCTATTTCTAGATAAAAGTGTGTTTGTAGGAATGTAGTAATTCTCAAAAAAATTCCTTTAATTTTTTTTATTTTTTTATTATTTAAAAATTTATTAAATTTTTTTCAAATTAAAATGTCAGAGTATTTATTACTATTATAAGTTAGTATATTTACCAACTTTGTGCGTAAAAATTAGTTTTTCCAATTATTCGACGTAGGCGGTTCACGGATTAATGCATATTTCGAAAAATCATTAAAATTAATTAACCGGTTATTCGGGTCGGTTAATCGAGAAAATTGGCGATTAATCAATTAAAACATAAACAGCTGCCTCTTTATGTTTTTAATGTGATATATAATATCAACTCGATGTGTTTAAAAAGTTTTCATTTTCTGAGGTTGAAAAGTTTCGAAATCTGAGATTTTTTAAATTGATATATTTCTTATATTAATGGAAAAAGGCCTGTAAAAATGTTGCTAAAGCTAATAAAAATTAGTTAAAAATGAAAAAAAAACTGCTGAAACTAACAGATTTTTTTGCCAAACATTAGTAAATTAAGAACAGCATAACTACACTCAGAAAATAAACACATTCACTTTTTTTTAGTTGTTTCTGAAGTTTTTCCGTTGAGTTATTTTTAAAGTAACAACAGTTGTTCGTAAAAGAAAAATAATTTTTAATTTTTTCACAAATTATTTAAAAATTTAATATAATGAAAATACGGAATTTCGTAACAGTCAAATTTTCTAGTCAATTTTTATTATTTTAAAGTAAAACTAAAAAAATGAACCAAAAAAAGGTATTTTTTAGTAAAAGTTGTTTGAAATAAAAAAACACCAATACAATTATTTGAATTGTTTTTATTTTAAATTTTTTAGTAAAATCAAATATAAATTTAGTTCTTCGCACCGTTTTGTTTGTTATTTTTATAGTAAAAATAAATAAACTTTAAATTGATTTTACGGTTCCTTATAGTCAATTATTGATAGTCAAAAACAAATAAAGAAATTGTTAAATTAAATGAAAATGTGAGTAGACCGGTTTTTAACTGAAATTTTATTCGTTTTGAATTGTATTTTAGTTAATTTTACCTTTATAATTTTTTGTGTGTAAAACTACTATTTACATATCAATAACTTAATCTATATATATTTTTTATTTCTTTCAAATTTTAAAAATCTGAAAAACCTTAAATACAAAATTTCTTCGGATGCAATTTTTAGTCAATACTGCCAACAATTAAATATAACATTGCATTTAAAAAAATGTTATATTGAAAGCTTTTAAGATTTTATTAAAATTCATCATTTTCCTCTGAAGAAATAAAAAACGAGTTAAAGGCTTTAACATTGAGACATCGACATAAAAAATTTTAGTTGTATTTGAATTAAATTTCGCTCAACTGAAGATACGAATTTACTTTGCAAAAGTGAACAAAAAATTGATCTGATTTTCTAAGTCTCTTTTGCTTTCTTAAGGGTCATTAAAAATAAAAAAAATAACCTCAATTAGCCATACTCATCGCTGTGCCGACCGTGGTGCATCTCGTTAAGAGGTGATACTACGAGCCATAGCCTGCGTAGAGGGCCGCCTGTTAGATCCCCGGTCATGGCATACACAAAAAAAGCTTTTCATATACACTCTAAGACCACAATTCCCAAATGGGGATCCGTAGCAGAATACGAGGGGGTCCGCGAAGAGATCCGTCAAAAAACGTAAAACAAGTTTATTAACAAAAAACTATTTTTTTTTATAATTTTAAATTATTTAACAAAATATTGATGTGAAAAATGTTTTTTTTTGCTTATTCCTGCTTAAAATTGGCCATCATTTAAAATAAGCAGGTGCTTTTATTAATTTTGCCCCATAATTTATAAAGTACCTCCCGCTCAACACTGATTTGGGGGTCGGTGAGCTAGTAGGAATGTCTCAACGGGTCCGTGAAGCATAACTTAGTGGGAACCGCTGCTCTAAGAAATACTGTTTTAAATTTACTGCTTTTGTGAATGTAATTTTTCATGTAAAATGACACAGAATATTTATCAGTACGCACGATATGTTTGAAAAATTAATTTACACATTTTTGTCTATAAATTTAGGCACAACATATGTGCTTCGAAACCTGTTTCCTAGTTTATAAACACATATTATAGTTAGGGAATGCATCTCGGGATTTCCCGTCCCGGGAAATTACACATTTTTCAGTTCCCGCATTCCCGGGAATATGGACCGGGAATCCCGGGACTTCAAAAAATGCAATTTAAAATAAAAAAGTTAATTATCTCACATTCTCATATGCAAAATTTTCCAACGCTTTGAAAATAGTGAAAATCGAACATTTTAAATTCCTTTTGGGGGCTCTTAAAACAGGCCCTTAAAGGAACTAAAAAAATATATTTTTTAAGAAAACCACCAGTGCGATTTTGCTCCGTACTTAGTCTATACAGAATTAGAGACAAATTTGTCCATTGATTTTAAAAAATGTTCAAGAAAGTTAAAATTTGTTTCCATAATTTTAAAACATTTTTCCAATTTAGTTACTAAAATTATTTTTTATATCATTTGTTTTTTTATTTATTTTTTTCAACGGACAAGTTTTTTAGTCCAAAAATTACTTTTACTTTATTAATTTTTTTTAAATATAAAATTAGACTTGCATATCGTTAGCTGAAATGCAAAACCACGTAACTAACAAAAAATACAAAATCGGTTTTTTGATCGATTATGATGATTTACTGTCATATAATAAAAATTAGACATATTATTAGCGAAAATCGAAAGCACGTAACTACATACTTGTTGCTTGAAAATAGTAACTAACACATATTTATTTCTATTGAATTTTATTTATTCATAGTAGGATTTGAATTTTTATATTTCACTAGCGGATAGTGCTACTACGCTCCCCTCCCCTCGTAGTCCTATTTTCTCATAATTATAGTGATTATAGTTTGAAATTTTTACTTTGTTAATTATAATAAATTTTTTTTTTTGGAGATCCCACAGTCAATATGATTCGTGTATTAGCGTATGATCCCCTGGAGTAATTTATTTTAAATTAAGTGCAACAGATGAGTTTAAGGAATTTCCACAAAGAATTGGAAACAATTTAAAAGCGTTTGAAACTTTGAAGTTGCATTTACAAAGAATAAAAATTTCAAGCAAAAAATGGCAACATCTTCAGGACCTTAAACCATTTCTTCCACCCGATTGTCATTATTATTACAATGAAATTCCATTTGAGAAGTAAAGGTTTAATTTTTTCTTTTATTTGTATTGTAGTTATTGTTGTTAATTATCTTTAGCTTTTGTAAATCATTTTTTATTTTCTTATTTAAAAAAAAAAATAATAATAAATATATAAAGCGATATATTAAATAACAAGAGAACAACTTCTTTTATTCTACATTTTATGAATGCAAAACAAAATTTTCTTTAAAACTTAAAAAAACTTCATTGTAGTTACGTGTTTTTGTTTAAGAAAATACGAGTTCAAAAGCGCGTAACTAACTTAACTCTTTGAAACATTAATAAATTATTACTTTTATTCCAGAAATGAATTAATCAGTCTATATTTAGAAAATCTGCGATATTTGATTACCAAAATTCCATTTATTTTTCAATATATAATATTTTTTGTTTCTCCTGTAAAATAGTAAAAATGTTAGTTACGTGGTTTTGCATTTCAGCTAACGATATATAATTTCTAATATAAAATTAATTCTTTTCCACTATAAAAATTCCGAGAAATTCCAAGAAACCCCACTCACGGCCTGAGCTTTTTCACGAAAAAAAGGTCTTTAAGATATTTTGTTTATAAATTTTTTTAAATTAATATAAAATATTTTCTAATTTACTTCCCTTGCGGGATCCCGGGAATTCAAAATAAATTTCCCGAAATTTAAAAGTGCGGGATTTTGCATTCCCTAATTATAGTAAATTATTTTTATTTAGGCATTTGTGTGTAATTATAAGTATAAATGCGTAACTAAAAATTGTCAATCAAACCAAATTTATTTATTGGAAAAAATAAAATACAGAAATGAGCACATACAAATGAAAAGAAAATAAAAGAATTCTAAACTTTTGGAAAAAAAAATTTATTTCAAGATGCTTTTGTGGTGTGGTTGATATATTTAGGTAATAGTGTCTTTTTGTTTGTAAAGAAATTTGTAAGTTATTAATACAATTTTTTTTCTTTATATGGTGAGTCGAACATCATCCTCTGGCCACTCCTGTTCAGTTCTCATTGAAAGTTATTTTGCGATTCACACTGTGGAGTAAATAACCAAATAAGCACTTGGGCACTTACCTTACCCTTTACTCTAGTGAATTTATTAATAATCCAGGAGATCATTCCAAGCTTCTGCGGTTTTTGTATATGTGTGGTGGTAAGTTTATATTTTCGTTTCCTCCCTGTCCTAAAAGTCAGAAATACTTCTTTTTCCATAATAAATATCTGAACTTTATACACTCAGAGAATTATGTCGGTAAAATTAACTGCAATTGGAGTTAAAAAAGTGTAGACTGCGTTTGAATTAACTACAATTACAGCTATTTTTAACTGCAATTTTGGATAAAATAATTGCAATATGAGGTAATTTTAAATTCAGTTTCAGTTTAGGTATCCTCCTTGCACGATCAAATTTTATGAAATAAAAGTTTTATAATAAAAAAATATTTTTTTTATATAACTTATTTTTTGGAAAATCTATTTTTAGACTCATTATTTTTATCAATACTGGTAAGCACATAGGTAAGGATATATTTTTTGATTTTTGATATGCTAGTGTGTAACCATAACTCATTATTTTTCGCGATATCGCCATACAAAGGTAATAAGAAATGTAATAATAAAAGTAACTAGTTGCCATTACCAAGTATGTACTTTAGGGGTGCCAATCGGGATTGATATTTGAAAATCCCGGGATTCGGTATTTTGAATGAAATCCCAGGATCCCGATCTCGGGATCCTGGTATTTTCGGAACTACGGGATTTTTCGGGATCCCGAGAGTTTTCGGGATTTAAATATTCTTTTATTTGTAAAAATTTTTATGTTATGTAACTAATTTTTTTATAGAATAAAGCGTTTTATAATTATTTAATAGTTGTTAATTAATAATGTGGTACATTTTATGAATATTGAAACATCTCAGTCAGAAATTGACAGTGGAACAAAAAATCAAGTACTTGCATACCACTGGGTAACCGCGATGTTAAAAATAAATGACTGGCAGTACACTCATTTGGGTTGCCAGTATTTGTTTTACAAAAAATCAAAATCCAAACCACCTATTTATTGGTTTTGGCAGCGTTTTGCCAAAGTTAAAAATTTTGTTTCTCCAGTACTTTTCCGGCGCTTTTTGAACTGCCGGTCCTTTTGTCTATTGACGTTATCATATTGGAAATGGGAAAGCAATTTTTGTCAGTACTTGTACCATCTGTTAAAATACCTTGCCATCGCTTTCCCGTTTGTATTTTTCTGGCTGGGATAATATATGAAGGCCTGTCATTAAGTACACTTGCGCCCAGTATTTTGTAAGCAGATTTTAAAACAGATTCGTTCGTTCTTGCCCACTAAATCGCGTAATTACAGCAACAAAGTTATTTGGTTATCGTTATCAAATGTTTTCTTGGAAGAATTCAAACTTACAGTCCCAGCCAAAACTTACAGTCCCAGTTTCAGAAATCGAATTTTGCTTGGAAGAATAAATCGGTAAAATAACAAACTTGATTTTTCGCATGTATTACTCAAAAACTTAATATTGTTTACTAAAATTTCAAATTTTTCTGCAAAGTCTTTGCATAGTTTACTCGAATAATCTACTTAATTTATAATTTTACCAATATCTTGGTATCAATTCATGTCAATATGAGAAAATTCAAGAAAAAACGTAGGTAATCGAAAATTGCTCACTTTGTTTATTTGCGTTTATATTAATATTAAAAAATAAGAAATCCCGGGATTTTTTAGAAATAATCCCGGCATTCGGGATTTTGCCAATCCCGAAAATCCCGGGATTTCCCGTTTGGCATCCCTAATGTACTTACATAACCACATAGTATATGGTAATGATTTTCTACACTGGGATTGTGTTGTTTTTTGCGAAATTTGGTGAAAATTGTCCAAATAAGTAGTTATTAAAAAATTAGAAATTAACCTTACAGGTACATGCGGTGAAAATGACCCGAAATTTTTAAAATGTAAAAAAGTGCCATTTGACATGAAAGTCGACGTAAAAAAGCTTTAACCCTCCGATGACCGATAACTTTCCCAACAGTCGATGACGTGCAAGGTCCCGAGGGACCTAAAATGTTAATGTATCAGATAATTCATTATTTTTATGCTTATTTTTTGTTAAAATTGGGGAATTTTAATACCTATATGTCCTATATGATTACAAAATGTGTGCCATTATAAATTTCTTACAGAAATATAAAAAATGTAGGGCAAAAAAGATTTTTTTGTTGAGTTAAGGTGGGTATCGACCATAGAGAACATTTTGTTTTCGAATTTATATTTATATTTTATTTGGATAGAGCACACTCTTCAGTATATTCTCCAAAAATTTCAATAAAAATTTCAAATGTTTTTTTGTAAAATATGTTTTAGTCTAAAAGTAATATTCCATGCTTTAAATTTGTATACAAAATTTTTTTTGTTTTTTTTACCACCATACAGCCAAAGCGGGTAAACCGATTTTGATGTGGTTTTTTTCTTTCGTAGACAACAAAAAACTGTAGTCCTTCTCGTGGCCCTTTTTTTGAATTTCAGTGAAATAAGTTTTATATTCCAAGCAAAGTTGTTTTTTCTTGCCTTTTATGAAATTTATAAGTTCGTGTGGCAACTTTGTTAAAAAAAAAATAAAAAAGTAAAAATTGGGCCACGATAATGACTAGAGAATTTATCTGCTATTGGGAATCACTTTACGTTTTTATTTTTCGATAAATAGTAAAGTCTGCACAGGCCAGTAAAAGGCCTGTAATGAAGTGGCAAACCCTGGCGATTTTGGCTGGGGAAATTTAAAAGTAGTATTTTTTGAGAATACTAAAATTATATGCTTTTTATACCCCACACCACTATGTGGTCAGGGTATTATAAGTTTGTGCTGATGTTTGTAACACCAAAAAATATTGGTCGTAGACCCACCTTATAGTATACCGATCGGTTCAGAATTTTTTTTTATTTCAATTTAACGATGTCCGTCTGTCCGTCCGTCCGTCCGTCCGTCTGTCTGTCTGTCCATGCAATCTTGTGCGCACTCTACAGGTCACAAATATTAAGATATTTTGATGAAATTTGGTACGCAGACCTATGTTGGCCCAAGGACGAACAAGTTTGATTTTTGTGAACATCGGTCCATGTTTAGACCTAGTGCCCATATAAGGGTCCTACCAAAATTATATTGTTTATACGCTGCAGGTCGTAAATATTAAGATATTTTGACGAAATTTGGTACACGGACCTATGTTAGCCCAATAACGCAGCCTATTGATTTTGGTGAACATCGGTCCATGTTTAGACCTAGTGCCCATATAAGGGTCCTACCAAAATTATACTATTTATACGCTGCAGGTCGTAAATATTAAGATATTTTGATGAAATTTGGTACACAGACCTATATTGGCCCAATAACGCAGCCTATTGATTTTGGTGAACATCGGTTCATGTTTAGACCTAGTGCCCATATAAGGGTCCTACCAAAATTATACTGTTTATACGCTGCAGGTCGTAAATATTAAGATATTTTGATGAAATTTAGCACACAGACCTACATTGGCCCAATAACGCAGCCTATTGATTTTGGTGAACATCGGTCCATGTTTAGACCTAGTGCCCATACAAGGGTCCCCCCAAAATTGGCTTGGTTGCAAACTGCAGGTCGCAAATATTAAGATATTTTAATGAAATTTGGTGCGCTGACTCACATTATAGAAAATTTTGACACAAGCCCCATTTTAACCCATTCGAATTTCGGATCCAAACAATACACCAGAGTGGTGTAGGGTATTGTATAGTCGGCATGCCCGACTTTAACCTTTTTACTCGTTAAGTAATATATGCTTGACAACCGTTTATATATGCCCTTTAAAATGCTGTTGTTACAGTAGTTACCCCCCTTAAAGCAAATAATTGAGATAAGATAATTAAATTCAGCTAATATAAGACAAAAAAATGCAATATGTATAAATATAAGATGAAATAAATAAAAATACATGATATATTGTTGGTTCTGCTCCGGTGGCTCTTGGGCCTACACATATGCAGAAACCTTGCACATATTGCATTTGTTCAGGTGGAGAAATGTTCAAGACAGACAGGCTCAAGGCAAACAAACCCGTGTAAAATCACTCTTACGATGTCTTTCCGATTATTAGGGCATACCAATGTGGTAGGGCACCTTCGTTCAACGGATGTGATATCTGCCCAGTAAAGAAAAACAGAAGTAAACAAATATTAAATACAATGAATTTATTTGTGTTAGTTCATAAATACTTACCAATAGTCCTAATGCTTCAATAGCCGGACTTTTATTCAGATAACATATAATACAACAATTGGTAGCACGTTCCTGAATATTAAGCATGACTAGCACTGGTAATGTTTTGAGAAATTAACGTAGTTCGTCTGATAAAGTTGTGGAATCTTATTGTAGATAATAAATCATGCGAGTACAGATATGTCGACCATATTGTGAAGCAGGTCTATAGTTTTGTTGCACGTTTACTGGAGCTGGTACCCAACATTGGTCCATAGTACGTATTAACACAGCATTGGTTAACATTATAATCAAGAACAGCAATTAGTTTTGTTTTACATATCTTTCATCAATAAAAAATCATCTATTTCTAACAGCTGTATTTATTTGAAATGAGCGCGTGAGTGGATTTAAACTCATGCTGACGAACAAATAATTCCCACTGACGACTCACTTTTAATTTTTTTCTTCTCACCCTCACTCTAAATTTCACAAATAGAAATGAAACAGGAAAAAATACATAAAAACATACAAAAGGTTCCTGGGACCTTGTAGGTTCTCCACGTATAAAATGTCTTCAAACCGCTTATTGTGATAAAACGCGTACAAGAATCGTGTCAAAATTAGTTAAATCGGTTCATAACATCGCATATATAAAAGTCAATGAGTTTCATCCAGTTCGGCCAATCCGTGTAAAAATGGTGCATGTCTGAAAACCCAAAAGGTCCCTAGGGACCTTGTCGGTCATCGGAGGGTTAATTAAGCCTTTTCTAGAAAAGAAAATCAAAATTAAACCGTTTGAGAGCATAGTGTCTAAATGACCTATTTTTTATGTTGAATAACGCTGGTTGGCTAAAAAAATTATGTAGAAGTGAACAAAAACGATACTATTACGAGGGCAGTTCGTAATGTTCTTAGCCTAACAATAAAAAACAAGAGCTATATTTTTAAAATTATTTTATTTTTCAATATAATTTCCTGAAACTGCAATACACTTATTACAACGTTTTTCTAGCAATTCTATCCCTTGATTAAAATAGTTTTCCTAAAGCTCCTCAAAATAATCCTTTACAGCTGCCATTGCATCTTCATTCGAGGTAAAACGTTTGCCAGCAAGGAATTTTTTTAGATTTGGGAACAGGTAGAAATTAGAGGGAGCTAAATCAGAGAAATGAAAAATTTTCATTCGAATGCGATTTTGGTCAACTGTTAACAAATGGGGCACCAATCTCGCAGAAAGCTTTTTCATCTGTAGGTAATTCTTGATGCAAAATAAAATATAATCGATCATTTGAGATAACTATACCATTCCCATGTCACGCACTTTCACTCGTCGATCGTCTAATACCATATCATGGACTTTAGCTATGATTTCTGGCGTTGTTGCAGTTTTTGAAAGTTCACTTAGTGGTTCATCTTCAATGCTTGTACGACCACGTTTAAATTCAGCAATCCAATTTTTTTACTGTTGCATATGAAGGAGCACTTTCACCTAACAGATTCACCATATCATTATGAATTTCTTGTCCCGATAAACCTTTCTTATATAAATACACTCAAAATAGTTTGTAGTTTAAATTAACTGAAAATGTAATTTAAAATAAATGAAAAATCACTTGAAAACCGGTCTACTGAGTTTTCATTTAAATCAAAAGAACTTCTCATTTATTTTTAAATGTTAATAAATAAACTACAAAATCCTTAAAAAATAATGATTTTTCATTTATTTCGTTTTTTTTTAATTTCAAAAAATTAACTACAAAATCCGTAAGAATAAATGATATTTAATTTATTTCATTTTTTTAACTGACCTAGAAATCGAAAAGGAATTCTTTTTTTAACAAAACATTTTAAATGAAAATATTAACTGTAACAGAAAATCCGTATTTATATGTAATTTATTTTATAAATAAACGACAAAAACAGTTAAAAAAATATATTTCTTTGTATTTTAACTGAATAATCATTTAAAAATAAATATACGGATAACTTTTTAAATAAACTACAGTCAGTTACTGTAATAATATTTTCAGTGTATTTAACCACACCACGAATTTCTAATTTTTCCATTACAAAAAAATCACTGAAGCGCCTTTTTTGAAGACCTGTTACTATACGATCGAAATGAAATTAAACATATGTTCATATGACGGATGGAAGTTTTCATTATACAAAGCTTTTTGCTGTTTATACCGCGGTCTCTATGTCAGGCTAAGAACATTTCGTACTGCCCTCGTTTCTGAATTATTGGTCAAAATCACAGTTTTCTCTTAAATTTTCAAATAGTATGGAAGAGGTGTTTGGCGATATATCCCTCTTCCTTCTCAACCCACCCATGACCTTTGCTTTCTATTTTCTAGACAGCTCACTAATCATCCTAATCTTCTACCGCCTAAATGTTTCGTGGAATAAAAATAATAAAATTAAAAGTCCATTTTATTAACAATATTTATTATTTAGTAATATAAACCGTTAAAACTAGCCATCTCTAAATTCATTGCAAAAAAAAAAATTATAAATTTTTAAAAGATTTATTTTTAAGTGTTTGTGTTTTTATATGTGGGTAAAAAAAATTTAAAGAATTAATTTAAAAGTGAATAATTGTTTTGGAACATTATGGAAGTGGAACATTAAATAAAAGCATTAAATTTTTAAAGTAAAATATGGTAAATTCGTAATAATTTAAAAAAAAAATAAGATGAAAATTTTAAGTATTTAAATTTCAATGAAATGAACATTAAATTGTTATCTTTATATTCTATTCAGCTTCATAACGTCCCAGAGATAAATAGAATATAAATGAAAATTATGTAATATTGAGTATATATTTATATTCGTTTGCATCGCTGATTAAGTTTTTTATATTAATTTTTTGTGCCATAAAGCCTTTTTTCGCGTTCGGCCATTATTTTGCGATTTTTTAGTGTGGTTCTTTAAAATCATAATCTAGGGACTATAATTCCTAATCCATAGAACAAAGTTTGTTTGGAGAATGAATATCGCTGATTAAGTTTTTAAATTCAATTTTTGCGGGTTTTTAAAATTTATAATCTAGGGACTTTGATGCCCAATTCATAGAAAAAAGTTCGGTGACTAATTGCAAAAAAAAAACGCGAAAAAAGTCGGGGAAAAAAATTTCTAAAAAGCAAAATTCTTACAACTTTTTGAATTTAAAATAATATTTTTTAATTTCCAATGGTATTTTTTGAATTTCAAAAGACTTTTTTCATTTAAAATTGCTGGTTACAAAATACAAAAGCTGTTCTTTGATTATAATGTATATTTTATTAATTTCAAATAAAGCTTTAAAAAAAATTGCAATTTTTTAATTTGCAGAAATAATCATTTGAGTTTGATTTCCATTTTGAAATTAATAGTATTTTTTTGGATAACGAGTAATGTATTATTATTTTTTGGTTTCAGTTCCAGTTCAGAATAGAGATGGAAAACTAGGAAGTTCTTTTTTTGAAATATTTTTTTTTATTTAATTAATTTTAATTTAATTTGTTCATTTATTTGCATCTAAGTTATTGAATCATTCCAAACAGAACCGGGACACTTATCGGAAGAAGGTATCTGTATTTGGATAAAATGCTGTTTGTAGATCCTCATGACTATCACGAAATTTACTATTTTAAAATTTTTGCAAAATTCGTCTTATTTTGCTTTTTTTTGCTGTTTTTAGTTGATTTTTTCAGTAAATTTTTGAAAAATACATGATGTTCAAATGATTACAACTTTTCAACGCTTTATCCGATTGTTGTAAAATTTTTACCTAGTAATGCTTATATGTATAATCTACTTTCAAAATAAATTGAAAAAATTAATTGTTGAATTCAAAAAGGATAATACAATTTGAAAAATATTCTTAATTTGCAAATATCTCAAAAAACCCATACTTAATTTTCTTTAAATTATTGAAGCGGATAACTTAATATTTCAGCTACAGACTGCAGCTACAGACTGCAAATTTCAAATTGGATCTCCAATAGGTTCCAAAGAAAAACGCTATTTTTTAACAACTTTTCAAGGATATTCTATAAAAAAAACAAATTTTTGACTCTTTTGTACGGGAATATTTGTGATTGAAATGTCAAATTTACATATCATAACCCAGGTAGAAAATTACAAAGGGGCCAGCACTGGCAAAGCACTGAAATGGGTGGTATGAGTGCTTGTTAACAGTGCTTTCCCAACGCCCAAATGATAACGCTATTCCACGGTGGTGCCAATGCTTTACAAAGGCCTGGGAAAGCACCCAAAAACATAAAAATCAAATGCTTTCCCAACGCCGAAATAAAAAAATTATAGCGCTGTCCTGAAACCTAAATGATAGCACCGATCTATTTAATGCTTTGCGAAGTATTGAGATAGCATCAAAAACAAAAAAAAATCAAATGTTTTCCGTGGCACTAAATTATGAGCCCTCATTGAAGAATTTTAAATTACTCTAAAAATAGATGATTCTTGGAGTTATTGTATAGTGGAGTCAAAACATATTTAAATATCCACTCTTTTTGGAGCTTCTTTTTCAAAAACAAAATAATGTTTAAGGAAAACAAGAGCTGGGAAGTCACCATTTTCAAGCCTTGCTAAAACGTTAAAATTTAGTGGTTTGCCAGTACTTCATTTTGCAAGACCGCGGTCTACTTGTGCTTTGCCAGTGCTTCTTTTTTGTTACCACACAAAATTTCTACCTGGGAATCTATAGACGATTTAAGTGAACACGTGTTTCAGATTTTTTTGAAATTCGCGATTTTTCACGTTCTATAAGAAATTCAATATGGTGGAAACAATCTGTTCTAAATAGGGCAATATGGATACCAAAACTTTTCTTTTCAGAAGTAAATCATCGCAAAGTGGATATAGTTCGAAATTTTGTAAATTTCATATATTTTGCGAGATGCAGTTTGTTAAAATTTTTGAGTTACTGCAATCTGCATTTGAATTCAGTATCTAATTGATTTAAAATAAAAATTCAACTTAACAGAAAAAAATCCAGCACGCACTTTTTTTGTCGGAATATTTTTTTCGTGAAAAAATTTTTTATAAAATTTTAATAATAATTTTAATTCAGTTTCTAGTAGATCTAAGGATAAAAATGCAACTTGACAGAAAAAACCCCAACACGCGTTTTTTTTTTTTTGTGGAATATCTTTTTTTCGCGAAAAAAAATTATTGTATAATTTTATTTAGGGTCAGGGAATCCCTTTTAAACCATTTCCAACAATACCACATTTTTATAGAGTCTCTTTGGTAAAATGACATAAAAAACGGAAAAATGCCGATTTTAAGCCCATTTTGAACACATAAATTCCGAGATGGCTCAAAAGCTGAAACAGGTTGATCTTAAAATATTTGTCCAACAATATATCCAAGTTTCATCAAAACCGCAGTGTTTAACTTGGAAAACTTTCTTTGTTAGATCACGCACATGAATGCTTTAACCCTGTAATGCTCTTTCTACTGATTAGAATAATATTTAAACCATATATTTGGCGTTGAAAATCTACTATGGAACAAATATTAAAATTTTAATTTATCGCTTTAATTAGGCGATATAGCACAACAAAGGTTGAACACGTATCTTGAAAGCCAGTAGTCAAATAATTTCGGTCTTTGCTGTAACTAACACTATCAATAAAATAAAATTACGTACCGAAAATTGTTGATCAATTGTTGTTATTTCAAAAGCTATGGCCATTTTCGCTTTTTGAAAATTACGAAATTTGGCGAATTTAGCACTAAACATCAATAAATTTTGACGAAATTAGTTCTGCTTACTACTACCTCTGAGTATATAATCTGTGTTTAAATTCAAGAAAATCTGTTGGCTAATTTTTGAGTTAGAGAGATATTTGTAAAACGTGTCCTGGCGTTATCCTGTGAGTCCTGGAGAAAACTTTTTAAGTGATTTTACAATTAGAGACTCTAAACTAGGTTTTGTTATTATCGATAATGTACGCCAGATCGTAAATGTATTTTTGGCGATTTTTCAAATATTTTTTTCTTTTTTAAAAAGTTAATTTTTTTAAATTTACTAAATTTTTACTTACATGCTTCTCGCTTGAAAACCGTTTCTTATACAAAAAAAAGTTTGAAAGCAAAAAAGTAGGTAATTAAGTTTTCTATGGATATAATACAACTTGTTTAATAAAATATTGTTATTTAGCCAAAAACTATTTAAAATCTGAAGACCGCATTAGAGGGTAAATTAAAAGACAAAATATTATAGTCAAATTAAATTTATTTATGCTTTAGAATACTTTTCAGATTATGTATATAATTTCTAAATCTTTTTACGTTGCCTGTTAAAATGAAAATCAATTTGTGCCGGGTCTTCCAAATATACCAAATCCACGAAATCCTCTATGTCCTTCTGGTCCACCAGGTCCTTCGGGTCTACCATCGGGCCTTCCAGGTCTACCACCAGGCCCTACGGGTCTACCGCTGGGTCCTTCCGGTCTACCATTGTGTCCTCCAGGTCTACCATCTTGTCCTCCAGGTCTACCTCCAGGTCTACCACCGGGACCACCTGGTCTGCCAGGTCTTCCTGGCCTACCTGTTGGAGGAGGAGGTGGTGGTGCAGGTGAACTATCTTCTTCTGGTGCCTCTGTCGTTGTACTTTCACTTTCAGTTGGCGCAATAGTCGTACCACTGTCTGTGGTACTTTCGCTATCGGAAGGTTCAATAGTTGTGGTGCTTTCAGTAGTAGTGCTTTCCTGTTTAATTATAATGAAAATTAAATTTGATTGCATTCCCCATAACAATTAATGAAACTTACTTGAGCACTAGTAATAACAAAAAGAGCTAAAGCTCCTACAATTACTACGATGAACTTCATAGTTGTTGAGTTTTGAAACTCAATTTCTGAATTTCTCCTATTTATATTTTTATTTGTAACTATTCTTCTTCATAAAAACAGATGCATATTATTTGTAAATAACTTTATTTTCATTTACATTTGTTACGCCACAGACAAATATTTTTGAAATATATATTTCCTACTTTTATTGTGCTTTAAAAACAAATATTTTGTTAACTATGGTTAGAAAAATTCCTGAATAAGAAATTACCCAGTAGCTAAAATTACCCAGTTAGCTATAGTTTGTAATTATAGCTATAGCTTCTAATTCGCGCGTTTAGTGTTCCAATTTCATTCATTCCCCGTTCCATTTCATTCTACTTTACCATGTTACAAGAATGGAGTTACTAGAAAAACTAATCCCGAAAAAATCTTAGCTCAACCGAAGAATTTTTAAGCTATTTCTGGCCCTTCAAAGTTTTAAAATACGATTTACAATGGGAAAAATTACTTGTTTTTTTAATACTGGCTTTTAAATAACTGTATTTCTGTAAAATATGAATGGAGTCGTAGACTAAAGGCGCAATTAGACGTGCCATAACCATAACCATATAAAACAGCTGTTCAAACCAATCTTATGGGCTACAATGTATACGATTATTGGTGACATGCCATAACGCCATAACCGTAACCATAGAAACCAATTGAATTTTGGTTGTCTGCTATGGCGTTATGGTTACGGCTATGGCGATATGGCATGTCTAATTGAACCTTAACCCAGCAAAAAAAACTTGCTTTACAAACTACTTCTTTCAATGCTTCACAAGTATCCGTTAGTGTATTTTTACTGCTTTTCTCAGAAGTTATTCTGAACAACTTCAAAAAATCACTTCTTTCATTGCTTCCAAAGTATCCGTTAGTATATTTTCACAGCTTTTTCAGAATTAAGGAGTGAGATCATAAAAATGTTAACACACATTTTTGCTTATAACTTTGGTTTAAAGCTTCTCATATTTTTTTTTTCGGCAGTTTACATTTTAAAAATATGTCAGTTAATAAATTGATTTACATCATGAGTTTTAATTAGCAATTTTTTACAGAATGGACCATGAAAGAAAAGTGCGTTCAAAAATAATTAAATATTTTCAACAAAACCAAACATGGACATTAAGGTGGGTCGATTTAGCAATCGATATTGCGTACTCGATTTTTCGTATGTTTGTATGCCACCAAACAGTTTCAAAAGTGATAAAAAGGTATCTGGAACACCTAAAAATTGAAAGGAAGCCGGGAACAGGAACAACGATTGGTTTACGTAACATTGATAAGGCATATAAAGTTAAAAGCATCCTTAAGAGAGCTCCTAACTCATCTGGCAGAAAAACAGCTCGGTTAGCCCAATGCTCGGACTTTTTTGTACGTAAAGTGAAACGTAAGGCAGGACTAAAGTCCTACAAAGTTCAGAAGATCCCGATAGAAAAATTTTTAAAAATTTGGAGGTCAAAACCAGAGCTCGAAAATTGAAATCAAATTTTATACAAAAATACAACTGTTGTGTAATGGACGACGAAACTTATATCCTGGCTGATATTTTGCAGCTCCCTGGTTAAGAATTTTATGTTTCCGATGTTCGAGGAAATGTTGCGGAAATATTTAGTTCGAAAAAGCAAACGACATTCCCTAAAAAAAATTTATATCAAGGAGTGTTTGCAGAAGAGACTTCTTCCATTTTTGAGTCAGCACAATGTATTCACTTACTTTTGGCCCGATTTAGCATCTTGTCACTACAGCAAGAAAGCGCTGGAGTGGTATAATGATAATAATGTGGTTTTTGTACCAAGAGAGGCAAATCCACCAAACTGCCCGGAGCTCAGGCCAGTGGAGAGATATTTGGCTCCTGTTAAAAGAGAATTAAAGGGCACAAAGAAGGTCTCCCAGGACATGCAAGACAGAAACTACCATAAAAGCCTTAATGGGAGGGTTTCCGGAAACAGTGGATAACTTTGTTCGTAGTTGTTAGAATTCCATATGGTTTTTTTTTTGTTTGATTTTGTATTAAATTTCATTTAATAAACCTTTGGTTTTAAGTTTTAAAATTCAGTGGTTTGTTTCTAGAGTTTGCTAAAAACCGAAAAATTTGAAAACCGCGGTTTCGGTTTTTCAAAATTATAAAAACCGCGGTTTCGGTTATTTTTCGGTTTTCTTGTGATATTAATAGAATTGTTTTAAAATAATTTAATATGTATGTATAACAATTAAATATTTTAATACATTCAAGATATTTATTAAATTTCGATTGAATTTCTCACTCGAATAAAGGCAATAACACCATTGCCGAGGAAAAAAAACGCGGAAACCGTTATAAGTTAAAATTTTTTATTCTTTTTTCGGCAGATTAAACTGTATTAAAGAGTTTAAATTTGGAATTTAGCGATTTGTTTAAAACAATATAAAGTTGAAATTTTATACAATAAGTTACGCGGACTACGAAATAAAATTTTTGAAAAATAAGCGGTGAAAATCTGGACTTAATACGTGAAACTCAATATCTCTTAAACTAGATGACTTTTGGTGCAATTTTTTACTAAAATTATAATCCTCATCTTATATTATCTGTAGTAGTAAAAAGAAAAAAATTTTAAAGTAATATTTAATGGAGAAATTGTTCATTATAATTAAATACAGAATTTTGTAAAATAAGAGATGAACCCTTTTCGAAATTCTAGGCTCAATAATATGTAATTTAATTAATTATTTTAATTGCTTTAAGTATTTGCTAACAACCGACTTATTTTTGTCGGTTTCCGGTTTCGGTTTTGAGGCCTCGAAAACCGCGGTTTCGGTTTCGGTTAAAACCGAACAGCAAACTCTATTTGTTTCTTATTTAACTTTATGTGTGTTAACATTTTTATGATCTCACTCCTTACTTCTGAACAACATATAAAAAATTACTTAAGCATTGCTTCTAAAGAGTAATTGCTCTAAAAGTGATCGTAGAAAGTGATTTTGGTATCATTTTTCATTTCCAAACAGAGGGCCCCGGGTTCGATTCCCGGCGGGACCAATATATTTTTTTATTATTTTTTTATTCTATTAATTTTTTTAATATTTATAATTAATTTGTTTAAATTCAAAATTTTTTTAATTTTTGAATTGTTAAAAATATGTATATATAAAAAAAATGGTGAGGAATTGCTTTTTATGCACCTGTAAAAATAATACTGAAAACAATATTGAATTAGAGTGCACCTTTTACACTTGTTTAATAAGTGCTTTTATTAAAGATAATAGAGAGTAACAAAGTGGTGATTTTACGCCAGTCAACATTCATATCAAAGAATAGCTCAGCGCTAGGGCGCTAGACTAGCAATCGTGAGGTCGCAAGTTCTATACCCGTTGGCGGCAATAAAAAAACTTTTGTAAAATCAAAAAAATATAATTTGTTTTTGGTGAAGAAGTTTTTTTAACTTTTAATTGGTGAAGAAGAGCTTCCTTTGCACTCGTTCAAAAAGTACTGACAAAATGTTGAAGTGGGGTACTCCTCTCCTATGACAACTCAATGTTGAAATCATTAGTGATCATCAATTGTAGTGCTTTTTCTACAGCTTCGGCATCTCTTTTTTTGCTGGGAAATTACCTCTTCAACAAGGCATAAAGATCCTAATTCGGTTGTAAAATATTTTTAAATAATTGCAACTCGCCCAGACCATTGTAGGGTTAAAATGCGATAAATTAAGAAAGTCGTGAAAAAATTAAATAGTTTTTTTTAAGAACTTACAATGTTATATTCTAGTTTAATTTCTAAGATCTATTAATATTCAGATATAAATTTTAGTCTCTCTCGGATTATAGTAACCTAGTCCCAGGTATGGCCAAAAATGGCATTTTTTTTGTTTTGTAAATTTTCAAAATTCTAATTTTGAGCTTTTTAAAATTTTGTTCAACAAAATATAAAAAAGTAGCCAACGCAGAGTTTTTTTTCGTATTTTCAAACTTAATTTAAAAAAAATTAATTGGGTTTTTTTGAAATACTCGCAAAATAAAGATATTTTTCCAATATTGTTGTTTGCTCGCGATTTTAAAATATAGGCCGCTATAGATGAATACATTTTTTTTTGTTGAAATCGTTTTGTTGAACAGTGTTTTTAAATATCAAGTTTTGTGAATCAAATATAAAACCCTGAATATGAATACAGGTCATGTGCATACATTTCACTACAAAAAAAATTATATTGATTGCATTCAAAAATGTTTGTATATAAAAAACTAAATAGAAAACCGCTAAATCTTAAAGGCTTTTCGCGGAAAATCAGTACTTTAGATCGAAAAATAAAGTACGCCATTGTAATCAGCATGCCGGAAATGTATAGAACTGATGCCCATATCTCGATTAATTTTTTGTGTGTCATGCAGTGCTAACAAATCCGTGAGAATAAATGATATTTAGTTTATTTCGTTTTTTTAACTGACCTAAAAAATAATTACAAATCTAAAAGAGTTTATTAAAAAAAAACATTATAATTGTAAATATTAACTGTTACACAAAATCCGTATTTATATTTAAATTATTTTTTAAATAAAAGAGAAATAAAGTTGGAAAAATATATCTCTTTGTATTTTAGCTGTATAATAACACTATGGAACATTTTTGGGATTATTGTCTGGGGGGTGAGAAATTCCAAGTCAGGGTGATGGTACTAGGTCAGTATAGTAAAACCCTCAAAGGGTTTGGCGTTCGTATGTGTCATTTTTTTATGACCTTTTAAATTTTTTCCTTATCTTGATGTTTTTTCGCTTAGTTGTAACATTTTGGCAAAAACGTAGTTTAACATAACTCGAGAACCACTTGTCCGATTTTGATGAAACAAATTTAGAAAAATTTAGAATTACAATTTCTCTAATCTGTTTCTATACCGTTTTCCTATATGTGCAACACTTTCGAAGTTAAAAATGAATGTATGAAGGGAAAAAAGTATTTTTTGCCTAAAAATTTAAATATTTTTTTTTAAAAATTCATAAAAAATCCAAAATGGAAAAAAGTGCCAAAACTAATTACTTTCGCGTAAAGTCACATAACTCATGAGCAAAAAAAGGCATAGATCATGAAAATCGATGCACGCGTTTCTCATTTATTCGCAATTAGGTAAATGTATGAATTTCAAAAATTTGCTCCAGATATGCAGAACATTATTTGGAGAAAACATTGACACTCACAAGCCGAACTCTCTCATATTTTTCTACTGTACTAAAAGAGAAATATTGATGTGGCAACACTGGTTCTGTAATGTTCACATAAAACATGCATTGTCATTATACTTCTTCTCTTTCTCACACTGGTTCTGTGATTTTTGTCATTCAACAAGTGCCGACGAACGCGAACAGTAAAAGTGATTTTTCTCCAGTTTTTTAAAAGTGAACAAAAGAGAACAGAATATGGAACTGTGCAAGCCAGATATAAATAGCTTTTGCTACTACTGTGGTCAATATGTCTCAACACATAAAAAAAGGGGAAATTTCAGTACTGATTTTGTTCAAACATACGAGATGTACTTCAACCAAAATGTTATAGTGAACGAAAATTGGGTACCAAATATAGTGTGTAAAAGCTGCTACAACCGTCTAATGGATTGGAAAAATAGAAGACGTGAAAGTATGCCATTCGGTATCCCAATGACTTGGACTAATCCTGGCGAAGGTCACAATCCATTGAATTGCTATGCATGTGCGAATAAAGGAGCCTCAAAAAGGATAAGAAAATCGTATAATTACGTTGGTGTTGCAAGTGCCGCAACACCATTGCCTCATTCGGACCACATTCCTGTGCCAAAAGTTTCTAGCCCAGATATTTTCTCTTCTACGACTGCTCCGACATATCATGCACGTGATGATTCCCCATATGAGCCATCAGTATCCAATGAGCCAATTTTAATAAATCAAAATAAGCTTGATTCAATTGTTGCCAAGTTGGAATTAACACAGCATAAATCGGAAGAGCTGGTTTCCATTTTGAAATCAAACAATTTGTTGGCACCCGGTGTGAAAGTCACAGCTTACAAACTTACAGATATAGAGGCAAAAAGTCGCCGAGTGCAATAATTGCGGAAATTTGCTGGTGGAGTAAGTTAGTGTGGCAAGACAAGGATGATCTTGATGATAAAGAATTTTCAGGAGATGCAGAAGGGCCAACAGTGGAGTCACACATTGACATTATGTGTGGTTCAGAAACTGATGATAGCGATGAATGCGATGCCACTAGTCCCGAACAACCACCATCGAAAAAGTCTAGGCAATATTTATTAAAATAAATAAAAATAAATAAATAAAATAAAAATAAAAAATTATAAAAATGTTTACTTAATTTTTTTAGTAGTTTATGGCCAGAAGTCTGGAGTTATTGGGGAAAATTTATGAAAAAGGCGATAAATGACACTTTTTTGAATAAAAACAAATATCAATATTCTTGTCAAAATGGGATACCTTCACTTAATTGTAAATAAAAGCAGAACGCGTTAAATTTTGTTTATAGGTTATGTGACTTTACATGAAATTAATAACACTTGATCCTTTTTTCCGTTTTGGATTTTTTATGAATTTAAAAAAAAAAAAATTTAATTTTTAGGCAAAAAAATATTTTTTTTTCTCCACAAATTTATTTTCACCGGCAAAACTGTTGATTATAAAGAAAAACGTTATATGAACGGATTAAAGAAATTGTAATTCTAAATTTTTCTAAATTTGTTTCATCAAAATCGGACAAGTGGTTCTCGAGTTATGTTAAACTACGTTTTTGCCAAAATGTTACAACTAAGCGAAAAAACATCAAGGAAAAAATTTAAAAGGTCATAAAAAAATGACAAATACGAACGCCAAACCCTTTGAGGGTTTTACTATACTGACCTAGTACCATCACCCTGACTTGGAATTTCTCACCCCCCAGATTGGCTGTTGTACTGTGTAATTTAAAAATAAATGTACGGATAACTTTTTAAATAAACTACAACAGTCAGTTACTGAAATAATATTTTGAGTGTACTGTTTAAAGAAGACAATTTAAACTTTAATACCAGAACAAATATGTAATTTTTTGTTGAAGTGTTCAAACACATTTATTCAAAAACCCCAACTCTGAACAGGGACAAAACGCGAATTTTGTAAAAAGAAAAAATGTGTACACAACATAAGTATCAACCAAGCAGTGTTGCCACTTTTTGAATAATTATTCAAAAATGGGACTGCTTACACATTCTTTGGATAATTTTTGAATAATGACTTTTTTGTGTAGTTTTTGTGTAATTCACTTTTTGCAGAAATTTCCGAAAATTTTTAAAAGTTCCGTAAATTTTTGAAAGTTATAAAAATTAGTAGATATATAGACGAAACGAGATTTACCACAAATCTCCAGTTTCTGGTGAATGATTTTTAAATTTTTTCAACACTAAACCGAGTTAGAAAAAAGCAAAAATGGTGCTATGTATTTTTTTTGTTGTGTTTAAAGCTCCGTCTTTTGTTTATTGTTTTCAAGCTTCTTTTAAAAATTCTCTTGGTTTGCAAGACCATATAAAAATGCATCGAAAGAGTGGGAAAATTTGGGTTTGTTATGATTGTTGCTTTCTAATCTGTGAAAATTGTTTGGCTGTAGTTAACATGACACTGGCCTTGACCAGACGAAAATTTTGTGAACGCAGCAAGTTGGAGCAGAATCAAAATATTTCAGACTTCGGTAAATCCAACATGTAGCAGATTTCAACAGAATCGTATCAAATTTTTAAGAAAAATATCGGTAGTTTTTTGTGAAATTGATATATTTTTATTTATGGTTAAAATTTGAGGGGTATGGGAGAGAACAATTAGCAAGTAGGTAACATTTTTGCATGCAACGCATCTGAGTGAAGTAGCCTTTCTAAAAAAAAACATAAATACTTTTTTCTGAAAGAAGCTTTTAATGTGGATAAAATATCATTTTATTAATATTCAAATTTAACAGAACGCCGTTTTAAGCCTGAAAAAGATATTGAATTGAAATTCCCTTTATTTAATAGACTAATTTGTTATATTTTTCAGGGAAATTGGCCTGGATTTGCTTTTGAAGAAGGCAAAAACTCAGACCAGGTTATTGCAAAAATGCAAAATTTTAGTTTTAAAATGCAAATAACTTTTGCACATTGCAGACGACAAAATGCTAACCCGTCAATTCATAAATGCTTTGTAAAGTTATAGCAGGTTTACAAAACGTAATTTTCATACAAAATTTGTTCAATAAACCCCCTATAATTTTACAAAGCGTTTATGAATTTAGGGGTAAGTCTTTAAAAATCGGTTTATAAATAGAAAAAATTCAAAACTTTGGTAAGAAATGACTAAATTTTTTCCAAATCAATTTTATTCTTCCCCACTGTGCTCAGGAGAGTTTATTTTGAAATTATATAAGAAATTATAATTTTTTGTATAATTTCATACGGTTTTGGATAATTTTTGACCTACAGCTGTGTAATTTTTTCTTTAACTGGTGGCAACACTGCAACCAAGAGAATATATATATACCGAATTTCATAAAATTTTAAAGAAAATTATCTGAAATATGTGCTGAAAGTTTTTAAAGTGTCTCTTTATTCTTTTATTTTTGGGCGATGTTATGTATTTTATTTGGTATATCTTTCCACAAGAATACTAAAATACGCATTTTAAATGTAATTTTAATAATTGCACAATTAACACATAATAAGTGTAAATTTATCATATTTATAATAGGAGAAAAATTCATTACTGTAAGCTGAATAAATTTAAGCAAAATGTAATTAAAGTGTAGAAGGACCCATTTACGTTACACTCAAAAAAATAAGTTAGTAGAAAAATTAGTAAATCGTCTTGTATATCAAGTTTACTAGTTTTCATTATATTTTTTTACCACTAAACTAATTTTGAACTAACGTTTTACTAATTTATTTTGCTACAAAAATTGTGCTGATAACCGCAATTATAGCATCGACGACAACCAGATAGACAAGATGTAGATGTCGCATCTTGTCTGGATGTAGTACAGACAACGAAAATGATAATTAAAAGAACAACTTTAAACAATTTCTATATTTAAATTTTCAGGAAATAAATTAACTAAAGTAAAATTTCTCTACAAATTTTTTGAGTTTTTTTCAGTCGATTAATATTCAGCAAAAAGTTTAGTGATTTTAGCAAGGATTTTTTTCGTTTGCAATCGACTAAGTGTTAGCAAAACTTTTGATGAGATTACTATTTTTTTGGTAAAAATCAGCTCGCCGATTTTCAGGAAACACTTTTGCTGAAATTACCAACTTTTTTACAAGCATGCTCCTGACTAAAAATTTGCTGACACAGCAACATTTTTTGCTGACTTTACTGACTTTTTTTTGTGTACGCTTAATTATAATTTCAGTTTTAATGCAGTGTAATATTCGAACCAGGAACAAAATTACAGTTGTTAAAACATGACAGAATATTAGTACATATAAATATAATAATTAAATATAACTACAACAAAACACGTATGTGGCTTTCCACACCAACTGCCACGCTACTGTAAGACATATGTTGTATCAATGTCAAATTTTCATTATATATAGGTTTGTGTAGCGGAAAAAAGAATCCGTACTTGTCAAATGTTGAAAAAATTAATAAATGTTTTTAGTAAACAATTTGTTAAAATTTTTAAAAATATGCCAAGAGCCTAAAATTATACACTATCTAAATGAAAAAAAGAATAAAATTTTCAGAACAAGTTCTGAATTAGGATTTCTTGTGTTATTATAAAATACTCAAATTATCAAAAAACACCCTACTTTTTTAATTTTTTAAATATTTTTAATCTCCAGATAATCTTTTATTGGTAAGAAAAAAATTGGCGATGTGTTCGGCTTAGTTTTCGAGAAAATTTACATTGAATATGGTACAAATGTAGTTGTACCGTATTTTGTGAAATTTGTGCATGGGTGCGTATGAGTTATATAGTATACTTTGTGTACACACAGAAAAAAGATTGGTTGTTAATCGGCCATTCCAACGATATATTAATACAGTACCTAAAATTTTTACTGCGATTCTTAATTATTAAAAATTACAAAAGATTTTCTATATTTATTACTAAACTAACACAATTGTAATGTCACGAAAGTATCTACAACTTCAAAATCAGTTCATTTTACCAATCATAACCTTTTTACATAATTAATGACTTTTTCAATTGATGCAACTAAATTTAATACAACGAAATGTGCTTCAAACCCAAAAAAAATTTATTATAATACCACGTTTGAAATAAAAAATGTATTTTCAGTTATTGTAATCAATTTTTGGCTGTTAATCACAAAAGTATATTGTATTAATTTTGCGGTTGTAGTAACAGATATACATATTTTTGGCTGGGGTTGGTATTCTAAACCGAAATAGAATGAACGTAGATCAAATATTTGTTGTTAATGCCATTTCAAAAAATTATTAATTTAATATAAAAAGAGATGTGAAAAAATTATTTCAAAACAATAAAATTTTTATTTTTAAATACCAAAATTGCAACCTAAGATTTTGGAGTTCGAAAACGAATATAAAGTGTATGGATTTACATCTGGTCATAAATGTGGCGCATGATTAGAAAGTACTCTTTAGCCTAGTCTGTCTTTCATCAAAATATTGGAAAATTCCGTAGCCAGTTTTTGGTGTTTATTGCGTTTTTCATTTTTTAAGAACATAATTACTTTGAGCAATGCATCATCAAATTTTGTGAAAACGTTGCTGCATCATAGAATGTTAAGCTAAAGGCTTTTTGTAATCTTGAAATTTAAAAAAAAGAAATTTGTAGTAATTTTTTCGTATAATGCACGAAAATTTGCATAAATCATCAAAAAACTCCATGATTGTTATAAAAATATTTCTTTTCTTAAAAATACATATATTTGTTTTTGAAAGCTGTTCATATAATTTGGGTTTTTCGCATCGTGTTAAGCGTAAAAATTTACATTTCCGAAAAGATAATTTTGTTCAGATATCAGAATGGCTAACTAAAATTTATATAAGAAAAATGGAAATAATTTGCCCATTAAACGCAACTGTTAAAATCGATTTTATTAATTTTAAGAAAATTTGTCTTTTTGCTAAAATAAGTAATAATAATATAAATTTTCATAAATTTTCGCTATTTAATTATTTTGTTGGGACTCTTAATTACACACACAAAAAAATAAAAAGTAATTTCAATCATGAAAACCGCCTATTCAATAAATTTTGTAGTTGAAATTCCTCCAATCACGAAAATTGTTCATTCAATTAAAAATTTGTAGCACTTTAATTGAATAAATTTTCAATAAAATAGTGATACATTTGATTAGGATTTTTATTGGTTTTTTATATGAGTTTAATTAAAAATTAATTCATTGGATTAAAAATTGATCAATATTATATACCTTATAAATAACACATTATATGGATTTGATTAGAAATTAATCCATTGGATTAAAAATTGATCAATATTGTAGGACTTCTAAATAAACTATCAGCTGGATAAAGTGGCAGTTTCCATGCCAACTATAAAAAATATACTTTTTTATTTTTAGCTTGAATGTCATTAAAATAAAAGCTGCATTCAATTTTCATTCAGTTGATAGATTTATTTATACTTATGTGAAAAGTTCTCTCGTAGAAATTAGTTTTCTTCTTTTTTCTGAAGCCTCTGTTAAAATTTTTTGAAAACTGAAAAAAATATATTTAATTTAAAATAATTTTTAATTTATTTTAATTTTTTAAACAAAATTTCAAAATTAAAATTTTTTGAATTTGTTGGAAAAATTTTTTTTAAAACTAAATTAAAATATATTTGTTTTAAAATAATTTTTAATTTGTTTTTATAGCGAATTTACATTGTTAGAATGTTCACTAGATTTCGTTTTGAAATCCAATTCGAAATCTATATCGTTTACATTAGAATATTTGACGGATGAATGGGATTTCGATCAGCCAACAACAAATTTTTTGTAAACAAACTAACCTTAAAAAATAACCAAAATTAAAAGATTTTCTAAAAACCATTTTATTTAATGGCGGAACACAAAAATCATTTATATTATGAAAGATACAATGTTACATTTGCTAAGAAATGTGTTTAAGTATAGGGATGATTAGTAGAAAGCTAAAATATTCAATGTTTCGTCAATGGTCTTGCCGGCGCCATCAAATGATTTTTCATAGTTTCTCTTCATCGGATACAATAAAATAGCCGTTTTCAACTTTAAATATTTCTTTCAATTAAAAATAACAGACTTTATTATGTTATTCCTTAATTTTTTAAAGTTATTAAAATTTATTATTTATTAATTTTTTATGACATAAACACCTGCTAAATGTTGCCACTTTACTGCAAACTTCCCTACTTTTCTGCAAGTATGGGAGAAAAATTGGATATCAATTTGGATTTCGATGAGATTTCGCTGAAATCCAAATTAAATTGGGATTTCATTGCGTATGGGAAATCTGTTTGAAATCCCAAATTTTTATTGGCAGTGTTGCCATTTCAGTGCTTTTCGGGTATTTTTTGGTGCTTTTTTCCTTCCCGTACCCGGTGATTTTTTACAAATACCCGTTTAAAAAAAGCGGGTATTTACAGTGCTTTTTCAGATTTATGGCAGTGCTTTTAGTGCTTTTAGTACAGTTTATATTTTTGGTATTTGTTCTCGTTTTTTTCAATTTTTCTTCAATTTTCTGTCAAAGTTGAAAAAATTATACGAACTATACAAAAAATACAGTTTTTCATAAAGTTTGTAGTACAATTTTAAATAGCAACATCGTTATATTTAAACTTGAAAATTTTGAAATATTAATTTGGTGCTTTTTTACCCCTTTTTGGTTGTTTTTTGAACACTTTTTACACAATTTTACAAAGCTAAAATCTGTTTTTAAATTCTTGACTTAAATTTTTCAAAAAATTAATATCTTGCTTTTTTACCCCATTTTTGCTAAGTTTTTACCCTTTTTACCCGTTTTCACAATGCTCACGGTGCTTTCCTGCCTTCAAGAGTTGGCAACACTGTTTATTGGGTATCAGTCGAAATCTATCGAAATCTACTTTTAACTCGATTTCGATCATAATGTAAATTCGCTATTAGATTTTTTGTTTAAGAAAATTTTAAATTTTTAAACAAAAAGTTTAAAAATTAGATTTTTTTTAATTTTTAAAAATTTTAAAATTACATTACTATATTATAGTAATGTTTTAGAATAAATGAATATTCAGATTTAATATGGCAATATTGAAATATTTAACTAAATAAAATAATAAACTCAACGAGAATTTATAAAATTTTATAAAAAATAATTTAAAATACTAGTTACTAATCAGGGATGATAAATGGGATTTTCAAAATAGTATCAACCTGCTTAAAAAATAGTAATTTTTCGACCCGCAAAGTATTTTTTTTTTAATTTTTTATTATAAATTAACAAAAAAAACGTAGAATACGAAAGTGCTTTTGTACATTAAAACAAGGTTCAAAATAGTGTTCACTCTGTATAGTGTATTTCGTTCTTTCTTCTTCCCAATTACCTCTTTTATATTATTCTATCGCTTTTGTTCTTGCATACAATCTTCAGCGTTGACTATTATTTTGACGTCCCAGTCTCATCTTTAATGTTTAAAAAGCGGGGTCAAAAATTATAAAATTTTAATCTTTTTTTTAAATTTATTTCTTATAATTAAAAAAACTATATATGGATTGGGTATTAAAACAAACAACATGCCCGAACATGTCCAATTTACTAAAAATTAAGTTACCGCACAATTTAAATTAACTAATATCAATTCAGAAAACTAAATCAAATAAAACTAAACAAAAAACACAACAATTTAAAGATTTTCTCTTAAATTCAAATAAATGTTTAATATATTTTGCAAAATTTTTGAAACCTTTCCTTTGAATTACGTTTCTTACGATTTTTTACTATTTATTTTGAATAATTTAAAATGGTATCAAATAATGCTAAGGAGTAACATAGTCCTTTTGAGATTCTAATAGTACCATAAAAAGTAATATAGTACCAACTTTTTTATCCCTGTTACTAATACATTAACATTTATAAAAACAACTACATAAATAAAACAAACGAAAAACAACAACAATATGCTGATGTTTTTCTCTTGTTTTATGAAATGCTTTTGAGTGGTAGAATAAAAAAAATGTCAAGCAAATTGCAGTTTTGATCAATTATTTAATCCATTGGATTAATTTTTAATTGACACCTTTTGAAATAATTTAACAAATCG
This sequence comes from Leucophora obtusa, assembly GCA_949987735.1. Classification (NCBI taxonomy): domain Eukaryota; kingdom Metazoa; phylum Arthropoda; class Insecta; order Diptera; family Anthomyiidae; genus Leucophora; species Leucophora obtusa. Next base: position 94,483,382 of record OX465299.1, on the reverse strand, counting down.
TTTTAATTGAAAAAAGTTGAACAATATTTTTTTGTGTGTAGTAAGGAAAGAAATTGCTTTGGAATTATATGATAGTACATGGGACCGCATAAATTCGATTGGCAACAAATTCGGTTGTAACAACGAATCTGTTTTCTGGGTGTAGTTTAAAATGATCATTAGGTAAAATAAAATACTTCATAGAAGAAGACTTTACAATAACACATTAACCAAGGCACAAGCGATCCAAGGTACACGACATTCCCCTAGTTTGTTTAAAATCCATGGAATTTTTCACACAACAGATCCAAACACCGAATATATTTTATTATACTATTTATTATATATGCTGAACAAATTTTCAAATTATTTGTAGCTAAAAAATATAGGCTCCTTTATAAAAAATGTCTGATACTTATTAAAATATTCATAATTGAAAAAACCGTAAAGATTGTCATAAGCAGAGCAAGTTTAAAATGGCACAAAAAAGTTGAAATTTGGCAGGCAAAATGGCACGAAAAAATAGTAAAATTGGCACAAAAAAAAACGCAAAAATGGCACGCTTATTCCAAAAATTTTAAAGTATAATACAGTAGACGCTCGCAAATTAGAGCTTTCAGTAATTCGAACGTCCAGCAATTAGAATCAATGTTTGCAATACATTAAACGCTCTGAAATTCGAATTTAAAATTCTAATTTCTGAGCGTTTTTTTTTTTTTTGTTATTTGAATACACAGGAAATCCCCAATTTATTTTTTATTCTGTTTGAATAAAGTAAAACTAAAAAGGGGAATCACCAAATTAAATATCGTTAGCTGAAATGCAAAACCACGTAACTAACATTTTTATTATTTTACAGGAGAAACAAAAAATGTTATATATTGAAAAACAAATGGAATTTTGGTAATCAAATATCGCAGATTTTCTAAATATAGACTGATTAATTCATTTCTGGAATAAAAGTAATAATTTATTAATGTTTCAAAGAGTTACGTTAGTTACGCGCTTTTGAACTCGTATTTTCTTAGAAGTTTTTGTAAGTTTCAAAGAAAATTTTGTTTTGCATTCATAAAATGTAGAATAAAAGAAGTTGTTCTCTTGTTATTTAATATATCTCTTTATATATTTATTATTTTTTTTTTTCTTTAAATAAGAAAATAAAAAATTATTTACAAAAGCTAAAGATAATTAACAACAATAACTACAATACAAATAAAAGAAAAAATTAAACCTTTACTTCTCAAATGGAATTTCATTGTAATAATAATGACAATCGGGTGGAAGAAATGGTTTAAGGTCCTGAAGATGTTGCCATTTTTTGCTTGAAATTTTTATTCTTTGTAAATGCAACTTCAAAGTTTCAAACGCTTTTAAATTGTTTCCAATTCTTTGTGGAAATTCCTTAAACTGTTGCACTTAATTTAAAATAAATTACTCCAGGGGATCATACGCTAATACACGAATCATATTGACTGTGGGATCTCCAAAAAAAAAATTTATTATAATTAACAAAGTAAAAATTTCAAACTATAATCACTATAATTATGAGAAAATAGGACTACGAGGGGAGGGGAGCGTAGTAGCACTATCCGCTAGTGAAATATAAAAATTCAAATCCTACTATGAATAAATAAAATTCAATAGAAATAAATATGTGTTAGTTACTATTTTCAAGCAACAAGTATGTAGTTACGTGCTTTCGATTTTCGCTAATAATATGTCTAATCTTTATTATATGACAGTAAAAATTGGAGAAGACGTGGACCTCGTTGATATGCATCATAATCGATCAAAAAACCGATTTTGTATTTTTTGTTAGTTACGTGGTTTTGCATTTCAGCTAACGATATGTTTTTCCCTATTTGTTTTTTTTTTGTCGCATTTATGTACATTTTTGGCTAGTTTATTTGTGAAATTTGATACGCGTGTACATATTATTTGACAGTCTCTATTAAATAGTGAAAGTGTATCATTTAAAATGTTAAATAAACGTAAAAAAACACTTTATCATTGGAAACGAAACGAAAAAAAACGTACAGAAATTAGAATAATTCAGAAATTAGATTTGCCTCAAAAACAAAGCGGTTCTAATTTGCGAGCGTCTACTGTAGTTGATTTAAGTATTTTTCTGAATCTTTTTAACAAAAATACAATAATACAGGAATTTACCGTTGAACTGCTAAAGTGCATTCGGCGTATATTAGTATGATTTAAAAAAAATCAGCAATTTTATTAAATATTTACCCCTAAATTCATAAATGCTTTGTGAAGTTATAGCAGGTTTACAAAACGTCATTTTCATACAAAATTTGTTCAATAAACCTCCTATAATTTTACAAAGCGTTTATGAATTTAGGGGTTAGTTTTTAAGTAAATTTTTTCCAAAAATTATTTACAAAGATTGAGTTTTAACTGAATTTTATAGCATTATTTTAATTAAAAGTCTCAAAAAATAGACAAAATGGCGAATGAACGACTTTCCTGTTATATATAAGCAGGGTTGGCAACCGATTCATGATAGTGGATAACGTTATTTCAAATGTATTTCGTTAGGGTATTTTGTGGTTAACGGTATTTTAAAGTTAACGATATTTCTTTTTTGATAATTTTTGACAACTTTACAGACCGGCAGTTTGTTAAAACATTATCCGTGTGTATGAAAACAACAACAATAGCTGTCCAATTAAAATTGAAAGTCAATATTTCATCATGAAATTTTCATGTATTTAAATTATTTCAGTGTTAAACGTATTTTGGATTCCTTCGTTAGGGAATGCTAAGGTTAACGGCATTTAATATTATTTCGTTAGCGCTAGTCATTTGAAAGGGCTTCAAATCGTTATTGGTATTTTGCGGTTAATTTCGCCAAAAATCAATAGTGAATGAAATCTGATGGTTTTAGAAAAAAAAATTATGTAATAGTACAGTAAATTTTTAATACAGTAAAATATTTTTTTTGTTAATTTCCCAGCAAAATACTGGTAATGACACCTCATTACTATCTGCATTACCAAAAATGATATATTATTACCTTTTACATTATTTTATAATATAAAATAATGAGTTCCTAATAACGGCCTATTGTATCAATGGCCTTGCAACTCTCTCAATATTTTTTATTTGAAAAAATATTATGCGGCTTGGAACAGGAACGAACTCCGACTGGTTAATCAGGGATGGAAAAGGCTCACTTCATCGGGCTCTTATACCAAAAAATGTTAGATCGCTTTTACATATTTAAAAATGTAAGTAACTAAAAAATAGCTTCCTCTTTGGCTCGTTTAAAAAAATTAAAATTAAATATTTAGATATTAGCAAATATTAGCACAAATTGCGAAAAACAAAAACATTTGCAAAAAGCGAAATTTTTGTAACAATATATTCGTTTGCGGAATGTCGATCGCTGATTACCTCTTTTAATTCATTTTCTGTACCATATAGCCTTTCTCGAATTCCGCCGTTATTTTGCAACTTTTTAAGTGCGTTTTTTTTAAATATATAACCTAGGGAATAAATTTTTGTACCATAAAGTCTTTTTTCAAATTCCGCTATTATTTTGCAAATCTTTACGTGCGTTTTTTTTTTATTTATAATCTATGGGCTATAATGCACATTTCATACAACAAAGTTTGTTGGCTAGTTGCAAAAAAATCGTGAAAAATAAAATTTGTAAAAAGGAAAATTTTTGCATCAATATATTTGTTTGCAGAATCTAAATCGCTGATTACGTTTCCTAATTAATTTTTTGTACTACAAAGTCTTTTTTCGTGTTCCGCTTTTATTTTGTAATTTTTTAAGTACGTTTCTTTTTAATTTATAATCTAGGGACTATAATACACATTTCATACAACAAAGTTTGGTGGTTGATAAATCGCGAAAAAAATATTTGCAAAAAGGAAAATTTTTGCGTCATTGTATTCATTTGCAGATTGTTAATCGTTGATTGACTTTTTAAATTATTTTTTTCTACCACAAAGTCTTTTTTCGCGTTCCTTTATTATTTAGCAATTTTTTAAGTGCGGTTTTTTAAATTTATAATCTACGGAGTATAATGCCCATTTCATAAAACAAAGTTTAGTGGTTGTTGCAAAAAAAGAAAATTTTGGCATCGTTTGCAGAATGTAAATCTATTAATTAATTTTTTGAACCCCAAAGCCTTTTTTCGCATACCGATATTATTTTGCAATTTTTTACGTATGGTTTTTTAAAATTCATAATCTAGGGCTATAATACTGTTGGAATAGTATAATTCCATTCTTGATTTTTATAAGTAAATTATTATTTTCCATCCCTGGCTACAATCGATGTTTTTAGTCATACAAAGAGCGCACATAATGACCCTGCAAACATTTAAAAGATACCTTCCAAGAAGATATTAAAGCGATATCTTCTGTTTGTCATTTGAATGAACATAATCAAGTAGTATTTACTTTGAAATTGTCTTCCTTTTTCACTTGGAAGATAATTCGGCGATATTTGGAAAAAATAATTCAAAAATTTTATCTTTTGTCATAACTTTTTATGACAATATTGCGGCAATATCACCTTTGTATAATTTGGAAGATAAAGCAAATTTGTTTGAAATCTTTTATCAATTTGGAAAAAATTAAAACTAAATTTGTACAAAAACAATCAAAAGATATATAGGAAATAAACTCGTGAAAAGTTAAGATTAATTGCGCGGAAAAAATCAGCTAAGATGAAATCAAGATAATTTATAAGTTGGTCAATGGATTATGTATGCAGATATTGTTTTTCAGGCTTAAATTTAATAATGAAAAAATTAAATCGTTTTTTTATTGTACCGGGAGTTTATTTATCGATATCCCTTTTATCTTCCATATGAGTTATTGCTTTCATATTGCCTGGAAGTATTGTTTTAGTGTAACAGTTGCTTCCGACGGAGGAAACTTCCGGAATACGAAACTGATATTGCCGGCAATAAATGTTTTCTTCCTGGCGATATGTTCGGAGAATCTTCGTCGTATTTCCATGTTTGCTGGGTGATATTGGTTTGAGTATGTTCCTGTTCCGAGGCACATAATAGAACAAATGCTTTCTCAGTGATAGAGAGTCCCCCAATCTCTTTATTATGTATACTCTTTGATTGTATTAATTGTTTCTAAATATAAAATAATGACTTACTCGTATTAGTTTAAATAAGTACTTTTTACACAGTTAAATTTCTTTATTATATGTAAATATGTTTTATGTTTAAATATTTATGACGAGTCCTAAAATTACACACTAGAGAAAACTTAAATTTTTCTGAATGTATTTCCTTAAATTTTATTACAAAAGGCTCTAAAAGTGCACATAATTTGTTAATGCAATATGACATACTTATATATAAATTTTGGACCCTTTCTTTCCAAAATGGCTTTGATATTTAAAATCGGACTACGTCTTAATTTAAACTTTTTTCTTAAAAAACCTTAAAAAATTTTGAAGTTTGGACTTTGAGCGATTATATTTAGAAAAGTTATTGAGATATGGATACACACTTAAGTTTGAAAAATAGGGCACGGAATTAAGCTTAAACTGTGTAAAGCGTTTCCTTTCGGAAGCTATAGTTACTAAATTATAAATTTTTTATTGAAAAAATCGGCTAAAAAATTTAAACCGCGAATTGCGCAAAACCTAGAGCCAATTTGAACAAACTGGAAACTTGAACAGATTCGAAATCAGCATCCCCTGATTATCCTAAAACCACTGCAATAACATTCACCTTTTTTGTAGAGCAGTGTTACCAAGGTTGGCAACCGAAACGAATGACGGTATTGGTAACGATTTTTTTTGTTTCGGTATCGGTAACGGTATTTCATTTGTATCGGTATTGGTATTACCGAAACATCAATACCGATACGTACCGGTATTATTGAAAAATTGTGTTTTCACAATAAATTATATGTTGTTGTAAAAACAAAAACACGCCAATTAAGCGAAAACACGCCAACCTTACAAAATACGGTACAACTACCTGTGTACCATATTCAATGCAAATTTTCTCCAAAACTAAGCCGAACACATCTCCAATTTTTTTCTTACCAATAGAAAATTATCTGGAGATTTTTTTTAGTTATTTAAAAAATAAAAAAGTATTGAGTTTTTTGATAAATTGAATTTTTGATAAAAACACAAAAATCCAAATTCAGAACTTGTTCCGAAAATTTTATTTATTTTTTTATTCAGAAAATAGCACGTAAAAACCATAGTAAATACTCTATAGATTCTAAAATTTGAAATTGATACGACATATGTTTTACAAGCTGGACATTTGGTGTGGAATGCCTCGTATTTGAATAAAATAATAATGGCAAATATTTAACTTAACTTTTGTAATAGTGACAATAAATTTGTAAATATTATTCATGATAATGAAGATTATCATGAGTTCTTACACATCTTTATGTCTATTGCGTAGAGGGAACAGAAATATTGGCAAATAGACTTGTGTCGTTGGTGAACGAACTAGTTCAATTGAACTAGTCACTCAATTGATCGAAAGACCTAGTTCACTCCAAATCACTCTTACAGTTCAATCGTTCGTTCTTTTACCTTTAGCCGGGTAAAATTTTATTTCTAATTAATTAAAAAACATTCTTCTTTCTTTAGGCGCTCTATGCTCCAGTAGGAGTTAGAGGAATATTATATATTAGACTGTCCCTTAAAATAGCGAGTTGTCGATTTTCGTTCATTACACCCCCCCCCCCAAAATGACCCACGAACTTGATAAAAATGCAAAAACGTATTTTTTTTAAATTAATTTTAAAGATTTTTTAACATGCATAATTTGGAGATGTAGATTGCTATTTGTAACACATAATAGTTGATATTAAAGAAAAAAAAAAATTGGAAAAATGATAATTCGAGTTTGTGTTTGGAGCGACTACTTTTCAGGACATTTTACAAAAATTGCTCATTTTGTCAAAAATTTCAATGTTTTCATCAAATTTTACACGGTTTTCGGAAAAACAGCACTCAAATTTGGTTAGATTACAATTATCTTTTCATTTCTTTAAAAAAATGTTAACCCTTAGTGGCCTGGGGTCAGAAAAGACCCATGGAACTTAATATTAATTACACTGAAAATATTATTACAGTAACTGACTGTAGTTTATTTAAAAAGTTATCCGTACATTTATTTTTAAATGATTATACAGTTAAAATTCAAAGAAATATATTTTTTAACTGATTTTGTCGTTTATTTAAAAAATAAACTACAAATAAATACGGATTTTCTGTTACAGTTAATATTTTCATTTAAAATGTTTTGTAAAAAAAGGAATTCCTTTTCGATTTCTAGGTCAGTTAAAAAAAACGAAATAAACTACATATCATTTATTCTTACGGATTTTGTAGTTAATTTTTTGAAATTTAAAAAATGGAAATAAATGAAAAATCATTATTTTTTAAGGATTTTGTAGTTTATTTATTAACATTTAAAAATAAATGAAAAGTTCTTTTGATTTAAATTAAAAGTCAGTAGACCGGTTTTCAAGTGATTTTTCATTTATTTTAAATTACATTTTCAGTTAATTTAAACTACAAACTATTTTGAGTGTATGACTACGAGATTGTAAAGCCGTTAAATTTATAAAAACAAATCTCAACTGGATAAAAATAATTATTTTGTGTAACGTGATCCATATGGGGTTAATTTTTTTACTTTTGGCCAAAAACGCCCTACTAGGAAATTTACAGAATAACACCCTTAGTGGTTAAATTTTTTTTAAACAAATGAAAAGATAATTGTAATCTAACCAAATTTGAGTGCTGTTTTTCCGAAAACCGTAGATAAGATAAGATAAGGCTTAAGGCTTAAGGATTAAGGATTAGGAATTAAGGATTAAGAATTAAGGATTAAGGATTAAAATTAGATAAGTTGGATTATATTAGGTGGTTGTCATAGTAACGCCAAGGCCTGGTTGTCATAGCAACACGAAGCTTGTCATAGCAACACGAAAATTTTATATGTAGGGACGCCCTAATCCCCTAGCGGTATGAAAAATACCTTACGACCATAGACGACTCTTCTTCTTTTGTCAACAAACAAATTTTTACACAAACATTGAAATTTTTTTTGTATAAGTATTTATACCACGTATATCTAACACATTCTCATGAGAAACGTGCACTGACAGCGAATGTCAAAGAGTAAGAGATCTATGTAATCTATGCTTACGACCTATTCTCATACCTACCAAATACACATACAAAATTTCATAAAAATCGGTCGAGTCGTTTCGGAGGAGTTCGACCACAAACACCGTGATACGAGAATTTTATATATATAGATTTCTTTCTTTCTTAAAATTCTATATTTGTCTGATATTTTATATCTTTGTTAACTAAAAGACGAACAATATTAATATTTAGCTAACAAAATTGCTAGACGAACCATCGGCAAAATTGTTTTATGATCGATTGAACGAAATAGTGAAAGAGCGATTGAACTAAAAGAGAGAACTAGTTCTGTACAACAAATTGAACTAGAAAGAGCGGTCACCAAGATGAACTAGAATGCTCAAGACTATTGGCAAATAATGAATTAAAAAATATCAAACAGTGACGTAAAAAATGGCAGCTGTCAAATGGGCAAACGAAAACTGTATGATGAGGGTTTTTGTTGTACATAATTTCAAATTATAGTGCGAGGGCGATTTAAAAATTTTAATTTCAGAGTTGGTCATATTTTTTATTTTTTGACGAATTCCCATAAACTGCAGTTTTGCCAAATTATTTTTAAATGCAAAATTTTTCTGCGCTATGAGGGGTTTCTTTGGAAAAAGTTTTAAAATTTGAGAATTTTCATACACTACTTAAATAAAACCAAATACTTAAGTAAACTTTTGTTCCGAGATTTTAAGATTTTAAGGTGTCTCTTGGCATTACTTACGGATGAGATGGTCATCCTAAGACCATTAAATTAAAAAAATTATTTAAGAAGTTCAGTTAAGAGATTTTAATAGCAGTGCACTAAAGTTACAAAAAAATGTAGTGTTCACTCTAAAATATAAAGGCCAGTCTTATAGTCCGAACTAAGCACGATTCTTTTCTTAAATATATCTTAGGTAATAATTTCGTTTGAAATCCGTCTTTGTTCTGACAATAAAACTGGCCCTAAATATTAATTTTTCAATAAAATGCCTAAAAATATTTGTGTAATTGCAAAAAAATGGTTAACGGCTTCGTATTAATTCTGAAAAAAAATCATTACAAAAAATTTTTGAGAATTATTTCTTGAAAAAATGTAAAATCTGTCAAATTTCCTGAACAAAAAAAATTCTTGAAAAAAATCTACACAAAATCTCAAAATTAAAAATGTTTGTTTAATTTGAAATTCTAAAATGTCTGTTTACATTATTAATCATGTTTCCCATTATAGCTTTATTTAGAAAGAAAATGGGGTGGGCTATAGTTCCCATGCCCCCATGTATCCGCGCCTGTGGATATCGTACCCAGCAAAATTGTCAGATGAAAAGAACTGGTTGTAGAACAACTTGTACTTGCATGCAACCTGTTCCATTTCATCGGTGATTTTTGTTAGATTTTGTCCCAAAAGCAACAGGTTCTGTTCCTTCAAACTGGAACAGGTTGTTTTGGAACCGGTTCTAGAACCAGTTATAGAACTGGTTTTGTGACAGTGAAGCCTTCCATTTTGACTTCCAGGAATCAGTTCTAGAACCCGTTTCACGTAAAAACATCTATTCTAGAATAAATTCAAAGGCAACCAGTTCAAAAAAATTTTGCTCCCTTTTTATACTTTATACAAAAACTATTTTGTTCTGTTTAATTCCACTTTGTTTTTATTAAATTATATATACATTTTATTTACTCGTAGTATATAAATTTTAAAAGTATTATATTAATCGAGAATGTGATTTTAAATATTATGATTAGTACACATTTTTTTTAATTATAAAAATATATATATATTTTATTTTCAATATAATTTATTAAGTGTTTAAATTTTGATAAATACTTAAAACAAATAGATTAATTATAATTAATTTAATTAAAAGTTTTTAATATTTACAATACATTTTTCTTAAGAGACTAGTACTAAGGAATTTAGTATAATTTAAATATATTTAATATGCCAAAATGAAAAGTTAAACTAACTAGACTGTTTTAGATTAACACACTTAAATAAAAATCTGATTTAATTTATTGTATGTAATAGGTTAAATTTGTATCTACAAAAAACATAATTATGTATTATAATTTTAAGTTCAATTCACTTAAAATTTTTAAGTTTTATTTCATATAGTAACTACTAGGTGCTCGTCCCGATGTATAAGTACTCATTGGTATACCTTGAGGTCCCGGTATATGATTGTTGCCTATATGCGAATGGGTTGTAGATTGATTTTGTGAACCATAAAGACGATCAACACTAGAACTACCAATGCCATTGGCTGATGGTTCATAATCAACATCATAATAAATACCAGATTGATTCTGCAAGAAATAAAACAAAAAAATTGGTTAACAAAACTGCGATTATTTTTATACCCTACATCGCTCTGTGAAATTATGGGCATAGGCCCAGCTTACAGTTTGCCAATCGACTCAGAATCACTTGATTTGATAATTTAACAATGTCTGCACATGAACAACCATAGCAACCAAACAACAGGTCTCAGAACTCGAGGACTTGCAGGTAGACTAACCTTTGGGTAGCTTGCCCAGCTAGAAAGCCAAAAGCTTTACACGTAAAGTTTGAAGACCACAAAGAACACTAAAAAGTGACGATTGTCATTTTATGTTTATTGCGGAAACTGTCTAGTCAGTATTAACGCAATGTATCACATCGGAAACATACAAGAATATCTAACCCAACAGACAGCATATAGTACGGAATCCCGATCTGTTGTAACTTATCTCAACATAAACTGAGTTTAGTGCTTAACCATAGTTATAAATGTCAATTTTATATAGACATATCTGTGGTTAGCTTTTAACCATGGTTATGTTGGAAATAAGTTACTCGCCCTATGTTACTTCAAATTGCAAGACGTTCAAATTTTCTAGCTCCTCAAGGCCCCATAAATGTTACTACCTTTTTGAAGATTATGCTATCAAAAAGAGTTAAAAAAGTTTTCATCTTAAGGTCCCGAAATGGCAATAAAGTTAAAGGTGAACAAATATGTAGAACGCAATACATCAAATCTATTAAATATTTTGGCGATAATTACGAACATGAAGTCTAAATTTTAAATAGAGGAACGACTTTCGCGATATCGCTGATTAACTATTTTCCAATGTAAATATTTTTTTTCAAAATTTTCTTAATTTAGCTTCCAGTATCATGGAACTATTTCACTGGGGAAATTTTATTCTCCCAAAAACCTTCATATATATGAACTCTAGTTTTTAATAAAATTTTGAATTAAAAAATTGGACCATTTTAACGCTTTCACTACCAACTTTTTGTTTGTTTAGCAGATGTATCGTTATTTGACTTCAAAATCTTGTTAAGAGTCCTCAAATTAAAAAAAAAATTTAACATATTTTGCCCCCTCCCCCTCCTACCCACCAAAAATGACGTCTGAAAATCGATTTTTTTAAACTTCTCAGTCCCGTTTTACACAGTAAATATTCGAGTAGCCAAAAATCGTATGGTTGGTTTCTTCTTAAAACGAAGCTATATGCTAAATTTTAAATATCTATCTTCATTAGTTAAGCAGAAACGCCAAAACCCCCTTTTCTCGGAGATTATGATATATTAAAAAAATTAGACTTCATTAAGAAATATCGCGTCCATATTGCCATGTTGAACTGCTTATACATATAATGATTTTTATTTGAAGTCCAAAATCCTAATAAACATATCTGCAAAAAGTATAAATTTTTTTTGCATCTTCAAATTTTATATATTCTTTTAAAGATGTCTACACTGTAGTGTACAAAGGTAGTGAAAGAGTTAAAAGTTATTAACAGGGCAGCGACTTTCATGCACTTAAAAATTTAAAATATGCGCTTAAAATATGCAGTAAAAATGCTAAATATGCATTTAAATGGAAATATGCACTGAAAACCAAAAAATATGCACTAAAGATTCAAAAATAAATGCTTAAAACCAAAAAATTAACTTTAAATTTATCGCTTTTAAAATCATATTTATTACTCGAGAGCGTTTGGTTAAAAATTAAATCCAATGTTGGTTTTAATTTTTATTCAAAGAAATAAAAATTGTTTTTTCGACCTTTTTATTAATTAATTAATTAGACATTTATTAATTCAGTTCGAGGCCAATTTCCTTATTATGAATTAACATAATAAGTACTCTTTTTCAAAAACTGTTATTTTCTTCATCAGGATATTCTCCTAACAAATACTTCACAGAGTTTTTGCTTTCAAAAACCTCTAACACTTTCAGGAATGAAAAGACGATCGTTTTGGGGATTTTCCAAGTCCCCTTCTTCAGTTTTCTTTAGAAAGTGGTGGCAATAGTGCAATGCAAATTGAAACATCAAAATTTCATATTAAACGTAGTCTACTACATCAACGAAATGAGAATGGAGCAAACAATAAAATATGTTTTCGAAGTCTCTGCAAAGACATAACCAACAATAGAAATATTATGAAAGTTATTGTTTTTGTATTTCGTACCATCGGTACAAATAAAATACAAATTTTATTTTTACCACTTCTTTGTCAATTACAAGGAAGAGGCAAAAAACATTTCTCCGTAAAAAGTACTTATTATGTTAATTCATAATAAGGAAATTGGCCTCGAACTGAATTAATAAATTTCTAATTAATTAAATCCAATATTAATGTCTAAGTAGATGACCATTTGATGTTTTCCTTCTAGTTAAGTACTGCATTAAGGTTTGAAAATTTTTCTTTTTGTTTATTTTTCATTAAATCGTATTTTTAGTTTAAAACAAAACGCAAAAATATGTAATTTAATGAAAAATATGCAAAAATATGTAATAAAAATCATAAAATATGCAAAAAAAATATGCACTTAAATGCAAAATATGCAAAAATATGGTTTTATAATAAAATATTCAGAAATATGCAACAACAAATCGATGCCATTTTGTTGCAAAATCCTTAAATTCGGAAAAGTATTCGGTCGAAATCAAATTTGGATTAAGGACTACAAACATGCATTTGCATGAAAGTCGCTGCCCTGGTTATTAACAAAAGGCAAAAAAGTCATATTTTATGAAAAATTGTCAAGATAACGTTATCCTTCCTGCAATCGCGTTCTAATTAATTTTGAATTATAGCTTTAAGGAAAACAATTATTATATATTAAAATATTTTTTTTTTCGTGCAGCATGGCGCAAAAAATCAAAATTATAATATTTTGTGTTGTGTTTTTCGCGAAATCATAAAAACCCGAATATTCCGAAAACGGTTAACAATTTAGAGATTTTATTTCATATTCCCAAATTATATAAAATTGTGTTTCAAAACAATTTATGGAGAAATTTTGAAGAACATTATCTTAAGTGATAACAAAATTGATTTAAACTTTTTTTGTAAATTTATATGTAAATCTCCATACAAACGTGATCCAATTTCTTTCAAATGTGGTACAGATGTTTCCGTAGTCTATTCACCACGAACCTACCTTGAGCAGCAATAATCGGACTACATCTAATTTCCCTATACAATTTTGAAGTGCCCTTTCCACTATACCGTATAGGCAATTCACGGGGAAGGAATTTAAAATAAATATTTTTAATACAAAAATATAAAAGAATTGAAAAGTTCGTCAAAATAATGTAACTTCTCTTTCCAAAACCTTTCCCTAAATCCGAGCCAGGGTATAATGACTTTGTGCTGATGTTTGCATTTACCAAAATATTTGAACAAGGCCCACTTTTTCTTACACCTATCTCTATACGTAAGAGAATAACGTGCCTGACCGAATGGCTTATTGACTCAACATCGCCAAATCCAAACCGATTGACGGCCAAAAAAGGGAAAAATCTCCCGCTAGACGGCCTGCCAAAACCCCTTTAGCTAAAAACCTGAAATTTAAAATATGTGATCCTTACAGTATGGGCTATTTTTTTTTAAATGGGTTGAATTGGGGAAAAGTGCGCTCCTTAAGGGCCTGCCTAAACGGCTGGAAATTATATATGAAGATTTTTGAAAATTCCTACAGGGAGGGCCAAAAAGTGGCTTTGACGGCCTGCCCAATCTGCTGGAATTAGGAGGGTGAACTTCGGTATATAGGTCGTACATGGTCGCTAGGATGGGATTTCTGGAAGTTCCTGCCGAGAGGGACGAAAAGGGGAAAAGTCTACCCCTTGGTGGCTTTGAGTGTAGGCCATCTTATCAACAATGCACTTTTTGGAACTTTGGACAGCAACGTGGTAAAGTTGGTGCTAGGAATTTGAAAGTCCGTAAGAAGGTTCCTCCTATGTTGAGGTATCTGCAAAGTCACGAATTTTGGAAATTCCTACGGGGAGTGGCATAAAAGGGGAAAATCTGGAAATTGACGGCCTGTCCGAACTCTCTGAAACTAGGAAGTGGAAATTGGGTTGTAGGTTTCATCCGATGAGATGGGAATTATAAAAACTCCTACCGGGAAGACCAAAAAGGGGAAATTCTTGACGGGCTGCCCAAACCCAATTGTCCAGAAACATGAAATTAAAAGATATGATCCCTGGAGTATGTGATAACTCACCGGCAAGGCTCTTTTTGAAACTTTGGACAGAATCGTGGCAGAAACGGAAGTTTAAGGGGTGAAATGTGTCCTTAACGGCTTACCCCAATGCCTTCGGCTAGAAACCTGAAATTTTAAATGTGTTCCCTGTAATATGTGGTAATCCTTTAAAAAGGTATCTCTTAGAATTTTATATAGGAACATTGTAAAAATGGGAGTAAGAAAGGAGAAAAGTATCCCCCTTAATGGCCTGCCCAAACCTCTTTGGCTAGAAACCTGAAATTTAAAGAGCGAAAGGAAACTTGAACTCGTGGAATTGGAACACTTAAATTGGAATAAGAACTGGAATGAAAGGGGGAGCGAGTGGAATTGGAACGGTAGACGAATGTAACGAATGGAATACAATGGAGGAGTGGAATTGAAGCACTCGACAATGGGAACGAAAGGTCTGCGCTGCGAACGAGTGGACCTTGAACAATAAAACTGAAAATTGAAATGGAATGGAACGGGGAACAAATGTAAGTAAAACACAACTGCAACGAAATGGAATGCAATTTGAATGAATCAAACCGTCGGCTCTCGGTTAGGCTGGCATGGGTCTCAGGACACGCTGGGATAGCGGGGAACGAGGTAGCGTACGAGTGTGCTAGGAACGGCTTCGAGTCGGTCGGGGACCCAGTAAAGACGGATGTCCTGGTCCCTTTGGTTGAGCTCTTCGGTGTGGTAGATGACATATTGGATAGGGAGACGACGGCGAGCTGGACGCCCGAATAGCTGGGAGCTGGGATTACTTATGTGCAGACTACTGTAGGGGCTGGGGAATGAAAAAGTCTAGCATCTACTTTGTGACTGTCCGGGCTGAAGGAGCGGCGGCACAGATATCTGGAAAGCAGGTTCTTCGACGACCTGCGGTATGGACAGTAGACGGTACCACAAAAAAAAGTTCGCCGTACTCCGTCGAATCTAAATTTTTTTTGCAAGGAGGTTTAAAAAAAATTGTTTTTCTGCCGAACGTAGGGGTCGCCTTTTTAAATTGTTCATTATATCTTTGGCATTTACAGTCGGATCTTAAACTATGATACAATACATCGATGTTTTTCTCTCGAGGAGACCTATGTTTTGCTCTAACGGCCATTTGACCTCAAGTATCCCGTTCTAGTATTTACCCGCCAGATCTCAGTTCCTACCACCTAAATGTACCATCCTAATATCAGAAAATTAAAGCTCGCAAAAAATCATCAAACTTGTGCTAATGAAGTTTTCCGATAATTCCAGCAGAACATTTTTCCTATTTTTTTTTTTTTGTTGGCGAATGTAGGGGTTGCCTTTTTAATTTTTTTTTCATTGGATTTTTCCTTTATAGCAACACACTGGTCTCCTCGAGGGTAAAAAAATCGATATATCACACTTTAAAATCCGACTGTAAGTGACGGAGCTATAATCAAAAATTAAAGAAGGCGAGCCCTACGTTCGGCAAAAAAAAAACTTTATATTTGAAGGTGTACAGCGCACTTTTTTCTTTTTTTGCCTGTAAGGTGGTACGGCCTACTGGATAATCTGCGGGATGTTTCTCTGTTTGTCCTTGCGGACTTTTTGGAGGATCGGGATAGTTTTAGGATGATTTTTGGCCCATGATTGTTTTTTCAATGACTGAACGAATTGCAATGGGCCTTATGGCTTCCCAGTGAACTCGCCGCTCTGGCGGGCTCCCATTCAACCTAGAGTTGAACTTGAAATTTTTCGTACTTGAAATTTTGTATGTGGCTCTACCTTTAACATAGACATCCGCTGATGCAGTATTATATTTGTTTGTGAATTTTTTGCGGGGGAAAATAATCCCTTTTAGTTACCTTTAAAGTTAAGACATGCTCTTGAAAAAAGTTAAAAGAGAAAAAACCGTAGAAGAGAATGGAATTTTCTCCTAAATATTATCCGATATTTAAATCTACCGGTAACGAACTACTGGACTTTTAAGCTACATATTGATAAAGTAGTTTAGGAAACCAATGCAGTAAACTTTAAACAGAATTTTTGAATTCATTTGAATTGCCAGTAGTGGGATTCTCTAACTTTTTAACGAAAAAATTCGGTAGTTAAGTTGTCAGTTTACTATGAAAACTTGTCAAGTTAACAACCGAATTTTGTCGTTAAAATGTTAGAGAATCCCACTACAGATCTACCTCAACATGAACTGGAATTAAACAAATTTCAAGGCATGCTAAAGATGTTATTAAGTATATATTTCACTATATTTTTTCCATCGTTAACGGAAACTGCCTTCCCGGAATTTGCCCCGCTTCCCGGAATATGACCCAGATCGCCCTGTAATGTAAGGTTTCCTATAGTCGGCATGCGCGGCTTTAATTTTTTAACTCATTTTCATTTAAAATACTTACCGCTATACTACCATTGCTACGGCTTTTTGGTCTTGGTACTTGGAAATTTCTACCCAACAAATCAGTGCGATCTTCTTCTTCACTTGAACTAGAATTTTCTAAAGTTCTCATGCCATTCGAACGTGAACTTAGGGCCAATCTTCTGAAACAAATTTAAGATTATAGTAAACTTAAACTTAACTACAACTTCAAATAATATACGCACTCATACCGTGGCAATGGGACCGGTGGTGCCATATTATTATTATGATGCATTGGTTGCATAGTACTTTGCATAGACATACCACCAATCGTGCCCATACCCATAGTACCCAATGTCTGTAAATTTGGATAAGCAAACATAGCCGATGAGGGTCTTGTTGGTCCACCAATAGGTTCCGCCTAAATAAAAGAATTTAATTTTATAATATGATTTTAAATTTCCTATAACAAAACTTTTACTCCATAATGATTGGTTTGTGCCATAACATCGGCTATTTGTGCCCAACGCATACGATCTTCTAAAGTGACTTGATAACCGGGTTGTGGTAAAGCGGCTGATTTCAAAGGTGCAGTATTCATGTAACCAAACACCGGTGAGCCTATAGCATTCTTTTGTTCCCGTTGCCATCTGCGAGACCACATTATCAAACAGATCAATGTCAAGACAATAATAATGACAGCCGCTACTGATGCTCCTATGGCTACTCCTAAAACTTCACCATCTATTTCACACTGAGCACCATAATGACTGGAATCACAGGCACACACCTGATTACCATCATCATTATAACTACATATTCCACGATTGTTGCAGTAGGCTTCCGGACATGTTTGACATTCACGTCCCGCTCGACTGGGCGTATCATACCAGGGATCTTTAGTACCTTCGGGACAAGAACAGCGATAGCTACCCCATATATTTGTACATACAGCTGTGGAATAACAATCATTCAATTCACTCAATTGGCATTCATCCAAATCTTTTAAGGCAGATATAGCACCCTCCGGAGAGCTGACATATAATACGGAATTTCCTATATTATTGTTTCGTCTATGTAGAACACCTAACAAATGTTTTTGGACATCACTACGTAAATTAGGACGCAATGTTTCAACGCTTTCATCCAACTGAAAAAGTGAAAATAAAGTAAGTTCCGAATTTTTTTATAACATGTAAATCAATACCTAAAAACTTACTTTAATTGTTAGATTTACGAATACTCCACTTCCACCAAGATTTGGGTCACCACGATAGATATTATTTACTTTGGCATCCATAAATTCATCCGAATAGGGAGTCATAGACATAGCTGAATCAATCTGAATTTTAGAAAAGATAATATAATTACTTAACTCTAGAGTTAAAAATTAAAAAAGAAGGTTAAATAAACGAAAAGAAAATAATATAATTACACAAAGAAAACTGATTCGTGCTTACAACCGAATTTGTTGCCAATCGAATGGTTCGGTTTTTGTTTTTGTGACAGATGAATATCAGTAGAGTCACTAGCCATTTGATAATGGCAACAGAATTTCTATTGCCTCAACAAAAATTCGGTAGTCACAATGAAAAATTCTGTTCGATTGGCAATAAATTCTGTTGTAACCACGAACACGTTTTCTGGGTGTATAATAATTACAAAACCTTAATTATCATGAGTGAAATTTATAATTTACAAGAAATTACACTGTCTTTGTCAATGTCCTGAACCAGCTGAAAAACGCTTTAAATGCTTTGAGTCGTAAATATTTCTTTCAGGAACTAGAAGAATTAATTGATACCAGCCCATGGAGAATGTATCAAATGAGCATATTATGCACACAGAAAACTGTTTCGTAGTTCCAACCGAACTTTTCGCCAACAGAAATTTTTGTAGTTCCAGGTTCAATCACTTTTATTTTTTTTTTTAATATCTTTGTAATTACCGAAATTTATTTACAATATCAATGGCCTTGCAACTCTCTCAATAATTTTTATTTGAAAAAATATTATGCGGCTTCGAACAGGAACGAACTCCGGCTGGTTAATCAGGGATGGAAAAGGCTCACTCAATCGGGATCTTATACCAAAAAATGTTAGATCGCTCTTATATACAGTTGTGGCCACGGATTTAAGTCAATTCAAGTTTTTTCTAATTTTGTTGTTGTTGCCTTTATTTTTAAAGATTAAAATAGTGGCTAAATTCGCCACGAAAGGCAAGGAGATGGTTCAGAAAATTGTACAGAATTTTAACGTAATGTTTGTTTTTTCATTTTGTCACTTGTTTTAAGTGGGCGTTGCTTTTAACGAAAGATTAGCGATATCAACCTTTTATCAAATTACTAGTAAAATTTAGGCAGTACTGATCGGTTCTGTACAAACTGTTTATTTTTGGAAATCCTATAAAATTTCCTTAAGTCTAGCATTATTTTTATCTACAAATAGTCACCAGACTTAAAATTGCAGCACTTTCAACATGACCAAATTTGCATAAAAAAAATCGCGAAAAAAATATTTGCAAAAAGGAAACTTTTTCCGTAATTGTTTTCATTTGCAGATTGTTAATCGCTGATTAAGTTTTTTAATTATTTTTTTTCTACCACAAAGTCTTTTTTCACCTTCCGCTATTATTTTGCAAATTTTTAAGTGCGGTTTTTTTAATTTATAATCTACGGAGTATAATGCCCATTTCATAAAACAAAGTTTGGTGGTTAGTGGCAGAAAAATAAAATTTTGGCATCGTTTGCAAAATGTAAATCGCTTATTAAGTCTTTTAATTAATTACATTTTAGACCCCAAAGCCTTTTTTCGCATTCCGATATTATTTTGCAATATTTTACGTATGGTTTTTTAAAATTCATAATCTAGTGCTATAATACTGTTGGAATAGTATAATTAAGGTTCCATTCTTGATTTTTATAATAACTAAATTACTATTTTCCATACCTGGTTACAATCGATGTTTTGAGTCATACAAAGAGCGCACATAATGACCCTGCAAATATTTGGAAGATACCTTCCAAAAAGATATTAAAGCGATATCTTCTATTTGTCATTTGAATGAAAATAATCAAGTAGTATTTACTATGAAATTGTCTTCCTTTTATATAATTCGGTGATATTTGTAAAAAAATAATGCAAAAATTTTATCTTTTGTCATAAATTTTTATGACAGTATTGCGGCAATATCACCTTTGCATCATTTGGAAGATAAAGCAAATTTGTTTGAAATCTTTTGTCAATTTGGAAAAAAATTAAAACTAAATTTGTACAAAAACCATCAAAAGATATATAGGAAATAAACTCGTGAAAAGTCAAGATTAATTGCGCGGGAAAAATCGGCTAAGATGAAATCACGATAATTTATAAGTTGGTCAATGGATTATGTATGTAGAAATTGTTTTTCAAGCTTAAATTTAATAATGAAAAAAGTAGATCGTTTTTTTGTACCAGGCAGTTTATTTAGCGATATCACCCTTTTATCTTCCATATGAGTTATTGCTTACGTATTGCCTGGAAATATTGTTTTAGGTAACAGTTGTTTCCGATGGAGGAAACTTCCGGGATACGAAATTGATATTGCCGGCAATAAATGATTTCTTCCTGGCGATATGATCGGAGAATTTTCTTCGTATTGCCATGTTTGCTGGGTAATATTGGTTTGAGTATGTTCCTGTTCCAAGGCACATAATAGAACAAATGCTTTCTCAGTGATAGAGAGTTCCCCAATCTCTTTATTATGTATACTCTTTGACAATATTTACAAATCTATAAACAGAATATGACGTTCTAAAAAATTTATTTAAAAATTAAAATTTGTTTATGTCGCAAACTGGGATAGAACCGGCGACCTGCCGCTTGTCAGCCCATTGCTTTTCCTATAAGCTAAACCCTATTTAAATTTCTTTAGTCAAATTTCAAATTTGAATTTCTTTGTTTTGAATATTTTGTTTATAAATAAAATTATATCAACAGAAAATCAATAGTGTCTTTTAAAATGTCTTTAGTACGATACTAACCTTAGTAAAAAATGTATTTATTGCGAGAAATTTTGCAAATGAAAACTTTTTTGCTTGAAATTTTGCAAGAACATTTTTTAGAGGTGACCCCACATTATACTAAAAGTTGGACTTTGGGGACATCTGGGAAAGCTATGCTGCCATACAAAATTTTTGAAAAATCACGATTTTACCGTATAGGCCGCTATAGATGAATACATTTTTTTTATTGAAATATTTTCCTTTTAATTGCTTCCTTACTAAGGCATTACATTTATTGATATCGATTGTACATTCGGCGACTAAAGTCGCTGAAATAGCAAAAAACCATAAAAACCTATATAAAACGCTAAGTAGTGGTTTAAATATCAAGATTAGCACATTGCATTTATATCGTAAATATGGCCATAGGTCCTGGCCTTACATTTTAACACAAAAAAATTCATATTAAATGAATTTGAAAAATTTTTTATAAAAAAAACTGAATGGACAACCGCCAAATTTTAAAGACATTTAGCGAAAAAGTGGTACAGCACTGATCAAAATAAAGTACGCCATTGTAATCACCATGCCCGAAATATATAGAATTGATGGTCAGAGCTGTATTAATTTTTAAAAGTCAAGATTTTGTCATGCAGTGTTATTGAATACCGGAAAAATTTCGTTGGTTTCGATAGAATTCCAACCAATTTATTTTCTGTGTGTGGGAATGGAGTTAACGTGATTAAGGTTACTCTAATTGGCCCGTGGATAAGAAAGCTTGTGAATATAACCCAAATCTCTGGCGGAAATTAAAATTTTGCAACATTCTACATACTTTTCTACTAATCTTAAAAAAAATATATATTTAAAAAATTGCGCTTTTTACAATCAGGGATTAATTTACACAGTAAACAAATTGCACTATACAACAGCCTAAAAAACCTCTGCTGCAATATATATTTTCTATTTTTTGAATGAGCCGAATATAAACTTGGCAAGAAAATTATTTTCGGATGGACCGTTTTCGAGAAAGTGCTGTTTTAATTTTTTTTCACAATACCCCATTTTTTATAACTTTTTACTTAATTTTTCAGATATGTACTTAAAAATCATAAAGATAACGTAAAGATAATAAATCTACATACAGAAAAATCGTTGTGTTCTGTGACTATTGGAAAATTAACTAGCATTTTCTGTTTTAAAACGCGATATTTTTGTAAAAATATGTGCTTTAAGTGCATATTTTTCATGTTTTTAATGCATATTTTTCTTTTTAAGCTGTATTCTTTAGGCGCATATTAACGTTTTTAAAGTGCATGAAATTCCTTGCCCTACTAATTTCACTACAATTTGAATATCTCGAGATCGGTAAGATCTATATCAATAATTTTTTGACACAAAGTTAAGCAATGTATTTAGAATGTAGAATACAAATTTCAAAAAAAAAAAAAATAAAAATTTTTAGTTAATTTTTTGAATAGTATACATATTTTCTTTCCGAAACTCGAGTTTTTTTTTTGACTAATTTTGACCTAGCAGCCCAATTTATAACCAGGATGTCTAAATTTGAAGCAAGAGCAATGCCAACCATCTGTCTTAGAAAATGTAATTCATGGCTTTTTAACCATGCAAAGTTTTTTACAGGCCCATAAACTCAAAAATTATGTTTAGCAGTGGTCGAAATTGATGAATTTCGACCACTGCCAAATGTAGGGTGCATGTCCAAAATGAGAAACACTTAGCACTAAACACGTCCCTAAAGGATGGCCATTTGCTATGTAAAAATATAAAATTAACATTTCCAACCAAATTTTTTACAAATGTAAAAATAATGAAGGCACTTTTTTATAAAAATTAACGATTTTTTGGTTAAAATTCAAAGTTTCGAATTTAGACATTTATTACGACTTAACGGAATAAGATATTCCAAAGGTTTTTCCTTTATATTAGGGGTTTTCATATAAACTCGTAAACTCCTTGTAAACCTTGTATAAAAAATACAAACCATATTTTTTATGTATGGAGTTTGACATTAAACTCATAAACATACTAGGTTTACACCGTTTACGAGTAGAATACAAGTTTATATGAATACCACTATTTACTTAGAATTTTGTCAGAAATTGAATGGTGTACATTTAATAATAACAATATTGCCAGGTAATCTTTAATATGTATGCTGATTTTAATTTTGCGTGGCAACCGAGTTTCCATACATTTGCCAATGAAAAGATGGTAGTTTGACGTATTTTTACGAGGAGCGTTGCGCCCATAAGAAATTATGTTATCCAGATCCGATAGATAATAGAAATTGACAGATAACCGCAACAAATCGTTATAGTTGTAGAAAACTATGTATTTTCTTCTATAAAGTATAAGAAATAACCGCAATATGTAGACCTTCCCTACAAGTTTCAATATTACTATTCTTTTATAATATCCAAAACCGCAATAATCCTTTTCAAAATGTATTTGGCTCTCCCAAAAAAAAAACACAAAACAATTGCCCCTTATTTTAAAATTTCTTTTCTATACTCAAGAAAATTTTTGATTCCAACGACAATTAATTTTCAAAAGCAATTGTGATTGAAATTAAAATTTTCAAAGATACCCAAATCGACTACAATTAGTGATGACAAAAATTGTACACTCAACCAAAAGCGTGTTTCAAATCGACCTCACAACCTCCTATTTAAGAAATAAAACATTTTAGGGTACTTTCGTTTATCCGCCTGTTACTTTTTGAGATAACATATTTTCAATGACACAGTTGGGAAATCAAATAATAATAAACTTATTTTAAAGGATTTTTGAATTTTTTTACAAGAATCAACTTTTTGTTTTTAATTTATATTTTATATAATTTTAATTAATAAAATGAACCTAATTTATAATTATAGATGACTTATTTTCAGTTTAATTGTAAAAATCACTAAAATACTTTTTTTTTTGTTAGCAAATTAAAACATCTTTTTTTTAATTTTTTTATCATATTTTTTCTAGCATATTTTTTTAGTTTTTAGCATTTTTAACAAAAAAATCTAGCATTTTTCCTAAATAAGTTTTGGCAACACTGACTGTGAAAAAAAGTTTTAAGCTAATTTCATTAATTAGAAAATTAATTAAAAGACTTAATCAGCAATTTATCAGTTATGCATCAATTATTCTGCAAACGAATATATTGATGCATAAACGTTCCTTTCTGCAAATTTTTTTTCGCAAGTTTTTTTTCGCAAATTTTTTTTGGCAAACTTACCACCAAACTTTGGTATAAGATATGGGTTTATAGGCCTTAGATTATGAATTTTAAAAAAGCAAGCTTACTAGCAATAAATTACTTAATAATAATTTATCTGGTTACAAACCAGAATGGAATGTAAATTAAAAATAATTTCATTACAATTGATATCAGATACAATTGAAATCATCAATTAATTAGCCCACCTACCTATAAACAGTATTATCTTAAAAAATATATTCTTGTTTGGGATGTTTGTGGATCTATATTTTTTTCGGACAACATATATTTTTTGCTGAATTTAGTTGTTATAACTTAATTGGGTGTCACAATCACTAATTTTAAATGTCACGTAAGAATTCAGTTGCAACAACCATATTGAATATTGTAAGAAACGCATTAATGGTTTTTAAACTAGATATAATTACTTACAGCTCTTATTGATTCAAAACTCAATTGACTAAATGGTTCACTACTACGATCAGCCAATTTATTATCCCAAACAATACGATGTTCATAGATACGATCCACACGCATACCAATATAAAATGTTATAACACGGCGACAAGGTTCACGATGTTTGCGACGAGAATATCCTTAAATGAATCAAAATATCAGCAAATTTCTAATTAGTTGGAAGTCATTTTGTAACTTACCTTGTCTACAGTGGCATGATGAAACACCATTTTCAGTTTTACAATATTCATGTTGAGCCTGATCACATGTAGAGTCATCTCCCACTATACAAGTGTCAATGCGAACTGGAGGTTGGGTAGTACGTGGCCTATAATGAGGACGAGATGGTCCAGAATTTGTTGTAGTGGCTGGCAATTGTGGGGGTTTAACATTTTGTGGTTTATTAGTATGAATATCGACAATTTCCGTTTCAGCTACACCATACACAGAGCCAGGAGAATTTTGTTGAGTTACTGGAGGAGCCAAAGGAGAATTACTACTACCACTTCCCGTTGTACTAGTACTGCTGTGGGGTTTATTTGTTGATGGTGAAGTACCCGCACCACTTAAACCGGGTATCTGTGGTATAGCTGTGGCTGGAGTTGAGGGTTGCTGAACGCCAGTTGGAGGATCTGTGGGATCACCAAAAAGATTGATGTAAGTACGTTTACCATCTATAGAAACAAAGCCATCATCACCTGAAGCAGATACAATAATATCCGCACCCGATTGAGCACCTGACACACCACCATATGCACCAAATGGTTTAATTTTTATGGTTTGTTGAGAACCACTCTTAGAACCAGGTCCCTGAATGGCTGATAATGTTACATCAAATATTTCACCATAACCAGGAGGTAAATTTTGTCTAGTCGGTTGTATATTTAATGGTGGTCCTGGATTACGGGGCACTTGAGACAGGGATGGACGTTGTGGACGAGGACGGCCACCAGGTTGGAATTCAGGATCGTCTAACACAATGCCAGGTCTTGGTTGATATTGATCAGGCAATTGTGGAGGTAATGTTGTTGGAGTTGTTAGACTTGGTTGTTGGTTAATAGAGGTAGGTACAGGTTCAGTTGTAGTGGTTGAAGTGGTAGTAGTAGTGGTTGAAGAAGTAGTGTAAGAATTTGTGGTAGTGGTAAGTATGGGAACAGAGGATGTAGTTTGTGTAGGAACAATGTTACTTTCTACTTCAGTTTTAGATTTAGAACCGCTAGTAGTGCTCGATGTCTCAAAATCCTCCGAAGTTATAGGTTTTGTGGAAATGGAAGATTTTTTGGTTTTTGAAGGAGTTGTAGAAGCTTTAGGAGCAGATCTCGTTTTAGTGGATTTCGTTGCAATACTTTCCAATTCAGGAGTTTTACTGGCTGTCATAAAGATTACTTCATCGGTTGTTGAATCCTCTGTTACCTCCATTGGCATGGGCATATAAGTGGATGACATATGCATTACTGTATGTACTTCTGAACTTGTTTCGACTATTGTGGTATAAGAATCTGAAGAATGTTTTTTCTTTTCCTGGGATTTATGTTTATTATTCTTCTTTTTGGATGAAGAATGTTCTTCTTTTTTAACTGGTGGAATATGAGGGAGAGGAGGCGGAATATTTTCCATTATATCAC
This sequence comes from Leucophora obtusa, assembly GCA_949987735.1. Lineage (NCBI taxonomy): Eukaryota > Metazoa > Arthropoda > Insecta > Diptera > Anthomyiidae > Leucophora > Leucophora obtusa. Next base: position 94,457,108 of record OX465299.1, on the reverse strand, counting down.
CGGAAGGATTATTATATGTTTGTATTTCTGTATCGTTATCTGAAACTTCAATATATTGTGAAGTTAAATCTTCATTTGAAAATTCCGAATCATATGAGGTGTCTGTGGGTGAAGGACCTTCAAAAGTTTCATTATAATCCGAAGCAACAGTAGGAGCATCTACTGGACCAGTAGCATGGGTACTAGGTAAGCTAGGAAGTTGTTGCGGATCATCTTCCTGAGGTGGTTGCATTTGTGATGATGGCAATGGTTTATATTGGGGAATAGGTCGTCTCCCCCCAATCGAAGTAGTTATTGGAGGTCTAGGTTTATTACGATGCCATGGTGGACGATTGCTTACAAAACCAGGACGTACGGGAACAATTTGTTCAGGTATGGGAACACCCGTTATAAATGGCCTTTCTGGACGATCAAATGGATAGGGTGGGGGTCTTATAGAAGTACCACCTTGGGGTTTTTGACCATCATAATCAATAGGTAAATTTTGTACATCCGAAATTCTGGGAGGGCCACGATTATTAATACGACTTGCCGAGGGACGTCTTATACCCTGGGTATTAGCATGCACGTTGACATTACCATTAAGCAACTTTACTATACCCGTAATTATATCTTGTATATCTGGATTTGGATTTTGTCGGGGATTATGTGGAGCCACCGTTGCAGTAGCTGCTGTCAAGATGACAGAACTGCTGCTCGTCGGATTCACGTTTGGGGACCCCGACGTAAGCTGTCGAAGGTCCCCATTTACTAAAAAAGGACCGGTACTTGTAGCTGCCGATGTTGCCAAATTAACAGATTTTCCTGCTCTAGCCTTTTGTGTTGTTTCCACATTTTCCGTTTCCTGTTCAAAGGTGCTTGTCGGTTTTATTTGATATTGAAAATAACGTCCAGCAGCTGCTTCTTTTTCAGTTTCTTCTGGGAATTGTACGTTATTAGGTCCAAATTTTGGAAAATTATCATTTAATATAGGCGATGCAGAACGTTCTACACGTAAATGTTCTCGTGTTTCATTTTCTCCACTTATCTGCGATGATTTCGTTAAAGATTCACTTTGAAATTTATCTGCAACTGAAGTATGCAATAATAGTTTCGAAGTTACTATAGAAGGATTCGAATCCACATTTTCCATATGGCTACTGGATTTTGGTGAAATTTGTGAAACATCTTGCACACATTCTGTAAATGAAATAAGAATTAGAAAAATGATAATATTTTGTTTTTTTTTTTTAATGGAAGGGTTTAGTTTTTAAGAGCTTAGCCTTGGTTTGTGTATTATGAAAATGCTATTAATCATGGCATAACAATACCGGTAGACACATTGGAAAACATGTTCCCTCGATCACAAAATTAAAAAAAAATGCATTCAAGCAGTAAACATAAACCCCTAGACTATCAAATAACAAACCCAAATTCTACCTAATAACTTTAACTAGTACTGTTATGACATGGTCTTAACGAAAGCAAAGTAACTAAAAGTAAAAGAAAAGGCAAACATTTTCTTTATACAAACTTTTAACCCTCTCATGACCGTTAGTGGTGTTTTAAGCGGTAAACATCAAAATTTGTGTCAAAACTAAACTTTGAAAGTATCGTATTTAATTTTGGAGATCTGTAAACACCCTACGGGGAAAGGGACCGGTCCAAAGTGACACGCAGGATAGGTCCCAAGAGGGCAGGGACCCGTCCTTGGTCGGTCTTTTTGTTTGAAAGCGACACGTCACTTTAACATGGCGTTGTCATTGGAATTGACCAATGGCCACAGTTTAGACACCTTGTGACACGCAAGGCGGTGTGTCTAAAAATAGCTTTTCAAATAAACTAATAAAAAACTAAGAATTAAACAAAATCTACTTCGCGTCAAAGAAAGGCTCGATAACACAACCTTCTGCTTGTAAGGCAAACGCTCTACCGTCTGAGCTAATGTTGCTTGTGCATGATGCCTGGCTCATGGTAAAGTTATATATTTTTCGTTTCTGTTCAAATAAAAAAGAAAAAACAAACACTACAACCAATTAAAAAAAGTGGAAAAGAAAAAAATATGAGAGAAAACAACATTAACACACACACAAATATAGTGGAAGTGCCTTGAATATGGCCTCGATTGACCGGTCATGGGATAGGTCCTTTAACGGTACTTGACTCGTTTTTTGCGTTGGCCATAATTAAATTAAAAAATCATTTAAAAATTAGAAAATTACCTCAAAAACTCTGATAATATAAATAAAAAATTTTAAAATTCCTCTTAAGTTAAAAAGAAAATTTAATTGAAATACCAAGGTTGGTTACCGTTACCGTTATAATACCGTTATTGCTAAAATACCGTTTCAAATTGAATACTTAACGGTATTCAATAACGAAACAGCAATACCATTACCAATACTTCTAAAAATTTTTCAAAATACCGTTATCGTTATAATAACCTTCAGTTTTTTGTTTTCTACAAAAAAATTTATGGATAATAATTTTAGTTACTAAAACTACCAGCATTGAATTTGCCCAGCAAAAATGTGGAAGCAGTAAAAACGTTGACTGCTTCCTTACTGCTACTTTTGCCGCTTCTAAAAATGTATAGTTTCTTAAACAGCACTAATGAAAGGCCTAAGTTGATTAATTGTTTACATCGCTTTTTGCTGTGTTTTTCAAAAAGGCATGAAATGAGCAATACATTTTGATTGCTTAAATATTTTTGCGGTTCTTTTATCAAAATTTTTTAAAATGAGGAAAAAAGTTATTTTAATGAAAATAAGAGGTTTTACTAAAAATAAGAGGCATTTTTTCTTCACGGAAAAATATGCAGGAATATTGTACTTTTGAGAAGGCATGATTTTAAATAGTTTAAAAGCTTTATAATATGCACTTCCGAGAAGGCATGAATTATCGACATTTTAAAAGAAAAACAGGAGCACTAATTAAAAGCGGTGAATTCTTGCCTTTTCGGATCTCGAAACAAGTGCTTTCAAGCAATCGCTGGGTGGAGCTTATAATCTCTATTTTTAACACGTAAAATGATACGTACCGGTATTGCTGTTTCGATAACGGTATACCGTTACCTTTACCGTTACCGAAACAAATGAAATTCCATACCGTTTCGGTAACCAACCTTGTGAAATACCAATTGTTAAAATTAAAACAGCTTTAACATTAAAAAATGTTGAAAATACAAAACTTAGAATTTCTTAGGAAAAAATTGTAGAAATTTTAAATAATAAGCAAACCGTAAAAAAATAAAGTTAAAAATAAATAAAAAAAATTTTTTAAAAATATGCCGGGAATTTTGTTTTTTATTTCGGTATCGGTCAAGTTTTTTAAAAGCAACAGTGAAAATAACGGATCAGAAAATACTTAAAAAATTAATTGATTTTCTTTTGGTTTTTCAATAAGAGCGCTACAAAAATTTTTTTTAATAAAACAAAAACGGTTTTGGATATCAATGAAATTTTTTATTCCTGTGAAAGTACGTTCGATGCCATTATGTATGGAAATCGATCTCTTTTGCATGGCCACCACGGGCACACTTGCAGAAGTCCAGACGCTGAACCCAATTTTTGACGGTTTTCAAGCATAAATCGGCCGATATTCGTACGAAGTTCATCAATCGTCGCTGGCTTGTTGGCATAGACCATAGATTTGACGTAGGTCCACAGGAAATAGTCCAACGGCGTCATTCATTATGACGACCATAAATTGGACGTAGTGCTCTTAACGTTGAGGCCACTGACTCCGAATTTCGGTAGTAAATTTTAATAATTTCGACTCGTTGTTGGCTCATATATCTTTTCATCATGAAATGGCAAACCTTACTGAAGAGAAATGTCAAAAGAGCGGCAAGAAATATGGCGTCGTTTGCTGTCCCTGTCTTTCTACTTTTGTAGCGTCCCTGTTGAAAACCCCTATATTTGTACCAATTTCGTAATATGCCTTCGGTTGACCGGTCACGGGATAAGTCCTTGGAGGGCAATTGACTCCTCATTCCCCATAGGGTACGTACTCTTCATCATGTAATAGGAAATTTAGCGTAGATTAAAAGAAAAATAAGCTTTTTTAAATATTTCGCCCATTCCATGACAGAAAACAATGGCCTTGCAACTCTTTCAATATTTTATATTTGAAAAAATATTAGGCGGCTTGGAACAGCAACGAACTCCGACTGGTGAATCAGGGATGGAAAAGGCTCACTTAATCGGGCTCTTATACCAAAAAATGTTAGATCGCTCTTACATATTTAAAAATGTATGTAACTAAAAAAAATAGCTTCCTCTTTGGCTCGTTAAAAAACATAAAAATTAAATATTTAAATATTAGCAAATATTAGCACAAATTGCGAAAAAAAAAACATTTTGCATTTGTACCAATTTTATACACAAAAGTTTGGTGCTTAGTTTGCAAAAAAAAAAAAAAAAATCGCGAAAAAAATATTTGCAAAAAGGAAAATTTTTGCGTCATTGTATTCATTTGCAGATTGTTAATCGCTGATTGAGTTTTTTAATTATTTTTTGCTAACACAAAGTCTTTTTTCGCGTTCCTCTATTATTTTGCAATTTTTTAAGTGCGGTTTTTTAAATTTATAATCTACGGAGTATAATTTTTGCGCAATTTTTGTGGATTTTTACGCATTTTATGCGTACATTTACACGTGAAACGTGCTTTTTTACACACAAATTTAGTAAATTAACACACTAATTCCAAAATTTCATTTAATTTTTACGCACTTTCAATGTAAAATTACAAATTATTTGTGCACCAACTTAAACACAATGTGCGTATTTTTTTTTTCAATTACGCACATAGAGTAAATTTACCCAATTTATAGTAGGAGTTCAGTTTCCTACTATAAGTTGGGTAAATTTCAACAGAATTTAATTAGAGTGTACTTTATTTGGAAAGAAGATAGAAGACAGATAAAAGGTGGTGAGATATGAAACCCATTCAGTAAATGGAATATTTTGATAATCAGAACTAAAAACGATTTTTGTCTTAAATGCAACTAATATAAGAAATTTTGTTTAAAAATTGTTTACTTTAGTCAAATTTAAGAAAAATATAATTTTTAGTTTTCGCCCATAATAGCTTGTTCTAAAACAATTTCAAAAGGTTTTCGTTACTTCCGAAAAATTACTCAATTTCTGTCTAAACCGAATTTCGAATTTTGTAAAATGTAACATGTATTTTTTTCACACAAAGGTAGTCACAAAATTCTCGGTGGAACAATTAGTAGCCAAAAATGGGTTAACAGGTGGTTAATTATAAATGTTTCGACTGATATAGCAACCCTATGGATTATACGTGACGTATGAGTAATAAACAAAATTTAAAAATTTTGTTCGCATTCCGATATTATTTTGCAATTTTTTGCGTATGGTTTTTTAAAATTCATAATCTAGGGAATAGTATAATTCCATTCTTGATTTTTATAAGTAAATTATTATTTTCCATCCCTGGTTACAGTCGATTTTTTGAGTCATACAAAGAGCGCACATAATGACCCTCCAAACATTTAAAAAATACCTTCCAAGAAGATATTAAAGCGATATCTTCTATTTGTCATTTGAATGAAAATAATCAAGTAGTATTTACTTTGAAATTGTCTTCCTTTTATCACTTCGAAGATAATTCGACGATATTTGTAAAAAAATAATTCAAAAATTTTATCTTTTGTCATAACTTTTTATGACAATATTTCGGCAATATCATCTTTGTATCGTTTGGAAGATAAAGCAAATTTGTTTGAAATCTTTTATCAATATGAAAAAAATTAAAAATAAATTTGTACAAAAACAATCAAAAGATATATAGGAAATAAACTCGTGAAAAGTTAAGATTAATTGCGCGGGAAAAATCGGCTAAGATGAAATCAAAATAATTTATAAGTTGGTCAATGGATTATGTATGCAGATATTGTTTTTCAGGCTTAAATTTAATAATGAAAAAATTAAATCGTTTTTTTTATTGTACTGGGAGTTTATTTAGCGATATCCCTTTTATCTTCCATATGAGTTATTGCTTTCATATTGCCTGGAAGTATTGTTTTAGTGTAACAGTTGTTTCCGACGGAGGAAACTTCCGGAATACGAAGTTGATATTGCCGGCAATAAATGTTTTCTTCCTGGCGATATGTTCGGAGAATCTTCTTCGTATTGCCATGTTTGCTGGGTGATATTGGTATGAGTATGTTCTTGTTCCAAGGCACATAATAGAACAAATGCTTTCTCAGTGATAGAGAACGCATGTATACTCTTTGCAGAAAGCCCAAAACTGATTCTGAGTTCTAGATTTATTACATATGTGCTCTAGGAAACCATGTAATCTTCCATTTTAGGTATATGATGTGTTCAGCGAACTTATGTTAAACACTACGAGGTACATTTTTGTGAAACTATTTAACCCTCTAACTCTTCAATTAATGGGATTTTTTTGGCCCCGTTTTAAAAGAGTTAAAATGTTCCACAATGGAAGATTCACATGGTTTCCTCTTAAATTCCAGATTTGTGCGACATTTGAGCGCCAATTCTGACTAAGTACGAAATTAACCCTTAGACACATTTTAAGTTTTGACTTATTTCTGGCATTGAACTAAAATTTGCAACTTTGATGTCTTCAGAAACTTATAGTAGAATTTCAATTTAAAATATTTGTTTGGAACATTTGATTTACATGGGGGTTACACGATCAAGTTTTGCCTTTCAAGTTTCAATTTTTTTACTAGCACACTCACACTTTTCTAAAAATTTGGAAAAGTGTGAGTGTATTGAAACTTGAAAACCAAAAATTGAACATGTAACCCCAGTATTAAATGGTAAAACACAAAATTTTAATTAAACCACTTAATTACTATTACCCGTCACTGATACATCAAAAGTGTGCATGAGAAAAATGCTAGCCACTTCACTGCCTGTACATCTTCCCATTTAGTATTTTTAATTTTAGTCCATTTTTAGGGCTAAAAGCCGTAGGAGACTGGCCTGTTTTAATTCGAAAGGACTAATTTTTGCGGGATATTATTTTTTACTCCCTATCTATCAGAAAATACGTGGGGAGGTGAAAAATAACACTTTTGCACATTCTATACACATCATTGGTGCTTTAATATTCGCCAAGAAAACAGATTCGGTGCGGAAAAAATCATTTGCAGCCAACCGAATGGCTCAGTTTTTCAGTCGTGACTCGGGTTTTCAGCCGAGTTTGTGGTAGTAGTGGGCTGAAAAATGTATGGCTAAATTTCATAAAACGCAAGGCCGCACTTAATTTTTTCATTTATTTTGTTTGACAAATTTGTTTTAAAACTATTTTTGAAATTCATGCGAAATTGTAAATGTTTATAAATACTTATTGTTATTTGTTCATAAGTATTCTGAGTATAAATTAAAATCAATGAAGGAATTCACAGTTTAAGTACTAACGTGCTATTGTTGTAAAATAGCATGATTTTTGAAGTATAACCCATAAAAAGTTGTAAAATTTTGCACAAAATCTAAATTACTACTTATTTAAAATAGCAGGAACTGTGAATTCCATTAATGAAATTGTTTCATATTATTTATAAACAAATTATGTTCTGTTTATACAACATAGCGAAAAAGTTTAATTTCCCGTGTAGAAACGGTAATTACATATCATTATTTTTTGGCCTACCAGTAATGACACCCACTTATCTTCTGCATTATTTTAAAACATATAATATTGAGTTACTGATAATGAATTATTTTTATCATTATTTCAAATAGAAAATAATTTTCTAGATTTTTTGAAAGTTTTTTGAAATCTATTTTTAGACTCAATATTTTTTAAACACTGTTAAGGGTATATGTAACCACATATTTTTTGTATGTTGGCGAGTAAGCTTACTTGTGTGCAGCAGGTCAATTATGTTTTTATCTATTAAATATTACATGTCGATATAGCTCAGATGGTAGAGCTATTGACTGGCAATCTGTAGACCCAGGTTCAATTCCCGCACCAGCAAATTTTATAAAAAAAAGTACAATAAAAAATATTTTTTTTTATATAATTTATTTTTTTGAAAATCTATTTTTAGACTCAATATTTTTGTCAGTACTGGTAAGGACATAGGTAACGATATATTTTTTGAGTTTTCGTATTCTGGTGTGTCACCATAACTCATTATTTTTCACGACATCGCCATATAAAGGTAATAAGAAATGCAATAACAAAAGTAACTAGCTACCATTACCAAGTATGTAGTTACATATCCACATATCTGGTAATGATTTTCTACACTGGGTTTATATGTAGGTTTGTATAATTTTTATTACAAATTAATCTCCTCTCCTTTAAAATACCAGATATTTTTCCATTTACCACCAACTTAATTGTGAAATAAAAATTTTCAATTAATTACAATTTTCACTTTCATTCGAAACTTAAAACAAAAAAACCATAAATGAATAACGACTTAAGTGATTGAGTTGGTTTGTTTGTGTGATTAAGAAAAAAAAGTTACATTAATCCATAACAACAAAAAATAGTATTTAATAGCTTCCTTAATCCTCTAAAGCTCTTTCTTCTGATTGCAACAAAATATTTAAACTATATATATTTGGCATTGAAAACCTACTATGTAGCAAATAATAAAATTTTAATTTATTGCTTTATTTAGGCGATATAGCACAATAATGGTTGAAGAGGAATCAAGAAATCCAATAGTCGAAAAATTTCGGTTTTTGCTTAAATAATACTGTCAGTAAAATAAAATTACATACCGAAAATTGTTCATCTGCATCATTTTATCGACACCATATCAATTCTTTTTCAGAAATAATCAATTGAATTTTAATTTTGTCAATTGTATTTCAGAAATTATGAATTGTTTTTCATATTTATCAATTGCGTTTCAGAAATTTGCAATTGCATTTTACAGATTATCAAATGTATTTCAGAAACTTTCAATTGTACTTTAGAAGTTATCAAAGGTATTTCAATTCGAGTGCGGACACAATAAGTCCCTGATTTTGTTAATGAAACACACTTTTTTTAGCAAAAAAGTTTTTATTTTACACCACCTTTTAGCTCAATACACTTTAGCATAGTCCAACGTTTCTCCAATTTTTATATTCATTTCAAAAAATATGATTTCTCGAGGTCCTCAAAATAAGCATTTGCTTGAGCAATAATTTCATCATTGGATATAGACCTCTTTCTCCCGAGCCATTTCTTTAGGTTTGGAAATAGAAAATAGTGACTGGGGGGCTAAATCCGGAAAATATAGCGGATGAGTTAGCCCAGTTCATGCAATTTTGCCATTGTGTTCACTAGACCGTGCCACCTTACAGGCAAAAAAGATACACCTTCAAATATAAAGTATTTTTGCTAGACAATTCCAAAAAAAAATTTTTTTTTGGCCAACGTAGGGCTCGCCTCGTTATAGCTTCGGCATTTAAAGTCGGATTTTAAAGTGTGATACATCGATTTTTTCGCCTCGATGAGATCAGTGTTTTGCTATAAAGGAAAAATCCAATGAAAAAAATTTAAAAAGGCGACCCCTACGTTCGGAAACCAAAATAATAAAAAAAAATTCTGCTGGGTATGTCGAAAAACTTCCTTAGCAAAAGTTTAATGTTTTTTTCAGCTTTAATTTTCTGACATTAGGGTGATACATTTGGGTGGCACCAACTGAGATCTGGTGGATAACTACTCAAACGGGATACTTGAGGTCAATGGTCCTCAGAGCAAAACATTGGTCCCCTCGAGAGAAAAACATCGATGTATCGTACTTTAAGATCCGACTGTAAATGCCAAAGACATAACCAAAAATGTAAAATGTCGACACCTACGTTCGACAAAAAAAAAATTTTTTTTGAAACCTTGCAAAAATAATTTAGATTGGATGGTGTACGGCGAACCTTTTTTTTTTAGGTACATTCTAGTGTGCATCCCTGTATTGTCTTGATGAAAAATAAATTTTTGTTGGCCAAATGGGGTCTTTTTTTTAAATTTGTGCTGAATCAGTCCAATAAGTTTCCATAATATTCGCCGATTATTGTTTTCCCGTTTGAAGGTAATCGATGTGGATTATTCCGCGTGCATCATAAAAAACTGTCATCATGACCTTGTTGGCCGACAAACCTACCTTAGCCTTTTTCGCCGCATAACTCATTCGAATTGCGGGTAAATAACTCCAAACAATATTTTGAAGTTGTCAAACGATTGCGTTTATCGTCAATTGAGAGCATACGTGGCACCCATCTTGTGGATAGATTTCAAAAACCCAACTGATCCTTTAAAATCGAAATCACAGTGCCATATGAAATGCCTATGGCATCAAAAATACCACGCACTTTCACTATCGGATTGGCCAACATCATATCGTTAATTTTTTAGACATTTTCGGGTGTATTGACCTCAATTGGCCATAGAGAACGTTCAGTGTCACTAGTGCTTGTGCGACCATAACGAAACTCAGTAAACCACTTTTTCACCATTGATGTTGATGGTGCAGAGTCCCCATAGTACTTATCAAGGTTTGAGTGACGGCTTTTTCCAGAAAAAAAAAAAATGTTTGATAAGCACTCGAAATACACTTTTATCCAGTTTTACAAAACTACACGAGGTTGTATGCTTCGAACACCTGTTAAACGCAAAGTTAATGACGGAATTTGCTCAAAATTTGACAGTAGTCTATTAACAGATGGTACTTGACCGGAGCAGTGTTTTATACCATATAACTACGAGAGAAGTTCGAAAAGTCACGGACTTATTGAGCCGCCCTTGTATAGTTAATAAATCTTAAATACAATTAATAACTTGTTAAAGACAACACATTTTAGAAGTTATGGCGATTTTCGCTTTTTGAAAATTAATTTTATTTACTATTAATTCTGAGTATATAACCTGTACTTAAATTCAGAAAAATAGGTGAACTGGTTTTTGAGTTAAAGAGGTATTGGTAAGGCGTATCCTGACGTTATTCTGTGAGTCCTGGAGAAAAAATAATAACTCATTTGACAAGTAGATACTCTAAACTACCTTTGTTATTATCGATTATGTCTGCCAGATCATAAATATATTTTTGACGATTTTTCAAATATGTTTTTCTGTTTTAAAAAGTTAATTTTCTCAAATTTAAGACATTTTTACTTTACATCCTTCTTGCTTGAAAATTGTTCCTTGTATAAAAAAGTTTGGAAGCAAAAAAGTAGTTAAATATGTTTTCTATCGCTTTATAATTGTTTTAATAAACAATTGTTACTTATTAGCCTACTATAAACTACAAACTATTTAAGCTCTGAAGATAGCTTTTTGGCGGCCTTGGGCATTAAAGGGTTAAATGAAAATGAAATTGATTTTATGTTTTTAATAATAATAAGAGTAATGGTAGCAATAAGTAAAAGTGGTTTAACCACAACCACAAAATATTTAAAATACAAATCTGTGCGAGACATAAACATTGCAACATCATGTTTTAATAACCAAATAACAAAAGCAGCATAAAAACCGAGCGAAATATTGGCAATGACTATGTTAATGGGTGACTAATAAATATTTATTATGATTTTTTCATTGAAACAATTTTACAAACAAAAATAATTTGGATTGTTGTATTTAAAAGTAATGAAAATATTTCTTTATATAAGCTGTATTTTCGACTTAACTATATCCGTTAACTTTTAAAAAAGCACAAAGTGCATAAAAACGTTTTTTAGACGAAAACTAACATATTACTTTTCGTATGCACGTTAACTTACAACGTGGATAATTATCAACGTTGAAAACTCAACGTTTATACATTTTCACACCTAGCGTAACTTCTTCGCGTTACTACCTAAAAAGTTTTACTGACGTACGTTCGATTATACCGGAACTATCATAAACACTCACTATTTAAAAAAATTTGATACTCCAATCAGTTTAACGTAGATTTTCTATAAATACTTAACGTTGATAGGTATGAACGAAAATACAGCTATAGTTGAAAGTTTTTATACCCTACACCACTATGTGGTCAGGGTATTATAAGTTTGTGCTGATGTTTGTAACACCAAAAAATATTGGTCGTAGACCCACCTTATAGTATACCGATCGGCTCAGAATTTTTTTTTATTTCGATTTAACGAGGTCCGTCTGTCTGTCTGTCCATGCAATCTTGTGCGCACTCTACAGGTCGCAAATATTAAGATATTTTGATGAAATTTGGTACGCAGACCTATGTTGGCCCAAGGACGAACGAGTTTGATTTTGGTGAACATCGGTCCATGTTTAGACCTAGTGCCCATATAAGGATCCTACCAAAATTATATTGTTTATACGCTGCAGGTCGTAAATATTAAGATATTTTGGTACACAGACCTATGTTAGCCCAATAACGTAACCTATTGATTTTGGTGAATATCGGTCCATGTTTAGACCTAGTGCCCATATAAGGGTCCTACCAAAATTATACTGTTTATACGCTGGAGGTCGTAAATATTAAGATATTTTGATAAAATTTGGTACACAGACCTATATTGGCCCAATAACGCAGCCTATTGATTTTGGTGAACATCGGTCCATGTTTAGACCTAGTGCCCATATAAGGGTCCTACCAAAATTATACTGTTTATACGCTGCAGGTCGCAAATATTAAGATATTTTGATGAAATTTGGTACACAGACCTATATTGGCCCAATAACGCAGCCTATTGATTTTGGTGAACATCGGTCCATGTTTAGACCTAGTGCCCATGTAAGGGTCCTACCAAAATTATATTGTTTATACACTGCAGGTCGCAAATATTAAGATGTTTTGATGAAATTTGGTACACAGACCTATGTTGGCCCAATAACGCAGCCTATTGATTTTGGTGAACATCGGTCCATGTTTAGACCTAGTGCCTATATAAGGGTCCCACCAAAATTATATTGTTTATACGCTGCAGGTCGCAAATATTAAGATATTTTGATGAAATTTGGTACACAGACCTATGTTGGCCCAATAACGCAGCCTATTGATTTTGGTGAACATCGGTCCATAAGGGTCCCCCCAAAATTGGCTTGGTTACAAACTGCAGGTCGCAAATATTAAGATATTTTAATGAAATTTGGTGCGCTGACTCACATTATAGAAAATTTTGACACAAGCCCCATTTTAACCCATTCGAATTTCGGATCCAAACAATACACCAGACTGGTGTAGGGTATTGTATAGTCGGCATGCCCGACTTTAACCTTTTTACTCGTTTTTTCTTATATTATTACAAAAATATATAATTAGATAATGTTTTACCATTTTATAAATCGTATTAAAATAATGTTTGTAAAATCGTTAAAAAAATATAACATTTTGTTTTCAAACATCGTTAGTTCCAATATATGTGACGCGCAAAACATAAAGGGACCTAAGGGTAAAAACCGGTTTTGTTCAGGAGAGCCATTTTAAAGATTTAAATACGTGTATCTTTGGTGTACCATCACTGAGCGTGTTGGTATTGGTCTCATTTGAAAGCGACACATCTCATGACGTTAGGAATGTGTTGGTCAAGCTTGAAAACGCGCGTAGATCGTCCCTACCTCTTGTTTTGTGTAGTTGGTTTTTACTGTTTTCTACCTAGCGCGCTGTTTCCATGAGTTTGATATCAATTTTGCTCGCGGTTTTTCGAATCCAGCTTTATTTTCTGAAATTATTAATTCTAAATTATTTATAATAAATACTCATTTATAATTCTTTTAAATCGTGAATATCACTCTGTTAGTACGAAAATTTTTTCACATAACCTTATTATGTTATTCGCGAAAATAATTTAAAACTAATAACTTTCTTACTGTTTGTTTTAGGATGAAATGGTGGACGAATTCGAAGAAGTAGATTTACTTTATCGCTTTCCTGATGACGAGGATGATGACGATCACTTCTCAAAATTATCGGATAGTGACTCTGAAGATGATACCGATAATATGTACCTTGATAAATCTGATCTTGATTTACGCGAAGAAAAGGTAGTTGCGCGACTGTTCAAAAATACCTCCGTGTTGTTCAAATCAATGCAATAAAGTGATCCCTAAGAAGATGGCTGTGGAATGTCGTACGTCTTTCATGAATTTAGATAAGGAATCCCAAGATTTAATTATTCTCGGACATCTGGCAGCTCACCGAGACGATGCAATGCTCAGGTCAAAAGTTGGTGATCGATCGCGAGCTATGAAGAAATGGTACAATCAGATATATTATTTTCGAAGTTTGCCGATATACCGTGATATGTACTTCTTCCTGTATACAATGGGAATTAAACGCTACAAAAATCTAATCGAACATTACGACAAAAATGGTGTTTATCCACGCGAACATGGCATGACGAATAAAATTAATCGTACAGATGCTTTAACTACTTTGGAAAAAAAAGAAATTGTTTCATTTATCTGCAGTTTTGCTGAAACTGTTGCTATCACTTTACCTGGACGTCAACCAAATCATAGTGATTATCGTTTATTGAAACTTCCAACTACTGAAAGTAAGACTTCTGTTTACACAAGATACACCAACAGCGTCGAACCGGGTGGTAAAATCGTAAAACTTCGCACTTTCCAAACGCTGTGGAAGAAATATTGTCCCCACATCGTCACTATGAAGCCGGCATACGATTTGTGCGAATTGTGTCGAAATCTTGCAAAAGATGCTGTTAATACAGTAAACGTTACTGAAGTTGAAAAAGAAGCAGCATTGAAGGTGTATTCTGATCATTTGCAATCTGCCAGCACTCAGCGAGAGTACTATAACGACTTTAGAACATTAGTCAAACCTGATCCAAATGCCATGTATCCAGGTATTCCAGAGGAGGATTATCTAGTAATATCTATGGATTATGCTAAAAATGTTAGCTTTCCGTCGGGTCCACAGCAAATAGGAACTGCATACTTTAAATCAGGTCGCAAAACAGCAATTTTCGGAATTACAAACGAACGTCAAAATGTTCAACACATCTTCTGTATTGACGAAAGCGATTCCATTGGAAAAGTTCCGAATTCAGTAATATCAATGCTTGATTACTACCTACGAGAAGTGCATTCAACTAAAAAATTAGTGATATTCGCTGATAACTATGTTTCACAAAATAAAAACAATGCGATTATACGATATTTACAACACCTTGTCGATACTTCCAGATGTGAGTCAGTTGAATTGAACTTTTTGTTAACCGGACATACAGAGTTTTCAACTGATCGTTTATTCGGAGTTTTCAAATCAAAATATGCCCAAACTAATGTCGACTGCTTCATGGATGTAGTTGATTCTGTTAGAAAATCATCTCGTAATGGATTTAATGTTCCTATACCTATTCGACTTCCAAACTCAAGTGAGCCTGTTGTTGAGTGGAAAAAATGGGACGAATACTTCTCCACTAAATATAAAACTTTAATTGGAATATCGAAGTATCATCACTTTGTATTTATTGCTCAGTCACCAGTGCAATGTAAACTGTTTGCGAATTCAGCCAGCATAAATGAAAACATACATCTGAGTAACAATACCAGTTTCGATGACGAACTAATTATAATTCCGTCACCAGGGTTATCGATGAAGCGTCAATGGTACTTGTATAAAGAGATCCGGGGTTTATGTTTTGACGATTCAAAAAAGATTCGGTTGCTGCTCTTCCTTTGGTCTCTGGAAATGGAAACGAAGAGGAGGATTCGGAGGAAGTGGACAATCCTCAAGAAGTGGAGGCAGCAGACGTTAAGAAGAAATCGAAAAAAAAAAATAAAGGACCAGTACCGTCAAGTTCTAAGGAACCAATTCGCAAGAACCGTCGATTAAAATGATTTTTCTATTTTTTTAAACTGTTCATAAGGAAAAAAATAAATTTTTTGTAGTTTCGTAAAATCAAGTTATTTTGTTAATTTAGTAGGGGAAAAAATGAAAATAAATAACCGTTAGGTCCCTTTCTATTTGCGTTTAGAATCGTCGACTTCACTTTCATAAAACGCGCATATCTCTGGGAGGGAACACTTTTGGGGCATGGGATCGGTCTCATTCGATGCTCAGATGTTGTCCACATCAAAAAAAAAATTGATTTTTTTACCCTTAGGTCCCTTTCTCTATGCGCTGTCACATATATATATAATGCCTTGCTCGTCGTCCAATGATTACGAGCTGCCTCTATACTGGGCATAGGCGGTCTATAAGTTGTCTTAGTTTCAATATACATAAAAAACCAACACATTTGAAAGACTTAAACCTACGCAAATATATAAAAAATTAAAAGACAGAAAACAGAAACATAAAATATTTTAAATGCGTGAATTTTGGTTGATACTATATTGTGCACACCGTAACAAAATCCAAGAAAACATACTTTCTATTTCATTTAAGGCGATTTTTTGCGATTTCCATTAAACTTGGTTTAATTAAACCGAAAACGAATTTTTTTCAGCCATTTTCAAGTTTATTAACAAAAATTTACCATTCAGAAATATATGGCGTTTTTGCAATAAAACAAAATTAACTACATTTCAAAAGCTGTATTCCAAACACATACTGCGTTAAGCTAAGTTTAAATATAATCTACATCCTTAAAACTCGGCCATAATATAACAACATACATTAAGATTAAGGGGGATCTTACGCCGTTCACTTTTTCACAAAATGTCTTTGTATGGAATACAAACATATTAACGAAGCCCAAGCAGATAGTGTCTATACATCTCTCTTAATCTCAACCTCCTCTCTTTTTATTTATTCGTGAAGTTGGGTAAAACAAATGAAAACATGTTGCTGAAATTTAATACTTTTATTTTATTTTTTCTCGTGCTTTTGAACAATATTTTAATAAACTCATTTTTTAAATATTCCGTATTTTAACGATCAAATCATTAAAATAAAATAAAAAATATTAAGGTTGTTCACAAGGGGTGTGCTATTTGTTGTATCATTGTATCGTCCTAACAAAAAACAGAGTTGTTAAAGTTTAAATTGAAAAAACACTACATTTGAGAATAGCACGATACAACATTTTTTCGTACACCCAGAAAACAGATTCAGTTCTGATAACCCCATTTGTAGTCAATCGCATGGTTCGGTTGTGGTAGCCGAATTGTTCAGTTGTGGCAACAGAAAGCCAACTGAGACGAGACTAATTTTACTGTGACAACGGAATTTCAGTCGTACATAGTAAGAATAATTCGGTAGCCGCAAACGAAAAATTAATTTGATGCAACTGAACCTTTCGATTGGCAACAAATGGGGTTGTCAGCACCGAATCTGTTAACAGATAGAAAACCCAATAGAAAATCGTTGTTAAAGTCAAATAAAAATGTTAACAATTCTGTTTTTCGTTAGGACGATACAACAAATAGCACACCCCTTGTGAACAACCTTAATATTGAAGTATATTTGAAAAGTAAAAGACAACGTTTGTTTCCAATTGAAGAATCAATTAAAATACATGGAAACATATTGTTTGACTTTTTGTACAAGTCAATAAAAAACAAACTACAAAAAAATATGTGTGATCTGTTGGAGTTGATATTTTCAGTCAAATATTCTATTTCTAGTTTTCTATTTTTAGAAAAAATAATTTAAATAATTTCGTTATTTTCTGTTTTGAAACAAAAAATTAAAATTCAAATATTTTCGGTTTTCTTTTTTGTTAAAATAGTTTGTTTATATACAAAATTATTTCAATTCAAATTACAAGAAATGCTTTACTCATACACACAAACATAGCCAATAAAAATATGAACGTGTGTGTTGTGTGTGTAGTGTTTTGAAAATTCAAACAAAAAAAAACTTTCAATTATGAAAACACAAACCTCAAAATCGTTTTTTTCTATCGTTTTGTCAGTTAAAAATTGAAGATTGTTTAAACAGACTTTGAAATTATTTTTATTTCTTTTATGGATTATTTAAACAATGTTTGAAAATAGATAGCAAAATCAGTAGTCCTTTTTTAATTGTGCTTTCAATTAATTTAATATGTATTTTAGGCTGTTTTTAACGATAAAATATTGCGAGTGTGTGAACTTTAGAAAAATTCTATAGTAATTAATTAAAATATTAATTACGATTGTCCTATACGAAGGTTACAAACACTTTACTCAGAATAACTAACGTTTTACTTAATTTTTTTTTTGTTGCATCCGTCTGCGTTGATTTAATTTTAAAAATTCTAACCCAGCGAAAAAAGAGGTGCCGAAGCAGTAGCAAAAGCACTACAATTGATGATCTAGATGTACTTCTTTTTTAACATAAACACTACTGATTTTAACATTGAGTTGTCATAGGACAGGAGTACTCCGACTTTAACATTTTTTCAGTACTTTTTGAACGAGTGCAAAGGAAGCTCTTTTTCACCAATTAAAAGTTAAAAAAAATTCTTCAGTAAAAAAAAAAGGTTTTTATTGCCGCCACCGGGTATCGAACTTGCGACTTCACGATTGCTAGTCGCTGAGCTCTACCGCTGAGCTATTCTTTCGTATGAGAGTTGACTGGCATAAAAACACCACTTTGTTAATGCGAGATATTGTTCCTTATTCTCTTCACTAAAAGTACTTATTAAACAAGTGTAAAAGGTACACTCCAATTCAATATTGGTGTCAGTACTATTTTTACATGTACATAAAAATCAATTTCTCAGCATTTTTTTATATATACCTACATATTTTTAAAAAATTTTAAATTAAAAAAATATTGAATTTAAACAAATTAATTACACAGTACAACAGCCAATCTGGGGGGTGAGAAATTCCAAGTCAGGGTGATGGTACTAGGTCAGTATAGTAAAACCCTCAAAGGGTTTGGCGTTCGTATGTGTCATTTTTTTTTATGACCTTTTAAATTTTTTCCTTATCTTGATGTTTTTTCGCTTAGTTGTAACTCGAGAACCACTTGTCCGATTTTGATGAAACAAATTTAGAAAAATTTAGAATTACAATTTCTTTAATCCGTTCATATAACATTTTGCTTTATAATCAACAGTTTTGCCGGTAAAAATAAATTTGTGGAGAAAAAAAAATATTTTTTTGCCTAAAAATTAAAATTTTTTTTTTTAAATTCATAAAAAATTTTAATTTTTAGGCAAAAAAATATTTTTTTTTCTCCACAAATTTATTTTTACCGGCAAAACTGTTGATTATAAAGAAAAATGTTATATGAACGGATTAAAGAAATTGTAATTCTAAATTTTTCTAAATTTGTTTCATCAAAATCGGACAAGTGGTTCTCGAGTTACAACTAAGCGAAAAAACATCAAGATAAGGAAAAAATTTAAAAGGTCATAAAAAAAAATGACACATACGAACGCCAAACCCTTTGAGGGTTTTACTATACTGACCTAGTACCATCACCCTGACTTGGAATTTCTCACCCCCCAGACAATAATCCCAAAAATGTTCCATAGTGTTATAAATATTAAAAAAAAAATTAATAGAATAAAAAATATAAAATAAAAAAATATTGGTCCCGCCGGGAATCGAACCCGGGACCCTCTGTTTGGAAATGCCAAATGATACCAAAATCACTTTTTACGATCACTTTTAGAGCAATTACTCTTTAAAAGCAAAACTTAAGTGATTTTTTGGATGTGGTTCAGAAGTAATTCTAAAAAAGCTATAAATATGTAATAACGGATACTTGGGAAGCGATGAAAGTACTGATTTTTTGAAGTTGTTCAGAATAACTTCTAAAAAAGCAGTAAAAATACACTAACGGATACTTGTGAAGCATTAAAAGAAGTAGTTTGTAAAGCACTATTTGCAATTTTTTTTGCTGGGAATATTACAAGTTTTGGCTTGTTTTGAAAAAAATGTTCATCTATTTATAGATCTTATTGTAAGCATCCCTTCTCAAAATATTTAATACACCCATAAAAAATGTTAACATACACTCAAAAAAAAATATTGTCACATACTAGGACTTAAAAGTAAAATCGGGGTTTTTCTAATATACCCGTATACGCAATTTTTCGCTGATTTCAAGATATGTGCTTTATTTACAGGATATTGATTTACATGAAAAGGTATTCAATACTTTTAAATTCGGAAATCAAAAAATTTATAGGAGGAAATCCTTAAAATTTCTAAATTCCAAGGTAAAGGCTTTCATTTGATCACCATTTCAGCAGAGTCCATCGAAAATAGCCAAATGACGATTTGACGATTTTCCTCTTCAAAATGACGATTTTTTCAATAGGAAATATAGCAACAATTGTTCAAAATACGTTATTCTTTCATTATCTAAATCAATAAATCTGAAAATTTATTTAGGTAATTTATATATGTTTCTCCTAAAATTTTTATTTAAGATAGTCATTTTAGAATCTGATGGTTTTTTGTAGGAAAACTAACAGAATATGGTAATTATTTTTATTTAAAATAGTTTTCCTAAATCTCTAATAAATGTAACGTGTTTTTCGAAGGGATGTAACGTGTTTTTCGCATATCGAACTCTTTTCATGTAAATTCTTTAGTAGGTGCCTGTGAAATATCTCTAGACTAAGGCCGAGCAGTTAACTTTACCTTAACCATGGGTAACTAACCAATACTAAATATTTATTCCTATGAAAATTTAACCATAATAACTTATCAATATTTTAACTCTGGGTAGTTAACCATAGTATGAAATGTCAGAATAAAAACAAAAGGAAAAACAAAAATTAATAACAAAAAATTTTTTTTTTAATACGGGAAAATTAACAGTTTTTCTCGCGGTTTTTTGTGTGTTTCTGGTCATAAAAAAAAAATAATACACTTGACCACGTGGTTTTTTTTAAGATTCGCAGTCGCTAAATGCTATAAAATGATTGTGTCTTTTTGCATACTACGAGAGGTGATTTAATTAACTCCATTTGGTAAGTCTATAAAATAAAAGTGAATTATTTAACCTATTAATAAGTTTTTCATGCTAATCGAGACAACCGCGGAAAGATTCGCGCATAAAATTAAAAAAAAAAATAGTGGACATTTTGTGATAGCTTATTAAATTAAAGCAATTTATGCGATCAGCACATCAAAGTGAGTAGAAAAATAATCGCTGTGCATGATTTTGTACACCCAGAAAACAGTCTCAGTTGTGGCCACCGAATTTGTTGCCAATCGAATTCGTGCGGTTACGACGACTGTCTTTATATTAAATTATATTTTTCGTCATGAAAGCCAATATTCGGTTGTCCAATTCAATATTAATTTCCACATAAATATTATTATGTTCCACAAAATTTTATTGAAATTAAAAAACTTTTTTTGAATTTTCTGGTATTGAACCCGGCCATTCGGTTTAATAGTTAACACTCTTACCCACTGCACCACAACTAATTTTAATTTTCTTAGCCATATTTACTGTTTATACATATGAATATTTTATTTTAATTAAAAAAAAAAAACATATACATTTTTGTCTTTTCCGGTATTTGAACTCGGAAATCCGGCGTACTAGGCCAACTCTCTACCGACTACACTACAAACATTTATTAATTTTGAAGTCTAATTCTAAATTTATATGTTTTGCTTTGAAAACAAATATAGTAAAAAATTCGTTTACCAATACCAATCAATAGTTGTGTGTGTTATCAATAAAATCCACAATTCGGTTGGTTCTACAGAAACTCGACTTCAAGGTCATATTTGATTAGGATACCCGTATTTGTAGTTACCACTTTCGAATATTGAAATTTTTTTAATAAAGGTTATAGGTAACACCAATTTTCTTGTATATACACTAAATAAATGGCTGCTTCTACTGCATAGAATTACTAAACTGATACTAATTTTAAAATTGATTGGAGATACCAATAATTTGTTAAAAGGATTGTCTTTTAGTTCATTTACCCTATTTTTAATACATAGCAAAATATTTTTGGTGTAGTATTCAATTATAGGCAACTGCAAATAAAATAACGTCCTGGTAAATTCATTTTAATGGTTTTGATCGAATTCCAACCAATCTTTTTCCTGGGTGTATCTTTTTGTAATTGCGAGTCAAAACTGTGGGTTGTCCAGGGGTTCCTCACATACTTTTAAGATATTTAAAACATGATTGGTTCACATTTCGTAAATTCGAGAGTGATTTCTATGCGCTTTTTTTATATTTAAGAATTAAATTCAGTAGTCTTGTACTTCACGTGTACCAAAATTCTGCAAATCCTTGATAACACACCTCAACAAACTTTCAGAGGTTTCAGCTTTGATACATGATTCATTTTGAATTTGATACGCTGATTCCAAATTCTTAAATGTAAGTTACCAAAAATTGATGGAATATGTGTTTTTCTGAGAGTGGTTTTCAAAAGAATTTTTTCCTATAACGGTACACAAATTAAAAAACTGTTTTCCTATGTATTTTAGAGAACAAAATTCATTCTTTACTACCATCGTAACAGAACGTCTTAGAGAATAGAGATTTGGAATCAGCAAGTAAAATACTAAAAGTATGTATCAAGCTTCTACCGATAGTGACTTTTCATTTTGTAGAGGTGTATAATTCGTTTCAAATTTTTATAATATTGGTCACTATTTTTAGTTTTAATTACTCAAGACAGATTTTGGGTCCTTAAACCATAAAAAACTAAATTTTTCATATTTCCTTATATGATGCCAATTTCTGTAAGCTATCGGAGAAACCTAAATCCTAAATAGCAAAAATTTGTGCACGTTTTTAAGTAATGATGCAATTTTTTTAAGTTTTGGTAAAGCCGGGAAATGCACATCAAAAATACTTATGTATATCATAAAAGATTCTTAGTCAAAGTTTGATTAAAGCTGCGCTTTAAATTTTTTTAGATAATCATCCTTACAAGTTTAATTTATTAAAATATCTTATGTAGGGTGAATTGTTCTAAAATAGCCTTGGTTAAGTTTCTTAACTACAGAAATTTCTATGGTTAAATTTTAGCATTGGTTAGAAGAAATGCTTGGTTAAAATTTAGATAAGTTATTCAAAAAATATGTTTACCAGTGGTTAAGGCTAGTAGAGGTCTTAACCAGGGTTTAAATTGAGATAAGTTAACGGGCCTAAGAACATTAAAATCTAAAGTTTTTTCGATACGAATTTTTTTTTAAGTGAACTTTTTCTTTCGAACAATTAATTTCAGTATACGGAAAATTTTCAATAAATACATAAAAAAATTCTATAAAACATGCGTTATTTCTATAGAAATTCTTTTTGTTACAAAATCCATTTACATTGGAAGTTTCCTTAACTTCAACCAGTCAAATAAAAATCTAAAGTTGTAGAATTTTTCCTTAATTACAGCTAGGGTTTTTCTTTTCCCGGACTTTTTCATTTCCCGGGACAGCGGGATTTTTTTCTGAAATTCCCGGGATCCCGGGAATTCCCGCTCATTAGAAAATGAAAATATCCGACGTATGTTTACTTGAAAAACTCGATATCTATCAAAAAAAACTTACGACAAAGTTCATCTTTTGGTTGCAGTCATGAGAAAATCTACTTAATATATTCTGAAATAAGGGCTTAATATTTATATAATATCCATATCTTCCACTTTTTCGAGATCAATTCGTTTAACAGTTTAATAGCGAACAAATATGCAGGTAATATATTTGTATGGAAGGCCATCTTAATTTTAAAATAACCCTTAGAAATACATTAATTAAATATTAATTCGCGGTTTAAACGGTTAAACAAATTGAATCATAAATTCTTTCAGGATATAATGGAATTGTTAATGGGTGCAAATTTGAATCGGACCAGCTTTAGAATCAGAACTAAGATCGATTTTTTGATTAAATATGGAACCAAAAATTTCTATTTCTAGATATTTTGTTTCTATGCAGTTTTTCAGAAGTATTCGTCTATTTTTATTAAAAAGTTTAAAAGTGAGTATTTTTCACACAAATTTTTAGGCAAATCGTCTAAATCTTTTTATAAAAATAGACGTTAAAATATTATTAAATAGTTTTATAACTTTAATTGGTATTTTTTGAATAGAAATTTTTTATGGCACAACTACTTAAAAAAATATTATTTAATTTTCATTGTTGCATTTTTTTTTAAATTAACATATAAAAAATCCAAAATAGTTTGAAAAAGCATCTGATGCATTATTTTAAAAATAATAGTAAGCTTTAAGTGCAACGAGAAGTTTTCAACTCAGTCCCGTTCAAAAATATATTTTTTAATATATTGTTTTTTTTTTTTAAATATCCAAGAGGATGATTTGCGATGCAAATCGAAATATCGGAAGAAAATTAAAAAATAAAATACAAAATATTTTATTTTTTAACAATTTATGACCTAAAGCCAAACAATACTAAAAATATAACAACACCAAAGGTCAACAATATTTAATTTAACAAAAACATAAAATTTGAAAAATACAACTGAAATAAGGTAATAGCAATTGAAATTTAAATGAAATTATTTGAAGTAGGTAATAAAAACTCAAAACACTTACAGCAATTGAAAATACGAAAATATTATCATTTTTTTTTTAATTTTAATGCCGAGTTTTTTGGAGGTATTTGAAGCTGAAATACTGATGTTGAAATGTTGTGTATGTATATTGCTTTATTTGAACAAAGACCATCATTAAAAAATATAAAATTTCCGAGGTATGAGTATTTTTGTTGGTATTTAAACTTGATAATGTCCAATAAAATTTGTTTCTGGTGTAACTAAACCCAAAAAATTCAGAATAAATAATATTTTTTTATATTATATATTATATTAATAAATTTTAAATCGCATTTTTTAATTTTAAATATTTTTTATTTAAATTATTTTTAAAACAATCAATGTTTTTAATTGAAATAAAGCTTCCAAAATTTTAATATACTAGCTAAAACTAAAACCGGGAAATCCCGCACTAAATTCCCGGGATTGCGGGATTGAAAAAAGGGCGGGATTCCCGGGAATCCCGTCCCGGGAATTCCCAGGACATAAACCCTAATTACAGCTGACACTGAAAACCGGGTGATTTCTTAAATTTTATATTATGATTTTAGGGTTACAATAATAAAAATATTTGATTATAAAAGTTTTGACGATTTTTAACAATATTTTGACGATATTCAAAACGCAATGACGATTTTGACGATTTTTTCAAAAATATTTGACGATTCTGTGCCCAATTAATCTGGCAACACTGATTACACACAGAAAACAAATTAGCTGGAATTCGACCAGACCTACAATTATTTTACTATTACAATAAAGTTTTTATTTCAGTTACATAAAATTAGTTGTATTAGTAAAAATTACCCGTTTATGATTAATAATTTGAAGCTATAACTAAAAGAAAGTTATTTATGTTATTAATGTACTTAATAATAAAACTTATAATCTATTTCGACAGTCACAACTAACCTAAAATCTATAAATAGTGAATTTTTCACCATGATTTAACAATCACAATTACATTTTAGTTGTAATGCCCAATACTTTATTAATCATAGTTTACGAATGCTTTACTAATTATTTTTTACTGAATGGTGGTTGCATATACCGATTTAAAAATTGGTTGTATAAGTTTTATGGTACATTTTCAGTTGGGGCACCAATTTGAAAAAGAATACAAAAAAGAATTCTACTGACTATTAAAAAACAATATTCATTAATTTGTGTTTTGTATATTTAATTTAAATTATTTATTTTATTGAAATAAAAATTAACAATAAAATGTTTGGAAACAGTGTTTTGTTTGAATGAATGAATTCGGTCGGGATTACCGAATCAATTCGGTTGGAATAACTTTCAAACGTTAATATTCCATTAAAAAATTCTGTATCTGTAACCGAATTATGTGATAGTTCATGCAACTACCAAAATTCGGTTGACACAACGAATTCGTTTTCTTTAATTGGTAAATTCATCGTGGCGATTAATACAGATATTTAACCATATTCTCAAGTGGTTAATTTCCCATTTTCTAAAAAATTCTAAAAAGTCAATAAAATGTTTGCGTTTAAAAATTTGTAACCGCCGTTTTGACCCGGAACTGTTATTTACTAACAAATTAAATTTACTTAATACGTTAGCCAATTTTAAAAATAATTCCGAATATCAAACGATAAAAATTTCTATAACTTCTACCCCATTCCTGGTGACGTGACATTATCTGCTCTCAAAATTAACAGAACTTTTCAATAAGCATTGATATGGAGGTTATTTATATACTGAACATTTTCGACAAAGCTAGGGACTCCATGCCGTATTGATTTGACTCCAAAAGTTAAAAAATAAGTACATTAAAAAAAATTTAAATGAAGAAAAAACTCTTATGAGTTTTAAGTCATTTTTTAATTTTTCTACTTTTAAATGGCCATCAATCAATTCCATAGATGAAGACCGTAGAATCTAAAAATCTGCATGCTCTAGTTTTGAAGTATATTCTATGTACCTCACTCTATCAATCATTTCACTCAGTTCAAAAAACTTGAAAATAACTTGAATGTATCTCGAAAACTTTTAAAATTTTGCATACATAATTGTTTAGAAGAGATAAAATTATGTCAGAGAAAAGATATCATAAGATCCCATTGTACAATTAGAGTCGGAAAAAGCTCATAAAAAGACTCCCTTAGATCTTATGGAATCATAGAGGGTGTTTTTCTTTACCAATGAAGCCTCTTCCTGAGCGTGTTAAAATTTTTAAAAAAAAGTACAATTTTTCAAATAAAAAGTAAAATTAAAAAAAAGATAATTTTTCAAATTTATTTTTTAAGCGAAATAGTACAAAAAATTAAAATTATGCAAAATTGAACACCCTTAGGGCAAAAATTTGAACCGTTTTGCTCTATCTCGCTTATTTTTCGATATATAGGCGAAAACCCAAATAAACATCCTTTTCCTTCTAGCATTAGTAGTTTATGAGATATTTGCATTTTTAAAATCTAGCTGAGTTAGGTAAAATTTGTTTTCACTAAAGGGGTTTTATGGGTGTATTAACACCCAAAGGGCAAAAATTTTAACCGTTGAAGCAAAATGTTGGAAAAATTATTTTTTTTTTCATGCTTTTTGAAAATATTTTCCACAAAACTAAAGCCCAAATTAGTTTGGAAGTATAGTAAAAAAAGTAACGTAGCATTCTCATAATGAATAAAAAGAGTATAAAAAATAAAAATATTGTATTTTTTATCTTTTTCTTGTGCATAGAATTAAATGTCAAGTAATAAAATAGAAAATTTCTATTTTCAACAGAACTTTTCTACGATTTTACTTGACAACAGTTTCAGTGCAAAGAAAAAAGATAAAAATATTTTCTATATTATTTTAAAACATTGAATTGATTACAGATACGTTCTTTTACTTTACAATTAGACTAATGAAGCCTTAAGTATTTTTTGCTATCTGTTTCAAAAAAATATAATTTTGAAATGTTAGTTAGGAAAAGTTTTAAGTAAAAAAATTAAATTAATTAAATTAATGATTTGGCCAGTTGCCGTTTAGCAGGCGGCTGTGGATCAACATCACTGCTCTCTCTTATATCTTGGTCATCGTCATCATCATCATAAAGGTCGATAATTTCGTCCAACAGATATTCGGGGAATTTCATCTTTGTCTTCCCCTTCTTCCTCTTTTTCCTCGTCTTCCTCTTCTTCAAAGGTGTTTTTATACCACCAACAAATTTCAGCGAGTATTGCATGTGGAGATTTCTTTCCTCTGTACCTGAAACGAAAATAATTTTCAATCGTTAACTTGTTTAAATTGTGCACTCTGACAAAGATATTAGAAAAATCTAGGAATTCAAAATATGCACACTCTATAGTGGCCCTTTGTTTGTAATGGAACCATAGGACATAATAAATATATATAGTTACCTTATTTCAAATGGAAGCGCAGTTTGGTGATAACGTTCGCCTTGCTCATCAGATTCAGTTGGCAACTGTTGAGCGAGTTGATCAAGATGCTGATGCAAGAGATGAATTTTGTACGACATATTAACCCTAATTTCATCAAAACATGTTTACAACAGATTGCCTGTAGTTGTCTTTGCGTTCTTTACCCAAAAGTCCTTTAATGACTGCTTTCAATGCGAGCCATGCATTTAATTCTCGGTCTGTCAGAACTTGGTCAAAATCTTGACGACTCATTAGTTTCCGTATGTCGGGACCATTAACAACCCCTTCCTGAATTTTGGCGTTACTTAGTCTTGGGAAAATGTCTTTTAAGCGGTTGAATACTGCTGGTCTTTTTGCGATACATTTCAAAAATTTTTTAGCAATGCCCAGTTTTATGTAGAGCAACGGCAACAAAATTTTCATTTCAGGAACAAGACTTTCGTATAGCCTATTGTCTTTAGGCCATTTCCGTCCAATGCGACTATTCCAGTTATGCTGTTTGTACTGGTTTCTTCCTTTAATACCTCCGTATCATGAATCCCAATCGCACAAAAAACACGGATATTTTGGACGCCCAGATGCTGTTAAGCCTGTAATCAATGAAACTATTTTGAGGTCGCAGCAAATGCGCCACTGGTGTTCGTTATATTTGACTACTTCCAGAATGCACCTTTCGCCAGCAAATTATTTCCTTTCAAAAATGAAGCCAGTAGTTCAGATTTTTTCTGAGTCAAACACAAATTTGCAACAATTCCATCCAATTGGTTTTGTGTGACTAGGATTGGGTCCTTTGATGTTTCAGAGGATGTGCCTACACCAGGGTCGTATTCTGAGAAGAAATCCATGGATGTAGCAGCGGCGGTTGTAGTACTGATATCTGTTTGAAGATCAATGTTGGTACTGGAACGAATTCTGAGTGGGGAAATGGTAATTGGACACTTGGCACTGCTACATAAGTTTTATTCTTTGCTTTCTTTCTATTCAAAGTTTTATGGTAGTTGATACATCCATAGCAATTTTCCTCTTGATGCGGGCTGTTGGTATACCACATCATTGGTATACCAAAAGGCATAGCCTTCTTCTTTCCACTTTTCCATTGCATAAGAGTTGAATAGCAATTAAAGCAAACTTTTTTAGGGGCATAGTTTACGTCAGTGATAAACTCATGCAAGAAATATTGTTTATAGGCTTCCAAAAAAAAATCACTCGCATTGCCACATTTTTCATCGCTTGCTATGAAACGTCCACAAACATTACAAAAATGGTCCATTTTACATTTTGGTTCCGACATTTTTAATACAATATATATTATACAATGTTTTTTTTTTGTTATTTTTATGAAACCGATGCACTTAACTTAAATCACTCACAAAATGAAATAAGTTCCAAAAAAATTAATAGCGAAATTTATCACGACCGAGCGAAAATTAAAAGACATCAGCTTCGGCTGAGTTCCGAGTCTCAACTGAATCTTTAGTTTTGAAATTAGTTCGCTTGTACGAAATAAGAAAAATCGCTGCCTGTGCGGTGGTTGAAAACAAAAAAGTTGTTTTGTTGGTATAAAACCACATTTGAAGAAGAGGAAGAGGAGGAAAAAGAGGAAGAAGGGGAAGACAAAGAAGAAACTGAGAAGCATATTATAGATCAAACAGAAAGCAAAAAAGATTTAGTTTTGTGGAAAATATTTTCAAAAAGCATGAAAAAAAAATAATTTTTCCAACATTTTGCTTCCTAAGCACCACAAAAATTTTATAAATCAATTTTTGAAAAAAATTTAATTATTGCACAGGTCTCTAGCAATAATTTGGCTTTTACAGATTTAAAAAATATCAATTAGTCGACGAGTTATAGCCAAAAAACCATATAAACAATATGCTGAAAATCGGCATTTGACTGCAAAGTTCGAAGGTCGATTAAAAAAAAATTCGAACTAACATAAACAAACGCCGCGATACGGGTCTTCTAATTTAGCCTCTATTTTCACCCCTCACTCTCAGAATCGACCTAACTTTTGCTAACCTAAATTTGTTCCACAGTGTAATTGGTGTCATTGAAAATTTCCAAAAAAAAATTGTAAATAGGCTCGTAAATAAAAGTCAGCGCTCTGAAATTAATGATATTTTAGAGTCTTTAATGAGTCATAATTTTTGAGAACTCAGAAAAATGTTGGCTGGGGAAATATGAAAATCGGAATCGCAGATGAGGTCATATCTAATTCACATTCTAACATACATATACGTATTACTCAGACTCTAATATAAATAGATACAAATGGATATGGATTATTTTGATTGAATGTCGTCGTTTTTTTACGTCTTATGACAAGGTTATGCAAAATAGAATAATTTCTAAAAGGTTTGAGTGCCACCCTAATACATATATGCGCTGTTCATTATTACAACAATTATACTTCCTTTACCATTAACAATACACAAGAAAATCATATCAAATATACACGGAACCATAAAAAAGCAACAAAGTTTAAAACTAACAACCTACCGCAACTATTTTATTAATGTTCAAAACAAAATGCAAGATTTTTAACACCAAAATTATCTTTGCACACTCAAACACACGCAAACACACGCACAATAAAGTGAACCTAGAGTCATTAATATTCCTAGCGACAATAATTACTTCAATTTCGAATGTTTATTTTTTAACACAAAAAAAAGCAATGTGTAGCATTATGAAATCGAAATTATTTAATTAAATTATATTTATGTAGTAAATATAAATAGTTTACGGTTAATAAGTAAAAGTAGCTAATTTTAAGTTTTTGCTCTAAACAAAAGTTATTTAATTTGGAAAAATATGTTTTTTGACAAGTACGCATTATTTGAGCATACAATAAGCAATATTATGTAATTTTTAAATCAATAGTTTATATTTGAATTTTATAGTTTAAGTTAATTGTTTCAGATTATGGTGTCAATTAAAAATTAATCCAATAGATTAAATAATTGCTCAAAACTGCAATTTGCTTGACATTTTTTTTTATTCTGCCACTCAAAAGCATTTCATAAAACAAGAGAAAAACATCAGCATATTGTTGTTGTTTTTCGTTTGTTTTTTTGGTACTACAATACTTTTTATGGTACTATTAGAACCTCAAATGTACTATGGTACTCCTTAGCATTATTTGATACAATTTTAAATTATTCAAAATAAATAGTAAAAAATCGTAAGAAACGCAATTCAAAGAAAAGGTTTTTAAAATTTTGCAAAAAATATTAAACATTTATTTGAATTTAAGAGAAAATCTTTAAGTTGTTGTTTTTTGTTTAGTTTTATTTGATTTAGTTTTCTCAATTGATTTTAGTTAATTTAAATTGTGCGGTAACTTCATTTTTTGTAAATTGGACATGTTCGGGCATATTGTTTGTTTTAATACTAGTTTTTTTAATTATAAGAAATAAATTTAAAAAAAATATTAAAATTTTATAATTTTTGACCCCGGTTTTTAAATATTAAAGATGAGACTGGGACGCTAAAAATAGTCAACGCTGAAGATTGGATGCAAGAACAAAAGCGATAGAATAATATAAAAAAGGTAACTGTGAAGAAGAAAGAACAAAATACAATATACAGAGTGGAGTGGATCTATATTATATTTTGAACCTTGTTTTAATGTACAAAAGAACCTTTATATATGTACGTTTTTTTGTTAATTTATAATACAAAAATTTAAAAAAAGTACTATGCCGGTCGAAAAAGTACTAAGCAGGTTGGTACTATTTTGAAAATCCCATTTATCATCCCTGATTAGTAACTAATATTTCAAATTATTTTTTATAAAATTTTATAAACTCTCATTGATTTTATTATTTTATTTAGTTAAATATTTTAATTTTGCCATGTTAAATCTGAATATTCATTTATTCTAAAACATTACTATTAAACAATAATGTAATTTTTGAAATTTTGTTTAAAAATTTTTTAAGTTTTTAAACAAAAAGCTTTCAAAAATTTTTTTAACATATTAAAAAAATTTGAATTTTTGAAATTTTGTTTAAAAAATTTGAAATTTTTTTAAACAAAAATCGCATAAAAATAAATTAAAAATTATTTTAACAAATATATTTTACTTAGTTCTCAAAAAAAATTTTAACAGAGAAGACTTATGCTTCAGAAAAAAGAAAAAAACTAATTTCTACGAGAGAACTTTTCACATAAGTATAAATAAATCTATCAACTGAATGAAAATTGCATGCAGGTTTTATTTTCATGAAATTCAAGCTAAAAATAAAGAAGTATATTCTTTATAGTTGGCATGGCAACTGCCACTTTATGCATTAAACACATAGACGACTGCGGCTACACGACTACCCGACTACAAATGCCGCTGGCTGCATTTGTAGTCGTGTAGTCAGCTACTTATTTTTTTTGAAAACGACAGCGACATAGTAAACAGATGAACCTAAAAATTTGACGTTTTGATAAATATTAATTTTTTTGATTTGTGCTTCTAAAATAATGGCTGAGGAATATTTTTTTAATTTTGTAACATCCATTTTTTTTTAAAAAACATCACAATAAATTTATTTCCAAATATAAATTAATGAAACCTTCAAACAATTGTAAAATAAAAACAGATGTTTCTTCAGTGTTCCCATAACGGCGATTTTATAGTCAGAACTAGCGATTTTATTTCGCCTCTAGCGGGAAAAATTGTCCTGTTTTACACATTTTGTTATATTGTCAACACTATTTTTGTTTTGTAGCCAACAAAAATAGAAATTATCCTAAGTTGACTGCAGCGGCAAAAGTAGTCGTGTAGCCGTGTAGCTGTGTTGGTGTCAAAATAATCGTTTTCATATAAACGTGTGTATTTTATTTTTGACAGGCTGTAGTCGTGTAGCTGCAGTCGTCTATGTGTTTAATGCATTATCCAGCTGATAGTCTTATTTAGAAGTTATACAATATTGATCAATTTTTAATCCAATTGATTAATTTTTAATCAAATGCATATATTGTGTTATTTATAAGGTATATAATATTGATCAATTTTTAATTCAATGAATTAATTTTTAATCAAACTCATATAAAAAACCAATAAAAATCCTAATCAAATGTATCACTATTTTATTGAAAATTTATTCAATTAAAGAGCTACAAATTTTTAATTGAATGAACAATTTTCGTGATTGGAGGAATTTCAACTACAAAATTTATTGATTAAGCGGTTTTCGTGATTGAAATTAGTTTTTATTTTTTTGTGTGTACTTAAACCAAAACTCTCCAATTTTGATTAAACTTGAGTGAGTTTAGTCCTTCTTTGGGCTTTAAAAAAAAGGAGGAAACAATTACACACAAAAAGGCTTCGGAAGAGATTAAAAATTTAACTTGCTCTAGATTTTAAAACCAATTTAGATTTTATAACAAATTTAAAGAATGGCCCAGTTAAAATCAAGGTTGGTTACCGTTATCGTTAAAATACCGTTATCGCTAAAATACCGTTTTAAAATGAATACCGTTACAATTACAAATAGCTCTAAAAATTGTCCAAATACCGATACCGTTGTTTTTATAGGTAGTTACCGGTATTTTATCGGTATTTATTAATTTATATAAAAAAATGCAAAATTTTTACGTTTTTTATAATAATCTTGAGTTATTTTTATCAAAAAAATTTATTGATAATAATTTCAATTATTTAAATTACCAGCATTGAATTTAAAGCTTATAATCGGGATTTTAAGGCTTAAAATGAAAAATACGAAAAGTTTTTAATTATTGAGTGTTATTTTTGTTCGGTTTAATATCAAATATTACAAATTCCAAATAGAATTTACAATTTATTTTACAACCAATAGAGAAAAACTTATGAAAAAAAACTTTCCTAGAACCAATGGTTGACAATTAATGCATTTTCAAATGTTTCGAAATTCACTATCATTAGATTGTCTTTATGGGGTTCTCTCTAGGCTATAATGTAGATTTTAGTTTTCTGTATATATACCTATATATATGATCAATTTCAAAGAAAAGCATTTGAGAAGTAAATTCAAATATTTTTACTTATCCATTTCATATTATTATAACTAACGAAAACCACATGTTTTTTTTTAATTATTTTTATATGTTTTTAACGCAATTTATAAAACCGGTACGTACCGGTATTGGTGTTTCGATAACGGTATACCGTTACCAAAACAGTCTTAAATACCGTTACCTTTACCGTTACCGTAAATTCGATACTTTTACCGTTACTCCTACCATTATTCGTTTTGGTAACCAACCTTGGTTAAAATTGATACACGTAAATGTTCCAATTATATTTTAAGAAAAGTCAGATATAAAATTAATACAACAAATTAAAGGAAATTTCTTGACCTTTTAAAAATACACAGAGCAATATAAATATATTCATGGCGATACAAAAATTCAAACGTACAAAAAATAAAAAGAAAAAAATTTTTATTAAAAAATACCCCTCATGATGAAAATAAAAAACTTTTTCTGTTTTAATTTTCTTTCAAAAAAAAAAAAATAAATAGATGGAGAAAAAGAAACTTTTTTGTGTTAAAAAAAAAAAATGGTTTCAACAATTTCAAAAAAAAATATACATATAAATATATTTTTTTTAAATTTTCTTTTGCTGTAAATATTTGGCCTAAAATGCGTTTTTGCAAATCTTTTTTCCGCGACTTTTTTTTAGCTATTTGTTTTTTGCAACTAGCCACAGAAGTTTGTTCTATGAATTGGGTATTATAGGAAAATTCTTACATCAGTATATTTGTTTGCAGAATGAAAACCGCTGAAAAGGTTTTTAATAACATTTTTTTACCATAAAGTGTTTTTTCGCGTTCCGGCAAAATTTCGAGTTTTTTTTAGGTGTTTGAAAATTGAAACAAAATTTTGCAAAATGTAAATTTGTTGCATCATTAATTCGTTTGCATATTCTACTGAAACTAAAATTTTATAAATTGAAAAATAAAAACTGTTTTTCTTAATAAGGAAACTTTTTTTTCTACAAAAAAAAAACCTTTCTTTTTTTTGTACAAAAACTTTTTTTTTATTTTTTCTTTTTCTTTTTTTTTTTTTGTTTGGAGTTGAAAATAAAAAAATGTCATTTGTATAAAAATATCATTTGTATTTGTTTTTTCTTTTTTTTATAAAGATAAATACATTTTCAATTTTGGATGAATATAAAAAAAATAATTTAGAAATTTACCTTATTTTGAACAGAATACTTTTTTATTTCTTGATGAAAACTTAAAAATAAAGTTTTTTTTTGTAAAATCCGGTGCCTGATATTAATGCGCATTTAAAAAAAGTATAGATATTTCCCCACAAACTAATAATTTTGGTTATTATTTAAATTATTATTTTTAAAAACAACTAAAATTTTTCTGCACAACTCCACAATCAACAAAACATAATATTTTGGTACTAAAATTTTTAAGAACTTCTTTGTTTTCCATGTTTATTCCTTAAATTTTCAACATTTTTTATCCGAATGTCATGAAAACTGGAGTCAGTAATGTCCGAAAAATTTTCAAAAATATATATGAAAATTAATTTCATGGGTACAACAAGGGCTTTGTTATGTCTGCTTTATTTCGTGTCGATTTTTAGTGGGTCATTCTCTATGTACCAAATTTGCCAAATATTCTTCAGAATTGCAACCCGTGCTTCATTTACATGGACAGAAGGACGTAAAGACTGACATCGCTAAATCGACTCAGTCAGTGATTCTGAACCGAGTGGTCTAATAAAAGATCACTATGCCCATTATTTTTTGTAACAAGCGTATACTTACTTCATCGCACTTGACTTTTGGAAATTTGGAAAATTGTAAACGGTTCTCCAGTTATTAGATTTTTTATGCATTGGAGATACAATAAAATTTTCTGAGTGTTGTTTCCAAACTAAGAATATATCAATAGTAACAAATATAAACTAAAGAAGAATTCTAAAAAATCAACGAACTCTTGTAAATAAACTTTTTTAAATTAGTATATTTTTTTGCTAAATTTAGCACTCGGTTTTGAAAAATTAGTTAAATGTTTTGCTGAAATCAGCAGCGAAAATTAGTAAAAAATCCATAATTTGTAATAAGAGAATAGCAATGATTACTAAAAAAAATTGTACTAGAAATCAGTATAAAAATAGTAAAGTGCGATTGGAAACTGTTTACAAATTTTTTTACTAACTTTTTTATTGGAGTGTACTTAATATTATTTTTCATAAATTGATGTTGCCTTGGCTGGGGATCGAACCCGCAAGCCTATGTGTAGCAGTTCAACTCGCTAGCCAATGCACCACATCGCCCTCAAATAAGTGTTGGTAATAGGATTTTACTGCATATTTCTTGATTTTCGGTACATTTAAGTGGATATTTTGCATTTGTATTGCATATTTTAAGCCCATATTTCCAATTATTTAGTGCATGAAAGCCGTTGTTATGGGTATTAACCAAAACACAAAAATAAATTAATATTTCTAACGTATGCCTTAATACATGCAAACGTTTAAAAATCATATAACGGTTTAATTGAAATTGCCAAGAAAATAAGGTGGTCAAACCATATTTTGGGTTTATTTACACTGATAATATCTTTTCAATAAATTGCATAACAATAATTTATTATCATATTAAAAATTCCATACGCATACAGCAGACTGTTTTGTGGTTTAAAAGGGTGTAATATTTTCTTCGTTGGTTTAATGTGCGTAAAGAATTAATTATAAAATAAAAACAAAAAATTAGTAGAAAAAATCTGGGATGGGCTTTGTATTATAAAATCTATCTAATTGTAAGTTTGTAGAGAAAATTCAATGCATAATAAAGACCCGACCAGAAAAAAATACTTGATACTTAAACTATTTTTAAAGTTTATATCGAGTCAAGACCGCCAAAAGAGCTTAAGTGACAAAATTAACATTTTACAAGGCAAATAGTTTTATATATCAATAGCCTATATTAAATACGCTCCATCGGAAGATTTTTCAAAAATGACTTTTTGATGGCAAACTCTTCACTGATGATAGCTAAATATCTGATAAAAATTTCAGAAAGAAAAAATATATTTTAATATCCTTTTTACATTATTTGTTATTCCTCTATCGAACATAAGACTTAATTTTTTTGAATGCAATATGGTCTATCGGAGCATTTTGGTAATCGACTTAATAAAAATATGATATTACTACATATATTGAGCAAAAATGTACCCTACAATATAATATATAACTGTGCCTAATATGTTAATGTCGTTTAAATGTTTGTTTATTAGTGTGTCCCCAAAAATACGTTTCGGGAATTTCCAAATTCGGTTTTTCATATCAAAATTTATAGAACGACGTGCTCACTACGGGGAAATAAATAAAGTAATAGATTGATTTTTCACCACCGCTGCGATTTAAGAAAAAATTATAGTGTTTTAGTAAATGGAGCTTTAGTGTAATTTTAGTCTACCAGCCTGTTTTAGGATGTTTATTATGTACCTGAAATGGTGGACTAAAATAACGTTTTTTTTCTACTTTAAGCAAATTAATTGCAAGGTTTTTTTTAGAATTGTATCAGCGACGTCTATTAAATGAACCCTATCAAAAATTTTCATTTATATGTTTTTTGATAACAAACTATTCAGTAAAAATTAATAATATTGTAACCAATAAACCATTCGATGCAATGTATTTAAATTACCAAACTTATTCGCTTTTCCAGCTTTAGACCTGGTCGAGCCAAAAATGATCACTAAAGTATTTACGAAGTAGCGAAATTATGTTTAAAGTGAACTTTAATGATGAATACAATAGATTACCTACCCAAATTAAAGAATACACAGGATATACTGAACCAAAACCCGTACATATAGGTCAACTCCCAATTCAGACTAGTAAATGGGAACACCTACAAGATTTTAAGCCTGTTACACCACCAGAATATCATTACTTTTATTATAATTTAGTTCAGATGAAGTCAAAGTGATAGCAAGAAATGAAGAAATGTCGAATTCTAATACAATAATTTTTTTTTGTAACTTTTCTTTATTTTTAATTGATTTTCTAATAAATTCTTATATATTAAAGAAATGATAAACAAAACATTGAAACATCAATAAAATTGCAACTAAGGTCAAGTATTTTCCGATTTGAAAATAAATCGTAATGCTCAAAGTCAATTTTAACCGAAAATCGTTTGGTTTGAAACGGAATGACTCAAATATTAAAAAAACGTTAATCAAAGCTTTGAAACTTTAATAAAATTGCAAATTAGATCATAAAAAATTAAATTTTTATTAATGTTCAATACGCTCTATCGGCATAAAAATAATCGAAAATTTCAGTTGCAATACGCTCTATCGGACAAAATGCCCTATAGTGGCGCGAATAATGTAAAATATTATATTTTTTTATATATAAAGTTGAATAGTCATATTTAACAAATATTGTGAAAGATAGATTACTTCATATTTAAGGAATTTAAGAATAAAACAGTTTTTTCCTTCTCCTGAAAAATCGTATTTTTTCCGATAGAGCGTATTAAATATAGGCTCTCGATATACATGTACTCGTATATGTATATTTTTTTTTATTTTTTTTTAGCTTTACACAATATCGATTTTGATAAAATTTGAATATGTTATAAAGGATAATAATAAAAAAGAAATAGTTTTTACTTTTTAACTGCCCAATCTCACTTTTAGGGGTTAAAAGTTTAGGGTAAAAAATTTCCCAATTTTTATTTTTCCCGTGTAAAACTAAAGAAACGATCGAAGCATCCAACGATGCAAAATATATGCCCGAGCGTGTCCAAGTTTTTAAGTAAGCAACACATTGCGGTCACGAAAAATGTAATAAACTGTAGTTTGTGTCTAGGATTTGGCACTTAAATTTTTGCTTAAATTTGTAACGGTACTTCCCAGACCTACGAAATTTTTGGGGATGATGCAATTGATTAAGAACCATAGATTTTTATCAAAAAATACAATCGCAAATCATGTTACCTAAGCGTTTTTGGCGGTCATGGCTCGATATGTTCATTCCAAACTAAAACGAAAGACTGACGAAACGAACTTTTAAAAAATATATATTCTTTCTACGAAAGACTTAGGAAACACACATTACAAATGTATATTCGTTAAAACAAAAGACTCAACAAACAAACTTTAAAAATGCCTGTACTTGAAGAATCATTAACTCTAACTTCAGCCTATGAAAAATAAAACTTCGCTAAGCTAACTACCTAACTCTGGCTAAAATAAAAAATATGTTCACGCTTCGATGCCGCAAAAAATGCAACAACAAAATTATGTATCTAATATATTTAATTTACAATAATTTAAAAAATTTCTATAAAACAAAGACGTTGTTTAGTTTCTGCACAAAAAAAGTAACTTTTCTTACTACATAGTCTTATAACATGAACTTACATACTTCGATTTTTACACGTGTGGTTACATGTTGAATTAATGTTACAGCAACAGCAACATCGACAACAAAACAAAGAATGAACAGACATAGCAATAGGAAATTTATCGAATGTATCGCGAAGTAGTAAATATCTATGTTGCATGCAATTTAGCGTAACCAAAAACAACAAGTAGGAGGCAAGTATTCTTTCTACTGCATTGCATTGTTTAAACAAAAAAAGTGATTTTGAAAAACAACATTGGAATAACATGCAATCATGTTCTTTTTTGTGTTTGTTGCTGTAGTTTTTCAGTCATGTTGCAGCTTCTTATTTTATAGTATTTCTTTTTTGTTATTTCTTTTTTTCTTCACTTCGTAGGTTCGCCAATCGTTAGTTCGTTTTTTTAGTAAGTAGAAGTGTTAGATCAGACCTTGATTAAGGTCATTAACTTTTTATGTTGCAAAATAGCAATGATGAGGTGGATTATCAAGGATATTATAAGTGAAATAAGTGGCCTAAACCAGGTACTGGCAAAAACTGCATACAACAAATAACAAAGTGCAAAAGTGAATGCAATTTTTTGTATAATATTTGAAATTGTAGAAAAACCAAAAATTCTTGTTTACCTAAATGGTAAAGGAATGAAAGAGAATACATGTACTTTGATTTTATCAATTTGGACGGCCTTCATACACATTCATACCAAATGTATATAACAACGGTGGGCAAATGCGGCCCTTTGCTGATTTTTGTGCGGCCCTTGTTGAAATTCAAATTTCGTTTTTTTTTATTTAAAAACATTTTTTTTTAATATTTTATTTCGAAATTTTTTAAAGTATTTTTTTCGAAAATTTTTTATATAAAAAATTAGGGCTAATTTTTTAGTCGCAAATAAGATTGATTTGAAAATTGCTAACTTAAAGATATTTAAAGGAACAATCGATCTTACCCTTAGGAACATTTTAGTTATAAATTTGTTATTTAAGTAAAAATCGATCTTAGTTCTGACTATAGAACTGGCCCTTAATTATTTACAAAATAAATTCAACTTCTTTTACGAAACAGTCGACATCCACAAAAACATAAGAAACTATCATTTCATAAATATCAAAAAAAAAATGTCATTTTGCATTTAAAATAAAGTTATCACATTTGTCAAGTGAGGTACACCCAATTTACAAATTGAAATATTTACTACATCGTAGAATTACAGTGGAGGAGCCCCATAAAAGCAAAGGCCCCATACAGTTTACTAACTGTCAAGAATTTGGCCATTCTAAAACGTATTGCCAGCATCCTGCAGTTTGCGTGATTTGTGGTGAGCTACACAGCTCAAAAGACTGTAACAAGTCTAAAGGCGACCCAAAATTGAAAAAATGTAGTAATTGTGGTGAAAATCACACGGCCAATTACCGAGGATGTCCTGCATACTCAATTGTTAAGCGCTCTATTGTCAGAAGGCAGTTATACAACAGAGAACCCCAAAACATTCAAGAGCAATTTAAGTCGCAACCCCAATTGCCCAATCTAGAAATTTATAACCCGCAGCCCGAATTGCCGAACGCGCAGCATTTTACGAACCAAAATCAGACCTTTGCATCTATTGTAAAAGGTCATACATCATCTGTAAATTTTCAAGAAAATATAAGTGATGAATCTAATTCTAATATGAAAACAAATCAAAATAAATACCAAGGTCAAAAATCGGACTTTAGTAGACTTGAAGCAGCAATTGATGTGTTAGTACAAACGGTCTCAGATTTTACAAAATCTATGAACAATATGATACAGGAGATGATGAAGATGCAGTCTATGTTACTGCAGGCTTTACTGAGTAAACCATGAATACTCAGAAAATATGTTTTTGGAACGCTAACGGCATACGCCAACATAAAGAAGAACTCAGTTATTTTCTAAGAAGCAAACAGATTGACATAATGCTTGTTTCTGAGACCCACTTAACCCCTCGTAGTAATTTTTCAATTAATGAGTATACATTTTATGACACAAAAGATCCCAGAGGCAGGGCGTGTGGAGGCTCAGGTATCTTAATAAAAACTCGCTTAAAACATTATCTCATGTGTGATCTTTGTGAGGATTATCTTCAAGCCTCTTCAGTATTTATAGAAGAAAATAATATGAACCTAGTGATCTCTTCGGTTTATTTCTCCCCAAAATTTAAGATTTCTGAAAATCAATTTAAATCTTTTTTCGAATCATTAGGCTCACGCTTTCTGGCAGCTGGCGATTACAATGCCAAGCACACTTTCTGGGGGTCAAGGCTCTGTTCCCCGAGGAGCCGTGTATTGTTTGATACAATTAATAAAATGGGTTTGGATGTGATCTCCAGCGGCGAACCCACACACTGGCCATCAGATCGAAATAAAATACCGGATCTCATTGATT
Source organism: Leucophora obtusa (assembly GCA_949987735.1). Classification (NCBI taxonomy): domain Eukaryota; kingdom Metazoa; phylum Arthropoda; class Insecta; order Diptera; family Anthomyiidae; genus Leucophora; species Leucophora obtusa. The sequence continues at coordinate 94,415,617 of OX465299.1, read as the reverse complement.
TTGGAGTAACTAAAAATATAGCAAGAAATTTGGTGCACTTAGAATCCTCATTGGAACTCTCTTCTGATCATACACCCACTATTGTTTCCCTTATAAACCCTCCCTGTATCTCCAACCGGTGACTTAGCACTTACAGGCAAAGGAACAAATTGGCTAAAATATAAAAAATTTATCAGTACTCATTGCTCGGAAAATATATTGCTAAGAACAACAGAGGACATTGATCTCTCACTTAGGAATTTTGAATCCTATCTTAAACTTGCTGCACGACTTGCTACCAAACCCCCCCCCCCCCCCCCCCCGACAATCCAGACAAAATCCAATTTTTTCAGTCGATATTGAGCGACTTTTAAATGAGAAAAGAAGAGCTCGTAGAGAGTGGCAGCTTCACAGATCTCCTGCACTTAAGGCTCGATTTAAAGAATGCTCAAACAAGTTACGCAAATTACTTGAATTACAAAGAAATAACTCACTGAATGATTTTTTGGAAAATCTGGAGGCTACGGCAAGAACGGACTATTCATTATGGCGTGCTACAAAGAATCTAAAAAGACCTGTTATATGTAAACCTCCAATGCGTAAATCTGACGGAAGTTGGGCTAGAAATGATACAGAGAAAGGCGAGTTGTTTGCAAAACATTTAAAATCTGTATTTATGCCAAACGATCCAAACACAATAGTCGAGTTACCACCAATTTTGCCACGGCACGTAGAGGTACCTATTCGCTTTGAGTTGCGAGAAGTCGAAAATGCTATCTCAGAATTAAACCCAAAAAAAGCTTTTGGTACCGATAAAATTAGTAATAAAATGATCTTGGAGTTACCCCAGATAGCTGTAAGAATAATACTTTTTATTCTTTTTATTTTTAATGCAATATTACGCCTTGAATATTATCCACCAGTATGGAAGGTCTCTCTCATTAAAATGATACCCAAGCCAGGAAAAGATCTCACTAAAGTTGAATCTTATAGGCCTATAAGTCTTTTATCTAATTTATCAAAACTCTTCGAGAAACTATTGGCAAACAGAATAACGATAACTGTAACTCAACATAACCTAATTCCTGCTCATCAGTTCGGTTTTCGTAAAAAGCATGGCACCATTGAGCAAGTTCACAGACTTGTTAGTGAAATACGAAAGGCCTTTGAGGATAAGAATTACTGTTCTGCACTCTTTATTGACGTATGGCAAGCCTTTGATAAAGTTTGGCACGAAGGTTTGTTATTTAAAATTAAAAATATACTGCCACGTAACACACATAATATACTCGAAAGCTATATAAGCAATCGTAAATTTGTTGTCAATGAAAGAGATTTCTTCAGCTCTCCTCAAGATATTCGGGCCGGTGTCCCTCAAGGTAGCATTTTAGGCCCACTATTGTATCTTTTGTATACTTCTGACATGCCAACTGATAGTAATACTCATACGTCTACATTTGCTGATGATACGGCTATCTTGAGTTGTCACAAAAACCCATATGAAGCCTCTCGAATATTGCAGGAACACGTATTTGAACTGGAATCGTGGCTGAAAAAGTGGAAGATAAAGGTGAATGAACAGAAATGTATTCATTTGACTTTTACTTTAAGGAAAGAAACATGCTCTTTTATCAAAATTAACAATCACAAAGTGCCCCAACACTCTAATGTCAAATATCTTGGTATACATCTTGATCGTCGTCTCACGTGGAAGAACCATATCGACGCCAAAATAACACAAATAAAACTTAAAGCAATAGAACTTAATTGGCTAATTGGAAGAAATTCTAGACTTGGCCTTGATTGCAAGTTGTTGTTGTATAATTCGATTTTGAAACCTATATGGTGCTACGGCATCCAAATCTGGGGCACTGCGTCTGCATCAAATGTTCAAAAAATTCAAAGGAAGCAGAACAATATTTTGCGAACCATTGTCTGCGCACCATGGTATATAAGAAATGCGAACATACACTCAGATTTGAATGTTCCCACCGTTAATGATGAAATCGCGAGATACACCTTAAACTACTTAAAGAGGCTGCAACTGCACCCAAATTCATTGGCTCGTAAACTGCTTGAGGATCAAGGACACCGACGCCTCCTAAGAAGGACCACCGCTGATTTGGCTCTATAGAATAAATGTATATTCTTTATAACCAACTGCTTTTAAAAATTAAACTTCTAATTTATCGTTTTTAACTTTTTCTATACATTTACTTTGCATCAAATTAAAAAAATATTTAATGTTAAAAATTAAAATTTTGTCTGGCACTGGCTGGGCTTAATATTTTAGCTTTAGTACATAAGATTTGATAAACTTATTGTTAGTTCACTGTTGTGAAGATTCAATAAATAAAATTATGAAAAAAAAAAAAAAAAAAAAAAACATTTGTCAAGTTTTATTTTTGTTTTTCATCACATTACTCAGTAAAATTTGTTGCTAATTTTAGCAAATAATTTTTAAATTACAGTTTACAACAATTTTATTAAAATTTAGTAGCTGTTACTAATTTTCTCTACTACTTTCATTATACTACAAATCGGTAGGCTTGAGTTGCTAGAATTAGCCAAATATACCGATGGGTGCAAAATAGTTAAATTTCCAGTATAACATCATCTCTTATAACTCAAAAACTATAAAAAAAGTGTTCCAATGATGATTAATTCTACTTATGTAATTCAAAAATTCCAAGACAGAATTTGAAAGGGTTAAATTTGCAATGAGTTCTTGTGGAATCAGTTTTGGAATAGATGGATTTTAAAATCGTTTTTTGTTTTACAAAAAAAAAAAAAAACATTTGTTCCTTCCGTTTTCGTTTTATTTCAAGATTTGTAGTTTTCTTATTTTATAGTATGGTGCGGCCCTGTATAATTTATGAAAAACCACAGTATGGCCCTCGGTGACAAATCCGTGCCCACCCTTGGTATATGACATGTATTTTCATTTCACCAACGAATATTTTGTGATCTTATCAAGGAATATATATAAACTATCGTCAGAAAATAATCTACATATTTTAAAAGACAAATATTCCAGTATAGAAATTTTTTTGGAGGTTTTTGAAAGCAAAAACTCTGTGAAGTATTTGTCAGGAGAAAATAGCAGTTTTTAGGAAAAAAGTACTTATTATGTTAATTCATAATAAGGAAATTGGCCTCGAACTGAATTAATAAATTTCTAATTGATCAATTAAAAAAGGTCGAAAAAAAAATTTTTATTTTTTAAATAAAAATTAAAAACCAACACTTTAATATAAATATGTAGAATTATAAATAAAATGTTCAGTTTTTTTTCAACAAGGGTTTTTTTCGAATCTTTTTTAACACGACAATATTCTTCAAGCTAGTGTTTTTCTGAGTAAAATGAGCCTTCATTTGTTAAAATTGGTTAAAACTTGACCAAGTAATGGTACTTTTTCTAAACAATGAAAAATCGATTTTCTTTAATTTAATCCTTAAATGCATGGTGTAGCCATTTGGCAACATACCGGTTTTTTAATAAAAAAAACCCACTGGATGCACAAAACTGTATTTTTGGGCATTAGGGGCCCCTTCTGTATATAGTGTTCCTATAGTTTAGAGAAAAATTTTTAAACAGTTAGAATAAAAATCTTGGTTTTGCTCTGTATATTTGTGAAAAATCTAAATCACGCATTTTTTGACAAACAGTGTAATATCAAAAAATATTTGTTTAAATATTTAAAAATTAATTTTGGCGACAATAAATGTATAAATTATAGTTTATAAAATTTTTTTTGTTTTTGTTTTTCATACACGTTAAAATAATCACAATTTAGCTATTTGGCAAAAAAAACCATATTTTTCAATAAAAATCACTTTTTTTTTAATTATTTTTTTTGGTATTTTTCTTCAAATGTACACCCCTTTTGAAACCAAATATAATAAATGGTTAAAATCGAAGAGATCATGCATTTAAGGGTTAAATAAATCTGTTTTTTTTTTAAGATGTACCACAAATGCTAACTGATGAACGTTATTTCTGCAAGTATCAAAACAAAGTAACGGTGTTATCAAAAAATTAATGCTTATTTACAATCGTTGTTATAAGCATTGTAAATAAGCATTAATTTTTAATAAAACCGTTACTTTTTTTCTTCTTGCAAAAATGTCGTTTACCAGTTAGCACTTGCGGTACAGCTTCAAAAAAACAAAAAAAAAGTATGGTAAACAAATAAAAAAATTACGTAATCTGGGGTTCTTGGAGCCATAATTTTCATATTCAAATAACTTTTTTTAAGAGCTATGCTAGAAAAACGACTAGCTTCACTGGTTTCAGCGTAACCGAATTAGCTTTATCTACTGGGTGCCCCGCTTGTCGGAAAAAATGTCTCCGATTCGAGCATAGTGTTACCAGAAATATCAGAAAAAAAATATGTTACGGGACAAATTATTTAAGTTTAAAGATCAATAGTGTTTGTTATTGTCAGGGTTGCCAATCGTTTCGTAAAGTTAAGGAAAATTGGATAACGTTCTTTTAAAAGTATTTCGTTAGGGTATTTTAAGGTTATCGGTATTTTAAGCCATTTCGTTTGGTTTATTTAGGGTTAACGGTATATTTTAATATTATTTTTTTTCGATAATGGTATTTTAAGATTAATGTAAAGGTTAACGATATTACCTTTTTAATTTTTGACAGCTTTACGGACCGTCACTTTGGAAAACCTTATTTTATTTCTTGCTTTAAAAGGTTGACCATTTCCATGATCGACATCACAATTATTTCCTGGGCACCAGCCCGTTCATCAGTTGTCTGCAATAAGAAAATTATGAAACCGCGACATAACCTAGTGTCTTGACATGCAACATGCAATAAAATGATAGTAAGCAATTGTCAAAATGATTTCATCTCAAGTGAAGACACTTCATTTCAATTTTATTGCAATATCATGTTATCGATGACATGAAAGCGGCTCTTGCAATGATGCCAGCCATCAAATGTCACTTTAAGTTTTTATTTCAATTTAGTAATCAAAAAGCAAGAAAAATCTTAGTAAACAAGAACGGGGAAAAGTTTAATTATTTATTACACAGTACAACACTAAAAATGCATCGGGCATGCGACATATCAATTCTGATAGATTTTAGGATGAATATCACGAATGTGAACACCACATTTTAAAATTAGCTCTAGTTTTTGATATATTTTCAAATTTAACTTTTAGCAAAAAGTCAGTTTTTTCTTTAAAATTTCTTATTTATTCATGTACCTGACTAAACCACGGATAATTTTTAATATGATTTAAAAACATAGGCCCGTAATCAAAAAAAAAGTGTACTTTTGTAAAAAGTATACTTTAGGTCTACTATAGACAAGTAAAAGTATACTTTAATCGTTAAAGTGTGTTTTAAATTTAAAACTACTTAGTTGGTTTTAACCAATTTAACAAAACCTAAAATCAGCTGTTATTCTCCAAATAAATTTGTGAAAAAAGAAAAATGTTTGAAATGCAAAACATTGAAAGGGATTTTGCAATAATTGAAGATTTAAATGGAGGAAGAAAACCCAAACTATACAATTTCACGATCGTAGACAGTAGAAAGCATAGCACCCCGAATCGCTTTCCAAGAATTTTTCTTTTTAGCAATCATTGAGGCGTCGTTGCCCTTGTTTTCTATTATATCCAAATGATTATTGATGCACTCCCGAAGGAATTCTTTTTCAGTTGTAGCCCAGTTCGCCACCCTCTTCCTCGGCTTCTTCAGCTCCTGTAAAAAAATTGTAATGTAGTCATCGCAAAAATGAAAAAATATAACAAAATTTTACCTTTTCAGGATTACTCATTGCAAATGACTTTGCTAACCAAAATAAACTTTTCTGTTTTCTTTTTTTTTTTGTGTTGATAAAAAAAAATCAGCTGATCAGTGTTGGCACTTGCTTATATTTTAGTACAAAGTGTATGCAAACATTTTGTACTTTTGTTGTGACACCCATTTAAAGCCGGTTCAACTTAAAACTGACTTTATTTTTGACTATAATAGCAAAATAGATAATAACATGTTTTTAAATTAAAGTAATTTTTAAAAAAAGTCGACTTTAGTGCGGGACTATGATTACAGGCCATAGACTTTGTGCTTTCGGAACCATATCAACTTATTTTGATTAGGTAAAGCATCTAGGATATAATTGAAATCAAAATGAAAACTTCACTTATTTTCCTATTTTCAAAATTTAATAAAATCCCTTAATCGGATTCGAAAAATGTTTACATATAACATAAATTCATATTCCATTAAATTCATTTTATCAAAAGAATCACAACTTTTGCATCAACATTTTCAGAAAATTCAATCTGAAATACAAATTTTTTATCTTTTTTATTTCAAAATAATTTTATATTGATAAAGATAATAAAGTAAATATTTGATCATGCATCTTTTAAAATCGTTATTTTTTAGCAATTTGAACCTCAATTATCTAAAACTTCGTTAAAATTGATTGGAAAATATATGTTTTACATTTCTGAAGAGATTTATCTGAGTTTTATAATTTAAGTTTTATCACAGACTCCTTAATTTTTAGGTATTAAAAAAGTCTATCTTTTTCAGATTAAGTCAATTTTAACTAAAAATTAAAATCGAAAATGCGAAATTTTTTTGTTAAATTAAGTAACATGAGAAGTTTACTAAAGGTACAAATTCAAATATTGGATATTCCTTTCATTGCAGATTATTTATTACGAAATCGTGAAAAAAGAGAAATTTCAATTTTATATACGCGTACACACATAATAATTCATGCATAAAAATACGAAATTCATGTCAAAAGAACAAAAACGTTCGTAATATAAACCATTTTTCGTATATTTTATGAAATTTTTTGTTATTTTGACATTTTTTCGTAATTTTATGCATAGATTATTATGTGTGTATAGGAAATCTTATCGCAGCTGTCAAAACGTGCACTATATCAAATTAAAGAGCATATTGCATAATTTTAAAATGTTGCAAAAAATAACATTTTTTGCAAAAAGTATATTAAACAATTTAATTTTCCTACAAAAACGTTTTTGCAAATATTTCTTAAACTATAGCTAACTTTAAAATTCTATAGCCATATTCGTAATCCGCGTCCCAAGTCTATTGATCACGAAATGATCAAGTGTTCTCCACTACAGTGCAATTGTTATCATTTTGACGTTGCTCTCCAATTGTTTTGACATTTAATAGCATATAATTTATTGCATTTGAAGACACCGGATTACATACAGTCAATAAGATCAACGGAACGAGAACTATGTAATTATGTGTGAACTGTCTGATTTGGTAAAACTATGCACTGTCAATTTTTTTTTTTTTTAATTTTAACGATTATATTACAAAAATAGCTATTGACATATCCAAATAATGCATTTAAAAAAATTTGTTTAAAACAAATTGTATTTATATCAAATTTATGGGCCATTTTTGGTTTTAGTTTAAAGTTGGATAATGATACCCGACGAATCTAAAATTCCGTATCTGAATTATTATACTTATTTATATATACATTATTCGTTAAATATACTTATTTAACACAAACTGAATAAAAAAAGTATTTTTTTCAAAATTTCGAATTTTAGCAATTTTGAATAAAAATACTGGTTTTCCAAAAATGGCTCATTTTCGGCAGCGATTCATATTTAGTTGGTTCAATATGCGATTCTTTCATATTGAACCAACTAAAAAAACGGAGATTCCCGGAATGAACTTTAACTGAAAGATCAGATAACCAGAAATGTTTTTCTTAACTATGAATTTGGAATGCCTTAGAACAATGCTTCGATTAAAATCAAAATCTTCGATCGCGCCGTTTTTGCAAAAATTTAAATTTTCGAAATTAGTTGAAAACTATTCGAGACATAAAAAAACAATTCAGACCATAATTATTCCTCGAGACAAATAAAATAACATGGCGTACTCCAAAATGTTCATTACTTCAATATTAATTTTAATTTGCGAATATATGTATATTACGAAAAATATTAGAAAAATGTTATTGAGATTACATAAGCAGAATCTGTATCTGCAGTATTAGCCAAATAGTTAAATTTTCTGCTGATTGCTTTCAAATGGATTTGGTAATTGGCGCAGCTAACCGAAGGAAACCGCTATTTGAGAAAAAATGGTATTATGTATTAAAAATAATGAGATAAATAATACACAGAGTTATATCTGTCTCATATTTATCTTTATTACTTCTTTGTTTTGTATATGTACATCAGAGTTGCCAGAAAAGTTTAAGCTCATATTCCCATTTAGCAAATCAAAATCCCAAAAAATCCCCGCCAAAATTTTAAATCCTCGATTTTGTCCCCAATTCGTTTTAATTTAAACAAAAACTTATTTTAAAAGAAAGAAAAATGGATTATAATGCATAACATACTTAGAAATTGTTGGCATTTCAGAGGTGTAGGTGTAATTTTACAAGGGCTGGTAAACTATTTTTGATATTTACTTTGTTTTTAGACGGGTTAAGGGGTTTGGGTACATTGCCAGATCCGAGGTGAATAAAAAATGTTTTGGTTCTAATTTAGTTTTATAATAATTAATTTATTAATATAGAGTTTAGGTCTAGACACAATTATTCCACCAGTTGCATAGTTTTATAATATAGTTTTTTAGGGTTTATTTTATATTTAAAAATTTTGATTTCCCGACTAAAAAAGATATTATATAATCATATATCACCATATATAAACCCATATATACGTCCATATCTAATTTGATCCGAATATTGGAATATATAATTATATCAAGCGAGATAAGCAAGTTATCTAACCTGATACAATTTGATCCGAAAAATGGGTCTATCTAATACATATAATTTGATGAAGATTTTCAAATAAAATTTTAGTAAATATTGTTGAGATCGCTTATTTTCATTCATATTAAATACTAATGATTAATGTTTAGAAACATTTTTGTTAATAAACTTGGAAATAGCTGACAAAATAAAACATTACAAAAATTTGTCGGAACAACTGTCTTATAAAATAAAAAAAATAACTTTCAGAATTAATTTTTTTTCACGGAAAAAATAACTGAACTTAAACCATATTTATTTCAACATATGTTTTTCTAATTTTTATTTTTAAATTTAAAAATTGCAATTAAACTTTATAAAATTTTGTATAATTAGATATCATGTCAGATATAATTATATATAAAATTAATACAATTTTCTATTAACTTTGTTATATATTTTGATATAATATGGTTTATAAAAGCTTATATGCCATTATATATAATTATGTATGAACTATATTTGCAGATCTCTTAATATATGGCTGGAGACCAAATCGCATATGATTATATATATATAACGTTATATCAAACATATTTATAAAACCAAAGTGTTAATATAAATGTATATGGTTATATAAAGCCACGCATATAAACATTTAAAGTTATATCAAATCATATAAGATTATATAAAAACTTTTTTAGTCGGGTTAGAACACTTTAATATATTTCTACACTTAAAACAATACGTCAGTAAAAAAATCAATAAAACCAGTTTCAAATCGATTTGACTAATTTTTAACAAATTTTTAGTTGAAACACTGATTTAAGCAAAGATTTTAGTTATCTTCATTTAACACAATACTAAAAATCCTCAGTAATTTCACTAATTTTGAGTGTTAATTTTCAAAATTATTTATAACTAATTTTTAAGAACCCATTCGTTAAATTTTACAAAAATAATGGCCCATATCTCGAAACCTAAGAAAGATAGAGCAAAATTGACGAAAATTTCGATTACCCCTAAACGTACAATACCCCGGCGAATGGGGTTATCACTATACAAAAATGGAGCTTGGCGACGCCTTGGACCCTTTAATAAAAATTTTTACACTTCATAAAATGGTCCATATCTCGAAAACTAAGTGAGATAGAGCAAAACGGACAAAATGTTCGCTCCATTGGAGTGCCCTTATATGTCCTCATATAAGGGCAATTTAACTAAATTTTAACTAAAAATGCAATTGACAACAGAGGTGTGTGTATGGCAATGCTGTTGGGGTTAGGAACTATTAATCACGGGTTGGGTGTTTGGGACTATTAGTCACGGCGTGAACACTTTTTATAAAGCGAGATTAAACGATACACAAGTTACTTTTTGCACCAATACAAAATTTATTTTTTCTATGTCTTGTGGATGAAGCAATTTTATATTTTAAAGATAGAAGATTTTTAACCTTTTATAATTTTGAGCCCAGTTTTAATTAATTACTGAGGTTTCAATTAATGCGCTTTTAGTTATTTGATTTAAGATTTTAAATAAATGTTAATTCTCATAAATAACTAAAACAGTTAATGTTGGCAACAAGTACGTTTTAGCTATAGCATTCTGATTTTAAATGGTGTATGGTACTGTGTCATCCACAAATTTCATAACATAGAAAAAGTTTTTCCACATATCATGTTAATATGAACTGACCAATCAAGACGTTTATTAAAAATAACTCCTAGGTTTCTTGCTGTTTCTTGAATTGCATATCTGGATTGATGGTAAAAAAGATGGGAAAAATTTAGGATTTCCGATCAACATAGCTTTTGATTTTTTAGCATTCAGACATAAGCCATTATTAGATGCCCAGTTGGCAATTCTTGACAAATCTAGGTTTAAATTATTTATGCAATTTATAGCCTCGGTTGGCTCACAACTAATGTACAGCTGTACGTCATCCGCATACATTTGCACTTCACAATGTTTGATTTGCGAAGGTAAGTCATTTGAGTATATTGCATACAATAGGAGACCAAGAATTGAGCCTTGTGGTACACCTCTCAGTACCATGGTATACCGCTTGAGATCTACCACACAAATATGAAGATATTAACTGAACAGCTATTGATGAGAAGTTACACATATATTTAAGTTTTAGACCAGGGATCGCCAAACGCATACAACCTTAGTTTTGTGCTTGTATGAGTGAGATGTAACTTTCCCTCTCTCAATGCACTGAAAGAAATTTCTGTATAATTTTCTCATACTTATTTATGAGCAATTAGAACATAGAAATAAAATAGAACAAAATAGAAAATAATTTAAAAATGAGATTTCGAAAGAAAAACTCATTTTAGAATTCTTGGCAAAGTTGCAGTTAAAAATTTAAATTTTATTGTGCTATTCAGCATGGCGATAAAGGTATATATAATTAAACTCGGTTCATAGATGGCAAAACACAACGATTGTCCTTTTTGCAACAAAAATAACCTATTTTCGTTTATCGAAAAAAAATTCATTAAACGGGAAATCGAATTCCCATTATTCGTCAAACATTTCGTTCAGTGTAACGCTAGCAACATCCGTCGACACAACCTCATCGAACGAATGCTCAAGCGAGACTGAATAAATTTGTTTGTTTTTATTCAATGTGTGAGTTGCACGAGTGCATAGAAATGCCGATCTCTGTTTTAGACAAAGAATAGAATGTTCCACGGTGCGAATGCCTTAGAATGGTCAAGTAAAACAAGAAAAGATATTTTCTTGGTATCCATTTCGCCCCTTATTTTCTCGGATACATCAGTAAATGTAGTAAGACAACTATGCTTAGGTCTGAAACCAGATTGCCGGTCAGTGAGTAAAGAATTGTCATATAGGTATTTACTCATCTGTGTGTGCACCAAACGCTCAAAAATCTATCTAATTATATATTTAAAATACTATTAATTGAAAACATAATTTGCAGATGCTGTTGACACAAAATGGTTTAATCTTTTTAAGATCTGTAAAAAAAATATTTATAACTAAATCAAATTGAGTTAAAAAAAAATGTTTTGTGCCCGAGCTGGGATTCGATAATAGTACCTCAGTCACATATATAATTATGTGTGGGGTTATATATGACAATATATAATAACATATTAAAATATTATTAATCCCAAGTTGCAGTAAACATAACTTTCAGGTGCTGTTGGCAGAAAATGAGTTAATTTTCTTAAGACCTGTAAAACAAATATTTACAAGTAAATTAAATTGAGTTAAAAAATTTTAAAAAAAATTTGGGACTCAATAGTAGGGTCTCTCAGGTTATATGTGACTACATATAATTATATATTAAACACATAGAAAATATTACTGACGTGGGACCATATATAATCATATCTCAAATTATATTGTTAATCTTGCACCATATATGGAATCATACGTAATTATATCTTATAGCATTTCATATAATATATAATCATATATAAAAATATCTTACACCATACAACCAACAAATTTTTATAAGAGGACATGCATTATTATATCTCAAAATATATGGCTTATATGCCACCATAAGTTATCATATATTATGCTATATATTATCATTTATAATTATATATGACAATATATCCGTCATATCTCATTATATATGGCATATATGGTTCATATCCAATTTATAGAAGACAATATATAAAAATATATGGTTATATAAGGTACCACATAAGAAACATATAATTATATATGGCTATTCATGACGATATATATACTCACATATTATAAGATAAAACAAGATATTACTATATATGACTATATATACATTTTTTTCGTCGGGCAGTAAAAACAGAAAAAAATTAATAACTGTAAAGAGAAATCCAAAAAAATATTTCCGCCCAGCCAGGATTTGAACACGCAACCTTCTGATTGCTGTGCTAGTACGATTTCATGCAAACCCCTACCAAAATATTAATTACTTATCATCCATGAAAAAGATATATACATACATATATATTTATTGCAGCTTTGGATGTTGTTTTAAAAAACCTTCCTAAAGGAGAACTTCTGTGTAAAGTAATGAAGGAAGTGATTTATTTAGAAGTTGTTCCAATTATTTTTGCTGGGATTTTTAATACTTTTTTTGTTGTTTTTAATCCGTGAAAAAAATAATTTAATGCTTTACAAACTGTTAAAATTAAATTCATTAAACTATGGATATTTCAGGGTGGCCTAATATAAAAGACCAGTATATATCACAGTTGTTTCAATTAATTGTTTTTTATACTGCTGGAAAATGGTTGTGAAATAGGTTTTTAATAGATAAAAAAACCTACCAAAAATCCCTTGAAGGCCTACCTACATCAACAGATATTGCTTCAACATAAAATATTTCATACACAGAGAAAACAGATTCGTGCTTACAACCGAATTTGTTGCCAATCGAATGGTTCGGTTGCCGTAACCGAATTTTTCAGTTGAGACAACTGAATATCAATGAAGTGAATAGTCATTTGATAATGGCAACAGAATTTCTATTGCCTCAACAATAATTCGGTAGTCACAACTGAAAAATTCTGTTATCACAACCGAAGCATTCGATTGGCAATGAATTCGGTTGTAAGCACGAATCTGTTTTCTGGGTGTAGTTCAACACAATTAAAAAATGCAATTAGTAAAAGATCAAAAGGGTTTGTTGCTTAAGTCTTTTGTTTTTGAATAAACTTACTAGAGCTGGAAAATTCGTTTACTTTTTAATACTCGATATTTTTATTTCGCATACTCGATGCTTTTAACGGTTTTTAGTTTAAATTTTTTTTTTTTAATTTTTTAATAAAATTCTGTGAAAATATTTACGTTTGTTCAATATTCTTAAACTTGTTTACCGACTATTCAACATGTTTTCATAATTTGTTTTAACATATGTATGTATACCTTTAAACAAGGTTGGTCAGCGTTATCGTTATAATACCGTTATCGCTAAAATACTGTTTCAAATTGATTACCGTTACCAATACCTCTAAATTTTTTCCGAATACCGTTATCGTTATCGATAGCCTTATTTTTTATAGATAGTTACCGGTATCTTACCGGTATTTATTAATTTATATAAAAATGCTAATTTTTTAAAATTTATGGATAATAATTTTAGTTACTAAAACTAACAGCATTGAATTTAAAGCTTATAATCTGTATTTTTAACACGTAAAATGAAATATATGTTAAATTTAAACTTTTTTTAACATTATTTATAATAACGGTACGTACCGGTATTGCTGTTTCGATAACGTTATACGGTTACCGAAACAGTTTTAAATACCGTTACCTTCGGCGTTACCGAAACAAAAGAAATTCGATACCGTTGCCCTTACAGTTATTCATTTCGGTAATCAACCTTGCCTTTGAATATTTGACTTTTGATTTTTTTTAGCAGAGTTATATTTTTGTAATAAATATTTCAGCGAAGTTACATTCTTACGGTAAATAATTTAGCGGAGTCACATTTTTAAATCTTATTTCCGTCCAAAATAAAACCCTGAAATTATCGAGTAGTAGTTTTAAATATCGCGTACCTAAAAAAACGACATACTCTATATCCACTACTTATATTTTTACCAGCACTAGAACTTACTGCAAGTAAAGGGTTCAGTTTCCGATCAAAAAATATCTTTAAAGAATTAGCACAATTTTAATTAGAACAATATAATTATAACCGATTGTGAGTTTGTACAATATTTAAACCAGTCAGTTAATCCAAGTGTGTTTGTTTGTATTTCTTTCTTCCCAATTTCATTTAACTAAATATGTTACTCTGCTCTAATAGTGTCAAGTAAACATGTTTTATCTTTCTTTTCATTAAAATGGTCATCCATATATAATATTGATTTTGTTAAAAGATTCAAGCCAATTAAAAAATTAATTTTTCTTTTTCTATTTATCAAAAAAAAACACTGGCTGCTAATGAAGAATGAAAAGAAAAAATGTATTGAAAAATAAAACTAAGAACCGTAAAAATAGATACACAAGTGTTTTACTTATGTATGTCGCAGCTTTTTTTTTCATAACAAAAACCACTATTGAGGTAAAAACTGTGTCAACAATACATGTGAACGTATGAAGATACGAATGATTGTACATATGTAGAGATACATTTAATAATGTTGTATGTAGCTGTTTAGGAATGATGATGGCAATAACAAACAAAGCGACGACAATAGCAACAAGTTTCTAAACACCAATGACAATTGTAATCATGCGTGCGAACAATTTTTTGCCTTATGAAAAAAAGATGGGACATGCTGAAAAAAAGAAATAAGTAAAATAGAAGAAAAAAATTGGAAAAGAAGATAAAAATTTAAATGAAAGAAATTCCAGCCTGAAATTGCCGACGATTCAAAAAATATTTTATTGGCAAAGCATGAATTTTGTGTAAAACCAGTGTTTTTCTAGTAATACTGTAAATCAGGGGTGGCAAAACTTTTTTCGTTGCGTGCCAAAAACAGACACATTTTTTTGTAAAAATTTGTGGCGTGCCACCTTAAGTATATTTCTTTTTTAAAACTTTTAAAATAAGAAACATTTTCGTTAACAACTTTTATCATTTTTTCGTGCAATTGTTATCGAAACAAATTTTTCGCATTCGTAAATCTTGCAGGTATTGTAATAAAAACTCCTCATATAAATTCTACTTTTTCTATTTTTCTTTTATTTATAATTAAACTGATAGAAATAAATAGTTATAAATAGCAGAAAAATTAGTTGAAAGTTAGTTAAAAAGAATCCTACATCAATGTCTATTAAAATCAGTATCAGAATATATTTGCGAAATATTAGTACAAGAAACAGTGGGAAACATTGATATTAGAAGGTTAGATTGTTAATTACATTCAAAAAGCAATCCAAGAAAAATTTCGAAATATAAAACTTTTTATGGTGGTTTAAATCTGCTAATATTCAACAACGTTTAATAAAACTTCAGATATTTGAGCTCGAGGTCAATGATTTTATTACAAATATTCTCCTTATAAATCAACATTTCGATATTCTTTGAATATCATCCTCAGGATTCTTCCAGTGAATGTTTACATAACCAAACTTTAAGGTATAGTTGTGTATGCATAGTCATCTGTTACAGTGCAGTAATATTATCCTTATAATATTTATAATAAAATAACTGACCGAGAGCACAAATATCTGAAGTTTTATTAACAATTGAAAAGGTCGAATAAATAACTATTCAACAATATTTTTTTATTTTATCAGAGTAAATTGTCATTTTCAATTAACTAAAATACATCTAAAATTTTGTAAATTTAACAGATTTTGTCTTGGTGTTTTTACTTTACTAATATTTAGCAAACAGGTTCAATCGATTCGAGCATATTTTCTTCAGGGCCCTTTCGAATCCATTTTTGGTAACTTTAGCAAAAAAAAAACTTTTCTGTCCCTTTTTAATTTCTCCAATTCTAGAGCCTTTTCCCATTGAAATATTTAAAATACTATCAATCTATTCGTAGAAGGCTAAAAAAAATTTAATAACTTCTTTTGATTTTTTAATGAATTTATCGCAGAAAAGTTTCGATACTTTTGATCCGAAATACTTTCGAAAGAATAAATTTTTGAGTTATTAACCATAATTGTGAAAACAAAGAATAATTTTAAGACGCTTTTTTAATCATATTGAAAGAAAATTTTTAGCATTTGCGGTTTAAAGCATTATAGCAGCGACATTTGACATATTATTGCGCTGGTCTTCCAACATAAATTAATTTTTTTACAACATTCAACAAACTTCGGGTGCCACCAAAAATCCGCTCGCGTGCCACTACTGGCACGCGTGTCATAGTTTTGCCAGCCCTGCTCTAAATACTCATATGTAGTACTTTGCCAGTACTGTTTTTACAAATTTTACAACTCTTATTTTTTTTTTAACATATTTTACTATTATTTTTGAAAGAAAATTTTAGAAGTCCATCGCAATGACAGAGTGTGTACACTGAGAGAATTATCTGCATGATATTAATGAATTTTTGCATTAAGCTAACGAAGTTGCACTGGAACTCGTCCATTGAAACTTTTCATGGAATTAATGGAATTTTTCATAAAATATTGTGAAAAATTTCATTATATTTATTAAAAGTTTCATAGACTCTTTGAAAAAGTTTCATTAAAACTAGATTCGTGAAATATATGAAGCTTTTTCATAAAGTTTAAGAATTTTTTCACTTACTTTGTGAAGAAAACTTCATTAGTTTACTGAAAAACTCCATTAAAACTCGTCCAGCAAAATTCTCTCTGTGTAGTACTCCATAGTTGAATGTACCAAAATAAAGATGAGAGAGAGATTATACAAAAAAACATATAAGTGGGAAGGAGAAGGAAACAAAATCCACTCTGCAGCACAGGTTACTCCATTATTACCAACGGACCTTAATTTAAAACGTTTTTTTCGAATTTGATATAGTTTATTTACAACAATTTTTTGCCTGTTTAGCCTTGGCATACTTAAAGATTACTCCAACAAATCGTTTTTTGGTTGCCGTATTTGGTAATACCAAACGCCATGTTGGAAATTTAAGGGGTAAAATATTGAGAAATATATCGGCATTTTTTGGTACTTTTTTGTTCTGAAGCATGTCGAAAACTCACAAAATTCTAAATAAAAACGGCATAACATGATTGTATTCGACAAAATCTGAAGTTTGATATCAATAATGCCTATGTTCTGCTCAAGGCAATAAAGTTGTTCAAAAAAGTTTTAAAGGGCTTCGCAAAAATTTTTATAAAATACGCACTAGCATGAATATAGAAAAAGGGAAAAATACATTTTCGTTTCAATTTAATAGGTTTGTATGAATACATTTCAATTTTATCGTTTTTTTAAATAAAAAACTTATTACTAGTATTTGCTGTAAGAAATTTTTGAGTTAAAAACTACTAAAATTTCCCCGTAATTTGTTTACTAATTTTTACTATTTTTTTTTTTTTTTTGTACTCGAACGGATTTTTGTGTAAAAATGGTAAAACTGGACACTTAAGTGTCTATTCCTACGAAAAGTCTCTTAGTTGTGATTGCATTTCCCTTGTGTTTGTTGTTGCAAAGTCATAATAAATTATATTTATTCTAATTTTTGTTTGGAAACTTCAAAAAAATTATGACCTGGTATCGCACAGTCATAACATTGACAAATAAAAATGGAATTTTTTGGATTTTATTGTTGTTTTGTATAGAAAGACGTGACCTTCAGTCTTTAAAATAGTCTTAGGACAGTCAAAGCGAATCCCAAGTAGGAATAGGCACCTTAATATCTTTATATTTGAGTATGGAAGTCATAACAGACCACACTACATATAACATATACACTCAAAATAATGCGTCTATTGGCTGGCCAGACAAATTTGTTACTTCAACGAAATTTGTTCCTGTTTTTTGGCTTAAAATAAAATTTATTGATTTTAGCATTTTTTTGTTAAATTTAACAAATCTAAATGTAAGTAAAAATTTTGTAAACCGACAGTTTCATCTGTAATTATACTGAGTCGTAGAATTTATCCAAATTTAGGGTCTCGGAACCCTCCATATCATGTGAGGGCATATAAGGGCACTCCGATGGAGCAAACATTTTGTCCGTTTTGCTTTATCTCGCTTAGATTTCGCCAAGGTCCATTTTTGAATAGAGATAACCCCTTTCGCTGGAGTATTGTACGGTTAGGGTAGTCGAAATTTTCATCAATATTGCTTTATCTCTCTTAGGTTTCGAGATATGGGCCATTTTAAAAAATCGGGAGGGAAAGAAATAGCGCCATATTTAAAACTTCGGATACATTGGTGGCGCCATCTACCGGGTAATAACAGTAACATGAAAATATTATATTTTAACAAAAATTTTTGTAAAATTTAACGAATGGGTTCTTAAAAGTTAGTTTTAAATAACTTTGAAAATGAACACTCAAAATTAGTTAAAGTACTGAAGATTTTTAGTATTGTGTTAAGTAAAGATAACTAAAATCTTTGCTTAAATCAGTGTTTCAACTAAAAATTTCTTAAAATTTCTACATTAAAAACTAATCAACAGTAATAACAGTACCAGTGAATTTCCCTCATGCCTTTATGGCCAAAATTCCTTTATAAAAATACCACATTTATATATAGTTCCATTGAATAAAATGCCAAAAAAATTAATAAAAAATAGAAAATAGGCACATTTTACCCCATAAATCCTTGAGGTAGTCGAAAATTCTGCAACATATATTTTTAGAATTGAACTAATAAACTTGGAATACATTCTTCCTAAATTTTAAATGGTCATACTAATAGGTGACAGTATAAGTTCCACATCCCAGTGTAGAAAATTATTACCCATTATTGGTAATGCCTAGGGTTTGGGATTTCCGGACTTTTTTATTTCCCGGGAAACGGGAATGAAAAAATTTGATTCCCAGGATTCCCGGGAATCCCGGGAAATGTTTTTAAACAGTATTGTTAATGAAAACCGCCTATATAAATAATTTCTGTTTAAAAAAACACTATTTCAGTACAAATGCAGTCTGTGTAGTGAGAAATCAAAGTAAAAAATATCAGAATGTTGAACATTTGATTTCACATAAATTAATCGCAGCACTGCCAAATAAATTGCATTATTCCAGCAGAAAGCACCTACTACTGGACTGTCGGAAACAAACCGTTTCATCACACTTGGCCCATTAGATATGGTGGCCACAATGTTATTTTCCAAAGACAATTAAAACTCTTCTAGTTTTATTTCTACAATTCTTCTTATTTCATCAGTATTACATATTCCTGATATATAAACCAACCCCAGGTTATAAAATGAATTATTTCCGATTATACATATGTTCAAATATCTCTTTTGTGATATTCTTGTCCATTCATCTAAGATTATAGTAAATCTCCTATTGTTAGAAATATTGCTCAATATTTCTTTTATCATGATATCTTTTACATGATTGTAGTAATTTAATATAATGTTCTTTACATCGGTTTCTTTTTTTGCAATGCCAGGTTTTTATTATAAAGACTTTCTCGAATAAACGAAGATCTAGTTATGGTGCGGATTGACTGCGGCTAATTTGGATACCATTTTAGGAAATATTTGCCCTACCATAAAACCTTTAATGCCTATTCAGCTTACACTTTTTTTTTCGGGTACTTTGCTAATTTTAGCTTGTTGTTGTTTTCTTCAAGAGAAGTGGCATGACTATCAATTATTTTTTTTTTTTTTGTGAACCAAATTTAGATGTCGGATAACCAAATTTAGATACCACCGTTAACCATTAGTCTTTTCTTTTCACATTTATTAATGAAAACGTTACTTATAAAATTATTGACCCTTAATATAAAGGAGTATTTTAAATTTAAAGTCGACTTTATTTTTAATCAAACTGTTGTGTTCATTTTGTGTATGAAAACCTTAGAAAAATATTTATATTTTCAAATATTTTGATTGGTCGAAAATAAATTAACCAATCAGAATGCTCCAAAAATAAACCAAGTCTAGGTATACTGCCACCCAATATTTTAATTAAAGTCGACTTTACCTAAATTATACATTTGAAAAATTTAGATAGTAAGGCGATTATTTGTAAAAAACAAAGCTTTTTTTATATATTTCTTTTAAACATTTTACCAAGTTTTTAGGCTTTACTACTTAAATTTTGAATAAGTTATGCGAAAAATCTTTATTAGTTGAAATGCTCCTAATTACTTGGCAAAGATTTTATTTGTGTGTCAAATAAAAAGTGTGCGGCTAAAAACCCTGAAAATTACCGCCCGATCACAATATGCTTTCTAAGGCGATGGAGAATATGGTTAAATACCATCTTGTGAATTATCTAGAGTCTAACTCACTTCTTAATCGGCTTCGGAAAAACCTGTTAGCGTTCCTCTCAAATTTTCTGAGTAGATACATCCACCGTTTAGGTGAGAGCAACGTGGTTGCTGTGGATATATCAAAAGCTTTTGATCGTGTAAGGTACGGGGCGCTTGTATCAAAGCTTATTGCTTTTGGTGTGGGTAATGTTTTTGGTCGTTTTATTTCGAGCTTCCTCAGAGATCGCACTATTCGTGTTGTTATAGATGGGGTCTCAGCCGACGAGTTTTAACTGAGTCCACATGGTTCCGTTCTTTCTCCTCACCTATTTCTTATCGGTCTCATATAACTTCTTGGTCAAACATTCAACCCTATCTACTCCTTCGCTGATGACAGAAAC
This sequence comes from Leucophora obtusa, assembly GCA_949987735.1. Taxonomy (NCBI): domain Eukaryota; kingdom Metazoa; phylum Arthropoda; class Insecta; order Diptera; family Anthomyiidae; genus Leucophora; species Leucophora obtusa. The sequence goes on along the minus strand of OX465299.1, from coordinate 94,394,703 downwards.
ATTTGTCATTTATTTTCCCTGACTAGTAGGCCAAACTTTGGGGAGAGTTGGGCAAAAGGCAGATTATGAATGACACACTCAAACGTGACTTTCTACAATCTCTGAGTCAGGTCGTGCCAATTTATTTCTAATTTATTTCTCAAATCTTTATTTTTTATAAAGTCTATGGATAACAATAATACTTACACTCATAAAAAAAGTTAATTCAAATAATTCATGTATTTGCGCCAGCACAATTTTGACCTATTTGTACTGGATTTTTTTTATTGGTGTACAGACTACTCGCTAAAAATAAAATTAGAAAATTAATACAAATTATTTAAGAAAAGTTTAAACATATCTTTTGAATAACTAAAGTCTAAAACAGTATTATTCTCTAATTTATTAAAATTTTTAAGCAATTGTGGATTGATGTTACACTTGATGTTGATCTAACAGCTTTTTCTGAAAAAATTGAAAAGTACGAATTCTAATGTCAGAGGTCCACAACTCAGGTTTAAACAGATTTTCATACAATTCAGCTGAAATTCCAAGTTTAAAATTAACAAATTTTAAATCAGACAGCGAAGCATCTTTTTTTACAAGTTTATAACATGTCATGCGGGACTTAGCAATATTAAGATGTTTTGCCACATATGTAGAATGTTTTCTTCTGAAACTGTTGGCTCAAATGACGACAAGTGGATCCGTTTCATTTTTTGTACCACATCCAATGCAGAATTATCACTATCACCAGTTATGAAATTATGTTTTTTAGGCTTTTTCTTCCTATTTGTAACATTACTCCAATTTGATGAACTTTGAGCATCAATTACGTCATTTAGATCAAAAACCTCCAAATTGGCAATACTGTTACTAACAGATCCAGATTTTAAATTACAAAGGCCTTTGAGTTAACAGGTACTTTAATTAAATCAGAAACTTTAACAGCAGAAGCAAAGAGTATACATATAGAGAGAGACGATCCTTCCTATGCAGTGTTGCCATTTCAGTGCTTTTCGGGTATTTTTTGGTGCTTTTTTCCTTCTCGTACCCGGTGATTTTTTACAAATACCCGTTTTAAAAATGCGGGTATTTTCAGTGCTTTTTCAAATTTCTGGCAGTGCTTTTAGTGCTTTTTGTACAGTTTATATTTTTGGTATTTGTTCGCGTTTTTTAAATTTTTCTTCAATTTTCTGTCAAAGTTGAAAAAATAATACGAACTATACAAAAAATACATTTTTTCCAGTGTTTGTAGTACAATTTTAAATAGCAACTTCGTTATATTTAAACTTCAAAATTTTTAAATATTAGTTTGGTGCTTTTTACCCCCTTTTTTAGTTATTTTTGAACCTTTTTTTCACCATTTTACAAAACTGAAATGTGTTTTTAAATTCTGGACTTAAATTTTTCAAAAAATTAACATCGTGCTTTTTTACCACATTTTTGGTAAATTTTTACCCTTTTTACCCGTTGATAAAAAAAATATTAAACCTAATGTGTGGTGGAGACACCAAATTATTTTAAAATTTTATTGAGTATTTTATTTCATTTGTAGACACTACATTACGTTTTTTTCAATTCCTAGCGCTTTTCATGTTAAATTTTGTGTTTTTCGGCCAAAAATGCTAACAGTGAACACAGTAAATTAAATTATGACGCATTAGGAAATTATTTCGTTGCCCTTAAAATAGTATTTCCAATTATTCGACATAGGCGGTTAACCGGTTAATGCATTATTCGAAAAATCACTAAAATTGATTAACCGGTTATTCGGGTCGGTTAATCGAGAAAATTGGCGGTTAATCGGTTAATCGTTTAATGCAAAATTAATGTATTTCCTTAACTTTTTATCAATTAAAACACACTTTTCATTAAATATTAACGTTACATGCATATAAACACGATGTATTTAATAAAAAAGTTTTCATATTCTAAGGTTGAAAAGTCTTGAAATCTGAGATTTTTTAAAAAAGGTCTGTAAAAGTGTTGCTAAATCTACTAAAATTTCGTTGAAGATGGCAGAAAGAACTGCTGAAACTAGCAAAATATTAGTAAGTTAAGAACAGCAAATCTAAAACTGTTACATATCTAATACTTAACGTAGATTTTTTGTTCATAAAAAATTTTTTAATCAATACTGACACAATAAAATTTAATATTGCATTTAAAGAAATGCTATACCTAAAGTTTTTAAATTATTATAAGATTTTTCCTACACCTATGAAATTTTCATTAAGGCATCGCTAAAAAAATTTGAGTTCTCTTTGAGATTAATTTCAGTTAATTGAGAATACCAGTTTATTTTTTGTTGTACCTATCTTTTTCGTTACTAAGGGACATTAACAGTAAAAAAATAAACTAAAGCTTCATAATTTTTATGAATCTCTTTTTAATAAAACTTTTTTGCATGTATGACATTTTTAATAAATAATATGAAAGTTTCATAAAATTTTATGAAAAATTGGATCAATTCTATTAAAAGTTTTAATAGACGAATTCTAGTGAAACTTAATTGAATCAGTGTATAAATTCATCAATAGCATATAGACAATTCTCTGAGTGTGCAGATACAGAAGTCAAATTCTATATAAATTAAAATTTTTTAATTATAATTTTTTGTTAACTTTAGGTTATTTGTTTTAATTCGAATTTAAATTCATTGAAACGGGTTCGGGTTCCATGTTGCTCTGGTGGAACATGTTTTAGAATTGATGTGGTTTTGAACCGATTATACACACTTTCTTAGGAAAAATAAGAAAAGTTAGAGTTCTTACAGAATTAACATGTTAATTGTGTGACAGAGTTTTAAAACAAATGCAGCCTTGTCGTTAAGGATATGGAGATATAATTTAAATTAGTTTTAATTTTTAAAAGAATTGAAACAGTAATGCAAAATTGTTTATTGCTTGTTTTGAGAAGTTTTAAAAAACACCTTCATTTTGGCCTTTTGCTATGTTCTTAAGGCTTTTTTACAAATAGAAACTTTGATATTTTTTTTTAAACATTTGCGCTAAATTTTATTAAAAATTGGGATTCTCTCAAAACATATGACGTGTCTCGATGGTGCAATGTCGACTTGCTTGCGGTTGCTCGAAAAAGGTATTTAAAGACTTAAGGACCTATTTCACACGATTTTTAAAGAATTTGATGCTATTTTAGTTAGTATTTGTTTTTTTTCTAAGCTTTTCTTGTAATTTTTTATCGAAGATTAAGAGAATTGTGAAGTTTTGTGAAAAAAATTAAGGAAAAATTCCATATTAAAAATGTAACCGGTTAATCGACCAATTTTAACCGATTATTCGGGTCGAATAATTATTTGAGTTTTAAATTATTTGTTTCGACATTAACCGAAATAGAGGCGATTAATCGAGGAATCTGTTAATCGATTAAGCGAATTGGAAACACTACCTTAAAAGCATCTAATTTCCCCGCAATTCCCCTGTATTATAGTTGGAATTTTTCCTTACTTTACGCTCTTTGATTTTACACAAGCAAAATGTGTTATTTTGCTTGTGCCAGAGTTCGCGAACAAATAAAAAGAGAGCCGATTGAGCGAGACAAGGGGGGATCGATACCCACTAGTAACACTCGGTTTTCAAGTAGAGCACATCCGTTTGTAGTCAATTGTCCAGTGGATCGCACAGCGCATTACAGAGAGAATTCGTTTATCAGTCACACAACCTGTATAAATATGTAATAAACTTTCTGCAGAAGTTTTCCCTGTTACTTACAGTGTAGAGAAACTCAAATGAAATATTCAAAAACACTACTCCCTCTTTCCTCCTCCCCATAACCTATTTCCCTAATACCAACACAAATACCAAATATAAAATAATAGGTTTTAATTTATGTTCTACATCCAGTTCTTTTCGTACCGAGTTTAACCTTAAAGCAATAGGTTCTTTTCCTCCAACCTAGAACAGGTTGCTTTAGAACCGGTTCTAGAACATGTTATAGAAATTATTCAGGGACAATACCTTACCTTTTTTAAATTAAAACCGAAAAAATAATAAAGGTTTATATTTATACACGATATTTCTTTTTCAGGCTTAAATGATTTACTAAAGCCATCCTTTTATTAATCTCTCATTAAAAAATAGATAAATATTCACTTCTGATTACCGAATCCATCGTTTACTAAATTTGTACTTCACTTACGACGTATGTAGGAAAAAAGAGAAAATAAACAAACCGAAAATTAATTTACAGTTAGAGTGTGTTTATGAATCAGGATTTCTGATAACTCTTTATTATTGTAAACGAAAAGTGTTCTTTAACTGCAGCAATCATAAAAAACCAAATATATTTTTTTATGAAAACTGACAATATTTTTTAAAAACTCAACAAAATTTTGTATTTTTTAAATAACATCAAAAATAACTCTTTACTGTAAAACACTGTTTTGGTAATTGCTTATTATAATATTAAATATAACTGCTTTGAGCAAATGTTACAAAATACAGTACTTTTCGTTTGTTGTTTTCTAAATAACTGTCATAATAGTTGATTTCTAATTTTACATTTAACTTTAGTTACAGATAAAAACAACAACTACTAATTATTACAGAAACAACTTTCATGTAATAACAGTCAAACTATTTTAAGTGTATGACACACATATTGAATTCATTGATGAAAACGCCAAATTTATTTAAAAAAAAAAATTCTTTTTTAGAGCTGGTAGTAGTTAAAAATTTGTCATTTTCATCAATGAATTTAACATATGCATATCATAGAAAAGAACCGATGCCGTTGTAATTTTTACAAATTTTCAGTGTAGTTGCGTCAAGTTTCTATGTGTTGTTGTATTTGTATTGTTTTAGTTTCTTATTTTGAATTAATAGAAAAAAGTCATGATCAAAAAAGTCGATGATCTTTTTTTGCAAGGAATATTTCAATTACCTATGTTGTTGCGGCCCTATGCTCCTTGCAGGAGTAAAAGGAACAAATATATATATATATATATATATTTCAATTACCTAGAAACTTGTATATTAATAAACTTCACCTGAAAGAAAATACAATGTAAGTATATCGTAGAACTACTTTGTTTTTACATATCCAGTTCATTGTTTGTGGTAACAAGCAATAACAGCCTATGTCAAAAATAACAGTTTTGAGAGTTTTTTAATAAAATTACATAAATTTTTTTTAAACAGAAATTTTTATAAGTTTCGAAAATACAATAATTTGGAAAAAACTATCAGTCGCTCATAATCATAAGTTCGAAGACATACATTCATTTACAAAAATTGGATTTTTTTGGTTTAAACGTTTATACTTTTTGCTATTGTAGGAAATCTTGTAAGACGATTTAAACTAAACTATTGACACTAGAGATATGTAGCTTTGTAATGCTGCCTACACGCGAAGCAACATTCGTCAGAACATGGGCATGTTCTACTCAATTTTCTATCATCTGTATCAATGTTTCATGTTGAAATTGGTCAACTGTGGCATCGTCTCTATTAAAAAATGTAAACAAAAATGAAACACATGTTTCAACGTATGTTGATTCGTTTTGTAGCCAGCAAAGGGATATACATTAGGGTCGGCCGATTTGTAAGGACAAAAATTTGTCGATATTGTGCCATCGATTTTTCGATAGCTTTTGGCATGAGGAAAAAAAAGTTACACTACGATATATCAAAAAAATCATTTTCGAGGCGCCAAATTTCAATTCAAAAATCAATTTTTTATACCAAAATTCGTTCAAAATTATTTTTTTTAGAAAAACTGATATCACCATCGCCTTTAACGTACATTTTTACCTTGGATAGGTTATATTTAAAAAATCTGAAATCGGCGAATTTTTTTTAACATACCTACACTCAAAAAAAAAGTCAGTAAAGTCAGCAAAAAATGTTGCTGTGTCAGCAAATTTTTAGTCAGGAGCGTGCTTGCAAAAAAGTTGGTAATTTCAGCAAAAGGTTTGCTGAAAATCAGCGAGCTGATTTTTACCAAAAAAATAGTAATCATCAGCAAAAGTTTTTCTAACATTTAGTCGACTGCAAATGAAAAAAATCCTTGCTAAAATCACTAAACTTTTTGCTGAATATTAGTAGACTGAAAATAACTCAAAAAACTTGTAGCAAAATTTTACTTTAGTTAATTTATTTGCTGAAACTTTAAATATAGAATATGTGTAGAGTTGTTTTTCTTTTTTGTCATTTCCGTTTCCAGGCAAGCTGCGACATCTACATCTTGTCTATCTGGTTGTCGTCCACGCTATGCATGCGGTAATCAGCACAATTTTTGTAGCAAAATAAATTAGTAAAACATTAGTTCAAAATTAGTTTAGTGCTAAAAAAATATAACTAAATTTTTTGTTGAAAAGGGAATTTCAGCAAAAAAATTGCTGACAACTAGTACACTTGATATACAAGACGTTTTACTAATTTTTCTACTAACTTATTTTTTTGAGTGTACACTAATAAAAAAAAGTCCGTAAAAATAGGTCAAAATTGTGCTGGCGCAAATACGTGTATTATTTCCTGTTATTTTAGCAGAATTTTTACCTATTTGTACTGACTTTTTAAGAGAAAAAAAAACAGAAAAATTTGTTCAATTTAATCAGAACGCGTTTAACAGACTTTTGTACTAACTTGTTTTTATGAGTGTACTTAAAATAAAAACCTTAAAAGTTAACGCGTAAAAAAATATCGATTTTGTGACAAAAACTCGTCCAGAACTTCAAAAAAAACATTTTTTTGGAAAAACTGCTATCGCCATCGTTTTTAACGTACAATTTCACCTTGGAAAGGTTATATTTAAAAAAAAATTAAATCAGCCGATTTTTTTTTATTACTAAAAAAAAACCTTAAAAATAAAAGTTGAGAAAAAGTAAAAAAATTTAAATTTGGGCGCCTCGAAAATGATTTTTTTGATATATCGTAGTGGAACTTTTTTTCCTCATGCCAAAAGCTATCGAAAAATCGATGGCACAATATCGATTGCCAAATCGACCCACCCTAATATACATAACTTGTAGACTGATAGTCTCAGAGCAGTTCAAGGACAGCTCGGAATTAAAAATTAAAATTTTTGTTTTTTAAGATTATTTTTTTATTTTTTTGTTTTTAGTTTTTTATTAATTAAAACTTTAATTTGAAGTAGACACAGAATTATTTATTATTTTTGGATTAGCCATAGTTTAGAGAAAAATAGATAATTAAAATTTTTTGAAAATACTAACCCATTCAGGAGCGATGGTCCATTAACGTTATAGTTTTAGTTCCATATTTCTTCGATACTAGGCGTAGTAAAGCGCCAAAAATAATTCTCAGCCATAGGTCCATGTCCTCAAAAGGTTTCGTTAGAAAATCTACAGTTCTAGTTTGGTCATCAAAGGGTTAAGTTAACGTAGGCTATTGTTCTCTGTTACCGTAGATAATATTGCTAGATTATTTTTGTGTTCTCTAAACATTGTGTCATGCTGTGGTTTGTTTTTGCTTTCTTTACTTTGTTTTTAGATTCGTGTTAATATTTTTTCCTCAAAATTAACGGAATTCTATTTCTTATTCTTGTTTTTATAACGTTTACATTTAGTAGCGCCCCGTTGGCATTTTAAATAAAACGTTTTGCACTTGTCCATCAGGTTTTTTTTTGTTGTTGAGTTTGTTGTTATAAATACTTTTCTTAACATTGTTGCTGTGAGTTCTTCTAACCATTTTGATATTTTAATGATGATTTTTGTATTTAGACCAAGTTACAAAAAAAATTTTTATGGGTTTGCGTGTAAAACGTTGGAATTCGGAAATAAGTTATAAAGCATGTATTTATTAAAAAAAAATATGTATTGATGGACAGTAACCAGACTGATGGTTTAAACAAAATCTAGGTAAATGTATTTAATCATTGTATGCTCTATTTTTTAAACAATTTAATGGGGTTTTTATTTAAATGAATCAAATTAAAGACATATTTTATTAAAATTCAGAGAAATTGTAATTCCAAGAGATTTTTGTAGCAAATGTTAAGAATTAATTAACAATGTTCTGGAAATAACTGATAAATTAATTCAATTCATTCGTATGAACTGAAAAATTTTTACTCCAAAAATTTTAAAACAACTGACTAAATTTAAGAAAATGCGCACTTCATACTGTTTAAAACTTTAAATACAAATTCCAGAGCTGTAATCCAGCTATTACGGTTTTACACTAAAAAAAGTTTGTCGATAAGATCTAGGGTTTTTTGGGGAATCCTTCGCCAGTGGGGCACATACACTAATCCCATTTTCCTCCGATGTTAAAGGAGATAAAAAATTGGAAAAAATATATTTTGTGCATTTTTCAATTACTTTTCCTTGACAACCATTTCATCAAATTTATCTCATGTGAAAAGCAACTACATTTTGCAATAACTTTCTCAAATCGTGTGGTAAAAAAATATATTTTTTTCATTATGTTAGACCTATGATCCTAAACTTTCAAATAATAATAATTTGATTTTAATAAATGCTCAAAAAGTATGAAAAAACATTAATTTTATGTTAGAGGCTGTCTCTGGGGCACAATCACCCGACGGCCACAGGAGTTACAGAGTTGGTGCATCCTGCCTAAAATGCTCTATAAGATCTTTCTGTATTTTTAAAATATGTTTAATAGTAAATTAGAACAATCGTGTTCATTCTTAAATTTATATTAATATTTCAGATGTTTGTAATTTTGATGAATCATTACATACATATATTATAGTTTTAAATTATTTTTTTTTATTATAGTGCAGATTTATTGATTAAAAAGAATCACATATCTTAAAGAACTTATTCTGAATTATTTATTTCAGTCATTAAAAGATTGACTTTTCCGCATTACCAGATTTTTTTGTTGAAATTGTATCTAGCCATTTTGCCGAATATACCCCAAGTTTGGGGCAGTTACGCCGATTTGGGTTACTTTGAAAATCATTAAAAAAATTAATAGAAAATATGCAAATAATTAGAATAAAAATCCTAAAAACTAAAGCCACGATATATAGATCTTCAATTTGAAAGTAATTTTTGAAAAATAATTAGAGGTTAAGAAAGGACAGTGCTCTGAAAAAAAAGTGGCGAAGGATCCCCCTTCTACCCTACTTTAAATGACAGTTAAAAATTTGATTATTTTTAACTGTTGAAAACAGGCGTATGGCATCACCAAAAAAAATAAATTATAAAAAAATCGTTATCACTAGATGGCACTTTGATAAAAAAATTCACAATTTTCTTTTTTTATTTAAATTTAAATAATAAGAAACAACAAAGCAAAAAAACAAAGGGATATCTCAAATTTTATTATTTGAATATATTTCGTGTTTGTTTTTTCCTTATTTCGAGCAGTTTTTGAGTTTTTAAATATAGCCCAGCAAAATACTGGTAATGACACCTTATTACTATCTGCATTACCAAAAATGATATATCATTACATTTTTCATTATTTTATTATATAAAGTAATGATTCCCTAATAACAGCCTATTGTATTCAATGTTTTTAAATATAAAATAATGACTTACGCGTAATAGTGTAAATAAGTACTTTTATACATTAAATTTTATACATCTTTATTTATTATATGTAAATATAAATATGTTTTGTGTTCAAATTTTTATGACGAGTCATAAAATTACACACTAGAGAAAACTTCCCTTTTTCTGAATATATTTCCTTAAGCTAATAGTATTTGCCTAACTCCTTATTTTTAAGAATCAAGTAAGCAGTCGGATAACCACTTATAATTCAACTTTTTGTAAGCATGTTTGTAACCACTTATTATTCAGAATCTCATAACTGCTTACTTCTCATTTTTTCGTAAGCGAGCGAAAAAATAAGTTGTGCGGAGCTATGAATTTCTATTATATTACCACTTATTTGGTAATGAAAGATTTTGCTGGGAGGCTCAGCTGATGCTAAACTGATATTAAATAGTTGCTCAGGTAATACTAAATTTCAGGGCCCTCTAACGGTGAGTAGTTTAAATTTTAATTTACTATCTCTATAATTAATAGTCTCTAGTTGAAAAATAGCAAATTATAACCGTAAAATCATCTATGAAATTTTAACTACATAAAAAAGGCGTAATTCCATTTTTTGTTACTTTACAGGAGAAGGAGAAATTTAATAAGTTTTAAAAAAATCGTTAATAAGTTTTAAAAAAATCGTTAATAAGTTTTTTCCTTCTCCTGTAAAGTAACAAAAAATCGAGTTACGCCTTTTTTTTATATTAAGCCATCGATATTTAGATATAACGAATATTTTGAGCCATGTGCCCGCAGTGTATGAGTCAAATTTAAAAAGAAAAAATTCCATAATTTTTTCTGACCTTGTACTGCTCTGAGACAAGTTATGTATACAAGTTATGTATACAAGTTATGTATATCCCTATGCTGGCTACACACGAAGCAACATTCGTTGAAACATGTGTTTCATTTTTGTTTACATTTTTTAATACAGACGATGCCACAGTTGACCAATTTCAACAGGAAACATTGATACCATTTTGTTTTTATCAAAAATAAATATCACTAAAGTTCAAAATGTTTTTATTTCTCAATCGAAAACAAAAAATTTCAAATGTACTTTAAAACAAAAATATCCCTCAAGTTGAAATTCGAAAAATATCTTTAGGTATAAATATCAAAGATAAAAAAATTGATAAAAAAATAAAACTTTTTAAAACGTTTTAAAAAACGTTTTTTTTTGTTTTTCATCTTTGTACTAAGTACAAAAATATGAATAGAATTTTAAAATTTTTGTTTTATTTTTATGGTGGAGATACTATTCTGGTTTTTGGTTTCAAATCTGTGGAAAATCATATAACACCCTGGAGTGAACTGTTGAGCGGTATATGCATACAAACATATATTGCAAATATTTTTTTTTGCTAAAATGTTTGCCAATTGACCAGCATTTTGCACTAATATTATTCATTTTCGGAATGAAATCGCTGTATAAGTTTTCTAATTAAATTTTTGCACCATGAAACCTTTTTCGCATTCCGCCATTAATTCGCAAATTTTTAAGTGCAGATTTTTAAAATTTATAACCTAGGGACCATAATACCCATATCTCATACCAAAGTTTGGTAATTAGTTCGCAAAAAAAAAATTGCCAAAAAAAATTTGCAAAAAAAATTTTTTTTCCATTAATGTATTCTTTTGCAGAATATAAATTGCTGATTAGGTTTCTTAACTATTTTTTTGTATCATAAAGGCTTTTTCGCATTCCGCCAATATTTTGCAATTTTTTGAGTGCGGTTTTTTTAAATTTTTAACCTTAGGACAATAATTCCCATATCTTATGCCGAAGTTTGGTGGTTAGTATGCAAAAAGTTTCGCGAAAAAAAATTTTGCAAAAAGGAAGATTTTTCCATCAACATATTCATTTGAAGAATGTAAATCGCTGACTGAGTTTTTTAATTAATTTTTTGTACCATAAAGCTTTTTTCGCGTTCCGCCATTATTTTGCAAATTTTTAAGCGCGGTTTTTTTTTAACTCACAACCTAGGGACTATAATACCTATATCCTATACCAAAATTATCTGGTTAGATTGCAAAAACAAAAAAAATTGGGAAAAAAAAATTTTACAAAAAGGAATAGTTATGCATCAATATACATATGTATATGTATTTAACATATGTATAGCAGAATGTTAATCGCTGATTAAGTTTAAAAAATTTTGAGTGCGGTTTTTTAAAATTCATAAATTTGGGACTATGATACCCATATCTTATGCCAAAGTTTGGTAGTTCGTACGCAAAAAATTTAGCGAAAAATAAATTTTGCAAAAAGGAAAATTTCTGCATCAACATATTCGTTTGCAGAATGTAAATCGCTGACTGAGTTTTTAAATTTATTTTTTGTACCAAAAAGCTTTTTTTCGCGTTCCGCGATTTTTTTGCAATTTTTTAAGTGCGGATTTTTAAAATTCATAATCTTGGGACTATAATACCAATATTCTCATATCAAAGTTTGGTGGTTAGTTTGCAAAAAAAATTCGCAAAAAAAATTTTACAAAAAGAAAATTTTTTGCATCAGTGTATTTGTTTGCAGAATGTAAATTTCTGATAACAATTTTTAATTCATTTTTTGTACCATAAAGTTTTTTTTCGCGTTCCGCCATTAGTTTGAAATTTTTTAAGTGGGGTTCTTTAAAATCCATAATCTAGCGACTATAATACATATATCCTATACCAAAATTAGCTAGTTAGATTGCAAAAACAAAAAATCACGACAAAAAATTTTGCCAAAAGGAATAGTTTTGCATCAACATATTTGCTTGCAGAATGTTAATCGCTGATTATCATGCTTTGTAGAAGTCTTTTCGGCGGAAATTTTTATTACTTTTTAATAACGCAAAGGTTTATATCATTGGATGCAGAAATATATCTATATGAATGTTGTTTTAAGAATTTTTACAAAATTTATATGTAATTGTAATCAGAAAAAACTAAAAAAAAAACGTTTTAAAACGTTTTATTTTGTTTTTTCCTCAATACAAAAAAAACGTTTTTTTTTGTTTTTTCCTCAGTACAAAAATAAAAATAATTCTCAACTTTCCTGAAAATATCAGTACGGATATTTTTAAAATTTTGTTTTCGAATAGAAAACAAAAAATAAAAAAATTGATGAAAACAAAATATCCATCAAGAAAAATAAATTCATTTGTACACAAGTGATTTTTTTTTTATTGAGGAAAAAACAAAATAAAACGTTTTAAAAGTATTAATATCGGGTGCCTGATTGATACAGATGATAGAACATTGAGTAGAACATGCCTATGTTCTGACGACTGTTCCTTCGCGTGTAGGCAGCATTACAAAGCAACATCTCTCTAGTGTCAACCAAAATAGTTTAGTTTAAATCGTCTTACAATATTTCCTACAATAGCAAAAAGTAAAAATGGGACATATATCAATCATTGGTCGTCAAACGATTAAGCGATATTCTAATTTTATGATTTTTATTGATAATTATGACGCACGATAACGTTTGAACCAAAGAAATCCAGTTTTTTAAATATGTATGTATGTCTTGTAACTTATGATTATGAGCTACTGATAGTTTTTCCAACTTATTGTATTTTCGAAACAATTAAAATAAAAATCATAAAAACTAAAGCCAACATACATATGTAGATCTTCATTTTGAAAGTAATTTTTGAAAAATAATTAGGTGTTAAGAAATGAGAGTGCTTTGAAAAAAAGCGGCGAAGGATACCCCCTCTACCCTACTGTAAATGACAGTTAAAAATTTGATTATTTTTAATTGTTGAAAATTAGCACACAAGAAATTATAATCGTAAAATCATCTATGAAGTTTTAACTACAAAAATTTCAACCCTTTACTGCATGGCGTTACATAAGTAGATATAACGCATATTTTGAGCCTATGTGCCACCCAGTGTATGAGTCTAATTTCAAAAGAACAAATTTTATTATTTTTTGCTAATAATTAAATTTTAATATTTGATAGTTGATACTTTTGAAGTAACGTTAAATTTATAAATATAAGACTTTTTATGACAAAAAGTTTGTAATTCTTCATTCGCCCGAAAACGTAAAACGTTTTAAGTGTTTTTATGGTGTTAAAAACAGTAGTAAAAAGAAATAAACTTCTGAAAATTTCTTTATACGTATACTACTTTTTTTTAATAAGTACCCAGTCAGAAATCGCCAGTGGTACAAAAAATCAAGCACTGTCATACCACTGCGTAACCACGGTGTTAAAAATAAATGACTGGCAGAACACTCATTTGGGACGCTTTGCCAGCGTTTGCAAAAAGCGTTTTGAAAGTATTTGTTTTACAAAAATTTCGGTGGTTTATAAAAAAACCACTAGCAAAGAATTGGCTTAGAGTGATATACCAAGGTTTGCAGCCAATGCTACCAGTGGTACAAAAATGAATTCACTGTTAGACCAATGATTTTATAAAAATGGTCGACTTTGAGAAATCTATCTCGCTAACACCTCTTCAAATATAGAAAAATACAGACTTTTAAAAGAGAAATATCTTTTTCTAGCTCTGATATAATATAGCGCGAAGTTATAAAATTAAACACAAAGCAACAACGATAACAATATTCCAATTTCTTGGCGATTTCAAGGAATGATAAGGTGGATTTAGGTGGAATTGATAAAATATAGATCTCAATAAAAATATACCCCTCAATTCATAAATGCTTTGTAAAGTTATAGCAGGTTTACAAAACGTCATTTTCATACAAAATTTGTTCAATAATCCTCCTATAATTTTACAAGGCGTTCATGAATTTAGGGGATAGTATTTAAATTCAAGCTGTAACGAAGACATTACTTTAAATTCTATAAAAATAAAAAAAACAATTAAATTAAGAAGAAAATAGGTGTAAACTAAAAAAAAATACTTTTTTCGATTTTCTCGAGTTACTAGGATAATCGACCAAATTCGTTTTAATTCGATTGCCCTGTGATTTGATTGCATGGAGAAATTGTTCATCAGTCGTACTAGCCATATAAGGAATATACTCACCGGAGAAGTATTCGCTATTACTTACAGTGTAGAAAAATTCAAATCAAATATTCATAATCACTACTTGCTCTTTCCTCCTTAAGATAACCTATTTTCCTAATAGCAACACAATACACTGCATTAAATAGTAGGGGCATCCCCTGAGTATCTGTCGAACGTAGTAAAATATACATATCAAGTACAATCAAATTTATTTAAATATTTTTGTTTTTTATGTCATTTATTTCAGGATCTGTAGAACGGATTATCAAGTCTGACATAGAATTAAGTTTGTCCCTCACTCAGGGAATTATGTAGGTAAAATCAACTTCAAATGACAGTTAAAATAACGGCATTTGCAGTTAAAAAGGTGTAGACTACATTTGCATTTAAATCAACTGCAATTTGAAGTTATTTTTAACTGTTAAAAATCAACTGACAAATGTAGTAAAAACAACTACAAATGCAATTAAAACAACGTCCATGCAAATTATTGTAAAACTGTACAGATAACTGCAAATGTAGTTAAAATAACATAAATAAAAATTATTTTAAAAATTATTAATTTAATAAAAACAAATTTATATTAAATACTTTTAACTTAATTTTATTCCATAATAAATTTAAAATTGAGAAATCAAAATTTATACTTAATATCACTTTTATTGTTCACTTTATTGTTCTAGATGTCCGTCTATGAGGGATGAAATATTGTTTGGCTTCCTTTTTCTCTCCAGGTAGAAAGGGATGAGAATATAAAAGAACTGAAAGAAAATAAATAAAATATATTTTAATATTCCCGTAAATAAATTTATATTTTATATTATAAAACTTACCTTATTATTTTACGCGTCTTCACTCTGTAGCGTTGTTTTATGATTAAGACAAGAGAAAACATATTCTTCTCATATTCTTTCACTAGAAATTTCTAAACAAATGCTTCGTACACACATTCTTCTTTACTTCGTACACATACACATTTGAAAATTGAAGTATTTTTAACAACATTCAAAATAACTGCATTAAATAAATGTTACTACAATGTAGTAGTTTTTGAAGTTTGTTTAAAAAAATAACTGTCAAAAACATTAAAAACTTTTGGTCTAAGTAAATTAACTGCAATTGTAGTTAAAAAAAACTACAACCGCCTTACTACACAAATAACTGTCATGTAGTAACTGCAGAACTTTCCTGAGTACTACACTAATAGAAAAAGTCTGTAAAAATCTTAGTTAAAACTTGTAAAAATTAGCTAAAAATTACCTTGTAGAAAAAGTTTCTGAAATTAGCAGATAATTTTTGCCAAATATTAATAAGATAGTTACAGCAAAAATAAAACTGTTAAATATACAGAATTTTTGTTATATTTGAGTTAAATTTTAGTTAGTTGAAAATGACAGCTTACCCTAAAATCATCAAAAAAATTTCGCTAAATAATTAGTAGAAAGTAATTAGTAGTCACAAAAAAATTTTAATTAAAAAAATTTTTTTTTAATATTTTGTAATGCAAACAAAATCTAGCTTTCTGAAATTAACAGTTTACTACGAGTATTTGGTGATTTTAGCAGGATAGACTGCTGTATTCAACTAAATCTAATATTTTTGATGTTATTATTTTACCAAATAATAGTTAGAAAAAAATTGCTAATTTTAGCAGTTTTTCTCCGAGGTCATTTTAAACTCACTGTTAATAGCTTTTTCTGCCAATTTTACAAGTTGATTTCTATAAGTGTAAGGAATAAACTAGAGAGCGATAATTTCAAACTTCCTTGAATTCCCAGAAAAATGTCTTTGAACACCCACTGCCAGATTATAATGAAATGAAAATTTTAAAAACCGCGATTTTTCGAAAACGGTTTAATGAAATAGTTTTTCTTGCTAAAATTTGAATTCAGCACACCAAGGTTTGTAAGAAAATATTTATTGCAACAAGAAGTTTTTTATGCTGTTGTAAAATATTATTGACTAAGGTCCGATTGCTGAATGTTCACATTTGTTGTTGTTTCTCATATATAATTTAAATTTAACTGCCCAGTGTAGAAACAGTAATGACATGTCATGATTTTTTGGACTACCAGTAATGACACCGACTTACTTTTTGCTTTATTTTAAAACACATAATAATGGGTTACTAATATTGACTTATTTTTATCACTATTTCATATAAAAAGTAATTTTCTAGATTTTTTGGAAATATTTGGAAATCTAGTTTCAGACTCAATATTTTTTCAGTACTGGTAATGATATTTCTTTTTTTTAATACGTAATTTAATATTTTGGCGAGTAAGCTGACTGGTAGAGCTATATACTGGCAATCTGGAGTTCCAGATTCCATTCCCGCATAAGCAAATTTTTTTTGTCAATACTGGTAAGCAGATATGTAAGTAACGATATACTTTTTGATTTTTCGTATGCTGCTGTGTAGCCATAAGTCATTATTTTGCGCGACATCACCATACAAAGGTAATAAGAAATGTAATAATAAAAGTAACTAGTTACCATTACCAAGTATGTAGTTACATAACCACGCATCTGGTAATGATTTTCTACACTGGGTGTCGGCGAAATTTGAACTGTCAATTCAGTAATCGGGCCTTAATCATTTTTTTTTTTTGTAAATTAAAATATTCTTTTTTATTTTCGTACGAGTATTTAGTGTTTTAATCTTAATCCAGCATTTTTATTTAACGCGCATTTGACATTTTAAAATTCATAAAGCACGCATGTTGTAACTTTCCCTTTTCATAACATTTAAAATGTTTCAAAATAACAACAAATATATAATGTATCCTTAACAATGCATGTCCAAAAGGTTTAATGTTGAACTGAAAATAAATATGCAAAACGAAAGTTAAATATAATCTTGCAATTTTCTCCACAACCTCATTGATTCGAAAATGTTGTTTATATTTTTCAGTTAGTATTCGGTCAAGTTCGTTTTTTCTTACAACACTAAAACAACATAAAAAATCTTGATAATAAGAAAGGTGATGTTTGAGAAAAAAGTTACCGCCAAAATATCCATTATAAAAGTCATGTTGAGATGCACCTTAAACACACTAACATTAGTTATTAATGCTTTTGGCCAGAAAGGTGAGCAAGAAGAAGAAAAAAAAGAGAAACAAGAATCTGCGGATCATTTAAAGAATTTTAGTTTTTTTTTACTTTGGTATGCAGACAAAAGTATTCGGTCAGTTTAAAAATCAAACATTTTGCTGAAGAAAATATTTTACGGAACCTGTTTCTTTTAAATTTGATTTACATAAAAATAAAAATCACATCGAAAACATCTGAAAGTAATGAATGTATTTATAAATTTTATTTTCAAATAAATCTTTATTTTATCTATGAATATACAGCAGGTACAAAAATATATTTATTTATTGTAGCTACTAAGAACTTTAAAAAATTTTCACTTTTTTTACAGTTAAACCGTTACTATACAAAACACTGATGCATAAATCTTAAAAATCTCAAACTATTGTTAAAAGTTATAAAATAAATTACAATTAAACTAGTTTCAAGTTAATATTTTATTAAAAAAAATTTCAAATTATGGAATTCATAAAAATGTAGCATTAATGCAGTAAATCTGGTTGTTATTAAAATACAGTTAAAAATTATAAAGAAAAAAACTGATTTCAATAACATGATTTACTTACGAGGAAAGTATTCCAAGCTAAATTCTCTGATTTTTAAGAAAAATGGAGATGTGCTCAGACAGTGTTTCCATAACGGCGATTTTCTCGTCACATCTAGCGATTTTATTTCGCCCCTAGCGGTAAAAATTGTCCTGTAGCTATTAGCCAAAAATCTAGCGATTTTTTATCAGCCGTAATATAATTTATAAAAATCAGTTTTATGTTGAAAAATATTGTAAAATTCGCATATTGATATCCTTTTATTATAAAAAAAGAACTTCCTAAATGACTTTAGTAAAAAAAACTTTCTAAAAAATACACATTTCGATAAAATATGGGTAAGTAGTTTTTCACCGAAGAATGCACTCTTTTGAATATTTTCAATACTAATATTAATTCAATAAAAATCGGGATTCATTATTTGCAGCTTCATCGTAAATTTTTTTATTTACAAGTTTATAACACTTCTTATGAACATATTAAAGAAATTTTTGGGTAAAAAACTCCTTTAGGTAGCATTTTTCGACAATCTAGCGATAAAATCGTTAAATTATTGCACTGTTTATAAATCTAGTGATTTTCTAGCGATTTTTGGGTCTGATCTAGCCATTTATTTTGAAAATTTGTTGGCAACACTGTGCTCAGAAAAGAAATCTTAGAACAATATAACCAGTGTTGCCAACTCTTGAAGGCAGGAAAGCACCGTGAGTATTATGAAAACGGGTAAAAAGGTTAAAAAATTACCAAAAATGGGGTAAAAAAGCACGATATTAATTTTTTTTTAAATTAAAATCACGAATTTAAAAACACATTTTAACCTTAAAAAATCGTGTAAAAAAGGTTCAAAAAATAACCAAAAAAGGGGTAAGACAGCACCAAATTAATATTTCAAAATTTTGAAGTTTAAATGTAACGAAGTTGCTATTTAAAATTGTACTACAAACATTGTGCAAAAATGTATTTCTTGTATAGTTCGTATTATTTTTTAAATTTTGACAGAAAATTCAAGAAAAATTTAAAAAAACGAGAACAAATACCAAAAATATAAACTGTACAAAAAGCACTAAAAGCATTGCCAGAAATATGAAAAAGCACCATAAATATCCGCTTTTTTTAAACTGGTATTTGTAAAAAATCACCGGGTACGGGAAGGAAAAAAGCACCAAAAAATGCCCGAAAAGCACTGAAATGGCAACACTGAATCTAACTTTTATTGTTACTCTCCTTGGGGATTAACTGCTCCATTAGTCTTCTGAACTTCATAAAATTTTAATTTCAAACCACTTTATTGACTCTTAACTGTGTAATATTCAAAACGAATTTCTCTGATAAATATTAACACTACTAAATGGCAAAATCTACAATTTATCGGAAATTTTAAAAAACAATATATGGGTGATATCAAAAAATGTGATAAACCAGCTAATTTCTAATACATGGATTACATTTGAGTTATATATTTCGATATATATCAGCGCATTGTCGCCTGTTTTACAAAATTTATAACAATCTGACCAATTTTTGGTTAATACATAGAATTTGTGACCAGTTTTATAGGCTAAATGTAAACTCCGTAACCAGTAACTTGTAAGGTTTTTTTAACTTTAATAGCTTATATATTAATAACCAATGAAGGTAAAGACTAACTGTAAGAATTTTTATGAAGAGGAAAAGTAACGCTTTTAATAAAAATTAATACATTTTACAAACTTTTTAGTATAGCTACGCTAACACGCCTTCAACTCTGTAACGATTTTTCGTCATGATTCATCGAACCAAATGTCACAAAGCAACTCTATACTGCCCTTGTGAGGCCAATTTTGGAATATGGTTCCATTATCTGGGATCCTCAACAAAATGTTCGTTTGCAATTGATTGAATCCGTCCAAAAACAATTTCTGCTCTTCTGTTTGCGGAGCTTTTATTTGGGGCCTGCGGCCGAACTTCCATCCTATTCGACCAGACTGGCTCGCATCAAGTTACCTACCTTGGAAAGCCGAAGAAAAATGATGAATGTTACGTTTCTATTCAAGCTGATTAATGGTGATGTATGCTCTGAATTTCTTGTCAGTAACCTGGTGTTTAATGTCCCTCAACGTCCAACGAGATATTATAATCCGCTTTATACTCCGTTTTTCCGTCAAAACTATGCTGACGCGGATCCTATTATAAGAATGTGCAACGATTTTAATGAATTTTATAATTATATTGATTTTTCAAATAACGTTAATTGCATAAAACGTACTATCATTTTAATTCTAAACACTTAGTTCGCTTATAATATTTTCTGAAATTATGTAAGTCTTAATATTATTGTCTGTAAGGATTAATTCCATAGACTAAATTAAATTAAATAAATAAATAAAAAAAAAATGATTTTTTATAAAAATGCATACAGGAGAATTTTGCAGTTATCAATTAATTATATTGCGAAAAGTATAATGTTATTTACACTCAAATGATTGTTGGATTGTAAGTAATCATCTAGTATAACGGACTTGAAGTTTTTCTGCAGCATGTAGCATTCTCGCGATGAAAAAGGATGTCTTAAATAAGATTTGAAAAAATGTTGTAAACTCCGTTCATAATTTTTACACCAAACTATTTAACGAGTAAGAAAAACAATGGCATATTTGGATTCACCTTGTAGACATCATACGATTTTGTTTCAGAAATAAAATTCTGACAAAACGTTTCTGAAAGAAAACTAAAAAAGTAACCAAATGTAAACTCCGTTACTGTAAACTCCGTAACCAAAATTGTTTGCATGAGATTGCATTCAAAAAAATGTAGGTATATGTTTAAAATATTTTAAAATAACCATAAACAGAGGTGATTCATCTAATATTTATGCGTCAAAAGATGATTCAACTAATAATTTTGCGTCAAATCAAAAAAAGTTGCGTCAAAACAAAAAAAGTTATCGATTTCTTAAAAATGGATAAATTTTAGAAAAATCGACAAATTTTTCAAAAATCGATAAATTTTTAAAAAATTGATAAATTTTTGAAAAATCGATAAATTTTTGAAAAATCGTTAATTTTTGAAAAATTGATAAATTTCCTAAAAATCGGTAGATTTTTTAAAAATCCATAAATTTATGAAAAATCGACAAATATTGGAAAAATCCACAAAATTTTAAAAAATCGATAAATTTTTTAAAAATCGAAAAATTTTTGAAAAATCGATAAATTTCTTAAAAATTGATAAATTTTTGAAAAATCGACAAATTTTAGAAAAATTCATGGATGGTAACCGAAACGAATGCGGTTATAGTTAGGGTAACGATATTTTATGTTATTTCGGTTACGGTATTTAAGGGTAACGATATTTCATTTATTTCGATATCGGTATTTTAAGAATAACGGTATTTGAGTTATTTCGGTAACGGTATTTTAAAGATAACGGTATTGGATTATTTCGGTAACGATATTTTAAGGTTAACGGTATTTCAGTTACATCGGTAACGGTATTTTAAGGGTAACGGTAGTCAGTTATTTCGATGCATCCCGCAATATTTTTTTACAAAAAACAAACGAGATTAAAAACAGAACCAATTTATAAATTTAATGTACAAAAACAAACTCAATAACCACACTCTCAAAACAATTCCGTTGTGGCAACAGAATTTTTTCCAACCGAATGCGTTCGGTTGCTGCAACCTCGTAATTAGGTTGCCTCAACCGAATTCAGTTGTGACAGCCGATAATTCGGTTGCTGCAACCGAATTGAAATCGAATTCGGTTGCCACAACTGAATTCGGTTGGGGCAACCGAATTACGAGGTTGCAGCAACCGAATCAATTCGGTTGGCAAAAAATTCGGTTTCCACAACGGAATTGTTCTGAGAGTGCACGTGAAATTAGCAAAAGCAGAAAATTAAAAATAACGGTATCAGTATTTTAGGGATAACAATATTTCATTTGTATCGGTAACGGTATTTTAAGGGTATTGACATTTCATTTATTTCGTTATCGGTATTTTAAGGATAACGGTATTTCAGTTATTTCGGTAACGGTATTTTAAGGATAACGGTATTCCGGGTATTTCGGTAACGGTATTTTAGGGGTAACGGTAGTCAGTTGAAAGGGTTTTGAATCGATAACGGTATTTTAGCGGTATTGCCTGCCAACCCTGGAAAAATTTACAAAATTGTGTAAAATCGATAAAATTTTGAAAAATCGACAAATTTTTAAAAAATTGATAAATTTTCGAAAAATCGATAAATTTTTGAAAAATTTAACAATTTTACAAAAATCGAAAATTTTTCACAAAATCAATAAATTTTATGAAAATTGATAAATTTGTAAAAATCGATGGATTTTTATAATAATGTTTAACATATTTCGTATTATATTTATATGAAAGACCTACGGTCTTTTTCGGTCCCATGCACGGCGTTTTTTTCTCCTGGGTCTCTACACTCTCAGAACAATTCCGTTGTGGCAACGGAATTTTTTGCCAACCGAATTCAGTTGTGGAACCAAATTAGATTTCAATTCGGTTGCGACAACCGAATTCGATTTAAATTCGGTTGCAACAACCGAGTTATCGGTTGCCACAACTGAATTCGGTTGAGGCAACCGGGTTTTGACCCCTGGTGTAAATATTTTTCCCCTAGCTCTCTTAGTTTTCGAAATATTGCCGATCAAAAGTTTAGTTGAGAGATTTTCGCAAATGAAAACTGTTGTGTGTTTTCATTTACATTTCACTTACTAGAAATATTCCAAATAAAACTCCTTTTCATTCTAGGAGTTTTCGAGATAATCACAATCTAAAAATCCACAATGTGAAATACACGAAATCGATTACATTGTGTGGACTTACACGTTTTTCTAAAGGGATAAGTATTGTTTCGATTTTTCTTTGTTAATAAAAACACCAGGATGGAGTGTATCTAAAGACTCGGCACAGCCGAATTTAATCTTTAATCAGTCACCTAGGGACTTATACAAACCATCAAGCGGGCTTTAGCCCGCTTGTTGTTATATGTTTTTATCACAAAATACTTCCATTTATTTTATATATACTGATATGTACCTCAAATGAAAGGTATTTTAGTTCTCTATAGATCCCCTTAACCAAACTTTTTTATTATTTTTTTTTTATGATTTTGCATATGTTTTCGTGCAAAAAAAATTGATTCGGGATATAAAAATTTTTTAATTTTTTAATAAATTTTATGGAACGTTTTATTCTATTTATAGAATTTATAATCCATAAACATTAAATGAATTAATACAACAAAAACTCAAAATTTGAAAATAAATTTCTATAATTACAAAGGTATTAAAAATAAATAAAAGTAATAGTATCTGGAACTACAAAAATTCGGTTGGCGAAAAATTCTGTTGCAACTACGAATCTGTTTTCTGTATGTATGTGTTTCCAGCATGCGCGGCTCCAGCAATTAATATAAGGGGAAAAATCATACGCCACCGTAGACAAATACATTGAGTTGGACACTGAGGCGTATGATTTTTCCCCTTATATTAATTGCTGGAACCGCGCATGGTTTCTAGTGAGCTATAAGCTTAAAATTCTGCGTTTTGGTTCCACCTCCGATATAAATATTCGATGAGGCGTGCTTTTTGGAAATCTTTACTCTCTACTTTGGATTATGGGCTAATTCACTGGGAAGATACTCTTTAAGATTTTCGCTTAAAAACGTGGTAAAACAGCGCTCAAGATACTAAAGCTAGGAACTTAAAATTTGAAATATAGGCGACTCCTCCAGCAAAACCATTCCATATGGAATTTTTGTAAAGTTTTACAAGGAGGGTTATAAAGTGGAAATGTCTGACACTTATCGTTCTGCCCAAACTGAGAATAAATTCAAAATATAACATTTTAAGTTTGAAGTATGTATACTAGAGTGGGTAGATTTGTATGGACAAAAATTTTTTGATATTGTGCCATCGATTTTTTCACCAAAAACATTTGTTAAATTTTAAAGTATCGCATGTTAACAATTTTTTATAACTAGGGCTAGGAAGTCCATGCATTTATAATCGTCTTTTAAGTACATAACTATTAGGGTGGGTCGATTTAGCAATCGATATTTTGCCATCGATTTTTCGATAGCTTTTGGCATGAGGAAAAAAAGTTCCACTACGACATATCAAAAATATCATTTTCGAGGCGCTCAAATTTCAATTTACTAATAAATGCTAGATTAGCTCCATCTTTTTAAAACAACTAATGAAGTTGTAAACAATATAACATTACAACCTTTCCAGAAAGGTATTACTTATGAAAATCGGATAACTAGATGGTAAAAGTATATAAGTAAAATTATTATATCGATTGCTAAATCGACCTACCCTATACATTGTATACCCTGGAGTATGGAATAATCCAGTGAGAATATACTATTCAAAATTTCCGGTAAGGTCGGGTAAAAATGGGAAACGTGCTATCTCTAATATCCAGCTTAAACTGCTAGAGACATGAACTAGAAATTTGGCAGCTGGGCTGTTACTAGGGTTTATGTCCCGGGAATTCCCGGGACGGGATTCCCGGGAATCCCGCCCTTTTTTCGATCCCGCAATCCTGGGAAGTTTGTGCGGGATTTCCCGGGATTTTTTTGATTCTTTTACAGAAGTTTTAGCTATTATATATTGCAATTTTGGAAGCTAAATAAATTTAAATTTAAAGCATTGATTTGAAATTAATTTAAATAACATTTTTGAAATTAAAAAATGCGATTTAAAATTTAATAAACTGAATTAATATAAAAAAATATTATTTAGGCCAAATTGTTTTTGGAAATCTGTTGAATTTGGTTAAGTTAAACCGAAAACAAATACTCGAACTTCAGAAATTTTTTTTTTCTTTAAAATATATATACAATACTTCAATATCCGTATCTCAGTTCCAAATACCTCCAAAAAACTACACGCTGAAAAAAACGGCCTGTCCCAAAAATATTTTTGCTGGTAATATATTTATTTTTGGAGAAATTGTTAAACATATTCGCCGTGTTTTTACTAGAAACAATATATATTTGCATGCAAATATATTATGTTTGCAAGCAAATATATTATGTTTGCCTGTAAATATATAATGTTTGGATGAAATGAAATGACGCTATCGACAAACATTATATGTTTGGCAGCAAACATATAATATGTGTGTCATAAACAAATTATGTTTCCATGCAAATACTATATATAAATAATATATTTAGTTATAAAGCAATTATTAATATATGCCAAACAATAGGCATATTTATTCTACTCTCCAAATTTCTCTATATTTTAATGCAAAAACATAAAAAGTAAAATTAATACATCTACTGTTTGGCGATTATTTAATAACTAAATACATATATTATAAATCACATTGAATTTTAGATCGAATACAATAATCTAATAACTACAATCTCTTCATTAATTTTTTATTTATTTTTATTAACAAATATTAAATAAAAACTCTTATAATAAGTTAATACTTTAATATACACAATTAAATATTTTTTTTTTCTTTTTAACACAATTTTATGTTTTATTTATACTAATTTATTTTATTTTTTTACATCTTTCACAATAAAATTAATAAATAAAGGAAAAATATCACTAAATTTTCTGACTAGATGCAGTCTAGCTAAACTAAACGATTATTACCAACTACAAAAGTTATAATGGCTACATACAACTTTATATGTATCAAGAATGGAAATTCGCCGTTTTTCCAAATATATGTTAATTGTATCCACAAATATAATTCTTACTGGGAAATATATGTATAGTAACTATAAAAACAATATAATTGGAAGCAGACTGCAAATACATATATGGTAGTTTTTTAAATATACATTGATTACCTCCA
Source organism: Leucophora obtusa (assembly GCA_949987735.1). Taxonomy (NCBI): domain Eukaryota; kingdom Metazoa; phylum Arthropoda; class Insecta; order Diptera; family Anthomyiidae; genus Leucophora; species Leucophora obtusa. The sequence goes on along the minus strand of OX465299.1, from coordinate 94,368,782 downwards.
AACATATACAAAAACGTCTTTTTCCTCCGTGTAGGCATTAAAAAATTAATATTTATTATTTTCGTATTTTCAATTGAGTATTTTGAGGTTTTTTAACTTCAAATAATTTTATTTAAATTTGAACTGCTATTCCTTTATTTCAATTGTATTTTTTAAATATTATGCAGATGATTTTTCAAATTATTTTGGATTTCTTTATATGTTAATTTAAAATGCAATTATGCAAATTAAATAATTTATTTTTAAATAGTTACAGTTAAAAAACTATTTAATGAATGTTTTTCATTCAATTTGAGATCAAATATTATCACATTTTCCTTTAAATTAAGATTCAAATTAAAAGAGAGATGATAAAATTTTTACAAGCAAATTACATTGAATAACATTTTAAAAAATTCGATGAGGCCAGCTGGATAGAATACGTATTTTTGGGTCCTGCTACAAACCCATCCTCAATATTCTATACCTTTATGGGTTAATAATTAATTAATGATATATTTATATTGAATTGAAACAACTCAATTAGGCTAACATCAACGAAATTCTAACAATGTTATTTTTATCCAGCTGCTTCCTATGAAATTCAACTCTGATCGACAATTTATGAAGCTCAGATTTATGAACGACAAAGAGCCGTTAATTTTAAATGCATATTCTAATTATTTTTTAACCTACAACATAAATCCATGTTGATAGTAAACAATTAGGCATACTTATTAAATTATATTCTTCACTATATCTAGTGTGTTAAGATGAATAAATTATTATTTAATAATATTCTAGTGTCGATTTTTATAAAAATATTTAAGAGAATTTGCCTAATAATTTGTGTGAAGAATACTCTTAAACTTTTTTATAAAGTAATTCTATACGAATACTTCTGAAAATCTGCATAGAAGCAAAATCTTTGGAAATACAAATTTTTGGATTTCATATTTAAGAAATACTTAAGCAAAAAGTCTATCTTAGTTCTTACTATAAAACTGGGCCGACACAAGTTTACACCCATTAACAATTCCAACATATCCTGAAATAAGGGAAGAAAATAAAATACCCGTGTCTTTCACTTCTTCTACATCAATTAGTTTTGCCGTTCCAACTGCGAATTAATATTTAGTTAATATATTTCATTTTAAAATTAAGACGGCCTTCCATATAAATATATTAGGTAGAACAATATTCTAACTAAATATATGTAAATATATTATCTAAATAATAATTCGCGATTTAAACTGTTAAACGAATTGATATAGAAAAAGTGGAAGTCATGTATATTTTACATTTAGCCCTCCTTTCAGAATATATTAACTAGATTTTATCACGGTACAACCAAAAGATGAACTTTGACGGACGGTGTTTTAATAGAAAACGAGTTTTTCAAGTACAACATATGTCGGATTTATTTATTTTCTAACGAGCGGGAATTCCCGGGATCCCGGGAAATTCATAAAAAAATCCCGCTGTCCCGGGAAATGAAAAAGTCCGGGAAAAGAAAAACCCTAGCTGTTACCCTGTCTGTATGTATATTAAACAGATCAACTAAGACAGAGTTTTTAAACAGAAAGAGGAAAAGTGCCCCAAACCCCTTCTGCCTCAAATATAAAATATTTGTTTTCCCAGGGTATGGGCTAAATCACTGAAAATATCACTTTTGGAGGATCCCATAGAATGTGGTTAATACGGATTGAAAATGGAAAAATACTACCTTTTATCTCCCAGCTGAAACCGCTGGAGGTACGCACTTGAAAATTTGTATGTTGGCTAGAGCACCCATATGTGCAAAAGTATTATTTTTCCAGCTCCCCGCGCATTTTCGGATAGGTTGAGAATAAAAAATAAGATCTGTGCAAAAATTTGGTTTCTGTGGTGTAATCCGGCCAGGCCGGTTACATTTATGTCCTCAAAATTACCCTAAAAAAGGTTCAAGGATTTATCCATCTATGACCCTTAAAGTAGAAGTTTCTGGTGATTAAGTTATATATGTAGCTGTTGTTTACATAATCAAAGAGCAAACAGTTTCTTTAAACAAACTTTTAATACTTTCATGACCGTGAGTGGTGTTTAAAGCGGTAAACATCAAAATTTGTATCAAAACTAAATTTTGAATGTCTCTCTTTAATTTTGGAGATCTGTACATACGTATACTCTTCATCATACACTGATAGAATTTTGTGCATAATATTAATGAATTTGTTCATTAATCCACAATGAAAACTAATTGAAAAAAAAATATTTTTTTGCGACAGTTTTTTTATTTATTATTTATTTTTATTTGTACAATGTACATTAGACTGACTCACGAAAAAAAGTAAAAAAAGTGCCCCCCTCAAAATAAACCTTGGTTTGTTTCATGATGATTCCCAAAATATTTCGGGTCTTACGAGCTGGACCATTTTTAAAAAAGGTTTTTTTTTAGTTTTTGTAAAAAATTTGCATTTTAGTTGTAGACAACATTCTCAATATGGGTATCATATGAAAGGTTTTTTTGAGGCGCGTCGGTATATATAACATGTTCAAGCGCATCCAGACATGTCCTATTTTCAAGGATATTCTATAAAAAAAACAAATTTTTGACCCTTTTGTACGGAGGTGTTTGTTATTGAAATGTCAAACTTACATATCATAATCTGTAGTCGATTTAAGTGAACACGTGTTTCAGATTTTTTTGAAATTCGCGATTTTTCGCGTTTTATCAGAAATTTAATGTGGAGGAAAAAATGTGTTCCAAATAGGGCAATATGGATACCAAAACCTTTCTTTTGATAAGTACATCATCGCAAAGTGGATATAGTTCGGAATTTTGCAAATTTCATATATTTTGCGTGATGCTGTGGACCAAATTTTGTTAAAATTTTTGAGTTACTGCAATCTGCATTTGAATTCAGTATCTAGTTGATGTAAGATAAAAATGCAACTGAACAGAAAAAATCTAGCACGCGCTTTTTTTGGCGGAATATCTTTTTTCGCAAAAAAAATTTTTATAAAATTTTAATAATAATTTTAATTCAGTTTCTAGTAGATGTAAGGATAAAAAGGCAACTTTACAGAAAAAAAACCAACACGCGCTTTTTTGGCGGAATATGTTTTTTTCGGGAAAAAAAATTATTATAAAATTTTATTTACGGTCAGCATATTTTTAGATTTTTCTTAAAAAAATTACAGACACGCGTGTTTTAATAAAATATTTTATTTAACAATAAAGCTACAAAAAATTTCATAAATTTTTTTTTATTGAATTGGGGTAACTCCAAATTTTATCAAAATTTGGTCCAGAGCACCATGAAAAATGTATTAAATTAGCAAAATTCTAAACTATATCCACTTAGCGATTATTTACTTATCAAAAGGAAAGTTTTTATATCCATATTGCCCTATTTTAAACATATTTTCTCCACCATATTGAATTTCTGATAAAACGCGAACAATCGCGAATTTCAAAAAAACCTGAAACACGTGTTCACTTAAATCGACTAGAGATTAAGATATGTAAGATTGACATTTAAATTCCAAAATTCTTCACACAAAAGAGTCAAAAACTTGTTTTTTTTTAGAATATCCTTGCAAACAGGACATTTCTAGGAATGATTGAACATGTTATAACCGCTGGACGCGCCTAAAAAAACCATTCATATGATATCAATATTGTGTATATTTTCTTTAGCTAAATACTAAAATTCTGCCAAAAACAAAAAAAAAAGACCGTTTTTAAAAACGGTCCAGCTCGTGAGATCTCATTCCTAGACCCGAAATATTTTGGGAATCATCATAAAACAAACCAAGGTTTATTTTGAGGGGGGCACTTTTTTTTTTGCTTTTTTTCTGTCCATATAAGGTGAGTCGCTCTAATGTACATATACGAGTATTTCTTTTTTGTTTTTATAACGTTTTTGACATCTCCCTGAACTCGACTTGAACCCGCAATCACCAGAATGTAAACAATACCGCGTTACCGAATGAACTAAATAGCCAAAACAAAATTATGTCATTATTTGGACTTTTATATTTAAATAATTTCAGTTTGCAACCCTAGCGTTCATTACTGGAACATATACATACATACGTATCTATTTTAGTAATTAGAAAATTCAAAACCCTTATAAAAATTATAGCATAACTTACGGGTTAGTTGAAAATATATAATGAAAAAATTCATTAAATTAATGAATTTTTCATTGATTTAATGAATTCATTAATGAAATCGATTCATTAATAGTATGAACGAAAATTCTATCAGTGTATCATAGAAAATTTAGCGTATATTAAAATAAAAATAAGCTTTTTTAAATATTTGGTCTATTCCATGACTCCGAGTTATACACTCATAGAAATAAATCTGTAAAAATAGGAGATACTAAAAATTAGTTAAAAATTATGCTGCAGAAAAAACTACTGAAATTAGCAGATTTTTTGTTAAATACTAAATAGTAAAATAAGAACAGCGAAATGAAAACTGTTAATTTTACAGAATTTTAGTCATATTTAATCTAACTTTAGTTAATTGAAAATAACAAATTGCACTGTAAAATCAGCAGAAAATTTTGCTAAATATTAGTAGACTAAAAATACCAAAAATAAACTGTTATATCTACAAATGCAAATAGTTGTCTATTCTGCTCAAATTAACAGAAATATTTCCCAAAAAAATTTTAAACTGCTGTTTTCAAAAGGCTCGATTTTTATTTGCATTTAAAAAAACTCGAAAAAAAATCTTCGAAAATTCTAAATTTTAAATAAAAATTTTGATTTTAGCAGGTTAATATGCTATTTTCCATTAACAAAAATTTAACTCAAATGCAACTAAAATTCTGTATATTTAACAGTTTTTTTCTGTTCCTATATTACTAATATATAGAAAAAATAATCTGCTAATTTTAGCAGTTTTTTCTACAGCACCATTTTTAACTAATTTTTAGTAACTTTTTCTGCTCATTTTACAGATTTATTTCTATGAGTGTAGGAAACCATGTAATCTTCCAATTTAGGCTTAGGATGTGTTCAGCGAACTTATGTAAAACACTACGAGAAATATTTTTGTGGAATATTTTAACCCTTTAACTCTTCAATTAAAGGGAATTTTTTGGTCCCATTTTAAGAAAGGGCAAAACAGACCCCTATGTTGAAGAGCTAGAGGGCTAAATTGTTCTACAGAAATGCTCCCCATAGGGTTTTGCATAAGTTTTCTGAACACATCCTATACCTAAAGTGGAAGATTGACATGGTATCCTCCTAAAATCCAGGTTTGTGCGACATTTGCGCGCAAATTCTGAATAAATACGAAATTAACCCTTCAACACATTTTAAGTTTTGACTTATTTCTGGCATTGAACGTAAATTTTCAACTTTTATGTCTTCAGAGTAGGGTTTGGGATTTCCCGGACTTTTTTATTTCCCGGGAAACGAGAATGAAAAAATTTGATTCCCGGGATTCCCGGGAATCCCGGGAAATATTTTTGAACAAAATTGTTAATGAAAACCACCTATAGAAGTAATTTTTATTAAAAAAAAAACACTATTTCAGTATAAATGCAGTCTTTGTAGTGAGAATTTACAGTAAAAAATATCAGAATGTTGATCATTTGATTTCACATAAATTACTCGCAGCACTTCCCAATGAATTGCATGATTCCAGCAGAAAGCACCTACTATTGGACTGTCGGAAACAAACCGTTTCATCACACTTGGCCCATTAGATATGGTGGCCACAATGTTATTTTCCAAAGACAAATAAAACTCTTCTATTCTTATTTCTACAATTCTACTTATTTCATCAGCATTACACCTTCCTGATATATAAACCAACCCCAGGTTATAAAATGAATTATTTCCGTTTATAAATATGTTCAAATATCTCTTTTGTGATATTCTTGTCCATTCATCTAAGATTATAGTAAATCTCCTATTGTTAGAAATATTGCTCGATATTTCTTTTATCGTGATATCTTTTACATGATTGTAGTAATTTAATATAATGTTCTTTACATCGGTTTCATTTTTTTGCAATGCCAGGTTTTTATTATAAAAACTTTCTCGAATAAACGAAGATCTAGTTATGGTGCGGATTGACTGCGGCTAATTTGGATACCATTTCAGGAAATGTTTGCCTACCATAAAACCTTTAATGCCTATTCAGCTTACACTTTTTTTCTCGGCTACTTTGCTAATTTTAGCTGAAACGTTATTCTTGTTGTTGTTTTCTTCAAGAGAAGTTGCATGACCATTTTTTTTTTGTGAACCAAATTTAGATGTCGGATAACCAAATTTAGATACCACCGTTAACCATTAGTCTTTTCTTTTCACATTTATTAATGAAAACGTTACTTATAAAATTATTGACCCTTAATATAAAGGAGTATTTTAAATTTAAAGTCGACTTTATTTTTAATCAAACGGTTTTGTTCATTTTGTGTATGAAAACCTTACAAAAATATTTATATTTTCAAATATTTTGATTGGTTGAAAATAAATTAACCAATCAGAATGCTCCAAAAATAAACTAAGTCAAGGTATACTGCCACCCAATATTTTAACTAAAGTCGACTTTACCTAAATTATACATTTGAAAAATTTAGATAGTAAGGGCGATTCTTTGTAAGAAACAAAGCTTTTTTTTCATATTTCTTTTAAACATTTTACCAAGTTTTTAGGTTTTACTACTTAAATTTTGAATAAGTTATGCGAAAAATCTTTATTAGTTGAAATGTTCCTAATTACTTGGCAAAGATTTTATTTGTGTGTCAAATAAATGTATTTCCTTTTAAAAGATTTTAACAATGACATTTCTGTTTTGGTATTTAAAATGTTTTTTATGACTAAAATTAAAAAATCCTATTCGAAACAAAAACAATTTAAAAAATTTAATATTTTTAAAATTTCCCGTTTTCCCGGGAAAAATATATTATTTTCCCGGGAATTCCCGGCAAACTTTTCCCGGGATTTCCCGGGAATTCCCGCCCGGGATTTCCCGAATCCCAAACCCTACTTCAGAGACTTATAGTATAATTTCTTGACAAATATTTTTGCGCAACATTTTAACCCTCTAGCTCTTCAATTAACCCTCATCGGTCCCCCGTATGCGCACGCATACAATTTTGATCTTTAACCTTGAATAAAATAAAAACGGTTCAGCGGAATGACCTTGTATTTTGCAAAATAGAATTATTTTGCCTGAACAACCAAAAAAGCCGTTTTTTTATTTTGTACCCTTACTGTATTTGCCTGTGCAGTTATAGTTACGAATCGGTCCCTGTGTATGATGGCCCTTCATTATATGGGAAAAAAGTGTTTAAACTCCCGTTATCATCCCCTAGAAATATGCGAATAGCAAAAATAGTTTTTGACAAATCGAAAGAGATTTAGAGGTGGCTCAAAGCAACTGAAATCTTGAAATACGATTTACAAGGGAATAAATTACTTTTTTGGATTTTTTGGAAAATACTGGCTCCTAAATGGTAGTATTTATAAAAATTTTAATAGAATCGCAATCTAGATTAAATTACCTTTTTAGAAATGCATAAAAGTGAATTATGAAAATCGTAAAAAATCGTTTTTTTCAAAAATTTACAATGTTGTACTCTAGTTTCATTTCCAAGATCTACAAATATTCAGATGTAAATTTTTGTGTCTCTTGGATTATGCTAACCTAGTTCCAGGTTTGGCCAAGGATGGGATTTTTTCCCTAAATTTCCAAGACTTTAATTTTGAGTTTTATAAATTTTGTTGAACAAAATGGAAACCAAAGTGCTCAACGCATAGAGTCTTTTTAAAAACACCTCAGAGAATAATTCTGCTGAAATTTATACATATCCCTCTTTTAACTTAGCAGTGACGGCGTTTTAAATTTAAAACATTTTTAGAAAAGTGTGATTTTGGCCAATAATTTAGATAACAGTAATAATTTTTGTGTCTTTAGCCAGCTGTAACAAAATCACTTCCGATTTTTTTTTATTTGAGATAAAAGAGATTGTTTTCTGAAAATTTTGTAAAATTCCCGTTAACCCTTTCTTTACCAAGGTCAAATGTGAAATTTTTGAAAATTTTCGATTTTTCCTGCAACAATATAAAAACATAGTGTTCTTTCTAGCGGAATTTGGTTAAAGTTGTCGAAATAACTCTGTTAATACCAAATTTTGTATACAGTAATAAAAAATTAGAAATTAACCCTTATAGGCATATGGGGTCAAAACGACCCCAAATTTTTAAAATGCACAAAAAGTGCCATTTGATATGAAAATCGACATAAAAACCTTTAATTAGGCATTTTCTGGAAAAAAAATCAAAATTAACCTGTTGAGAACGTGGTGTCAAATTAACGCATTGTTTATGTTAAATAACGCTGGTTGTCTGAAAAATTTATGTAGAAATAATATATTGTTATTTAAACGGGGTTTAAGGGGTTAATTTCGATTTTTTTATGGTTTCTATTTAGGGCTTGCGGTTCGGGAATTCCCGGGAAATCCCGGAAAAAGTTTGCCGGGAATTCCAGGGAAAATAATATATTTTTCCCGGGAAAACGGGAAAATTTAAAAATATTAAATTGTTTTTGTTTGGAATAGGATTTTTTAATTTTAGTCATAAAAAACATTTTAAATACCAAAACAAAAATGTCATTGTTTAAAATCTTTTAAAAGGGAATCAATTTATTTGACATAAAAAAAATCTTTGCCAAGCATTTCAACTAATAAAGATTTTTCGCATAACTTATTCAAAATTTAAGTAGTAAAACCTAAAAACTTGGTAAATATTTTAGTTAAAGGCGACTTTAGTTAAAATATTGGGTGGCAGTATACCTTGACTTGGAGCATTCTGATTGGTTAATTTATTTTAAACCAATCAAAATGTTTGAAAATATAAATATTTTTGTAGGGTTTTTATATACAAAATGAACAAAACCGCATGATTAAAAATAAAATCGACTTTAAATTTAAAATACTCCTTTATATTAAGGGGCAATAATTTTATAAGTAACGTTTTCATTAATAAATGTGATATTTTCAAGTAAGTTTACTTTATTTTAATACACCTGCTTTCAAACTAATATATTCTTTTATATTAAGTAAAATATCTTTAGCTGATGACTTACATATAATAAGTCGCTGCTGACATTGTCTTTAAGACACAATTTCCAGTTGGGATTTTATTTATTAAATGAATGTTTTTTAGTTTGACTCTAGATCATAAATTAATATCACTTTCTGTTTAAATTATTTTTCAAATTAGAGAAAGATGATACAATTTTCACAAGTAAAATCCCGACTAAAAAAGACGATATATAATCATATATCACCACATATAAACCCATATATATGTTCATATCTAATTTGATCCGAATATTGGAATATATAATTATATCAAACGAGATAAGCATGTTATCTAACCTGATACAATTTGATCCGAAAAATGGGTCTATCTAATTACATTAAATTATATATAAATACATATAATTTTATAAAAATTTTCAAATAAAATTTTAGTAAATATTGCTGAGATCAATTATTTTCATTCATATTAAATACTAATGGCCGACAGAACAGTTTGGCTAACAAAGTGGGTATTGGTCTATCTTTGGTATTGATGGAAATGAGGATTGAATGAGATTTAGGACGATTTTAGGACGCAAATTGTCCTTAAACTAAGAATAACCCAGTTTGTAACTGAATTTCAATAAAAAGCAAAATTCAAAACGAGAAAAAGTTATTTAGAAAAATTTATGCTAATAAACTTGGAAATAGCTGACAAAGTAAATTTTCGGTTTAACTCAACTTTACAAAAATTTGTCGGCCCAAGTAAAAAAGTTTTGATATAGTCATATATTACAATATCCAATTATATATAGATATATGCAACATATTACAATATCCAATTATATATAGATCGATATATAGTTACATATTCCTCATATAATTATGTATAATTGTATCGAATTATATACCATTATATCTAGATGGATATGATTATATTATAATTGATCCATTTGGATGAGGACAAAATCCGGATAAAATTGTATCAAACCATATCTTATTCCATCAAATTAGATCTAATTGCGTCAAATTAGATCTAATATGATCATAATACGATCTAATTTGATACACTTAGATGTTCTCATTTTTCGGATATTATTATATATAATATCAAAAGACATATAATTTTTTTTAGTAGGGGGAACAACTTTTTTTAGTTTAGAGTTTTGGTCTTTCTTATAAAATGTGTCTTTCTTATTAAATAAAAAAAATCTTTCTAAGTTTGTTTTCTTCATTGTATAATTAGATATCATGTCATGTTATATATTTTGATATAAGATTGTTTATAGAAGCTTATACGCTATTATAAATAATTATATATAAACTATATCGCAGATCTCTTAATATATGGCTGGAGACCAAATCGCATATGATTATATATAACGTCATATCAAACATATTTAGAAAACCAAAATGTTAATATAAATGTATATGGTTATATAAAGCCACGCATATAAACATTTATAATAATATCAAATCATATAAGATTATATGAAAACTTTTTTAGTCGGGTTACAAAGAATAAAAAATTTGAAAGAATTCGAACATTTTTCCAATTGAATAGAAAATTTTCCGAGGTAAAAACTTATATTTCCAATATGACCAACTATTTCACAATGTAGGGTAACCACTTATTTCCTAACTTCTGAGTAACCACTTATTCTATGGGTAACTCGTTATTCGCACTTTTTTTGTAAGCGAGAGGTAGTGACCACCCATGAATTTTTGGACATCGCGAACAGAAGTAATGTTGCGAGTAAATAGCCTAGAAAGTAGTGAAACCCTTTGTGTGCTACTTACTCGCTTAATTACTTGGTAATGTCTGTTTTTTCTGGGTATGTATCCCAATAATGTTTGTTTTTCCTGGGTATTATTGGGATACATACCCAGAAAAAACAGACATTACCAAGTAATGAAGCGAGTAAGTAGCACGCAAAGGGTTTCACTGGTTACCAGGCTATTAATTCGCAACATTACTTTTGTTCGCGATGTCCAAAAATTCATGGATGGTCATTACCGTCTCGCTTACAAAAAAAGTGAGAATAATGAGTTACCCACAGTGAAAGAATAAGTAGTTACTCACAAAGATAGAATAAGTGGTTACTTAGAAGTGAGGATATAAGTGGTTACCCTTACATTGTAAAATAGTTATTTTGCCAATATGACAAAATAACTTTTAACTTTGGAAAATTTCCTATTTACTTAGTTCAAACAAATAAAATATTAATATAAAAAAAAAACTAAATCGGTACTTATTTAATCAACTACTATTTTTATATAATATATATTTTTTTATTTTTAAGTAATGTAAAAGGTAATGACCTATCATTACTTGGTAATCCGTATGGTAATGACCTGTCATTACCATGATTTTGCTGGGTATATAAGAAGACTCTGTAATTTTTATTTGCCAAAAATTATAAATAATTTTGAATTTTTTTTTGCAAAAAACCAAATAATATTTTTGGCTATCTTTTTATAGCCATCTGTTGCATCATAAAGTGCGCTGTTTTTAAGTAATTATAATCTAGGGACGATGCACTATTCTGTAGTACGCATATCTTATACCAAAATTTAACGGTTTAGTTGATGCTAGCTGAATATGCTTTTGTCTTAACTCGCGTTATCGAAGTTTTAAAAGTGCTCCGATTTCAACGAAAACAAATAATTGGCTATTTGGGGACTTCGCATACATTTTTTATACTATCTTGTTCCAAAATTCGTTAATTCACGGAATTCCGATGACTTTCAAATTCATTTCGAATTTTTAAGAAAACTGTAATTTAAAAAGCAGTTATCATGTACATATATTGGTTGAAAAATTTCAAAATATTTTTCATCAGTTATAAAAAACAAAATCCAATCATAATAGTAAGTGTTATAAAATGTCTAAAAGTATTCTTATGCGTGGTGCACGGACTTTCAAAAACGACAAAAACAAGAATTTCAACCGCGATTTCCTCAAAATTGCGACGTGGTAGAAAATTTTTCAATACGGATTTAGAATCAGGGAGTTGAAATTCACACTAACTACCAAATCGTATTCGAAAATATCTCTTTGCAGACATATTTTATTTTCTTGAATTTAAGAAATATAATAAAATTTGAGCAGATATCCTACATAACTTTCATTAAAAATTGTTTGGTAGATAGCAAATTAACTTAAATGAGAAAAAGGTGGGTCTAGAGTTATTATTTCAGTCCAAAATTAATATCATAGACAACAGACGGCCAACTGTAGTGTAATCCTCTAACCTCTTAACGACAAAATTCGGTAGTTAAGTTGTCAGTTTACTATGAAAACTTGTCAATTTAACTAACGAATTTTATCGTTAAAAATTTACAGAATTGCGCCACTGAAGCGTTTGCTGTCAAAAGCTCATTTTTCCCAATATTGCAGATGGCCCTATTGAATATAAGCCCTCGATATACAAATTTTTTTAAGAAGTTTTCTACAGATTTTTAAATTTTTTCGAAATGGTTAATATCAGGCATTGTTAATTGCCATATGATTTTACAAACCCACTCTAATTAAACAGTTTCGGAACTTAGATGGTTATGGGTGGTATTCAAATAATATTCATATTCAACAAATATTTTGATTTGAGTGTTATATACACTTTTTCTGTATAGTTTTTATTACAATATACTAATATTAATTTCAATTTGTTCAACAATTGATTCAAGTACTTAAACAAACAATGACCCAATAAACCACTCGTGGATGTTTCAATAACTGTGCTATGCAGTTTTGCTTTTGGAAATGGGGAGAACTTGTTCACAAGTGGGTCAGGTTATTTAGCTGTGAAGTCATCTTGAAAATTCTAGGCAACAAAATATATTCAGAGTTATTTACATTAAAAAAAGAAGAGTCCCCATTATAAATACTTACTGCATTTTCTACCTTGTACTTATCATAACATTATAAGAGTTTTATTTTCAAATTCCAAGACAAAAAATCGAAGCTGTATTCAATAAACTTAAAGCAAGTAGGCTTGGGTTGGTTTGTTTAACAGGCATTTAACATTTTTTTTTTATGAATAAATACTAATATAAATTTACGTTTATTTAATGTTTACTAGAGTGTAGTAAATATCAAAAATTATGGCTTTTTAAAATGCGACTTAAAATATATTATGAGAACTTACGAGCCAATTTCGACGACTCTTCTTTTCCATGACTTTATTGCATGACTTGAGGGCGAACGGGGTAGAGAAGCAAGCGGGGTAGCAAAAAAAGCACGATTTTCTATTTTCATGATTCATTTCGACATTTCTCCTGGCACATATTGGTAAGGTGTTTTTGAGAAGAACAATTAAAAAATGTGAAGCAAAGACCCTGACAGATATTTTACTAATAAAATACCAACAACACGAATATATTTATAATGAAAGAGAAAACTAAAATACACTCTCAGAACAATTCCGTTGTGGAAACCGAATTTTTTGCCAACCGAAATGATTCGGTTGCTGCAACCTCGTAATTTGGTTGTGGCAACCGAATTCGGTTTCAATTCGGTTGCGGCAACCGAATTATCGGCTGTCACAACTGAATTCGGTTGAGGCAACCGAATTACGAGGTTGCAGCAACCGAACGAATTCGGTTGGAAAAAATTCAGTTGTCACAACGGAATTGTTTTGAGAGTGTAGTTGTGCAAATTTTTATTTTATTGGTTATGAACAGGGCAAGGACTTTCATGCAAAGGCATGTTTGTAGTCAGTGGCCCAAAAATGATTTTGACCAAATACTTTTCCGAATCAAAGAATTTGCATAAAAATGGCATCGATTTGTTGTTGCAATATTTTGCATATTTTGTTATAAATGCATATTTTTGCATATTTTGATTTTAAGTGCATATTTTATTGCATATTTTATGATTTTTATTGCATATTTTGCACATTATTGCATATTGTTTTGATATTTTTAAATATGAATTTCGATTTAAGAATTCGTACTTTAAAACTAAAAAAAATTCTAAAGAATTAATTATTTGGAAGCTCTGTTGGTAATACAACACTACACTAGAAAGAGAAACACATAGTATACAATATGTTGTCATCCACTAACACATTTTTTATAGATGTAATTTTAAATTAACGTTTTCGAGTGTTATTGCTCCCAAACAGAAAGTTGAAAAATTTTATAAAAATTATTTTAAGGAAACTTGTCCCCGAGCCACTTTTTTCTCTGAGTTACGAAAGTGAGTACGATTTTATAGTACACATATTTAAGTTCTATTTGATAATAAAGTTTTTTTCAGGTAAAATGCCCTTAATATTTACAATCGACTGTATTTATTTTTATTTTCACTGAATTTTCTAAAAGTATATTTAACTATGTGTATTTGAAGACATATTCAGTGTGTTCGTTTACTCGAATTTCTTACTACTTTTACTACAATTGCAAAGTTTTGTTTACTTTTTGTATTGAATTTTTCCAGCTGTAGTAAATATAGTAACTTGTAGTAACTTATTGTAACCGATACCTGAATTTTTACGTTTATGTTAGTTTTTAATAAATATAATTAAAAAAATCATTTATTTTTAATTGCATATTTTTTGCTTTTTAGCGCATATTTCGTTATAAATGCATATTTCAGTGCATATTTTCTATTTTATAAATAGTACATATTTTAAGCGCATATTTTCGATTTTTTAGTGCATGAAAGTCCTTGCCCTGGTTATGAACAAACATTTAAAGGCTCCATTAAGGGGGGATTATGGGACCGTAAACGTAAATGTGATGTAACTGTAACGTGCCGTAGCTAAAAAGCACACTTACAGAATACCCTAAACGACATTACTATTTAGGTAATGTTTTGCCATTTTGGAAAACGATGTGACCTTGTTTTCTTCCAGGTGATAAATTAGCGATTTATCCGGTATATCTTCCTGGGGAATTGCTTTCGTATAGCCTGGAAGTATTGCATTCAGGTAACAGTTGTTCCCGATGTACGAAACTCCCGCAATATGATATAGATATTACCGGCAATTAATGTTTTCTTCAAGTCGATATGATCTGAGAATTTTCTTTATATTGCCATACTTGCATAACATACCGTTATACAAGAGTGTTATTTGCATCAGAGCTTAGAATAATTGATTCAGAAAGAATAATGCTCAAAGATGATTCATGAAAAGTGATTTACAATTTCTCGAATCAAAAAATTGTTAGGATAATTCGTGCAGATTATTTCCATATTTTTGATTCGTGAATAAAATTTTTTTGTTTTGATTCCATTACAATTTAAATTAGGAGTAAATTTAATTTTTTATTTAATGCTGTATTTTCGCTCCTACCTATCAACGTTAAGTGTTTAAGCCAAATCTACGTTTAACCGATTAGAGTATAAAAAATTTATAAAGAGCTAATGTTTATAATATTCGTATTTGCGGTATAATTGAGCAAATGCAAGCAAAACTTTTTAGGAACTAATGCGAAAAATTTATGTTAGATGTGAAAATGTATAAACATTGAGTTTTCAACGTCGATAATTAACCACATTGCAAGTTTACGTGCATACGAAAAGTGATGTGTTAGTTTTCGTCGCAAACGCGTTTTTATGTACGTTAAATTTTTTTTGCTTTAACGGATATAATTAAGTCGAAAACACAGCTTAAAATGATTGTTAAATCAATTAAGGAATTCACATTTAATTGCTAATGTGCTATCGTTGTAAAATAGTATGAGTTTTGAAGCTTAATCCATAGAAAGGTGTCAAATTTACGACAAATACTTATTTACTACTTAAAATAGCATGAACTGTGAATACCCTCCATGCATTCAATGAAAATTTATTTCTTATATTGCATTTACATCTGCACCCAAATCCCGAGATTTTGACTAAAATTTAGATTTCAATGAAAATCTCATGTGAAATCAAGAGATTTGCCATACAAAAGACATACCGTAAATTTACCGTAATTCGCTACAGGAATTAAAAGCTCAGCTTGCTAAAGCAAAGCCTAATAAAGCGCATGGAGAGGACCGTATCTCTTATGAATTTTTCATCAATGCCAGCAATGGTTATTTGGGAACCCTAGCGGATATATTTTCCCGTATATTAGATGGAAATGAATCAGTTGAAGCTTTTAAAAGAAGTATTATTTTCCCAATTCATAAGAAAGGAGATGTAAACCAGCCCTGTAACTACAGAAACTGTATTGGTAAAATAATGATAAGTGTGATATGTCAGAGAATAACTGAATGGGTTAATCGAAATCAAATATTGAATGAATTCCAAGCGGGTTTCCGTAAAGGATATTCTACCATTGACAATGTATATAATCTTACATCAATTGTTAAAATAAAGCTCGCAGAAAGGAAGAAAGTTTATAGCTTCTTTGTAGATTTTAAAGCGGCATTTGATCGAGTACCAAGGAATTTATTAATATTTAAACTACATCAGATGGGGTTATCAACTAAAGTTGTAAGTTTCATTGCGAAAGTCTACCAAAATACTGAATCAGCTGTATGGACTGGATCTGAAATATCAAGCGAATTTAAAACATGTACAGGAGTAAAGCAAGGCTGTTTGTTGTCACCGCTATTGTTCTCTCTATATTTCAACGATATGAATGATCATATGACAGGAGGCTTGTTTATTGACGATATCAATATCAGATTGTTAATGTATGCGGATGATATTGTGGTACTGGCAGACAATGTAAATACTCTACAGAAGATGATATATAAACTTGAGGAATATTGCTCGATATGGGGTATGCAGGTTAATCTTGCCAAATCCGAAATAATGATTTTTCGCAATGGTGGACGAGTAGGTGTCGAAGAAAAGTGGACCTTCAGTGGCGAATACGTGAATATTGTATCAGAATACAAATATCTGGGAATGTTGCTGACACCAAAAATGTCATTTACAAAGCATATAAAGGCAAAGAACGATGCTACTTGCAAAAATTTTATTGGAAGGAAAGATATCTCAATAAGTGCAAAGTGGAAACTTTTTTTGGCAGTGTGTAGATCCATACAATGTTATGGTGCCCAAATATGGGGCTACGCGTGGTTTGATGACGTAGATAAATTGCAAAAATATTTTACAAAACGAATTTTAAGCCTACCTGATTCTACTTCAAATTACGTGCTGGCATTGGAAACACGACAAGAAGCAGGTCATTTTTATTCTTATAGCTTACATCTTCAATATATATTTAAAACGATTTTTGAATATGACCACAACAGACTGCCATACATACTGTCAAGAAAGATTATGGCTAAAGATATTTTCTGGTATGCTGAACTAAAAATCAAACTGTTGCAGTACAATATTTCTGCCAACGATATAGAGCAGGATAAAATAGTTTGGAGCAGTGCCTGCATTCGTTTAATTGACACAATGAAGCTCAGAAAACATCTGGAGCATATGGAAAAGGCACAAGCTAGTGAGCGTAGAATCTACAAATATTTAGTTTATTCGAAAGGGTTGACATATTGTAGCGAAGGTTTTAAATAAGATCAAATATCTCTTCACCCAGAAAACAGTCTCAGTTGTGGCCACCGAATTTGTTGCCAATCGAATTCGTGCGATTACGACAATTATCTTTATATTAAATTATATTTTTCGTCGCGAAAGCCGATATTCGATTGCCTAATTCAATATTATATTCCACATAAATATTATTATGTTCCACAAAATTTTATTGAAATTAAAAACTTTTTTTCAACTCTCCGGTATTGAACCCGGTCATTCTGATTCATAATCCACACTCGTACCCATTGCACCACAACTACTTTTAATTTTCTTTGCCATATTTACTTTTTATACTTAAGAATATTTAATTTTTATTAAAAAAACAACATATAAATTTTTGTCTTTTCCGGGATTCGAACCCGAAAATCTGGCGTACTAGGACAACTCCTCACCCACTAAACCACAAACACTTATTAATTTTAATGTCTAATTTTGAATTTATATGTTTAGTTTGGAAAACAAATATAGCATAAACTTCGTTTACCAATACCAATTAATAGTTGAGTGTGTTATCAATACAATCCACAATTCGGTTGGTTCTACAGAAACTCGACTTTAAGGTCATATTTGATTAGGATACCCGTATTTGTAGTTACCACTTTCGAATATTGAAGTTTTTTTAATAAAGGTGATAGAGAACACCAATTTTCTTGTATATTCCGTAAATAAATGGCTGCTTCTACTGCATCGAACTACTAAACTGATACTAATTTTAAAATTGATTGGAGATACCAATAATTTGTTAAAAGGATTGTTTTTTAGTTTGCTTTCCCTATTTTTAATACCTAGTAAAATAATTTTGGTGTAGTATTCAATTATAGGTAACTCCAAATAAAATAACGTCCTGGCAAATTCATTTTAATAGTTCTGATCGAATTCCAACCAATCTTTTTCCTGGGTGTTATATTATATAATGTACGCCACTCGCCAAAGGGTTAAGAACTTAAGTGGTCAAAATGGGGTTATAAAATTGGGTAATTTTTCGAATTTTACTTTCCGTCACACTTTGTTCAAAGGAATCATATGCAAATTTGGTATTGCTACCCTGTGGGAAAAGGAACAGGTCACCGGATACGTCCCTTGACCGGTCATTGGGCATAGGAAAAAGTCCTTGGACCAGTTATTTTACATGAAAAGACTGGTAATTTTCACATGGGCTTATCCTAGGAGGGGATCAATTTTGACGTGTCACAGGACCTACGCATAGTAGCCAGTCACAGGACTGAAGCAAAGGAACATATTACAAGACCAACATGGCCAAGTCACTATATTGACGAAAAGGAACATATCAGAGAACTGCGCAAAAGAACTTAAAGAACCGGTTTCTGAAAACGTTCTTATAATAAAAAGAATAATTACCCGAGTAAAAAAAATTGATCTCACGCAATATCTAATCATATCCAATTTGATATTGTTTAAGATCTGCTCTAGTATCTAGCTGATCCAATTAGATCTCAAAATTGGGTGTATCCAATCATATCGTATTAGATCCCATTGTATATATGGGGATAAACTAAGATCAAGTTATATCTCAAAATTGGGAGGTCCAATGATATCTTTGGGGATAAACCTAGATATATTTTGATCCGAAAATTGGCGGATCCAGCTATATATTTGGGGATATTTTTAGATCTAATTTGATCCGAAAAATGGCGGATCCAATTAGATCCAGCTATATATTTGTGGATAAACTTATATCTAATTTGATCTCAATTTTGGCAGATCGAATTAGATCCAGCAATATATTTGTGGATAAACTTAGATCTAATTTGATCCGAAAAAGTGGCAGATCGAATTAGATCTAGCAATATATTTGGGGATAAACTTAGATCTAATTTGATCCGAAAAATGGCACATCGAATTAGATCCAGCAATATATTTGTGGATAAACTTGGATCTAAACTTATCAGAAAAATGGCAGATCGAATTAGATCCAGCAATATATATGGGGATAAACTTGGATCTAAATTTATACGAAAAAGTAGATGTAGGTATATGTGACCTTCTCCGAGAAAAGGGACCTAGTGTGTAAAAAAACGGGGTTGGACTTAAGAGTGGATTCTGGTACCTAAAAGTGTGTAGAATAAGATGAAATGAGTTGAGGCACCTAACTATACCAAATCGCATCTCCCAACTGAAGGTGTGTTTAAAGTGATAATGCGTTATGAAACTTTAAATGCGTTCTTCTCAAAACTTAATTTTCACACACTAGGTCCCTTTTCTCGGAGAAGGTCACATATATATTTTAGGATTAAGTTGTATCTAACTTTATCTGGAAAACGGCAGATCGAATAAGATCAAGGATTATATTTGGGGATTACGTAAGATCTAAATTTATGAAAAAAATAAAAGATGAAATTAGATCCAGTAATATATTTCGGGATTGCGTACGATCTTAACTTTTTCAATAAGTTGCAGATCGAATTGAATCCAGTGATATATTTAGTGATTTGGTAAAATCTTAATTTTTCCCATAAATTGCAGATCGAATTAGATCCAGCAATTTATTTAGGTATTAAAATGGCAGATAGAATTAGAAACAGCAATATATTTGGGGATTGATATCTAAAACTATCCATAAAAATGACAGATAAAATTAGATGCCGCATTACATTTGGTACTACGTAAGATCTCCATTTATTTGGAATTAAATAAGATCCCAGACATATATTGCCAACGGTTCAAAAAATAATACACTGGCAGAGCACTGATTTTATAAAAATTACAATATTTTGTTAAAATAAGGTTTAAACTCAGAAGGTCTCGAGTTCGATATGCATTTTTTTTACAAAATGAATTTCTTTTTATAAAATTAAAATTTTTTTTTCTATAAATTTTTTTATAAAATTATATATTTATTTTTTTATTAAATTGAAATCTTTGAATAAAATAATTTTATTTACATTTTTTTAACGCTCTACACCATTTCAATTGTATTAATTGTTTTTAAGATTTATTAATTTTATTTCAGAAATAATCAATTGAATTTCAGTTTTATCAATTGTATTTCAGAACTTATCAATTATTTTTCAGATTTATGAATTGTATTTCAGAACTAGTCAATTGAAGTTCAGTTTTATCAATTCTGTTTCAGAAATTATTAATTGTATTTCCGAAATTATCAAACTGTATTTCAGAAATTATCAATTGTATTTCAGAAATTATGAAATCTAATTTAGAAATTTTTCTCTATTAACTATGATAAACAATCAACAAGTTTTGAAATAGATTTGATTATTTCTGAAATACAATTAATAATTTATGAAATACATTCCATAATTTCTGAAATACATTTAAAATTTGTGAAATGCAATTAATAGCTTCTGAAATACAGTTAATATTGTAGTTGAGTTACCATTTATGACCATATATTGTTTAAATGGCACCATATATTACAATATACTGTTTATATCCGAAAAATGGCCCGATAAAATGGTATCAGTTGTTTATCAGTTTTTAACTTATTGTATCAGTTTAGATCTGACCTGATTAATTTATGTGTTAATCAGATGAAATTGTATCTGATTTTTGACCTGATACAATTTTATTGGTTTATATCACATGGTATCAGTTTATGTCCAAATAGATATATTTGTATACAAAATTATATAGTTATATCCCAATTTTGACCTGATATCAGTTTAAAACTTTAATACAATTGTATAAGGTAAATGTCGGATACAATTATATTTTATTTATATAAAATTGAACCAATTACGATCAAACCTGACACCATTACATATAAACCGATAAAATTGCAGCAAGTCAAAAATCGGATACAATTTCATCTGATTAACACATAATTTAATCAGGTCTGATCTAAACTGATACAATTAAATTAAAATTTATAAACAATTGATAAAAATATATCCGGCCATTCTTCGGATGAAACTGTATATTTATACAGATATAACTTAATCACATATATGACTATATGTAACTATTTTTATTCGGGTTGTTTAAATGATACGATATATCAAAGTATATGGTACTATATATGGTAGCATATATTATCATATCTGGAACTGTATTAAAAATGTTGTTGAAATGGCACCATATATCATAATGTATGGTTTAAATGTCAATACATATGATACCATATATCAATATATATTGCACCATATATAGTAGCATATATTATTATATCTGAAACTGTATTAAAAATGTTGTTCATGAGGTCCCATATATGAGCATATATTGTTGAAATGGCACCATATATGATAATATATGGTTTAAAAGGCACCATATATAGTAATAATTTACTTAAATAACACCATGTATAAATATATATGGCGTATCATATATTATCATATCTGGAACTGTATTAAAAATTTTGATCATGAGGTACCATATATGGTCATATATTGTTTAAATGGCACCATATATAATAACATATGGTTTAAATGGTACCATATATGATAATATATGGTTTGAATGGCACCATATATGATAATATATGGTTTGAATGTCACCGTATATGATAATATATTGCTTAAATAGCACCATATATAAATATATATCGCACTATATATAGTACCATATATTATCATATCTGGAACTGAATTAAAGATTTTGTTAATGAGGTACCATATATGACCATATATTGTTTAAATGGCACCATATATGATAATATCTAGTTTAACTATCACCATATATAATTATATATTTTTTAAATGATACCATGTATAATTATATATTGCTAAAAAGCCACCATATATATTAAGATATAGTTCTATATATAACTATATATGCAATAAGATCAACCATGTCATATAATATATAATTATATATGCCATATCTAATATTATGAAGGCCGATATCTAATTAGATGAAATTTTATATGGCATAATATAAGGAAAAATTTTGTGAAAAAATGTCATATATAATTATATATGGATATACATAATGAAATGTATAATTATATATTGTAATATATGCCATATATGATTATATATAATTTTTTTTACTCGGGTAGTTAATATTATGACTATTTTTAATTACATTTAAATTAGGAAAAAAAACAAATAAAATTAAATATAGGCTAATTAAAAACCAATTAATCATAATTATACCCTACACCACTATGTGGTCAGGGTATTATAAGTTTGTGCTGATGTTTGTAACACCAAAAAATATTGGTCGTAGACCCACCTTATAGTATACCGATCGGTTCAGAATTTTTTTTTATTTCGATTTAACGATGTCCGTCTGTCCGTCCGTCCGTCCGTCCGTCCGTCCCTCCGTCTGTCTGTCTGTCCATGCAATCTTGTGCGCACTCTACAGGTCGCAACTATTAAGATATTTTGATGAAATTTGGTACGCAGACCTATGTTGGCCCAAGGACGAACAAGTTTGATTTTTTTGAACATCGGTCCATGTTTAGACCTAGTGCCCATATAAGGGTCCTACCAAAATTATACTGTTTATACGCTGCAGGTCGTAAATATTAAGATATTTTGATGAAATTTGGTACACAGACCTACATTGGGCCAATAACGCAGCCTATTGATTTTGGTGAACAGCGGTCCATGTTTAGACCTAGTGCCCATATAAGGGTCCCCCCAAAATTGGCTTGGTTACAAACTGCAGGTCGCAAATATTAAGATATTCTAATGAAATTTGGTGCGCTGACTCACATTATAGAAAATTTTGACATAAGCCCCATTTTAACCCATTCGAATTTCGGATCCAAACAATACACCAGACTGGTGTAGGGTATTGTATAGTCGGCATGCCCGACTTTAACCTTTTTACTCGTTGAAATATATTTTAAAATGTAATCAGAAAGTAAAGAACAAAATTTAACATTTCTGACATAATGGCCATTTTTTGGAAATTGTGTTTTTTTTAATTTATTTTTTACTTTTTCAAAGTGAAAATTAGTCGTCTAAAAATAATAGCCGCATTTTCTAATCACTTGGATTTAATAAATCCAAAAAGTATTTCAAAAAGTGTTCAACAGATGGGGTTAGATTCTCCCTATTTTAAAAAGAATTTTCTGTCCGACACTTCTTCCACCCTAATTTTTAATACCGAATTTGATGATGAAGGATTTTACTTTGACTTTTAATTTTTTAATAATATCTTATATAAAACAACGATAAACAGTCTGCCTTTTCAGTTCTATCACTTCAATTTATATTTTTACACCATTAAGTATTCCATTGCAATATTTAATACTCAATAATTTAATTTAAGTAAATTGCTTACAGTAGAGTGAAAAATTGCCATTTCTATTTCAGCTATTTCTCCAAATCCAAGATGAAAAATATGTATTTGGTGAGGTGTAGTTTTTTTTCTAAACATATTCCATTTAAGAAAATTAAAGAAAAAGCTTTTATTTGTTAGTTTTGCAATTTTTTTGTTTCTCTTTTAATTTTCATTCGTATTCTTTGCTGACATTAAAATAATAGGATGTTTCATATATTTGCATTTTTATTGCTATGTGTAAACCCAGATAAATAAATCCAACCTTTTGTTTTGGATTTAATAAATCCACAAAAAAACAAAACGCTTAATTCTAAGTTTGTGTAATGAATAAAATGGAATGCCATTGGGAAGTCCACCGTCCCCAACAATAGCTGACATTGTCCTAGACACATTATTGGAAGAGATTACGGATGAACTAATGGAAAGGTACATACACATAAAATTTATCACAAAATATGTTGATGACTTCTTTGCGATTGTAAAGAGGAAAGACCAGGGAATAATTCTAAAAACGTTTAGCAATTACCACAATACGTTAGTTAAAATTTACTATTAGAAGGAACAGAATAATTCAATACCATGTTGAGATATGAAAATTTTCCTCGATGAGGGTAAAATAATTACTGATTGGACACGAAAACTATAGCCTCTAGAAGTATAATAAATTAACACTCAACACAGCCAATGAATCAAAAGACAAATACTGCAATTAATTTAATTAAAAAAGTCATCGCACTAAGTAATATCAAATTCATAGGCAAAAATATGAAGAAAGAAAGATGATACAATTTTTACAAGTAAATTACAATTCTTTGATTTGAAAATAATTTAAACAGAAAGTGATATTAATTTATGATCTAGAGTCAAACTATAAAAGAACATTCATTTACTTAAAAATAAGAGATCAACTAAATATTCCCCCATTCACATTGACACGGTGCAAAAATATAATTTAAATAATATACATTTAATTTTAAATTTAACGGTTCGTTGTAATTCAAAAATCTTTGGTTATCATACACAGAGTTGAATAGAATCAGCTGAGATATCTTAAGAATTAAGGTTCAAAGCAAAATAGAGTAATAATAACAAAGGATAAAAATAGCATTCCCGATTAAAAAATATGATATGGTGACATATCTAATTTGATGAAATACAATAACTAATCAGATACAATTTAATCCGAAAAATGGTGAATACAATTGTATCTACGTGGATCAAATTGGATTTAATTACTTTAAATTATATACAATTTAATCCGAATTTTGACCAGACATTATTGTATTAAATAATATCTTAATAGTTAAAATTTGATGCAATTAGGTCCAATTTGATCAAAATTTTGGAATTTTTGTTTTTATTAAATATTGCACTGAAAAACAATGGGGGATTCACGTAAGGTTTCGTGTATCGTGTAAACGAAACCTTACGCGAATCCCCCATTGTTTTTCAGTGCAATATTTAATAAAAACTAAATATTGCACTGAAAAACAATGGGGGATTCACGTAAGGTTTCGTGTATCGTGTAAACTAAGCAAATCTAGTAGCAGCACAAAATATCTATATTGGTCGCGGTGCGTAGTGCCTTCGTAACTAATCTAAGCAAATCTAGTAACTTTTACAGTCTTTATGTGAAACTGCAAACATAAAAAGTATCTACTTATTAATGAGTACTTATAGGAGATATAAGCTGTATTTTGTCTCATGCCTATCAATGTTAAGTCTTTAAAGCAAATCTACGTTAAACCGATTGTAGTATAAAAAATTTTTAAACAGGTTATGTTTATAATTTTTCCGTTATAATCAAACCTACGTCATCAAAAGTTCCTAGGAAGTAACGCGAATAAGTTACGTTAGATGTGAAAATGTATATACGTTGAGTTTTCAACGTTGATAATTATCCGTGTTGAAAGTTAACGTGCATACGAAAAGTAATGTGTTAGTTTTTGTCTTAAAAGCGTTTTTATACACTTTGAGGTTTTTTATGAGTTAACGGATAAAGTTAATTCGAAAACACAGATATAGTATAGTTCAAGAATAATCCATAAAATAAAAATATTCTAAATAAAATGAAATTTCAAATAATTTTCCATAAAACATTACTGGATTTTTCACTGAAGGTGAAATTTTTATTTTGAAAGTGAGAAAAGTTCAAATGAAGCTTTAATTTTTGGGCTACTCATTTTAAAATGAGAAAAATACATTAAAATTGTGATAACAAATTTGACATGAGTTTTTTATAAAATTAAGGGGGTTATTTTGTTATTTTGTTTTCCATATAAATTGTTTTTGTAACAATAACAATTTACACACAAATCAACGCAACGCAAGGCGTTGCGTTTTACAAAATAACCCACTAAATGTCTTGAAATAATCGTTTAAAAATTTTTTGTTTGAATTTTCATTTGTATTTCATGATATCCTTCAAGCTTATTCATAAATTTGGTGCTATGTTATTCCTAAACCAAAATAATTACTCCGAAGAATTGGCTAACTTTTATTAATATGGCCCAATATTCAATTTCAAAATAAAATAATCTGTTGTTTTGATGTAAATTTATAACATTTTAAATGAAAATGAATTTCAATTTGAATTTACTAAGATATTAAGAGTTCATTTAAAACAAGAATATACCATAGATTATATAGGGAAATTAAATGTTTCTTTTTTAAATCAATAGGCTTATTTTGTTGCTATATATATATCTGGTACGAAATCCTATACAAAGTTTGGCTTCGTATGTTAAGTATTAACTCTTTTAACATAATATTTTCAACGTCGATAATGTATGGGCAGAGCTTTGAAGAATTAATTCCTTTTTGAATGAATTCACTGTTTTCTGCCGTTCAGTAGAAGAAAACAATAATGTACAAATAAAATTTTTAAATAAGCAATTTTACAGCGTGTGCTAGTAAAAATGAACAAATTAGAAACCGGATGCTGTTTATCAACCTACATGATTCAAAAATAAAGCCTTTTACTATTAAAAATAAAAACTACAGATATAGAAAAAATATAACTATATAACTAGTTTGAAAAATTAATAGTTATATTTTTTGCCAAATTTATCTATATCTGTAAAGTTTTTATTTTTAATAGTAAAAGGCTTTATTTTTGAATCATGTAGGTTGATAAACAGCATCCGGTTTCTATTTTGTTTATTTTTAATAGCACACGCTGTAAAATTGCTTATTTAAACATTTCATTTGTACATTATTGTTTTCTTCTACTGAACGGCAGAAAACAGGCTTTGAATTCAGTGAACTTATTTTATTTTTTTTTCAATTCAGTGAACTTATTAATTCACTGAACGTAATTTTATTTTTTTTAATTCACTGAACGAAAATGAAATTGAACGAATTCAGTAGTGAATTAATTCAGTAAGGAATTAATTCACTTTTTTCCGTTCGATTTATAAAATTGAACGTGTTCACCAGTGAATTAATTCATTTGATTTAATAAAAAGAACTATTGCAATTGAATTAATTCGTAACAAACTAAATCGAACGAAAGCAAATATGAATTAATTCCATTCAATATATGGCGCTTAGTGAATTAATTCATCGAATTTTTAATTCAGAATTGAAAAATTGAATTAAGGAATTAATTCTTCAAAGCTCTGTGTATGGGTCATCTGTCAGATAATATCACTGAGATTCTATTCAAAAATATTTTACCGGTTTTTCGTTTTCATGTTATTACTTTTTAAATCACTTGAACTTTTATCAAAATTTGTTTTTGTAAAATAATATTTTCCAATTAAAAATGGATTGTAATTGATTTCGATAAAATCTTAAATGAAATTTAAATTGAACATGAAACTGGGCTATATTTGTCTTACAATTTAAATTCCATGGTAGAGATCTGATTAAATATGACAACATATGTAAAAAGATATATTTAGATATTGGGTCTTATAAAAATTTTTCGAAAGACGAAAATTACGTCTTATTATATATAGTGCCATACAAAGCAATATATAACGAGACATAATTGTATTAAATAATATAAAATAATGTATAACCCGTTTTACTCGGGTTGTTAAATTTCGTTAAAGTTGTTCTAAGTTGAGTTGTTGGTTGATAAGAAATTCGATTTTCTTTCAGCGGTCACATAAGTAGACAATCATTAAATATTAGCCCACACAAGACGAAATACACTCATGATGGCTTTGTTGCGAAAGCCGAAAATACGTATTCTGTATTGCTGGTCTTATCGAATTCTTTCAAATATATTTTTATTCTTTGTAATTTACTTGTAAAAATTGTATCATCTTTCTTTGATTTGAAAATAATTTAAGACGTCTTAAAAACATGTCAGAATTTTGTATACTGTTTTTAAAAACGCTGACTAACTGCAGAATTGTTAGAACCGGACAACTAAAGTATGACATTAAGCTGCATAGAAGCCAGCAAAAGTACTATTTTCTTATTTCAATAAATTATTAAAAATTATAAATTTTTTTTACTAAGGAATATTTTTGGGATTTTGCATTTTTTACGACAAAATGCTGTCATGTCAAACACACGTTTATAGCAAATATCTTAAAGACGTCGTAGTGAGATATTACGAATAAGTCACTACTTGTGGCAGACTGCTGAATAGTCATGAAGTGTGATACACTCAAAAAAAAGTTAGTAAAGTCAGCAAAAAATGTTGCTGTATCAGCAAATTTTTAGACAGGAGCGTGCTTGCAAAACAATTGGTAATTTCAGCAAAAGGTTTGCTGACAATCAGCGAGCTGATTTTTACCAAAAAAAAATAGTAATCTTCAGCAAAACTTTTGCTAACACTTAGTCGATTGCAAATGAAAAAAATCCTTGCTAAAATCACTAAACTTTTGGCTGAATATTAGAGACTGAAAAAACTCAAAAACCAAAAAAGTCTGTAATGGCTACTGAAACTTTTGCTGTTATTACGGGAAATTTAACTGTTTTGAGGCCAGCGGAATTTTTTGCTAATTTTAGCAACACATGTCTGCTGTTCTGTAGTACAATAAAATTAGTAGAATAAATTAGTAGCCGCTACTAAATTTTAGTAAAATTTATGTAAAATGCAATTCAAAATCGATTTGCTAAAATCAGTTAAAAAACTTACCACTAAATTCATAAACGCTTTGTAAAATTATAGGAGGTTTATTGAACAAATTTTGTATGAAAATGACGTTTTGTAAACCTGCTATAACTTTACAAAGCATTTATGAATTGAGGGGTTACAAATATCATAATTTTAGTACAATGAAATTAGTATAAATAATTAGTTGAAGCTACTAAATTTCAGTAAATTGCTGTAAACTGTAATTTAAAATCAATCTGCTGAAATTAGCAAAAAATTGTACTAAAAAATAAAAAAACTGTAAAATCTAAAAAAAAAAAATTTTTTTTCTTTCGATTGTAACAAGCGTATAATAACTTCATCGTACTTGAAATTTGGAGTCAAAATTGCAAACGGTTCTCCATTTATTGCCATTTTATGCATTGGAGATGCAATAAAATTTTCTGGGTGTTATTTCTAAACTAAGAATATATCAATAGTAACAAATATAAACTAAACAAGAATTGTAAAAAATCAAAAAAAAAATATTTTTAAATTAGTATATTTTTCTGCTAAATTTAGCACTCGGTTTTGAAAAGTTAGTAAAATGTTTTTCTAAAATCAGCAACGAAAATTAGTAAAAAAAATCCGTAATTTGTAATAAGAGAATAGCAAAAATAATTACTAAAAATAAAAATTGTACTAATAATCAGTATAAAAATAGTATAGTGCGATTGGAAACTGTTTACAAACTTTTTTATTTGAGTGTATGCGGTTATCAGCACAATTTTTGTAGCAAAATAAATTAGTAAATCATTTGTTCAAAATTAGTTTAGTGCTAAAAAAATATAACTAAAACTTTTGCTGAAACTCCGTTTTCAACTCCGTTTGCGGAAAACTAGTGCAATTGATATACAAGACGTTTTACTAATTTTTCTACAAACTTATTTTTTTGAGTCTACGCTTTTTGTCAAAACAATTCCTCCAGACGTCTTAAGGATATGTCATCATTTAATCCGCATAACGACCGTTTTGAAGACATCTTGATGATATTTTCAACTGGGATATTAATATAAAAAAGACTAAATCAGTACTTCTTTAATAAATTACCAGTAAGTGATTACTTTGCAAGAATATATAAGTACTTCTATAACTTATTACCAGTAAGTCATTATTTTGTATTTTAAAGTGATGCAAAAGGTAATGAAATATCATTACTTGGTAATCCGTATGGAAATAATCTGTCATTACTAGGACAAGGAATTTCATGCACTTAAAAATGGAAAATATGCGCCTAAAAAAGAAAAATATGCATTAAGAAATATGCACTAAAAACTATTAGTTTTGCAAAAATAATGCACTTTAAAACCTAAAAACATATTTAAGTTAGCTATTTTTTAAGCAGACACTGAACTCGAAGATTTCCCATAGGTCAATAAGGTTTTTAAGAATGTTTATTTTGATTGAATCAAAATATGATATCGTATCAATTTTTTATATTTTTTACAAAATAAAAAATGCTCCTAAAAATGAAAAATATGCACAAATATGCATTAAAAAGCACAAAATATGCATTAAAAAGGCACCAAATATGCATTTAAGGTCAAAATATGCAAAACATGCATTTATGTCAAAAT
This sequence comes from Leucophora obtusa, assembly GCA_949987735.1. NCBI lineage: Eukaryota > Metazoa > Arthropoda > Insecta > Diptera > Anthomyiidae > Leucophora > Leucophora obtusa. Next base: position 94,338,395 of record OX465299.1, on the reverse strand, counting down.
ATGCAAAAATATGGAACTACAAATCGATGCCATTTTGCTCTAAATTCGATGATTCGGATAAATATTTAGTCCATATTAATTTTGGACTATCGAGAAAAAACATGTATTTGCATGAAATTCCTTGCCCATGTTTTTACTTGGTACAGAAATATTGGATATCGCCTTTTAATAACATTTTAAAGAAAATTTACCAATCATAAAAGTGCTACCTACAAATTTTTATATCAAAGCATAACATATCCGAAGCAATTAGGGCTATCTACAAGAAAATCGCGAAAAGCATGAAACTTTAACAAAAAATGTATTTGTAAGAATTAGTAGACATTTTTATAACTAATTTGGAAGGTGAAAAATTTTGAGAATACGCGAGGGTTTTTTAGCTTTCCTGAAAAATTCAGTTTTTGCAGATAGCCCTTATTAAATATAAGCCTTCGATATATTAATTGTGGAAAAAATGTAGGATATTTACCATTTCGAAAAAATTAAAAAATTGTGGAAAAATACTTAAATAACTTTGGGGTTTTAGCATATTTAATTCCTTTAACTTTGTATATTGTTTGTAGTTTAAATTAACTGACAATATAATTTAAAATAAGTGAAAAATCACTTGAAAACCGGTCTGCTAACTTTTCATTTAATTCAAAACAACTTTTCATTTATTTTTAAATGTTAATAAATTAATTACAAAATCCCCCAAAAAAAATAATGAGTTTTCATTTATTTCGTTTTTTTAACTTTCAAAAAATTAACTACAAAATCCGTAATAATAAATGATATTTAGTTTATTTCGTTTTTTTAACTGACCTAGAAAACTAAAAGGGTTTATTTTTTTTAATAAAACATTTTAAATGAAATTATTAACTGTAGCAGAAAATCTGTATTTATATTTGTTTTTTTTTAAGTTACTGTAACAATATTTTCAGTGTATTAATTGTAAAAATTTAGGCTTTGGGCGTTCCTCTGGCCCCTTTAGAATTACAAAAGATGTTTTTAGAAAAAAAAAATCTGTAATAGTAAAGTAGATGTTTAGTACAGTGAAATATTTATTTGTTAATTTGAAGTCCAAATTTAATTACAAAAGGCTCTAAAAGTGCACATAGTTTGTTAATGCAATATGCCATATATACAAATTTTGGACCTAGTTCTTTCTAATTGTCTTTGATATTTCAAATCCGACTTCGTCTTATATTCAATTTTTTTTTTTTTTAACCTTAAAAAATTTTTAAATTTTGAGCGACTATATTTAGAAAAGTTATTGAGATATTGCTACACAATTAAGTTTAAAAAATAATGCACGGAATTAGGCTTAAACTCCATAAAGCGTTTTCTTTCAGGAGCTATCGTTACTAAATTATAAATTTTTTATTGAAAAAATCGACTGAAAAATTAAAAAATTTAAATCGCGAATTGTGCAAAATCTAGAGCCAATTTGAACATACTGGTTGCAGATGCGAAATCACCACCTCCTAAATATCCTATCACCACTGCAAAGTTGTTCAACTTATAAATATTGTCATATTTTGTAGAGCTGTGTAATATATGCCATACAGTAAATGTAGTTTTGACGATTTTTCAAATATTTTTTTTTAAGTTAAATTTTCAAATTTACGAAATATTCATTTTACATCCCTCTTGCTTGAAAATCATTCCTTGTACAAAAGAAGAAGGCAAGCGAGTAATAATTAAGTTTTCTAACGATATAATATAACTGGTTTAACAAAAAAACTGTTATTAAGCCAAAAACTTTTTAGAATCTGAAGATCGCGTTTTTGAGGTCTTAGGCATATAAAACTCCCATAAAATGTAGTGATTCAAAAAATAACATAAATTTTTGAGCATGAAGGTGCTTGTCTTTCATATCGAAAAATGGCTCTTCAATTTGAAATCGAGTTTACTATTTATTGCTCTATATAAAATCTTCAAAAATTCGCATATTTTCCCATGGATGGTAACCGACACGAATGCGGTTATCGTTAGAGTAACGCTATTTTAGATTATTTCGGTATCGGTATTTTAAGGGTAACGCTATTTCATTTAATTCGGTATAGGTATTTTAAGGATAACGGTATTTGAGTTATTTCGGTAACGGTATTTTAAAGATAACGATATTTTGGTTATTTCGGAAACCGTATTTTAAGGTTACCGGTATTTCAGATATATCGGTAGCGGTTTTTTAAGGGTAACGGTAGTAAGTTATTTCGATGCATCCCGCAATTTTTTTTACAAACGAGTAAAAAGGTTAAATTCGGGCATGCTGACTATACAATACCCTACACCAGTCTGGTTAAAAGCCAATTTTTGGGGGGACCCTTATATGGGCACTTGGTCTAAACATGGACCGGTGTTAACCAAAATCAATAGGCTTCTTCCTTGGGCTGACATAGGTCGGTGTACCAAATTTCATCAAATTATCTTAATATTTGCGACCTGCAGCGTATAAACAATATAATTTTGGTAGGACCCTTATATGGGCACTAGGTCAAACATGGACCGATGTTCACCAAAATCAATAGGCTTCGTCCTTGGGCCAACATAGGTCTGTGTACCAAATTTCATCAAAATATCTTAATATTTGCGACCTGCAGCGTATAAAAAATATAATTTTGGGAGGACCCTTATATGGGCACTAGGTCTAAACATGGACCGATTTTAACCAAAATCAATAGGCTTCGTCCTTGGGCCGACATAAGTCGACATAAGTTGCGACCTGTAGAGTGCGCACAAAAATGCATGGACAGACGGACAGACGAACGGACGGACGGACGGACAGACAGACGGACATCGTTAAATCGAAATAAAAAAAATTCTGAGCCGATCGGTATACTATAAGGTGGGTCTGGGACCAATATTTTTTGGTGTAACAAACATCAGCACAAACTTATAATACCCTGACCACATAGTGGTGTAGGGTATAAAAACAAACGAGATTAAAAACAGAACCAATTTATCAACTTAATATTCAAAAAGTACTCAATAACCACGTGAAATTACCAAAAGCAGAAAATTAAAAATAATGGTAACGGTATTTTAGGGATAGCGGTATTTCATTTGTTTCGGTAAAGGTATTTTATGGGTATTGATATTTCAGTTATTTCGGTAACGGTATTTTAAGGATAACGGTAGTCAGTTGAAAGGGTTTTGAATCGATAACGGTATTTTAGCGGTATTGCCTGCCAACCCTGTATTTTCCTATCAAAACAATACATATTCAAATTAAAATGCATATGGTCGGTGTGTGACCATGTGGATTGTAAATTGTTCATTTAGCAGAAATATCTTTTCTGTATGAAATATCATTTCGAAAGTTCATGTTTTTACACACCCAAACGCATCAGTTACTTTGTACAAGAAAATATGAAAAAAGTCGTACTGTTAATACCATTTTCTTATGATGATTGGATGGTGAATAATCAAATGTTACGCAATTATCAAGTGGTGAATGTAATCCAAAATATAATGAAAAAACTATTAACCTATTAAGGCAGAAAAAATATGTTTAATAAATAATTAACAAAAGATTTATACAAATTATGAGTCATTTATAAAACTACAGAAATATTTTGGAAAACACGTACACTCAGAAAACAAATTTGTGCTGACAACCGAATTTATGACCCATCGAATGGGTCGGTATCAGCAACCGAGTTTTTCAGCTGCGACTACAGATTATCTGTTAGGGTAACTGAAATTTTGTTGTCATAGTCAAATTGATGTTGTATCAACAAGTTTCTATTATCAAAGCAAACAACTTTGGTTATCACAACCGAACCATTTGAATGGCAACAATTTTGTTTTCTGGTGGAGCACATATAAATAAATTAAAATAAAAAACAAAAATAGGGCATACCCGTAGTTTAGATAGTTGCGTTAATATACATAAATTTTCAACCTAAACTGTTTATAAATATTTATACATTTTGTAAAAATTGTTTATGTATTTCTAACAATTGTAATATTCCAACAAAATTTTGTATGCTAAACAGTGTTGACGCCTTAAAAATGAATTGCTTATCTTAAACTGTAGCAGACAATTGATGTTTGAAAAAAACTGAAATATATTCAATAGCAAGTGTGTCGCTCGATACATTAATAAATAATGCAAACATAGACTGACTTTCACATGAGTAAAAAAAAACCTTACAAATGTTAAAGCATTAATTTTAAGAGGGTTTAAAACATACAAAAATTGGCATATGCGGTTGTAATTCTACCAGTAGATTAAATATATTTTAAGAATTAATTAAAAATAAAAAACTTACCTGTTAAATTTGCCAATATAAAAATTGTTGCTATTACAGTTGACATACTTAAAGTCGGCCAACTTGTGGAGGTTTCATAAAATCTGTTGCTTTTGTGACGATTCATTATGCTGTTTAAATTGATAGTTTTTATAAAATTTATATTTCGTTGAGATTTTCGACGCATTTTTCGCTTTTTTAATAATTTTAAATAATATTCTAGTTTAATTTATTTTATTTAATTAACTACTTTTGATAATATTTTCCACATCTTTATAAGATTATAATTGCTATTATCAATCATGTCGATGCTGAAAGTAGAACAAAGGAAAATAAATTAATTAAACGATGGATAAAATCAAAACAAAGTATGTTACTTGAAGTATTCTTTTAAATATTCAAAGAAAATCGTTATTAAAAAGTTTGTTCCTTAAGTCTTTTGATTTTATTAAGAGTTTATTTAAATATGTACTTTAAAAAAAACAATTAATTTAATCTGCTTTCTGGACTATTTTTAAACTATTATCATTTTGTTAAATGATAATTATTCATATTTCTTTAAAATAAAGACTTATCTAATATTAACAAGTTTTTAAAATTATTCAAATTTGAATTTACGTTTTTGCTTCATTTAAAAAGTTGAATAACCTTTTGTTACATATTTAAACAACTTTAATAAAGCAAATTTTTAAAAAATTGAGGTTATTTTTAATCCATAGAAATTATGGTATATATTATCAGTTAAGAGTATTACATAAACAATTGATAAAATTTGTCTCTGTTTACAAAATGAATTGTTTTTGTAATTAAAAATGCAAACATTTTTCTATATTTTGTAGCAAATATAAAAAACATTAACTAAACATGTTTGTTTTAATATATTTTTTCTTTTTTTTTTCTTTGAGTTTTTAGCGAAAGTTTTTTTTTACAAAACGCGGCATTTGTTTTTATGTTATTATTGTTATTTCTTTTTTATTTATTTACTTGATTAGTTTGTTGGCTATTAAATTGACTACAAAAAAATGCTATTTTTGGCATCTCACAGAATCAATAATTTGTATAAAAATATATCATATTAAACGATAGAAACTTTTTTTTGTAAAATGCGTGTGTGTTTAATTTGTTACTTAAAAAGTGAAATTTTTGACTAAAAGTGTGGTATAGTTACAGATATATGCTTGTATATACAATTAAATTATATTAGCACCTTCAATTAACTTCGCAGAAGTCATCAGATTTTCAATTCTTAATATCAAGATAACTAAACCACCTAAAATTGTACTAAACTAAGGAAACCCTTAAAAGAGTTTTTATGTGTTTATATAATTTTAAATTTAAGGATCTGCAGAATCTATAAGCTTTTCATGTTAAAAAGATCTTACGTGGTTATAGTTTTCTTATAGGAAATTTCTTTATTGTCTTCGACTTTTACTACAGAAATAATTCTGCAAAATATTTTTCAAAAGGCCTTATAATCTGTAGGTTTTATACAAAATGTACACTCACAATATATTTTCCATAACTGATTGAGGTTTATTTAAAAAGTTATAGGTATAGTTTGTTTTCAATAGAAGAATCAATTAAAATACATTGAAACATATTGTTTAACTTTTTTTATCAATCAATAAAAACAAACTAGAAAAAAATATGTATCGTCTGTAGGAGTTGTTATGTTCAGTCAAATATTCTATTTTTAGATTTCTATTTTTAGAAAAAATAATTTAAATAATTTCGTTGTTTTCTGTTTAAAACAAAAAATTCGAATATTTTCGGTTTTCTTTTTTGTTAAAATAGTTTGTTTATATACAAAATTATTTCAATTCAAACCCAATAAACATTTGGAAGACATATCGCCCAGAAAATATTATGGCAATATCTTCAATTTTTCATTTAGAAGATAATCATAGTAGTATTTTAAACATATATTCTATTTATTAGCTGTGTTGTGTGTGAGTGTTTTGAAAATCCAAATAAAAAAACTTTCTATAGTAAAGTGTTGTTTTTTCAAACGCGTCGTATAGACCAAATACAATTAATATTGTCATTAATATTTATTTTTGTTAATTCTAATTTAGTAGGTTTGAGGTTAAGAAGAAGAATAAACCTTCCTCAAAAGTTATAAACACACTAACTTTGCAAATCAGACTATATCTAGTTTCTGCCTTTTTATGGACAGGCTTCATCAGTGATCTTCCATTAAATTGTATTATTGTTTATATTTTTATTGTCAGATTGTCTCTATATGAATAATTTCAGAAGTGATCAAACAGACATATACAAACATTCTACTTCAGATTTTCTCTGTTTATCTTCTTATTTCCTCCGTGTCACCTTTTCACAAATATTACCACATTGACGTATGGTTTGTACGTACAAGTGCAGGCAATTAGTTAAGTTTTCAGGCTTTTCCTCAATTTTCATGACGTCATATTTCGGAATCCAAAAGGGTCGGGTTTCCGAAATATATACATCGTTAAACTTTTGTATTTGATCACAGTTATGGTGAATTTCATTCAAATCGTAGAAAATTAGTCCGAATAGTGAGCTGAGTTGGCATGTTTGCACCCATATTGAAAATCAGATGCTAATGTGCAGCTTAATCTGACAGACCTATTTTCAATCTGTTTTATTTTTTGTCCTGTCAGAAATAAAGTACCCCCACGCAGAGACATTTTTCAATGGTTGCCTATTTTTTAAATAAAAACAATGATCGTGCCAATTTATGCAAATCAAAAATTTAAAAACATGGCTACGTTTTAAATCTAATAATTTATTTGTGAGTACAAAATGTTTCCTTTTTATTTTCAGATATGCAGCTCATAGCTCCTGAATGGCACCTGATTTTGCTTTCAAAAAAACCTCTATTACGAAGTGACAACTATTTTATAATTTTAAAATTTATCTAATAATTTAATAATAATAATAAAATTTTTTAAATTTATAAACAATTTCCTTATATTTTACAATTATTTAAATATTATGTTTGTATGAATACATTTCTAGTACAACTAGTAAAAGAGCAAAAATATTGAAAAAGTTATCAAAATATTCAAAAGTACTCGAACGAAAAAATTGTAAAAATAGTAAACAAACGAAAACAATTAACAAAAATCGCAATTAAAAAGTCAGCGGAGTGCAAATTTTAATGTGAATCAAAAGCGTTAATTAACCCAGTGTAGAAACAGTAATAACATATCATTATTTTTTGGACTACCAACAATGATACCCACTTACCTTCGGCATTATTTTAAAACATATAATAATGAGTTACTAATAATGACTTATTTTTATCAGTATTTCGAATAGAAAGTAATTTTCTAGATTTTTTTTAAATTTTTTTAAATTTATTTTTAGACTCAATATTTTTTCAACACTGGTAAGTATATATGTAACCACATATTTTTTGATTTTTTGTATGTTAGCGGGTAAGCTGACTTGTGTGCAGCAGGTCAATTATGTTTTTATCTATCAAACCTTACATGTCGATGAAGCTTAGATGGTAAAGCTATTGACTGGCAACCTGGAGGCCCAGGTTCGATTCCTGCACTAGAAAATTTTATTAAAAAAATGTTACAAAAAAAATATTTTTTTAAAATTTATTTTTTTGAAAATCAATTTTTAGACTCATTCTTTTTTCAGTACTGGTAAGCATATAGGTAATGACATTTTTTAGGTTTTTCGTATGCTGGTGTGTAAGCATAACTCATTATTTTTCACGACATCGCCATACAAAGGTAATAAGAAATGTAATAAGAAAAATTACTAGTTATCATTACCAGGTAGATAGTTACATAACGACATATCTGGTAATGATTTTCTACACTGGGAATTTAATAACGACTCACATAAAAATGTTTTCAATTTAATCATTTGTTAAGCGGGCGATACATTTGCAATATTATGGCACAAGTTTTCAAGTGGTGCAAGCATATTGACCGTGTATGTATTGAGTTTAAGGTTGAGCAATATTATGTAGTGAATGTGATTCACTTGGATTATTGGACAACTTGAAATATTGCATAATCTATTGGCAACACTGTGCAATTTTAATTTTGCGCTGTTTATGTTTGTGTGCATTTTGAGGTTATGTTGAAATCATATATTGCATAAAATATTGTGGCGATCTTTTGTTACATATAGTATATGTTGCAATTTATTGTATGGTGTGTGGCAAAACGAGAAAAATACTGTGCATTTATATTAGACATAATATTGCAAATGTGTGGGGGGCTTTAAACAAAAAACATATTTCTAATTTTTGCTGGAAGAAAATTTTTCAAGTAGAAACTAGTAAAATTTCCCATTAAATATTTTATTAGTTTTAAAAATTTTTTTTTTTTTTGTACTTGAACGGATTTATAAGTAAAACTGGTAAAAATGGTAAAGCTAGTAAAAAAGTAGCATGTAAACAAACACACTTATTGTTGTTTTTATTGCTTTCTGAAAAGGGGTAAAGCCTCTTCAGCTTAACTTAAAGAAAACTGTAAACCTATAAAAACCGATAAAATTACTGAATAAACGTCAAATTAAATAAAAAGTGATTAATAAGACTTTGTTATTAGTAAATATTTTCAACACATTATTACGAAATCAATGAAAGCCAACAAAACTAAAGCAATTCAACAGAATGAATGTTACATAATACTCATGCAGGTATTGAAATGGAGTGAAGAAACCCAAAGCGCAGAAAATTACACTAAACGATAAGTGTTTTAAATTATTGTATACAAGAAAAGTAAACCAAAAAGACAAACATTTTTAAAATATTCGTAATGAATATGATTCATTAAAATTAAGGCAACACTAAAGCCAACACAATAATACAGCAAAAAGGAGGTTAAAAACGTACGTTCGTATATTCAAAAACTTTAAATGCACCTTTTCAAACATAAACATATTTGAACGAGATAACTCTAACTTAACATTAATTTTATGAAATAATTCCAAGAAAACCAGTTTCAGTTACAATTGTAAATTAGTTAGACCTGGGCTAGAATAAGTACAATATATTGCAGTAATAAGGTAATTTTATAAATTACTTGAAATCTTTAACTCAATGAATTTATCATAGTAAAGGTAAATATAATAACAAGTAATCTTTTGAGCTCTGTATTTTAGACACCCAAGTAAAAAAAATGATATGGAGCCATATGAAGTTATATTTAATTATATATTATCTTTTACGTAATTAGATATAATTATATCCGAAAAATGAGAACGTCTTAGTGTATCATATTGTATCGAATTGTATACAATTGTATACAATTTGATACAATTTTATGCAATTCGACACAATTGTATCCGAATTTTGTCCTCATCCAATTACATCAAATTATATCTTTTTGTATAAAATTATATAAAATGTTATAAAAGTGGACATAGTTTGATACAATTATATCTAAATATTAACCTTATACTTTTTATCATATTATATAGGACCATATCTAACAATATACATACAAAAATAATTTTTTTGTAGATGAGTTTTTTTTCAATTACAATTACATGTAATTGTGTAATTGCATGTGTAATTAATTACAAAATGTAATGATTAACCCCAGGTCTGCTGGAGATCTTATAATTTCGATAAATCTTCCATTACTTTTATCCACATTTATCATGACAGTGCAAAAAACATGAAAAAAAATTTCTTTTAATTTAGTAATTTTAAAATAAAGTTAACAACACTGAAATTTTAAAGGTAATAGGATTATGATATTCAACCAAGATATAAGAAATCAGTCAAGTGTACGTTATAGTATAGAGAATTTCGTATTAAAGCTTCAGTGTTGTTAATGTTATGGGTGCGTAAGCCATTTTTGACTCATGCTCCTAAACAAAAACAAATTACTCACGCACGAGCATTTCGTTTCTTACTCAGCACACATGAGTATATTAAAAACTTACATTCAGAAAATTCTCACGCAAAATAGTAAAAATTACTAAAAACATATGATGCAAAAAATAAACTCACACACGAATCATGCACGGGTTATTCTTACTCACGCACGAATACTTAAGTTAGTAATTATTACTCACGATCACGTGTGAATAACGTGACTCACGAACATTTCGTGTCACGCGCCAATCCCTAGTGATTACTAAATTTAAAACTAGTTCAAAATCATTGATAACATGGAACAAAATAGAATATAATACGGTTTTATATGGACCTTATATATTTTTATATAAAATCACTCTAAAAAAATTGCCTATGTGGGATGATATTTAATTATATATGATTGTATAAAGAACGTTATAAGTTATATATGTATTCATATTCGTCAATATATAATCATAACTAACACAAATTATAAAATATTTTTTATATGGATCCACATAGTTTTATATTATTATGTATAGTGTCATACTAAATTATATATAAACGTATATGTAATTATATCTTTTATATGTTACTTTATGTACTTATATATAGCACATACATATATATGTAGGCCAGTATGTAATAATATAAAATCACATATGTCTCCATATTAAAACCTTTGAGGAAAAAATATCTAATATATGACTATATAAAAGTATATATGCTAGAATTTAAAAGCATATGTGGCCATATGTAAATATAAGTTACTATATGCAATTACATAAAATAATATATGATTATATCAAAACTTTTTTACTCGGGCAACTTATATATCAAATATTTTTTTATTATGAGCTTAAGAGCCAGTTCCACAGTGAATTGTATCAAAAAAAAAATAAATTTGTGCAATGAAAAAGATACTTTTATTTTACCCAAATATGCAAGTATATGTTCCCTACTAAAAAAAATTATATAACTTTAGATATTATATGTAATTATATCCGAAAAATGAGAACATCTATTTGTATCAAATTGGATCGTACTATGATCATATTAGATCTAATTTGCCACAATTAGATCTAATTTGATGGAAGAAGATATGGTTTGATACAATTTTATACGGATTTTGTCCTCATCCAAATGTATCAATTATAATATAATCATATCCAGCTAGATATAATGGTATATAATTCGATACAATTATACACAATTATATGCGGCATATGAAATTATATATAGGTCTATATATAATTGGATATTGTAAAATGTTGAACTATATATTGTGCAATATATAACAATATATAGTTATATATTTAGGATATAATTTGGTAAAATTTTATATAATTATATCTTGGTATATATGTTTCAATATATAATTATACAAAATTTTATATGATAATATATGACTATATCAAAACTTTTTTACTTGGGTTATTCAATTTATGCAAAAGGGATTTGTATATGAACATATTTGGAAGAATATGTGTAAGAGGAACTCTTATTTGGATAAATATGGAATTATATTTAATGCCATGAATAAAAAAAGGAACATATTTAGCGCCTAATTTGAATGTCATACATAAATTTATATCTATAGTACAACCTTATAATAAAGGACAGCAACGTTCGCATGTATTCGCATATATTTAATAAATGTATATGTTCATATATGTCCATATATGAACATATACTTAGGTGTTACTCATTTTACGGATCCATACATATATGGTTGAATCATAAATGTTCATATATGGACATTTTTCACCGGGTATTTAAAATTTCTGTTTAGCTTTTAACTTTACAAAGAAACAACACGCAAAGAAAAACCTAATGTAAAAATATCGAAGTCAACTTTGTAACTTTTTTTATATAGAAGGTTTATTTTTTTCCAATTTTGTATAAATTTTCCATACAAATTTAAGCATTTATAAAATTTTTAAGAACCAGGTGAAAAATTTCCATATATGAACATTTATGGTTCAACCATATACATATGTATGGATCCGAAAAATGAGGTAACACCTAAGTATATGTTCATATATGGACATATATGAACATATACATTTATTAGATATATATTGTATATATATATATATATATTTGTATATTTCGCTGAAATTAATTTATGATCAAAAAAACATTAGCGGTATTCACAAACCACATACATAGTAAAAGAGTAATTGACTCGATATTTTAGTATAAAAGTATTTTTTATTCAGAATAAACACAAAATACAAGTATTTTGAATTAGTTTTCTAAAAAGTACCAATATCATAGACAATACTAAGCCAGTAAATTACTTTTCTACCAGGTAGATTGTGGATGACACTAAAATTAAACCTCCAAAAGTGAAAAAATATATATACCTTAATATCTGTGTCATTTTTGTAGAGTTTCAAATGCCCTCGTTAAGACGTATTCATGCGACCACTGCTCAATTAAGAATTCCACTTAGTTCAAAAGTTACAGGATCTTTTAAAACAGTGATTTTCGACAAACACCATTTTTTCTTATATGTAATGTCGACTTAAGAATGAGTTTTTTATAATTCCAAAAAAAGTTTACTAAAAATTATCATTGGTAATAGTTTAGGTAGAATCGAACGTCAGCAAAACGTTAGATGTAAAAAGGTGTAAACGTTGAGTTTTTAATGTTAATAATTATACACGTTGAAAGTGAACGTGCATACGAAAAGTAGTGTGCTAGTTTTCGTCTTAAACGTGTTTTTATTCACTTGGAGTTTTTTTTATGAGTTAAAGCAAAAGAATTCAATTATTTTTAGTGATTATTATGGATCTTAGCGCTCATAGTAGCAATGGGAGTTAGAGTAATATATATATATCAAACATATTTTCAAATTTTTTTTTAACTCAAAAGTTATAAAAAATTTTCATTATACCAATTTTATACAAATAAAGGGTTTTTCAATAAGAGCGCTACAAAAGTTTTTTTAAATTAAACAAAAACGGTTTTGGATATCAATGAAATTCTTTATTCCTGTGAAAGTACCTTCGATACCATTATGTATGGGAATCGATCTCTTTTGCATGGCCACCACGGGCACGCTTGTAGAAGTCCAGACGCTGAACCCAATTTTCGACGGTTTTCAAGCATAAATCGGCCGATACTGCTGCAATTTCACGTTCGATATTCGTACGAAGTTCATCAATCGTCGCTGGCTTGTTGGCATAGACCATAGATTTGACGTAGCCCCACAGGAAATAGTCAACGGCGTCAAATCGCATGACCGAGGCGGCCAATCGACTGGACCATTTCGTGAGATAACACGTTCTCCAAACTTGGTTTGCAATAAATAAATTGTTTGCCAAAAATATTCGGTTATTATTGAACGGTAGCGATTCCCATTCACAGTAACATGCCGGTCTTGATCAGCACGGAAGAATGACGCCGCCGGCCCATAAACCGCACCTAACCGTAATTTTTTCGGGATGCAATGATGACTCATGGAGTGCGTGTGGATTGCTGTCTGACCAATAATGCATATTTTGTTTATTGACGAAGCCATTCAGCCAGAAATGAGCCTCATCGCTGAAGATGATTTTTCGATGAAAATCCGAATCATTTTCAAGTTGTTGCTCAGCCCAATTCACGAACATACGACGCTTCTGCTGGTCAATCGTCTTCAGTTCTTGCGTCAATTTGATCTTGTAAGGATGATTTTTTCGCAAAATTCGCCACAACGACGTCACAGAGATGCCCAACGCTTGAGAACGACGTGTGAGAGACACATTTGGGCTTGTTTCAACTGAAGCCTCAGTGGCAGCAATATTCTCGACACTACGGGCACTTCTTTGTCTCACTGGCACGGGAACATTTTGTACTGTGCCTGTGGATTCAAATTTTTCCACTAGACGCTCAATTGTTGATCTGCTAGGACGATTATGACGACCATAAATTGGACGTAGCGCTCTTAACGTTGAGGCCACTGACTCCGAATTTCGGTAGTAAATTTTAATAATTTCGACTCGTTGTTGGCTCGTATATCTTTCCATCATGAAATGGCAAACCTTACTGAAGAGAAATATCAAAAGAGCGGCAAGAAATATGGCGTCGTTTGCTGTCCCTGTCTTTCTACTTTTGTAGCGTCCCTGTTGAAAAACCCTTTATCTTAAAATATAAAACTCGCTAAAAACAGAAACTCCCAATGGCGGACCCTTTTTAATGAATGCAGGCACTAAATTTAAATAAAATTTTTTACATATTAAAAAAATCCTGTTAATGCTTTGTTCCCTCTCAATATCGGACATCTTTCTATTATAACTCTGTCAAATTTCATGCGAACGTTGCTGTCCTTTATTATAAGGTTGTGCTTTAGATATAAGTTTATGTATGACAATGAAATTAGGCGCTTATGTTCCTTTTTTTATTCATGGCATTAAATATAATTCCATATTTATTCATATGAGCCCCTTTTACACATATGGAAAACATTATTCTTCCAAATATGATCATATACAAGTCCCTTTTGCATAAATTGAATAACATATACTTCCATATTTGTCCATATATGAGTGCCTTTTCCATATATGAAATAACAGATGCCTCCATATATGTCTGTATATGAAATCTTTTTCCATATATGGAATCACATATACTTGGATATATGTTCATATAAAATCCATATATGCCCGATTAAAAAAAATTGAAATGGGGCTTTATACAGTCATATGTAATTTAACATGAGTCTTTATATAATTTTATCCGAGAAATGGGCCCATATAATTTCATATATTTGCATCAATTCAGTTATAATTGGATAATATCAGACATAAATATATCCAAATAATGGCGCGATATAATTTGATCGGACTTTATATAGTGATATAAAATTATAGCTGAAATGGTACAAACATATAGAAAATCAGATATTGTTATATCCAGTTTATTCACTATTTTGATTTACCTAAAGATAGTTTTAAGTATATTATTCAGGCTATATTACCTAAACTTTAGCTGCGATTAGTCTGTAAGGATTTTTTGTATTTCCAGACTTAATAAAGATAAAAATAATAATAATAAATTTCACTGAAATCCTAAATGTTTACAGAAATAATTACCTGAGAGTTTGTCAGACCTAAAACTTCATGAAAGCTATTAAACTTTTTTGGATTTTGACAAAAGGATATTTTACAGGAAAGCACAAACGCCTTTAGTATTGCTTTAAACTGTTTGTATAAATTTTTTAACAATTTCTTTCCATTGCAATGTAATATAAAATTATGTCCAAAAGGCGACTGACAAATGTTTTAGTTTGACTCTGAATGGGGTATATATAATTCTATCCAAAACGAAATCGTGTTTTTTTTTGAAAAATGATATCATATAAAAATATATTGGAGTATGTACTAAATAGTTATATATAACGTCATATAAAATTGGATTATCTGTATTTAATTGTAAATGCAATATACAATTATGTACTGATCGATATGTAAAAAGATGCAACTAAATACGACATCATATTACAATTTTTTGAGAAAGTAAGAATTATATATGGATACATATAATTATGTCCGCTTATATAGACTGGTGTACAAAAACCTATATGGGTATATAAAATTATACATTATTATATAAAAACGTTTTTACTCGGGTGTTCATAAAAAATCCATATTTGTTCATATGTGTCCATACATAAACCATATATGAACATGTTTGAGCGTATCTAAGCATTTTTCACCGGGTTATTTTTACGAAAATAATCGTATTTATTGCATATTTTTTATGTTTTTAATGCATATTTTTTCTTTTTAACCGCATTTTTAAGTGCATGAAATTCCTTGCCCTAGGTATTATAATTACCAAAATTATGAAAATTAATGATTGATTGCACTGAAGTTGATGAAAAAAATTTAAACTTATTGGAAAACCTAATACTTTGGCTAGAGTAATAGGTTCTATTGAAACGGCAGTGATATTAGATTTTTACTGCCGAAATTTTATTCAAAGGGCAAAATTTTCGATAAATTTTTGGTTGTTGGTATTGAAGATAATGTAGAAATTCATATTTTTCAATATTAATTAGAAAAACCAAAATTTTTGATAATTTTGCAGTTTTTTGTTTAATGTTATATATTTACTGTTCATAAATAAATTTAACTTTTCTAGTGATAAAAAAGTAATTAATATTATGGAATAAGGAGAAAATGTTGTTGGTTTCGATACAATTCCAAGCATTTCTGTGTGTAAGCAAAGTTTAGAAGGCCGACATAATAACACAAGTTTTATGTAATCCAATAGGATCTAGGTATTTTTCAATAAATAAAAACCCCTTGAGTTGATTTGAGTTAAATAAGATTTTTAAAATGTCCCCTTAATATTGCCATTGTGTCTGCAAGAGTTTATTAATACTTTTTGTAACTTAATTTAATTTGTATAATAACACTAGGTATGGCATGATATTTTTTAACAAAATGATGAAAATTATTAAAAATTATTCAATGGAACAAAAGACAAGACAACAAAAATGTTAACAGAAAAAACAAAAGTGTTGAAAAAACCAAAAAAAAAACATGATGCATATAAAATGTTAACTTTCTATTTCGTTTGCAATTGTTTCCGACAGTCATTCAGTCTGACAGTCGTCATTTAGACAATCAAATATTTTGTCTTATGTAGTCTATAGATATTTACATACATATAACCACATCTTATGATATTTAAAGTAATTTTTATGGTTTATTTTTGGGGAGATAGAAATAAAATCAACATTATGGAAAATTCAAGGTTTTAATCTCTAGACTGTGAATGATGAATGAACGAAATGGAAATTTATCAAAGTCTTGTTAAATGTTTATTTATTTAAATGCAAATTTTTAGCTTTTGTTTTGCCAACATTTAACAGAAAATCCTCAATATTTTTTGGTTTGTTACAATTTCTTTGGTGTGGCTACTGATCTATTAAAAAACGTAGTAAATTATTACTTTTTAACCTTTCTTTAAAGAAAACGATATAAAAAGTATAAAAATAATAAGGCTTTCACTTTTGTTTTGCTCTGATATAAACTTTACAAATCTCGTAATCGTATTGTTTGTTTCATTTTACAATTTTATTTCATTTTAGCCAATTTTACTGTTTTAGTCAAACTACTTAGCAGAGTGAATGTATAGATCAGGCCATCCATGTATGTTTCTATTTCTTCTAAGTTTAAGGTCATTGCATCTTGAGTCCGCGTACTATTTCTTCTATATTTACTTTCATTTCTTATTTTTTGTTTAATGGAGAAAACTAAAAAAATATACTTGCAACGAAGTCATAAAACTAACATTTTTAATAGACTCAACCATAGTTAACCTCTAAAATTTTCGTTCATTTCATTGCTTCAATAATGAGTATTAAGTAATTGACCGGTTGTTGTTTTTTAGGAAAATAATTGTTATTACATTTTTATTGTTCATTGAAAGGTACTAAAGGTTTATGAACTTTTGGTTGTTATTACACAATTTGTACAAAAATAAAAAATTAAATAGTTTGTGATTGCTAGGACTAGGAAGTCCAAGCATTTGCTACTTTAAAAATCAAAAAAGTTTGCATTAAGAATAATAAAATCAGTCTTCAATGTTGACTTATTTCAACCAAATTAAACAAAAACAAAACTGCTTTAATATTGGAACAGGTATTTTGCGACTTCGAAAAGCTTGCATTTGTAATAAATACTCTGATATTTTGCACAGCAAAGGTTAAAAGCAATTTAATTAATTTAAAGGAAATTAAATTCGCGGTGTAAAAAAAATTATGAAATATATAACAATAGATCTAAAAAAGGAAGTCTGGGTAAAATATTTTTGGTAGTAACAAACATCATCACAAATTCATTACACCCTCTACCCAGGGAAAAGTTTTGTGGAGAAGTGAGAGTATTAGCTTTTCTATTCTCTATATATTTTTGTATTAAAAAATTATATTTTAGGGAAAAAATGTTAAAATTTCAATTCCTCTGGATCCGCGACTGCCTATACCACATAGTGTAGGGTATAATTCTATAGAAATTCATTTAATAACTTCAAATCCCGATTTCCTCTAGTAGTGTAAATTTTACGAAATAGCGAATATAAGATAAGAAATACGCTACTTTTTCATTTTTTTCTAAATTTTTACTTTTAGCAAAACAATATTTTTTTGAAAACAAATTCTTTTTTTTCATATAATATAATTGTTTGTTTTAGGCATTGAACAAAGCCAATTTCAAAAAATTCTTTGGCATTGTTCAATTGTAATGCCACTGAAGTCGTCAATTAATTGGTTCATTCAATTAATTACTCCCAAGTATGCAAAAAGTGGATTTATTTAAAAAAACTTGGATTTATTTAACTGGGTTTACACATAGCAATAAAAATACAAATATATGAAACATCTTATTAATTCAAAGTCAGAAAAAACTACGAATAAAAGTTAAAACAGAGAAGAAAATTGCAAAACTAGAAAATAAAAGGTTTTTCTTAGAATTTTTTGTATAAAATATGTTTAGAACAAAAACTATACCTACTTTCCATCCTGGACGTGGTGAAGTAGCTGAAATAGAAATGATAATTTTTCACTCTACTGCATGTAATTAAACTGAATCCAATTGTTGAGTATTAGCAAAGAGTATACAGTATAGATTGTGGGACTCTATTAGTGAGAAAGCATTTGTTCTATAATGTGGATTCAAACAGGAACATACTCAAACCAATACTAGTGTACTAATAACAACCAAATATTTAAACCAAACCTCATTATTTGCGCTCTTTGTATGACTAAAACATCAATTGTAACCGGGGATGGAAAAAAAGGTCGCGCGAGCCGTCCAAAATAATTTAGTTATTACAAAAATCAAGTATGGAACCTTAACGCTCTTTCTTCTGATTACGATAATATTTAAACTATATATTTGGCGTTGAAAATATACTATGGAGCAAATATTAAAATTTTAATTTATCGCTTTATTTAGGCGATATAGCACAACAAAGGTTGAAGACGTATCTAGAAACCCAATAGTCAAATAATTTCGGTTTTTGCAATAAATAACACTATCAGTAAAATAAAATTAAGTATCGTAAACTGTTGAAACGCAAACATTTTGAAATTGCTGCTTGGGTGACTCCCAATGATTTCGCAAGTTCTTCTTGAGTTTGACAACAATCTTCATCGAGTAATGCTTCATCATCGAATTTTTGGCTGACCTGGGCGGTCTTTGTTGTCCGTGTTAAAATAACCACTTCTGGACAGCAAAAACCATCTCTAGCATATCTTTGGAACATATTCAGGATAAGCTTCATCGATGTACTTCAGCTGCACTTTTTTTCAAATTAAAGAAGTAAAGTAAAACTTCCCGTAAATGATTCTTTGTTGGCAAAAAATTCGAAATTTTCGAAGCAAAACTAAACTTTGTTGTTTATACTATTTCGTTCAATGACTAACAATAAGTGAGAATAATACCATATAAGTTATTAAAGACAAAAACCATGTGTAAAACATAAGCCATCTGTTGTGAATTCCGCATTTTTTAGTTATACATCCAACAATACACTCATAGAAATAAACCAGTACACTCAACAAAGTTTGTCGGTAGAATCTACTGAAATTGACAGTTAAAACAAAGGTACCCAGTGTAGAAAATCATTACCAGATATGTGGTTATGTAACTACATATCTGGTAATGATAACTAGTTACTTTTATTATTACATTTCTTATTACCTTTGTATGGCGATGTCGCGAAAAATAATGAGTTACG
The DNA here is from genome assembly GCA_949987735.1 of Leucophora obtusa. Classification (NCBI taxonomy): domain Eukaryota; kingdom Metazoa; phylum Arthropoda; class Insecta; order Diptera; family Anthomyiidae; genus Leucophora; species Leucophora obtusa. The sequence continues at coordinate 94,318,598 of OX465299.1, read as the reverse complement.
CACCAGCATACGAAAAATCCAAAAATATGTCGTTACCTATGTGCTTAACAGTTTTAATGATTATTATTTAGAATTATTATTAAAATAATGATACTAAAAATAGATTTTCAAAAAAATAAATTTTATAAAAAAATAGATAAAAACATAATTGACTTGCTGCTAGTGCTGATAAAAATATGAGTAGTGGGTATCGAGTATCGAGTTTTTGGGTACTCGATACTCAAAACTACTACTCGATATTTTCAGAGTTGCATTTTGGACAGACAAAATATATAAAAATCTGACTCCGCTAAAATATTTACCACAGAAATGTGACTACGCTAAAATATTTATTACAAAACTACAACTCTGCTAAAAGGAAAAAAACCAGAAGTAAAGTATTTAAGAGTATATGTTAAAAAACTATGAAAAACACAATAAATAGTTGGTGAAAAAGTTTAAAAATATAAAAAATCAAAAATATCGAGTAGTATCGAGTATTGAAAAGTAACCGAATTTACCAGCACTACTTGCTGCGCACAAGTCAGCTTACTCGCCAACATACAAAAAATCAAAAAATATGTGGTTACATATGTATATCATTACCAGTGTTGAAAAAATATTGAGTCTAAATATAGATTTCGAAAAAATTTACAAAAAATCTATAACATTACTTTATTTTTGAAATAATGAAAAAAATAAGTCATTATTGGTAATACATCATTTTTTATTTTAAAATAATGAAAAAAGTAAGTATTTATTAGTAACTCGACTAAAAAAGTTTTCATATAATCTTATATGATTTGATATTATTATAAATGTTTATATGCGTGGCTTTATATAACCATATACATTTATATTAACACTTTGGTTTTATAAATATGTTTGCTATGAAGTTATATATAATCATATGCGATATATTAAGAAATCTGCGATATAGTTTATATATAATTATATATAATGGCGTATAAGCTTCTATAAACAATCTTATATCAAAATATATAACATCATGAAATCTAATTATACAAAATTTTATAAAGTTTAATTGCACTATAACTATGAAGAAGACAAACTTAGAAAAAGTTTTTTTTTTTATTTTATAAGAAAGACAAATTTTATAAGACCAAAACTCTAAACTAGAAAAAATTGTTGCGACAAATTTTTGTAAAGTTGAGTTAAAGCGAAAATTAAAGCATAAATTTTTCTAAACAACTTTTTCTCGTTTTGAATTTTGCTTTTTATTGATATTCAATTACAAACTGCGTTATTCTAAAAACGTCCTAAATTGCATTCAATCCTCATTTCCATCAATACCAAAGATCGACCCATAACCACTTTGTTAGCCAAACTATTCTGTCGGCCATTAGTATTTAATATGAATGAAAATAAGTGATCTCAACACACAAAAAAATAAAAAATAAATGCAATCATGAAAACTGCCTTTTCAATCAATTTTATTGTTGAAATTCCTCCAATTACAAAAATTGCCCATTCAATTAAAAATTTGTAGCTCTTTAATTGAATAAATTTTCAATAAAATAGCGCTACATTTGATTAGGATTTTTATTGGTTTTTATACCCTACACTCTAATTAAATTCTGTTGAAATTTACCCAACTTATAGTAGGAAACTGAACTCCTACTATAAATTGGGTAAATTTACTCTATGTGCGTAATTGAGAAAAAATACGCACATTGTGTTTAAGTTGGTGCACAAATAATTTGTAATTTTACATTGAAATTGCGTAAAAATTAAATGAAATTTTGAAATTAGTGTGTTAATTTACTAAATTTGTGTGTAAAAAAGCACGTTTCACGTGTAAATGTAAGCATAAAATGCGTAAAAATCCACAAAAAATGCGCAAAAATCCACAGAAAGTGCGTAAAAATAAAATATAATGCGTACATTTACAACAGGCTTGCTTTTTTTATTAAAAATTTTTTTAAATAAAATAACAAATTAATTTTTAGTACGTATTTTATTAAAAATAATATCCGAGTCATTCTCTCATAATCGTTTATGTCCAAATTAGTCGTTTTGGGATCTTAAGGCATTTGTATAAAATTCATATAAAAATTTGTTATAACTATTGAATGGGTGCGATGACTCCTGCTCAACAAAATGCTTTCTTTGCAAGTTAGGTAGTACTCAATGAATACTGACTTTGTTGAGCAGGAGTCATTGCACTCAGTTGTTCCTGCGTAGGCCATATCTCTCTTAAGGCGTTTTCTCCCGTTATTGTTGACGGTTACTGCCTCCCTTTCAAAGAAGGCATTTTGTTGAGCAGGAGTCATCGCACCCAGTTGTTTTACCTAGGCCGTATCTCTCTTACGGCGTTTTCTCCCGTTATTGTTGACGGTTGTTGGTTGACTGCCTCCCTTGCAAAGAAGGCATTTTGTTGAGCAGGAGTTATTGCACCCAGTAGTTCCTGCGTAGGCCGTGTCTCTCTTACGGCGTTTTCAATTTTGAAATGAGGTTTAGACTACCACATGCGTTAATAATAATTACCAAAAACAATTTCATGCTTATGTTGCTATTTCCAGACTCTAATGTGTTTGTGGAAATGTTGTAATTCACAAAACATAATCCGTTTTCGCTTTTTCTTTTTATTATTTATAATTTTTTTTCAATTTTTTCCAATTTGAAATGTCATAGTATTTATTACTATTATTGGATAGTATATTTACCAACTTTGTGCGTAAAAATTTTATTTAACAAAACAATAGTAATTTTAGGCACAATGTGTTTATTTATAAGCACATAATGTCTAAAAATACTTTGTGTGTGTATTATTGCGTATGAAAGTGTGTACAAAAAAAGTTTACGCATTTTTTGTTTATATTTACCGAATTTTCGTAAAATTAAACAAAATTTTACCCATTTTATAGTAGTAAATTTACAAACATTTTTTAGAGTGTACACCACTACGTGGTCAGGGTATTCAAATATTAAGATATTTTCATGAAACTTGGTACACCGACTTATGTCGGCCCAAGGACGAAGCCTATTGATTTTGGTGAACATCGGTCCATGTTTATACCTAGTGCCCATATAAGGGTCCTACCAAAAGTATATTATTTATACGCTGCAGTTCGCAAATATTAAGATATTTTGATGAAATTTGGTACACCGACATATATCAGCCCAAGGACGAAGCTTATTGATTTTGGTTAACAGCGGTCCATGTTTAGACCTAGTGCCCATATAAGAGTCCCCCAAAATTATATTGTTTATACGCTGCAGGTCGCAAATATTAAGATATTTTGATGAAATTTGGTACACCGACCTATATCAGCCCAAGGACGAAGCCTATTGATTTTGGGTGACACCGGTCCATGTTTAGACCTAGTGCCCATATAAGGGTCCCCCCAAAATTGGCTTGGTTACAAACTGCAGGTCGCAAATATTAAGATATTTTAATGAAATTTAGGTCGCTGACTCACATTATAGAAAATTTTGACACTAGTCCCAATTTAACCCATTCGAATTTCGGATCCAAACATTAGTTGGCTTTTAACCAGACTGGTGTAAGGTATTGTATAGTCGGCATGCCCGACTTTAACCTTTTTACTCGTTTTATATGTATTTGATTAAAAATTAATTCATTGGATTAAAAATTTATCAATATTGTATACCTTCCAAATAGCATATTATATGCATTTGATTAAAAATTAATCCATTGGATTAAAAATTGATCAATATTGTATAAATTCTAAATAAGACTCTATTCAGCTGGATAAAGTGGTAGTTGTCATGCCAACTATAAAAAATATATTTCTTTATTTTTAGCTTGAATTTCATAACATTGAATTTTATTAAAATAAAACCTGTATGCAATTTTCATTCATTTGATGGATTTATTTATACTTATGTAAATACAAGATTCTCTCACAGAAATTAGTTTTCTTCTTTTTTCTGAGGCATAGGACTCTGTTAAAATTTTTTTGAAAATTAAAAAATAGTTTGTTTTTATTGAAAACTAAAGAAAATCTATTTTATTTAAAATAATTTTTAATTTATTTTTGTGCTATTTTTTTTAAAAATTTTTAATTTTTTAAACAAATTTTCAAAAATTACATTACTATTTCACAGTAATCTTCAAGAATAAATAAATATTCATATTTAATATGGCAAAATTAAAATATTTAACTAAATAAAATAATAAACTCAACGAGAATTTATAAAATTCTTATAAAAAATAAGTTAAAATATCTGTTACTAATCCATAAACATTTTTAAAAACAGCTACATAAATAAAACAAACGAAAAACACAACAATATGCTGATGTTTTTCTCTTGGTTTATGAAATGCTTTTGAGCGATAGAATAAAAAAATGGCAAGCAAATTGCAGTTTTGAGCACCCGTGAAAAAACGATTAGATTTGATCAAGTTAGGTTTGATCCAATTGTATCTATTCATATTAAAGAGTGAATAACAACGTATAAAATTAAATATGAATTTATCTGCGATTCCGATTTTCAAAATTTTCTTATTCGTTGCCTTATATAATCATATCCTAAAAAATCTTTTCTTTTATATCATTTTATATGCCATATGCAAATACATATACTTGATCAAATTATATCTCGTTGAAGATACATTTTTATATTGCTTCGAACAACACATTATAAAACTAAATGTGACCCCAGAATATTTTAGATAAAATTATTTACTATCTCGAATCGAACAAAATGTATGTGGATTTAAATACAATTATATACTTAATAATTCAATACAAAATTAAAAAGCTGAGCTTATATGTTATGTTGCATGTTAAATCAATTACTATATCAGATTTTAATTAACATTTGATTTTTTACGAACACTTTGTAAATAAAGTATGAATATTAGAGCTAGTGTTATAGCAACGAGGATATATAAAGAGTTCACATACGAAAAAAGTGTACTCTTTGGCAGTGTTGCCAACAAATTTTCAAAATAAATGGCTAGTTCAGACCCAAAAATCGCTATAAAATCACAAGATCATAAACTGTGCAAAAATTAAGCGATTTTATCGCTATATTGTTGGAAAATGGTACTTAAAGGAGTTTTTTACTCAAAAATTTCTTTAATATGTTCATAAGAAGTGTTATAAACTTTTAAATAATGAAAAATTTCACGATCAAGCTTTAAATAATGCATCCCGATTTTCATTGAATTAATATTAGTATTTAAAATACTCAATAGAGGGCATTGTGCGGTAAAAAAGTACATACCCATATTTTATTGAAATGTCAATTTTTTAGAAAGTTTTTTTTACTAAAATCGTTTAAGAAGTTGTTTTTATAATAAAACAATATCAATGTGCGAATTTTACAATATTTCTCAACATAAAACCAATTTTTAGAAATTATATTACGGCTGATAAAAAATCGCTAGATTTTTGGCTAATAGCTACAGGACAATTTTTGCCGCTAGGGGCGAAATAAAATCGCTAGATCTGACGAGAAAATCGCCGTTATGGCAACACTGCTCTTTGGTTCCCTTAAAATTTATATGGATTGGGTTCATGTTAATTCCCGTGAAGAATAAGAGAAACAAAAGGAAAATCGAAAAAGTTAACAGGGCACTGTTTTTATTGTTTCTTATGATTATTGATTAAAGCGGTAACAAAAACAACTTTAAGAGTGAAATAAATAATAAATAATCAATTTTAATTATTTTATTGTTTTTAATGATGTTTTTTGCTTATAAACCCGTTTTTATTAAATTTATTGTTATCGCGACGTCCTTCATTTTCTCTCGTCCGCTGTTAAAATTCTTCAAATTCTTTGTGTTTTTCTTCTCATTCGTGTGTGAAATTTTTTGGAAATCTTAAAACACTTTAATGGATACCCCCTAGTTATAGTCATCGATTGGTAGGATATTTTATTTAAGTAAGAAACTTTGAAACAAAATTTTCTAATTGGTGGATTATTTTATTATAAATTAAATTATAGTTAAACTTTTTCATATTTAAGTTAATGTGTTTTTCGATTTTAAAAATAAGCAGACAATTTTTTATATAAAAAGAAAAAACCTGAGATTTGTGTGATTTCAAAGCTTTTTCTATCTTAGTAAACGTTGTTTCTGTATGATTTTAATTTTTTTCTTCTGTGTAGTTACTAATAACTGATAACGGATTATATAACCCACATAGAGAGAAGTTTGCTGGACCAGTTTTAATGATTTTTTTTAGTAAAATAATAAAGTTTTCTTCACAAGGTAAATGAAAATATTCTTAAATTTGGTGAACAATCTTCATATATTTTATGAATTTAGTTTTAATGAAACTTTTTAATTAAGTGTATGAAACTTTTAATAAATAAAATGAATATTTTATCAAAAATTCCATTAATTCAATGAAATGTTTCAATAGACGAGGCCAAGTGAAATTTCATCGGTTTTGGAAAAATTTATTAATATCATTCAGATAATTCTCTCAGTTAAATAATTGGTCGTTTTCCTACACTATACATATTCATATAAACAAACAAAATTTAATGCAATTGAATAAGACCAAAACTCCGATAAAATTGGATGAAATTATATCAATTCAAATATCTTTTTTATTCGTTTATATACAATTTGATTAATCCATTTTCCGCATTAAATTTTATATAATTTAGTATGATGCCAAATAAAAAAAGATATGCTACCGAATAATTTTTTTTTCACGGGCAATTATTTAATATATTGGATTAATTTTTAATTGACACCTTTTGAAATAATTTAACAAATCGTTTCAATTGAAAAAAGTTAAACAATATTTTTTTGTGTGTTTACAATATTTACTAGAATTTTATTTGAAAATTTTTATAAAATTATATGTATTTATATATAATTTAATGCAATTAGATAGACCCATGTTTCGGATCAAATTGTATCAGGTTAGATAACATGCTTATCTCGTTTGATATAATTATATATTCCAATATTCGGATCAAATTAGATATGAACATATATATGTGTTTATATATGGTGATATATGATTATATAACATCTTTTTAGTCGGGAACTCATTATTATATCTTTTAAAATAATGCAGAAAGTAAGTCGGTGTCATTACTTGTAGTCCAAAAAATTATGATATGTCATTACTAGCGCAAGGAATTCCATGCAAATGCATGTTTTTTCTCGATAGTCCAAAACTAATATCCCGAGTAAAACGGGTTATACATTATTTTATATTATTTAATACAATTATGTCTCGTTATATATTGCTTTGTATGGCACTATATATAATAAGACGTAATTTTCGTCTTTCGAAAAATTTTTATATGACCCAATATCTAAATATATGTTTTTACATATGTTGTCATATTTAATCAGATCTCGATCATGGAATTTAAATTGTAAGACCAACTACAGCCCAGTTTCATGTCCAATTTAAATTTCATTTAAGATTTTATCAAAATCAATTACAATCCATTTTTAATTGGAAAATATTATTTTACAAAAACAAATTTTGATATAACCCAGGTAGAAAAATACAAACGGCACAATGTTGGCCCGGTATTGGAGGCCGTAGTACATGTACTGGCAATGCGTCGGATTTTTAACTTTCACTGTACTGGCATGTTGTCGAAATGATAACACCAATAAACGCTTGGCCGTAGTTAGTTCCCAACGTTGGCGCAGGCTTCGGATTTTATTTTTTTGGTATTATCCCAGTACATTTAATAACAAATTTAGTAGTTTGCTAGAACTTTACTGACCTCTTAGTGTAAATCAAAGATTTTTAATGTATTCTTTCGAAACTTCACAAGAAAAGAATGGCGATGTCTCTCTTACATAAATAATTGTGTAATAGATGTAAAAATACGTAAAATTTACAAAATTTTTAATTTTAATAAATTAAAAAAAGCTCGTTAAATTTCAGTAAACAGTACTGGCAAAGCACGTTTTAAGTAGTACCGGCATTTCGTAAAAAACAGTGCTCTCCCAGTACAACTTTTGTTGTTACGTTGGCAATTTCTACCTGGGAAAGATCAAGTGATTTAAAAAATAATAACATGAAAACGAAAAACCGGTAAAATATTTTTGAATAGAATCTGAGTGATATTTTCTGACAGATGACCCATACATTATCGACGTTGAAAATATTATGTTAAAAGAGTTAATACTTAACATACACAGTCAGACTTTGTATAGGATTTCGTACCAGATATGTATAACAACAAAACAAACCTATTGATTTACAAAAGAAACATTTATTTTCCCTATATAATCTATGGTATATTCTTGTTTTAAATATACCAAGATATATTTGTTCCTTTTACTCCTGCAAGGAGCATAGGGCCTCTCTTAATATCTTAGTAAATTGAAATTGAAATTCATTTTCATTTAAAATGTTATAAATTTACATCGAAACAACAGATTATTTTATTTTGAAATTGAATATTGGGCCATATTAATAAAAGTTAGCCAATTCTTCGAAGTAATTATTTTGGTTTAGGAATAACGTAGCACCAAATGTATTAATAGGCTTGAAGGATATCATGAAAACAAATGAAAATTAAAACAAAAAATTTTTAAACGATTATTTCAAGACATTTAATTTTACTAAAAACTCATGTCAAATTTGTTATCACAATTTTAATGTATTTTTCTCATTTTAAAACAAGTAGCCCAAAAATTAAAGCTTCATTTGAACTTTTCTCACTTTCAAAATAAAAATCTCACCTTCAGTGAAAAATCCAGTAATGTGTTATGAAAAATTATTTGAACTTTCATTTTATTTAGAATATTTTTATTTTATGGATTATTCTTGAACTATACTATAGCTGTGTTTTCGACTTAACTATATCCGTTAACTCATAAAAAACCTCAAAGTGCATAAAAACGCTTTTAAGACAAAAACTAACACATTACTTTTCGTAATGTGTTAAAAACTCAACGTTTATACATTTTCACATCTAACGTAACTTATTCGCATTACTTCCTAGGAACTTTTGCTGACGTACGTTCGATTATAACGGAAAAATTATAAACATAACCTGTTTAAAAAATTTTTATGCTACAATCGGTTTAACGTAGATTTGCTTTAAAGACTTAAGGTTCATAGGCATGAGACAAAATACAACTTATAGCTCCTATAAGTACTCATTAATAAGTAGATACTTTTTATGTATCACATAAAGACTCTAAAAGTTACTAGATTTGCTTAGTTTACACAATACACGAAACCTTTCGTGAATCCCCTATTGTTTTTCAGTGCAATATTTAATAAAAACAAAAATTCCAAAAATTTTGATCAAATTGGACCTAATTGCATCAAATTGTAACTATTAAGATATTATTTAATACAATAATGTCTGGTCAAAATTCGGATTAAATTGTATATAATTTAAAGTAATTAAATCCAATTTGATCCACGTAGATACTATTGTATTCACCATTTTTCGGATTAAATTGTATCTGATTAGTTATTGTATTTCATCAAATTAGATATGTCACCATATCATCTTTTTTAATCGGGATGGACTAAATATTTATCCGAATCATCAAATTTAGAACAAAATGGCATCGATTTATAGTTGCATATTTTTGCATATTTTGTTAAAAATGCATGTTTTTGCATATTTTGACTTTAAATGCATATTTGGTGCCTTTTTAGTGCATAGTTTGTGCTTTTTAAAGCATATTTGTGTGTATTTTTAATTTTTAGGAACATTTTTTATTTTGTGAAAAATATAAAAAATTGATACGTTTTCATATTTTGATTCAATCAAAATAAAAATTCTTAAAAACCTTATTGACCTATGGGAAAGTTTCGAGTACTAACTTAAATATATTTTTAAGTTTTAAGGTGCATTATTTTTGCAAAAACAATAGTGTTTAGTGCATACTTATTATATTTTTAATGCATATTTGTCTTTCTTAACGGCAATTTTTAGGCGCATATTTTCTATTTCTAAGTGCATGAAATTCCTTGACCTAGTCATTACCGTTTCTACACTGGGTATATACATTTAAAAGGGCGACAAGGGTATTTACCTTTAAAATTACGGAAAAAAAATTTATTTTTAACTGTTGAAAAATAATCAACAAATGCATTAAAAATAATTTAAAACGTCGTAAAATTAACTGACAAATTTTTACTACAAAATATTTAAAACAACTGACGAAAGGGGTAAAAACTACTGTTTTATAAGTTAATTATTTTGGTATTATAAAAGTATATTTTAATAAAAAAAATTTTTTTTCTTTCGATTACATAAAATATGTGTAATTACTTCAGTCTAATTAAAATTTCAAGTAAAAATTCCAAACCTATCTGCAGTTATTATATTTTTATGCATTGGAGATACGATACAAGTTTCTGATTTTCATTTGCAAACAAGAAATATATCAATATTAACAAATATAAACTAACAAGAATTTTTAAAATCCAACAACAACTGTTTACTGCAAGAATACTGTTTTGGTAGTTGTTTATTTTGATGTTAAGAATAACTGATTTAAATAACTGTTACAAAACTACAGTACTTTTCGTTAGTTGTTTTCTTAAATAATTGTCATACCAGTTGTTTTGTATTTTTCTACAGAAAAACAACTGTAATTACGGTTAAAAACAACAACTACTGATTACTACTCAAACAACTGTCATGTAGTAACTATCAAACTGTTTTGAGTGTATAATTAGCGGAAAAAGCTATCTTAAAAAACTGCTGAAATAACCACATTTTCTTAACTCAAATGTAACTAAAATTCTGTATATTTGACAGTTTTATTTTTGCTACCACTTCCTTTGCAAAAATAAGCTGCTAATTTTAGCAGTTTTTTTTTGCAAGGTCATTTCTAACTAATTTTTAGCGGATTTAAAAAAAATTTTACAAACTTTTTGCTATTAGTGTAGAAAGATCGTTGCTTCTCTTAAAACCAAAAATATTACAATTAGGTGACCTAATCTGGGTAGTGGCACTATTAGTTATTGAGATTTATGTATTCACTACTTAAATATTTTTTCAGACAATTTGCTAATTCTGGTTTGTTAAGAGTATTTTGCTTGTTTCGTATTCATTCCACACATGTTGAAACATTATTTTATTTAAAAAAATACATTAATTTTTGTATTCAACCTGCCACAAGAAAAGTATTTAAGAAACTTTCTCAAATACTTAAGAAATAACAAAAACAACAAATAAAAAAAGTAAAAATAATATTTTTTTCGAATTTTAGTGTCAAATCTTACATACCTTTAATATACAGCATCGCTTAAACTTTTAATCCGCCAGAGTGAAACAAGTGAAGAATAAATATTTTTAAATGCGGTAAATTGTACATATGTTGAAAAATGTTTGGAAGTTGTTGAGTAGTATTTTAGATTTTGTAGTTTTTTTTATTGAGTATTCCAATATTATGTGTAGAAGAAGATCAAGTAAAGTGATAATAATGTTATTTTGTTATTAAACGAGTAAACTGCATGCGATATTAATATATAAACCGTGTTTAATACAATTTTTTAGTTTTGTTGAATTTTTTTTTTTTGTAAAAAAAACGCAAAAAACGAATACGTCAAAATATGTTTCTTTCTTTTACGATATTCATTGATGTGCTCTATAAGATATTGAGTCAATTTTAAAAGTTTTTTAGTTAAAATAGTTTTCACTATTTAAAATAAAAGATTTTATAAAAATTCATTTTATTTTAATATTTAAATTAATATGTAGTTATGTAGGTTGACCTGTATTAAATTTCTGCAATGCAGTTTTACTTGTTTTTTATGGAATGAATTCCAACGTTATATTTATAAAAATAGCACATACTCTTGAAATTTGAATGCCATATATTTTGGTGGCACATTATTTAGATTTAACAGTGTTGGCAAGTTTTTGAATTATCTTATTTCAGTTATTTTAGTGACCAATTTTTTTTTTTATATTTTATACAGGTGAATTCGCTAAAAATTGCAAAAAAACAACATAACATTAAGAAGAAAAGCTGATCGACTGGTTATTGCAATCTATCTCTGTTATCTTCTGTTTTTAAAAATTATTTTAAACATAAACGGATTTAAAATAACCATGTGAATTTCATTACACTCAAAAAAGTCTGACAGTTACTACATGACAGTTGTTTATGTAGTAATTAGTGGCTGTTGTTTTTAATAGTAATTACTGTTGTTTTTCTATAGAAAAATGCAAAGCATCAGTTATGACGGTTATTTAGGAAAACAACTAACGAAAAGTATTATAATTTCGTAACAGTTGTTTAAAGCAGTTATTTTTATTATCATAATAAACAACTACCAAAACAGTAATTTTACAGTAAACAGTTGTTTTTATTAGTTATTTAAAGAATAAAAAAATATCGTTGAATTTCTTTGAATTTTAAAAATTCTTGTTTAGTTTACATTTGTTATTATTGATATATTCCTAGTTTGGAAATAATAATCAGAAACTGGCATTGTATCTCCAATGCATAAAAGCATAATAACTGGAGAACCGTTTGCAATTTTTACTTCAAATTTTAAATAGGCTGAAATAATTACGCATATTTTCGTAATCGAAAGAAAAAAAAATTTTTTTTATTGAAATATACTTTTTTAATACCAAAAAATTAACTGTAAAAAACAGTAGTTTTTACCGATTTTGTCAGTTGTTTTTCGTAGTAAAAATTTTTCAATTAATTTCACGACATTGATAGTTATTTTTAATGCATTTATTAGTTATTATTCAACAGTTAAAAATAACAAAAGTTTTAGTTATTTTAAAGGAAAATACCTTTGTCGCCTTTTTAACTGCACATACCTTTGTTTTAACTGTAATTTTCAGTAGATTCGACCAACAAACTTTTGTGAGTGTACACTATGCAACAAAAGGAGGCTCATAGGCGTCGATGATTTGTATACAAGATGAATGTATTAGGCCAGTATAGTAAAATCCCAAAGAGTTTGACGCTGTGTGGGTACAGTCAAGTTATAAAGCTGTATTTTTGGCCAGCACTGTATAAAAATATGTGATTTCCCATACGAAATGAAATCCCAATAAATCCCAATTTAATGGCCAAATCTCATCGAAATCCAATTTTTTCCCCATATTTCCACAAAGATATGGATTATTGCAGAAAAAGTGGCAATATTTAGCAGCTTTTTATGCCCTTAGAAAATATTAGCCCCCGTATTAATAGTGAAAAGTTAGTAGCTCCTTATATATCGCACACAACGAGCTGTTAACTAGAATATACTTCACTTTTATTTTCAATAGATTTTACCGACAAATTTTTTGAGTGTAATGATTTCTTAGTACGCCAATTAAGAGCAACTCTGTGTTTGAAAATATAATGCTTGTTTTATTATTTTGAATCTATTTTTTCGGTTTTTGTGTTCCTTCTAATATTCTGCTGAACATTACAAATAAAATTTAACGCTATACTAACACCCAGAAAACAGATTCGGTTCTGACAACCCTATCGAATAGTTCAGTTGCATCAAATGAATTTTTCGGTTGCATAAATATTTGAAATTTTATTTTCGTTTAAAATAAAATTTCCAAAAATGTATGAATTTTAAATTTGGAAAACAAAAATCTCAAAATTTGAGAATTTTATTTTTAACAAATGTTTAAATAATTCTTTGAATAGTTATTTGAAAAATTCAAAATGAAAAAATAAAAACCCAAACACCTACAATAAAAATATTAAATACACAAAACTTGAAATCAAACCAGCAATTTCGCATTTTTTTCTAATTTTTTCGGTGTTTGCAAATTTTATCAATAAATTAATATTTTTATATGGCGTCTTATATTCAAATTTCGCAAAATAGCTCTTTGAATAATTGTTTGGTGTATAAACTGAATAAGAAATAAAGTACAATAAAAAACTAAATATACACTACCCGATTAAAAATAGTTATATAGGAAATTATATAATTTAATATGGACTAATATGTTTATATATAGTCAAGTGTAACACTATATCTTTGCGGATATAATTATGTATAGCTTTGAGTTTTTCAAAAATTTCTTATATGATGTCATATATAGATCAGTATAAATATACATGTCCCCATATCTATTTGTATGTGCCATAAATATTTACATATGCTATGACAATTTTAATACATCGTCATATATAATTAAAAATGGCTTTATCGGAAAATATATAAAGTTTTATATAGCTCAATGTTAAATTTTTTTCTAAGTTGTTTTAGATATGTTTAAGTATAGCGCAATGTAAAAAAAAAATCTATGTTTTTTTGAGATATATTTCTGTATGATTTCAAAATATAAAAGGCGTACTCATTATAACTCCTAAATTCCTTGTAAACCTTGTATAAATACAAGCCATATTTTTATGTATGGAATTTGACATTAAACTCATAAACATACCAGGTTTACACAGTTTATGGGTAGAATACAAGTTTATATGAGAAGGCTTAAAATGCTTGGTTAGAATTATGTACAACTTCTTTTAAATTTTTATTTAAATTTTTAATTCTTAACTTAAGGGTGTTATTTTTCAGTACTTTTTAATAGTTTTTGTTTTGATCTTGAAGTATGAAGCGTTATATAATTATGTCTTTCTACATCAAATTAGATATAATTATATCGGGTCAAAATCCGGATAAGATTCTATATGATTCAATATATTTAGATCTTATCCGATATAATTTTATCCACCATTTTTCGGATCATAGCATATCTCCAATTATATTAAATAAGATATCATTACATATGACATCATATTATTTTTTTTACCCGGGTATATAAATAAATCCGTTATTTCGAGTTCTTTAGTTTTTATGGTGTTCGCAGATTTGATTAATAAATTAATACCTTATACTCATAACGCGCAATTGTGGAAAATTGTATATGCTACAAAAAAATAATTTAAAAACTTTATCAGCGATATATGTATATTCCGCTAACGAATATATTGATTCAAAAATTTTCCTTTTTGCAAAATATTTTTTTTCCGAATTATTTTTGCAAACTAACCACTAAACTTTTTTATAAAAAATGGGTATTATTATTCCTAGAATATATATATATACTCCCACTAGAGAATAGGGCGCCTAGATTATGAATTTAAAATAACCGCACTTAGAAATTGCAAAATAATAGCCGAACGCGCAAAAAGTCATTATGGTACAAAATATTTGCTAAAAGGCATATTCAGCGATTTACATTCTGCAAAAGAATATATTAATACAAACATTTTCCTTTTTGCAAAATTTTTTTGCGAATTTTTTTGCAAACTAATCACCAAACTTTTTATAAGAAATGGTTATTATACATATTTCCTAGAATATGAATTTAAAAAAAGCGCACTTAAGAAATTGCAAAGTAATGGCGGAACGCGAAAATAGTCTTTATGCTGCAAAACATTTATTAAAATATTATTATTATAGTTCCCATATTATGAATTTAAAATAACCGCACTTAAAAAATTGCAAAATAATAGCGGAACGCGAAAAAAGTCTTTATGGTACAAAATATTTGCTAAAAGGCTTATTCAGTGATTTAAATTCTGCAAGCGAATATATTGATACAAACATTTTCCTTTTTGCAAAAAAATTTTTGCGAATTTTTTTGCAAACTAACCACCAAGTTTTTTGATAAGAAATGAGTATTAAAGTTAATAGATTACGAATTAAAAAACCGCACTTTAAAAATTTAAAAATAATGGCGGAACGCGAAAAAAGCGTTTAGGTACAAAATATTCATTAACAAGCTTAGTCAGCTTACATTCTGCAAACGAATATATTGATGCAAACATTTTTCTTTTTGCGAAATATTGTTTCGCGAATTTTTTATTGTAAACTAACTTCCAAACTTTGGTATAAGAAATTGGTATTTTAGTCACTAGATTATAAATTAAAAAAAAAAAAACCGCACTTAAAAAATTGAAAAATTATAGCGGAACGCGAAAAAAGACTTTATGGTACAAGAGATTAATGTTAAAACTTAATCAGCGATTTACATTCTGCAAACGAATGTATTGATGCAAACATTTTACTTTTTTCAAGATTTTTTTCGCGAATTTTTTTGCAAACTAATTACCAAACTTTGGTTTAAGGTATTATGGTCTCTTGATTATAAATTTTAAATAACCTCACTTAAAAAATTCCAAAATAATGGTTAAATGCGAAAAAGCTTGTCGTGATATTATTGTATGAAGGGAACAAAATGTTCAGAACTACTCTCAATATAAACTTTTGTTAACTACATGGTAATCTTAGTCACAAATTTAAATTTTTACCAATTTTAAATACATTTATGTATATTTTTTATAGGAAAATAAAACTCCATAAAATTCAAAATACTATTCAATAGAGAATATTTCTTCAAAACTCTTTACTGAATTTAAAAAAAATATCATAAAGAATTTTATTTAAAAGTTATGAAGTATCTTTTTCAAAAAAATACTTGAAGAATTTTATCACATAAGAATTTTAAATTTTAAGCTCTTATGTTGTCTGGTTGTCATTGCCAAACTTGTCCTTTCTGAATTGATTTCTGTTGTCATAACTGAAAATCTCGGCTATCACAACCGAACCATTCGACTGGCTACAAATGCGGTTGTCAGCACTGAATCTGTTTTCTGGGTGAAATTTTCATTATGAACTAAAATACTTCCACGGTTTAATTATAAAAGGTTAGCTACACCGATGTTTTTTCTTTAGATCGATGTTTTTGCCCTAGATCATTTTGACAACAAAGCAAACAATAATATTTACGAATGTGCAAAAACGAATAAGGAAATAAAATTCGGCACAAACGACAAATGTTTACAGTAAAATATTTTTGTACACAAAATTTGAAAGAAATTCGAATATTCTGCTATGGGATTGCGAGAATATTAATTGCATTGTAATTCAATTTATAGGCTAAAATCTAATTTTTTGAATCGTCAAGGGCATATATTAATCTTAAGTGAAGCTTTCTGTACTGAACATTAAATTCGACCATGGTCATATTTCTGGATTTTGAGATGTTATTGTTCTGTTTAACGTCACAAAAAACAGTCCTTGGTAATTGGTATATGCACTTTTCCTAGCAATTATAACACTCTAATTTTAATAATGTAGATGAATTGTGTGATTCGCCATTAAATAACATACTTTTACAACAATTTTCAATTTTGGTTATTTTTTAAACAAACTTATAAAAAAAATTGTTATTGGCTGATCGAAAAAGAATTTAAAATGTTTGTTATGTTATGTTTTTTAGGCATTCTGATTGGTTGTCTTTTTTTAACCAATCAAAATGATTGGAAGAAATTACAGTTATGTAGGATTTCAGATCATAAAGTGAACTATGTATATACCGACCAAGCAGTATGAAGTATTTGTTTAAATAGAAATTAATTGTGATGAGGTAGAGCAAAATCAAGGGCATTACCAAGGGCTACTATTTGCGACTTTTATCAGAACAATAACATTTCAAAATCCAGGAACCTGGCTCGATTATAGTGTTGGCTTTAGTATTCAGTGCACTACCTGATTCACTTAAGCTGACTAAATGCCCTTAACTTTTCATAGACAATTAGATATTGATCTTAAAATTGAATTGTAACTAAAGTTTTTTTTATTAAAAAATCAAAATATTCAAAATTCTTCCAGATTTTTCAAACAAAAAGTTTTTAGTATAAATATGACTCATTAATACCGAATTTTATTCTTCTATTTTCTTTTCAAAATTCGTAAATATTATTTTATTGAGATTTGTGAATTGCTTCGTGTAGCAAACCTTTTTATAATTAAACCGTGTACCATACACAAGTGCTTCCATTTCCATTTGGATTGTTTGGGACCTTAAGCAATGACCCTCGAATTTATGCAGTTTTATAAAGTGTGTTTGCGTACCCGAAAATTTGTACAAATTCGTACAAATTTGTACAAGTTTTTACTGGAAGGTGTTTGTTTACACAATTACTCAGTAAGGAGAGAGGAAAAATAGAGGGTAAAGTGACAGTTCAATACCAGAGAACTTACAAGTTTTTACTAGATTAATTTTTGCTAGTAAGAATTTGTAAGAAAAAAAACATATGATTTAAAACATATGATTGAAGAAACAAAACATTTGTCTAAATAATTTTGAAATAATTTTTTGTAAAAATAAAAAATATTTAAATATAAGCTTATTTACGATGAAAGGAGTAAGTAAGTGATCATTTTATTTGGTTTTATTTATTAATCCAATAATTTGAATAGGTTTATTTCGCAATCAGCTATTTTAATAACTGTTGCCAATTTAGCTATTTTCTCGGCAAATCTAGCGATACTTCAACTCGTTTAGCGGGATAAAATATAATTTAGCTCTTAGCGGGAAAACTAGCGATTTTTCTTTTTAAGACAGTCTTCACATTTTCTTAGCATTTTTTTACATTTATTTTCTTGACAGAATTTTTGAATCATTAAGGGTTTTCACAAGGGGTGTACTATTTGTTGTATCGTTGTATCGTCCTAACAAAAAACAGAGTTGTTAAAAATTAAATTGAAAAAATACAACATTTGAGAATAGCACGATACAACATTTTTACGTATGTTTAGTGGCCTATGTTTGAGTGTGCTAACCGATAGAAAACTGAATAGAAAATCGTTGTTAAACACAAATAAAAATTTTAACAACTCTGTTTTTTGTTAGGACGATACAACGATACAACAGATAGCACACCCCTTATGAACAACCTAATTATTATTCAGTGATTTATCGGTAAATTTTTATGGAAAACAAAAGAGTTCGAAAAATTTGGCGATGTATCAACAATTTTTTAAGAAAGTTTTAAGAAGTTTGAAAAATATAGCTATTTTTGTGAAATTTTTCAACAGGACCTAAAAAGTTCGTGAAATTTAGGGATTTATCGCTTTTTTATTTTTTATAATTTAGATATTTTCTAGTGATTTTTTAGTTTGATTTAGCGATATTTTTAGGGAAGAAGTTGGCAGCAGTATTTTACTAATTTTTACAATTTTTCTGTTTGCGTACATTTTTAGATATTTTTCTTTTTGAGAGTAAATTTTGCCTTACTCTCTGTAAATTTGTTACTGAGTAATTTTTACTGGACTTTACTGGAAAAGTACCCAAACACACCTATAAACAACAAATATACTTTGTGAAATGATAGTAATTGGAGGTGAAATCGGCATGCGACAAGTATTGACACCCTACGGAGAATTAGGGGTCAATTGCCACAGGTTTGGTATACGAGTAATTTACCATTGCTGTGTGTTAAGTAGTGTAAATTATCCTTAAATGACTAGTCCTGTGACTGGTGAAATGAGGACATACCACTCAATTGCCCTTAAAGTCAAAATTTAATAAATTTGATTTTTTTTGCATTTTAGTATATAATGGGACTTGTTCTGTATTAGTTTCATTTAGGTTAGTTGGGTCACATGTCACAAATGTATCTCATTCTAGGGTGGTTCCTTTTGGATTAACATGTCCCTTTAGGTCGGTTTGGTGACATGTCCTTTTGGGTTAGTCCTGTGACATGTCAAACTGTGTCTACTCCGTGACAATTGGTCATGTCCGACCTGTCTCTGCCTCAGAGATACAAGCCAGACGATTACAGCCAGTCAGCCGTCGCCAGCCGACACCTTTCCCAAGTATTTATAAAATTTGTTTAAATATACCCAGTGTAGAAAATCATTACCAGATATGTAGTTATGTAACTACATACTTGGTAATGGTAACTAGTTACTTTTGTTATTACATTTCTTATTACCTTTATATGGCGATGTCGCGAAAAATAATGATTTATGGTTACACACCAGCATACGAAAAATCAAAAAATATATCGTTACCCATGTGCTTACCAGTACTGACAAAAATAATGAGTCTAAAAATAGATTTTCAAAAAAAATAAATTATATACAAAAAAATATTTTTTATTGTATTTTTTGTTTTTAAATAAAATTTGCTGGTGCGGGAATCGAACCTGGGTCTACAGATTGCCAGTCAATAGCTCTACCATCTGAGCTATATCGACATGTAATATTTAATAGATAAAAACATAATTGACCTGCTGCACACAAGTAAGCTTACTCGCCAACATACAAAAAATCAAAAAATATGTGGTTACATATATCCTTACCAGTGTTTAGAAAATATTGAGTCTGAAAATAGATTTCATAAAATTTTCAAAAAAATCTAGAAAATTATTTTCTATTTGAAATAATGATAAAAATAAGTCATTATCAGTAACTCATTATTATATGTTTTAAAATAATGCAGAAGGTAAGTGGGTGTCGGTAGTCCAAAAAATAATGATATGTCATTACCTGGGTAATTAAAAATAATAAATTTGGAAATTAAAATTTTGTTGTTTTTGTGATATCATTGATTTTTAAAATGTTATCAAACTGGCGGTAGCACAACTAATTGTAAGCGGTTTTGTAGATACCATAATTCTACGGGTTTCCGCATTGTACTGGATCGTAAAAGGATTTGGCCCTCATTATATTAATATTTTTAAGCAAGTTAACTCTTAGTAACCTGAGCTTCGACGAATTTATTCCTTAATTCAAGTTGTGAGTTCTGAATATGAAGTTTAATTCATTAATTCACAAATACTATACATTCAATGAAATAAATTCAAATTTGGCACCATTTGAGTTCTTTTTTAACGAATTAATTCAATTGCTACTACAGTTTACATGTAAACGCGTTCAATGTAATGAATCGAACGGATTAAAATTTAACTAATTCCCACTGAATTAATTCACTACTAAATTTTTTCAACTTCTTTCAGTGTACTAAAATTTTTTTTCATTAACAAAAACTACGTTCACTGAATTAAAAACCCAAAACTACGTTTACTGAATTCAAAAGTGTTTTCTGCCTTTCAGTTGACTTACAAAAATTGCATTACAATTACGTCATTAAACTTTTTGTTTTAAGTTTAATTAAGTAAAAACCTATAATAAAAGATTAAAGATTTCTGTTCAAGTTAATTAATTTAATGAAAACACTTTAATCGGATTGGAAATCTCTCATCAATTCCGTAAAGTTTCACAGAATCCAATATAGGAAATTTGGGTTTAAAATTTTCAGTGCAAATAAAAGAATAAGAATAAAGTGGCAAGTATTAAAATAGAAAATTTCTATTTTCAATAGAAGTTTTTTACGATTTTACTTGACAACAGTTTCAATGCATAGAAAAAAGACAAAAATATTTTCTATTGGAATTGATTACAGATACGTGTTTTTACTTTACGATTAGACTAATGAAGCCTTTACTTATTCGTTATACGTATTTATTTAACCCTTAAATGCATGACCTCTTCATTTTTAACCGTTTTTTTACATGTTATTTCTAAAGACTACACGTCTTTTTTTTTTAAAAAATGAGTTTTTTATTAAAAATATGGTTTTTGCCAAATAGCTACATTGTGATTATTTTAAGGTGTATGAAAAAAAAATATATAAACTATACAGTTATTGTCGCCAAATTTTATTGAGAGAATACCACTTTAAATATTTAATAGTGTTTCCAATTCGGTTAACCGATTAACCGATTCCTCGATTAATCGCCTCTATTTCGGTTAATGTCGAAACAAATAATTTAAAACTCAAATAATTATTTGATCCGAATAATCGGTTAAAACAGGTCGATTAACCGGTTACAATTTTAATATGAAATTTTTCTCTTATTTTTTCCCAAAACTTCATAATTTTCTTAACTTTGGCTAAAAAATTACAAGAAAAGCTTAGAATAAACATAAAATTACTAAAATACCACCAAATTCTTTTAAAATTGAATGAAAGAGGTCGTTAAGCCTTTAGATACCTTTTTTAAGAAAAATAAAGGTATTTCTAAAACTACCCAAAATACACGAAGTGTCTAGCTGGATCAGATTTGAAGTGCTCTATAGGCTTTAATCAATACAGTAGGAGATTTTTGATTCTGTTCTTTTAAAAATTAAAGCTAATGTAAATTCTATTTCCATGTCCTTCAAGGCAAGGTTGCATTTTTTCAAATATGTGTCCTACAACTGTCAACTGACATCTTAATTCTGTAGAAACTCTACCTTTTCTCACATCTCCAAAGAAAGTATAATCGATTCAAAACCACATCAATTCTACAACATGTCCAAATACACCATTTTCAGTTTTATTTCAAAATTGTTTAAAAATGTATTAAAATTATCCAAATATATTTTAAAATTGTTTAAAAAGTTTCAAAATTGTCTAAAAAACTTTGATATTTGTCCAATTGCATTTCAAAATTGTCCAAAATGTATTTTAAAATTTTCAAAATGTATTTCAAAATTACAAATATATTTTAATATATTTTATTTGTATTTGAGAAAATTATATTAGTATTTTAAAATTGTTCAAATATATTTCAAAATTATTCACTTGCATTTAAAAATTTTAAATCTGTATTTCGGAATTATAAAATTGCATTCAAAATAATTCCATTTGTATTTCAAAATTCTCCAAATGTATTTCAGAAATTTCCAAATGTATTTAATAAAATTCCAATTGCATTTCAAATTTTTCCAAATGTATTTCAGAAATTTCTACTTTTTTTTAAAAGCATTTTTACAAACATACATGTTTTCTCTTTCATAATGAAAATTTTATAGGAATTATGAGACTTGCTTTTAAAATAAAAATAGAAATTTCTGAAATACATTTGAAATAATTTAGAATTTTATTAAATATATAAATACAGAAGAATAATTTTGTTTATTGTCAATGGCCCTTAAAAACGGAAAAAAGACTGAGAAATTTAACAATTGTTTATGATATTCTTTAGTCTACTAACTCTACTATTCATAAAATTTTTTTGCAAATTTTTGTAGAGTAAATTGGTATTTTCATTTAACTAATATTTTACTCAAATGGAACTAAATTTTTTTTATTTCTTCAGGGGAGGAGGAAGAACTTTGGATAGTAATTTTTTTAAATGCAATATTATATTTATTGTAGTATTGATTAAATATGCATTCAAAGAAATTTTGTATCCAAAGTTTTACAGATTAAAAAAAAATTCGTAAGAAGTAAAAAATCTACCTTGAGTTATGCTATTTTTAACTTACTAATATTTAGAAAAAAAAATCTCCTAGTTTCAGCAGTTTTTTTTGCCATTTTTGACTAATTTTTAACAGCTTCAGCTATATTTTACATAAATTTTTCTATTAGTATAAGAAATATTTCAATTTAGATAATCTCAGATTCCGAAACTTTTCAACCTTAAGGTACATTTACACGCGAGAGAAAACTGCTAGGGATGGAGCAAAAACACTCTAAAATAGATAAACTCATTCAAAAAAGAGATAATTAGAGGTGATTTTTGTTTCGTCTCTAGCATTTTCTCTCTAGTGTAGATGTGCTTTTTTAATTTGAAAATTTTTTTTAAATACATCGGTGTTCATGTGTCATGTTGATATTTAACAAAAACAGGAAGCTGTTAGTGTTTTTATTGGTGAAAAGTTAAGGAAATACATTAATTTTGTGTTAAACGATTAATCGATTAATCGCCAATTTTCTCGAATAACCGACCCGAATAACCGGTTAATCAGTTTTAGTGATTTTTCGAATAATTCAATAACCGGTTAACCGCCTATGTCGAATAATTGGAAACAGTAATATTTAAACAAACAGTTTTGAATATTACACTTTTTGTAAAAAAACGCGGCGCATGTTTTAGATTTTTCGCAAAAATACGAAGCAAAATAAGATTTTTCCTATAACTGTTTAAAAAATCTGCGCTAAACTATAAAAACACTATTTACACAAAGGGCCTCAATGCCCAAAAATGCAGTTTTGTGCATCAAGTGGGTTTTTTATTAAAAAACTGGTATGTTGCCAAAATGGCTACAATTTGCATTAAAGGCTTAATTTGTGTCCATAGAGACCACAATAGTAGTTAAATAATTCTTTGAAATTTTTTAGTCGAACGCGTTAACTTGAATGAATTCTAATTTAAAAAAGGAATTAATTTAACCCGATCAAAAAAATGTATATATAGTCATATATAGTACTATCTTGTTTTATCTTATAATATGTTTTATCTTTCTTATGTGGTACCTTATATAACCATATATTTTTATATATTGTCTTTTATAAAATTAGATATGAACCATATATGCCACATATAATGAGATATGACAGATCTATTGTCATATATAATTATCAATGATCATATATAACATAATATATGATCACATATTGTGGCATAGAAGCCATATATTTTGAGATATAATAATGTATGCCCTCTAATAAAAATTTGTTGGTTGTATGATGTAAGATATTTTTATATATGATTATATATTGTATTAAATGCTATAAGATATAATTACATATGATTCCATATATGGTGCAAGATTAACAATATAATTTGAGATATGATTATATATGGTCCCACGTCAGTAATATTTTCTATGTGTTTAATATATAATTATATATAGTCACATATTACATGAGAGCCCCACTATCAAATCCCAGCTCGGGCAAAAAAAATTTAATATTTTACTTTTTTAACTCAATTTAATTTACTTGTAAATATTTGTTTCACAGATCTTAAAAAAATTAACCCATTTTCTGCCAACAGCACCTGAAAGTTATGTTTACTGCAACTTGGGATTAATAATATTTTAATATGTAATTATATATTGTCATACATAACCCCACACATAATTATATATGTGACTGAGGTACTATTATCGAATCCCAGCTCGGGCACAAACAAATTTTTTTTGTTACTTTTTTTTAACTCAATTTGATTTAGTTATAAATATTTTCTTACAGATCTTAAAAAGATTAAACCATTTTGTGTCAACAGCATCTGAAAATTATGTTTTCAATTAATAGTATTTTAAATATATAATTAGATATCGTAATATATAAAAAAATTAGTTAAAGTTCTGAATTTGAGTTCTTTCAGAGCGAAAATGATTTTTTTTGTAATATTTCTACATACAATTTTGGCAATATTCTTTTTTTTTACTCCTACTTTTTTGAAGAGTATTTTTTCCAAAGGATTGCTAAGCTTATACATGTCATACCTTATTTAAAAGACATTTATATTATCTTTTCAACAACATGTATAATGTTCTTATCCCATTATTAATTTCGCAAATACAGACTGTTGACCTTTGAGCCATGTAGATCGGTGCCGAGACCCTTCAAAAAACATTTTTTTTATCTGCTTCACCAAAAAAATTCCGTGAATGGAAAAAATTTAAGACTTTTAATTTTTGTTTTTTTTTTTGCAAGAATGTTATTAATTTATTTTTTCTACGTCATCTATATTTAATTTATATTTCTACGTCTTCTATATAGTCAGTCATTTTGTATAGCAGAGTGAGTGAGTTAAGTGGCCGACTACAACGCCAGCAATCTGGGTTCAAATCCTGCCGACGGCAGTTTTTTTTAATGAAATAAATATTTTTTAAATAATAAATATTTTTTTAATCTTTTGTGTTATTTTTTAAATTTTGTTAAAATTTAAATAATTCCTATGATATATAGGATAAATTTTTATGTCAAATTATCCAATTCGATCTTCCAAAATTAGCTTATCCGTTTGCATCTAATTGGATCTAAATTAATCCCATAGGATATTTCGGAATCCATCAGGATCTCAATTTTATATTATTGGATATTATTGGATCTCCCAATTTTGAGATCTATGTGGATCTAATTTAATCCTGTAATATATTTGAGGGATCTCATTGGAAATTACTGGATACCCCAATTTTGAGATGAAATTGGATAAGATTAAATGTCGATCTATATCAAATGAGATATGACTGCATATGGTAGATATAATGCTTTTTTGATCGGGAATTCAAAACAAATCTGAATTCGATCATTAATGAATCCATTTAAAAACGCATTAATTCTTCAAAGCTATGTTAGTACACTTAAAATAATACGTCAGTAAAAAGAATCTGTTAAGTGGTATTGAAATCAATTCGACTTAATTTTAAAAAAAATTTTAGTGGATACATATTTAGTACATTAATCAAAATCCTCAGTACCTTAAATAAATTTGAATGTAAATTTTCAAAATATTAACTTAATAAAATTCTTTTCTATTTTTTAACTTTAGCACTCAAAATAATATGTAAAATAATTTATTATTGTAGTTTAACAAAAATTATTCCTATTTTTGGCTTAGAAAATTTTCTGATTTTTAAGAAACTTTTGTTAAATTAAGCAATTCGGAACTTAAGTAAAGAATTCGTGAAGCTGCAGTTTTATTTGTATTTTTTGCTCGGACCTGGTCCATAACTAATAAAGACATGTACTGAAACTCTAAGGGAGCAACGCTTTTGTCCGTTTTGCTCTATATCGCTTAGTTTTCGAGATGTAGGTGATTTTATAAAATGGAACTTTAAAAAATGTCTGAGGGTCCAAGCCACAAACAATATCCATTTTTGGATAGAGATAATCTGAGGTAAAGCTAGAGGTATTCGAATATAGTTTTCATTTTGATATATCTCTCTTAATTTTGGAGATATATGTCATTTTAAAAAATCGGGAGGGAAAAAATAGCGCCATCAATCGGCGCCGACCATTGTAGCCATCCGCTCTACCCTTTTCCCGTTTCAGAAGAATGTCAAATTTGAGAATTACTTGTAAGTTAAATAAAATGTCTAATTCTACAAAGCGAACTAAGGAATTTAACAAACCCTAAAGTTAATTTTGCACATACTTCTTAAGTTTTTCATATAATTTTACACAATAAGTTTTAACGACTTTGACTCAATAATCAGTACAATACAATTTATGAAAATGCCTAGTCGTTAAATAACTCATTCAAAATAAATAAATAAATATATACGGATATTATATGAATGATGTCTATCAAAACTCGTACAGTACGAATACGAGTTATTATTTACACTAACTATTATTCCACTTGTATAGCCTCAATTTCCACAACAAATAGCAACTAACTAAACTCTCAAGAAACAACTTAAGCCTGGTGGCAAAGAAGTTGCAACAAAATATAAAAGATACAAAAAGTAATACATATTTTTTTAGGTAATGAGCTGGAATAGAAACAGAAAAAATCAAGAAATTAATGGTTGCACCAAATGATAAATCTCGTTTCATGTCTTTCTTACAATTTCAAGTTATCTTGCTTCACTCGTATGTAATGTGGTCAATTTCTATTTGGACAGTATCAACTTTTATGTAGTGCCCAAGATCATGGTCACCACAACACAGTTCACTTTTGAATGTTCAAAGAAAATTGTATGTTCAATTTCAATACACAGTGGTGGCACATAGTCAAGGTTATTTGTTGGATGATGGTGATTGAGAGTATGTACTTGAAGATAGATAGAAAGAAGTTGAACAAAAAAGACTACTTTAGAAGAACATTAATTTGATGATTGCTGTTGATAGTGGTCATGGTAGAGATGCAGAAAAAGAAGAAAAATGTAATTTATATTTTTTTATTTTAAATAATTATTCAATGCTTCTTTTTTCGCCGTGACAGTCAAGATTTTATCTTTTTTTTAATAACATAAATTACCTAATATACACGGTAATATTTAAATTGTTTTTTTTTAGAATTTAATACATAATTTACATCATGTCAATGAGAATTACTATTATAAACTTAATATAGATTTGTATATGTTATGTTATGGATATTCACTTACTGATTTAAAAAAATATTTTGTAATAATAGCTGTGCGGCAAGCTGTTAACGTTGGCTCATATCATTCCTATAAAAATTTGACATTAGTAACGTCAAGAGTTAACAGTAAACGTTGGCTAATGTCAAATTTGTATGGAAATGACACACAAGACAACGTTGATATGAAAAATAAGAAAATTTTTTATTTAAAATTGGAAATTTTATAATAAAAACCAAAATCTTCGATCAAACGGTTTTTACAAAAATCATATTTTTTTGCAAAGAATTAAAACTTTACAATTTTTTCACAAACTTAAATGTTTTAAAAGTTGTTGTGGTGTAATGATTAGCGCGTTGGACATACCAAGAAAGGTATAAAACTATGAGATTCAAACGATACAGAATCGCACATCGGACAAAACATGTGCGTAATTGATGGCATGAAGCCTTGGTGGCATGTAAGAATAAAAAGGTAAAAAATATCAAATTATGAGAAGAAAAAAACGAGTAAAAAAGTTAAAGTCGGGCATGCCGACTATATAATACCCTACACCAGTCTGGTTAAAAGCCAACTAATTTTTTGTTTTTTGCTATTCGCATATTTCTAGGGGGTAAGACAGAGAGTTTGAACGCTTTTTTTTTTATTAGAAACCATAAAAAAAAAATCGAAATTAACCCCTTAAACCCCTTTTAAATAACAATTTATGGTTTCTACATACATTTTTCAGGCAACCAGTGTTATTTAACATAAACAATGCGTTAATTTGACACCACGCTCTCAAACAGGTTAATTTTCATTTTGTTTTCCAGAAAATGCCTAATTAAAGGTTTTTATGGCGATTTTCATGTCAAATTGCACTTTTTGTGAATTTTAAAACTTTGGTGTCATTTTGACCCCATGTGCCTATAAGGGTTAATTTCTAATTTTTTATTGCTGTATACAAAATTTGGTATTAACAGAGTTATTTCGACAACTTTCACCAAATTCCGCTAGAAACAACACTATGTTTTTATATTGTTTCAGGAAAAATCAAAAATTTTCAAAAATTTCACACCCAGAAAACAGTCTTAGTTGTGGCCACCGAATTTGTTGCCAATCGAATTCGTGCGGTTACGACAACTATCTTTATATTTAATTATATTTTTCGTCGTGAAAGCCAATATTCGGTTGTCTAATTCAATATTATGTTCCACATAAATATTATTATGTTCCACAAAATTTTATTGAAATTAAAAATTTTTTTTTGAATTTTCTGGTATTGAACCCGGCCATTCAGGTTAATAGTCTACACTATTACCCACTGCACCACAACTACTTTTAATTTTCTTACCCATATTTACTATTTATACATATGAATATTTTATTTTAATAAAAAAAAACATCTAAATTTTTGTCTTTTGCGGGATTCAAACCCCGAAAACCGGCCAACTCATCACCTACTACACCACAAACACTTATTAATTTTAATGTCTAATTTTGAATTTATATCTTTTATTTGGAAAACAAGTGCAGTCTAAAATTCGTATACCAATACCAATTAATAGATGTGTGTGTTATCATTATACATTGTATACAATCCACAATTCAGTTGGTTCTAGAGAAACTCGACTTTGAGGTCATATCTGATTACGATACTCGTGTTTGTAGTTACCACTTTCTAATATTGATTTTTTTTTAATAAAGATTATAGATAACACCAATTTTCTTGTATATTCACTAAATAAATGACTGCTTCTACTGCATAGATTTGCTAAACTGATACTAATTTGAAAATTGATGGGAGATCCCAATAATTTGTTAAAAGGATTGTTTTTTAGTTCATTTTCCCTATTTTTAATACCTAGTGAAATATTTTTGGTGTAGTACTCAATTACAGGTAACTTAAAATAAAATAACGTTTTGGCAAATTCATTTTAATGGTTTTGATCGAATTCCAACCAATCTTTTTCCTGGGTGCACATATGACCTTGGTAAAGAAAGGGTTAACGTTGTCGGAGTTTTACAAAATTTTCTGAAAACAATCTCTTTTATCTCAGATATTAAGAATCGGAAGTGATTTTGTTACAGCTGGCTAAAGACACAAAAATTATTACGGTTATCTAAATTATTGGCCAAAATCACACTTTTATAAAAATGTTTTAAATTTAAAACGCCATCACTGCTACGTTAAAAGAGGGATATGTGTAAATTTCAGCAGAATTATTCTCTGAGGTGTTTTTAAAAAGACTCTATGTGTTGAGCACTTTGGTTCACAGTTTGTTGAACAAAATTTTAAAAAACTCAAAATTAAAGTTTTGGAAATTTATGGAAAAAATCCCATCCGTGGTCAAACCTGGAACTAGGTTACCATAATCCAAGAGAGACAAAAATTTATATCTGAATATTTGTAGATCTTAGAAATGAAACTAGAGTACAACATTGTAAGTTTTTGAAAAAAAAAACGTTTAATTTTTTTACGATTTTCATAATTTATCTCACTTTAACCCTACAATGGTCTGGCAAATTTGAAATTAATTAAACATTTTCCAAATTTTTCAAATTTGGATTTTTATGCATTTCTAAAAAGGTAATTTAGTCTTAATTACGATTCTGTTAACATTTTTATAAATACTACTATTTAGGAGCCAAAAAAGTAATTTATTCCCTTGTAAATCGTATTTCAAGATTTCAGGCGCTTTGAGACACCTCTAAATCTCTTTTGATTGGTCAAAAACTTTTTTTCTATTCGCATATTTTTAGGGGGTGATAACGGGAGTTTGAACAGTTTTTTCCCATATAATGAAGGACCATTCTAATGTTCCTAATGACCACAATACGTTCCTAAACGATAATAACATTTTCTACGTGACAATAATATTATCACTGGTAAAATATTATTGTCATTAGCAATATATTTTGATCATTAGCCATATATTATGATCATGTTTCATACATGTGACTAATTAATTAGCTGGACTAATTAATTGATGATTTCATTACCATTTTTTTAATTAATAGTAATGATTTTAAAATTTAATTTCAATGATTAATGACAATGGTTTTAAATTTCATTACCATTGATAACACTGTGAGACAAATGGTAGGGGTCAGTGATCGGGAAGGGTTCAAACTACCGGGGAAAGTTATATCGGTAAAAAAGAAGTTATACGTGTCCCGGCGTTTCGCTGGGTCACCCCTAGGAATCGAGATATATCGATTTGATCTTTGGCGGTCTTTTTTTTGACATAACTCGAGAACCACTGGTCCGATTTTGCTCAAACAATTTTAAAAAAATTAAAAATTACAATTCCTTTAATCTGTTCATATAACGTTTTTCTATATACTCAACAGTTTTGCCGGTAAAAATAAATGTATGAAGAAAAAAATATTTTTTGCCTAAAATATTAAAAAAAGTAATAAACAAAAGGTTATTGATTTTTATGGTAGCGGTAACAAACATTTATTTTTACCGGCAAAACTGTTGAGTATATAGAAAAACGTTATATGAACAGATTAAAGGAATTGTAATTTTTAATTTTTTTAAAATTGTTTGAGCAAAATCGGACTAGCGGTTCTCGAGTTATGTCAAAAAAAAGATATATCTCGATTCCTAGGGGTGACCCAGCGAAACGCCGGGACCCGTATAACTTGTTTTTGACCGATATACCATTTCCGTTGGTTTCATCCCATCCCGATTTTGACTGTCGCATAGTATAATGAATCAATAAAATAAAATAATTGCCATTGACAGAAAAACGTAAAACTGGAGAAAAAAATCGCTGAAATCGGGGATGGAAATTGCTCGGAATGGAATGGATCCTCCTTAAAAAATCATGTTTTATAACTTCCCTGGCCAAACCCGTTGTTCATTTTGATTTATTTGATTTTTTTTGTAAACAAATGGTTTTTAATCAATTGTAATTAGTTTTTTTTATACATTAGTGTAATTTCATTACCATTAGTAATGTTTTTTCTAATGAAAAATATTTCATTACCATTAGTAATGTTTTTTCATTGACATTAGTATCAACTAATGGTAATGAAATTTCAATGGTAATGAAAAATTCCCAAGTATGTCATGTTTGATGTACTGTGAAATTATATTCTTAACAATATTTTTCTCTTTACTTGCTGATATCATATGTTTCCATAAATTATTTTTATTTATATATAAGTGTTAACTAAAATTAATTTAATGACGAATTTATTTAAATATGTAACTTAGTCCTTGAATAAATAGAAGTGCAATTTTGAATAAAACGAAATGTGCACATCTTTTTAATCCAGCTTCAACAGAATGCTGGAAGAATACTATAAGATAATATTGGCATCATTTTGTAATCATTGTAAGGGAATTTAAAGAACATATTATGATAAATGAAAGGTAAGAGTATGATTGTCACAAATATTTCCTAATATGATGGTGGCATTCATAAACCTAAAAATATTATGATGCTCTTCGAATATGGTCATGCCAACCATGTTTTTTCTTTGCATCAATGCATTCACTAGACCTATGAAGAGTTTGAGGACAGTCCCCAAACTCAGCAAATGTCCCAGAAACCAAGAGAGATATTTGGGAAAAACTCCATTTTTCATACTTTTTGTATGGCGATACCCACCCAACATATATGGATCCATACATGTTTAATGTATGTTCATGCGTGCTGATAAACATGCATTCGTGGTCATACATCTCTATATATAAAAGAATAACGTGACTGACTGACTGACTGACTGACTGACTGACTGACTCAACATCGCCCAGCCCAAACCGCTGAAGCTAGGAAGTTGAAATTTGGTATGTAGGTTCCTCTTTCGGGGTAGACGTCCGCTAAGACGGGATTTTTGGAAATTCCTACCGGAACGGGCAAAAAGGGGGAAAGTGTCCCCCTTGACGGCCTGCCAAAACCCCTTTGGCTAGAAAGCTGAAATTTAAGATATGTGTTCCTTGGAGTAGGGGCTAACTTTTCTGGAAAGTACTTTCTAGAATTTTGGACAGGGAAGTTGTAAAAATGGGGGGAAAAAGGCCCCCCTTGACGGCCTGCCCAAACCGCTGGAGGTAGGAAGTTGAAATTTGGTATAAAGGTTCCTCCACTATCGTAGACATCCGCCAAGACGGAAGTTTTGGAAATTTTTACAGGGACGGGCAAAAAGGGGAAAAAGTCTCCCCCTTGAGGGCCTGCTCAAACTGCTGGAGCTATGAAGTTGAAATTTGGTATGTAGATTCCTCGACCGGTGTAGACGTCCGTTGAGACGGCATTTTTGGAAATTCTTATCGGGAGGGGCAAAAAGGGGACAAAAAAAGTACCTTTTTCGAAAAAAGTACCTTTTCCCAAAAAAAGTACCTTTTCCCAAAAAAAGTACCTTTTTCCCAAAAAAGTACCTTTTTCCAAAAAAAGTACCTTTTTCAAAAAAAAGTACCTTTTTCCAAAAAAAGTACCTTTTTCCAAAAAAAGTACCTTTTTCCAAAAAAAGTACCTTTTTCCAAAAAAAGTACCTTTTTCCAAAAAAAATTATCTTTTTCCAAAAAAAGTACCTTATACCAAAAAAGTACCTTTTTCCAAAAAAAGTACCTTTTTCCAAAAAAAGTACCTTTTTCCAAAAAAAGTACCTTTTTCCAAAAAAAGTACCTTTTTCCAAAAAAGTACCTTTTTCCAAAAAAAGTACCTTTTTCTAAAAAAAGTACCTTTTTCCAAAAAAAGTACCTTTTTCCAAAAAAAAAGTACCTTTTTCCAAAAAAAAAGTACCTTTTTCCAAAAAAAGTAACTTTTTTCAAAAAACGTACCTTTTTCCAAAAAAAAGTACCTTTTCCCGAAAAAAGTACCTTTTTCCAAAAAAAGTACATTTTTCCAAAAAAAAGTACCTTTTTCCAAAAAAAGTACCTTTTTCCAAAAAAAATTCCTTTTTCCAAAAAAAGTACCTTTTTCCAAAAAATGTACCTTTTTCTAAAAAAATGTACCTTTTCCAAAAAAAAAGTACCTTTTCCCAAAAAACATACATTTTTCCAAAAAAATAACTTTTTCAAAAAAAGTACCTTTTCCAAAAAAAGTACCTTTCCCAAAAAAAGTACCTTTTTCTAAAAAAAATGTTCCTTTTCCCAAAAAACATACATTTTTTCAAAAAAATACCTTTTTCAAAAAAAGTATCTTTTCTAAAAAAAAGTACCTTTTCCCAAAAAAAAGTACCTTTTTTTAAAAAAATTTTCCTTTTCCAAAAGAAGTACTTTTCCAATAAAAGTACCTTTTTCCAAAAAACATACATTTTTCCAAAAAAAAACACCTTTTTAAAAAAAAATACCTTTTCCAAAAAAAGTACAAATAAAGTACTTTGTAAAAACAAAGTATCTTTTTCCAAAAAATTTCGTTTTTCCAAAAAGTACCATTTAAAATAATATATAATTTCAAAAAAACTACTTTTTTTCCTCCCCCCACGGATATCTCCACTAAAACAAGGTTTCTTGATATTCGGCATAGACGTGCGCTAAGACGGGATTTTTGGAAATTCCTACCGGAGCGGGCAAAAAGGGGAAAAGTCTCCCCATAAACAGTCTCACAAATTGGAAAAGTGCCTGCCCAAACCACTGGAGGTAAGAAGTTGAAATTTGGTATATAGGTTCCTCCACTGTAGTAGACATCGACTAAGTTTGTATTTTTGGAATTCCCTACAGGATATCCCAAAAGGAAACTCGGTATGTGAGTTCCTCCTTCTGTGTAGGCGTCCGCTTAGACGGAATTTTTGAAATTCCATCGGGAGGGGAAATAAGGTAAAAGTCTCCTCCTGACGGCTTGCCCAATCCCTTTTGGCCAACCTAAAATTTTAAATATGTATTCCTTGGAGTAGGACTAACTCACCGGCAACGTAATTTTTCTATTTTGGAACAGGAACATAGTAAAAATGGTGGTTGAAAGGGAAAAATGTCCCCACTAACGGCCTGCCCAAACCGCTTAGGGAATGCAGTTGAAATTTTGTATGAATGTTCCTCATCCATCGCAGATAGCCGCGAAAATGGAATTTTTGTAAATTCCTAAAGGGAGGGGCAAAAAGAAGAAAAGCCTCACCTTGGGGGCCGGTAAAAACCCCTTCGGCTAGAAACCTGAAGCTTAAAATGTGGGTCCCTGGAGTGAGGGCTAACTTATTAGAAAGATACTTTTTTAAATTTTTGGACAGGGTCGTTATAAAATGAGGGCTCAAAAAGGGAAAGTTGCCCCTTAACGACCTGTCCAAACTGCTGGAACTAGGAAGCTGAAATTCGGTACTTAGGTTCCTCTTCCAGCCTAATTCCAACCGGGAGGGACAAAAAAAGAAAAAGTGTCCCCCTTGACAGCCTGCTCAAACTGCTGGAACTAGGAAGCTGAAATTCCCTGTCGATGGATTTTCGGAAATTCCTACCGAGAGGGGCACAAATAGTAAAAGTTGGTTAGAAACCTGAAATGTAAAACATATATTACTTGGAGTATGGGCTCACTTAACGGGAAAGTGCTTTTTGGACAGGGACATTGCAAAAATGGGGATTAATGAAGCGAAAAGTGCCGCTTAAAGGCCTGCCCAAACCGCTGGAGGTAGGAAGTTGAAATTTGGTATTAAAGCTCCTCCTCTATTGTAGACATCCGCTAAGATAAGATATTTGGAAATTTCTATAGGTAGGGTCAAAAACAGGAAAAGTCTCCCCTTAACGGCCTGGCCAAACTGCTGGAACAAGGGAGCTTAAATTCGGTATTTGGGTTCCTTCTCCAACGTTGACGTCCCCTAAGATGGTATTTTTGGAAATTCATACCGGGAGAGGTAAAAAGGGAAAAAACTTCCCCCTTGACGGCCTGGGCAAGCTGCTGGATATAGAGACCTAAAATTATGTATGTAGTAGGTTCCTCCTTCAACGCAGACGTCCTCTAAGACGGAATTTTTGGAAATTCCTACCGGGAGGGGTAAAAACGGAATAATTCTCCCCCTTGATGGCCTAACCGAACCCTTCGGCTAGAAACCTGTAATATATAATATGTTTTCCTTGGAGTATGAGCTAACTTATCGACAAGGCATTTCTAGGACTTTGGACAGGAACGTGGTAAAAATTGTGGTTCAAAAGGGGAAAATTGCTCCCCCCCCCCTTAACGTCTGCGCCTTTAGCTAGAAACCTAAAACTTAAAGAACAAGTGTATATGAAACACTAAAATTAAGAAACTAAATAGGAAACGAGTGGGATTGAAACACTACACAAGTGGAATGAAATGGATATAAACGTTGAACGAGTGAAATTGAAATTATAGACAATGCAAATGGATTGGAAGAGGGAATTACCTGTTCAAACACTATCAACGGAATATGAAACTTATGTAGCATTGAAACATACTCTCCAAAAAGTTAAACAAATTTTCTGAAAGAGAAAAAACCTTAGAAAAGGAATGGAACTTATATATTCCGATATTTAAACTTCATGTAACGAAGCACCGGTGGAAGAAACCGACGCAGTAAATTTTCCAACTGAATTTGTGAATTTACTTGAATTGCCAGGTCTACCTTTACATAAACTGGAATTAAAAAAAAAAACTTTAAGACACGCTAACAACGTAGCTTTGCCCGCTATTTTTAATATTATAAAATGCTTTTCAACCCTGCTTTACGTTATTTATTTTCATTCAAAACACAAATGAACAAAACTACTTACGGGTCTATCTACCTAAGTTCGCACTTTACCAAATTATCTTAACATACACACGTATATTGCAATTTATTATGGATTCATTACTAACAATCCACTCTCATGAGCAAAAGTGATCAAATATTTATTTATTTTAAACCCATTGTTGTGCAGAATTATTTATTTGTGGTGGCTGGGTGAAGGCTTTAAATAAAAAAACTTTAAATAAAAAAACGAATTTAATAAAAATTGTGGAGGGCGTAGCCCTCCCCCCTTAACCTTTAAGGCACGCTAACAACGTAGCGGACTGCGCCCGCTAGTGGATACATAAATCTCCATACATGAATCATATATGACCATACGTGTGCATTGACGAAATTTGATGTAATATCTGCATGTATGATCATGCATGTTCATGCTTGTTCATGTATGTTCATACATGTACACACATGTAGATATTACCTCAAATTTCGTTAATGCATACGTATGGTCATGTATGGATATTTATGTATCCATGTATGGGCATGAATGCTTGTTTAAGCCCCGTTTAGATTATCACACAAGTGTGATGTCAGAAATGTGTTGTATAACGAAAATGTATAATAGTGTGAACACTGTTCGTTACACACATGTCAAAATGGGTGCACACATTTTAAAAAGCGGTCACACTTTTTTGACAAGATTTATTTTTTTGAAATATTTCATAAAGTTACCACTTGTCTCAACACAAGTGTTGTGTTATTCACAAATAAGCAAAGATTAAAAACAACTAATTGTGAAAAAAGTAATAATAAAAGAAAAATAACTGTTTCAATTTATTTGTTGTGTGTGTCGATAACAGTCTGAACACTGAAAAGATTTTCTTTTATACTTTTTTGACAACCAGACACTTTCAGCATACTTGTTGTCATACTTGTGTGAAGAAAAGTACAAGCACTTGTGTGATAATGTGAACGGGGATTTATGAGCATGAACGAACATACACACATTCAACATGTTTGGATTCATATATGTCGATTTTTAGCTGGGCAGGAAAATTGTTTACAATCGGTAGCCAACCACACCAGTTCTGCAACTAGTTCCACTGCAACCACGGAACTGGTTCCGGAACCAGTTCTAGGGATCCTTTATGGAAGGTGTGAATGACGTGGTATCAGTTCTAGAACTAGTTCCAGAACTGATTCTAGGGCAACCGGTTCCAATTTGGATCTATAGAAGTAGTTGCTTTTGGGACAATTTCAAACAAAACTAATCGGTGTTAGAATTAACATAAAAAGGGATTGTTAAGGAAAAGTATCTATTCTACAACCGATTCTTTGGAACAGAAAATTTTCATGGGTATGTCTGAAATTTATGAAATTTTAAAATATTTTTACATAACTGGCATGTACTCTCCCATTTTGCCTATGTTAAGTAGTCAGAGGATCCCAAATCTTTAAAAATTATAGACCTTCGGGAAATTCGTTTCAAACCCAAAGTCGGCCGAATATAGAAAAATGCCGAAACAACCCTCTCCCTTAAATGTTACATAAAAGGATTAATATATGTGAATTTGGCCCTTAACCCTGTATACATCCCCATACAAAACCATCTAAAATTTTGATGTTTTGTGTTATGCCATAAACAAGTAAACA
The DNA here is from genome assembly GCA_949987735.1 of Leucophora obtusa. Lineage (NCBI taxonomy): Eukaryota > Metazoa > Arthropoda > Insecta > Diptera > Anthomyiidae > Leucophora > Leucophora obtusa. The sequence continues at coordinate 94,280,829 of OX465299.1, read as the reverse complement.
TGCTTGAGCATGTTTCATACATACACAAATAGGCCTCTGAATTACTTTTCGTTTAACACCAAATTTTCCTTAAGTTACTTTGAAACAAATATAAAATAATTCGAAAAAATTGGACCATTTTTCACCCCTATTTTTAACCCTTAAATTTGAGATTGACCAGCTAAACAAAATACGTGTCCTTTAAATTTTTCTCCTCTACAGCATATCCGAAGCTCATTAAGATATGCCGGTCAGCGTTGAAAGTCTTTCCTTGTAAGTGTAAATAAATGACAGATGTTTACCCTCCAAAACGTCATATAGTTATTAAAGACACAAACCATGTGTAAAAGATACACCATCTGTTTTTAGGTTATACACCCAATAAATATAAAAAACATATTGCGCTTATTTCAGCAGTTTCTTCTGCGTAGTAATTTTAAACAAATTTTTGGTTAAAATAGTTGAAATTTGTATTGACTTTTTCTATGAGTATAAAAATTAATATATACAAAAGAATTAACTGCAGATTAAAATATGTAAATTTTGACCTATAATTAAAAACAAAAACACAAGCTAAAACTGCATTATAAATAATAAGCAACTTCATTTCTCAATTTAAAATTATCATAAGATATGATAGTAGCAATTGTTTCATTTCTGTTCATTTTCATATTCTTTTAACGAAAATTTAGCACAGAATTGCACTACGTACGTACATATGTAATTTAATTAAAATTATGCTTGAGGTATAAGTGAATAATGAATACACTTTATTATCACAATTTTTCGTTTTTTTTATGTCATTCGGTTTTCTTTTGATTTTATCATTATTTGTTTTCTTGTTTTTGCATTAAATTTTAGCACAATTTATATTTAGTTTATTTTTTTTACATTGCTAAAATTTTTCGACAAAAATATGAAAAAAACCCCATTCACATAATTTTATTTTTCAGTTTTTTTAATATTTTTTTGCATAAAAGTGCAAAGTAACATAAAGTGAAAAAAGATAAAAGATACAGAGAGAGAGAAAAAAGAAAGTTTTTTTTTAATTTATTTTGAAATATCTTAAATTTGTTTTGTTACTAAATTACACACACGTACATTTTAGACGAAGTCTCGTATAATCCACAACCATTCATGCACTACTGTTGCTGTGATGTTGCGTTTATTCCACTCAAGTTACACACATCAAAACACGTACAAGTTGTTGATTATTCACTTTTTATAGTGAACAATTACACTCTTAAATTTAAAACACATACACACACTAACATATGAAGTTTAGATTTAAATCATGTTTTTATTTATATCAATATCATGACCAATACATATGTAGCTTTAACGCACACTATCAACATACATATATTGGTAACTAAATGCACTTGTCCGTGTTTATCATGAAACTTAATACCGCACCGGTTGTTTCTTTCACGCACTTTGTTTTTTTTTTTATTATTTACTTATTTTTTCTTGTTATTTGTATTCCGAGTTATCATCTTACCACTTGTTCAAAGAAATAGACGTTGTTAACTCAAGCACGGTTCGTTGTAAACTGTTGGTAACATTCAGTGTTTGGCAATATGGGAGTAAGTTTAAACAATTGTGTTGTGGTAAAACTTTATCAAAAAAAAAAAAAAACAAACACAAGAAAGTGTGGTGAAATTCTTTAACTTGATTTGTTTTCGTTTTGCTTTTACTTGTATACTTCGTTTTTTGTGTTTATGACTTTTAACGAAATTTAGCTTTTTTTAAGATGACTTTGACTTTGATAAAACTAAATGAGCTTTTTTTCTTCACTTCAAATTATCTGTTGATGTAATTTGCATATTTTTGTGTGTTTTTTCTTTGTTTGATAATTATGACTAAGTGATTGGTTTTGATAAGTAGAAATTTATGTTAAAACGAAAGACTTAAGACACAAACTTACAATACACAATAGATTATTTAGGTTGTTTACAAGGGGTGTGCTATTTGTTATATCGTTGTATTATCCTAACAAAAAACAGATTTTGTAAAATTTTAAGCTGAAAAAATACAACATTTGAGAACAGCACGATACATTTTTAAGTATGTTTAGTGTACTATGTTTAACCATTTCATGTCAAATGTTGCTTATAGGCAACATTGTATATTTTCGGTCATATTTCCTATAGTTTTTGTTATTTTTTGAAAACGGTTTTTTACCAGCTGAAATTAATATGTGTGAGCGTTCGTTTACGAAGTTACATTTTTAAAAGCTTTACAAGTGTTCATTTGCGAGCTGTTTTTCATACTGTCCCCACACATTTTTTCTCACATCAAAGTTTAAGGAAAAATAAAATTTTTGTTTAAATTGGTCTCAAAAATTATGTGATGAATGAAATTCAAAAACTCTAAAAATTTTATGTAGAGTTTAGTTATGGAAAAAATATAAAATTAAAATTTGAAAAAAATCTTAACCCGTTCGGGACCGGTAACAGGTTAACGTTTGAACTTTAATTGCAAATATCTCCGTTAGGGCGCGCTGCAAAACTAAAAATTATAAAAAATATTTCTTTGGTATAGATGTCTACTTCACCAAAGTTTAGTCTGAATATTCCCAGCCATTAAAATTGTGACCTGAAAGGGTTAAGTGTATAGGATATCGGTATTAAAGTAAAATAATTATTCTAACAACTCTGTTTTTTGTTAGGACAGTACAACAGAATAGACAAGGCCCGCTGACTGAATGTCCAGTAAAAACTTAGCGGGCAGTTAAGTTCAAATTATATATGGGAAACAAGAAAAAAACGTGTCTGTTAAAATCCTAGTAATTGGACCTAAGGGTCATAGATTACACAGATCTCTTACTCTCCGATATTCGCTGTCAGTGGATGTATCTCATGAGAATACATTGGGCATACTATAACACAACCTTCTACTTGTAAGGCAAACGCTCTACCGTCTAAGCCAAAGTTGTTTGTGCATGATGCCTCGCTGATGGTAAAGTTATATATTTTTCGTTTCTGTTCAAATAAAAAAGAAAAAGAAAAAAAAACACTACAATAAAATAAAAAAAATGGAAAAGAAAAAAATAGAAAAGAAAACAACATTAACATACACACAAATATAGTGGAAGTGCCTTGAATATGCCCCCGATTGACCGGTCACGGGATAGGTCCTTGGTGGGCAATTGACCCCTCATTCCCCGTAGGGTTGTCATTCGATTAAAAATAATTTCATTACCCGAACGAAGAATAAAATATTCAAATATTTCATTGCAAACAATTTGTCCCTTATAAGAAGGTGTCCGCTATTGTGAAGGAATATTACACATTTTAAAGTGTTGCATAACACAATTCAACAAATTTTGTTTTTTTTTTTAATAACTTACTCTTGCAATGGATATTTTCTAATAAACTGTGGTACGCTGATTCTGAATATTGGAAGGAAAATTAGTTTCAATGTACCGTTTTAAAAAATCGCTGTTTTAAAAAGGTATCCCATTTTTAACAGGTTTTTAAATCTGGCCCTATCACCAATCTAAGAAAGGAGGGCTAGCAACCCACTTTTCTGAACTTACCCTGCTAACGAAACACGAGGGTGCACAGATCAACCTAATTTTTTAAATTTTAGCCCTAAGCCCAGTATTTTGTTCAAAAGAGCGAAAAAATTTCGCTCTATGTTTGAAGCTCAAAAACTATAATAAAAACATTAAAATGCACAAATTTTTTATGGTTTAAAAAAAAATTACAATCATAATTAATCCAAATGTCACTTTTTCGCTACATTTTCAAATGATCTTGTCTATTAAATTGATGCGAAAAAATTCCACCGCAATTTCGCAACAATTCCACACAAGTGAAAAATCATTTTTTTATATGGAGTTTGACAGCTTTTTTCGCAAAAGTACGAACAAAATACAGGGCTTTAATGCTAATTGCAGCAAACCGTTCATCTAAGGGTGTAAAACCAGCTACAAGGTTGCTGGTTTTACACCATTTGTTGACACAAAGCCGCAACCGAACTCGTGCTTTTCTACATGGCAGCTAGTAAATATCACAAGTTGCCCTTTTGGAGCATCCTTGCCCTATCCATCGCATTTCCTGGATAGCAGTGATGACAGCTTTTTAGTCTTCGAGGATATTTGCCAGTTGGATGGGTGCACCGTGCCAGTAAAGGGTTCGAACATTCCAGGTGCATATCCTTAAATCGTTGTCCTTTATTCGTTTGTCATCACCGTTCGTCATCAAAGGGCGTTCGATTTTTTATTATTCTTTTTCTTCTTTTCATTGTAATTGATTTTTCCGTGGTGGCCTAAAAAACCATTCAACAATCTCAGGGAAACCTAGAGGAACAGGCCGCCTCTCATCTTAGTCGTCAACCAGCGGGTGCTGATTGCCGTTTCCAGGGATTGCCACGCGGAGTCCACCAGGGTTATAACAGTGGTGGTGTCTTCATAAGTGGTGACAAGGTATGTCCACTTGAACTGACACGCCACGTTTCACTGCGACAATCAGTCCCTTATCCCCCACAGTTTACACACTTTTCACATGAAACTTGTTATCGTGAAAAAAAAAATTATATTGAGTATAACAGTTTTTCCACGTGAAATCGAAACAACTAACTTTGCTTTAGAGTTAAGCATAGTAAGTTGTTTGAGTTTCACGTGAAAAAACTGTTATACTCCATATAAAAATAATAATTTTTCACGACAATGAGTTTCACGTGAAAAGTGTGTAGACTTTGTTTTCACGCAAATTTAATGTACAAGACTACTATTTTTCTTGTGAAAAAGTGGCATTTTGTGTTTATAGTGATCGGATATTTCTAACAAAATAAAAAAAATTTTCATTTTTTAAATTTAAAGTAACTTTTGAGGCATTTTAAGTTCGAGTGAAAATTTGCTTACGGTGCTTTAAAGTTTAAAGTTTTTCTATTAAAACAGTTTCAAGAGTCTACCAGCCTTTCTGTTTTTTAAATAATTTAGGTGCCTATTCCTACTAAAAGTTTGTGACTCTTAGATGTGACTGTATTCCCCATGTATTTGTTGTTACAAAGTCACAATAAATTATATTTATTCAAATTTTTGTTTGAAAACTTCAAAAAAAATAAGACCTGGTATCGACACAATCATAACATTGACAAATAAAACTTGAATTTTTTGAATTTTATTGTTGTTTTGTATGAAAAGCTAAGACCCTCAGTCTTAAAAATAGTCTTATGATGGTCACAATGAGTCACAAGTAGGAATAGGCACCTTAACTCGTTTTAGCATCTACTACTCTTCCACTTTAAAATTTTCTTTAAATTTTCCAATGTCTTAATTCTTCCCGGAAAAATCGCGTCTTGAAATAAACTTTGGGTTGATAAAACGGTCAGCTGGCGTTAGTAACAATAGTAACAGTTTTTTTTTATATGCTATACCAACACTCAGGGGATGTCCCCTACTAACGCAGTGCATTGTGTTGGTATTAGGAAAATAGGTTATGGGGAGGAGGAAAGAAGGAGTAGTGTTTGTGAATATTTGATTTAAATGTCTCTACATTGTAAGTAACAGGGAAGACTTCTGCGGGGAGTTTATTCCACATACGGCTGGTGCGACTGATAAACCAATTCTCTCTGTAATACGTCGTGCGATACGCTGGACAATCGACAACAAACGGATGGGCTCTACTTGATAAGCGAGTATTACGAATAAAAACTTGTGCTTTGGGGATAAGTTCACTTATCTCAGCAGAGCACTTCCCATGGTAATATCGATAGAACAGGATCACACAACCCACATTCCGGCGATGATCCAATGAGTCAATAGAGCTGCGCACTGTCCAGAAGCTCCAAAGTAGACTTCGAAGCTCCTGCCAATATATGGGAGTTGTATTCCATCTTGCATAATTTTATATAACTATTAACTATATCCAAACAAGTGTGGTTGTTATATCATATAAAATTGTATATGATTTCATCAACATAAATAAATTTATACGTTTGGTGCTTTGATATGTTTGTGAAATTTTTTCCTGGCACAATTACAACCTACAGCAATGTTAAAGAGAACGGTGGTCCACTTGACAGTGAATACTTCTTATATATTTTTTTAATATCATACCTTCTTAAAATTAGTACAAATTTAAAAAATTATTTATATTATATTTCATCCTAATTTTTGCATTAAAAATACAAAAATTGTTTTTTTGGACTTTCTATATTTTCATATATTTAGTTAGAATATTCTTCTACCTTAAGTCCAAATTCTAATATGATATGGTCAACAATTATTTTAATTTTTGAATTAAAAAATACAAAAATTGTTTTTTCGGACTTTCTATATTTTCATATATTCAAAAATTGTTTTTTTATGGTCATATTAGATTTTATTTGTTGTTTCAAAAAGGTGGTTGATCATTTTCATGACAGACAATACAATTGTTTCATAGGCATCACCCCACTTTTCAGTTGTCCGCAATAAGAAAATGATAACTTTCTTACTCAAACCAAGACATTACATAAGGTACAAAAAATCAACGTGACGAGAATTTTATACTTTCGTATATGAACTGTCTGATTTGGTAAAACCAGTTATAAATCAACTCCCCTTCGGGTACTATTTATATGTATGTTTGTTGTCAATACATTTTGTAAAAACAACTAACTGTAAACTCAAAACAAAATAAATATTTTGAATGAGAATTTAGGCGTGAAAATACAAAAATTGTTTTTTTGGACTCTCTATATTTTCATTTATAACTGGTTTTACCAAATCAGACAGTTCACATACGAAAGTATAAAATTCTCGTCACGTTGATTTTTTGTACTTTATGTAATGTCTTGGTTTGAGTAAGAAAGTTATCATTTTCTTATTGCGGACAACTGAAGAGTAGGGTGATGCCTATGAAACAATTGTATTGTCGGTCATGAAAATGATCAGCCCCCTTTTTGAAACAACAAATAAAATCTAATATGACAATATCATATTAGAATTTGGACTTAAGGTAGAAGAATATTCTAATTAAATATATGAAAATATAGAAAGTCCAAAAAAACAATTTTTGTATTTTTAATGCAAAAATTACGATGATTGTACAAGCATACCACGGCTAAAATCTCATTCAAAATATTTATTTTGTTTTGAGTTTAAAGTTCGACTCGTTGTTGGCTCGTATATCTTTCCATCATGAAATGGCAAACCTTACTGAAGAGAAATGTCAAAAGAGCGACAAGAAATATGGCGTCGTTTGCTGTCCCTGTCTTTCTACTTTTGTAGCGTCCCTGTTGAAGAACCCTTTACAACAATGACATTTTGCCATTAGTTTTTTTGGGTCTGTAATGACTCAAAACCAAATTTTCAAAAAATTGGACAAAGGTCATGCCCATCTCCCATATGTCCTTGTAATCAAAAATTTACAAAATCAGAAAACTTTAAACTACATCCAAAAATAGTTCGAAGAAATAAAAATAAATAAATACAAATATGAGTATTTTGAAGACGTATTTTTTTAAGTCGTTTTAATTATTTTTGATATTAAAAAATATAAATATAATTTAAATAATATACATTTAAATTTAACGGTTCGTTGTAATTCAAAATTCTGTTGTTATCATACACAGAGTTGAATAGAATCAGCTGAGATATCTTAAGAATTAAGGTTCAAAGCAAAATAGAGTAATAATAACAAAGGATAAAAATAGCATTGTTAAATTTCGTTAATGTTAGTCTAAGTTGAGTTGTTGATAAGAAATTCGATTTTCTTTCAGCGGTCACATAAGTAGACAATCATTAAATACTAACCCACTCAAGACGAAATACACTGATGATGGCTTTGTAGCGAAAGCCGAAAATACGTATTCTGTATTGCTGGTCTTATCGAATTCTTTCAAATATATTTTTATTCTTTGTAATTTACTTGTAAAAATTGTATCATCTTTCTTTGATTTGAAAAATAATTTAAACAGAAAGTGATATTAATTTATGATCCAGAGTCAAACTAAAAGATCATTCATTTACTTAAAAAAACAATTTTATTCAACAAAATTCATGTGATTAGATTCCGATTTTACTTACACTCACCCGTGATTACGTGTGATTCGCGTAAATCACACAAATTCACAAATAAAATCATTATCGAAAAAAATAAAATGAAAAATTAAAGTAAATTATAATATTGAACTCAAAGTTGCTATAAATATGCAGTTTTTTAATTTGCCAGCAAAATCTTGGTAATGGGTTGGACCGTTTTCACGCATTGCTTGTCAATGGGTAACCCTTTACCCTTGGTTTTACTTAGAAACCTAAAGCAATACGTTACTAATATTGTGATACATCAATACTTATGTGGGAGGTATGAAATAATGAGTTTCCGATATAGAGATATATCACTACTTATTTGGAGGCTTTAAGATAATATATTACTAATATTGTGTTATATTGTGTATTATTCTAACAACTTACTAATAAGGGTTAAACTAATAAGTTATTGGTATTGCATTATATAACTACTTATTACGCAGAAGTACGATTTAATAAAAATGTATAATATAATTACATTGCTCGGGTAGATGCACTTTTAAACAAAGTCATTACTGGTAACGTCTTATTTTATTAACTATATGTAACCAATGAAATATCTACTAATGTGTAACGACTTATTTCACTCAATACAAGTATGTACTTATTTTAGCTATATAAGTGAATTTAATATTAAAAGTAACAACTTAATTCAGTACTTTCTTCGTAATCAGTTGTTTTAGCCCATACCGGTACGATTTAGGCAACCATTTACCTCCTATGACACCCCCATGTTAAAATAATGTGTTATGCGACCAAAGTGTAAGTACCCAGTCAGAAATTGCCAACGGTACAAAAAATAAGGTACTTGCGCAACACCGTATTTTCTGATTTTAGGGTACTGTGAAGGTGTCGAAATGATAATAACGGAGGCCGGTCAATTGACGTTAATCGCGGGTGTTAACAAAGCTTTGACTATACAACACTTTTGGCATGTTCCCAGTACTTTTTTGCTTCTTTTCTTTTTTGTTTATTTAAATTTTTGTGTTTTTTATAATAAAATGAATTTCAAATAAAAAAAAATTATCATTTTTTAAATGTACTGACAAATCAGTATAAAAAATCACCGATTTTATTGTATTTAAGGTACTTGGAAAGTACTGCATTTTTTAAATGCCAACGCTTTGCCAACACCCTTAGCCGACCGTCCTCCGTTGTCATCATTTCGACGTCATACCAGTGTTGTATGACTTGAAAATCAGATGTTTTGCCAACACTGGTACTGCCATCGCCGACGCTTTACCAACACTTCGCCGTTCGTATTTTTCTGGCTGGGTAGTTACAATTTTTGGTTTCTTCCCAGCAAAAATTTTTTAGTATTTTGGAAGCAGTAAAAATACGAAGCGCTTAAAAACGCGCTACAAATTCTGCTTTACAGAGTTGCGCCACTTTATGCGTACACAATACACAAAAAATTTTACAATTTGATTATATACCCTGCAAAACTGCCTTAAACGAAGCAAATCGTAAGCAAGTTATTTAAAAAATTATAGTGCTACGCTATTCCCTTACGACGAAGCAGGTTGTAAGGGAGTAAAATAAAATGTAAGTTATCCAAAGATTAATGCGCACGAAATCTGAGTCATCTCAGTCGTGTTTTACCCTTCTTTAGTAGAGTTTAATGTATAGACGTCACATAAACATGAGTCAGTCTGCATTTTAAAGTTGGCAAATGAATGCATTTATTTTCATAAGAAGTCGCGTTTAAATGCGCTTAATGAAAATCATGAATTTGCTGCATCTTTTCAGCAGCAAAAAAAGCACTTTTTCCAAAAAAAAAGTGCATGAATTTATTTGCGGTTAAATGCACTTACGAAAAACATGAATTTACTGCAATTTTTCAGCAGCGAATAATGTGCTTTTTCTCACAAAACAACGTGCTTCCAAGCGGGCCCTTTGTATGGAAAAATCGTGCCTTACGTAAGCAGCTTTGTAAGGGATTAATTTTATTTATTCCCCTACAAAGCTGCATCCAGCGAAGCAGGTTTTTTGCTGGGTTATTACATTTCCCTTTACCTGGTAATAGAAGGTTTTGCTGGGTTATTTTATATAAAATCGGCAAAAAATTTATGGAAATATTTATTAAACGCTGAAAAACAAATTTGGTAAAAATTTCGCTCACGCACAGTAATGAACAAATTTTTTCTACTCACGTGAACGTATAAATAAAAAAGATTTCACTCACCCGCGTGATTCACGGGAATTACGCAAAATTCTACTCACGTGCCCATCTCTAATATTTATTCACTCAAACTAACATATTCAGAATCACTTGCTTCATCTTTGAATTGAATTTTGTCTTTTTTCTTCAGTTTTCTTCAATAATCAATTGTAAATAAAAATTAAAGGGGAAAGATGGGGGATGGGAAACCAAGTTGTTTTAGAAGTACATACTTGTAAAAATATTATATCAAAATATAAAAAGGTCTTTTTTGATATTTTTTTATAGTCCACTGAAGTTGTAACTTCTTGATATATATCACGTTTTTCATCATGCATACATGCAGAATAACGGTAAATAGAACATGAGGTATCAATTGTATAAAACATAGATCTACCATATTTCAAAATAAACAAATAAATATTTTATTCAAAAATATAATGTATTATCGAAATATTTTTTTTACAGTAACACTTTCAAATTTGTCTATTTTTTAGAATTTTTTCAATAATTTTATACTCACCAAAAGCTATTAACTTTAAAGTATCATAACTCTTTAAAAAATATTTTTTTTTTTTAAAGTATTTCGATTTTTATTAATTGAAATGTACATTATAAAATGGCATTAATTTTTTTTTTTTAATTTAAAAGGTGATATTTTTTCATTTTTGGCCGCCCTCGCTACTCTGTTCGACATCTCTATGATTTTTAATGCTTTAATGTACACATTTATTGTGGCAGTGTTATATGTCTAGTTTTCACAAAATTTGTTGTTAGTAAATACTGCTTACATGAACATCAACATTTCTATAAATAGATGTTTAATATACATAAATTACAATAAACAATGGAAGCTGACACGAATTGATCAGCGAACCTCATGAGTGTCATGATTTAAAACATATTTGTTAAATTACATACTACTTACTTGTAATTTTAAGAGTGACAAAATATAAACTTAGTAATGAAAAGATAATGTGTGGGGTATAATTATCGATAACTTATTACATTCAGCTTAAAAGTAATTGAAAGAGTAACGAAATATGAGATCTAAGTAATGCATGTGCAATAGTAATGACTAGCCATCACCAACGTTTTGCTGGGTTAGTAAAAAATGTTGTGCTTTATATAGAATTTTGCATTCGATCAAGTCGATAAATTTTTTTTTAGTAAATTTTGTGAATATATAAGGCCAAAGCTTTAACAAAACTATAGCATTCTCAATAAAAACGGCTTGTTAGTTCTCAAATATATATTTTCAATTTTCAGTATACTAGAAAAATAGGTACACTAAAAAAAAAAGTTAGTATAAAAATTAGTAAAACGGTTTCCAATTTTATTATACTAGTATTATACTAATTTTTAGTATAAAGTTGTTTTTTAGTAAAATAATTTGGTATTCTCATTTTACAAATTACAGAATTTTTTACTAATTTGAGTTGCTAAATCTACAAATTTAATTTTACTAAATTTTGAAACCCGATTAGCTAAAATTAGCAAAAAAATTACTAATCTTTTTTATTTTGGGAGTTTAATTTTTTTTTTTTTGAAAATATACACAACCTGATAGAAATTTTTGTTGCAATATGATTACCAGAAAACCAAGTAGTTTTTAAGCGTTTTTTTCCATTTATAATAAAAATAGATTTGTTCTCTAAATTTTTTTGTTGTTTTTTAATGTTTATGCTTTGCTTTTTTCGAATATTTCTTTGCTATAAATACAAATTAGTTTCCAATTTTTTCAATATGTATTTTTATCATCCATATTCGTACACTCGGTGAAAAAAAGAGTTATCATATTGATGAAACTGCTTTCTAAATCAATCATCGGCAATAAATATGACGAAGCGTTTCATAAAGCAGATGATCTTTTTTATACGAAAATTGATGCCAAAACGTCTTTCAAATTAGTTCGTATTAACCGATAATTCGTCTTTAACCAAGTTTAGCTTAAAAGAATTTTACTGTAAATGGTACAATTGTTTTCTATTCTAAAGCTGCCTACACACAAAGGAACATTCGTCACAAAATGCCCTTCGTGTATGGCGACCTATAGAAAATCAAGCATTCTGTACAGCATGCTGGACGGCTTTATGAATTTGATCATGTAGTGTCTAATTTGACAACTTGTCAAACATGTTGGACGAAAAACAAAATTTTTTGATTTTTCGGCAGGTTTGACAAACACGCTTTACAGTGTAGTGTAAAATATCATCAAACATTAGGGAATTTTACATTTTTAATAAGTTATTTTGTGACAAGAAAGGGATAACGTTAATAAAAAAACTAAAAAATGGAAAAACGGAAGAAAAAAAATTAAATTCAAAGAAAAAAAATTAAAAAAATAATTTCGTCATTATCATCCGCTGTGTTAATTTTGTGTTTTTGAAGGAACATTTTACAGCATCCTTGACCGTTTATTTGATCGTATAAAGTCCGCTTATGTCAATAGCGGCCTATATACGAGCAAGCATGCTGTCCAGCTTGTTTGACAAACAAAAAATGGTTTTTGGAATACACGGACAAGCATTACTTCAAAACCACAAAATCAACACAGCGGATGATAATGACGAAATTATTTTTATTAATTTTTTTCTTGGAATTTCAGTTTTGAATTTCTGTTTTTGCATTTTTTAGTTTATTTTAGGCATGTGCGATTAATCGATTAATCAAACTTCCTGATTAATCAAAATTCTGATTAATCAATTAGTCGATTATTCAATAATTTTGATTAATCAAAAACATAATTAATCGATTAATCAGTTATTTCGATTATTCAAAATAATGACTAATTGATTAATCATGATTTTGATTAATCAAATTTATGAATAATTGAATAATATCTTGTTTTTCTCCATTGACGACGCTTTTTAACGCCAGTTTAAAATAGAGACTTTAAATTTAGGAACGGAGTTGGTCAAGTCTGACCAGTGAGCAAACAACCTTTGTTATTCTCTTTATTTGGAGCTATATAAAGTATCGCCACAAAACAAGGATAAAATTTCCGTATTTTTCTATTTTAAATATTAATTAAAATTATTCAAGTTTTGATTAATCAAAATTCAAATTAATCGATTAATCATAATTCTGATTAATCAAATTTTCAACTAATCAATTAATTGACTAATCAAAGTTCTGATTAATCATACTGTTTGATTAATCGATTAATCGCACATCCCTAGTTTATTTATTTACGTTATCCCTTTCTTGTCACAAAATAACTTATTAAAAATGTAAAATTCTCCAATGTTTGATGATTTTTTTCAATATACGGTAAAGCGTGTTTGTCAAACTTGCCGAAAAATCAAAAAATTTTGTTTTTCGTCCAACATGCTTGACAAACCGTCAAATTAGACATTACATGGTCAAATTCATACAGCCGGCCAGCATGCTGTACAGCATACTTGGAAGTCTATATGGCCGCTAATGTATCGTGTTGACATTCGTGTTATCAAAATTTTTTGATATTTTGTGTTTCCTAACTCAATTTTCCATCGTGTGTATCGATGTTACTGTTTTTGCTGTTTTAGTTCATTAAGAGCAGTCGTACTGGGAGGTGCTTTTGTAATTCCGCATTATGGCGACAATTACAAATAATGAAAACTGCATTAATTTTATAAATGAATATAAAAATTTATAGACAATTAAGAAAAAAATCCTTAAATATAAATTGTAACAAAATATTGACCAGTTTTCCTTTAAACATATATAATATAAGCAATTGTAAATTGCACGCGTGCTAACCCGGTGTCTTCAAATGCAATAAATTGTATGATATGAAATGTCAAAACCATTGCAGCGAAACTTCAAAAAAAAAAAACAACAAATTTTATGAAACATTAATATTTACCGACAAATAAAAAAAAAACTAAACACTTTTCCATTCTTTTTTACCAAATTTTTTGTTGTTTTTCTATTACAAAATTAAAATGAAAACTAAAAGTGACATTTGATCTCTGGCATCACTGCAAGAGCCGATTGCATGCCAGCGATATGATGTTTGTATTAATTTTATTGTGCATAGACTAATAGCGTCAGAAAATTACAATTTTATTAAAAATTTTAAATTATTAAGAAAAACATTAAATCTGTCATAAAATTAATAAGAAAGGGATACAAATTTTCTATGACTAAAAAAAATAACGAAATAAACGATTGAACGAAATGAACGATTGAACGAAAAGAACGAATAATGGTGGACGATGTCATATCGTTCAATGAACTGAACCGTTCAAATGAACTAGTTCGTTCATGAACGACACAACGACAAGGTTTGTCAACAAAAACATTCGGTAGCATTTCGGTAGTGTTTTGATAGTTAAAAAAATAAAGTGAATTAAAATAATAACTTGTAAAAATCAATAACAATGGTACATATTGGACCAGTACATGGTGGTCATCCTGGGGTACTTGCTCCACAACATTTGCCCACCGCACCCAGTGGTCCTAATACTCTTCAAACATCATCTTCGACCGGAACAACATCCTCATCTTCAACTAAATCGTCTTTATCCGTAAAACCCAATTATACTTTAAAGTTTACTTTGGCTGGTCATACCAAGGCAGTATCAGCTGTTTTCACCCAATGGGGAATGGTTGGCGAGTTCATGTGAGTACCAGAAGTGGGAAAAGAAATAATTTCGAAATCTTATGAATTGACCTGTCCCGGCCGTTCATTTTAATCGTGATGGTTCGTTAATTGTCTCTTCTAGCTATGTTGGCTTATGTCGTATTTGGGATACAGCCAGTGGTCAGTGTTTGAAGACTTTAATAGATGATGGCAAGTATATATTGGCGGCTACTTTGGATAATTCTTTGAAATTATTGGACTATTCAAAAGGAAAATGTTTAAAAACCTACACTGGACGTAAAAATGAAAAATATTGTATTTTTGCAAATTTTTCAGTAACTGGAGGAAATGTTAGTTAAAGGCAAGAATTTTTTTTATCTCTAAATTTGTTTTAAATGTTTGTAATATTTTTTTGTGGGTTGTTTCCGGCAGTTAATATGGTTTACATCTGGAATCTACAATCGAAAGAGGTGGTCCAGAAATGACAGGGTCACACCGACACTGTGTTGTATACTGCTTGTCATCCAACAGATAATATTATTGCTTCGGCGGCTTTGGAAAATGACAAAACCATAAAATTATGGAAAAGCGATACATAATTTTACAATTACATATGGTTATCCCAATATTGGTACCATACGTGAATTGGTATTTAAAAAGGTTTGCTCGTATCAATGGCAAAAAATCACCCATTATTTGTTTGGAAGATATTGTTCATGAGATATTTACAGTGGGTACAAATGTTCAAGCTGTTAGTGAATTTATGTGTGCATTTTTAGTAAGTTTATTGTCTTTATATTAATTTATATGTAGCAAAAATTAACTTCTATTTTTTTATCTACAGTTTTGTAGCCCACGTGAAGCTTGGAAGAATAAAGTGTCGGTATCCTTTAAGCGTGGAGGCGAATACGGCGATCGTGGTAATGGTATCAATGATTTAATAGCACGCAGTTTATAAATATATTTTTGTAAAATTTGACACTGTTACTTATAAACTAGAAAGTATTTTAGAGGCTTTGACATGTCTTTTTCATATTTATGTGGTTTTTCATTTTAAATATCCGATTAAATGTAAACATGTATGGCTCTTCAATCACATTTTTTTGGAATCAATTTTCCTAAAGACAAGTTATCAACAGCAACTTAGCCTGACAACTTATCTAAAAAATATAAATGAAGAGAAAAATTTATAAATTTTACTCCTATGTTAGTTAATTTGATAATTTCACATTTTAAGTCGTTTAAAACATGTTATTTTTTGCTGTTTTCGCATCAATTTATTAATTAAAGGAAACAAGAATTGCCTACTTTTGTTAACTTTGAAATTCTTAATTTCTAATTATAATCTTTACAGCTGAGTTTCATACTGAAGTCTTTAACTTCACTATTAAACAAAAGAAAATGCCAAGAAATTTGTGTACGAAACAACAAAAAATTATGGATTAATAAAAGTAAACTCAAAAACCTACACGGTGGTTTTCATACTGAAGGTTTTTGAGTTAAGCATTAGTTATTTAATTTGTTATTTCGTATACAATTTTTTACATTTTATCTTTCAATATCGTTAAGTTCAAATTAACTTTAAATATGAAACCGAGCGTAATAGATAAATAATAAAATGTACCTACATTAATTTGGAATAAATGTGGGCATTTTTTTATACTTTTAAAAGTGAATACTTATAAAAATTTGCATTAAATGAATTTGTGACTTTCTTTTAAATACTTATATATATATTAATACTCCAAAAATTAATTTAAATGAGAATATCAATTTGATATTGATCTCAAAAGCCTATTATTTAGTACATATATTTATAATAAATCTTTTTATATACATACATTCAATGTATCATTCATCTAAAAGTTATTTAAATTTTAAAACTTTACTTATAATTAAATCGTATTTAAAATTACATTTCATTTTATAACTAAAAAGAAATAAATTTTACTATTCGTAAGCATTTTTTATGGATTTTATTTTAGATTTTTTGGAAATAAAATACAGTATGCATACTAATATTTAGTATAAGTACTATTTTATTTCCATTTTAAATTTACAGAAATTTTACTAATATATAGTAAAATTACTAATTTTTGTTTCTAAATGAATTTCACTAATATTTAGTAAGGAATTTGGCTAATTTTAGCAAATTGATTTCCATTATGAATATACTAAAATTATACTAAATTTTAGTAACTATTACAAATTTTTTCCACAACTTTGACTTTACTAATAATTACAGACACATTTTGCTAAAATTAGCTAATCGGTCTGCTGGCCTAATATTAGTTAATTTTTCTGTAATATTACAGTTTTTTCTGTAACTTTTACAGACTTTTTTATTTGAGTGTACAGTAGCCGCTCGGTTATATGAATATCCAGTTATGTAAACTTCTAGAATAGTGAACAACAAAATTTAAACACAGGAGGTTCTAAAGAGTGAACACAGCCTATCTCTATTATGTGAACAGCTTTCACGGGAAGAGATTCAGACGTGGAATCAAGACATTGGTAGCGAAGTTGAAGATGATGATCAAGAGCAGTGCATCGTAACAACAGCTGAAATTAGCACAACGGAGGCAATCGAAGCATTCAATAAAGTTATTGCTTGGAGTGAAAATAATATATCTGATATTAATGATATTTTGGCATTGCGAAAATGCAGGGACAAGGCACTACAGAAATCCCTTGAAGCAAAAAAAGTACAAAAAAATATAACCGACTGCTTTCATGTACATTAATTATTTAAAAACTTATTAAAAATAAAAACTTAATGTAATAAAAATCATTTGAATTACTTATTTTATATTCTCTCGATTATGTGAACTTCTCCATTTAGTGAACAGGCTCTGTTTGAATTAGTTCATATAACCGAGCGACTACTGTATAATATTTCCTTGATAATAAATGTATTTCTCAAATCGAGAAGTAGGCTATATATTAAATGATTTTTAAGTGTAGTTTTCAAATCATTCAAAAACTAAAGAATTTATGTTGAGTTTAGTAATAGAAAAAATAAAATATTAAAATTTAAAAAATAATTTCGGGACCGGCATCATGTTAATATTTGAACTTTAATTCCAAATATCTCCGCTAGGGCGTGCTGCAAAGCCATAAAAGTAATAAAAAAAATATTTCCACGAAGTTCGGTTCGGTTCGAATTTTCAGCCATTAAAAGTGGTGCAGGAAAGGGTTAAAATCTTTATGATTTATTCACAGTACTGGAGTACTCTAAGCTACAGATTGGATTTTGTTCCTTATTTCTTCCTCTAATTTGGTATCATTCTATCTAATCGTTTCTTAAATCCAATCTGTAGCGCAGAGTACCTACTCCTGTATTGTGAATCGACCTTTAACAATTATTGACATTAATTCTTTTCTATTACACTCTGCTTTGTTAATATTTTAAATATTTAACACGTTATAATTGATGCCACTCTAGAAAATAGAAATTCAAGAAGCACCTTAAGTTTAAGTGTAAGTTTAAAAAAATATAATAAAAGTGATAATAAAATAATGATGGAGATGAAATTGATATTACTGACAAGATAGAAACAGACAGATAAAATGAAAAATAAACAAGTGAAATAATTTCACTGGTCATGGTTGCGATTCTTACACATGTGAGTATTAGGGTTGCAGCTATTTTATGTTATCTCTAAAAAAAAACATTTCCGATATGTGAAAATAGTTTTAAGAGGAATTTTTAACTATTTCATTAGTACTTTCAGAAAATAATATTAGATTGAGCTAAAATAAACAAAAAACTTTTATTGACTCTTATCTCGGTCCATGATCGAAAATATATCATTCCAAGCAATTTTATTACAATTTCAATCTAAGATTTAGCTGTTTTCCTTGTTGTTAAATTAAGAACATAAATTGCCACTAGGGTTTGGGATTTCCCGGACTTTTTTATTTCCCGGGAAACGGGAATAAAAAAATTTAATTCCCGGGATTCCCGGGAATCCCGGGAAATATTTTTGAACAAAATTGTTAATGAAAACCACCTATATAAGTAATTTTTGTTAAAAAAAAAAACTATTTCAGTATAAATGCAGTTTGTGTAGTGAGAATTCAAAGTAAAAAATATCAGAATGTTGAACATTTGATTTCACATAAATTACTCGCAGCACTGCCAAATGAATTGCATGATTCCAGCAGAAAGCACCTACTACTGGACTGTCGGAAACAAACCGTTTCATCACTCTTGGCCCATTAGATATGGTGGCCACAATGTTATTTTCCAAAGACAAATAAAACTCTTCTAGTCTTATTTCTACAATTCTTCTTATTTCATCAGCATTACATCTTCCTGATATATAAACCAACCCCAAGTTATAAAATAAATTATTTCCATTTATATATTGTTGTGATATTCTTGTCCATTCATCTAAGATTATAGTAAATCTCCTATTGTTTGAAATATTGCTCGATATTTCTTTCATCATGATATCTTTTACATTATTGTAGTAATTTAATATAATGTTCTTTACATCGGTTTCATTTTTTTTGCAATGCCAGGTTTTTATTATAAAAACTTTCTCGAATAAACGAAGATCTAGTTATGGTGCGGATTGACTGCGGCTAATTTGGATACCATTTCAGGAAATGTTTGCCCTACCATAAAACCTTTAATGCCTATTCAGCTTACACTTTTTTCTTCGGGTACTTTGCTAATTTTAGCTGAAACGGAATTCTTGTTGTTCTTTTCTTCAAGAGAAGTTGCATGACCATAAATTTTTTTTTTTTTTTGCACCAAATTTAGATGTCGGATAACCAAATTTAGATACCACCGTTAACCAGTCTTTTCTTTTCACATTTATTAATGAAAACGTTACTTATAAAATTATTAGCCCTTAATATAAAAGAGTATTTTAAATTTAAAGTCGACTTTATTTTTAATCAAACGGTTTTGTTCATTTTGTGTATGAAAACCTTACGAAAATATTTATATTTTCAAATATTTTGATTGGTTGAAAATAAATTAACCAATCAGAACACTTCAAAAATAAACGAAGTCAAGGTATACTGCCACCCAATATTTTAACTAAAGTCGACTTTACCTAAATTATACATTTGAAAAATTTAGATAGTAAGGGCGATTATTTGTAAGAAACAAAGCTGTTTTTCATATTTCTTTTAAACATTTTACCAAGTTTTTAGGTTTCTACTTAAATTTTGAATAAGTTATGCGAAAAATCTTTATTAGTTGAAATGCTCCTAATTACTTGGCAAAGATTTTATTTGCGTGTCAAATAAATGTATTCCCTTTTAAAAGATTTTAACAATGACATTTTTGTATTGGTATTTAAAATGTTTTTATGACTAAAATTAAAAAATCCTATTCGAAACAAAAACAATTTAAAAAATTTAATATTTTTAAAATTTCCCGTT
The DNA here is from genome assembly GCA_949987735.1 of Leucophora obtusa. NCBI lineage: Eukaryota > Metazoa > Arthropoda > Insecta > Diptera > Anthomyiidae > Leucophora > Leucophora obtusa. The sequence goes on along the minus strand of OX465299.1, from coordinate 94,260,696 downwards.
TTCCCGGGAAAAATATATTATTTTCCCGGGAATTCCCGGCAAACTTTTTTCCCGGGATTTCCCGGGAATTCCCGCCCGGGAATTCCCGAACCCCAAACCCTAATTGCCACCCTAATAATCGTAAATGTGTTTTGTATGTGTTGAAAATGTTAAAGATTTGGATACAACCCACATAAAAATTCTTTAACGCTGTTATAAATTTATTAACTTATAAAGTGAAGAAATTGTACAAAAATTTCAAACAAAAAATCACAGTTCATTAATATTGTGTATTTATTAAAAACGAGTAAAAAGGTTAAAGTCGGGCATGCAGACTATACAATACCCTACACCAGTCTGGGTAAAAGCCAACTAATGTTTGGATCCGAAATTCGAATGGGTTACAAGGGGCTTGTGTCAAAATTTTCTATAATGTGAGTCAGCGCACCAAATTTCATTAAAATATCTTAATATTTGCGATCTGCAGTTTGTAACCAAGCCAATTTTGGGGGCACCCTTATATGGGCACTAGGTCTAAACATGGACCGCTGTTAACCAAAATCAATAGGCTTCGTCCTTGGGCGAACATAGGTCTGTGTACCAAATTTCATCAAAATATCTTAATATTTGCGCCCTGCGCGTATAAACAATATAATTTTAGTAGGACCCTTATATGGGCACTAGGTCTAAACATGGACCGATTTTAACCAAAATCAATAGGTGTCATCCTTGGGCAGACAAAAGTCGGTGTACCAAGTTTCATCAAAATATCTTAATATTTGCGACCTGTAGAGTGCGCACAAGAATGCATGGACAGACAGACAGACAGACGGACAGACGGACATCGTTAAATCGAAATAAAAAAAATTCTGAGCCGATCGGTATACTATAAGGTGGGTCTAGGACCAATATTTTTTGGTGTTACAAACATCAGCACAAACTTATAATACCCTGACCACATAGTGGTGTAGGGTATAAAAATAAAAACTATTGCAGAAGCGGTAGAAGATGAAGAAGTCTTAATAAGTCTAGTGACACCAAAAACTATAATTCAATCTTTTAAAGAAAAGAAAATTAGAAAAAAATCTTATTTCATTTTTATGAGTGAAAAGAAATTGAAATTTGTTGAAAGTTTGTTTCTTTGTTGTATTTAGTATTCGTATGTGAGCACTATATACAATAAATATTTTCATTTAGTTTGATCTGATCCAATGACTATAAGATCAATTGATTTTTTTTCTTTGCTCTTTACTTAATTTCTTAAACAACACTGGTATGTATTTATGTGGAGAAAATTATTTGCAACAAATGTTTGTTAGGGAAAATCATACCTATGTACCTACCTTCTATGAAATATCAATTTTCTTTACTTTTTATTGGAAATTCAATATTCGTGGTAGTTTAACCACAATGTAATTGGTGGTTGGGCACCCTAAGGCAAGTTTTTTATTTTACATCTCAGTCTTCATCAACTTCTGTGGCAGGCTTAATGACAAATGAAAAATTTAGAATTGCAGTTGTTTGTATAATTTGTTGCAAAAGTTTTCGGTTTAAGTTAACAAACAAATCTTTGTTATTTTTTTATTTAATTTTTATCGGGATATACATTAATTGCATTACCCGGTGTCTTCAAATGCAATAAATTATATGATATGAAATGTCAAAACCATTGCAGCGAAACGTCAAAATGATATCAATTACAGAGTGGTGGTGAACACTTGACCATTTCATGGATAAGAAATATCATAGATTTTTCTTCGAAAAACACCAAATTTTATGAAACATTAATGTTTACCGACAAATAATAAAAAACTAAACACTTTTCCATTCCTTTTTACCAAATTTTTTGTTGTTTTTCTATTAAAAAATTAAAATGAAAACTAAAAGTGACATTTGATCTCTGGCATCATTGCAAGATCCGATGGCATGTCAGCGATATCATGATATTGCAATAAAATTGAAATTGAGTGTCTTCACTTGAGATGAGAGCATTTTGACAATTGCTTGCTATCATTTTATTGCATGTCAAGACACTAGGTTAAAGGAATTAAATATGCTAAAATCCCAAACGTATTTAACAAATTGTGAAAAATAATCCATTGTGGATTAATTTTGTTAATATGCGCCTTATTTTTGTAAAATTAAGCTTTTTAATTGAAGTGAAATCTTTAAGTCATATAAAAGAAAAAAAACTGTTTCCCAGTTCAAAGTACCCAAAATGACTTAAAGCAATTATGGCGTCTTTTCATAGTTGTGATGAATTGTGACTGTAGCAACAACAAACACAAGTGCAATACAGTCACAACTAGAGTCGCAGACTTTTCGGGGGAATAGACAGGGGTGTAATGACAAATATTTTTTTAAGGGACAGCCTAATGTACACTATGGGTGATAAAAAAAAAAACTTTAATTGAAATTTAGAAGTTTCTATTGAGGTCATTTTTTTAGTTACATACAAAAATAGCTAATATGAAATTTGGTGGCAATCGGATAAAGAAAAGTCGCGCTGGAAATCGATTTCAAAAAGTTTTTGATCTCAAAAAAGCAGAACCTCGTGTTTGAAGACCAATGAATGAACAAAATTGGTGGACTGTGTATAGGAAGAAGAAGAAGAAGAAAACATTTGTATTGAAAAATTTAACAGACACAAGGGAATCACCAGAGTGCCGCAGTTTCGTCTTGCCCAAAGAATCGTCAGTGGTTAGTTTAGGTGTCAACTGATCAAAGTAATTTTGAATTCCCGGTGAAAAATGTTCATATACGCTCAAACATGTTCATATATGGTTTATGTATGGACACATATGAACAAATATGGATTTTTTATGAACATATATGGATTTTATATGAACATATATGGAAGTATATGTGATTCCATATATGGAAAAAATTTCATATACAGACATATATGGAAGCATCTGTTATTTCATATATGGATATGGCACTCATATATGGACAATATATTATTCAATTTATGCAAAAGGGACTTGTATATGATCATATTTCGAAGAATACATTTTTCCATATATGTAAAAGGAACTCATATTTGGATAAATATGGAATTATATCTAATTTGAATGTCATACATAAATTTACATCTATCGTACAACCTTATAATAAAGGACAGCAACGTTCGCATGTATTCGCATATATTTAATAAATGTATATGTTCATATATGTCCATATATGAACATATACTTAGGTGTTACCTCATTTTTCGGATCCATACATATATGGTTGAACCATAAATGTTCATATATGGACATTTTTCACCGGGTAATTGAAGTTTTTTCAATCACATCCTACACAATGTATGTTTTGTAATCAGAAGAGCCAGAATTAAATAATACTTGAGCAATTTATTTCTCAATTAGAATGTTTCCTCTCTTAATCTTATTGTGTTTTCTCCTTTTTCACAAGTAATCATTACATTATGATGCGCTTTATTCGCAGTCAATAATGGGATACCGAGTGTTGATTTTTATTTATTTTAACTGTCAACAAACTAACCACAAATCCGTAAAAACAAATAAATGAAAATCAACACTCGGTATCCAATTATAAAACCACAAAATCCCGAACAAATAATTATTTTTCTTTTATTTCGTTTTTATAACTATAAAAGAATTTATAAAATCTGTAAGAATAATTGATATTTAGTTTATTTCGTTTTTTTAACTAACCTAGAAATTAACTACAAATCTAGAAGGGCTTTCTTCTTTTGACAAAACACAAAAGAAGAAAGCACAAAAAGTTGAAAAATATATCTCTTTGTATTTTGACTGTATAATCATTTAAAAATAAATGTACGGATAACTTTTTCAGTAAACTATAGTCAATTACTGTAATAATATTTTGAGTTTACTAAATTATCTTTCCAAAAAAATAAAAATTAAAAATCCATTGGAAAATGTCCAAGTTATTACAAATTACCTAAGCCAATAATGCATTAAAAAACATATGACAACGTTTTTTTTTTCTGAGAAATTTTCTAATATTAATTTTTTTTATTCTTTAGATCCAAGAAAACTCATAAACGAATATGAATTTTTGTCTCTATAGGATAACCATAAAATGTTCTTGTAAATTTTTTTAGATCATTTTCAAAACTATATTTTCAGTTTTTTAAAAATTTTGTTAAACAAATATTTAAAATTTGAGGATTGCACTTTAAAGTTTCATTGAGAACATCATAGCAAATAAAAAATTGTAAATATTATACATATTCCTCTTTTTATTTAGCGATGCCAGCTAGTTAATTTCAGCTAATTTGTAGAAAAGTGCGATTTTTCCTAAATTTGGACCAAAGGGTAAAAGTTTTTTTGTTGTATTCCAATCAACAAACATCCGATGGTACTACGAAATTACTTACACTTTCTAAAGAGAACTGTTGATGGGAAATTGGAAAATCCCTGAAACGATCGTCTTTTCATTCCTGAAAGTGTAGAATATTTTGAAAGCAAAAACTCTGTGAAGTATTTGTTAGGAGAATATCCTGATAGAGAAAAATAATTTAGTTTTTGAAAAAAATACTTATTATGTTATTTCATATAACGAAATAATTGGCCTCGAACAAGAAAAAATAAAAAAAAAGTTTATTGTAGAATTAAAGGCCAAAAAACTACTTTGATTTTCAAATTTGAAAATTAAAATTAAACAGAAAAATGTTTTGTATTTAATTAAACAATATATGTAGGCCTATATGTGGTAAGTCCCCCAGACATGTCTTTCTACCCTAAAGTGTATAGGGTATTCAAATTTATCACATACCTATGCTATATTTGCAACTAACTCCTAGAGATATTGAATGCTCTTGAAAATTAATTCCATTTGTTTTTCTTTTTTTATTATGCACTTTCCAAGAACCACTGAAGAAACAACTTGATTTTTTACTTGTTTATCGATAGCAAAAAGTTGTTGTCTTTTTTTTTAAATAAAAATGTTTGATTCCTTCTTGTACATAACAATTTACATGCCAATACACTTTATATTATTTTAACAATGCAAATTTTTTGTTTATTTTATAGCGAATGACACAGCAATTTCTTTACAATAGACATTTGATACAATAGGCACTGCTTTCAAAAAGTCGTAGATTACACAGATCTCTTACTCTTTGATATTCGCTGTCAGTGGACATATCTCATGAGAATATTGTCCTGCAAATCGCTCAATACTTTTTGTGAAACAAAATATTATGTGCCTTTAAACAGGAATGAACACTAGGCAGGGTCGATTTGTGGGGAGGCAAAAAAATCGCCCATGGCTCAGGGAAAATCGTATTCTAGGGATCAAAATAAGAAACTTTGCCGAAGGAACCGTACCTCTAAAACGAACCCCCCAACTGTTGACTTTTGTCCAGTAGGGTCAAGTTTTGAAAAATCACACTTTGACCCATTTAGAGTGCCCCAATCGAGTCCAAATGTATGACCGACCCCCACTAACTTTGGAGGGCCGATCCACCCATGCCAGTGGCACACCCCCTGGAACTCCCCTGGGGGGTTCCCCATACAAACATTTTAAAAAATCACCATTTTTGGCACTTTATTTTATTATTTTTTATTTATTTTTATTATTTTATTTATTTTTTCTCCTTAGAAATTTATTTAGTCAGAACATATGTAAATGAAAAAATTAATTTAACTTAGTAATAGAAAAGAAAAAATAAAAAATTACTGTTTGAAGTCTTTTTTGCTTTCAAGTCTGGGCAATTTCGCACGGCTCTCTAATGTCGTCGCCATAACAGCCTCTACATTTTCCGGTATAACTCGTTTGGAAACGCTAGCTAGTATGTGTGATGGAATTTTTGGATCATTAAACGGTGGATCATCTTGATTTAAATATTCTTTCAAAGTATCGTATGGAATGCTTCGCGTGAATGGTGGTTCAAATACGTCATTTATGTCATTCATATTGATCATTTCCGTGTAACTTGTGCAATAAAAGTTTATATCTTGTTTTTTATAAGCTCTAAGTCCCGTTGGGTCGTCAACATCGGTTCGATAGCGTAGAATTATCTTGATAGCACAGTCGCGCTTTTCTTTGCTATCATCAAACAACATTGATAACAAGATATTTTCCGAATGCGCATAATATGAATTATCTGTAATTACTTTATTGACAATTTTGCGTAAACGAGGTTCTAGAAATCTTGACCAACTAATGAATTTGAAAAATAATCTACTACCGTACACGACAGAGCTGTAATACTTGATATTGAAGTACATTGGCACATAACATGTAATTATAAATTCAACCAGTATTCTTAAATTTGCATCTGGATTTTCCGTTGTCACATATAATCGTAATAGTCTAGCGGCCTTGGTGAGCCACCGAGAATGTACAATTTTCCCTGGTTTGATGTTTGCCAGATCCACTGAAACCACGCCGCTAGAAATTGCATGGGCCATGTCGTATAAGTACTTAGAATCGGTGGAAAATTCAATTTTTTCTGGAGCAGGGGGCATATTGTTCTACTCAATTTTCTGAAAGCCGTCCACCACCTGAAAATATATAAAAATAAAACAATTAAAAACGGTTGACAATTATAATAAATGAGTGATAGCAATAACTTACCGGAAGAGTTTCACAAGTTTCGATTTGACGGCTCAATTTTCCGGTTGCCGATCTTGGTCCAGAGCTGGTTGATTTATCCAAAGCTTCAAACAAATGCCGAAACGGAAGTTCGTTGAAGTGTAGAAGGCAAACGAACCAATGCAATGGTCTTTTTAACAGCAATTCGAATCGTCGTATAATTCCACCGTTTGGGCCAGTGTTTGTTGGCTCACCGTCAGTGCATATGCCAATTAATGCATCCAGTGATATATTTTTATCGTTGAAAAAATCATTTAATTTGGTTGTTTTGTATTCAGCGGTTTCATGTTCCAGTCTTACGTAACCAATCAATTCAGAATTCGGTTCTCTCAAAATAACAAGATGAGGTTCTTTTACCATTCTAGTATGATACTTCTCATCAATTGTATCTCTCGTTAAAGTATCATCTTTTCTGCCATCGAATGAAAATGCTAACAAATTGGTATCATCTAATCGTTTGCGAAGCACTTCTTGTCTGCATTTCTCTTTTTCTCGGCGAACTTTCGATTTATCCATGATGAGAGGTTTGCCATGGATATCTTTCATTTTAAAATCTTGGAAAAGAGCTGTTCCCATTGCTGATGCTACTCTATCAGGCACGCCAAATCTGTCACATACCAAGGCAAAGTTAAAACAATCGTATCTCTGTGTGTATTGTGAACTTGTGCTTATATCCAAATCTTCTTGAACCGGTGGCGGTGCGTATGTTGAATCATCGGGATCTTGGTATGTTAGCATTGATGACATAGACGTTGCTCCTTGCTCTTCAATTTCCATCGCAAATCCATCCATTGTTAGACTTCTCTGATTATGTTGATCGTGCATAAACTCTTTGAGGCGTTCGGGAACCAAACCGCATGCACATGGAGCTGCCTTCAAATCGCATTTACATGTTCCAATGAAAAAAATTGTTTCCAGAGATTTTACATACTCTGTAAATTGTTGGGGTTTGTTTCTTCTCTTGATTTGCTCTTGATATTTGTCAAGCAATCTATTCAATTTATTACATACACTTTTTTTCAGCATTATTTCCATACCAAGTTTTTCCCAAATTCCAATCAACTTATCTTGTACTTGAATAGTGAATGCTTTATAGGACAACTTTTTTTGTTCGCTCAAGTAAAAATAATATCTCAAGATATCCAGATGGGTTGGTAAATTAAGATCAGTCAAATCAGTAGACACACCAAAAACAGTAACATCATGCCTGGGTATATGACTCATTGGGTTTTCGATAGTTGTTGATGTTGTTATTGCTTCATCTTGCGGTGTAGAGGATGGTGGATTCATTGTAAACTTCTTGATTTGGAATGATTTTTTTTTAAATATTTTTTTATCTCAAATTAGCACTTCACACTTCGAGTTCTTCACAACGACTTAATGCATTCACAAAAACTGTTGCGTTATATATGGTCTAGGAGACGAGATAATAAGAATGAAATGGTAATTTCAATTCTACCTGTAACCGATTTTGTTGTCAAAACTGCCCATAAAGTACTAACATGTAAATTAAACGTTAATCTGACCACAAATTCTGTTAAGCAAGTGCGCCTTTTATTACTTCTGGAAAATCCTTTATGATAATTTTATGCTCAATTCTACCTGTAACCGATTTTGTTGTCAAAACTGCCCATAAAGTACTTACATGTAAATTAAACGTTAATCTGACCACAAATTCTGTTAAGCAAGTGCGCCTTTTATTACTTCTGGAAAATCCTTTATGATAATTTTATGCTCAATTCTACCTGTAACCGATTTAGCTTAAGTAAGTTTACGACATGCAGCTGTGTCTTGTGGTGGCTTAAAAAACCCACACAACCTATTTTACGACCTGCAACAGAACGACACGTTCAATTGCTAGCTAGCGTTTCCAAACGAGTTATACCGGAAAATGTAGAGGCTGTTATGGTGACGACATTAGAGAGCCGTGCGAAATTGCCCAGACTTGAAAGCAAAAAAGACTTCAAACAGTAATTTTTTTTATTTTCTTTTCTATTACTAAGTTAAATTAATTTTTTCATTTACATATGTTCTGACTAAATAAATTTCTAAAGAGAAAAAATAAATAAAATAATAAAAATAAATAAAATAAATAAAAAATAATAAAATAAAGTGCCAAAAATGGTGATTTTTTAAAATGTTTGTATGGGGAACCCCCCAGGGGAGTTCCAGGGGGTGTGCCACTGGCATGGGTGGATCGGCCCTCCAAAGTTAGTGGGGGTCGGTCATACATTTGGACTCGATTGGGGCACTCTAAATGGGTCAAAGTGGGATTTTTCAAAACTTGACCCTACGGGACAAAAGTCAACAGTTGGGGGGTAGTAGAATTATGGTTCCTTCGGCAAAGTTTCTTATTTTGATCCCTAGAATACGATTTTCTCTGAGCCATGGGCGATTATTAAATCGACCCGCCCTAATGAACACATTCCACATTTACAATTTCTTAAATGTGGTTTTTAAAATTCGCCACTTTTTTCAAAGTACTGTCATTTCTTAACCACTAATTATTTGTCAAAAATTACATTCGAATTTAAGGTCTACATATGTATCTTAGCTTTAATTTTTATGATTTTTATTTTAATTATTTGCATATATTCTACACCTTTTGCAACTGTAATTCAGAAAATATCAATTGAAATTCAGAATTTCCATTTGAAATTCAGAAAATATCAATTGAAATTAAGAATTTCCATTTGAAATTCAGAAAAGATCAATTGAAATTCAGAATTTCCATTTGAAATTCAGAAAATATCATTTGAAATTCAGAAAATATCAATTGATATTCAGAAAATATCATTTGAAATTCAGAAAACAGCAATTGAAATTCAGAAAATATCATTTGAAATTCAGAAAATATCAATTGAAATTCAGAAAATATCAATTGAAATTCAGAAAATATCAATTGAAATTCAGAAACCGTCATTTGAAATTCAGAAAATATCAATTGAAATTCAGAAATCGTCATTTGAAATTCAGAAAATATCATTTGAAATTTACACCTTTTGCAACTTGAAATTCAGAATTTCCATTTGAAATTCAGAAAACATCAATTGAAATTCAGAACTTCCATTTGAAATTCAGAAAACATCAATTGAAATTCAGATTTTCCATTTGAAATTCAGAAAATATCAATTGAAATTCAGAAAATATCAATTGAAATTCAGAAAATATCATTTGAAATTCAGAAAATATCATTTGAAATTCAGAAAATATCAATTATTCAGAAAACATGAATTGAAATTCAGAAAATATCAATTGAAATTCAGAAAATATCAATTGAAATTCAGAAATCATTCAGAAGTCATTTGAAATTCAGAAAATATCAATTGAAATTCAGAAAATATCATTTGAAATTCAGAAAATATCAATTGAATTTCAGGAAATATCATTTGAAATTCAGAAAATATCAATTGAAATTCAGAAAACATCAATTGAAATTCAGAAAAATGTAAAGACATTTTTTAAAAGAATCTCTCCAGGTAGATAATGTTATCCCCTATAAAAAATTTATATATGAGTTTTATCAAAATAAGTAAAATTCATTGAACTCACGCGAGTGAAAAATATTTAAAATTTGGGTGCCTTAATGATTTTATGTAGACTAATTTCTTTCCTGTAACGAATTATGGCTCCATTAGACACTAAAACGTAACGCTGATATTAAAGACTATTATTTGGCTTTAAATTTCAGCCTTACATTTTTTAGCCATAATTCGTAACAAGAAAGAAATTAGACTACATAAAATCATTCAGGCACACAAATTTTAAATAATTCTCACCCGCGTAAATAAAATGAATTTTACTCCCACTTATTAATCAAAAGTATTTTGATAAAATCCATATATAAATTTTTTATAGGGTATAACATTATCTAAAGGGTGGTTAAATTTTAAGGGCCGATGTTGAATGTGAACCACACCTAAACGTCAAGTTTTTTTCTGCATTTCATTTGACATTTCTCAATTTCAGACTAACTCAATTTGAACCATGGAAAGATACACAATCGAGCAACGCGTTAAAGTTATTCAGGCTTATTATGAAAATGGGCGTTCAAATCAAAATGCATTTCGTGCACTTCGTGATTTCTTTGTTCAGCATAATCGACCAAATGTGTCCACAATCGGGAGAATTGTGCACAAATTTTAGCAAATCGGGTCTGTAGGAAATGTGAAAACACCTGTTTTTTGTGTTTGGTGCGGTTTATGGGCTGGCGGCGTCATCGGGCCGTACTTCTTCGAAAATGAGGTTGGCCAAGCAGTTACCGTGAATGGTGTTCGCTATAACGGACTACTTGTGGCCAGAAATTGAGAATGTGGACCTGGACGATATGTGGTTTCAACAGGATGGTGCCACTTTCTACACAGCCAACGAAAAAATTGCTCTTTTGCGCGAGAAATTCAATGGCCGTGTTATCTCACGTGGTGGCGATGTCAATTGGCCGCCAAGATCATGTGATTTGACACCGTTGGACTTCTTTTTTTGGGGTTATTTGAAAGAAAAGGTGTACGTCGATAAGCCAGCAACAATTCAAGAGCTAAAGGATGAGATAATTCGGCACATTAACGGCATAGAACCTCAATTATGCCTCAGCGTCATCGAAAATTTGGACCATCGGATGGAGGTGTGCCGCCGAGGTTGCGGCGGCCATTTGGCCGATATTTTGTTCCATACATAATTGTCCCATACCAATATTATCATATAAAAAGAAATGACAATAATTTCCTAAATAATTTGTGTTTTATTCAAAATCAACATCGGCCCTTAAAATTTAACCACCCTTTACCTGGCCGGATTCTTTAAAAAATTCTGTTTACATTTTTCTGAATTTCAATTGATGTTTTCTGAATTGCAATTGATATTTTCTGAATTTCAAATGATATTTTCTGAATTTCAAATGATATTTTCTGAATTTCAAATGATATTTTCCGAATTTCAATTGATATTTTCTGAATTTCAAATGATATTTTCTGAATTTCAATTGATGTTTTCTGAATATCAATTGATATTTTCTGAATTTCAAATGATATTTTCTGAATTTCAAATGATATTTTCTGAATTTCAATTGACATTTTCTGAATTTCAAATGATACTTTCTGAATTTCAATTGATTTATTCTGAATTTCAAATGATATTTTCCGAATTTCAAATGATATTTTCTGAATTTCAATTGATATTTTCTGAATTTCAAATGATTTTTTCTGAATTTCAAATGATATTTTCTGAATTTCAATTGATATTTTCTGAATTTCAAATGGAAAATCTGAATTTCAATTGATGTTTTCTGAATTTCAAATGGAAATTCTGAATTTTAATTGATGTTTTCTGAATTTCAAATGGAAATTCTGAATTTCAATTGATATTTTCTGAATTTCAATTGATATTTTCTGAATTTCAATTCATATTTTCTGAATTACAATTGCAAAAGGTGTAGTATTTCTTTAATTTTCAAAATCACCCAAATCGGCAAAATTGCCCAAAACTTGGTGGACATTCTCCAAAAGAGCTAGATACAATTTCTAAAAAATAATGTTATTACAGCCAAGTCTACATTTTAATTATCGAAATAAATAATTATAATAAGTTCTTTAAGATATGGGCGAAATCAAAAAATGTGATAAGTGTTTGGGCCAAATTTGTGAGAACCAAAAAGTGTTAATATTTCGGTTTTTTCTTAATGGAATCAGTAAATATAGTCATTATAAACCTAATTGCAAAAAATCTCTTCTACAAGTTGTCGCAATAACTTTTTTTGCACAATTTTATTTTTTTTTGTGGTAACGGAGTTTACATTTCCACAAGCAAAACCCAGCAAAATTTTTCATTACCAAATAAGTGGTTATATAATGAAACTGAAATATAAATAAATAATTCGGCGTCAGTACTAGTTATTTTTGTTAGGCGAAGGCGTTTTTATAAGCAGTCTAGCTTACGCGCGACTATTTATTTATAAAGATAATGTGAATTTGGAAAATACTTATTATTTAACCACTAGTAAGTATATAAGTAAGTCGTATTATTTAACAACTTATAACCACTTATTTTTTAACTGCGTATAAGCACACGTAATGCAGCGGGTGTACAAATTTTGTGCGTTTTTTCATGGAGCGAATATGGACAACTACTTACAAAAATGTTCTTGTCGAACAAAGATAATAAGTTTTGACACCGAATTATAAGCAGTAGACCCTAATTCTACTGCTGATTATTTAGATATTAGTAATGAGCGCCCATTACTGAGATTTTGCTGGAAAGATATAACAAAAAAAATTGCGTACGAATTTTCTTCAATTTATTAGTTTTTCGTACTTGGGTTTTCAACATACTTTTAAATAATATACAATTTGTGTTTATAAAATTGGCGGTTTCGCGAATAAAAATACAATTCATTCGGCGAAAAAAAATTTTAATTTTTGCTTTTCAAAAATATAAAATTTTTAAAATCCAATCAACTGTTGCGAAGTTACAAAATAATATATTAAAAACAACATTTCGCGATCAAAAAATTCTTAAATAGTAAGAAATAAATTTAATTTATCAAACTAATGTCAGTAATGACTCGAAATATCGATTCCAAACCAATGAAATGCAAAATCAATCGTTTTTCGCTCCAGCAGTTTAGGGTAAAAACAGATAACTTTTTTTGATTTGACGCAAAATTATCAGTTGAATCATCTTTTGACGAATAAATATTAGTTGAATCATCTCTGTTTATGGTTATTTTAAAATATTTTAAACATTTACCTACATTTTTTGGAATGCAATCTGATCCCGAGTAAAAAAAATGTGTGGCATATATTACAATATATAATCGGACATGTCGTTATGTATATCCATATCTAATTATATATGACGTTTTTTCCCAAAATTTTTATTTACATTATGCCATATATAATTTCATCTAATTAGATATTGACCTTCATAATATTAGATATGGCATATATGATTATATCTCTATATATAAAAGAATAACGTGACTGACTGACTGACTGAATGACTGACTGGCTGACTGACTCAACATCGCCCAGCCCAAACCGCTGAAGCTAGGAAGTTGAAATTTGGTATGTAGGTTCCTCTTTCGGCGTAGACGTCCGCTAAGACGGGATTTTTGGAAATTCCTACCGGAACGGGCAAAAAGGGGAAAAGTCTCCCCTTGGCGGCCTGCCAAAACCCCTTTGGCTAGAAAGCTGAAATTTAAGATATGTGTTCCTTGGAGTATGGGCTAACTTTTCTGGAAAGTACTTTCTGGAATTTTGGACAGGGACGTTGTAAAAATGGGGGTTCAAAAGGGGAAAAAGGCCCCCTTGACGGCCTGCCCAAACCGCTGGATGTAGGAAGTTGAAATTTGGTATAAAGGTTCCTCCACTATCGTATACATCCACCAAGACGGGAGTTTTGTAAATTTTTACAGGGACGGGCAAAAAGGGGAAAAAGTCTTCTCCTTGTACTTTTTTCCAAAAAAAGTACCTTTTTCCAAAAAAAGTACCTTTTTCCAAAAAAAGTACCTTTTTCCAAAAAAAGTAACTTTTTCCAAAAAAAGTACCTTTTTCCAAAAAAAGTACCTTTTTCCAAAAAAAGTACCTTTTTCCAAAAAAAGTACCTTTTCCGAAAAAAGTACCTTTTTCCAAAAAAAGTACCTTTTTCCAAAAAAGTACCTTTTTCCAAAAAAGTACCTTTTTCCAAAAAAAATTCCTTTTGCCAAAAAAAGTACCTTTTTCCAAAAAAAGTACCTTTTTCCAAAAAAGTACCCTTTTCCAAAAAAAAGTACCTTTTTCCAAAAAAAGTACCTTTACCAAAAAAAGTACCTTTACCAAAAAAAGTACCTTTTTTCAAAAAAAGTACCTTTTTTCAAAAAAAGTACCTTTTTTAAAAAAAAAAATACCTTTTTCCAAAAAAAGTACATTTTTCCAAAAAAAGTACCTTTTTCCAAAAAAAAATTCTTTTTTCCAAAAAAGTACCTTTTTCCAAAAAAAAAGTAAATTTTTTAAAAAAAGTACCTTTTTCCAAAAAATTTACCTTTTTCTAAAAAAATGTACCTTTTCCAAAAAAAAAAAGTACCTTCTCCAAAAAAAGTACCTTTTTCTAAAAAAAATGTTCCTTTTCCCAAAAAACATACATTTTTTCAAAAAAATACCTTTTCAAAAAAAGTACCTTTTCCAAAAAAAGTACCTTTTCCCAAAAAAAGTACCTTTTTCTAAAAAAATGTTCCTTTTCCAAAAGAAGTACCTTTTCCAAAAAAAGTACCTTTTTCCAAAAAACATAAATTTTTCCAAAAAAAATACCTTTTTAAAAAAAATACTTTTTCCAAAAAAAGTACAAATAAAGTACTTTGTAAAAACAAAGTATCTTTTTCCAAAAAATTTCGTTTTTCCAAAAAAACTACTTTTTTTCCTCCCCCCACGGATATCGCCACTAAAACAAGGTTTCTTGATATTCGGCATAGACGTGCGCTAAGACGGGATTTTTGGAAATTCCTACCGGAACGGGCAAAAAGGGGAAAAGTCTCCCCATAAACAGTCTCACAAATTGGAAAAGTGCCTGCCCAAACCACTGGAGGTAAGAAATTGAAATTTGGTATAAAGGTTCCTCCACTGTAGTAGACATCGACTAAGTTTGTATTTTTGGAATTCCCTACAGGATATCCCAAAAGGAAACTCGGTATGTGACTTCCTCCTTCTGTGTAGGCGTCCGCTTAGACGGAATTTTTGAAATTCCTATCGGGAGGGGAAATAAGGTAAAAGTCTCCTCCTGACGGCTTGCCCAATCCCTTTTGGCCAACCTAAAATTTTAAATATGTATTCCTTGGAGTAGGACTAACTCACCGGCAACGTAATTTTTCTATTTTGGAACAGGAACATAGTAAAAATGGTGGTTGAAAGGGAAAAAGGTCCCCACTAACGGCCTGCCCAAACCGCTTAGGCAATGCAGTTGAAATTTGGTATGAATGTTCCTCATCCATCGCAGATAGCCGCGAAGATGGAATTTTTGTAAATTCCTAAAGGGAGGGGCAAAAAGAAGAAAAGCCTCACCTTGGGGGCCTGTAAAAACCCCTTCGGCTAGAAACCTGAAACTTAAAATGTGGGTCCCTGGAGTAAGGGCTAACTTATTAGAAAGATACTTTTTTGAATTTTGGACAGGGTCGTTATAAAATGGGGGCTCAAAAAGGGAAAGTGGCTCCTTAACGACCTGTCCAAACTGCTGGAACTAGGAAGCTGAAATTCGGTACTTAGGTTCCTCTTCCAGCCTAATTCCAACCGGGAGGGACAAAAAAAAGTGTCCCCCTTGACAGCCTGCTCAAACTGCTGGAACTAGGAAGCTGAAATTCCCTGTCGATGGATTTTCGGAAATTCCTACCGAGAGGGGCACAAATAGTAAAAGTTGGCTAGAAACCTGAAATGTAAAACATATGTTACTTGGAGTATGGGCTCACTTACCGGGAAGGTGGTTTTTGGACAGGGACATTGCAAAAATGGGGATTAATGAAGCGAAAAGTGCCGCTTAAAGGCCTGCCCAAACCGCTGGAGGTAGGAAGTTGAAATTTGGTATTAAAATTCCTCCTCTATTGTAGACATCCACTAAGATGAGATTTTTGGAAATTTCCACAGGTAGGGTCAAAAACAGGAAAAGTATCCCCCTTAACGGCCTGGCCAAACTGCTGGATCTAGGGAGCTTAAATTCGGTATTTGGGTTCCTTCTCCAACGTAGACGTCCCCTAAGACGGTATTTTTGGAAATTCATACCGGGAGGGGTAAAAAGGGAAAAAGCTTCCCCCTTGACGGCCTGGCCAAACTGCTGGATATAGAGACCTAAAATAATGTATGTAGTAGCCCTACGGGGAAAGGGACCGATCCCAGATGACACGCAGGATAGGTCCCAAGGGGGCGGAGACCGGTCGTTGATCGATCTTTTTGTTTGAAAGAGACATATCACTTTAACATGGCGTTGTCATTGGAAATGACCAATTGCTACAGTTTAGACACCTTGTGACAATAAGGTGGTGTGTCTAAAAATAGCTTTTCAAATAAACTAATAAAAAATTAAGAATTAAAAATAATCTACTTAGTGTCGAAGTAGGACTCGATAACACAACCTCCTGCTTGTAAGGCAAACGCTCTACCGTCTGAGCTAATGTTGCTTATGCGTAATGGCTGGCTGATGGTAAAGTTATATATTTTTCGTTTCTGTTCAAATAAAAAAGAAAAAGAAAAAACAAACACTACAAGCAAATATTAAAGAAAACAACACTAACACACACACAAATATAGTGGAAGTGCCGTCAGTCTGCCCCCTATTGACCGGTCACGGGATAGGTCCTTTAATGGCAGTTGACTCGTTTTTTGCGTTAGCCAAAATTAAATTAAAAAACCAATTAAAAATTAAAAAATTACCTCAAAAACTCTGAGTTAAAAAGAAAATTATATGAAACACCAATTGTTAAAACTAAAACAGCTTTAACATTACAAAACGTTGAAAATACAAAACTCAAAAATTTTTTAGCAAAAAACTACAAAAATTTAAAATAAGAGCTAAAATAAGCAAATCTTAAAAAAATAAAGTTCAAAATAAATAAAAAATATTTTAAAAAATATGAAAGTGAAAGTAACGAATCAGAAAATACTTATAAAATTAATTCATTCTCTTTGGTTCATATTTGTAATAATTTAGTAATATGCCTTCGGTTGACCGGTCACGGGATAGGTCCTTGGAGGGCAATTGACTCATCATTCCCCGTAGGGAGGTTCCTCCTCCAACGCAGACGTCCTCTAAGACGGAATTTTTGAAAATTCCTACCGGGAGGGGTAAAAACGGAATAATTCTCCCCCTTGATGGCCTAACCGAACCCTTCGGCTAGAAACCTGTAATATATAATATGTTTTCCTTGGAGTATGGGCTAACTTATCGACAAGGCATTTCTAGGACTTTGGACAGGAACGTGATAAAAATGGTGGTTCAAAAGGGGAAAATTGCCCCCCCCCCCCCCTTAACGTCGGCGTCTTTAGCTAGAAACCTAAAACTTAAAGAACAAGTGTATATGAAACACTAAAATTAAGAAACTAAATAGGAAACGAGTGGAATTGAAACACTACACAAGTGGAATGAAATGGATATAAACGTTGAACAAGTGAAATTGAAATTATAGACAATGCAAATGGATTGGAAGAGGGAATTACCTATTCAAACACTATCCACGGAGTATAAAACTTATGTAGCATTGAAACATACTCTCCAAAAAGTTAAACAAATTTTCTAAAAGAGAAAACCCTTAGAAAAGGAATGGAACTTATATATTCCGATATTTAAACTTCATGTAACGAAGCACCGGTGGAAGAAACCGACGCAGTAAATTTTCCAACTGAATTTGTAAATTTACTTGAATTGCCAGGTCTACCTTTACATAAACTGGAATTAAAAAAAAAACTTTATGATACGCTAACAACGTAGCGGGCTTTGCCCGCTATTTTTAATATTATAAAATGCTTTCCCATTATTTATTTTCATTCAAAACACAAATGAACAAAACTACTTACGGGTCTATCTACCTAAGTTCGCACTTTACCAAATTATCTTAACATACACACGTATATTGCAATTTATTATGGATTCATTACTAACAATCCACTTTCATGAGAAAAAGTGATCAAATATTTATTTATTTTAAACCCATTGTTGTGCAGAATTATTTATTTGTGGTGGCTGGGTGAAGGCTTTTATTATAAAAACTGTACTTTAAATAAAAAGCGAATTTAAAAAAAATTGTCGGGAGGGGGGGGGGGGGCGCAAAACTTTAAACTTTAAGGCACGCTAACAACGTAGCGGGCTGCGCCCGCTAGTATTACATAACATGGGTGATCTTATTGCATATATAGTTATATATAGAACTATATCTTAATATATATGTTGGCATTTTAGGAATATATAATTATATATAGTATCATTTAAACAATATATAACTATATATGGTGACAGTTAAACTGGATATTATCATATGTGGTGCCATTTAAACCATATATTATCATATATAGTGCCATTTAAACTATATATGGTCATATATGGTACTTCATGAACAACATTTTTAATTCAGTTCCAGATATGATAATATATGGTACTATATATAGTGTCATATATATTGATATATGGTATCATTTAAACCATTTATTATCATATATAATGCCATTTAAACAATATATGGTCATATATGGTACCTCATGAATAACATTTTTGATACAGTTCCAGATATGATAATATATGCTACTATATAGAGACCCATATATGTTGATATATGGTATCATTTAAACAATATATTACCATATATGGTGCCATTTAAACAATATATGGTCACATATGGTACCTCATAAGCAGCATTTTTAATACAGTTCCAGATATGATAATATAAGTTATATATATTGATATATGGTGTGATTTAAACAATATTACTGTATGGTGCAACCATGTATGTATGGATCCGAAAAATGAGGTAACACCTAAGTATATGTTCATATATGAAAATATATGAACATATACATACATTTATTAAATATATGGTCATTTATACTAGAGTTTGCATTTCGGTTTTAACCGAAACCGCGGTTAAATGCACTATTTAACCGTAACCGCACACAGAAAACAGATTCGTAGTTCCAACCGAATTTTTGTAGTTCCAGGTACAATCACTTTTATTTATTTTTAATACCATTGTAACTACCGAAATTTATTTACAATTTTTAAATTTTTGCTTGTTAATAGATTACTTTAGTGTTTGGGATTATAAATTCTATAAATAGAAAAACACGTTCCACAAAATTTATTTAAAAATTAAAATTTTTTATGTCGCTAACTGGAATTGAACCGCCGACCCTCCGCTTATCAACCCATTGCTTTCCCTCTAAGCTAAGCTCTATTTAAATTTTTTGAGTCAAATTTCAAATTTCTTCAGGTTTGAATATTTTGTCTATAAATAAAATTATATCAACAACAGAAAATCAGTTGTGTCTTTTAATTTGAATAAAAAAAAATGTTTTTTTTTAATTTATATCGCGAACCGGGATCTAACCGGACACCTTCCGTTTGTTAGCACATTGATTTTCCTCTAGGCTAAACTCGACATAAATTTTTTTGTCAAATTTCAAATTTGAATTTCTTCAGGTTGAAAATTTGAATATTTTCTTTTTGAATAAAATTATATTCACAACAGAAAATCAATTGTGTCTTCTAATTTGAATCAATAAAAAATTTATTTAAAAAAAAAAGTAATGCCTTGGTTGAGGTTTGAACTCAAATCTCTAAGGATATAAGGCTGTGTCTCTACCTCCTGCGCCACAGATACTTACGTTTTGTTGTTGTCTAACTTAGAATTTAAACACGCATATGTATGAAACGAAAAAATATGATAGATTCCAAAATTTTATTATGCCCAGCAAAAAAAAAGTCAGTACAAAAAAGTTATTTTAAAAGCACTCCGAATAGCATCAACTGATTGTGAAGTAGTTATAATTTAGCTCTAACACTGATTTATTTTACACGTGATGTCCCATGTTGTCAGTAGTTCAATTTAAGTATTTTGTTAGTAATTTAAAAGTGATTACATGATGTTAATAAAAGTATGGTTTTTAGGTATACTTTTTCATCACATCACTCACGCATTTTTAGAGTCATTTAGAAGTACTCTTTATAATATATAATATAATACATTTTTAAAAGTGATTTAAATGTGCTTTTTATAATGTCTGAAATAGCATATTTTAGAGGAAACTTTAATGTTTAGCGTTTACAGAGTCCATTTCTGAACCTATTGTGTAACAAAAGCTTCAATTTATTATTATTTGTAGGGCAATATTAAGGAAACACTTCTTTTGCATCTGAATCAATTCGGTTAAGTCAAAATCAGACAAAACAAAATTTTTTTTTATTTTTGTTCAACAGTTTTTTTTTTGAGATGTCAGTTAAACTTGGTTTAGTTAAACCGAAAACGAAAAATAAAATAGATTTTAGAAGCAGTATTCCAGTTATGAACTGCGTTAAACTAAGTTTAAAGATAATCTGCATCCTAAAAGCTGGGCCTAAAAGTTATATGTAACCATCTGATTAATCTTTTTAAAAACATTACTCAAGGAATTTTGAAAATATTAAAGCGTACTAGGAAACTATTTTTCATTTTACAACTCTACGGTAATAAGGCCATCATATAAATTTGCTAAACGATGCATTAAGTTCCAATGCTATAATTTGCAATCGTGATTACCCAGCAAAATCTTTCATTACCAAATATGTGGTTATATAATAGAAATTCATAGCTCCGCACAACTTATTTTTTGGCGTCTAAACTCATTATTTTTGTTTGGCGTGGCCGTTTTTATAAGTAGTCACGCTTACCTGCTCGCTTACGAAAAAATGAGAAATAAGTAGTTATGAGATTTTGAATAATAAGTGGTTACATACATGCTTACAAAAAGTTGAATTATAAGTGGTTATCCGATTGCTTACTTGATTCTTAAAAATAAGGAGTTAAGCAAATACTATTAGCTTAAGGAAATACATTCAGAAAAATTTAAGTTTTCTCTAGTGTGTAATTTTAGGACTCGTCATAAAAATTTAAACATAAAACATATTTACATATAATAAATAAAAATGTATAAAATTTAACTCTGTAAAAAGTACTTATTTAAACTATTACGAGTAAGTCATTATTTTATATTTAGAAACAATGAATACAATAGGCCGTTATTAGGAATTCATTATTTTATATTATACAATAATGCAAAAGGTAATGATATATCATTTTTGGTAATGCAGACAGTAATGAGGTGTCATTACCAATATTTTGCTGGGCTTATGTTGAAGAAGTTCATTTAGCAAAATTTTAACTTTAATTAAAATTTGGAACTTTAATGGAAATTTTAAAGTTGACGGCAGTTATTTTTTTAAATCTATTTTTGAGTTGAAGAAATAATAAAATTTTTGTCACTAAAGAATTATTTATTTAGCTTGATTTTACGACTTTTAAGGTGTAATAGCAATTAAAGCATATCGACATTTAAAGCAGGTGACATTTATAGAACTTTTAATGTATTAGCAAAGGTAAGGGACCAACCTCTTTTAACAAACCTCTTGATTGGTCTGTTTTAAACGATAAAATATGTTAACATTGCAACAAATTTTATTAACACATTTCCTTGGTGCACGGTGCAAAAGCACGCGAGCGACTTCATAGAGCCTTAACAATACATTTTAATTGTTAACTTTTATATATTTGCATTTAGTGAAAAGAAGAATTCATATTTGGGTCATAGTCCAGGAGGTTCAATGGGATCCAATTCTTTATTTCCTTCCCTTTTTCAATGGGAACTGTAATTGAAGTATTTTTTAAAATATGTACGAATAATTAAAAAATATGTAAATAATCGTAAATTAATAAAGTACGTTAATAAAACTAACTATTTTTTTAGAGATAAAAAATCGAGTCTCTAATAAATTCGTAATTTACAAACAAATGCATTTACAAAGAAAAAAACAACATTATATATACATTTTTGAAAGTTGTTTTAAAGCACATACATTCGAAACAGAAAAAGAGTACTTATCGCTCCATTGTAACCAATTTAAAAGTTGTTTGTTTTGAATGACTTACACATATTTTTGCTGGGATGGTAAATAAAATTTCTGTTCCTTGTCTTAATATATTATTACAATTACCAAAATAATGGAAATTAATGGTTAAAGCTACTAAAATTAAATAAAAATTTTAAATTGATTGGAATAACTAATAATTTGGATAGAGTGATCGATTTTATTGAAACACAACTAATACTAGATTTTTGCTGCCGATATTTTATTCAAATGACTAAATCTTCAATAAATTGGTGGTTGTTGGTATTAAAGGTAATGTGGAAGTTAGTATTTTTTCACTATTGGTTAGAAAAGCCAATATTTTGGATAATGTGACAGTGTTTTGGTTCATCATATATATTTTCTGTTCACAAATAAATATAACTTTCCTGATGATAAATTTTAAATAACTGCAATTAAAATTATTGAATGACGAAAATATTTCGTTGGTTCCGATAGAATTCCAACCAATTTATTTTCTGTGTGCGCATAAAAATTCGTGCGGTTTTGGTTAAATTATCATACATTTAAAATTAGATTTTTGTAAAGAATTTAATTTCATAATTTTGAAAATTTTATAAAAAATGGTATTTGAAAAATAGGCGCAATTTATAAGCACCGTAAGTTGTTTCGATTTCACGTGAAAAAACTGTTATACTCCATATAAAAAAAAAAATATTTTTCACGATAATCAGTTTTATGTGAAAAGTGTAGTTTGTTTTCACGCCAATTTAATGTACAAGACTATAGTTTTTCTGGTTAAAAAGTCAAATTTTCTGTATATTGTGATTGTGCCTTTGCTATAAAATTAAAAAATTGTTCATTCTTATAATTTAAATTGCAGTTTGAAGCCTTTAAAGTTCGAGAAAATTTTTCCACATGAAAAACAACTTACGGTGCTATAAACTTAAAATTTTTGAAGACTTGCTTAAAAACTTATAAAAGTTAATGTGTTTTATTATTATTTTTATTCTACAATTTTACTTTTTGTGTTTACCCGAGTAAAAAAGTATATATATCTTATATATAAGAATATAAAATAATAATAAAAGTGTTTATATAATCTGATCCGCAAAATGGATCTATAAAATTATATCAGATTGTATTATTTTAGATACAATTCAATCTAATATTATACAATTGCATATACTCTGAGGCAATTGCATCCCAAAATTGGGCACATCTAATTGAATCGTATTATATCTAATCCGATATAGTTATATACTATTTAATACAATTGGATTTCAAGATTTATACCCAAAATATGTTGGGTTTTGAAATATGTTTGAATTGTAAAACTGACATAAAAAATATTTTCCTTTCGAAATTTTTTCTGATTTTAAATAATGTAAAGTTTTGTCGAAAATTGCTTCAGAAAATATTTTAAGTTAAGATTTATCTAAATTTATATATAAAATGACTTAGAAAATGTTTTGAAATCTAGATTATATAAAGTTTCATCTAAAATGACTTAAAAAAAATAGAAAAAAATAAGACTTAGAAAATTTTTTTGATAAAGGTTTATATTAAATTACATCTATGGACATATAATTGGCACAAATTTAAATTGCGCATAAATTTAAGTATTTTCCAACTAAATATATTTAAAATGCAAGTTTTATATCTTCTGATTGTTGTTGAAAAAGATGTTTGTCTTAATAGTGCTCAAATGTTCCATTATGTTTTGCTTATTATTTACTGTTATCATTATTGCGTTAACAATGCTGATTTAAAATGGACATATAAATGGCACAATTTACTTAAAAAAGTCAATAGTCGTGTAGATTTAATTCAAAGCAATAAATATTTTTCGTAGTTCAAAAATAAATATAAAAAGTTAAAAAACTTTTAAAATGGGATCAGGAAGACATGAGGAAAGGCGGATCATATGGAAAATGTATGAAGATGGAAAAAAGTAGCGGAAATTGCTGAGATAATGCAAATTTCTCGCAAAAAAGTCTACAATGCAATTAATTCTTGTGTTGAGGATCCCAATATATTGACTAAGGGTAAAATTCGGAAGCCAAGGCCACGAAAAACCGATGAGCGTACGGATGCAGCTATAATACGAATGGTAAAAATTGATCCATTCAAGTCATCAAGGCAGATAGCATCGGATATTAATGAAAATTTTAACATGGAAATATCAAGCAGACTTGTCAGAAGAAGACTAAACGAGGCAAATTTGTTTGGGCGCATTTCCAGAAAAAAACCCCTACTCTCAAAAAAAAATATTTCAAAACGACTAACCTTCGCCAGAACCCATAAGGAAAATCCCATAAAAACGTGTTATGGAGTGACGAAACAAAAATTAACAGGATAGGACCAGATGGCAGAATCTTTGTTCATCGTCCTAAAGGCCAAGAGTTTAATCCTCGGTTCACTCAGAAGACGGTAAAACATGGAGGTGGCAGTATTATGGTTTGGGGTGTATTTTCTTGGCATGGCGTAGGTCCGCTTATAAAAATCAATGGAAAAATGGACAAGTTTCAGTATGTAGATATTTTAAAAAACCATATGGAGCCATATGCCTTCAACTCCATGCCAATAAAATGGAAATTCATGCAAGATAATGACCCCAAACACTCCTCCAAACTAGTAAAAAAAATGGTTTTGTGTGGAGAAGATTGATGTTTTGGATTGGCCAGCCCAGAGCCCTGACTTAAATCCAATAGAGAACCTGTGGAATGAAGTCAAGGTTGAAATCGCCAAGAAAAATAACAAAAATATGGATGAACTGTGGTCGGCCACACATGAAGCTTGGTACGCCATCCCCAAAACAAAATGCCAAAAACTAGTGGAAAGTATGGGTCGCAGGTGCGAAGCTGTCATCAGAAACAAAGGCCACAGCACTAAATATTAACGGTAAAATATTTGTACATACCAAAAAATTTAACAAATGCAATATTAAAACCATTTCTTCTCTTTTTTTAAGATTGTGCCATTTATGTGTCCAGCTTATTTCAATGGCTTTTTTTTCATAATAATAATTTTTTATTTACATTAATAAATTTCAATTAAAATTTATAGCAATATTGAATGTGCATAATAAACATTTGGAAAAAACAAAAACTTGTTGGTTGTTAATAGTATTTGCAATATAGTAGCATAAGAAAGAATTCATGGTAAAATGTGCCATTTGTCCATAGCGTATATCTAAAACGACTTAGAATATTTCTTCGATTTGGGTTTATACATATGTGATTATGTATTGGGTTATATCTTATTATATATTAAACCTCAATTCATGGGATCAACCATATCTGGTTATATATAGTTATGTGTGTCATTAACATTAACACATTTTTTGGTATATGATTTTATATGGTTATACATAAGAAAATTTCGGGAATTATTTGAAAGATATTATAATATATGAATACATATGTATGGATGCAAAGCCATTTTATATTAATATATGTTAATGTGTATTTTTGTATTAAAAAATATATTGTTATATATGAACTTTTTTACTCGGGTAATCAAATATTCATACACCCAAAAAATTTCTTAGTTGTTTCTTACTTAATTTTCAAATATCTATTAGGTGAAATACCTCTAACTACATCTGAGTTGATTTGATTTAGTTGTAAGTAACTAATATTTTTGAAAAATAAACATCAACAATTATTATAGTTGAATTAAGTTGAACCTGCAAATTAGTTGAAAATAACGACTTGAAAATCGAACTTGGTTGTCAGAAATGATCGATATTTTTATTATTTATTATGAACATGGATGGTAACCGAAACGAATGCGGTTATCGTTAGGGTAACGATATTTTTGGTTATTTCGGTAACGGTATATTAAGGGTAACGTTATTTCATTTATATCGGTATCGGTATTTTAAGGATAACGGTATTTGAGTTATTTCGGTAACGGTATTTTAAGGATAACGTTATTGGGTTATTTCGGTAACGGTATTTTAAGGTTAACGGTATTTCAGTTATATCGGTAACGGTATTTTAAGGATAACGGTAGTCAGTTATTTCGGTACATACCGCATGTTTTTTTTTGCAAAAACCACACTAAAGTAAAAACAAAACGAATTAATTGACTTAATTTATGTGAAATACTCAATAACCACGTGCAATGACCAAGAGTAGAGAATTAAAAATAACGGTAACGGTATATTAAGAATAACGCTATTTCATGCATTTCGGTAACGGTATTTTAAGGTTATGGATATTTTATTTATTTCGGTATCGGTATTTTATGGATAACGGTATTTCAGTTATTTCGGTAACGGTATTTTAAGGATAACGGTATTCCGGGTATTTCGGTAACGGTATTTTAGGGGTATCGGTAGTCAGTTGAAAGGGTTTTGATTCGATAACGGTATTTTAGCGTTATTGCCTGCCAACCCTGATTATGAATTTAATTAAAAGTTATTTTATATTTTGCTCATTTTAACATTTTACAAATACGTAAAGAATTTTTGCAAATATATGTAAACTCTGTGCCACTTTCGTTACCGCTCGATCCCAATTATATCAAAAATCTTTTCTCTTCTCAAAATTGTATTTAAATGGTTGTTGTTTCGGGTAAATTTCCCGCGATATCGACGTGGAACAAACTTATAATGATTATTCAGCTCAGAAATTATCATTTTAGATTTCTCAACTTTTTGGCTACGATCTGAAAACATAAAAAAATTAAATGCAATATTTGATGAACACGTCTTATAAAAGAATCATTTAAATTGAAACTTACCACAAAATCTTAAAATTGAATCTGATTTTTTATATTTGGGATAATTTTTTATGATTTTGAATTAAAAACTTTTGATTTTTTAATAACGTGCGTGCCGATAGCCAGGCAAAAGATATCAATGAATTTTTTAAAACCAGGTGGCAACATTAACATTTTAACAGCTGTTCTAGTAGTTCTTCCAAATGAGATATTTTGGTGTGTGGGAGGGGTTTCATCGAATTGGAATGACAAGAAGCATTTATTTTAATTAAATATTTTATAAATAGTATAAATACATACAAAAAAAATATTACAACACATGTATTGGGTAACGATAGATCATAATTTTAGGGTAGATTATGAAACACCTAGGCTCCGACCGTAGTAGAGGGGTATGTCAAATGAAATCTATTGGACACATGATTCCAAAAAATTACCTTGCAAAAATAGTTACTGAATAGTTTTTGGACAAATCAGGAAAACCTAGTTAGTGGCCATAATGGGATTCCTGGAAAGATTCTGGAACAACTAGGCTTCGACGGTACTAGTGCGGTATGTCAAATGAAATCTATTGGACATATGATGCCAAAAAATTACCTTGCAAAAAAAGTTACCGAATAGTTTTTGAACAAATCAGGAAAACCTATTTAGTGGCCATAATGGGTTTCCTGGAAAGATTCTGGAACAATTAGGCTTCGACGGTACTAGTGCGGTATGTCAAATGAAATCTATTGGACACATGATTCCAAAAAATTACCATGCAAAAAAAGTTACCGAATAGTTTTTGGACAAATCAGGAAAACCTATTTAGTGGCCATAATGGGATTCCTGGAAAGATTCTGGAACAACTAGGCTTCGACGGTACTAGTGCGGTATGTCAAATTAAATCTATTGGACACATGATTCCAAAAAATTACCATGCAAAAAAAGTTACCGAATAGTTTTTGGACAAATCAGGAAAACCTATTTAGTGGCCATAATGGGTTTCCTGGAAAGATTCTGGAACAATTAGGCTTCGACGGTACTAGTGCGGTATGTCAAATGAAATCTATTGGACACATGATTCCAAAAAATTACCATGCAAAAAAAGTTACTGAATAGTTTTTGGACAAATCAGGAAAACCGTGTAAAATTTGATGAAAACATTGAAATTTTTGACAAAATGAGCAATTTTTGTAAAATGTCCTGAAAAGCAGTCGTTCCAAACACAAACTCGAATTATCATTTTTCCAATTTATTTTTTTTTTCTTTAATATTAACTATTATGTGGTGCAAATAGCAATCGACATCTCCAAATTAGGCATTTTAAAAAATCTTTAAAATTAATTTAAAAAAAAACACGTTTTTGCATTTTTATCAAATTCGTGGATCATTTTGGATTCCAGGCTAAAGTGGGTTAATGATACCCGATGAAGTCAAAATTTCATGTCTGAATCATTTTGACTATATTAAATGAATAAATGGAATAAAAAATAATTTTTTTCGAAATTTCGAATTTGGGAATTTTTAATAGTAATACACTTTTTTCCAAAATGGGCCATTTTCGTCCAACTTTCGGCACGGGTTAACGTTTTCCAAAAAAGAAAAAAATCGATTTCTTCCATTTGGGACCATTTCCAATAAAACTGGGGGTGTAATGAACGAAAATCGACAAATCGACAAATCGCTATTTTAAAGGACAGTCTAATGTTCATCCATGCTCATAATCATGCATTCTATCCATACATAACAAACATGCATCATATATGTCCACACATGTGCATTAACGAAATTGAGGTAATATTTACATGTGTCTACATGTATGAACACACATGAACACGCATGAACATTCTTGATCATGCATGATCATGTATGTAGATATTACCTCAAATTTCGTTAATGCACATGTGTGGACATATATGATGCATGTATGGAGATTTATGTATCCATATATGGACATTAATGCATGTTTATGAGCATGCATGACCATACATTTAACCTGTATGTATTCATATATGGCGATTTTTAGCTGGGTAGTACGCAAATATAATGCGGGATCTAATTTTATCTGTCATTTTTCTGGATACCCTAGTAAAAATGATTTTTATATAATCAGATATGATTTTTATATAATCATTTATGATTTTATACAATTATAACTTGTCGAGTATTGTGAAACATATATTTTTATATGATTATATCAAAAGATATTTAATTATATAAAATTATATTAACCAGATCCACCATTTTCCGGATCAAACCATGTATGGGTTAATATAATTATATAAAAAATATGTTATTTGATCCGAAAAATGGTGGATCTGGTTAATATAATTTTATATAATTAAATATCTTTTGATATAATCATATAAAAATATATGTTTCACAATACTCGACAAGTTATAATTGTATAAACCCGAGTAAAAAAGTTTATATAAAATTATGTATGAATGGATATATTTCCAATATGTAACTGGATATAATTTCATCCGAAAAATGGTTATATTAAATTGTATCAAATCGGATATAATACTATTTAAAAGGATACAAAGTTATATCAAATGATCAACTTATATCCGAGTTTTGGAGGGCAGCAAGATTTTACGTCCTACACACTACCAGCAGCAGGCTACTGTTGATAACCCGAGTAAAAAAGTTTTGATATAATCATATATTATTTTATGTAATTACATATAGTAACTTATAGTTACATATGGCCACATATGCTTTTAAATTGAAGCATATGTACTTTTATATAGTCATTTATTAAATATTTTTTCCTCAAAGGTTTTAATATTGAGACATATGTGATTTTATATTATTACATACTGGCCTACATATAAGTGTATGTGCTATATATAAGTACATAAAGTAACATATAAAAGATATAATTACATATACGTTTATATATAATTTAGTATGACACTACACATAATAATATAAAACTATATATGGAGCCATTTAAGAAATATTATATAATAGGTGTTATATATGATTATATATTGACGGATATGAACCCATATATAACTTAGTATGGTTTCATATCTACAATATTTCATGCTTTCTTTTATATATAACGACTAGCGGGCGCAGCCCGCTACGTTGTTAGCGTGCCTTAAAGGTTAAGGGGCCTACACTACACTAGTATGACACTACACATAATAATATAAAACTATATATGGAGCCATTTAAGAAATATTATATAATAGGTGTTATATATGATTATATATTGACGGATATGAACCCATATATAACTTAGTATGGTTTCATATCTACAATATTTCATGCTTTCTTTTATATATAACGACTAGCGGGCGCAGCCCGCTACGTTGTTAGCGTGCCTTAAAGGTTAAGGGGGGCTGCGCCCCCCACAATTTTTATTAAATTCGTTTTTTTATTTAAAGTTTTTTTATTTAAAGCCTTCACCCAGCCACCACAAATAAATAATTCTGCACAACAATGGGTTTAAAATAAATAAATATTTGATCACTTTTTCTCATGAAAGTGGATTGTTAGTAATGAATCCATAATAAATTGCAACGTATATTGCATGTGTGTATGTTAAGATAATTTGGTAAAGTGCGAACTTAGGTAGATAGACCCGTTAGTAGTTTTGTTCATTTGTGTTTTGAATGAAAATAAATAACGTAAAGCAGGATTGGAAAGCATTTTATAATATTAAAAATAGCGGGCAAAGCCCGCTACGTTGTTAGCGTGTCTTAAAGTTTTTTTTTTAATTCCAGTTTATGTAAAGGTAGACCTGGCAATTCAAGTAAATTCACAAATTCAGTTGGAAAATTTACTGCGTCGGTTTCTTCCACCGGTGCTTCGTTACATGAAGTTTAAATATCGGAATATATAAGTTCCATTCCTTTTCTAAGGTTTTTTCTCTTTTAGAAAATTTGTTTAACTTTTTGGAGAGTAAGTTTCAATGCTACATAAGTTTCATATTCCGTGGATAGTGTTTGAACAGGTACCCTACGGGGAAAGGGACCGGTCCCAGATGACACGCAGGATAGGTCCCAAGGGGGCGGAGACCGGTCGCTAATCGGTCTTTTTGTTTGAAAGAGACATATCACTTTAACATGGCGTTGTCATTGGAAATGACCAATTTCCACAGTTTAGACACATTGTGGCAGTAAGGTGGTGTGTCTAAAAATAGCTTTTCAAATAAACTAATAAAAAATTAAGAATTAAAAATAATCTACTTGGCGTTGAAGTAGGGCTCGATAACACAACCTTCTGCTTGTAAGGCAAACGCTCTACCGTCTGAGCTAACGTTGCTTATGCGTGATGCCTAGCTGATGGTTAAGTTATGTTTTTCGTTTCTGTAAAAAAGAGAAAGAAAAAACAAACACACACAGCAAATAAAAAACATGGAAAAGAAAAAAATAGAAAATAAAACAACATTAACAAACACACAAATATGGTGAAGTGTCTTGAATATGCCCCCGATTGACCGGTCATGGGATAGGTCCCTTAATGGCAGTTGACTTGTTTTTTGTGTTGGCCATAATTAAATTAAAAAATCAATTAAAAATTAGAAAACTACCTCAAAACCTCTGATAATATAAATACAAATTTAAAAAATTCCCCTTAAGTTACAAAGAAAAGTTAAATTAAATACCAATTGTTAAAACTAAAACAGCTTTAACATTAAAAAAAACGTTGAAAATACATAACTTAAAATTTCTTAGCAAAACATTATAGAAATTAAAAATAAGAGCTAAAATAAGCAAATCGTGAAAAAATAATGTTAAAAATAAATAAAAGAGTAAAATAAATAAAAAATATTTTTAAAAATATGCCGCGAATTTTGTTTTTATTTAGTTATCGGTCAAGTTTTTTTAAAAGCAACAGTGAAAATAACGGATCAGAAAATACTTATAAAATTAATTCATTTTTTATTGTCCATATTTGTACTAATTTAGTAATATGCCTTCGGTTGACCGGTCACGGGATAGGTCCTTGGAGGGCAATTGACTCCTCATTCCCCGTAGGGTAATTCCCTCTCCAATCCATTTGCATTCCCTATAATTTCAATTCTACTCGTTCAACTTTATATCCATTTCATTCCACTTGTGTAGTATTTCATTCCACTCGTTTCCTATTTAGTTTCTTAATTTTAGTGCTTCATATACACTTGTTCTTTAAGTTTTAGGTTTCTAGCTAAAGACGCAGACGTTAAGGGGGGGCGGGGGCAATTTTCCCCTTTTGAGTCACCATTTTTACCACGTTCCTGTCCAAAGTCCTAGAAATGCCTTGTCGATAAGTTAGCCCATACTCCAAGGAAAACATATTATATATTACAGGTTTCTAGCCGAAGGGTTCGGTTAGGCCATCAAGGGGGAGAATTATTCCGTTTTTACCCCTCCCGGTAGGAATTTCCAAAAATTCCGTCGTAGAGGACGTCTGCGTTGGAGGAGGAACCTACTACATACATAATTTTAGGTCTCTACATCCAGCAGTTTGGCCAGGCCGTCAAGGGGGAAGTTCTTTCCCTTTTTACCCCTCCCGGTATTAATTTCCAAAAATACCATCTTAGGGGACGTCAACGTTGGAGAAGGAACCCAAATACCGAATTTAAGCTCCATTGTTCCAGCAGTTTGGCCAGGACGTTAAGGGGAAACTTTTCCTGTTTTTGACCCTACCTGTAGAAATTTCCAAAAATCTCATCTTAGCGGATGTCTACAATAGAGGAGGAACTTTAATACCAAATTTCAACTTCCTACCTCCATCGGTTTGGGCAGGCCTTTAAGCGGTACTTTTCGCTTCATTAATCCCCATTTTTGCAATGTCCCTGTCCAAAAAGCACCTTCCCGGTCCAAAAAGCCCATACTCCAAGTAACATATGTTTTACATTTCAGGTTTCTAGCCAACTTTTACTATTTGTGCCCCTCGGTAGGAATTTCCGAAAATCCATCGACAGGGAATTTCAGCTTCCTAGTTCCAGCAGTTTGAGCAGGCTGTCAAGGGGGACACTTTTTCTTTTTTTGTCCCTCCCGGTTGGAATTAGGCTGGAAGAGGAACCTAAGTACCGAATTTCAGCTTCCTAGTTCCAGCAGTTTGGACAGGTCGTTAAGGGGCAACTTTCCCTTTTTGAGCACCCATTTTATAACGACCCTGTCCAAAATTCAAAAAAGTATCTTTCTAATAAGTTAGCCCTTACTCCAGGGACCCACATTTTAAGCTTCAGGTTTCTAGCCGAAGGGGTTTTTACCGGCCCCCAAGGTGAGGCTTTTCTTCTTTTTGCCCCTCCCTTTAGGAATTTACAAAAATTCCATCTTCGCGGCTATCTGCGATGGATGAGGAACATTCATACCAAATTTCAACTGCATTGCCTAAGCGGTTTGGGCAGGCCGTTAGTGGGGACATTTTTCCCTTTCAACCACCATTTTTACTATGTTCCTGTTCCAAAATAGAAAAATTACGTTGCCGGTGAATTAGTCCTACTCCAAGGAATACATAGTTAAAATTTTAGGTTGGCCAAAAGGGATTGGGCAAGCCGTCAGGAGGAGACTTTTACCTTATTTCCCCTCCCGATAGGAATTTCAAAAATTCCGTCTAAGCGGACGCCTACATAGAAGGAGGAACTCACATACCGAGTTTCCTTTTGGTATATCCTGTAGGGAATTCCAAAAATACAAACTTAGTCGATGTCTACTACAGTGGAGGAACCTTTATACCAAATTTCAACTTCTTACCTCCAGTGGTTTGGGCAGGCACTTTTCCAATTTGTGAGACTGTTTATGGGGAGACTTTTCCCCTTTTTGCCCGTTCCGGTAGGAATTTCCAAAAATCTCGTCTTAGCGCACGTCTATGCCGAATATCAAGAAACCTTGTTTTAGTGGAGATATCCGTGGGGGAGGGAAAAAAGTAGTTTTTTTGAAATTATATATTATTTTAAATGGTACTTTTTGGAAAAACGAAATTTTTTGGAAAAAGATACTTTGTTTTTACAAAGTACTTTATTTGTACTTTTTTTGGAAAAGGTATTTTTTTTTAATAAGGTGTTTTTTTTTGGAAAAATGTATGTTTTTTGGAAAAAGGTACTTTTTTGGAAAAGGTACTTCTTTTGGAAAAGGAACATTTTTTTAGAAAAAGGTACTTTTTTTGGAAAAAGGTACTTTTTTTTGGAAAAAGGTACTTTTTTGGAAAAAGGTACTTTTTTTTGGAAAAAGGTACTTTTTTTTTGGAAAGAGGTACTTTTTTTGGAAAAAGGTACTTTTTTTGGAAAAAGGTACTTTTTTTGGAAAAGGTACTTTTTTTTTGGAAAAGGTACATTTTTTTAGAAAAAGGTAAATTTTTTGGAAAAAGGTACTTTTTTTAAAAAAGTTACTTTTTTTGGAAAAAGGTACTTTTTTGGAAAAAGGAATTTTTTTTGGAAAAAGGTACTTTTTTTGGAAAAAGGTACTTTTTTTGGAAAAAAGTACTTTTTTTGAAAAAAGGTACTTTTTTTGGAAAAAGGTACTTTTTTTGGAAAAAGGTACTTTTTTTTGGAAAAGGGTACTTTTTTTTGGAAAAGGTACTTTTTTTGGAAAAAGGTACTTTTTTTTGGAAAAGGGTACCTTTTTTTGGAAAAGGTACTTTTTTTGGAAAAAGGTACTTTTTTTGGAAAAAGGTACTTTTTTGGGAAAAAGATACTTTTTTTGGGAAAAGGTACTTTTTTTGGGAAAAGGTACTTTTTTGGAAAAAGG
Organism: Leucophora obtusa; assembly: GCA_949987735.1. Taxonomy (NCBI): domain Eukaryota; kingdom Metazoa; phylum Arthropoda; class Insecta; order Diptera; family Anthomyiidae; genus Leucophora; species Leucophora obtusa. Next base: position 94,226,158 of record OX465299.1, on the reverse strand, counting down.
TACTTTTTTTGTCCCCTTTTTGCCCCTCCCGATAAGAATTTCCAAAAATGCCGTCTCAACGGACGTCTACACCGGTCGAGGAACCTTCATACCAAATTTCAACTTCATAGCTCCCGCAGTTTGAGCAGGCCGTCAAGGGGGAGACTTTTTCCCCTTTTTGCCTGTCCCTGTAAAAATTTCCAAAACTCCCGTCTTGGTGGATGTCTACGATAGTGGAGGAACCTTTATACCAAATTTCAACTTCCTACCTCCAGCGGTTTGGGCAGGCCGTCAAGGGGGGCCTTTTTCCCCTTTTTAACCCCCATTTTTACAACGTCCCTGTCCAAAATTCCAGAAAGTACTTTCCAGAAAAGTTAGCCCATGCTCCAAGGAACACATATCTTAAATTTCAGCTTTCTAGCCAAAGGGGTTTTGGCAGGCCGCCAAGGGGGAGACTTTTCCCCTTTTTGCCCGTTCCGGTTGGAATTTCCAAAAATCCCGTCTTAGCGGACGTCTACGCCGAAAGAGGAACCTACATACCAAATTTCAACTTCCTAGCTTCAGCGGTTTGGGCTGGGCGATGTTGAGTCAGTCAGTCAGTCAGTCACGTTATTCTTTTATATATAGAGATATAACGTTCTTTATAAAATCATCTATAATTATATATCATCCCACATTAGCAATTTTTTCAAAGTGATTTTATATAAAAATATATAAGGTCCTTTTAAAACCGTATTGTATTAAATGTGGTTCCATATTAAAAATGATTTTGAACTAGTTTAAGATTTAGTAATTACTAGCGATTGGCGCATGACACGATCGTGAGTGAAGTTATTCACAAGTGATCGTGAGTAATAATTACTATACCAAAGTAATTCGCGCGTGAGCGTGAGAATATATAATTCGTACGTGAGCGTGAGTAAGAATATATAACCCGTGCATGATTCGTGTGTGAGTTTATTTTTTGCATCATATGTTTTTAGAAATTTTTACTGTTTTGCGTGAGAATTTTCTGATTGTGAGTAAGTTTTTAATATACTCATATCTGCGTGAGTAAGACACGAAATGCTCGTGCGTGAGTAATTTGTTTTTGTTTAGGAGTGTGAGTCAAAATGGCTAACGCGCCCATAAAATTAACAATACTGAAGCTTTAATATGGAATTCTCTATACTATAACGCACACTTGACTGATCTCTTATATCTTGGTTGTATATCACAATCCTATTAAGTTAAAAATTTCAGTGTTGTTAACCTTATTTTAAAATTACTAAAAACAAATAAAAATTTGTTCATGTTTCATGCACTGTCATGGTAAATCTGGATAAAAGTAATGGAAGATTTATCGAAATTATAGGATATCCAGTAGACCTGGGGTTAATCATTACATTTTGTAATTAATTACACATGCATTTACACAATTACATGTAATTGTAATTGAAAAAAACTCAATTACAATTACAAATTATTTGTAATTACAATTACAAATTATTTGTAATTGTAATTCAAAAAAGAACAATTACAAGTAATTTGTAATTTGAAAAATGTCAATTTCATTTTTTTGGGAAAATAAATAATGACAAAAAGCACAAGTTAGGGGTAAGCCCAACATGACGTATTCTTTTTATACGCATCCATGCCTATGCAACCTATCCCAGTCAGATTTTTCTACAAAATTTTAACAAAAAACACTTTTTACTTGTAATTTCAATTACAAATTACAAGTAATTGTAATTGAAATCCCTCAGGTCTGATCTCCAGATATTGTATATCTTTTTTTATTTAAAAATATAATTTTGTATATTGTTTGATATGGTCATATATATTATGGTAAAAATATAGGGTCAATATTTAGGTATAATTGTATCAAACTATGTCCACTTATATAACATTTTATATAATTTTATACAAAAAGATATAGTTTTATGTAATTGGATGAGGACAAAATTCGGATACAATTGTATCAAATTGCATAAAATTGTATCAAATTGTACCAAATTGTATACAATTGTATACAATTCGATACAATATGATGCATTAAGACGTTCTCATTTTTCGGATATAATTATATCTAATTACATAAAAGATTATATATAATTAAATATAACTTTATATGGCTCCATATCATTTTTTTTTTACTTGGGAATGGATAATTTTTAAAGACGTTATTGTATAAATCCGTTATTGTTGAATTCTTTAAAGATTAGCCCCCGTATACAAAATCAAAAAGCATATTCCCCCTATGGGAATTTGTGTGTAAAAAAAAGTTAGCAGGAAGTTAGTTAGCATACACTTTTTCATTTTGAATACGGGTGTAGATCATTTCTTCTCAAATATGGGAATTTTCTTTGTACTTAGAAATTTTTTTAAATATGTTAAGTTTTTTTTTATTTTAAATAAAATTTTAATGATTAGCCCGGCAATGCACTTCTTTTTGTTGGAGGCTCATAGTTCCCGATTTGAAAATGATCTATAAAAATATTGAATGGCTTATTTCTCCACTCAAAACTTATCGGACCAGAATAAAAATATATGTCGTTGGAAAGGTACTTGAAACACCATACCAATTGTATGCAACATGCCTTGACTTATTAACCCATTACGAGCCGAGTTATGCTTTTAAATGTTAATTTTTCTAAATTGGATTTTTTAAATTTAAAAAAAAAAACTTAAAAGTAAAAAAAATCTCAGAAAATATTAATTTAATGAAAAGCCCAAACCACATAGTGAAAGTGCCAGTGGACAGTGGTAGTGCTGTCAAACTTTGTTCTTGAACTTCGCGAAAACGATTTAATATTTTAAAAAAAATCTTATTGCGTTTTGTTTAAACACATCTTTTCTTTATTTATAAACTTTTCTAATTTCTCGGTAGCGACAAATAGAGAGGATACAAAAAACTGCTTTATCGATTAAACGTCGCACTGCGTTTATGAGGTTTAAACCCAAACCACATAGTGAAATTGCCAGTGAACAGTGGCAGTGCTGTCAAACTTTGTTCTTCAATTTCGCGAAAACGATTTAATATTTTTAAAAATTTCTTTTTGAGTTTTGTTTAAAAACAGCTCTTGTTTATATAGAAACTTTTCTAATTTCTTGGCAGTGACAAATAGAGAAGATACAGAAACTGCTTTATCGATAAAACGTCGACACTGATTTTATGTGGTTTAGGCTTTAGGCTAAAAAATTGAGTAAAACATATAAAAAATTGTTTTTGATTAAATGAGTTTCGAACTTGTGTCTGAGATTAACTAATATATTGTAATATATAAAATAAAATCAAAAATATTTTTCGTATCTCTTTATATATAAAATTTTGAACGGTTTTATCAATTATATATTGCTATATAAACAATTTGCAATAAAGCAAATACTGATATATGATTTAATATGATTATATATGAGAAAATTTCTAAAAATGTTTCTAATATATCATCATATAAAAACATATAAAGTCGCATACAATATTTGATATTATCATATATTTTAATATTAAAAAATATATGTTATATATACTCTTTTTTACTCGGGAAATCATAAATGATTGTATAAAAATCATATATGAATATATAAAAATCATTTTTACTAGGGTAGTTTTAGATGTCAATCCCCAAATATATTGCTGTTTCTAATTCGATCTACAATTTTAATACCGAAATAAATTGCTGAATCTAATTCGATCTACAATTTATGGGATAAATTAAGTTCTTACCAAATCCCCAAATATATCACTGGATTTAATTCGATCTGCAATTTATCGGAAAAGTTAAGATCTTACACAATCCCGAAATATATTAATGGATCTAATTTGCTGTCATTTTTTGGATAAATTTAGCTCTTACTAAATCCGCAAATATATTGCTGGATCTAATACGATCTGCCATTTTTCAGATCAAATCAGATCTAAGTTTATCCACAAATATATTGCTGGATCTAATTCAATCTGCCATTTTTCGGATCAATTTAGATCTAAGTTTTTCCCCAAATATATAGCTGGATCTAATTCGATCCGCCATTTTTCGGATCAAATTAGATCTAGGTTTATCCCCAAAGACATCATTGGCCTCCCAATTTTGAGATATAACTTGATCTTAGTTTATATCCAGATCCATACAGCAGATCTTAAACAATATCAAATTGGATATGATTAGATATTGCGCGAGATCATTTTTTTTTTACTCGGGTACAGAGAATAAAAATTAATAAAATTCGATAAGCCCAGCGGGATAGAATACGTATTTTCGGGTACCGCTACAGACCCATCTTCAGTATCCATGCCTTTGTGGGCTAATAATTGATTATGGTCTACTTATATTGAATGCGAAACAAAAAAGCAACCATAAAACAACTTAATTAGACTAACATCAGTAATAACAGAGGATAAAAATAGAATTGTTAAAATTTCGTTGATGTTAGTCTAATTGAGTTGTGTTTACGGTAGCTTATTTGTTATTAACCCACAAAGGCATGGATACTGAAGATGGGTCTGTAGCGGGACCCGAAAATACGTATTCTAGTTTCTCTGTAGTTTACTTGTATGATCTCAAATATAACGAAAAACCTTCATTTCATCTTTTTTAAATTTTTGTTCATCAGGTACTTTTTCTTATATTTTTTCGTTAGTCATAAACATAATGATGCGGCCAAATTAATAATGGCTATAACAAGATCTCCTAGAAAAGCAAGAATTTCGTCTTGTATGCAAAAATTTTAAAATGAAAACGATAGCGACGCTTATATATATAGCTCTTGTGTGCCGATTAAATTAATCACAAAATGCTAATGGAAAAATAAAAACAGTATGGCAAAATCCAACACCATCCTCAACTACACTCAAAAAAATAAGTTAGTAGAAAAATTAGTAAAACGTCTTGTATATCAAGTTTACTAGTTTTCAGCAATTTTTTTCCTGAAATTCCGTTTTCAGCAAAAGTTTTAGTTTTATTTTTTTTTAGCACTAAACAAATTTTGAACTAATGTTCTACTAATTTATTTTGCAACAAAAATTGTGCTGATAACCGCAATTATAGCGTGGACGACAACCAGATAGACAAATGTAGATGTCGCAGCTTGTCTGGATGTAGTACAGACAACGGAAATGATAAAAAAGAAAAACAACTCTAAACAATTTTTCAGTCTACTAAAATCTGCTGAAGTTAGCAAAAAACTGTACTAAAAAATAAACAAACTGTAAAATCTGAAAAAAAATTAAAATCAAATTTAATAAAAAAAAAAAAATTGTTTTCTTTCGATTGTCAAAAATGTATAATTACTTTAACATACTTGAAATTTGGAGAAAAAATTGCCAACGGCTCTCCACCTTTTTTATGCATTAGAGATACAATAAAATTTTCTGAGTTTTATTTCCAAACTAAGAATATATCAATAATAACAAATGTAAACTAAACAAGAATTCTGAAAAACCAACAAATTCTTGTAAATAAAATTTCATTGTAGATTTTTAGTTGATCTGAAGATTGTTACAATGAATGTTATTCTTGTTCGGTTTAAGATCAAATATTACAAATTCTAAATAGAATTTACAAATTTTATTTTACAACCAATAGAGAAAAAACGTATGAAAAAACTTTCCTAGACACCGCATCACTATCATCAGATTGTCTTTATGGGGTCCTCTATAGGCTATAATGCAGATTTTAGTTTTTTGTATATAAATATAGGTTAAATTTCAAAGAAATGCATTTTGAGAAGTAAATTCAAACATGTTTACTTATCCACATGTCTTTAACAAAGCTATTATTTTTCCCTATGTTGTAGTTGTGCTTATTTATTGAAGTTCCTTCAATATGTAAAGCAATGATTCGTGCTTTTTAACATTCAAGCTTTTAATTCTATTTACCCGGGTAAAAAATCTTAATACGGTGTCATATATAATTATATCTTATATGATAAGTCCCCATATACAACGACATACAACTTGATCCGAAAAATGGGTCATCTACTTGTGTCTAATTATATCAAATTAGATATTATTTGATATAGTTTGATCCGAGATTTGTCCATATCCAGGACATCAAATTACATCTAATTCGATATAAAAATATCTGATTTTATATAATTTTGTCTAATAGTAGGTACACTTTTTATGCATATCGGCTTTAAATTGATATTGAAATTTCTATAGCTTAAACAATTTCAAAGGCCCAAATTTTATAACATAAAATAAAAATCTAATCTAAATCGTTTGCATCATTTTTAATTTAATTTAATTTAATATGCAAAAAAATCACGTGAAAATTATTTGGCTGTGGATAAATTAACTCTTAATTTATATTAATTTGTACGAGATCATATAGAAAGTTATATAAAATTACAAGAAATATATTTTTAGTATGACGATACATACAGTGTTATATAACTTAGTATCGAACCATATAATCATATCGGTCACTACATATATTTTGATTAGTTTTATATGGCTTATATCGTTATATATGGAGTCAGATTTGGGGATATGTAATAACATCAATTACCGTACAACAAATTCATTGAAATAATAATATCAGATGTTTTTGTATATAATGATATGTGTCTTAATGTGAATCCATTCACCGTCAGATATAACCCAATCACATTATATATAACAATATATAACTATTTTTACCCGGGTATAGAAATTAGAACTAAAGCAAAGAAACTTTTACACGGTTGTTTGTTTTTGTGTATAACATCCTAACATAACACGCCGTATAAATTTCCTTAAGATATCCACTTGTTAAATTATTATATTTTTTTGCTAAGTTTAGCACTAGGTTTTGTAAAATTAGTAAAAAAATCCGTAATAAGAGAATAGCAAAATTTTTTACTAAAAAAGAAAATTGTACTAAAAATCAGTACAAAAATTGTAAACTGCGATTGAAAACTGTTTCCAAATTTTTTTACTAACTTTTTTATCTGAGATTTTAAACGAATTTCATAGTATTTTATCTAGTTTTTGTTTTTATAAGTTTTTATTGCAATTTTTAACTAAAGTTAAGAAAATTATGAAGTTCTGGGAAAAAATTAAGGCTAAATTCCATATTTAAAATGTAACCGGTTAATCGACCTATTTTAACCGATTATTCGGGTCAAATAATTGTTTGAGTTTTAAATTATTTGTTTCGACATTAACCGAAATAGAGGCGATTATTCGAGGAATCGGTTAATCGATTAACCGAATTGGAAACACTAGTATTTCCCTTCTTTTAATTACAAAATACTTGGCAACATTGAAAGTTTCTAACACAAATTATACCAGATATGAATCAGCTGATTTGGGCAATATGGCCGACCGAAAATGAGCAAAACAAAACGGAAAAATTTAAGAAAAACAAAAGATAAAGCACAATAATCTAAAAAGAGACAGATATATACAAAAAATGCGCAATACAAAATGCATGGAGATTTTATATTATCTCCCTCTTGACTTGACTTCCATATAAACAAAACCATACGGTTCGAGAATACTTTTTTGACACCTGTCATTGGTTTCACATCTGGTATTAATCTGTGGTTTCTAATATTAATCTGGCAACATTTACTAATGTCAAAAGAAAAAATTTAATAAACGCGCGCGTCTATACGTATTTTTCGAAACAAATTTTTACTTAAAAAAAAAAACACGAAAATGGAGCAAAAAAGATCTACTAATTTCTTAACAAAAGAAATTGAGTTTTTGTTAAAGCTTGTAGATGAAAAAAAATACAATTGAGTGTAAGAAAACAGATAGAACTACCTCTGAAGAAAAAGTGCGTTCCTGGATGGAAATCGAGGCTGAATTCAATTCCAACTTTGATAACTATCGTCCATATAACACTTTAAAAACAAAGTATGAAAATCTTAAAAAAGATGCAAAAAAGAATTATGCTATGGACCAGCAAGAATTGTATAAAACAGGTGGTGAACCAAAGCCACCATCAAATGTTACAACATTGGACGAGAACATTTTTAAAATTGTGCAAGAGGAACAAATTCTAGGGCATGATTCCATTTATGACGACGATAGTAAGTAATACTGTCGTTAACATAATTAACTTAATTTTAACATAATTTTGTTTCAGAGTTGGAAACAATTCAAATTTATGACATATTAGAAATATTAGCATTCCCCCAGTAGCATATAATATTAAGGTTATTAACAACATTTGCTCTTCTGATAAAGCATCATTCCTGGAAAAAGAAGAATTTAAATACATTTTATTAAACACACAAAAAATACTAACCAATTTGTCGGATGCTTTATGTGAGATCTAATTAGTTCCAGAACTACATATGCAGAATGTTTATATAACCGGAACCTCTGGTAGAATTCTACGTCTGTATATATACAGAAATGGTTTGGGCGTGTTCTTATTGTTTTTATTTTTCTAACAATAGTTTTTTTTTAGATTATGATAAGTTTCCGAATCACTGAAATCGTCATCACCACTAAAATAATCCATTTTTATTGTTTTTATCCAAATATATTTTTTTCTTTCCCGAAGCACATGTAATATTTATTTCTTTTTAACCTGTTTATGTTTTGACAGTTCTAACTTGAGTTTAACTGGCCAATGCATCTCGGTTAAACCTCAATTAAAAACCAATTAAACTGCATCTGAAAAACACCATATTGAGTTTAAACATTGTTTAACTAAGGAAACGAGTTGAACTACATCCAAAAAACTCGGCCTAAGTGTTAGCAAAACTTTTGCTGAAAATTACTATTTTTTGGTAAAAATCAGCTCGCTGATTTTCAGTAAACCTTTTGCTGAAATTACCAACTATTTTCCAAGCACGCTCCTGACTAAAAATTTGCTGACGCAGCAACATTTTTTGCTGACTTTACTGACTTTTTTTGATTGTAGTTGTGTAGACCAATCCGCATACCGCATTTTAGTTTTGGAGAAATCTTGGTTAGTTCCGGAGATACATGTCAAAGTTTGAACTTTGACAAATTGTACTGGGAGAGCACTGTTTTTTAAGAAATGCCGGTACTACTTAAAACGTGTTTTGCCAGTACTGTTTTCTGAAAATTAACGACCTTTTTTAATTTATTAAAAATTTTATGTACTTTTGCATCTATTACAAAATTATTTATATAAGAGAGAAATAGCCATTCTTTTCTTGTGAAGTTTCGAAAGAATACATTAAAAATCTGTGATGTACACTAAAAGGACAGTAAAGTACTAGCAAACTACTAAATTTGTTATTAAATGTACTGGGATAATACCAAAAAAAATAAAATCCGAAGCCTGCGCCAACGTTGGGAAATAACTACGGCCAAGCGTTTATTGGTGTTATCATTTCGACAACATGCCAGTACAGTGAAAGTTGAAAATCCGATGCATTGCCAGTACATGTACTACCGTCTGCAATACCGGGCCGACATTGTGCCGTTTGTATTTTACTACCTGGGTATACATACACGTGTAAATTATTTTTTCTCCAGTATCAAATACCCGAATCTCATTAAGATCGGAGTAGTTTTTTGGTTTTGCAAAAAAGTGGAATTTATAACCTAGGCCCAAGTTTGTTTTTATATGTTTTATGCGTTACAACCTGTTAGAAATTTTGGCCAGCTTATTCAATATCAATTTATAATATTTATATTATTTACATTTGACTTAGAAGCAAAGAGTTTAGGAATTTCGTTCCTTTTCTACTTAGATATATAAATATATTTTTTTACAATTGTTTCGTAGACATCACTCTACTCTTCAGTTGTCCGCAATAAGAAAATGATAACTTTCTTACTCAAACCGAGACATTACATAAGGTAAAAAAAAAAAATCAACGGGACGAGAATTTTTGAAACAACAAATAAAAATCTAATATGACAATATCATATTAGAATTTGGACTTGAGGTAGAAGAATATTCTAACTAAATATATGAAAATATAGAAAGTTCGAAAAAACAATTTTTGTATTTTTTAATGCAAAAATTAAGATAATTGTTGAAATTAAGCACACCACGGCTAAAATCTCATTCAAATATTTATTTTGTTTTGAGTTTAAAATTAGTTGTTTTTACAAAATGTATTGACAACAGACATACATATAAATAGTACCCAAAGGGTACTTTTATGTAATTGTTGCTTTCAAAAAGGAGTTGATTTATAGCTGGTTTTACCAAATCAGACAGTTCATATACGAAAGTACAAAATTCTCGTCCCGTTGATTTTTTTTACCTTATGTAATGTCTCGGTTTGAGTAAGAAAGTTATCATTTTCTTATTGCGGACAACTGAAGAGTAGAGTGATGTCTACGAAACAATTGTATTGTCTATCATGAAAATGATCAACCCCTTTTTGAAACAACAAATAAAAATCTAATATGACAATATCATATTAGAATTTGGACTTGAGGTAGAAGAATATTCTAACTAAATATATGAAAATATAGAAAGTTCGAAAAAACAATTTTTGTATTTTTTAATGCAAAAATTAAGATAATTGTTGAAATTAAGCACACCACGGCTAAAATCTCATTCAAATATTTATTTTGTTTTGAGTTTAAAATTAGTTGTTTTTACAAAATGTATTGACAACAGACATACATATAAATAGTACCCAAAGGGTACTTTTATGTAATTGTTGCTTTCAAAAAGGAGTTGATTTATAGCTGGTTTTACCAAATCAGACAGTTCATATACGAAAGTACAAAATTCTCGTCCCGTTGATTTTTTTACCTTATGTAATGTCTCGGTTTGAGTAAGAAAGTTATCATTTTCTTATTGCGGACAACTGAAGAGTAGAGTGATGTCTACGAAACAATTGTATTGTCTATCATGAAAATGATCAACCCCTTTTTGAAACAACAAATAAAAATCTAATATGACAATATCATATTAGAATTTGGACTTGAGGTAGAAGAATATTCTAACTAAATATATGAAAATATAGAAAGTTCGAAAAAACAATTTTTGTATTTTTTAATGCAAAAATTAAGATAATTGTTGAAATTAAGCACACCACGGCTAAAATCTCATTCAAATATTTATTTTGTTTTGAGTTTAAAATTAGTTGTTTTTACAAAATGTATTGACAACAGACATACATAGAAATAGTACCCAAAGGGTACTTTTATGTAATTGTTGCTTTCAAAAAGGAGTTGATTTATAGCTGGTTTTACCAAATCAGACAGTTCATATACGAAAGTACAAAATTCTCGTCCCGTTGATTTTTTTTACCTTATGTAATGTCTCGGTTTGAGTAAGAAAGTTATCATTTTCTTATTGCGGACAACTGAAGAGTAGAGTGATGTCTACGAAACAATTGTATTGTCTATCATGAAAATGATCAACCCCTTTTTGAAACAACAAATATATTTTTTTAATTTATGAAATTTATGTACATTATTATTAAACGGAAGGAAAAAAATTTACAAAAACCTTTATGAAGCAGAGGTATAAGATAAAAATGAGAAAAAAATAAAGTAGATAAAATTATGATGAGATGAGTTCATTGATATGTACATGTTGTGAGAGTTGGCATCTTCCATTAAAATTTAGAGTCAATCTTTCGATTTTATCCAGAACGAGTTCGAAGCCAGCGAGACTATGTAGGCGTCGGGTGGAATAGTGCCATGGTAGTTTAAATATCATTTTAAGTAGCTTATTTTGTGCTACTTGGAGTTTTTTTATATGACATTTTGCAGACGTGTACCAAACTGGAGCACAGTAAAACATTATGGGGTGGAATGTAGATTTGATGATGAGTTTTTTATTGTCTATGTTCATTTTCGACTTTCTGTTTATAATTGGGTACATTATTCTAATAATTTTGTCCACTACATAGGGAATATGATTATTAAAATTAAGCTTTGTATCAAGCATAACGCCCAAGTATTTGACGTTGTTTTCCCATGGAATATCATGGTTCATGAAACGAGGTAAACTCTGGGGTATAAAACAAGACTTACGTTTTCTTGTAAAATAAATAGCCTGCGTTTTTTCAGGGTTAACCAAAATCTTCCATTTATCAAAATAATTACTCAACCCAGTAAGAGCAGACTGCAAGTTTGTAATAATATCAGCTGAATAAACATCAGAATTAAGAATTGATGTATCATCTGCAAATATAGACGTAATGCAATTGAAAAATGTTGGAATGTCAGCAGTAAAGATGTTGTAAGGAACTGGCGACAGGCAAGAACCTTGTGGACATCCTGCAATGATATTAACATGTTGTGAACAGGTTTTACCCAAGTAAACGCTGAACGATCTATTTTGAAGAAAGTTTTGAATAATTTTTATGAGTTCAATTGGAAAGTTGAATTTTTTCAATTTAAAAATAAGTCCATTATGCCAAACGGAGTCAAACGCAGCTTTTATGTCTAGCAATATCATTCCAGTTGATTTGCCGTTTTGAAAATTATTTCCTTCCGTTTAATAATAATGTACATAAATTTCATAAATTAAAATAAATTTATTTATATATCTAAGTAGAAAAGGAACGAAGTTCCTAAACTCTTTGCTTCTAAGTCAAATGTAAATAATATAAATATTATAAGAAATAAATTGAATTGAATTGAAAATTATTTTTAACTAATTTTCTGATTTTTAGTAGCGGTTGAGATGTATTATGTTCACTTCTGAACCCGAATTGTTGCGATGGAAGTATATTGTTTGCATCGATAAAATTAAAAAGCTTTTCCTTAATAATTTTTTTTTACTTATAGAAGAGAACAGACTTATTGGTCTATAAGAAAGTGGAGAATCAGGAGGTTTATTTGGCTTGAGTATTGGTATGTTTTTTGAGATTTTCCAATCACTGGGAAAGTAGCATAATTTAAGACGAGCATTAAAGATGTTCGGTAGATAGTTGATACCTTTATTAGGTAAATTTTTTAGACATTTATTATTAATACCGTCTAAACCTGGAGTTTTTTTGTTTTTCAATTTTTATATAATTACACCAACTTTTTCAGTAGTAGTGAAGTAACAGTTTTGTGGGATTGGGTTAATATTACGAATAAGGTTTGCAACACCATTAACCTCAGTAATCGTAGTAGTATCACTTAAATTTGATGAAATACAGTGGTTCAAATTAAAGTTGTGAGTCAAAATTTCAGCCTTTTCTTGCCGGGTGAAACATACTACATTGTTGTGTTTTAAAATTGGAATATTGCTAGATTTCTTCTTTAACATTTTTGAAACTTTCCAAAAAGGGGAAGATGCTTTGTCCAAATTGGACAACATGTTATTCCAAGTTTGGTTTCTGAAGTGGTTTATTTCATTCGTAATATTTTTATTTAAACGTGTCATAGCTCGACGATCATTAACATCTCTGTAACGCTTCCAGTTCCTTTTAAATGGCCAGCTTATTCAAAGTTAAAATTTTTTACGAATACCATTTTTTCAAGGGTTGCATGAAAAACTTGTATTTTTTTTATCACGTCAGATTTTTGTTTCACAGTTTTATCAGAGACTATTAATTATAGAGATAGGAAATCAAAACTTACACTACTCACCGATAGAGGGCGCTGTAATTTAGTATTACCTTAGCAACTATTTAGTATCAGCTGAGCCTATATTTAAAAGCTCAAAAACTGCTGATAACTGCTCAAAACAAGGAAAAAACAAGCGCGGAATATATTCAAATAACAAAATTTGAAATATCCGTTTGTTTTTGTTTGTTATTATTTAAATTTAAATAAAAAAATAAAATTGGTGATGCCATGAGTTTTATTACCAAATTATCAAAGTTCATACGATCAGCTTTGCTTTCGATATTAAACTGTATTAAAAATTATTTTCCTAAAGCACGAGAAATATTTAAAAGAAACGGGTATAAAAAATTGCGTTTTTAATATCATTTTTCACACTCATTCAAAAAACTTTAACTATCATCTGTTATATTATAACGGCAAATCAGTACTTTGAAAAACAAAATGCATTTTCTGTTATTTTAAAGTGTTCACTATTAGAATTCAAAATTAAAAAATCGAAAAGAGAATATAACTAATATTAAATTTTTAACACGTAATCTGCGTTGGCAGCTCTTATCACAATACTGTAAAAATTATTAATCCCACGTTCTGGCAACGCATAAGGGACCGTCGCCAACGGTTTGTCAAATTGTGTCGATCGAATTTTACTGCCTGAATATATTTCAAAAATCCTCAATTTTTAATATCAGTTTAATAATATTAATGCACTATTTTGAAAAATCTACTAAAATTTTTTCAAAAAATGTTCCTTTGGTGTTTTATGGTAAAAAAAATGTATTTGTAAAAACGTTGAGAGTTCCTCTTTTTCATGACATGCTCCAGTTGTTTTCTTGCAAAAGATAAAACAAGATCCTTAACATATAATTTATTTAAATATTTGTATTTATTGTAAATAATGATGAATAGAATGTGTTTTACAAATACATAAACGACGAATGAAGATTACATTTATTAATTAGATGAATTGTTGTATAAAAACAATTTTCAAAACAATAAGTTCTGAAATATTTCTTTTAATACAGATACTATGAATGCTCATTAACAAACAAATAAACGAATGATGAATTAAATCGATAAACTCAAAAAATAAAAACAAAAATAATTCCAAAACGATTACAAATACTTAAATGTACGAATGTTGAGCTTAATTTTCAACTTTTTTCTCAAACGGCAATTAATATTTAGGCAATTCCGAATAACGTGGTGGTGTCGACCACAAAACACTGGAATTACGTTTCAAGTGGCGAGCATCGATATTGGGGAATATAACTTTCAAATCTGGTGTCATTGGTTGTACTGAGAAGAAACTATCAATGTAAGCAGCTGGCGTATATTCTTGTTTTAACACGTTGGGACCACGCACATGACCTGTTAAAAGATGATAAAGTTAGATATTACACAGACGCCTTCAGATGTTTCAAAATATTTTAGAAACTTACTTCGACTCCATGATGGTGGTGGTGGTCTTTTGTATGACACTTTATCCTCATCATCGGTTGAATCATCTTCGTGTAACATTTCAAATGTATATTTGAGTGTTGTTTTTGGAGGTGGTGGCATCATACGTTGTTTGGCTAATTGTTGTTGCTTCAATTGCATTAACAGTTCACGTTCTTTGGCAGCTTTCGATTTGGCTGCATCCTCTTCCTGTTGTTGTCGTAACTTACGCTGGATTTCTTCCAATTCACGTTTCTTTTGCTCCTGTTCCTGTTGCTTTTTCAAGAGACGTTTTTCCTCACGTTCCTTGGCTACTTTAGCCATGCGTTCAGCGCGTTCACGTTCTTTTGCTTCACGTTGTTGGGCAGCCAATAAGTGTTTTTGTTCTCGCTGTTTCTTACGTTCCTCTGCGAGTTTACGGAAATCATCGGCACTATTTTCACGTTGTAAGGCTTTTGCTGATACTGTCGAATTACTACGATGTAAACTTGAGGCACTTGCCGATTTGGGCATTGGTAATGCTTTAGAAGCACTTGTTGATCCTTTTTTAGCAAAGGCACTAGCTGAAGTAGCAATGTTAGAACCTTGTGTTGGTGTAAGAAAACGACCAAGAGCTGGTTGTGCCAATTTTCCTATAACTGGTGTTGTATTGGACTTGAAGTAAAAATTTTAAGAAAGATTTTACTATTATTTTTTTCTGTAGCTAAATTTTTAAATTTTCTATAGAAAAGTTTGTTATTGACGTAAACTTTTCTATAGAAGTTTGTTATATATATTTGTTCCTTTTACTCCTGCAAGGAGCATAGGGCCGCATGTCATGTTACCGATGACAAAATTTCTTATTTTGGAAAAATTTTCTTTAGAAAACTTTGTTTTCGATGACAAATTTTCTCTACAAAAGTTTGTTATCGATGATGTAAAATTTGCTATAGAAATTTCTTATCGATAATGACAAATTTTCTTTAGAAAAGTTTGCTATCGATGATAAAAAATATTCTATAGAAAAGTTTGTTATCGGTAAAAATTTCCTTAAAAAAATTTATCTGTCATCGACAATAAATTTATGTAAATTTTTTGTTTGTATCTTTATTATAGAAAAGTTTGTTAACGACAAGTTTCCGATAAAAAAAATGTTTTTATCGATATAATTTTTGATAGAAGTAATTTATCGACATAAAAGTATTTATAAAGTTATATTATACGAAGGTCGTCCCGAAAATTATTGCAAACATTAGAAATAAAACTATTTTTTAACTTATATTTTTTTAAAATATTTGCAAACATTTGCCATTTTGATCTATACATTTTTTCAGTCTTTGATAATGCATATTTTTACATACTTTGCTATAAATGCTTATTTTAACGCATAATGCGGTATATTTTGTTGAATATTTTACTATAAATACGTATTTTTTTTTATATTTTGCTAAAAATGCATGTAAAGAAGGAAAAAATTGAATATAGTATATAGATTTAGATATTATATAAAATAATTCAATGTATACATTAGGGCGAACCTTATTTTTCAACTTACAATTTATTTATTTTAACCATCGCACGCACAGAGGAGTATTTGACCCGAAAAGCTGGCCAAAAAGGCAAAAATTGATTTAAAGAAATCTAAAAAACAAAGTACTCAGCTGAATAGGCAACTAAATTCTGCATTATATTGCAAATTTTCAAGATATTCGGCCTGATTACGAGTGTCGAATTTGTAGTCGAAATTTTCGACTCCATATAAAATGATTTTTTATATAGGGTCCGCCATCTAACGTTTTTTTTTTTTTCAAACAGTGCTTATTTCGTGAATGGTAACACTTAGCTCATGTCTGATTTGACAGATAATTAGTTTTATCCTTCCGCTGAACGAATATGGCTGTGTATACGCTTGAACAACGCTGGGAAATATTGCGACATTACTTTGAAAATCATGGTAATGTTGCAGAATGTGTGCGAAGTCAATGGCGATCGTTATCGGACCATGTTGGACGAATTTATGTTCACAAAAATTGAAGAGGAGGATATTGGCAACATTTGGTTTCAACAGGACGGCGCTACGTGCCACACAGCCGAAGCTACACTCGATGTTTTGCGCCCTGTTTTTGAAGATCGCATTATCAGCCGCAGAGCTGATGTCGTTTGGCCACCTCGGAGCTGCGGCCAATTGACACCGTTGGACTATTATTTGTGGGGTGCCGTCAAAGATAAGTGTTACGCCGACAAGCCAGAGACAATTGACGCTTTAAAGGACAATATTCGTGAAGCCATTGCTGAAATACAGCTGCAAACAATCGATAATGTGCTTAAAAATTGGGCCGATGGTGTAGGCTACTGCATGGCCAGCCGAGGCAGCCATATGAATGAAATTATTTTCCATTATTAACCGGAAGGATTGTACTTTCAAATAAAAAAAGAAATTTGAGAAAATATTCAGTCGTTTTTTTTTATAGCATTTTCAAAAAAAAAAAAAGTTATTTGGCGGACCCTGTATAATGGAAATTATAAGGAAATGAAACTCTGATGCTGGATTTTTTTAAATCTGTGTGCTACATATGAAAAATTGTTCAAAATTTGCATTTTTAGCGAATTTTCAGCAAATTCGACTTAGTCTCGACTACGACACTCGATTAAGGCCGATTAAGTTGAGATTTGTTGTTCCGGGGCAATGTTAAAGTCAGGAAAGTTAAAAAAAGTTCATCCGTTTTTATTGATTTTTTCGGCTTTAAGATATTTTTTTATGGCTGAACGAATGGAAATTTTAAATTGATTTTTCTTTTTTCAATGAAAGACTTGATTAATGCTATTTTCTGCATTTTTAAAAAATTTTATCTTAAATATTTATGTTGAAACACTTCGTTCAAAAATAAAAAAAAAACATTTTTTTACACACTTTTTTAGCAAGAAAAAAAAGAAGATTTTGAAAAGCCAAGGTAGTGAGTGTAGTAAAAACGTTATATACCAAAATAAAATTGGAAACATCTTATTTTAAACAAAAGAAAAAAAGTTTGCGCAGGTTTTCGCCATGATTTTTGGTGATTTTTTGAAAATTTCACCTTTTTTTCAATTGTCGCTCATCAGGCACTTTTTCTCATAATTTTTTGTGATGCGGCCAAATTAATCTCTATATATCAGAGTACGTATTTGGTGAATTTTGTTTTTTCATTTTCATGAACAAGATTATTTGTGTTTGGCTTTCTTGTATCAACGTTCATGAAAGAACAAATGTGGTATGTTTCTTTTTATTTTCATATTTCATTTCTTTTACAACACACATCTCATTTTCATGATAGTGTTAGTGAGTAACTGATGCCTTCACTTCTCGTTCATGATATGAAATAAGAAACTTAAACAACTTGAAAAGAAAGAAAAAAAAATGAAAATAAAATGAATGAAGGTTGATATAATACTACTTATGAAAAGAAAAAACTGTGAATGAAGAAAAGTCAAAGAATGTTTAAATGAGACTCTCATGAGACTTTCTCACGAGACTTTTCATGATACAGTTTATGATAAATATATTTTTTCACAATTCTTTCAAGAAATCTTCGTGAAGGAAATATTTGATATTTTTGTTATAATAGGAATTCTAACTTAATAAAAATTGTAAAGTGATAACAAAAATGTATAGAATTATAATTTTTTGTAAAGAAATAATTAATACAAGTTAAAGAAAGCCTTTATGGATGACAGTATTTTTTTCAGGGCTGGCAGGCAGTACCGCTAAAATACCGTTATCGATTCAAAACCCTTTCAAGTGACTACCGTTAAACCCTACAATACCGTTACCGAAATACCCGGAATACCGTTATCCTTCAAATACCATTACCGAAATAACAGAAATACCGTTATCCTTAAAATACCGATACCGAAATAAATGAAATATCAATACCATTAAAATACCGTTACCGAAACAAATGAAATACCGTTATCCCTAAAATACCATTATTTTAAATTTTCTGCTTTTGGTACTTTCACGTGGTTATTGAGTATTTTTTGTAGATTAAGTTGATAAATTGGTTTTGTTTTTAATCTCGTTTGTTTTTTGTAAAAAAAAGTACGGGAGGCATCGAAATGACTGACTACCGTTACCCTTAAAAACCGTTACCGATATAACTGAAATACCGTTAACCTTAAAATACCGTTACCGAAATAACCCAAATATCATTATCTTTAAAATACCGTTAACTCAAATACCGTTATCATTAAAATACCGATACCGAAATAAACGAAATAGCGTTACCCTTAAAATACCGTTACCGAAATAACCTAAAATATCGTTACCCTAACGATAACCGCATTCGTTTCGATTACAATCCATGGTTTTTTAAATTTATTTTTTAGGCTTTTATTTACGGTGGGTCTCATACTTCAGGTTTAAACTTTAGTTAATAGTTAACCCAAAAATTTTTTGTTGTTTTGTGTACATTTTTTGACCTTTTCTTTTGTTTATAGTTAAGTGTAAAGTTAAACCTGCAGTATGAGACCGCCGTTAGTGTTTTGCAATAATAAAAAAACTACAGGGTAAACATACATATCGTCACCTTAAATGCAAACGGACGTAACTACACTTTTTTTATTTTTTTTTACAGGAGAAGCAAAAAACGTTATAAAATCAATAATAATAAAGTATTCTTTGCAGTTTTTTCAAATTTTACTTATGGTATAGAGATTTATTTATTTTTTAACAACTTTTGTTTTATTTTCATATATTTAAGTTTTTAAGTTAGTTACGTGCTTTTGACTCGCTTTTTTCTGAAACAAGAAGACTTACACAATTAAAAAAGAATTCAATGCATGAATTGGATAAATGATATTTTCAGATTTTTTAGGTAGTTGAATAAAGTAAAACTAACTCCGACAGTTCCAATTCAAATGAAGTGAATTTGATTTTTCAGCTAATTCCCCTACGGGAAATTTTAACGAACTGTCACCGAACTGGCCCCTTTACATGAAATAGACTGGTCACTTTTACATGGCGTTGTCATAGGAGGGGGAAATTGACCCCTTATGACATGTCACAAGACAAATCCTAGGACAGGTTACTGAACTCTCATAAAAAACAAAGTTCAGGGACCTGTCCTGGGATTTGTCTTGTGACATGTCACAAGGGGTCAATTTTCCCCTCCTATGACAACGCCATGTAAAAGTGACCAGTCTATTTCATGTAAAGGGGCCAGTTCGGTGACAGTTTGTTAAAATTTCCCGTAGGGTCATTAAAAAAAATTAGAAGTTCTGCTGTAATTTATTATACACAGAGAAAACCAATTCATTGTGACAACCGAATTTCTTGCCAACTGAATGGTTTGGTGGCAGTCGCCGAATTATTGGCTGTTGCAATCAAATGTATTCCTGACATAATTTAAATATATTGTTTCAACCGAAATTCTATTGTATTCACCGAATTTTTGTTGCCACAAACAAATATGTCGGTAGATCCATCTCCTTTCTCTGTGTAGTCCTTTAATATTTTCTTAAATTTGTGAAAACGTCTACCAATCTCCAATAAAAATTATAGATTTTCAAATGTGCTATTTTGTAGGAAATAAAAAGAATTTTATTGAAAAATTTAACAGACTCGGGGGAAATAACGGAATTTTTTGGATATAGTGAACAAGATAATAGGCTTTAATCAGTAAAATATTTCTAAGCGCGCATAAATTATGATATTATAATTTTTATATCCTTCATATTTTGAAATCATAATTTATTCTTATTAGAGAACTTTTTAAGTTCCAAAAGGACTATTCTCTTTCAAAATATATATCTTTAACGCCTCTAATTTAGCAGAAAATAACGACTCTAAAAATGGGAGAGTTGTAATAACCAAAAAAGTTCTCTTCAATAAGTTTTTGTATGATGTGGCTCTTGGCCTTCAAAGAGAAATCATTATATGTATAAGCAGTTCAACATAGCGATATAGTCGTGGTATTTGTTAATGAAGTCTAATTTTTTTAATACATCATAATCTCCCTGAAAAGGGGGTTTTGGTTTTTCTCATAAACTAATGAAGATAGACAATTGAAATTTGCTTCGTTTTATGACGAAAAGAAAATCAACCAAAGGATTTTTGGCTATTCGAATGTTTAAGGGGCAAAACGGGGATGAGAAGTTCCAAAAAATCGATTTTCGAACGTCATTTTTGGTGGATAGGAGGGGGAGGGGGCAAACATGTTACATATTTTTTTTAATTTGAGGACCCTTAACAAGAATCTGAAGTCAAAATAACGGTAATATCCGCAAACAAAAAGTCGGTAGTGAAAACGTTAAAATTTAAAAAAATATAAGAAAAACTCTATAAAAGAGGCCCTGCAGAAGAAACTGCCAAAACTAGCAGAATTGGTTTGCTAAATATTAGTAAGATAAAAACAGGAAGAACAAAATTCTGGCTATGTTTTAGTTAACTGAAAATAACAATTCACCCTGCTAAAATCAGCAACAACTTTTGCTTAGTTTTAATCGAGTGAAAACATCATAAATTTTTTAGTTTTCATAGCATATGTAGATTTTTTTAATATGTATAACGATTTAACTCACTGAAATTAGGACTCTACTATTGTTAAGCAATTATTTTTATTTTTTTTGTTATTTTAACTGGAAAATTGTTACTTTCATTCAACTAAATTTAACTTAAATATAACTAAAATTTAGAGATATAACAGCATTTTGTTGCTGTTTTTTGTCTACTAATATTCACAGAAGGTTTTTCTGAATTAAGCAGGGAAACTTGTCATTTGTATTGTACTAAAATATAACCAAAATTTTGTAGATTTTGAATTCCCATTGTGGCAACGCTGACACAAGCTTACACACTACATGTGTTTGTATGTTTTTCATTCAAGAGTGTAGTTACGTCTTTTTGCATTAAGAAATACATACACTTGTAGTTACGTCCGTTTGAATTTCTTTAATAAAGTCGCCATTTTTGATCGTAGAAGCCTAAAATTTTGTGTAAACATGTAGTTTGATAAAACGAATAATCAATAAAAAACTCGATTTCGAATTTTTGTGTAGTTACGTCCGTTTGCATTTAAGGTGACGATATGCAAATATGCGGTCATTTGTTGCGTTACAAACAATCGCTTTAGAACTAAAGGCTTTCTTTTCTTAACCCTTTCACATTCCATACCATTCATAACAACCCCAAATGCAACAAAATTCGCGGAAAATAATTGCATTTTTTGGTTTTTCCAATCATTATGCATTTATTGCTATTGTTGTAATGTGTGTATCTATTTGAAAACTGTTTGCGTCTTCTAAACGTAAACAAGTAGAGTAACGGAATGTGTGCAAAAAAACAAATATGTGAAGAATTTTTTCTTGGAATACTTAAATGAAGATAACAAAAATGCTTGAATTTTTATGATATTAAAAATTTTAGTGCAAAATTTTCAATTTTTGAAACATTTATTTGGGTTTACAGACACATGTAATTTTTACATTCGATTTAAAATCATATTTTTTGTAAAATTTTAATGAACATATTTTAGAAATTCGGAAAACATTAAAATTTAAAGGCCACTTTTATGAAAGTCGTGTTAAAACTCTTTATTATCACTGATTTATTTTAAAATTATTAGGTTTTAGCATTATTTTCCAATTTTAGCCATTTCTATCCATTTTTTCTCCGTAATCTAGCCACTTCTTCAGTTCAAGCGTTGGAAACCTTGAGTGATACTAACATTAATAAAATTTGTTGCTAGTTTTAGCAAATAAATTTTACATTAGAATTTACATCAATTGTAGCAAAATTTTTGTAATAATTTCATTGTACTACAAAACAGTACATACATATGCGTTGGTAAAATTAACAAAAAAAAATACCGCAAGGCTCAAAGTAATTAAATTTGCCATAATAACACCAACGTTTTCAGTACCCATTACTGACGTTTTTATTGAGTGTAGTATCTTCAAATGCTATAAAATTTTGCAAATTATACACAAAGCAGCAATAAAATCATTATTTTAAAATTTCATTTTTACACACTAACCTAGTGTTATAAAAATATCAAATATTTTCTTCGCGAAGGTTTCTTCAAAGAATTGTGAAAATAAAAAATATAATAAAAGTATCACCATAAGTCTCATGAGAAGTATCTTTTGAATGTTTAATTTTTTTCTCATTCACATTTCTTTCATGAGACTATTAAAGAAGATTATCGTTTGAACCTTCATTATCATTTTTAATTCTTATTTCTTTCTTTTCATGAAAAGAAAAGAAAAAAACTTCTTCGCTTCATATTCAAAACGAGAGCAAATATTTTACATTTCGTTTTTCAAATCATGAAAATAAACAAAGCCACCACACACTCACTAAACTAACACCATTATGAAAATGAGATAGGTAATGTAAAAGAAATGAACATAAATAAGAAAGAAACAAATTCTTAGTTTTTCTTTCGTGTACGTTGATACAAGAAAGAATAAAAATGAATACTTCATGGTGTGCAAATACGAACTCTGCTATATATAAAAGAATAACGTGACTGACTGACTCATCATCGCCCAGCCCAAACCGCTGAAGCTAGGAAGTTGAAATTTGGTAGGTAGGTTCCTCTTTCGGCGTAGACGTCCGCTAGGACGGGATTTTCCCGATCCTACCGGAACGGGCAAAAAAGGGAAAAGTCTCCCCCTTGGCGGCCTGCCAAAAACCCCTTTGGCTAGAAAGCTGAAATTTAAGATATGTGTTCCTTGGAGTAGGGTCTAACTTTTCTGGAAAGTACTTTCTGGAATTTTGGACAGGGACGTTGTAAAAATGGGGGTTAAAAAGGGGAAAAAGGCCCCCCTTGACGGCCTGCCCAAACCGCTGGAGGTAGGAAGTTGAAATTTGGTATAAAGGTTCCTCCACTATCGTAGACAGCCACCAAGACGGGAGTTTTGGAAATGTTTACAGGGACGGGCAAAAAGGGGAAAAAGTCTCCCCCTTGACGGCCTGCTAAAACTGCTGGAGCTATGAAGTTGAAATTTGGTATGTAGGTTCCTCGACCGGTGTAGACGTCCGCTGAGACGGCATTTTTGGAAATTCTTATCGGGAGGGGCAAAAAGGGGACAAAAAAAGTACCTTTTTCCAAAAAAGTACCTTTTTCCGAAAAAGTACCTTTTTCCAAAAAAAGTACCTTTTTCTAAAAAAATGTTCCTTTTCCAAAAGAAGTACCTTTTCCAAAAAAAGTACCTTTTTCCAAAAAACATACATTTTTCCAAAAAAAAATACCTTTTTAAAAAAAATACCTTTTTAAAAAAAATACCTTTTTAAAAAAAATACCTTTTCTAAAAAAAGTACAAATAAAGTACTTTGTAAAAACAAAGTATCTTTTTCCAAAAAATTTCGTTTTTCCAAAAAGTACCATTTAAAATAATATATGTAAAATTTCAAAAAAAACTATTTTTTTCCTCCCCCACGGATATCTCCACTAAAACAAGGTTTCTTGATATTCGGCATAGACGTGCGCTAAGACGTGATTTTTGGAAATTCCTACCGGAACGGGCAAAAAGGGGAAGTCTCATAAACAGTCTCACAAATTGGAAAAGTGCCTGCCCAAACCCCTGGAGGTAAGAAGTTGAAATTTGGTATAAAGGTTTCTCCACTGTAGTAGACATCGACTAATTCCCTATAGGATATCCCAAAAGCAAATTCGGAATGTGAGTTCTTCCTTCTGTGTAGGCGTCCGCTTAGACGGAATTTTTGAAATTCCTATCGGGAGGGGAAATAAGGGGAAAAGTCTCCTCCTTGACGGCTTGCCCAATCCCTTTTGGCCAACCTAAAATTTTAAATATGTATTCCTTGGAGTAGGACTAACTCCCCGGTAACGTAATTTTTCTATTTTGGAACAGGAACATAGTGAAAATGGTGGTTGAAAGGGAAAAATGTCCCCACTAACGGCCTGCCCAAACCGCTTAGACAATGCAGTTGAAATTTGGTATGAATGTTCCTCATCCATCGCAGATAGCCGTGAAGATGGAATTTTTGTAAATTCCTAAAGGGAGGGGCAAAAAGAAGAAAAGCCTCACCTTTGGGGCTGTAAAAACCCCTTCGGCTAGAAACCTGAAACTTAAAATGTGGGTCCCTGGAGTAAGGGCTAACTTATTAGAAAGATACTTTTTTGAATTTTGGACAGGGTCGTTATAAAATGGGGGCTCAAAAAGGGAAAGTGGCCCCTTAACGACCTGTCCAAACTGCTGGAACTAGGAAGCTGAAATTCGGTACTTAGGTTCCTCTTCCAGCCTAATTCCAACCGCGAGGGACAAAAAAAAGAAAAAGTGTCCCCCTTGACAGCCTGCTCAAACTGCTGGAACTAGGAAGCTGAAATTCCCTGTCGATGGATTTTCGGAAATTCCTACCCAGAGGGGCACAAATAGTAAAAGTTGGCTAGAAACCTGAAATGTAAAACATATGTTACTTGGAGTATGGACTCACCGGGAAGGTGCTTTTTGGACAGGGACATTGCAAAAATGGGGATTAATGAAGCGAAAAGTGCCGCTTAAAGGCCTGCCCAAACCGCTGGAGGTAGGAAGTTGAAATTTGGTATTAAAGTTCCTCCTCTATTGTAGACATCCGCTAAGATGAGATTTTTGGAAATTTCCACAGGTAGGGTCAAAAACAGGAAAAGTCTCCCCCTTAACGGCCTGGCCAAACTGCTGGAACAAGGGATCTTAAATTCGGTATTTGGGTTCCTTCTCCAACGTAGACGTCCCCTAAGACGGTATTTTTGGAAATTCATACCGGGAGGGGTAAAAAGGGAAAAAACTTCCCCCTTGGTAGCCTGGCCAAACTGCTGGATATAGAGACCTAAAATTATGTATGTAGTAGGTTCTCCTCCAACGCAGACGTCCTCTAAGACGGAATTTTTGGAAATTCCTACCGGGAGGGGTAAAAACGGAATAATTCTCCCCCTTGATGGCCTAACCGAACCCTTCGGCTAGAAACCTGTAATATATATGTTTTCCTTGGAGTATGAGCTAACTTATCGACAAGGCATTTCTAGGACTTTGGACAGGAACGTGGTAAAAATGGTGGTTCAAAAGGGGAAAATTGCCCCCCCCCCCTTAACTTCTGCGTCTTTAGCTAGAAACCTAAAACTTAAAGAACAAGTGTATATGGAACACTAAAATTAAGAAACTAAATAGGAAACGAGTGGAATTGAAACACTACACAAGTGGAACGAAATGGATATAAACGTTGAACGAGTGGAATTGAAATTATAGACAATGCAAATAGATTGGAAGAGGGAATTACCTGTTCAAACACTATCCACGGAATATGACACTTATGTAGCATTGAAACATACTCTCGAAAAAGTTAAACAAATTTTCTAAAAGAGAAAAAACCTTAGAAAAGGAATGGAACTTATATATTCCGATATTTAAACTTCATGTAACGAAGCACCGGTGGAAGAAACCGACGCAGTAAATTTTCCAACTGAATTTGTGAATTTACTTGAATTGCCAGGTCTACCTTTACATAAACTGGAATTAAAAACAAAAAACTTTAAGGCACGCTAACAACCCTGCTTTACGTTATTTATTTTCATTCAAAACACAAATGAACAAAACTACTTACGGGTCTATCTACCTAAGTTCGCACTTTACCAAATTATCTTAACATACACACGTATATTGCAATTTATTATGGATTCATTACTAACAATCCACTTTCATGAGAAAAAGTGATCAAATATTTATTTATTTATTTTAAACCCATTGTTGTGCAGAATTATTTATTTGTGGTGACTGGGTGAAGGCTTTTACTATATAAAAACTGTACTTTAAATAAAAAGTACAGTACAAAGTACGCCCCCCCCCCCTAAACTTTAAGGCACGCTAACAAGGTAGCGGGCTGCGCCCGCTAGTAATGAATATAACGAGATCTCCCAGAAAATCAAGAATTTGCAAGCAATCTTTAACAACTTCTTAGGTCAATCCGGTACGAAAAACCAATATGAAATTATATTGCTAAAAAAATGCAAAAAAAAAATTGTTATCCTACTGAAGATGCCATAACCGTAACTGAAACCTTATCGGAAGTAAAGCTTCACTCCCTTTTCGACCGATTAAGTAAATACCTTGATGAGATTTTACTGCAGTTGGACTATGAAGAACTTCATTTTCTGGAACTTATAAGTAAATAGGGTTGTTATGGTTCGCACCAATAACAAATGCGTTAAAAAATAACTAACGATCTCGTAAAATTAAGTGAAAATTTTTTACTACAAAAATTTTAAAACGACTAACAAAATGGGTAAAATCTTCTGTTTCAATAAAAAAAAAAAAACAATTTTTTCTTTCGATTAGAAAAATAATCGTAATTACTTCAGCGTACTTAAAATTTTAAGTAAAAATTCCATTTATTATGCTTTGGAGATACAATACAAGTTTTTGATTTTTATTTGCAAACTAGAAATATATCAATAATAACAAATATAAACTAAACAAGAATTTTTAACGAATTTTTTTTATTTTTTAAATAACTAACAAAAGGAACTGTTTACTGTTAAAGTACTGTTTTGGTACTATAAATGAAAATTCTATCAGTGTATCAGCACTCCATATCATTCCCGCTCACCCTGCAAAACCATTCTCTTGGTTTTTATATGTGCAGTAAGGTGGCCCTTAACAACAAAAGTGTTCAAACTCTCGGTCTCACCCTGGGTGATTTTGACACCATGCTCTCAAATAGGTTAATTTTGATTTTTTTCTTCTAGAAAATGCTTAATTATCAAGCATCGATAGCTTTTCGATAGCTTTTGGCATGAGAAAAAAAAGTTCCACTACGACATATCAAAAAAATCATTTTCGAGGCGTCCAAATTTAAATTTTTTACACTTTTCTAATAAATGCTAGATTAGCTCCATCTTGCGGTGGCTTTTTGAAACAACTAATGAAGTTGTAAACAATATAACATTACAACCTTTCCAGAAAGGTATTACTTTTGAAAATCGGATAAAAAATGTGGCAACTAGAGGTAAAAGTTTATAAGTAAAATTATTTTCTGCTTGTTTTCATCAACATCATCAAGCAGAAAATAATTTTACTTATATACTTTTTACCTCTAGTTGTCACATTTTTTATCCGATTTTCATAAGTAATATCTTTCTGCCAAGGAGATTCTGTCAGTTAAATTTTTAAATTTTAACTAAAGTTAAACTTTGTAAATGAACTTCTTTTCAACATAAGAATTTAATTAATCACGTATTGCAAATTAAAGCATTGGGACTTTATGCATCGATTAATGAAAACGTTGGTTTTCAGGTAATTGCTAAATTCAAATGACGACATGGTATTCGCCTTCGAAATTTGTCTGGGGAAAAACTGTCCTCCAACGGTTCTCAGATTATTTAATGAATTTAAAGATAAAATATCAATTATAGATCTGCAGCTTGAGTTTTTAGGATATCAATTATCTTTAAACTTAGTTTAACGCAGTTTAAAACTGGAATACTGCTTCTAAAATTTGATCTGTTTTATTTTCTTTCAACGAAGACCTAAATTCTAAACGAGAAAAAGTTGTTCAGGCAAATTTTTGTTAATAAACTTGAAATGGCTGATATAATTCGTTTTCGGTTTAACTAAACCAAGTTTAACTGACATACCAAAAACTCGGCCTTAGTGTATTAATCTTATTTAATTCAATATCGTATCTTTTTCGAATTTACAGACGGAAGAAAACATCTTACAAACTTATTTAAAAAAACTGTTGAACAAAAATTCAACAAAAATTATGGTTTTGTCTGATTTTGACTTAATCAAATTGATTCAGATGCAGAAAAAAAAAGTGTTTCCTTTATATTGTCCTACAAATTATAATAAATTAAAGCTTTTGTTACACAATTGGTTCAGAAATGGGTTCTATAAAGGCTAAACATTAAAGTTGCCTCTAAAATATGCTATTTCATACATTATAAAAAGCACATTTAAATCACTTTTAAAAATGGATTATATTATATATTATAAAGTACTTCTAAATCACTCTAAAAATGCAAACAAAATGTACTCGAAAAAATGCAAATAAAATTTTATGAAAATGTATACCTAAAACCCATACTTTATTAACATTATGTGCATCACTTTCAAATTACTAACAAAATGCTCAAGTGGGACACCTTGTGTATAATAAATCAGTGTGAGAACTAAATTGTAACTACTTCACAATCAGTTGATGCTATTCGGAGTGCTTTTAAAATAATTTGTTTGTAATGACTTTTTTTGGTAAAAAGCTGCTAGCATGGTTAGTAATAAATTTAAATCAAAATACTGAAATATTTCGCGATATATAAAGTCTTTCATATATTTAGTTAGAATATTCTTCCACCTCAAGTCCAAAGTCCGAAAAAACAATTTTTGTATTTTTTAATGCAAAAATTAAAATAATTGTTATAAAGTCTTTCTTTTAATATTCTGTCTAAGTGCGCTATAATTTTGAACCACTCGTTTGGAGCTTTGATAGCCTTACTCTAAATTTTTTTATTCAAGGTTGAGGAAATAAGTATCTATATTTTTAAGTTGCAAATGAAATTATGTTTATAAACCCTAAAAATTATAATTTCCTATTGAGTCGTTGCCGAGGTATTCAAACACCAAAATTCTGCTAGCAAGGGCGCTATAATTTTGAGCAGTGGTTTATATATGGTTTCCTTTAATTCCTATTGGAGAATAGGGCGTTAGCAAACATTTAACTTACCGATGGTGTTAGATTCTCTTTCTTATTACGTAAAGGACGTTTAGATTGCTCCGTCGCCGCAGCAGCAGCATTTTCAAAAGCTTCTACTCGCATTTTCACAGGACTTTGAACCAAAGGACTAAAATTTTGTAAACACTGTCAAACTTAAAAAGAAAAGAAAAATCAAAAACGAATACTCACTTAAATAATTCATTTGTGCGTGCCGGCATTTTGTATGCAGTTTTAGTAGAGACTGAACCCTTTGATGATTTAACAGAAGCACTAGACATTTTGGTTTTAGCTACTACTGGTTGTTCTGGTTCGCATGATTCGTCTTCAGTGAGAAGACTATCATCATGTGGCATTGACGAATCTTTAGCTGTTTCAAAGGAACGATGACCAGCGGCATCATCATCTTTACCAGCTTTAGACAATTGATTGACATCAAAGGTTGCATCAGCTCCAGCACCTGAATGTTTATTGAGCGTGACTGTTGCATTTGGATTTGAATCCATACTAAATGTTGTTTGCCCTGGAGCAACTTGGAATGTTGTTTGAGCTGGATTTGTACAGAATGTAGCATCACCAAGTACAGGACCTAAATTCATCGTAACATCAGCCGGTACAGGACCTAAATTTATGGTAGCATCCCCGGATACAGGACCCAAGTTCATAGTACCATCATTAACCTTACCAAGAGTAACTGTTTCATTGACAATCGCACCGCCAACTTTCGAATTATCTTTAGAATACCGTGATGGTGGCGTTTCAACGGCATCTTCGTAAATTGATGTTGGTCGTTTAGTTTCTACTGTGGGTGGTGTGGCATTTTCTTCTTCCAGTTGTGATGATTTTCCAATACTATTATTACGTGTGCGTGAAGCAATTGGCGAAGGTTTAACATCAAGATCACTAAAACGTTCAACTTTAATTGGCTTGTGTGCTTCTTTCTTTTTGCGTCCCTTTTTGGCGGGTGCTGTTGTTGTCGTATTAGTTGTCGATGATAGTATTGTGCTGCCCAAAGAGGAAGTATCATCCATAGTGGTTGTCTCCTTTTTGGCCAAAGCCATAGGTACCGGTACAGTGGCTGGAGTTTTAAAGAGGGTATTATCGGTAGACTTATCTTGTACACCTTCTCCTTCGGTATTGCCCATACTAACTTTTTCACGTTTAATTTTAATACGTAATTCACGAACTCCATTATTATCCGACGATTCACGAGCATTCTCTATAAAATAATATTTATAAATTTCTGAGGGTGTTAAATACAAAAATACTGCTCAAATATTTTGAATTTTTGGTTTTTTTTTATCAATAAAATTACAAAGAACTAAATAATACCAAAAAGGAGCCAGGCAAAAGCTTTCAACAATCCCTTGCCAACGGTACTTCATCTACAGTTGCGAGCATAAAAAATGCAACGCTACGCTAAATCATCTAAGTATGCTTTTATTTCTTCTAATGGTTTTTTATTTGCGCTTATCTTTTGTTAATATATTCGTTGATGTGTATTTTCATATTTTAAGTCCTTTGATTTGCATTTATTTATGTGAATTAGTTTTTACGAACTTTTTTATGAAACTAGTGCCCATTTTGTGCGAGCAAAAAAATGATACTTTTATGTATTTTACATTTATTCGATTTTATTTGTTAAAAAATTCACCATATTAATTAGATTTTTATTATCTAGTGGAATAGCCATTATTTTTAATAACTCCTCAGGTGGAAATTGAAGACGTTACAAAAATCAAAGCGCTATGAAAGCGTTTGTTGTCAATGGTACAAAAAAAAAGCGTTTTCACAGCGTTGAAAAACATTATTTTGGATTGCTTTTCGAACGTTCACAAACAGTATTTTAGGAGCGATTTTCATACAAAATTTATAACCGTTTGTGAAATAAAAACACTGTTAAAACATTGCTTTAAAGAGTTTTTCTAATGTTTGCAAAAAGTACTTTAGCAGTACTTCTTTTAAAGAATATATAACCGATTATTTAAAAAACACTGTAAAAACATTGATTTTAAGTGCCTTCAAAATGTTCGAAAAAGTGCATTCCAATGTCAGAGTTCTCTTTTTAAAGTGTTTGATCAAAATGATAAAAAAAAAGTTTTTTTATATATGTATACATACAGTGATGTGCCATAAAATAGAGCCATTCAAGTTGTTTTCTAATTGTTTTTTTCTAAATTTTCTCGTTGCCTTTATTTTTAAAGATCAAAATAGTGGATAAATTCGCCCAAAAATGCAAGGATATAGTTCAGAAAATTATGTACAATTTTAACATGACGTCCGTTTTTTTATTTTGTTTCTTGTTTTAAGTGTTGATTTTAATGAAAAATAAGTGATATCGACCTTCTATCAAATTACATAATAAAATTTTGCGAGAACTGATCAGTTCTGAAAAAACTGTATATTTTTGGAATTCCTATAAAATTTCCTTAAGTCTTGCATTATTTTTTTCTACAAATGGCCGCCAGACTTAAAATGACAGTGCCTAAAACATTACCAAATTTTTCTTTGTTTTTAGCGATTTTAAAATAAAGTTAACAAGACTGAAATTTAAACACGGAATGCTTTATACTATAACGTAAAAAAAGGCCTGACTGATTTGTAATATCGCGGTTAGTAAAGAATAAGCCCATTCACTTTAAAGTTTTAGGGTTGTTAACTTTATTTTAAAATCGCTAAAAACATAGAAAAATCTGGTCATGTTTAAGGCAGTGTCATTTTAAGTCTGGAGACCATTTGTGGATAAAGATAATGCAGGATTTAAGGAAATTTTATAGAATTTCCAAAAGTATACAGTTTGTATAGATCCGATCAGTGCTCGCTAAATTTTACTATGTAATTTGGTAGAAGACGATATCGCTTAGTTTTCAATAAAAGCCACACCTACTTAAAACAAGTAACAAAATAAAAAAACACACGTCACATTAAAATTCTGCATAATTTTCTGAACTATCTCCTCGCATTTTTGGGCGAATTTATCCACTATTTTGATCTTTAAAAATAAAGGCAACGAGAATAAAATTAGAAAAAAACTTGAATGGCTCTATTTTATGGCACATCACTGTATATAATTTCAATTATATTTTATTATTTATGTAAAAAGAGTTATAGCAATCAGTATTTATGTAAAAGAGTTATAGCAATTGTCTCATTATGAAAATTTGTAAGAATACACTTAACTTGCACTAATTGTATACTAATATCAGCATAATTTTCATTAAATTTTTTTACATTATACAATCTAATTTCTTTTGGTGAAAGTGAATACTTAATAACATCAGTTGTTTCATTATAAATTTGGCCATTTAAAAATATATCATCACAATTGTGTTTACAATGTTTGATGCTAAAAATTTCTTTAATTACTAGAATATTGCCATTACTGAGTAGGCATATGTTGTCAGGGTGAGATGAAGTGAATTAAAAAAAATAATTTAATTGATCATTTTTTCAATATCATTTTGAAATGTTTAATTTTCTACGTAGTTTCCGCAATTTCAATTGGTATAAATATTGTTTCTAAATACAACCGATTTGTTTGTTAATACGATAAAATTTTAGTCGAGAATAACCCAACAGTACAAGCATTTTTTTCTGTGTAGTATTTTTAATAATTCAAAATTCTGAATAAAATACTTTTTATGTTTAAGTTTAGCAATTTAGGTGTATTTTTCATAACTTTACAATAAATTTTAATTCAAATTTAATAAAATATAATTTATTAAAAAATGTTAATATATAAAAATCCCAGGAGGAAATTGAAGACGGTACAAAAAACAAAGCGCTGTGAAAGCGTTTGTTGTCAATGGTAAAAAAAGCATTTTCACAGCGTTGAAATACATTATTCACAAACAGTATTTTAGGAGTGCTTTTCATACAAAATTTACAACCGTTTGTGAAATAAATACACTGTTAAAACATTGCTTTAAAGCGTTTTTCTAACGTTTGCAAAAAGTGCTTTAGCAGTACTTCTTTTAAAAAATATATAACCGATTATTTAAAAAACAATGTCAAAACATTGATTTAAAGCGCCTTCAAAATGTTCGAAAAAGTGCATTCCAAGCACTTTATTCCCGATTTGACAACGTTAAAATTGGTATGTTGTAATAACGTTTAAAGGCCGTCGAGAAAGTACTTTGAAATTTGTTTTTGGAACGGTTTGACAACGATATAAAATGCCACCCTGAGACCGTAAATCATGGTTATCATTTGGGTCGTTTTCACAACGCTCTGGAATTGTAAACCAGAATGTTCTACATATGCTAGTTTGACGGTTGAAAAAGCATTTTAAAGTTATTTTTCTGCAACGCTTTGAAAACGTTATAAAATAGCACCCTCACACCGTAAATCATGGTTATCATTTGGGGCGTTGTTAAAACGTTTTAAACTTGTAAATCGATATATTCTGAGAACGTTTGTACCACCTTTTAAAATGCTTTTAAAACGTTTTCACGACCGTATTTTTCCAACTGGGATGTTTTAAAAAATTATTCCCATATTTGTATTTAAAACGATGGCAAAGTACTTCATTTGTTTATTTTCTAACGATTTGACAGCGTTAAAATTGGTATGTTGTAATAACGTTTATAGACTGTCGAGAAAGTACTTTGAAATTTGTTTTTGGAACGGTTTGACAATGATATGAAATACCACCCTGAGACCGTAAATCATGGTTATCATTTGGGTCGTTTTCACAACGTTCTGAAATTGTAAACCAGAATGTTCTACATACGCTAGTTTGATGGTTGAAAAAGCATTTTAAAGTTTTTTTTTCTGCAACGCTTTGAAAACGTTATAAAATACCACCCTCACACCGTAAATCATGGTTATCATTTGGGGCGTTGTCAAAACGCTTTAAACTTGTAAATCGATATATTTTGAAAACGTTTGTACCACCTTTTAAAATGCTTTTAAAACGTTTTCACGATCGTATTTTTCCACCTGGGTCCTTTCATTCGTAAAGGCATAGAATCCACGAGCGCAACCAATTTTGTGAAGGTATGCCTTGCTACATCTATTTGGCAACAATTTCGAAATCCCTTAAATTTGAATGCTTTTTGTTTCGTATTTCGATGTCTACAAGCTCCCATAGATTCTCTATGGGGTTTAAATCGGGTGACTGTGCTGCCCACTGTAAAACTTCCACACCGTTGTTACTTAGAAATTGCCTCGCTAAGCGAACGGTGTGCTTAAGGTCATTGTCATATTGGAATATGCTTCCAGCAGCCATTTTTCCTACATATGAGGAAGCATGTGCTCTTCTAGTAACCCTATGCGTTTATTCTGTCCTCAATTTTGACTTCTGGTCCAACACCATCACGGGAGAATGCCCCTCAAAATAAAAATTTAAATAAGTGTGTTATATTTAACACAAGGATTTCATACCCCACAGCATAAGGGATCCTCCGCCGTGTTTAACGAGTTGTTTCTAGTATCTAGGAGATTACAGTTTATTTGATGGTCTGCGGATGAACTTCAATCCATCGTAACAAATAAATTTGATTTTGTTTCGTCACTAAATAAAACCTTTGCCCATTGTTCTTTTGCCCAGTTCCTATGACGCTTTCCAAAATCGAGACGCTTCTTTGTATTAACTTTACTTATGAAGGGTTTCTTTTCTGGACGTCTTGCTAACAAGTTTGCTTCCTTTAAGCGTCTCTATGCGGTATTAACTCCGACGGTTGCGCCCAAATGTTCTGAAGCATACTGCATAACATCTACGGGGGGTCTTATTAGGGTCACTTTAACAATAGAGATCATATTTCTGTCCTGCCTTTTGTTTTTCAGGGTCTTCCACTTCCTATTTTCCTATGAATATAACCGCGAGCCTAATGCCGAGTTGGCATTCGTGACACAGTGGACTTGTTTTCTTGAAACATAGTTCCGATTTCAAGTAAAGGTTTGCCTTTCCAAAGCGCTGTAATAATAGCAGCACGGCTATCACTTGATAGTTGTATTTTGTAAAGAATAAACAATTCCCGAGTAAAACGGGTTATATATTATTTTATATTATTTAATACAATTATGTCTCGTTATATATTGCTTTGTATGGCACTATATATAATAAGACATAAATTTCGTCTTTCGAACAAATTTTATATGACCCAATATCCAAATATATCATTTTACATATGTTGTCATATTTAATAAGATCTCGCCCATGGAATTGAAATTGTAAGACCATGTTTAATTTAAATTTAATTTAAGATTTTATCGAAGTCAATTACAATCCATTTTTAATTGGAAAATATTCTTTTACAAAAACAAATTTTAATATAAAATTCAAGTGATTTAAAAAATAATATGAACACGAAAAACCGGCAAAATATTTTTGTATAAAATCTGAATGAAATTATCTGACAGTTACCCATACATTATCGACATTGAAAATATTATGTTAAAAGAGTTAACGCAGTCAGACTATATGGGATTTCGTACCACATATGTATAGCAACAAAATAAGTCTATTGATTTAAAAAAGAAACATTTATTTTCCCTATATAATTTATGTTATAGTCTTGTTTCAAATGAACTCTTAATATCTTAGTAAATTGAAATTCATTTTCATTTAAAACGTTATAAATTTACATCGAAACAACAGATTCTTTTATTTTTAAATTGAATATTGGGTCATATTAATAAAAGTTAGCCAATTCTTCGAAGTAATTATTTTGGTTTAGGAATGACGTACCACCAAATTTATCCATAGGCTTGAAGGATACCATAAAATATAAATGAAAATTAAAACAAAAAAATTGTCTACCCGCAAGCAGACTATAAATTGTTACGATTTTTGTTTATACATAATTTTTTTGCTGAAGATATGAATCATTTAGTAGAAATACAGTACTTTGTCTCAGAAAGTTTTTACTTGCCAAGTTCATCCACATTATATATGGACTGAAGTAATAGTAAATATATTAGTAAAGCCTGTAGAATATTCTAAGGTCAATTAGGATAATTACGTGTATGTATACATCCCACTTTTTATATCATGATAGATTTTCAATATTTGTATTTGTTATAACCCTCACTAAATGCCTTGCATTCATAAATATGTTTAACTTATATAGTGAGAGATACTATATGTAGGTAAAACTGTGTATTAGAATACAGACACAAAGAGAGGAGTTACTAGGCACAAATACTTTTATGACCCTTGTTGCAGAATTATTTTTTGTCTTTTTTCTACCAGTTTAAATCAATCATAGTTTCGTGGACATTGACATCACCTCCAAAAATGACATTTTTTTCTAAAAATGAAGCAGTAATACATAACGAATTTCCTTATTGATCATTGACTGTGTGATTCTTGAAAAAGCAAGAAGTTAAAACGTCCGTAATTAATAAGAATATTTGATATTAAACTGAAAAATGGTGACTGTACAATTATCTTTTGAAGGAGTTAGATTGCTATTTTAAAGAAAATTTTGTGTATATATTTTTCTGAATATATATATAATTGGAACGTTAAACATTTCATCGATCATATAAATTAACGAAGAGGAAATTTTGGCTCCAACCCTTGATTGTTGCCTCGGCATCGTATTCCATGATCCTTCATCAATATACTCCGAGACAGTTATTTGACCCACATAGAATCTATTGATGAACATCCAGGGTTGGGAGTATACATCAACAGCTCAAAAGCTTCCACGTAACTCAGGTCCCCAAGTGGATGTGAGGGGTTTGGATAAGGCTTACTAGCCCACCCGTATTTCTCACAGCGAAAGTGATTTTGGAGCAGACGCTTGAAGTTGATTACGTAACACCACGTTGCGCTGCAGAAATTGGTAAAGTTCTTTGTGAAAATTATATGAGCAAGTGAGAATAATTTAAACAAACTATCGAAAATATGGACAATATAGTTAAATTTTTAAATTAAAATATGTTACATAAATTGCTACACTTATATAAGCTTTTGGCCGGTTAATTTCACATTCGGTAATATTATTGGAAATTCGGGAAATAGAAAATAAAATCTTTTTTTTTTGTTATGTAAAATTAAATATTATAACGCAAAATTATTCGCTAAAGTTAATACTGAATTAGTGTGCTTTAAAATGATATAAATTTGAACGTATCCAGAACGGGAATTTTAATGAATTTATTTTGGGATTATTATGAATTTAATTGATTTTTATAATAAAATGAATCTAAAATCAGTTTATATAAATTAGATTTGAATTACATACAAATTCAATTATGAATTAATGAATTGAAGTAAAATTGGGAGGGCGAACGCATCTTTAATGTACATATTTTTCCATAATCAATTCAGAATAATCGTCTTAAATTTAGACTTGCCTAATTATTGATAATTGAAATTAAATTCAAAATTTTAATATGAATAAGTACTTTCCTTTTAATCATTCATAAGTACGTAGTTTAACCAACATTTTTCTATGGGCGCGTCCCAAAGTATCTTTTGTGTTTTTTTTTCCCGTTAACATAAAGAAAGGAAAAAAAAAATACAAATTATGATAAAGTCAAATTACATTTAGTTTATTAATATTTTGTTGTAGTATTCCTCTTTGTCATTATTTACAAAAAAAATTATTTAATTCTTTTAAAGTATAACTCCTAAAACAACAACACGCATATTTATTGCTGGGCCCATCAAACGAAACGGCGTGAATAAGAACACTCAAAATTTAAACTTGATGAAATTGTAAGTAATGATCTCTAATTTTTACGCTTTATTTTGATAAATTCTCTTAGTTATTGTTTGCTTTACTTAATACGTCTAATGAATTGTGTATTTATAAAAAGGGAAAGGAACATTGTTAAATATAATAAGAAATTTTAGTATATTAGGAACTCCCAAAGAACGAGGTTCAGTTATTATAGGGATAGGTTATGATTCTTTTGTTTAGTATTAATTTTAACTTTGATGAAATTATTATATGTAATAAATTCCTAATTTGAATTGTTGGATTTAAAATGAACTGCTAAGATATTTTAATTATGGGAATGGTAAATCGAACAACATGTAAGTATTAATATGTCGATCATGCTAAATTTAGGGACAGTATTGGAAATGTAGGGTATTACAACTGTCAAGGTGTTTTTGGCTTTTGCAGTCAGTTGGGTGGGGAGAATTGTACCCTTCATGGCATACCAACTTACCATGAGTTAATTTATATTGTCACTTAAGTTACTCATTTTTTTTTAATTTTTGCACACTATAGGTAGTTTTAGATGACAAAGTAGTGTGTTATATGATTATGCGTCAGAATATGAGTTAAGAGCAAACTTCTACCAATATTTAAGCTAGCTGGGAAAACCTTGTCAAGTCCTTAGCCATATTTCTTTTTTTTATATAAATACTTTTGGTATTTTGTAAAAAAAGTTAAAATAAATTTTATTTACAAAATTTTAATAAACAGCGCATAACATATGTGGCGCCCAACGAAAAGCTCATGCGAGCTAATAAAAAATTATTTTATCTATAATATTTAGGTTGGATTCTAATTTTCCTACCTCTATTTTATATAATAATTATATTTGAGTAAATCTTTAACACAACTATCTAGTTGGTTGAACGAAATTTATAAAGTCTTTGAGCTTTAAGAAATATTTAACACCTAAATATGTATATTTTTGTATGAGTCTTAGTTTCCAGATATCATTAAATTTGAATCTAATTGCAATATAAAATATATGTATTTGACGACAACATTTAACCATATCATACCTTTGCTTTGTATTCTAAGAGTCCAAACTCAGTGAATTATAAATTTTCAGGTTTGCTGCATTAGTAGCAATCAAAGGTATCGTGTTGATATCGTTATGCAAGTCCGGTTTAGATCGAATGTTGGTCTTTATTGTTGCGGTGTAACATTTTTAGCACAAACATTTAAAACATATTAGATGCAGTGACAATTATCATAGCGGGGGGAATACGCTATTATTTTTCATTCTTAGCATAATCGATGTTTAATGTTTTATTTTTTTTTTGTTTTGATTTACCATTCCCAAATTTTTTTATGGGAACATACTTTATTTAGTTTATACTTTTTTTTGTAATCATAATATTACATATTCATCATTAATTTATTTTTCTTTTATTTTCATTTTTTTTTTTTTTTTTTTTTTTTTTATTTTTTTGAAAACTTTTGTAGTTTGTACTACTGCATTGGTTTTATGCGTAATTTCTTTTGCGTAGTGCTTTTAAAGCGTACTAATGTGCGAGGATAGCACATTGGCACCTAGACGATAGATCCATTTATTGTATTTTTTTACTGTTTTCTCCCATATAATATTGTATATATATACACGTTTCCTTTTTCCTATTTATGTTTATCCTGATACATAGAAATACATCCAAATATCAAAATTTTTTTTGTAAGTGGACAGTTGTGTCTCGTTATGAATACGCGAAATTCTCGTGGTTCATTAGGTAACAATAGCTCTTTGAGTAAAGTTAGAGGAGGTAGAATCTTGTCGTCTTCAAGAGGTAATACTCAAATCGGTTTAGGAGTTTCGGGTGTTAGAGGTGGGCCTAGAGTTCTTTCTTCTATTGTTGAACGAAGGGATACAGCCTCACCCTTTGGTGGAACATCAAACATTTCTAATTTACATGGTTTTTCGGACAAAGAGACTATGAATGATTCGAGGTTATCCCTTGAGGCACCACCCTTTGAGCCTGGGACGTCTGAAATTGGCGCTGAAGACAATGTTCAGAACGAACAACCTACACGTCCTATTTCGGTGAGAGACCTTCAATTTGAATTTCCACCTAATTCTGACCACCCTGGAGATCCACCGAACATGAACAGGGACCCGCGATTTGAATTTTCGTCTGGTTTCACATCGAATGAGGAACCTTGTTTTGACCTTCCATCCGGAATTGAATTACGAGATAATTCTCGTTTAAATTTTCGTTCTGGTTCAAATTCAGCTAACGTTCCTTCTGGTCCAAGTAACGATAATTTAAATGCCGTAAATGAACCTGTTTCGATTGAATCTCTTATGGCTTTAATGGAGCGGTCAATGAGACAGACGCGCGAGGAGCTTAGAAGAGAATTAAGTTCGGTGAGGGATAATATTTCACAGATGAGTAATGCAAATAACAACCGTTCATTTAATAGTCAGGGAACTCAGTATTTAAATGTAGGTACAAATATTAAACTGGAGAGATGGAAAATATCATATAACGGGACAGGATCAGTATCAGATTTTCTGTTCAAAGTGGAAACACTTTGTGCAAGAACAAGATGCTCTGTTGAACATCTACTATCAAATTTCCATGTATTGTTAGACGGTCGCGCGGAAACTTGGTATTGGTGTTTTATGAGAAAGAATCCAAATGTGACATTTGCCAGATTGCGTCACGCTATTATTAAGGAATTCGGTTTATTGGAAACTGATCACGACATTATTTTCAGAATGCATTCGCGTAAGCAACAATTGAAGGAAACTTATGACAGCTTACATACGGCAATTGTGTCGATGAATCTAAGGCTTGAGAATCCATTGCCGGATAATAGAATAGTGGAAATTTTAAAGAAAAACTCGAACGAGAGGTTGAGAGCAATGATTTTTAGCTATAATACTGATAATTTGGATGATTTTAGAGACTTAGCCAGACAGGCGGAAATGGCCTTACGTGATACAAAGTTTCCAAGTACGACTGCAGGCCAACTTCGAACCGTTAACGAGATTGATATTTCACATCAGGATGAGGAGAATTTGGAGGAAATTGATCCTCAGATCGAGGCTCTCTATATTCCTAAGAATAGGGTGAAAATTGATTACTCCAAAATTCTTTGCTGGAATTGTTCGTCCTATGGGCATTCCTATATATATTGTTCGCAGGAGATAGGAAAGCCATTTTGCTTTAAATGCGGACAGAAAGGAGTTTTGACACCGAGGTGTCCAAACAAGCATAATGTCCAGGGAAACCGGAAAATGGGCGATCTGGCTACCGGGGACAATCGTCCATCCCCTCGAACCCCGAGTTCCAATTAATACATAAATCTAATAACGAACCGAAACCTTCTGTTGATTGTAGTAATTTAGCACGTAATCTGAGTGTACCGGAAATTTCATATAGGGAGATTTATACTCAGACAAATAGTTGTGATTATTCTCCACAAACTTCTGCTTCCGATTTTTCTAACCAAGCTTGCAATTTACGCCGGAAACCAACACTCAAGATAATGAAATGTCGCTTAAGATATGGCAAACGAAGATATTTACGTAAACTTTTAGAATCAACAATAATTCATGGACCCGATGATAGACCGTTCGCTAAAGTAAAAGTTTTTAATGAAAGTTTAATAGGTTTGCTAGATACGGGAGCTAATGTCTCAATTTTAGGGAAAGAGTGCATGTCATTTATTGAAAGGAATAATGTTTTATATAAACATTTTAGGTCTTCTGTACGTACTGCCAATGGAGAGAAGCAGAAAGTTGTCGGTTTTTGTACTTTACCCATTTATTTTAAAGATGTTATGAGGTTGATGACTTTTTATATGGTTCCTTCTCTTACTCAAGAGGCGTATTTTGGTGTCGATTTTTGGCGGGAGTTTGCTTTGGCTCCCGATATAATCAAGCCCTTTTCTTACATATCCGAGATAACTAATATCCCAGATCTTGATGAAAATATACACGAACTGACCCCGGAACAGAGGTTGATTTTCGAGAGGACCGTGGCAGAGTTTCCGTCATTTGAAAAGATCGGTCTAGGCAGCACAGATTTGCTGGAACACAATATCGATACGGGAGATGCGGTTCCAATAAAATGTAGGCACTACCCATTGTCGCCGCCCAGACAGGAGGAGGCATACCAGGAAATTGATAGGTTACTTAAAATGGGCGTTATAGAAGAGTCCAATTCACCCTGGTGCTTTCCAGTAGTATTGGTACGGAAACCCGGAAAGGTGCGCTTATGTATTGACTGTCGAAAATTAAACGCCATTACGAAAAAGGACTCATACCCCTTACCACATATTGGCGGATTGTTAAGTAGGCTTAAAGACACGTTCTTTATCAGCGGAATTGACCTTAAGGACGCCTTCCTGCAAATTAGGCTTTCGGAATCGTCAAAGGAAAAAACGGCTTTTGCCGTGCCAGGGAGGCCATTATTTCAATATAAGTACATGCCCTTTGGACTTTGCAATGGTCCCCAGACCATGAGTCGTCTCATGGACAAAGTAATACCGTCCAGATTAAGAGAGTGCGTTTTCGTATATCTTGATGATTTACTCGTTTGTAGTTCTGATTTTGACTCGCATATGAAAACATTAGCTGAGGTCGCTTCGTGCCTTAAGGCAGCGAGACTCACGATAAATGTGAGTAAGAGTAAATTTTGCCAGAAACAGATTAAATATCTTGGCTATATTGTTGGCAACGGTTGCCTTAAAGTTGATGAAGAAAAGGTTAAAACAATTCGTGAATTTCCTTTACCAAGGACACCAAAGCAAGTCCGTAGATTTATTGGCATGGCAAATTGGTATATGACCTTTATAGCCCAATTTTCCGATCTTGCCAGTCCCTTAACGGACTGTTTGAGGAAGTCTAACAAGCCGTTTTCTCTGACCGATGAGGCAAGGAATTCATTCGAAAAGTTGAAAGCAGCTCTTTCTATGGCACCTGTTTTAAATCAGCCAAATTTCAATAGGGAATTCACTATTCAGTGCGACGCATCAAGAAAGGGCGTTGGTGGTGTATTACTTCAATACGATGACCATGGTTTGGAACACCCAATCGCCTATACATCACAGAAATTAAATAAATCCCAGCAAAATTATACGACGACTGAGCTCGAGTGCATGGCTGCCGTTGTATGTATTAACAGATTTAGGGCATATGTTGAGGGCCTGCCTTTTCGAGTTGTAACGGACCACTCATCCTTAAAGTGGCTTATGTCGACGAAAGATTTAAGCGGACGATTGGCTCGCTGGAGCATACAGTTGCAGCGGTACGACTTCAGGATAGAACACCGCAAGGGTTCATTGAATGTCGTTCCTGACACGCTTTCTAGAATGGACGTGGAAGAGGTAGCTTT
This sequence comes from Leucophora obtusa, assembly GCA_949987735.1. Classification (NCBI taxonomy): domain Eukaryota; kingdom Metazoa; phylum Arthropoda; class Insecta; order Diptera; family Anthomyiidae; genus Leucophora; species Leucophora obtusa. The sequence goes on along the minus strand of OX465299.1, from coordinate 94,182,643 downwards.
ATCTGACATCCCACTTGAGATTGATTTATCCTCACCTGCGTTTAACGATGAGGAGTATGATAAAATTAGGAGATCTGCTGAAGAGAATAAAGAATCTCTCCCGGACATTCGTATTTCTGGAAACCTCGTTTATAAACGTGTAAAATTCCGCGAGGGTTCACAGGATGAAGAAGATACTCTTTGGCGTCTCTGGATTCCGAAGTCCTTGGCTAGTGTAGTAATAAAATCGGCCCATGATTCTGTGAATTCATGTCACGGTGGTTTGGCCAAGACCTTATCGAGAATTCGACAGAAATATTTCTGGCCCACTATGGTTAACGACGCTAGGACTTACATACAGGATTGTGACATATGTAAATGTATTAAATCTAATAATAGGGTATCACAACCTCTCATGGGAAATCAATTTGTAACAAATCGACCATTTGAAAGGCTCTACTGCGACTTCTTGGGTCCTTATCCTTTTTCGAAAACCCAGATGTCGGTAATATTCATATGCCTTGACCACCTTACCAAGTTTGTTTTTTTAAAGCCTTTAAGGGCAGCAACGACTTCGAATGTTATTACTTTCTTCCAAATGGAAATTTTTCCCACTTTTGGCGTTCCTAGATATATCCACAGTGATAATGGCAAACAATTTACTTCGAACGACATGAAGGATTTCTTCAAACTTTACGGAATTACGCATATCACTACTGGTTTCTACGCTCCACATTCCAACGCGTCGGAACGCGCAAACCGTGAAATTGTTACAAAGATAAGGTGTTTTTTGCGAGACAATAAGGAGCACAAGGATTGGGATAAGTACATTCCTCAAATTTTGTCCATACTTAGAAGTGATTATCACTCTTCGATAAAATGCTCTCCGTACTATGCCGCATTCGGCCAGAATATGGTACAACATGGTTCTGCATACGGGATATTAGACAAACTTCAGTGCTTATCAGGTGAGGATTGTAATATTTTGGATAACTCTGACAAATTGTTAAAAATTCGCGGAAAAATTAGGGGGAATCTTACCACTGCACACGAAAAGGCTAGTAGGACTTATAATCTTAGAAGTAAACGAATACAATTCGAAAAGGGAGAAATAGTATACAGAAAAAACCACGTTCTAAGTAGTATGTCTAAAAATATCAGTAGAAAATTTTTGCCGAAATTTATCAAATGTAAAATAAGGGACAAAATAGGGAACAATTTATACGATATCGAGGATATGGGCGGCAAATACATAGGAAAATTTCATGCTTTAGATTTGAAACCATAGTTGCCCGGCTTTCGTGGGTCGTGCCACACTTTTAATTTTCACTTTTCACACGTATTTTGAAGACAAACGTATATTTTCTGGAAATCGAACTAACAGCGGGTTTTTTTTTTTCTCTAAAATTTTAAATACCGCAATGAATTTCGGTTAATTGGCTGAAGGCTCACACAGAAATAATTAATCTAGAATATCTGGACACATATATAATTTAATCAGTTAAATACTGGAATCATGTAATTGTTTCAACTAATCGTACACAAATTTTAGTGGTTGGTAATATCATTTGCGTGATGGGTGAAAAATCAATTAAAATACCAATTAATATTATCAATTTAGTAATTTAAAGTCGTTTTTAAATTTTTGTGTACTGGTTGAGCATTAATGGTGATACCTAAAGCAAAAATCGGTCTTCTGTTCGTCTTCCGATGAAATCCTCAGATCGAAGCAGCTTTGTTACGATTTTTGTTTATACATAATTTTTTTGCTGAAGATATGAATCATTTAGTAGAAATACAGTACTTTGTCTCAGAAAGTTTTTACTTGCCAAGTTCATCCACATTATATATGGACTGAAGTAATAGTAAATATATTAGTAAAGCCTGTAGAATATTCTAAGGTCAATTAGGATAATTACGTGTATGTATACATCCCACTTTTTATATCATGATAGATTTTCAATATTTGTATTTGTTATAACCCTCACTAAATGCCTTGCATTCATAAATATGTTTAACTTATATAGTGAGAGATACTATATGTAGGTAAAACTGTGTATTAGAATACAGACACAAAGAGAGGAGTTACTAGGCACAAATACTTTTATGACCCTTGTTGCAGAATTATTTTTTGTCTTTTTTCTACCAGTTTAAATCAATCATAGTTTCGTGGACATTGACATCACCTCCAAAAATGACATTTTTTTCTAAAAATGAAGCAGTAATACATAACGAATTTCCTTATTGATCATTGACTGTGTGATTCTTGAAAAAGCAAGAAGTTAAAACGTCCGTAATTAATAAGAATATTTGATATTAAACTGAAAAATGGTGACTGTACAATTATCTTTTGAAGGAGTTAGATTGCTATTTTAAAGAAAATTTTGTGTATATATTTTTCTGAATATATATATAATTGGAACGTTAAACATTTCATCGATCATATAAATTAACGAAGAGGAAATTTTGGCTCCAACCCTTGATTGTTGCCTCGGCATCGTATTCCATGATCCTTCATCAATATACTCCGAGACAGTTATTTGACCCACATAGAATCTATTGATGAACATCCAGGGTTGGGAGTATACATCAACAGCTCAAAAGCTTCCACGTAACTCAGGTCCCCAAGTGGATGTGAGGGGTTTGGATAAGGCTTACTAGCCCACCCGTATTTCTCACAGCGAAAGTGATTTTGGAGCAGACGCTTGAAGTTGATTACGTAACACCACGTTGCGCTGCAGAAATTGGTAAAGTTCTTTGTGAAAATTATATGAGCAAGTGAGAATAATTTAAACAAACTATCGAAAATATGGACAATATAGTTAAATTTTTAAATTAAAATATGTTACATAAATTGCTACACTTATATAAGCTTTTGGCCGGTTAATTTCACATTCGGTAATATTATTGGAAATTCGGGAAATAGAAAATAAAATCTTTTTTTTTTGTTATGTAAAATTAAATATTATAACGCAAAATTATTCGCTAAAGTTAATACTGAATTAGTGTGCTTTAAAATGATATAAATTTGAACGTATCCAGAACGGGAATTTTAATGAATTTATTTTGGGATTATTATGAATTTAATTGATTTTTATAATAAAATGAATCTAAAATCAGTTTATATAAATTAGATTTGAATTACATACAAATTCAATTATGAATTAATGAATTGAAGTAAAATTGGGAGGGCGAACGCATCTTTAATGTACATATTTTTCCATAATCAATTCAGAATAATCGTCTTAAATTTAGACTTGCCTAATTATTGATAATTGAAATTAAATTCAAAATTTTAATATGAATAAGTACTTTCCTTTTAATCATTCATAAGTACGTAGTTTAACCAACATTTTTCTATGGGCGCGTCCCAAAGTATCTTTTGTGTTTTTTTTTCCCGTTAACATAAAGAAAGGAAAAAAAAAATACAAATTATGATAAAGTCAAATTACATTTAGTTTATTAATATTTTGTTGTAGTATTCCTCTTTGTCATTATTTACAAAAAAAATTATTTAATTCTTTTAAAGTATAACTCCTAAAACAACAACACGCATATTTATTGCTGGGCCCATCAAACGAAACGGCGTGAATAAGAACACTCAAAATTTAAACTTGATGAAATTGTAAGTAATGATCTCTAATTTTTACGCTTTATTTTGATAAATTCTCTTAGTTATTGTTTGCTTTACTTAATACGTCTAATGAATTGTGTATTTATAAAAAGGGAAAGGAACATTGTTAAATATAATAAGAAATTTTAGTATATTAGGAACTCCCAAAGAACGAGGTTCAGTTATTATAGGGATAGGTTATGATTCTTTTGTTTAGTATTAATTTTAACTTTGATGAAATTATTATATGTAATAAATTCCTAATTTGAATTGTTGGATTTAAAATGAACTGCTAAGATATTTTAATTATGGGAATGGTAAATCGAACAACATGTAAGTATTAATATGTCGATCATGCTAAATTTAGGGACAGTATTGGAAATGTAGGGTATTACAACTGTCAAGGTGTTTTTGGCTTTTGCAGTCAGTTGGGTGGGGAGAATTGTACCCTTCATGGCATACCAACTTACCATGAGTTAATTTATATTGTCACTTAAGTTACTCATTTTTTTTTAATTTTTGCACACTATAGGTAGTTTTAGATGACAAAGTAGTGTGTTATATGATTATGCGTCAGAATATGAGTTAAGAGCAAACTTCTACCAATATTTAAGCTAGCTGGGAAAACCTTGTCAAGTCCTTAGCCATATTTCTTTTTTTTATATAAATACTTTTGGTATTTTGTAAAAAAAGTTAAAATAAATTTTATTTACAAAATTTTAATAAACAGCGCATAACAAAATGCAAATCGAAAGACTAAAATTGTCTAATAAATAACTTAAAAACCTAATAAATAATTCCCCCATTAGTGAAATCTGGTTTTTTATTCACTATTTACAAATTTAAAACACTTTTAAACGATTATTTCATGACATTTAATTGCATTAAAAACTGTTTCATGTCAAATTTGTTATCACAATTTTAATGAATTTTTCCCATTTTTTTTTAAGTGAAAGCCCAAAAATAAAAGCTTCATTTGAACATATCTCACTTTCAAAATTAAAATATCACCTTTAGTGAAAAATCCAGTAATAATTTATGGAAAATTATTTGAAATTTCATTTTATTTATAATTTTTATGGATTATTCCTAAACTATACTATAGCTCGTATAAGTACTGATTAATGTGTAGATACTTTTTAAGTATGCAGTTTCACATCAAGACTCGCAAACTTACTAGATTTGCTTAGTTCACACGATACACGAAACCTTACGTGAATCCCCCATTGTTTTTCAGTACAATATTTAATAAAAACAGAAATACGAAAATTTTTATCCAACTGGACCTAATTGAATCAACTTTTAAATATTAAGATATTATTTCATACAATAATGCCTGGTCAAAATTCGGATTAAATTGTATATAATTTAAAGTAATTAAATCCAATTTGATCCACGTAGATACAATTATATTCACCATTTTTCGGATTAAATTGTATGTGATTAGTTATTGTATTTCATCAAATTAGATATGTCACCGTATCATCTTTTTTAATCGGGTTTAGTTATATATATATTTGTTCCTTTTACTCCTGCAAGGAGCATAGGGCCATAGTTAATTTTGGTTAATTCTGTCCAAATTTCGTGAATAAATACAATTTTTATACTTAACTGATACATATTTTTCTTTCGTTGCATTTTTTTTGCTCGCACAAAATAGGCACTAGTTTCAAAAAAAAGTTCGTAAAAACTAATTCACATAAATAAATGCAAATCAAACAACTTAAAATATGAAAATACACATCAACGAATATATTAACAAAAGATAAGCGTAAATAAAAAACCATTAGAAGAAATAAAAGCATACTTAGATGATGTAGCGTAGCGTTGCATTTTTTATGCTCGCAACTGTACATACGGTGCCTTTAGATAACATACCATAAAAAGGTAAAAATCGATAAAAAAAAAAAAAAAAGACCGAGCTTTTAACCCCATTTTGACATTTTTTGAGTGTTTAGTTAGATTTTAAAAAAAGTTGATTACCGGGAATCCCGGAAAATATTTTTGAACAAAATTGTTAATGAAAACCACCTATATAAGTAATTTTTTTTTAACACTATTTCAGTACAAATGCAGTCTGTGTAGTGAGAATTCAAAGTAAAATATATCATAATGTTGAACATTTGATTTCACATAAATTACTCCAAGCACTGCCAAATGAATTGCATGATTCCAACAGAAAGCACCCACTACTGGACTGTCGGAAACAAACCGTTACATCACATTTGGCCCATTAGATTAGGCCACAATGTTATTTTCCAAAGACAAATAAAACTCTTCTAGTCTTATTTCTACAATTCTTATTTCATCAGCATTATATCTTCCTGATATATAAACCAACCCCAGGTTATAAAATGAATTATTTCCGTTTATACATATGTTCAAATATCTCTTTTGTGATATTCTTGTCCATTCATCTAAGATTATAGTAAATCTTCTATTGTTAGAAATATGGCTCGATATTTCCTTTTATCATGATATATTTTACATGATTGTAGTAATTTAACCCTTAAATGCATGTTGGCAACATACCGGTTTTTTAATAAAAAAAAAACCCACTTGATACACAAAACTGCATTTTTGGGCATTAGGAGCCCCTTCTGTACTAGTGTTCCTATAGTTTAGCACAGAATTTTTAAACAGTTAAGAGTAAAAATCTTGGTTTTGCTCTGTATATTTGTGAAAAATCTAAAACACGCGTTTTTTTACAAAAAGTGTAATATTAAAAAATATTTGTTTAAATATTTAAAGTCGAATTCTCGCAATAAAATTCATTTTGGCGGCAATAAATGTGGGTGAAATCAAAAAATGTGATGTTTTTGGGCCAAATTTGTGAGAAACAAAAATTGTTAATATTTCGATTTTTTCTTAATGGAATCAGTAAGTTTAGTCATTATAAACCTAATTGCAAAAAATCTTCTAAAAGTTGTCGCAATAACTTTTTTTGCATAATTTTAATTTTTTTTGTGGTAACGGAGTTTACATTTTCACAAGCAAAAAAATATAATAATTCAATTTATTAGCTTTTCGTATTTGGGTTTTCAATATGCTTTTCAATAATATACAATTTGTGTTTATCAAATAACGTGTTTTTTAATCACCTGGATTTAGAATTTTTCATACAAAAAGTGGATTTATTAAATCCAAAAAAAAAGCTGGATTTAATAAATCCAAAATAGAAGAACAAATATATGAAACAGCCTATTAATTTAATGTCAGAAAAAAATACGAATGAAAATTAAAAGAGAAACAAAAAAATGTAAAAACTAACGGTGGGTCTCATACTGTAGGTTTAACTTTAACTTAACTATAAACAAAAGAAAATGTCAAAAAAAATATACACAAAACAACAACAAATTTTTGGGTTAAATATTATCTAGTTTAAACCTGAAGTATGAGACCCACCGTAACAAATAAAAGGTTTTTATTAATTTTTTTTTTATGAAATATGTTTAGAAAAAAAAACTACACCTCACCAAATACATATTTTTAATCTTGGACATGGAGAAATAGCTGAAATAGAAATGGCAATTTTTCACTCTACAGTAAGTAATTTAATTAAATCCAATTAGTGAATAGTAAATATCAGGGTAAGTAAATTCACATAAAGGGTTGTTCAACAGGGACGCTACAAAAGTAGAAAGACAGGGACAGCAAACGACGCCATATTTCTTAACGCTCTTTTGACATTTCTCTTCAGTAAGGTTTGACATTTTATGATGGAAAGATATACGAGCCAACAACGAGTCGAAATTATTAAAATTTACTACCGAAATTCGGAGTCAGTGGCCTCAACGTTAAGAGCGCTACGTCCAATTTATGGTCGTCATAATCGTCCTAGCAGATCAACAATTGAGCGTGGCGCTACGTCAAATCTATGGTCTATGCCAACAAGCCAGCGACGATTGATGAACTTCGTACGAATATCGAACGTGAAATTGCAGCAGTATCGGCCGATTTATGCTTGAAAACCGTCGAAAATTGGGTTCAGCGTCTGGACTTCTGCAAGCGTGCCCGTGGTGGCCATGCAAAAGAGATCGATTTCCATACATAATGGCATCGAACGTACTTTCACAGGAATAAAGAATTTCATTGATATCCAAAACCGTTTTTGTTTTATTTAAACTTTTTTACTTTTGTAGCGCTCTTATTGAAAAAGCCTTTATATGTGCCGCACATGTAAATTTAAAATGTGCCTTAACTAAATGGCACATTTACATTTGAAATGTGAATTTTGTGTTGGCACATTTACATTTACATGTGAATGTGCCAACACAAAATTTAAATTTACATTTGAAATGTGAATGTGCTGGTGGTATCGGCCAGAGCTTTGAAGAATTAATTCCTTTTTGAATGAATTCACTACCAATCGAATTCAATTTTCTCTAGAATTGAATGAATTCCTTTTCTTAAGTAATTCACTGAATTAATTCAACTGAATGCGTTCATCAAACAACAAATTCAAAGAATTAATTCAATTGCAATAGTTCTTTTTATTAAATCAAATGAATTAATTCACCGGTGAACGCGTTCAATTTTATAAATCGAACGGAAAAAAAAGTGAATTAATTCCTTACTGAATTAATTCCTTACTGAATTAATTCACCACTGAATTCATTCAATTTCATTTTCATTCAGTGAATTAAAAAAAAATAAAATTACATTCAGTGAATTGAAAAAAAAATAAAATAAGTTCACTGAATTAAAAAAAAAAATAAAATAAGTTCGCTAACCCATTGGCCATTTCCCTACTTGATGATTCTTCAGTATAATTTATCAGTTAAAAGACTGAAACGGCATCATTTTCTCGATTTGCCATTTCGTTAATTAATTCATTATTTTTAAAATGTAATCTCACACTAATGTAACCATTCATTTATCCTTCTGTAAATACTCATTCATTTTAATCGCAATAGAAACATATTTAATTCATTTGTAAATAATTGTATAAAAACTAGAAAGTTAGTTTGTTAAATGTTGTTGTATTGCTGTAGTCCAACAACCAATGTAAATATTATTATATCAAATTTGCTTATTATCCTTAAATGAATAGATGTAAATAAAATGTTTTATGAAAAAAAAAAAATTGTTCGAAAAAAAGTACCATTTAAAAAAAACTACTATTTTTCAAAAAAAGTACTATTTTTCAAAAAAGTACCATTTTTGAAAAAAGTACTATTTTTCAAAAAAAAGTACTATTTTTCAAAACAAGTACTATTTTTCAAAAAAAGTACTATTTTTCAAAAAAAAGTACTATTTTTCAAAAAAGTACTATTTTGCAAAAAAGTACTATTTTTCAAAAAAGTACTATTTTTCAAAAAAAAAAAAGTAGTTTTTCAAAAAAATACTATTTTTTAAAAAGTACTATTTTTCAAAAAAGTACTATTTTTTAAAAAAAGTACTATTTTTCAAAAAAAGTACTATTTTTCAAAAAAAGTACTATTTTTCAAAAAAAAAGTACTATTTTTCAAATAAGTACTATTTTTCAAAACAAGTACTATTTTTCAAAAAAAGTACTATTTTTCAAAAAAAGTACTATTTTTCAAAAAAAGTACTATTTTTCAAAAAAGTACTATTTTTCAAAAACAAAGTACTATTTTTCAAAAAAAGTACTATTTTTCAAAAAAAGTACTATTTTTCAAAAAAGTACTATTTTTAAAAAAAGTACTATTTTTAAAAAAAGTACTATTTTCAAAAAAGTACTATTTTTCAATAAAGGTCTATTTTTCAAAAAAGTACTATTTTTCAAAAAAGTACTATTTTTCAATTGTTGTATTGCTGTAGTCCAACAACCAATGTAAATATTATTATATCAAATTTGCTTATTATCCTTAAATGAATAGATGTAAATAAAATGTTTTATGAAAAAAAAAAAATTGTTCGAAAAAAAGTACCATTTAAAAAAAACTACTATTTTTCAAAAAAAGTACTATTTTTCAAAAAAGTACCATTTTTGAAAAAAGTACTATTTTTCAAAAAAAAGTACTATTTTTCAAAACAAGTACTATTTTTCAAAAAAGTACTATTTTTTAAAAAAAGTACTATTTTTCAAAAAAAGTACTATTTTTCAAAAAAAGTACTATTTTTCAAAAAAAAAGTACTATTTTTCAAATAAGTACTATTTTTCAAAACAAGTACTATTTTTCAAAAAAAGTACTATTTTTCAAAAAAAGTACTATTTTTCAAAAAAAGTACTATTTTTCAAAAAAGTACTATTTTTCAAAAACAAAGTACTATTTTTCAAAAAAAGTACTATTTTTCAAAAAAGTACTATTTTTCAAAAAAAGTACTATTTTTCAAAAAAAAGTACTATTTTTCAAAAAAAAAGTACTATTTTTCAAAAAAGTACAAATTTCCAAAATAGTACTGTAGGTATTTTACAAAAAATTTACCATTTTTAAAAAAAGGAAATAAAAAAAAAAACAAAAAAGTGCAATATTTCAAAGAAGTACTCTATGCTCTATCTAGTTTTTAAAATACAGCCAAAGTACCAAATTTCGTCGCTATCTAGCTTAGCTTAGAAGATATTCGCCATTTAAAAATCTAGCTAAGATTGACCTGATCTGGTTATTGCATATAAAACTTATATTCAATGACCAGATCAGGCCTACCTTAACTAGATTTTAAAATTGCAAATATCTTCTAAACTAAGCTAGATATCAACAAAAGGACGTTAATTTGGTACTTTGGCTATATTTTAAAAACTAAGCGAGGTAGAGGACAACGGACAAAATTTGGACCCTTTGGGTATTAATATACCCCTAAAACTTATATCCAATGACCAGATCAGGCCTACCTTAGCTAGATTTTAAAATTGGGAATATCTTCTAAACTAAGCTAGATAGCAACAAAAGGACGTTCATTTGGTACTATGGCTGTATCTTAAAAACTAAGTGAAATACAGCAAAACGGAGAAATTTTTGGCCCTTTCGGTATTAATATACCCCCAAAATTTATATTCAATAACCAGATCAGGCCAACCTTAGCTAGATTTTTAAATGGCGAATATCTTCTAAACTAAGCTAGATAGCGACAAAATTTGGTACTTTGATTGTATCTTAAAAACTAGATAGAGCATAGAGTACTTCTTTGAAATATTGCACTTTTTTGTTTTTTTTTATTTCCTTTTTTTTTAAATGGTAAATTTTTTGTAAAATACCTACAGCACTATTTTGAAAATTTGTACTTTTTTTGAAATTTAACGTTTTTTAAAAAATAATACTTGTTTTGAAAAATAGTACTTTTCTGAAAAATAGTACTTTTTTTTAAAATAGCACATTTTTTGAAAAAAATTATTTTTTTGAAAAATAGTACTTTTTTGAAAAATAGTACTTTTTTTGAAAAATAGGTCTTTTTTTTGAAAAATAGTACTTTTTTTTGAAAAATAGTACATTTTTTAAAAATAGTACTCTTTTGAAAAATAGTACTTTTTTGAAAAATAGTAGTTTTTTTAAAAATAGTACTTTTTTGAAAAAAGTACTTTTTTAAAAAATAGTACTTTTTTGAAAAAATAGTACTTTTTTGGAAAATAGTACTTTTTTTGAAAAATAGTAGTTTTTTTAAAAATAGTACTTTTTTGAAAAATAGTACGTTTTTTGAAAAATGGTATTTTTTTTTAATGGTACTTTTTTTTTAAAAAATGGTACTTTCCAGCACATTCACATTTCAGATGTAAATAGCTGATAGCTCATATTTCCGATGTGAATGTGCTAATACTTTCAGCACACTCACATTTCAAATGTAAATGTGCCGATACCTCCAGCACATTCACATTTCAAATGTAAATGTGAATTTTGTGTTGGCACATTTACATTTGAAATGTGCCGATCAGAGAAACAAGCCAGCCGCCGTGAGCCGTTTAAGCCGCCGCCGCCGGTCATTTTTGCTTCAGCCGCCGCCGCCGATTTTTTTCGGCTCATTTCGGCTGGAAGTATCAATTTTCAAAAATAAAAAATTTTAAAATAAATATATTTTTTAAAAAGAATTTACTAATTCATTAAACTTGAACAACCAGAGCTAAAAACAATTTTTTTTATATGAAAAGAAAAAAGTTAAAATTTTCTAAATATTAAATTTTTATAAATATAATTTTTTAAGCTATAAAAGCTTATATAAATTTATACTGTGAAAAAATTAAAAAAAAAAAGTTCTTAATGGGTTAATATAATACTTCAGAATGCAACTCTTTGCAGATGTGTAAAAAATCAATTAATAAAAAAACATAGCTGCTTAACTTTGCATTTAAAACTCAATATATGTATTTGGTGTACGCATTTTTATCAAAAATTATGACGAAAAATCGTTACAGAGTTGAAGTCGTGTTAGCATACACTCTTATAAATATTTATAGAAATTTACTACCATAATGGTAGGTAACTGAATGCCTACCTTTTTGCCTCTAAAAGTACTAAAAGTGTGTAAATTTAAATTTTTGAGAATTTTGTGTTCAATACACTAAATGTGTATAAATTTAAAATACTATACAAATAAATGGAAATAGCTACATTCAAATGCTTAGAAATTATTTTATCTTCAATTTTGTTAAAACTACGCTTTTAAAGAAAACCTCCATAAAATTATTTTAATATTATTATTATTTCAACATAATAGTCTGTAAGATAATTATTAGTAGACTCAATAAATAAATAAATAATAGATTTGAATACACATCATTACTTGTAAAATTTATGACCAAAAACAGCATCTTCTTAATAAGGCTGCACATGAAAATTGTCTTCTTTAATTCGTCTTGAGGATAATGACATGGTTGAGGGATTTATCCGCATGAAATTCATTATTTCAACAGCATTTTTTTTGCAACTTCACTGCGTAAACAAAGGCAAAGACACGATTAGAACCTCGTTTCATTATTTTAAAATAACAAATTACTTACCGCACAATTCGTATTTTGAGCCATAAATCCAATCGCGAAATTAACTCCGGATATTAAAATATTGGCTAAATATCCCCTTTTTTAAAATCCTTTTATATTCTATTTGTATCTGTATTTATTTTCATAATAAAAACAATTTTTTGACAACTTTTGGTCAAACACAAATAGTTTTATAATTAGGCACAAATGTGTAAATTTAAATAATGATAGATATTTACTATAATTATTAAGCATTTTACAATAAAATGTATTCAGTTTTATATACGAAATACGCAAAATAGTTTTTCAAACATAGTGTGCTCAAAAAGAAGCATTCTGTGCTGTTTTAAATAGAAAGTTAAACACAGTATGGTAGTATATTTAAAGCTACTTTTTAGAGTGTAGATATACGAAAAAGTTTGTAAAATGTATTAATTTTTGTTAAAAGCGTTACTTCTCCGCTTCATATAAATTCTTACAGTTAGTGTTTAGCTTTATTGCCCAGCAAAAATATGTGTAAGTAGTAAAACGAACAACATTTAAATTGGTTACAATGGAGCACTAAGTGCTCTTTTTCTGTTTCGAATGTATGTGCTTTAAAACAACTTTCAAAAATGTTATATAATGTTAGTTTTTTCCTTTGTAAATGTATTATATTTTGTGATTACGAATTTATTAGATATGCCACTTTTGTCTCTAAAAAAACAAAACAAATTATTTTGTCCACATACTTTATTAATTTCCGATTATTTACATATTTTTTAATATTCCTACATTCGCATTTAAAAAAAATTTCAATAACTGCTCTCTTTGAAAAAGGGAAGCGGATAACGAATTTGATCCCATTAAATCCTGTTGGACTATGCCCCAAATATGAATCTTCTTTTGTTATATGTGTAAAATATTAAGGAAAATCGAAAATACAATAAAAGCATGAATTGTTTAAATGTTAAGTTGGATACGGTGTGGTACAATATCCGTAAAATCGCATACAAAATTTGTATATTTTATGATATTTTATTTTGGCCGGATCAAATTTCATTCAATGAATACAAAACGGCGTAGGTAAGACACATTCCTGCTAAATTTGTGCTGTTTACTACTTTCTAGACGTCATCGGTGCTTTAACAGGCAGACGGAGCTGGCTAGTTCATATGTGTTCTACATATAAATCGTCGAATACGTCCAAGATATCCAACGCACACAATGAAATAGGAACATTGGTAATTTTAGGAATTAGTATATTCCTTCAAACCTAATTTTTAACAAACTTTTTCATATAAAAGTAAAAGAATTTAATTTTTGGGCAAATGTCAAAAACTAATAACAAACAAACAACTGACAATTTTGACAGTTTTCACAGTGTTGTGAGCTTAATAAATTAAAAAAGGGTACTCATTACATGTTTTTACATGTATCCGGTAGTCTAATTTGTATTTGACATTTTAATGGAAAAGTTTCTTTTCCATAAAAACAATAGCCGTTTTTTCTAATCACTTGGATTTAATAAATCCAAAAAGTATTTCTAAAAGTGCTCAACAGATGGGGTTAGATTCTCTCTATTTTAAAAAGAATTTTCTGTCCGACACTTCTTTCACCCTAATTTTTAATACCGATTTCGATGATGAAGGATTTTACTTTAACTTTTAATTTTTAATTATATTTTATATAAAACAGCGATAAAAAGTCTGCCTTTTCAGTTTTATCACTTCAATTTATATTTTTACACAATTGAAAAATTCCATTGCAATATTTAATATTCACTAATTGGATTTAATTGAATTACTTACTGTAGAGTGAAAAATTGCCATTTCTATTTCAGGTATTTCTCCATGTCCAAGATTAAAAATATGTATTTGGTGAGGTGTAGTTTTTTTTTTCTAAACATATTTCATAAAAAAAAATTTAATAAAAACCTTTTATTTGTTAGTTTTTCAATTTTTTTGTTTCTCTTTTAATTTTTATTCGTATTTTTTTCTGACATTAAATTAATAGGCTGATATTTGTGCTTTTATTATGGATTTATTAAATCCAGCTTTTTTTTGGATTTAATAAATCCACTTTTTGTATGAAAAATTCTAAATCCAGGTGATTAAAAAAACGCTAATTTAGACTGAACAAAAACCACCTGGTTTTTGTACAAAACTAAATTACAAAAGCCAAGTCATTTACACTAGATATTTAGTTTTTCTTTGTCACATCACTTTTTTATTACACACTTTTCTTTATTTTTTTTATTGTTAAATTAATGTAAAAAAAATATTAATACATCTAACAATTAATAAAAATAAACAATTTCAAACTAAAACAGAAATATTCTTAAAAAATTAAAAAATATTTTTTGACACTTGCTTTACTTCTAAATTCGTTATAATAGGGTGTAACGAAAATTAATTATAAATGATACCGGGTATATCAAAAATGAACATTTCAGATATTTTTACTAGGTTTTTGGCAAAAACCAGGTAGAACCTGGTTTTCAGTTTGTATGCAAATTGTATGGAAAAACTAAATTAATTTTGTAGTTTTTTGCTCAAAACCTAAAAATGGCCAAAAACTACTAGTTTTTGCCCAGTCTAAATATACTATAAATATGAAAAATGAAATGAATAAAGTATAAAGAAATAAACAAAGATGCTAAGTGAAAAATAAAAAACCACGCGCTTAAAAAATTAAAAAATTTTCGATTTAAATAATAAAAAAAGAAAAAAGTTTTTAAGTGTTAAAAAAATAAGTCTTGTATTCACAATACTTAATCGAGAGGTTTATTAAACAATTTTCCCATAAAATAATTGCTTAAAAATCTCATTTATTAACCATTTGTGAATACAGGCATTAAATTTTAATTAATGTATTTATTTAAAAATATTAATTTTTTGTTGGGCGATAAATTGGAATATTTTATTTAAGGTAAGTAATCATAATCCATAATTTAAAACGAGTAAAAAGGGTTAAAGTCGGGCATGCCGACTATACCATACCCTACACCAGTCTGGTTAAAAGCCAACTAATGTTTGGATCCGAAATTCGAATGGGTTAAAATGAGGCTTGTGTCAAAATTTTCTATAATGTGAGTCAGCGCACCAAATTTCATTAAAATATCTTAATATTTGCGACCTGCAGTTTGTAACCAAGCAAATTTTGGGGGGACCCTTATATGGGCACTAGTTCTAAACATGGACCGATGTTCACCAAAATCAATAGGCTTCGTTATTGGGCCAACATAGGTCTGTGTACCAAATTTCATCAAAATATCTTAATATTTGCGACCTGCAGCGTATAAACAATATAATTTTGGTGGGACCCTTATATGGGCACTAGGTATAAACATGGACCGATGTTCACCAAAATCAATAGGCTGCGTTATTGGGCCAACATAGGTCTGTGTACCAAATTTCATCAAAATATCTTAATATTTGCGACCTGCAGCGTATAAACAGTATAATTTTGGTAGGACCCTTATATGGGCACTAGGTCTAAACATGGACCGATATTCACCAAAATCAATAGGCTGCGTTATTGGGCCAATATAGGTCTGTGTACCAAATTTCATCAAAATATCTTAATATTTGCGACCTGCAGCGTATAAACAGTATAATTTTGGTAGGACCCTTATATGGGCACTATGTCTAAACATGGACCGATGTTCACCAAAATCAATAGGCTGCGTTATTGGGCCAATATAGGTCTGTGTACCAAATTTCATCAAAATATCTTAATATTTACGACCTGCAGCGTATAAACAGTATAATTTTGGTAGGACCCTTATATGGGCACTAGGTCTAAACATGGACCGATGTTTACCAAAATCAATAGGCTGCGTTATTGGGCTAACATAGGTCTGTGTACCAAATTTCGTCAAAATATCTTATTATTTACGACCTGCAGCGTATAAACAATATAATTTTGGTAGGACCCTTATATGGGCACTAGGTCTAAACATGGACCGATGTTCACCAAAATCAAACTTGTTCGTCCTTGGGCCAACATAGGCCTGCGTACCAAATTTCATCAAAATATCTTAATATTTGCGACCTGTAGAGTGCGCACAAGATTGCATGGACAGACAGACAGACAGACAGACGGACGGACAGACAGACGGACATCGTTAAATCGAAATAAAAACGAGTAAAAAGGTTAAAGTCGGGCATGCCGACTATACAATACCCTACACCAGTCTGGTGTATTGTTTGGATCCGAAATTCGAATGGGTTAAAATGGGGCTTATGTCAAAATTTTCTATAATGTGAGTCAGCGCACCAAATTTCATTAAAATATCTTAATATTTGCGACCTGCAGTTTGTAACCAAGCCAATTTTGGGGGGGCCCTTATATGGGCACTAGTTCTAAACATGGACCGATGTTCATCAAAATCAATAGGCTTCGTCCTTGGGCCAACATAGGTCTATGTACCAAATTTCATCAAAATATCATAATATTTGCGACCTGCAGCGTATAAACAGTATAATTTTGGTAGGACCCTTATATGGGCACTAGGTCTAAACATAGACCGATGTTCACCAAAATCAATAGGCTGCGTTATTGGCCCAATGTAGGTCTGTGTACCAAATTTCATCAAAATATCTTAATATTTACGACCTGCAGCGTATAAACAGTATAATTTTGATAGGACCCTTATATGGGCACTAGGTCTAAACATGGACCGATGTTCACCAAAATCAATAGGCTGCATTATTGGGCCAATATAGGTCTGTGTACCAAATTTCATCAAAATATCTTAATATTTACGACCTGCAGCATATAAACAGTATAATTTTGGTAGGACCCTTATATGGGCACTAGGTCCAAACATGGACCGATGTTCACCAAAATCAATAGGCTGCGTTATTGGGCCAATATAGGTCTGTGTACCAAATTTCGTCAAAATATCTTTATATTTACGACCTGCAGCGTATAAACAGTATAATTTTGGTAGGACCCTTATATGGGCACTAGGTCTAAACATGGACCGATGTTCACCAAAATCAACAGGCTGCATTATTGGGCCAATATAGGTCTGTGTACCAAATTTCATCAAAATATCTTAATATTTACGACCTGCAGCATATAAACAGTATAATTTTGGTAGGACCCTTATATGGGCACTAGGTCTAAACATGGACCGATGTTCAAAAAAATCAAACTTGTTCGTCCTTGGGCCAACATAGGTCTGCGTACCAAATTTCATCAAAATATCTTAATAGTTGCGACCTGTAGAGTGCGCACAAGATTGCATGGACAGACAGACAGACGGACGGACGGACGGACGGACGGACAGACGGACATCGTTAAATCGAAATAAAAAAAAATTCTGAACCGATCGGTATACTATAAGGTGGGTCTACGACCAATATTTTTTGGTGTTACAAACATCAGCACAAACTTATAATACCCTGACCACATAGTGGTGTAGGGTATAAAAATCGAACAGGATGATTGCTTCACAGAAATTGTGGGTTTTTGTTTTTGCCACAATAACAAAATTTCTCTGGGGAATCATTCTTATTGCTTTGTAAAAAAATGAATTTAAATTTTATTTAAAGCATACATGTTTCCAAAGTTTTCTTCATCCTTCTGGGTTTATTGTTAAAACCAAAAATTATTTTCGTTAAAACCTCATACACCACCTGTCATGCAAATGTATCATGGCTTGTTTCTTTTGCCTATTATAAAATACTATTGAGCTAAATAAGATATATATTTGAAATTAACACTATAAGACGCGAAAAATTTTGACGATGGCCATAGCTGACAAAAAATGTATTTCATTTGTACATTTGCACTAAAGCTACATAAAAAGCGAAAACCTTAAAAGTAAATTTCGACTTGTCAAGTTTTAATAGCAAAAATATGTAGAACAAACAAATTTATCGCGCCAAAACTATGAAAAATGGGGAAATCAAAATGGAAAACATGATAGCTTCCAGGAGAAAATTGTACTTAAAAATGTCGTTTCTCGTTTTCGTTCGTTAACAACTATTCATATTTTTGGCGCGCTTAGTCCTTTTGCTTTTAAAAAATAGTTTAAAAATTTAAGATATTATAAATTAATACACAAATTTGTACGAAATTGTGATTCTGCAATTACAAATTCGCTTTTCGTATTAAAATACAATTATGAGTAGCAAAAAAACTTATTTACGAAAGGTTAAACAAGAGAGACAACGGTTGGTCAATATTTTAAATAGTATAGAATCTCAAGAAGATATGCCTAATGAAGCGTCATGTTCGGAGGAGTTACAACAAGTAGAATTAGAGGAAGAAAGAGTACATGACCCTATTCCGAATCCACCACAACCGTTGCGTCGAAGACTACAACTGTGGTTTGCTGAATTTAGACCGTCAGTTGAATGTTGCAGCAGCCTTCTAAAAATTTTAAAGGCGGAAAATTTGGATGTGCCTGTATCTGTTGGAGGTCTTATAAAGCGAAAGAGCTTAACTGGATTGAGAACAGTTGCGCCTGGAGAATATGTCCATATTGGCATTGAAAAAAATTTAGAAAAATTAAATGAATTATTGTTGCAGAATTCTAAAGAAATCATACTTTTGGATATTGGTATTGATGGAGTTCCGCTATTTGAAAGTTCTGCCGTTGGCTTGTGGCCTATTCTTGGACGGATTGCAAACGAACCACAGCTAGGTGTTTTTTTGATTGGAACTGATATTGGCAAAAGCAAGCCAAACAACGTGAATTTATATCTTCACGACTTGGTTGTAGAGTGCAAATCTTTGAAAAGGGGTTTTAAAATACAAGATAAAACATATAAACTTAAAATCAGGGCTTTTATTTGTGATTCCCCTGCAAAATCTTTTATTTGTGGCACTAAAGGCCATAACGCCCTAAATGGATGTCTTAAATGTCAACAAGAGGGGTCCCGAATTGGACGAAGGACGGTGTTTTCTACTACAGCGGGATCAATGTGAACTGACATTGATTTTAAAAATAGGTCTTATCCAAACTTTCACAAAGAATTGTATTTAGAATCCGGTCTCGAATTAGAATCACTGGGAATTGGAATAGTGACACAATTCTCTTTAGATTGTATGCATCTCTTAGACCTTGGGGTTACAAAAAAAATTTTAACCCTTTTTATCAACAACAAAACCACACACCTGTCACAAAGGAAAGAATTTCAAGTATTCTTGTTTCATTTTCCCCATACATTGTAAAAGAATTCGCTAGAGAACCAAGAACAATAAAAGAAATACCAAGGTGGAAATCTGTCGAATACCGTCAAATCGCACTATATACGGGCATTGTTTTTTTAAAAGATTTCGTCGATTTGGAATTTTATAAACATTTTTGTTTATTTTTTGTAGCTTATAGAATATTTTTAGGCTCAAAAATATATACCAATTCTATTTCCCACAACGAAGCCCAACATATGTTCGAAAAATTTGTGCAACAGTATTCTGATTTTTATGGAATGGAAAATCTTTCATATAATATTCATAATATGCTTCACATAGGGGACTGTTACAGAAATTACGGTAACTTAATGAATTTTTCAGCTTATGCATTTGAAAGTTTTTTGCAAAAGATAAAGAAAAGCATTAAAATGCCCCGTTTTTTACCACAGCAAATTTACAACAATTTTTATGATTTTTCTATAATTTTGCCTCCGAAAAATTTTGGAGCAAAAACAAAAAGAAATGGTGAAGTTAAATCATTTACCATTAATGGCTTTACATATAAAAGTACATCTCCTGACAACATCTGTTGCCTTAACAATAGTACATATATTATTATAAACTATATTTTTCAAAACGGATATATTGAAGGACAGAAAGTTTTAAATTTGAAAAACTTTTTTGAATACCCCATAAAATCCTTAGATATCGGTGTGGCTTATAGCGAAAATTTTGAAGTAGAAGATGAAAGAAATACTTTTGATTTAAAGGATGTTTTAAAAATTCAATTTCTTCCATACAAAGGGGCAATTTTAATACCCTTATTGAATTAATATTTTTAATTTAAGGCAACATTTTTAATTTTATCTCAGTATGAATAAGGGAAAACCAAATAATGCAGCCAACTCTAATGCAATGCTTGGAATATTGATTAAAAAAGTCGACTTGTTAACAGGTACCAAATTTTTTTTATTGTATATTATATTTTAATGCATATTTTTTTTTACAGAAAGTATTGAAAGTTTAAAAATAGAAATGAAAGAGGCATTAAAAAACCAAAATTCTTTGGCTGTAGAGGTGAAAGATGCTGTTAAAAACCAAAGCACTTTTGTTATTGATGTATTAGGTGAAAATACAGCGCAAATAAAAAATGCCATTAAGCATCCAACACCCAAGTATTCAAAAATGTTTCCCATTATGTCAGTCGAAGAGCTTGAAAATCTTGAAGAAACAATTGACGAAACTAACGAAAAAGATATTGTAGGTACTTACTTTTTAAAATCACATTTTTTAATATTACATACATCAGCACAAACTTAATATACCCTGTCCAATTAGCGTTGGCAAATTACTACGTGTAAGCATATATTGGTGTTATCATTTGGGCATGTCAGTACTGTAAAGGTTAAAAATCTAACCCATTGCCAATACATGCAATATCGTCTCCAACGCCGTGGCAACACTGTCGTTCGTATTTTTCTACCTACCCAGTCAGAAATCGCCAGTGGTACAAAAAATCAAGCACTGGCATACCACTGGGTAACCACGGTGTTAAAAATAAATGACTGGCAGAACACTCATTTGGGACGCTTTGGCAGCGTTTGAAAAAAGCGTTTTACCAGTATTTGTTTTACAAAAATTTCGGTGGTTTATAAAAAAACCACTGGCAAGGAATTGGCTTAGAGTGATATGCCAAGGTTTGCAACCAGTGGTTATCCAGTGCTACCTAGCCAATGCTACCAGGCGTACAAAAATCAATTCACTGGTAGACCAATGATTTTATAAAAATGCTGACGCTTCGTTAAAAAATGTTTGTAGTCAGAAGGTTCCGAGTTCGAATCCGGTTGCAAGCAAAAATTTTTTTTTGGATTTTTTTTAATTTAAAATTTTTTTTGTTTTATAAAATCAATTTTTTTGTTTGTGGGAAAGCTCCTTCAAGACCAACTTTTTTTTTGTCCTCCCAACACTGGCATACTAGTTACAAAAAATTGTTTGTCAGTACTAGCATTTTGGCAAAGCTAGTAGTTGTCCAGCTATTATCACTCATTTATGTGTTTAGCCATCAAATATTATGTCTCTTTAGCTCAGTGGGTAGATCAATCGTCTGAAAATCTGATGGCCTAGGTTCAAATCACGGCAGGACCAAACAAAATACATATGAACTTTTTTTAAATTTTATTTTGGAAAATATATTTCCAGACCACCTATTTATTGGTTTTGCCAGCGTTATGCCAACGTTTAAAAATTTTGTTCCTCTAGTGATTTTCCGGCGCTTTTTGAACAGCCGGTCCTTTTGTCTAATGATGTTATCATTTTGGGAATGGGAAAGCACTTTTTGCCAGTACTTGTACCACCTGCTAAAGTGCTTTGCCACCGCTTTCCCGTTTGCATTTTTCTGACTGGGTATGTATGAAAGAATTTACAGGCACTTTTGACATCATCTCTTTTTAAACGTAAATTTTCAAAAGTAAATTTTAAGAAAACACTTATTTCAAAAACGCTATTTTTCTGGAGAGCTAAAAAACATTTGTTACAAGTTTTATTGACTAAAAAATTTTTGCAAAATTTTCTTACGTTTACTTAAGTGATTTTGTTAAAAGTTTCCATACACGTAATTGTAATGAAAAATTTTCATTTATTTTGTTTTCATTATTTGTAATGAAACATTTTTTATTTCCATTACTTTCAAATAATTGTAATGAAAATAATTTTAGTAAATGAATGGGTTTCGTCCGATTTGAGATCATATATATATTACTAGCGGGCGCAGCCCGCTACGTTGTTAGCGTGCCTTAAAGTTTAGGCACGACAATTTTTTTTAAATTCGCTTTTTATTTAAAGTACAGTTTTTATAATAAAAGCCTTCACCCAGCCACCACAAATAAATAATTCTGCACAACAATGGGTTTAAAATAAATAAATATTTGATCACTTTTTCTCATGAAAGTGGATTGTTAGTAATGAATCCATAATAAATTGCAATATACGTGTGTATGTTAAGATAATTTGGTAAAGTGCGAACTTAGGTAGATAGACCCGTAAGTAGTTTTGTTCATTTGTGTTTTGAATGAAAATAAATAACGTAAAGCAGGGTTGGAAATTCCAGTTTATGTAAAGGTAGACCTGGCAATTCAAGTAAATTCACAAATTCAGCTGGAAAATTTACTGCGTCGGTTTCTTCCACCGGTGCTTCGTTACATGAAGTTTAAATATTGGAATATATAAGTTCCATTCCTTTTCTAAGGTTTTTTCTCTTTTAGAAAATTTGTTTAACTTTTTGGAGAGTATGTTTCAATGCTACATAAGTTTCATATTCCGTGGATAGTGTTTGAACAGGTAATTCCCTCTTCCAATCCATTTGCATTGTCTATAATTTCAATTCCACTCGTTCAACGTTTATATCCATTTCATTCCACTTGTGTAGTGTTTCAATTCCACTCGTTTCCTATTTAGTTTCTTAATTTTAGGTTTCTAGCTAAAGACGCAGACGTTAAGGGGGGGGGGGGGGGGGGGGGCAATTTTCCCCTTTTGAACCACCATTTTTACCACGTTCCTGTCCAAAGTCCTAGAAATGCCTTGTCGATAAGTTAGCCCATACTCCAAGGAAAACATATTATATATTACAGGTTTCTAGCCGAAGGGTTCGGTTAGGCCATCAAGGGGGAGAATTATTCCGTTTTTACCCCTCCCGGTAGGAATTTCCAAAAATTCCGTCTTAGAGGACGTCTGCGTTGGAGGAGGAACCTACTACATACATAATTTTAGGTCTTTATATCCAGCAGTTTGGCCAGGCCGTCAAGGGGGAAGTTTTTTCCCTTTTTACCCCTCCCGGTATGAATTTCCAAAAATACCATCTTAGGGGACGTCAACGTTGGAGAAGGAACCCAAATACCGAATTTAAGCTCCCTTGTTCCAGCAGTTTGGCCAGGCCGTTAAGGGGGAGACTTTTCCTGTTTTTGACCCTACCTGTAGAAATTTCCAAAAATCTCATCTTAGCGGATGTCTACAATAGAGGAGGAACTTTAATACCAAATTTTAACTTCCTACCTCCAGCGGTTAGGGCAGGCCTTTAAGCGGCACTTTTGGCTTCATTAACCCCTATTTTTGCAATGTCCCTGTCCAAAAACCACCTTCCCGGTAAATGAGCCCATACTCCAAGGAACATATGTTTTACATTTCAGGTGTCTAGCCAACTTAGGACACATTTTATATTTTTACAAAAAAACCGTACATTTTTTGGGGTTTTAAAATAATAATTATTTTTTTAGCGTTAATATTACACTAATATTTTGTGCTGTATCCATTATTATCAATAACCACTTCGCATCTTCTTTGCATACTCTCAACTAATCTCTGGCATCTTTCTTTTCGTATAGAATACCAGGCTTCTTGAATACCAGCCCAAAGTTCGGTGGAATTTTTGTAATTGTTTTGTGAAACTTTTGTTTTTACATCATTCCATAGATTTTCTATTGGATTAAAATCCGGACTTTGGGCTGGCCAGTCCAAAACCTTAATTTGTTCTTGTAAAAACCAATCCTTCACTATGTTAGACGAATGCTTCGGATCATTGTCTTGCATAAATGTCCACTTAACTGGCATATTTTCATAGGCAAATGGCTCCATAACATTCTTAAGAATGCTCAAATATTGATACCTGTCCATTTTGTCCTCTACTTTTACGATAGGCCCAACACCACGCCAGGAAAAAGCCCCCCATACCATAATATTACCCCCACCGTGTTTCAAGGTCTTCTGAGTGGACTTAATGTTTAAAGCCTGGTTTTTTGGGCATTTCATTTCCTTTGTGGGTTTTGGCAAAATCAATACGTTTCTTAATATTTTTTCTTGAAAGAAGAGGCTTCTTTTTACTTATTCGTCCAAATAATTTTGCTTCATTCAGTCTTCTTCTTACTAACCTGTCTGACACTTTAACTTTGAATTTTTCCCTGATTTCATTATTTATTTGACGGGAGGACATAAAAGGGTTGAGTTTGCTTTTGCGTACTACAGTAGTGTCCATATAAGTTGTAGTTTTACGAAGATTGGCTTACGTTTTTTCCCAGGTAGAAATTGCCGACGTTACAACAAAAGTTGTACTGGGAGAGCACTGTTTTTTACGAAATGCCGGTACTACTTAAAACATGCTTTGCCAGTACTGTTTTCTGAAAATTAACAAGCTTTTTTTAATTTATTAAAATTAACAATTTTATAAATTTTACGTATTCTTACATCTATTACACAATTATTTATGTAAGAGAGACATGGCCATTTTTTTCTTGTGAAGTTTCGAAAGAATACATTTGAAGAAATTCCATACAGTCTCAAGACATTGCCAAAAAAAAAAATAAAATTAAAAAAAATCTGTGATGTACACTAAGAGGACAGTAAAGTTCTAGCAAACTACTAAATTTGTTATTAAATGTACTGGGATAATACCAAAAAAATAAAATCCCAAGCCTGCGCCAACGTTGGGAAATAACTACGGCCAAGCGTTTATTGGTGTTATCATTTCGACAACATGGCAGTACAGTGAAAGTTAAAAATCCGACGCATTGCCAGTACATGTACTACCGCTTCCAATACCGGGCCAACATTGTGCCGTTTGTATTTTTCTACCTGGGTTATTTTGCGTATGATATTTCTTGTCGGCAGCACATAGACGAATAGCATTGTATACTATATTTCGCGAAAACTTTGGTATTTTAATAATTTCAGTTGGAGATATCATCTCGTTGTTCGTTTCTCTGGATTACAATGTTTTCCACGTCCCATATTGGTACAATTAGAAAAGAATTTACTTATTTCAAACGCAAATTATGAAAAGAAAATTATTACTAAGTGCATCGAGCAAAATTTTGACAATTATTGCAAGTGTCCTATTTTTATTTCCAAGTCAAATATAAACAAAGTAAAGTAATTTTGTTGTAAATATTTGCATGTTTTAAATATTGCAAAGTTTTATATATAATCTGAGACTACCCAGGTGGAAATTGAAGACGGTACAAAAAACAAAGCGCTGTGAAAGCTTTGTTTTTATTCTTCCACCTCAAGTCCAAATTCCAATATGATATTGTCATATTAGATTTTTATTTGTTGTTTCAAAAAGGGTTGATCATTTTCATGATATTACAGATATAATTACATATACGTTTATATATAATTTAGTATGACACTATACATAATAATATAAAACCATATGTGGAGCCATATAAGAAATATTTCATAATTTGTGTTAGATATGATTTATATATTGACGAATAAGAACCCACATATAACTTAATATGGTTCCATATCTACAATATTTCATGATTTCTTTAATATATAACGGAAACATGAATTCCATGTGCGGAAGTATGAATCCATGGCGAAGAATACTTCCGTAGTGGAATCCAGGCCACACACAAAGGCGCAAGATCAGAGCAAAGCCATGGGAAAACCGCATAAAACCGGATCCCATGGCCACTCTGAGGCGCGGCGAACGGACTCCAAGGTTCCTGCGGAGTCCGGGAAGCGTTCGACCAACCAAACCGAAGCACCCTCAACGCGACCGTCCACCTCACGTGGCAATGTTGGGGGTACGAAGTTTGGCGGTGATCCTGGCGACAAAGCCGGACCTGACGGCGGAAAATCCGAAGTGCGGGCCGTACCGTCCTCATCAAAAGGAAGTACGGCTATCTCCAAGGACAAAGCCTTCAGGCCCGGTGGAAAGCGACAGAGGTCAGGTGAGACGCAGGTGTCAGAGGGTAAGCGGTTGAAACCATCGGCTAGCTTTCCATCTGCACCTGAGCTACAGGTAGCTATTGTGGACCGGAGTCATCCTGAAGGTAGGATGGCAACGGACAGATGGCTGGTGTTGGAGGAACGAACACTGACGCACTCGCACACAGTGAAGATGATTCCTTCACTGCGTTCGATGGCGCCAAGTGGCAGAAAGGTGTCAAGATAGTGGGTTGTGGCAATGAGAAAGCGTTGAACTTTCTCAAAAGCACAATCCAGGATCTTGACGAGCTTTGGCCGGGTATGAATGTCGATATCGTTCCCATTGATCAGGTCCCTTTTCAGACGACCGTGAAGGTGTGGGTTCCTCCTCCAGTAATAGAGGATGAAGCCATTCTGACACTACTGAAACGTCAGAACAAAGGACTTGGTTTAGATGATTGGAGAATCATCAGGGGACGAGCGAGGGACAAAGGAGACGGAAAGGACCTCTGGCTAAAAGTCGGTTCGGAGTCTTTGCGCCTCCTGCGCCTCTCCAACGGATCGGTGAAGTTTGGGTTGAACCATCTTAAGATGATTCTACCCAAGGAGGATACCAGCAATGCGTCCTAGATGCATCAAGGTGGTGCAGATAAACCTGCATCACTGCGAGGCAGCGACCGATGAATTGCTGCGTTTCATGGAGACGGAGAGGATGGACGTAGCCCTGATCCAGGAACCTTGGCTTTCTGGCAACAGGGTTCGGGGACTTGGATCACGCAACTTCATGCTTCTCTCTCCGCTGTGTGAAGGTAAGATCAGAAGCTGTATATTGTATAGGAAGGGCATTAATCTTTTTCTTATGTCTCATTACAGCAATGGGGACCTAACGGTGGCGGCACTTGAGCGCAGGGGCATGCCCACTCTGCTCCTTGCCTCGATGTATCTCCCGTATGAGGAAGACAACCCTCCATCACAGGCAGTTCGTAATCTGGTCGAGGTGGGCATAACCAAGGGCCATGATCTGGTGATGGGGGGTGATGCCAATGCTCATCACTCTTTATGGGGCAGCACTGACATTAATGACCGAGGTGAGTCACTGTTTGATTACCTAATGTCCACTAATCTGATTATATGTAATAGGGGCAATAGGCCAACATTCTATAATAGGATTAGGGAAGAGGTTATTGATATAACCATGGTATCGAATACCGACTCTGTTGAAGTCCAAGACTGGAGAGTTTCACAAGAATGTTCATTCTCTGATCATTATAGGATTCTCTTCAGCGTTGATCTTTCTGTTAGGGAAATGATTCCATATAGGAATCCTAGGAAGACAAACTGGGCCAGATTTCGTAGTCTTGTTCAGACGATACCGGGCCCAGAACGGGACACCCCGGTCAGTGTGCGAGACGTGGAAGGTTCAGTTCGTCTATTGACGGATAATCTTAGGGAAGCATTTCTGAACTCGTGTCCTGAGCGCTTGCCACCGAGAAAAATTCACCAACCATGGTGGACTCCGGAGCTTAAGAAACTTAGGACGGAGAGCAGAAAACTCTTCAATAAGGCGAAGAAGGAGAACAGACCTGAGGACTGGGAGCGGTACCGTCTCATTTTTAATGCCTTTAAGAAGGCGACTCGAAGGGCAAAAAGGGAATCGTGGTCTAAATTCTGTGGGGAAGTGGAGGGCACTACGGAGGCAGCGAGGCTTCGTAAGGTTCTTTCTAAGGCACCCAGTGCACCAGGATCCCTTATGAGGCCTGATGGTACTTTCACGGAGGGTAATAGGGAAACCATTGAGCTCCTGATGGAGACTCACTTTCCGGGTTGCAGAGAGGATGTGATGTCCAATGTCCCGTTGGACGCACTCTCATCGACTGCAATTCAGATAGGTGAGCACATCTGGTCAATGGTAGACGAACGCAAAATTGCTTGGGCGATACGGTCTTTTAAGCCCTACAAATCAGCAGGGCCGGATGGTATTTTCCCGGCACTTTTGCGGGAGTCCCTGGACATTATCATGCCATGGCTGCTGCGTATTTTTACTGGCAGCCTGGCATCGGGGTATATACCTTCTGGGTGGAGAGAGGTTAGGGTGGTCTTCATCCCGAAAGCGGGGAGGATAAACCACAGCACCGCCAGGGACTACAGGCCGATTAGTCTCTCGTCGTTTTTATTGAAAACGCTGGAGAGACTGGTGGACGTTCATGTGAGGAGCATCCTCTCTGCAGACAATTTCAGCAGAGCCCAACACGCATACCTCAAGGGAAGGTCGGTGGAAACGGCTCTGAGTGAGGTTGTCGGCACAATTGAGGATGCTCTTCACGACCGTGAGTATGTGTTGGCGTCCTTCCTGGATGTAGAAGGGGCTTTCAACAACGTGAGTATATCATCGATCACTAGTGCCTTGGAGGGTATTGGCACTGACCAGCAGATAACCCTGTGGACGGGCAATATGCTCAGGAGTAGGGCTATAAACTCGGACATAGGCGGTGATGGGGCGCGGAAGGTGGTCACAAGGGGTACTCCACAAGGGGGGGTCATTTCTCCTCTTCTGTGGAATCTAGTGGTCAATGGAATCCTTGACTCATTGGGGAGAACGGGGACGAAGGTTGTGGCATACGCCGATGACGTTGTGCTACTGATCAGGGGGAAATTTCTCCAGACGGTCAGTGATCTCATGGAGTCGGCGCTTACGATGCTATCCAGGTGGGCAAGGGAGAACGGTCTGGGAGTCAATCCATCTAAAACCGAACTTGTTTTGTTCACAAGGAAGTACAAACCGGAGAGATTTGATCTCCCTAGATTGGACGGAGTTACTCTTCAACTCTCGGGGGAGGCAAAGTATCTGGGTGTCATTCTTGACTCTAAACTTTCCTGGAAGAGGAATACCGAGGAGAGAATGAGAAAAGCCTTATGTGCTTTTTACACCTGTAGAAGGACTTTTGGGAAGAGATGGGGTCTACAGCCGTATATCATTCACTGGATGTATGCGGCGATTATCAGACCAATCTTGACCTACGGGGCACTGGTGTGGTGGAGGGCGGTGGACACGGGTTCATATCTCTCCACTCTCGCAAAGGTGCAACGACTGGCTTGTCTGGGTATTACGGGGGCGGCTCGTTCTACACCCCAGGCAAGTTTGGAGGTGATGCTTGGCATCCCACCACTGGATATTTATATCAGGGGCACGGCGGCAAAGGCAGCTCTCAGACTCAGGGAGATGCAGGAGCTGAGGCAACGCACTTGGGGGTACAGTACCATTCTGCATGGGATTGGTGGTGCACCAGAGAAACAAGCCAGCCGCCGTGAGCCGTTTAAGCCGCCGCCGCCGGTCATTTTAGCTTCAGCCGCCGCCGCGATTTTTTTCGGCTCATTTCGGCTGAAGTAGCAATTTTCAAATATAAAAAATTTAAAAATAAATATATTTTTTAAAAAGAATTTACTAATTCATTAAACTTGAACAACCAGAGCTAAAACAATTTTTTATATGAAAAGAAAAAAGTCAAAATCTTCTAAATATTAAATTTTTATAAATATAATTTTTTTTAAGCTATAAAAGCTTATATAAATTTATACTGTGAAAAAAATTAAAAAAAAAAAAGTTCTTAATGGGTTAATATAATACTTCAGAATGCAACTCTTTGTAGATGTGTAAAAAATCAATTAATAAAAAAACGTAGCTGCTTAACTTTGCATTTAAAACTCAATATATGTATTTGGTGTACGCATTTTTATCAAAAATTATGACGAAAAATCGTTACAGAGTTGAAGTCGTGTTAGCATAGATATACGAAAAGTTTGTAAAATACATTAATTTTTGTTAAAAGCGTTACTTCTCCTCTTCATATAAATTCTTACAGTTAGTGTTTAGCTTCATTGGTTATTCAAATATAAGTTATTAAAGTTAAAAAACCTTACGAGTTACTGGTTACGGAGTTTACATTTGGCCTATAAAATTGGTTACAAATTTTATGTATTAACCAAAAATTGGGCAGATTGTTATAAATTTTGTAAAACAGGTGACAATGCGCTGATATATATCGAAATATATAACTCAAATGTAATCCATGGATTTGAAATTAGTTGGTTACATGGTTTTTATCACATTTTTTGATATCACCCATAATATTTTTTCAATTCTAAAATACATTTTTAAAAATGTCCAGTTGATATTTTGGATAAATGAGACATTTTGTAACAAATAAATGAAAAAGTAAAGATAAGAGATATTGTAAAATTCTATAATATTTAGAAAAGGACACTTTTACGGATAAAATGCTCAAACCAATGTTCGAATTGATCACTAATTTCATCATTTAAGGACATTATTGATTGGCATCTAATTCAAATGGGTCCATATAAGATATGTGCATCCTGCCCAAACTTTCTAACAAAGCCTCCATTCAAAAGCCTTCAAACAAGTTTAATTTCTTAAATCAATCGATATTTATTTTTTCTTTGGTCTTTATTTATTCCTTAATTTGTTAAAAATTAAAAAGAATAAATAAAAAAAAATTGATTCCCAGTATGCTTTAATTTTCTGAAAATTCTATAAGAGCAAAAATTGTTTTGAGTTCCAAGAGGGTTACATTTTCCCAATGTTGGGATTACTTTGGAGCCCTTTACATTGGCAAAAAAAATGTGCTGGCAGAAATTAAAATTTTGCAAGTTATGTTTCAACGAAAAGGACTTGGTAGTAAAAGGGTATGAGGGTATGTTTATAATTTATTAAATAAAACTTGTATGTTATATTAAATATTTAGGACCATTTGTTAGATATAGTCTTGACTAGCCATGGATCTATGCGAACATGAAACAAATCACACGTGAACCAACAACAAATCTTATATAAATTGATTTTATATATATTTTTTTGCGAGTGATTTTCTGACCGTGATAAAGTGCTGACGTTAATTGTGATCTCTTTTCTATAATTCTATTTAAAATTAAAAGCAATAACATTTGTTATTGTTTTAAGAAAAAACTTTTTTTTTACATTGTATCAGTGTTGCCATAACGGCGATTTTCTCGTCAGATCTAGCGATTTTATTTCGCCCCTAGCGGGAAAAATTGTTCTTTAGCTATTAGCCAAAAATCTAGCGATTTTTTTATCAGCCGTAATATAATTTTTAAAACTCGGTTTTATGTTGAAAAATATTATAAAACTCGCACATTTATATTACTTTATTATAAAACACAACATCTTAAACGATTTTAGTAAAAAAAACTCTAAAAATACACATTTCGATAAAATATGGGTATGCACTTTTTCATCGTACAACGCCCTCTATTGTGTATTCGCAATACTAAGATTAATTCAATGAAAATCAGGACTCATTATTTGAAGCTTAATCGTAAAATTTTTCATTATTTAATTTATTATTATTTTTCTTATTAACATATTAAAGAAATTTTTGAGTAAAAACTGCTTTAAGTACCATTTTTCAACAATCTAGCGATTTTTGGGTCTGATCCAGCCATTTATTTTGAAAATTTGTTGGCAACACTGCATTGTATATTGAAATCAACAACAAATTATTACTTATTATTAAGTAGTAAACAAAGGGATTAATATTCTTCTATACTAATCCTCTGCTGTTACAGCAGAATGGATAGTAGCAGCGAGTCTACTGAAGAAAGCGATATTGTCTGGTAGACAGTCGCTGAAAACAAAACAACGAAACGACGACAAAATCGATCACCAGGATTAGTTAAGCATGCAATCAAAATAAAAAAAACTACCAACAATGATGATTAGGGCAAGGAATTCCATGCAAATGTATGTTATTTCTCGATAGTCCAAAACTAATATAGACTAAACATTTATCCGAATCATCAAATTTAGAACAAACTGGCATCGATTTGTAGTTGCATATTTTGACATAAATGCATGTTTTTGCATATTTCGACTTTAAATGCATATTTGGTGGCTTTCTAATGCATATTTTGTGCTTTTTAATGCATATTTGTTCATATTTTTCATTTTTAGTAGCATTTTTTATTTTGTAAAAAAATATAAAAAATTGATACGTTTTCATATTTTGATTCAATCAAAATAAACATTTTTAAAACTTTATTGACCTATGGGAAATCTTCGAGTTCTGTGTCTGTTTGCAAAATAACTAACTTAAATATATTTTTAAGTTTTAAAGTGCATTATTTTTGCAAAAATTATAGTTTTTAGTGCATATTTTTTATATTGTTAGTGCATATTTTTCTTTTTTAACCGCACATTTTAGGCGCATATTTTTAATTTCTAAGTGCATGAAATTCCTTGCCCTAATGATGATATACCAAGTACCTACTAGCAACAACATGTTTGCTGCACTTGATGTAGACAATAATGATGATGTTAATTATATTAACGATAATGCTAACAAAGAGCTGTGTGAAGAAAAACCGCCTCCAATAATTATTCCAAATGTTTCAGATATAAGAGCGATGATGAATAACTTTTCAAAAATAGTAAACCTTGAAGATTATTCGTACAAATCCTTGAGAGGTGGACAGGTAAGAGTAATGGCAAAAAACGTAAAGGCATATAGAGTGATAGTAAAATATCTATCTTTCGTAAAAAAACTTAAACGTTTTCAAATCACATTACAAAATGTTGTTTTCAGCCGATCAAGCCGCCGCCGCCGCCGATTATTTGGTTGCGCCGCCGCCGCCGATTTTTATCCGGCTCAACCTCAATCGCCGCCGCCGCCGCCGATTTTTTGCTTGCGCCGCCGCCGCCGATTATTTTGGTCGGCTTGTTTCTCTGTGGTGCACTACTGGATCGTGAAACGGACTCTATTGTACCGGTCACGAATTTCCAGAGGACTTTTGAGGTGATTGTACCGACCAGGGAAGACTGGGCAGCCGACTCCGTTATTCGGAGTGGTGATATCTCAGTGTTCACGGACGGTTCGAAGACGGACATGGGGACAGGGTCGGGAGTTTACTCCGGCGAACTGGACCTTCGAATCTCCATACGACTCTCGGACGATTGTAGCGTGTTCCAGGCGGAAGTGTATGCAATTGACGTGGCCGCACGGATGATAATGGAACGGGATTTGGATCCATCGTCCATTAGCATCTTTGCGGACAGTCTTGCTGCTTTGAAAGCCCT
Organism: Leucophora obtusa; assembly: GCA_949987735.1. NCBI lineage: Eukaryota > Metazoa > Arthropoda > Insecta > Diptera > Anthomyiidae > Leucophora > Leucophora obtusa. Next base: position 94,149,235 of record OX465299.1, on the reverse strand, counting down.
GGAATCCGATACTGTCAGATCGGCGGCACTGTATTGAATCCCTCGACCGTATTCGTCGACACTCGGTAAGGCTGGCGTGGGTCCCTGGACACGCTGGGATTGCGGGGAACGAGCGGGCTGACGAGTGTGCGAGGAATGGCTCCGAGTCGGTTGAGGACCCTATACAGACGGAGGTCCTGGTTCCTCTGGTGGAGCTATTCGGTGTGATAGGGGATATATCGGATAGGGAGACGAGGACAAGGTGGACAACCTTGACCAATTGTAGGATATCTCGGACCCTATGGCCACTGCCAGATCCGGGGAGGACAAAGATTCTTCTTGGATTTGGCAAGCGGACGGTCGGGATGCTTGTAGGGGTTCTAACGGGACACTGCGCGATAGGCCGAATGGCTGCGCGTTGGGGTTACGCCCAGGCGGACTACTGCAGGGGCTGTGGGGACGAGGAGGAGGAGGAGACAGTACATCATCTGCTTTGTGAATGTCCGGGACTGAAGGAACGGCGACTCAGATATCTGGGGTGCAGGTTCTTCGACGACCTGGACAGTCTACGCAATGTTTCTCTGTCTGGTCTTGCGAACTTCTTAAGGGGATCGGGATGGTTTTAGATTTCTCGGGTCGTGGTATTTCTTTCCATGCGGGGGAAACTAAGGGAATCACAATGGGCCCTATGGCCTCCGAGTGAACTCGCCGTTCTGGCGGGCTCCCATTCAACCTAAACCTAAACCTTAATATATAACAATATAACGTTCTTTCTAAAATCATCTATAATTATATGTAATTGTAATTAAAAAAAAAACAATTACAAGTAATTTGTAATTGAAAATTTTCAATTATACATTACATATAATTGTAATTGAAAAAATGTCAATTACAATTACATTTTTTCGGAAAATAAATAATGACAAAAAGAACAAGTGAGAGGTCAGCCCAACATGACGTATTCTTTATATACTTATCCACGCCTATCCAACCTATCCCAGTCAGTTTTTTCTACAAAATTTTAACAAAAAACACTTTAATTCTAAATGTAATTGAAATCACTTTCAATTACAATTGTAATTGAAAATTTTCAATTACAGTTACATGAAATGTAATTGAGTTTTTTTAATTTCAATTACATTTATTTGCAATTGTAATTGAAATCCCCCAGGTCTGATCTCCAGATATTGCATATCTTTTTTATTTAAAAAAATAATTTTTGTATATTGTTAGATGTGTTCATATATAATATGATCTAAAGTATAAGCTCAATTTTTAGATATAATTGTATCAAACTATGTGCACTTTTATAACATTTTATATAATTTTATACAAAAAGATATAATTTGATGTAATTGGATGAGGACAAAATTCGGATACAATTGTATCGAATTGCATAAAATTGTATCAAATTGTACCAAATTGTATACAATTGTATACAATTCGATACAATAAGATACAATAAGATGTTCTCATTTTTCGGATATAATTATATCTAATTACATAAAAGATTATATATAATTAAATATAATTTCATATGTCTCCATATCATTTTTTTACTTGCAACCCGAGTAAAAAAGTTTTGATATAATCATATATTATTTTATGTAATTACATATAGTAACTTATAGTTACATATGGCCACATATGCTTTTAAATTGAAGCATATATAATTTTATATAGTCATTTATTAAATATTTTTTCCTCAAAGGTTTTAATATTGAGACATATGTGATTTTATATTATTACATACTGGCCTACATATAAGTGTATGTGCTATATATAAGTACATAAAGTAACATATAAAAGATATAATTACATATACGTTTATATATAATTTAGTATGACACTACACATAATAATATAAAACTATATATGGAGCCATTTAAGAAATATTATATAATAGGTGTTATATATGATTATATATTGACGGATATGAACCCATATATAACTTAGTATGGTTTCATATCTACAATATTTCATGCTTTCTTTTATATATAACAATATAACGTTCTTTATAAAATCATCTATAATTATATATCATCCCACATAAGCAATTTTTTCAAAGTGATTTTATATAAAAATATATAAGGTCATTTTAAAACCGTATTGTATTAAATGTGGTTCCATATTAAAAATGATTTTGAACTAGTTTAAGATTTAGTAATTACTAGCGATTGGCGCATGACACGATCGTGAGTGAAGTTATTCACAAGTGATCGTGAGTAATAATTACTATACCAAAGTAATTCGCGCGTGAGCATGAGAATATATAATTCGTACGCTTTTACCACTTTTATAACATTTCATATAATTTTATACAAAAAGATATAGTTTTATGTAATTGGATGAGGACAAAATTCGGATACAATTGTATCAAATTGCATAAAATTGTATCAAATTGTACCAAATTGTATACAATTGTATACAATTCGATACAATATGATGCAATAAGACGTTCTCATTTTTCGGATTTAATTATATCTAATTACATAAAAGATTATATATAATTAAATATAATTTCATATGTCTCCATATCATTTTTTTTACTTCCCAAGTATCGAATTGTATACAATTGTATACAATTTGGTACAATTTGATACAATTTTATGCAATTCGATACAATTGTATCCGAATTTTGTCCTCATCCAATTATATCAAATTATATCTTTTGTATAAAATTATATAAAATGTTATAAAAGTGCACATAGTTTGATACAATTATATCTAAAAATTGAGCTTATACTTTAGATCATATTATATATGAACACATCTAACAATATACAAAAATTATTTTTTTAAATAAAAAAGATATGCAATATCTGGAGATCAGACCTGGGGGATTTCAATTACAATTGCAAATAAATGTAATTGAAATTAAAAAAACTCAATTACATTTCATGTAACTGTAATTGAAAATTTTCAATTACAATTGTAATTGAAAGTGATTTCAATTACATTTAGAATTAAAGTGTTTTTTGTTAAAATTTTGTAGAAAAAACTGACTGGGATAGGTTGGATAGGCGTGGATAAGTATACAAAGAATACGTCATGTTGGGCTGACCTCTCACTTGTTCTTTTTGTCATTATTTATTTTCCGAAAAAATGTAATTGTAATTGACATTTTTTCAATTACAATTATATGTAATGTATAATTGAAAATTTTCAATTACAAATTACTTGTAATTGTTTTTTTTTTTAATTACAATTACATATAATTATAGATGATTTTAGAAAGAACGTTATATTGTTATATATTAAAGAAATCATGAAATATTGTAGATATGGAACCATATTAAGTTATATGTGGGTTCTTATTCGTCAATATATAAATCATATCTAACACAAATTATGAAATATTTCTTATATGGCTCCACATATAGTTTTATATTATTATGTATAGTGTCATACTAAATTATATATAAACGTATATGTAATTATATCTGTAATATGTTACTTTATGTACTTATATATAGCACATGCAATTATATGTAGGACAGTATGTAAAAATATAAAATCACATATGTCTCCATATTAAAACCTTTGAGGAAAAAATATATAACATATGACTATATAAAAGTATATCTGCTTGAATTTAAAAGCATATGTGGCCATATGGAACTATAAGTTACTATATGCAATTACATAAAATAAGATATGGTTATATCAAAACTTTTTTACTCGGGTATGTAATCACTTTTAAATTACTTACAAAATGCTCAAATTGAACTACTGAGAACATGGGACATCACGTGTAAAATAAGTGTTAGAGCTAAATTCTAACTACTTCACAATCAGTTGATGCTATTCGGAGTGCTTTTAAAATAACTTTTTTGTAATGACTTTTTTTGCTGGGAGAAGTGATAGAAATGTACTTTTATAATGTATGAAATAGCATATTTTAGAGATAATTTTAATATTTAGCCTCTAATCCATTTCTGAAATACGATATTGAATTAAATAAGATTAATACACTGAAAGTTCTATGTCATCTACTCTGATCGAATTTTTTAAAAACATGACTCATGGAATTTTCACAAAATTAAAGCGTATGTACTAGGAATAAAATATGTAAATAATCGTAAATTAATAAAGTACTGGAAAAAAATTAACTATTTTTTTATAATTAAAAAAATTCGTAAATTACAAATAAATGCATTTATGTAAGAAAAAAACAACATTATATATACATTTTTGAAAGTTGTTTTAAAGCACATATTTTCGTAACAGAAAAACAGCACTTATCGCTCCATTGTAACCAATTTAAAAGTTGTTTGTTTTAAATGACTTACACATATTTTTGCTGGGACGTGGTGTCCCATGTTGTCAGTAGTTTAACTTGAGCATTTTGTTAGTAATTTAAAAGTACATACATAATGTTAATAAAGTATGGTTTTTTAGGTATATATTTTCATCACATCAATACGAGTACATTTTGTTTGCATTTTTAGAGTGATTTAGAAGTACTCTTTATAATATATAATATAATACATTTTTAAAAGTGATTTAAATTTGCTTTTTATAATGTATGAAATAGCATATTTTAGAGGTAATTTTAATGTTTAGCCCTTACAGAACCCATTTCTGAACCTATTGTGTAACAAAAGCTTCAATTTATTATTATTTGTAGGGCAATATTAAGGAAACACTTCTTTTGCATCTGATTCTATTCGATTAAGTCAAAATCAGACAAAACCAAAATTTTTTAAAATTTTTGTTCAAAAGTTTTTTTAAAGAAGTTTGTAACATGTTTACTTTAGTCTTTAAATTCAAAAAAGATACAATATTGAATTAAATAAGATAATACACTAAGAACGAGTTTTTGGGATGTCAGTTAAACTTGGTTTAGTTAAACCGAAAACGAATTATATCAGCCATTTCAAGTTTATTAACAAAAATTTGCCTGAACAACTTTTTCTCGTTTAGAATTTATGTCTTCATAGCAGTGTTCCAGTTATAAACTGCGTTAAACTAAGTTTAAAGATAATCTACATCCTAAAAACTGGGCATATTTAAGTTATATTTAACCCTCTGATTAATTTTTTTAAAAACATTACTCAAGGAATTTTCAGAATATTAAAGCGTACTAGGAAACTATTTTTCATATATATTTTATTTTCATTTTAACAAATAAAGGAAAGAAAACCATCGACATTTTACAACTCTACAGTAATAAGGGCATCAATAAATTTGCTGAAGCCGCATATCTATGATTGAAATTTTAGCCTTAAATTCATTAAAGAATCCGAGAACCGTTGGAGGACAGTTTTTCCCCAGACATATTTCGAAGGCGACATTTATAGAACTTTTTATGTATAAGCAAAGGTAAGGGACCAACCTCTGTTAACGAACCTCTTGATTGGTCTGTTTTAAATGATAAAATATGTTAACATTGCAACAAATTTTATTAACATATTTATTTGGTGCACGATGCAAAAGCACGCGAGCGACTTCATAGAGCCTTAACAATACATTTTAATTGTTAACTTTTATATATTTGCATTTAGTGAAAAGAATTAATATTTGGGTCATAAGTAGTCCAGGAGATTCAATGGGATCCAATTCTTTATTTCCTTCCCTTTTTAAATGGGAACTGTAATTGAAGTATTTTTTAAAATATGTACGAATAATTAAAAAATATGTAAATAATCGTAAATTAATAAAGTACGTTAATAATATTAACTATTTTGTTGTTTTTTTAGAGATAAAAAATGGAATCTCTAATAATTTCGCAACTTACAAACAAATGGATTTACAAAGAAAAAAACAACATTATATATACATTTTTGAAAGTTGTTTTAAAGCACATACATTCGAAACAGAAAAAGAGCACTTATCGCTCCATTGTAACCAAATTAAAAGTTGTTTGTTTTGAATGCCTCACACATATTTTTGCTGGGTCAGAATTTAAAAATTGAATTAAGGAATTAATTCTTCAAAGCTCCGATTTCAATTTGGTGAAGTTTTTTTTTTCAATTTACCGAGTAATTTTTTTTAGTTGAATGAACGAAATTGTATGAATTCAGTGGCAAATTAATTCCGTAAGGAATTAATTCAATTTTTAGCCGTTGGATTTATAAAATTTTAATTGTTCACCAGTGATTAACTCATTTAATAAAAGAACTAAAGCAATTAAATTTATTCGTACCAAAAGAAATCACACGAAAACCAATATGAATTCCATTAAACAAAAGCTCCTTTGTGAATTAATTCCTTGAATTTTTAATTCAGAATTCAAAAATTGAATTAAGGAATTAATTCTTCAAAGCTCCGATTTCAATTCGGTGAAGTTTTTTTTTTTCAATTTACCGATGTAATTTTTTTTTAGTTGACTGAACGAAAATGTATGAATTCAATGGCAAATTAATTCCGTAAGGAATTAATTCACTTTTTAGCCGTTGGATTTATAAAATTTCAATTGTTCACCAGTGAATTAACTCATTTAATTTGATAAAAAGAACTAAAGCAATTAAATGTATTCGTACCAAAAGAAATCACACGAAAACCAATATGAATTCCATTAAACAAAGGGTCCTTTGTAATTTCATTCATTGAATTTTTAATTCAGAATTCAAAAATTGAATTAAGGAATTAATTCTTCAAAGCTCCGATAGGCAGTTTAGTAAGTTCGGGGTGTAAAGCTTTTGTAGTCGGCTTTTGCTTTATTTGGGTTTCCACTACGTGATAAGACAGTTTAGCAGCTTTGCTAACGGAAGTCTCACGAAGCGGACCCGCAGATATTAATGATATTCGGATATGTTGTAGAGGACAAATTTAAAGGACACCCTATTTTTTTTTTAGCTACCCAATCTCATAATTAAAGGTTAAAAATTATTTTTCGATTTTGCGGTTTATTTCATATTTGTTTCAAAGTAACTATAGGAAAGATTGGTGTCAAATGAAAGGTATTTGAGAGACCTATTTACCAGCGTGCAAAACATGCTTATTTTCTTATGGCATAAAACAAAACATAAACATTTTACGTGGTTTTGTATGTTACTGTATACAGGATTAAGGGTCAAATTCACATATATTAATTCTTATATTTACGTGAGGGGTGCTACGAAAACGAAATTTGCACAATTTTTTACCCTTAAATATGGGACTGGACAGCTAAATAAACAATATCCAAAGCTAATTAAGATTTGCGGTTCCGCGTCGGAAATTCTTAAAAAAATACAATAAAGAAAAATTAAAAACTTACTTTCTTGACCTTTTATTGTTTCATTTTCTTGTGCATTTTCACTACCAACAGTTGCAGCTGTTGCTGGTGTCACAATCGCATCTTCAATTTCAGAATTAATGCTGACTATAGAGGGTTGTTTACCGGGTACAACAACAACGGATTCATCAGAATGTGTACTTGTTAAAGATGATTTAGGTGTGGCGGTCTCACTAGCTAAAGATTGTTTTGAAGACTCGTTGTCAATAGCTGCTTCATGCATCTGAGAAGCACGTTGTTCATGTTCCAATTTAACTTTGAATGTATCCTCATTAACCGGACGACGTAATTTTCCTTTAAGCGTTGCTTCTTTAAGATTCTTTTCAGATTTCAATTTTGCAGCACGTTTTGGTCGACCAGATAAAGTATCATCTTGGGAGGGACCTACAACACAGGGAGCAGGTGGTGGTGGCATTAAATGTGTAGCATCAGATGTTCTATCCGCAGTTGATTCCTTTTTTGTTTCATTTTCTGCTGTTCGTGTTGCAGTTACTATTTGTTCTTTGGAATCGCAGGTTTCGATAGCATCTGCCGAAGACAACAGTTCATAATTGGAAAGTTTACTTATACGAGGAGATTGTTCTTTATCATTTTTATCCGCAGCGGAAGCACTTGAATTTCGAGGAATATTTTCTACCACAAACAAAAATTAAAAAAAAATTTTATTGCTAATTTCACCATAATCGTTTAACACCTACCTTCTGTTATAGTTTCCTCATCTTCGTTTAATGAAGTGAGACGCTTTATACGTTTCTTAGTCTGTTGCGGTGACGCCGCGGGAACATCTTTTACTTTTTCTTTAGCAGCTGCTGGAACAGCAGCTTGTCCCCACAATATGACACGTAATTTTATTAGCCATTCCTAATGTATTCATATTTGTGATATTTTTTTTTATTGCAATGTAAGCTTTATTTTCTTACCTCTGTCATTTGTTCCAATTCCCTTGGATATAACTCAGCCTTTTCATAAAATCTGGTTAAATCTTCCATTGTTGGTAATAAATTGATATTGAAATGTAATAAACACAATTTAGTTAAAACTTTAAACAAACGTTTATAAAGAATTGTTCACAAAACTATCAAAAAAAAATAAACAACTGAATGATTAAAGGCGAAGCAGGATATCAAGCGGCGTTTCTACGCTCCAAATCGACAGAAATGGAATCCACTAAAAACAGAATTTAAAATTTTTTAACCGCCATATTTAATATTTTGTGGATTATAAACACTGAGTTGCTTTAATTTGTAGTTATTTCTCTTACAGCGTTGTATATGGCCATACACTGTTGCACAGAAAAAAATGATCACTATCCTTGAAGATGTTAAACTTTTGGAGAATATATTTATGGGACCTAACCAGGCACTGTCCACGGCTCTCATCTGAAAAACTGAACGGGTTTCAAGAGAGTTTCGGTGAAAAATAACAACAAACATGAAAAATATGTTGTTTTTAATTAATTATTTTTATTGTTTTTAAGCAATTTTAATTAAATGGTAAAGTGCACTTGTATTGTTTGATATGTTCTCTGCATTAGTTTTGTATAATTAGCACAAAGTTTTGCCAGGCACTATCAACGGCTCTCATCTGAAAAACTGAATTGGTTTTAAGAGAGTTTCAGTGTAAAATAACAAAAAACGTGAAAAAGTGGTATTTTTAATTAATTATTTTTATTGTTTTAAAGCCATTTTTATTAAATTGTAAAGTGCACTTGTGTTTTTTGATATGTTCTCTGCATTAGTTTTGTATAATTAGCACAAAGTTTTTCCAGGCACTATCTACTGCTCTCATCTGAAAAACTGAACTTGTTTTAAAAGAGTTTCAGTGTAAAATAACAAAAACGTGAAAAAGTGGTATTTTTAATTAATTATTTTTATTGTTTTTAAGCAATTTTAATTAAATTGTAAAGTGCACTTGTGTTGTTTGATATGTTCTCTTCATTGTTTTTGCTTATTAATATTAAAAAATACGTGTTAAAAAAAACACTAAAAACTGTTTCTCTTAAAACCAGTATATAACTTTTATGGTGAAATGTAGGCACAGGACCTGTATTCATATTTAGGCTTAAAATCTGATGCATCAAACAAAGGAAAGCATTTAAAAATTTTTGTATATAATAAACTAAATGGAAAACCGCTAAACTTTAAAGCAAGGTTGGTTACCGAAACGAATAACGGTAACGGTAACGGTAACGGTATCAAATTTCATTTGTTTAGGTAACGGTATTTAAGACTGTTTCGGTAACGGTATACCGTTATCGAAACAGCAATACCGGTACGTACCGGTATTAAAAATTATGTTAAAAACATATAAAAACAAGTAAAAACATGTCATATTTTTAATTTTAAGTACTGAAAATACAGATTTTAAGCTATAAATTCAATACTGGTAGTTTTAATAAGTAAAATTATTATCTATAAATTTTTTGTAAAAAAAACACTCAAGATTATAAAATAAAAAATAAATAAATTGTAATTTTTATATAAAATAATAAATACCGGTAAAATACCGGTAACTACCCATAAAAATAACGGTATCGGTAACGATAACGGTATTTAGAAATTTTTTTAGAGGTATCGATAACGGTAAAGGTATTCAATTTGAAACGGTATTTTAGCGATAACGGTATTATAACGATAACGGTAACCACCCTTGCTTTAAAGGCATTTCGCGGAAAATATGTACCTTAGATCGAAAATAAAGTACGCCATTGTAATCAGCATGTCCAAAATATATAGAATTGATGGTCAGACCTCTATTAATTTTTAAAAGTCAAGATTTTTCATGTAGTGTTATGTTTATTTGTGAAAATTCAAAAAACTTTGTTAAAAAATAACGCTTTTCTTTTGAACCCATTGGCGTTCCAATTTGAAATTTGCACAGTCTGTAGCTGAAATATTAAGTTATCTGCTTCAATAATTTAAAGAAAATTAAAGATGCGTTTTTGAGATATATGCAAATTAAGGATATTTTTCAAATTGTATTATCCTTTTTGCATTCAACAATTTATTTTTGCAATTTATTTTGAAAGTAGATTATATCAGGCACTATCCACGGCTATCATCTGAAATGCTGAACTGGTTTGAAGAGAGTTTCAGTGTAAAATAACAAAAAACATGAAAAATGTGGTGTTTTTAATTAATTATTTTTATTGTTTTTAAGCAATTTAATTTAAATTGTAAAGTTTACTTGTATTGTTTGATATGTTCTCTGCATTAGTTATGTATAACTAGCAGAAAATTTTGCTTATTAATATTTAAAAATACGCATTAAAAGACCACTAAAAACTATTTCTCTTAAAATCAGTTAGAATATAAGATTAAAGCAAGGTTGGTTACCGTTATCGTTATAATACCGTTATCGCTAAAATACCGTTTCAATATGAATACCGTTACCGTTACCAATACCTCTAAAAATTTCTCCAAATACCGTTATCGTTACCGATACCGTTATTTGTAATGGTGGTTACCGGTATTTTACCGGTATTTATTAATTTATATAAAAATGCAAATTTTTTGACTTTTTTGTAATAATTTTCAGTTTTTTTTTCTAAAAAAAATTTATGGATTATAATTTTAGTTATTAAAACTACCAGCATTGAAGATAAAGCATATAGAACGTATTTTTAACACGTAAAATTAAATATATGTTAAGGTTTTACTTATTTTTATATGTTTTTAACATAATTTATAATACCGGTACGTACCGGTATTGCTGTTTCGATAACGGTATACCGTTACCGAAACAGTCTTAAATACCGTTACCGAAACAAATGAAATTCAATACCGTTACCGTTACCCTTACCGTTATTCGTTTCGGTAACCAACCTTGGATTAAAGAGACCTTATAACAGCATGTGAGAATATTGAATTGTCTTTAACATAGGGGTTACACGATAAATTTTTGCCTTTCAAGTTTCAATACACTCACATTTTTTTACTAACACACATTTTAAAAATTGAACAGCAACTTGATATCAATTTTTGCTTTCAAGTTTTGGGAAAACTTGACGGTCAAGATTTAAACAGCTGATCAATTTCTTGTAAATTAATTTTTCTTTTTACAAATATTGTGCCGCAATAAAACACGATTGATAAAATGCGGAATGTGAATATTTCGGTATATCGACGAAATGATTTTAAAATAAAAATAAATAAAAAATCAATTTCTGCTGACATTAAAATGTCTGTGGAATATGTGAAGAAAAAAATAAAGTCTTTTTGAACAGCCTACAGTGCGGAAACAGCCCAGAGAGCCGAGCATTTTTAGTTCTTTCCTTGACGACGGCATCTTGAAAGCAAAATTGACTATCAAGTTGCATGCAGCCTACGTCACAGCTTCAAGTTCAACTGAATTTGACAAGCAGTATGTGTTATCAACTTGAAAGCAAAATCTTGATCATGTAACCTCACTGTAATCTATATAGTCGTTGCTTAAGTCCCCCATACACGCAGAAAAAAACAGGAGGAATATTACCTAAGAGCTATGTAATTATACAACTACATAATTTTCAAGTTAGTTTTACAAAGTTCTAGTAAAATATGCACATTTTTTTGTAAAATGTATACAATCCTTGCAAAATATATACATGTGTAGTGGAAAATATCCGAAAAATTTCATATATTTTGCTAGAAATTTGTAAAACTTACCTCGAACTTATGTAGTTGTATAATTAAATAGCACTTAGATAAAGTTCCACCTGTTTTTTTCTGCGTGTACATTTGCAATATTATGTCCAATATAATGGCACAGTATTTTTCTCGTTTTGCCACACACCATACAATAAATTGCAACATATATGTAACAGAAGATCACCATAATATTTTATTCAATATATGAATTCAACATAACCTCAAAATGCACACAAACATAAACAGCGCAAAATTAAAATTGCACAGTGTTGCCAATAGATTATGCAATATTTCAAGTTGTCCAACAAAAATCAAAAGTTCTTGGATTTACTATATAATATTGCTCAACCGTCAATTTAATACATACACGGACAATATTCTTGCACCACTTGGAAAGTTGTACCATAATATTGCAAATATATGGCCCGCTTTATAACCTTATTTTATGTGATTTTCCCCTTTATATTTCTTGTGTGTGGGTTTAATTTGGTAGGAATTGTAAAGGGGCCTGTAGACGATCAAGCATGCTTGATGGTTCCGTGATGGTTCCGTGTATTTGTTTTTGTAATTTCCATCAAACAAGGCATTACACGATTAAATGCTGTACATGTTGTACAGCATGCTTGCCCTCTATAGGCCGCATAAAGGGTTGCACTCTACACGCAAAAAACTAGAGTATGTTATATTATACAAGCATGCTTGGTAAAAACGATTTCCTACAGAAAGAAATAATTTTCATTAGCTTAGTTTAAATCAAACAATTAAATTTTTATATAAATTACCTAAAAACATAATTTTTTGTTGGTACATTATAAATTCTTTTGTACATTATGTTAAATCACTTTTTTCCTTATCTCTTTAAAAAATTGTCAATATTTAGATATATTTTGGGAAAATGATAAAAAAAATGTATGTATAAGACCCTTAACCTTAGCCTTAGACCCTTAGCCCTTAACTTAAGAAGCTTTACAATTCAGTTATTTGTTGCCAGATGTTTGTAAAATGTGTGTAATTCCTAAAAATAGCATTAAAATTGCCAAAGTTGAAAATTGTTAAAAAAAATTAAAGAAAATAAAACAATGTGGCAAAAAGTAGATGCCAAAAGAGAAAAAAGTTAGGAAAATGTAAAATAATATATTATTTTATGTTAAATTGTCATATGGAATTGTCGGTGGGCAGAGCTTTGAAGAATTAATTCCTTAATTCAATTTTTCAATTCTGAATTAAAAATTCGATGAATTAATTCACTAAGCAATATATATTGAATGGAATTAATTCATATTTGCTTTCGTTCGATTTATTTTGTTACGAATTAATTCAATTGCAATAGTTCTTTTTATTAAATCAAATGAATTAATTCACTGGTGAATTAATTCCTTATTGAATTAATTCACTACTGAATTCGTTCAATTTCATTTTCGTTCAGTGAATTAAAAAAAAATAAAATTACGTTCAGTGAATTAAAAAAAAATAAAATTACGTTCAGTGAATTAAAAAAAAAAATAATAAGTTCACTGAATTGAAAAAAAAAAATAAAATAAGTTCACTGAATTGAAAAAAAATAAAATAAGTTCACTGAATTCAAAGCCTGTTTTCTGCCGTTCAGTAGAAGAAAACAATAATCTACAAATAAATTTTTTAAATAAGCAATTTTACAGCGTGTGCTAGTAAAAATAAACAAAATAGAAACCGGATGCTGTTTATCAACCTACATGATTCAAAAATAAATCCTTTTACTATTAAAAATAAAAACTTTACAGATATAGATAAATTTGGAAAAAAATATAACTATTAATTTTTCAAACTAGTTATATAGTTATATTTTTTTTCCAAATTTATCTATATCTGTAAAGTTTTTATTTTTAATAGTAAAAGGCTTTATTTTTGAATCATGTAGGTTGGTAAACAGCATCCGGTTTCTAATTTGTTAATTTTTACTAGCACACGCTGTAAAATTGCTTATTTAAAAATTTTATTTGTACATTATTGTTTTCTTCTACTGAACGGCAGAAAACAGGCTTTGAATTCAGTGAACTTATTTTATTTCTTTTCAATTCAGTGAACTTATTTTATTTTTTTTCAATTCAGTGAACTTATTATTGTTTTTTTTAATTCACTGAACGTAATTTTATTTTTTTTAATTCACTGAACGAAAATGAAATTGAACGAATTCAGTAGTGAATTAATTCAGTAAGGAATTAATTCACTTTTTTCCGTTCGATTTATAAAATTGAACGCGTTCACCGGTGAATTAATTCATTTGATTTAATAAAAAGAACTATTGCAATTGAATTAATTCTTTGAATTTGTTGTTTGATGAACGCATTCAGTTGAACGAATTCAGTGAATTACTTAAGAAAAGGAATTCATTCAATTGTAGAGAAAATTGAATTCGATTGGTAGTGAATTCATTCAAAAAGGAATTAATTCTTCAAAGCTCTGTCGGTGGGTAAGGCTAACTTAGCATCTTGACGAGACATCGATTTGTTCAACCAACGAACAATTTCTTGTTCACCCATGAATTTGTCTCGTGTGGACCACTCATGTTCATGTTTTGTTCTTGTTCAGACAACGTTGTCAGCACAATTGTTCTCACAACTATGTGCAACACTGTTGGTAAAAGTGGCACAAAAGTGCCATTTGTGGCACTATTGATTGTTCAATGGTAGAGTTGTGAAATTTCGGTATTTTTTGAGTACTCAATACTACTCAATACTTTTCAATTGAGTACTCGATACTACTCAATACTTTTAACGGTTTTTTTAATTTAAAAATAAAAATGTTATGAATTCGTATTTATTAGGAAAAATTATCACAATTCACATACACGTGTTAAATAACTATTGTTATTTACATTTTAATTAATTTAAAACATTTTAAATAAATTAATTAAATAATTTTTACCAAAAATTCGTTACAAATTTCTTTGCTTCACAAATAGAGTTGTATTTTCAGAGCTGTATTTTTAGAGTACTATTTTTAGAGTTGTATTTTTATACGAAAAATACACATTTCTACGGAAAATTGCATCTTTAAAAGTATTGAGTAGTACCGTTTTAGTATTGAGTACTCAAAAAAACAGTCAGTATTGAGTACTCAGTACCGGAATACTCAATACTTTTACAACTCTATTCAATGGCACTTTGGCACTCTTCATAGAATTTTGGCACTTTTTAAGAAAATTTCTATATAATTTGATAAAAGGTCGATATCGCTGGTTTTTCATGAGAAGAGACGAACGGGTAGCAAAATTAAAAAACAAACGCCACACTAAAAATTTCTACAATTTTCTGGACCACCTTCCAGTTCTTTGGGGACAATTTAATCATTATTTTGATCTTTAAAAATAAAAGCAATGGGGATAAAATTAGAAAAACTTTAATTGATTCTATTGTATTGTCCGTCACCGGAATTTTTCAAAAATTTGTTATGGTATTCTAGTTTTTTTATGACAAGCAAAAGTTTTAAAAATTTCACCATACAATGGTGAAAGCTGTTTCTGCCAAAAATAAAATAAAATGATCAAAAACTGTAATTTGTGAAAAATTACGATTTGTTCGATAATTTTATGAAATCTTAAATGAAATGAAAACTTTAAAAAAATGTCCAGGAACCGCAGAACACGAGAGAACTAGTTCTAAGCACTTCGAGTTTCCTTTAAATTTTAGCATCAAGTATTTTGAGCTTATTCTTAACAACTTTAGCCCCAAAAATCCCATGTTACTACGTAATCTTTTGGAGGAATTTGCAGGCATTTTAGAATCGGTAAAAGGTTCAATGCATCTTAAAATAATATCTCAAAATATGAATGAGGTATTTCGTAATATATTTCTGTGAAGAAAAATTATAAAATTCTTCAAAAGAAAATAAAACTTATATTTTAAATTGTTGACGAATGAAAATATATGTGCTTTTTATTACATGACAATTTTGTCAAGGTTTTGCTGTGACAATTTTTCTTATAATACCAAAATTAAAATAATTTCCATTCACACCAGTTTTGTGACAATTTTGTTATTGTTATAAAGTTTATAATAAGGGTGTGAATGTATAAATATTTGAAATAAAAGCTGAACATATTTTTTGAAACATTTGCATGTTGCCAAATTTTTTTTTTTTGGCACTTTTAAAGCTTTTTTGGCACTTTTTTGTCACCAGTTAGGCACCAAACGAAAATTCTCAAATACCATCACTGATGTGCAACAACAACCACGATGCCAGATCTAATTTTTACTTAGTGGCATTACTAAAAAATAAAAAAAATGAATACAATGTTAAGAAAAAGTAAATAATTTGTATTATTATTAGGGCCTGCGGTCAA
The DNA here is from genome assembly GCA_949987735.1 of Leucophora obtusa. Classification (NCBI taxonomy): domain Eukaryota; kingdom Metazoa; phylum Arthropoda; class Insecta; order Diptera; family Anthomyiidae; genus Leucophora; species Leucophora obtusa. The sequence continues at coordinate 94,133,085 of OX465299.1, read as the reverse complement.
GACCGGTTAACCGGGTAGACCGTAAACCGTAGACCGTAGACCGGGTAGACCGTAAGACCGGTTGTGAAAACCGGTCTGACCGGGTAGACCGAAGACCGGGTAGACCGAAAAACCGGGTAGACCGGTCTGACCGGTCTACCCGGTTTTTCGGTAAAAGCCATAGAAGAAAGTAAATTTTACATAAAAATGTATTTTTTTTCGAAAAAAATACTTTTTTCCAAAAAAAAAACAAAAATACTACTTTTTTAAAAAAAACTACTTTTTTGTAAAAAATAATACTCTTTCCGAAAAAAATTTTTTTTTACGAAAAAGTAATATTTTCGAAAAAAAAAATTTTTTTTTCCAAAAAAATTCCTTTTTATCAAAAAAAGTACTTTTTTCAAAAAAGAGTACTTTTCCCAAAAAAGCGTTTTTTTTTTTTTGAAAAAAGTACAATTTATAAAAAAGTACTTTTTTTAAAAAATTTTTTTTTTATAAAATATACTTTTTTTTTCCAAAAAAAGTACTTTTTTCAGAAAAAAGTTAATTTTTATATGACAGTCTTCTATGGTAATACAAAAAACTACTATACTCGTAAGTTGTTTATTCATATAAAAATCCCACGGTCTTTTTCGGGTAGTATTACGGCGTTTTTACATCGTAGCTTCAAATGGGCTGAAACTTTCCAGGATATATCTAGACATAAATTGGACCAAGAATTATGGACATCTGTGTAGATTGTGGAACAAAAATGTTCCGAAAATCATAATAGAATTCAGAAAGTGCTGCATTTCCCATACATTTATAAGAAACTGTCACGGTCTTTTTCGGGTAGTAGTACGGCGTTTTTACACCGTAGCTTCAAATGGGCTGAACCTTTACAGAAAATATCTAGACATAAGTTGGAACAAGAATTATGGACATCTGTGTAGATTGTGGAACAAAAATGTTCCGAAAATCATAATAGAATTCAGAAAGTGCTGCATTTCCCATACATTTATATGAAACTGTCACGGTCTTTTTCGGGTAGTAGTACGGCGTTTTTACATCGTAGCTTGAAACGGGCTGAAACTTTACAGAAAATAAGTCAACATAAATTGGACCAAGAATTATGAACATCTGGGCGGATCGTGGAACAAAAATGTTCCGAAAATCGTAATAGAATTCAGAAAGTGCTGCATTTCCCATACATTTATATGAAACTGTCACGGTCTTTTTCGGGTAGTAGTACGGCGTTTTTACATCGTAGCTTTAAACGGGCTGAAACTTTACAGAAAAGAAGTCAACATAAATTGGACCAAGAATTATAGACGTCTGGGCGCATCGTGGAACAAAAATGTTCCGAAAATCGTAATAGAATTCAGAAAGTGCTGCATTTCCCATGTATTTATATGAAAATGCCACGGTCTTTTTCGGGTAGTAGTACGGCGTTTTTACATCGTGCCTTCAAATGGGCTGAAACTTTACAGGAAATATCTAGACATAAATTGGACCAAGAATTATGAACATCTGTGTAGATCGTGGAACAAAAATGTTCCGAAAATCGTAATAGAATTCAGAAAGTGCTGCATTTCCCATGTATTTATATGAAAATGCCACGGTCTTTTTCGGGTAGTAGTACGGCGTTTTTACATCGTGCCTTCAAATGGGCTGAAACTTTACAGGATATATCTAGACATAAATTGGACCAAGAATTATGAACATCTGTGTAGATCGTGTTCCGAAAATCATAATAGAATTCAGAAAGTGCTGCATTTCCCATGTATTTATATGAAAATGCCACGGTCTTTTTCGGGTAGTAGTACGGCGTTTTTACATCGTAGCTTCAAACGGGCTGAAACTTTACAGAAAACAAGTCAACATAAATTGGACCAAGAATTATAGACATCTGGGCGGATCGTGGGACAAAAATGTTCCGAAAATCGTAATAGAATTCAGAAAGTGCTGCATTTCCCATGTATTTATATGAAAATGCCACGGTCTTTTTCGGGTAGTAGTACGGCGTTTTTACATAGTAACTTCAAACGGGCTGGAACTTTACAGAAAACAAGTCAACATAAATTGGACCAAGAATTATAGACATGTGGGCGGATCGTGGAATAAAAATGTTCCCAAAATCGTAATAGAATTCAGAAAGTAATGCATTTCCCATATATTTATGTGAAAATGCTACGGTCTTTTTCGGGTAGTAATACGGCGTTTTCACACCGTAGTTTCAAATGTGTTGAAACTTTGCAAAAATTATAGGAAGGTAAATTCGATCAATATTTAGAGATATCTGTCTACTTTGTGGAACAAAAATATTCTGAAAATTACTATAGAATTCAGAAAGTACCGCATTTTCCATACATTTACATGAAACAGCCACGGTCTTTTTCGGGTAGTAGTACGGCGTTTTTGCACAGTGACTTCAAATGAGTTAAAAATTTACAAAAATTATCTGGATGTAAATTCGACCAACAATAGTAGCGAGTTTTTTAGGTCGTGGAACAAAAATGTTCCGAAAATCGAACTAGACTCCAGAAAGTGCAGTGATTTCTATACATTTCTATAAACGTAACGGCGTTTTTATACGATAACTCCAAAAAGGTCTAAACTTTACAGAAATTATCTGGACGTGAATTTTATCCCCAATTATAGCCTTTTGTGTAGGTCATGGAACAAAAATGTGCCGAAAATCACAATAGAATTCAGAAACTACTACGATTTCTATACATTTATATGACAATGACACTTTTTCCGGTAGTTGCACGGCGTTATTACACCGTAGCTCCAAATAGGTTAAACACGTAAACCAGTTATCTGTATATAAATTGGACAAAGAATTATAGACATCTGCGTAGGTCGTGGAACGAAAATATTTCAAAAGTTACACTAAAATTCAGAAAGTGCTGCATTTTATATACAGTCACATCAAACTGCCGGGGAATCTTTTTAATATCTCGAAAACTAAGCGAGATAGAGCAAAATGGTTAAAATTTTTGCCTTTGGGTGTTAATACACCCATAAAACCTTTTTAGTGAAATCAAATTTTAGCTAACTCTGCTAGATTTTAAAATTGCAAATATCTCATAAACTACTAATGCTAGAACGAAAAGGACGTTTATTTGGTTTTTCGCCTATAACTCGAAAACTAAGCGAGATAGAGCAAAATGGTTAAAATTTTTGCCCACAGGGTGTTAATACACCCATAAAACCCTTTTAGTGAAATCAAATTTTAGCTAACTCTGCTAGATTTTAAAATTGCAAATATCTCATAAACTACTAATGCTAGAACGAAAAGGACGTTTATTTGGTTTTTCGCCTATAACTCGAAAACTAAGCGAGATAGAGCAAAATGGTTAAAATTTTTGCCCACAGGGTGTTAATACACCCATAAAACCTGTTTAGTAAAATCAAATTTTAGCTAACTCTGCTAGATTTTAAAATTGCAAATATCTCATAAACTATTAATGCTAGAACGAAAAGGACGTTTATTTGGTTTTTCGCCTCTAACTCGAAAACTAAGCGAGATAGAGCAAAATGGTTAAAATTTTTGGCTTTTGGGTGTTAATACACCCATAAAACCTGTCAAATATTAGCTAACTCTGCTAGATTTTAAAATTGCAAATATCTCATAAACTACTAATGCTAGAACTAAAAGGACATTTATTTGGTTTTTCGCCTATAACTCGAAAACTAAGCGAGATATAGCAAAATGGTTAAAATTTTTGCCCTTTGGGTGTTAATACACCCATAAAACCCTTTTAGTGAAATCAAATTTTAGCTAACTCTGCTAGATTTTAAAATTGCAAATATCTCATAAACTACTAATGCTAGAACGAAAAGGACGTTTATTTGTTTTTTCGCCTATAACTCGAAAACTAAGCGAGATAGAGCAAAATGGTTAAAATTTTTGCCCACAGGGTGTTAATACACCCATAAAACCTGTTTAGTAAAATCAAATTTTAGCTAACTCTGCTAGATTTTAAAATTGCAAATATCTCATAAACTACTAATGCTAGAACGAAAAGGACGTTTATTTGGTTTTTCGCCTCTAACTCGAAAACTAAGCGAGATAGAGCAAAATGGTTAAAGTTTTTGCCCACAGGGTGTTAATACACCCATAAAACCTGTTTAGTAAAATCAAATTTTAGCTAACTCTGCTAGATTTTAAAATTGCAAATATCTCATAAACTACTAATGCTAGAACGAAAAGGACGTTTATTTGGTTTTTCGCCTTTAGCTCGAAAACTAAGTGAGGTAAAGCAAAATGGTTAAAATTTTTGCCCGTTGGGTGCTAATACACCCATAAAACCTGTTTAGTGAAATCAAATTTTAGCTAACTCTGCTAGATTTTAAAATTGCAAATATCTCATAAACTACTAATGCTAGAACGAAAAGGACGTTTATTTGGTTTTTCGCCTATAACTCGAAAACTAAGCGAGGTAGAGCAAAATGGTTAAAATTTTTGGCCCTTTGGGTGTTAATACACCCATAGAACCTTTTCAGTGAAAAAAATTTTAACCATTTTGCTCTATCTCGCTTAGTTTTCTAGTTATAGGCGAAAAACCAAATAAACATCCTTTTCGTTCTAGCATTATTAGTTTATGAGATATTTGCAATTTTAAAATCTAGCAGAGTTAGCTAAAATTTGATTTCACTAAAAGGGTTTTATGGGTGTATTAACACCCAACGGGCAAAAATTTTAACCATTTTGCTCTATCTCGCTTAGTTTTCTAGTTATAGGCGAAAAACCAAATAAACGTCCTTTTCGTTCTAGCATTAGTAGTTTATGAGATATTTGCAATTTTAAAATCTAGCAGAGTTAGCTAAAATTTGATTTCACTAAAAGGGTTTTATGGGTGTATTACCACCCAAAGGGCAAAAATTTTAACCATTTTGCTCTACCTCGCTTAGTTTTCGAGTTAGAGGCGAAAAACCAAATAAACGTCCTTTTCGTTCTAGCATTAGTAGTTTATGAGATATTTGCAATTTTAATATCTAGCAGAGTTAGCTAAAATTTGATTTCACTAAAAGGGTTTTATGGGTGTATTAACACCCAAAGGGCCAAAAATTTTAACCATTTTGCTCTACCTCGCTTAGTTTTCGAGTTATAGGCGAAAAACCAAATAAACGTCCTTTTCGTTCTAGCATTAGTAGTTTATGAGATATTTGCAATTTTAAAATCTAGCAGAGTTAGCTAAAATTTGATTTCACTAAACAGGTTTTATGGGTGTATTAACACCCTATGGGCAAAAATTTTAACCATTTTGCTCTATCTCGCTTAGTTTTCGAGATATTAAAAAGATTCCGCGGCAGTTTCATGTGACTGTATATAAAATGCAGCACTTTCTGAATTCTAGTGTAACTTTTGAAATATTTTCGTTCCACGACCTACGCAGATGTCTATAATTCTTTGTCCAATTTATATACAGATAACTGGTTTACGTGTTTAACCTATTTGGAGCTACGGTGTAATAACGCCGTGCAACTACCGGAAAAAGTGTCATTGTCATATAAATGTATAGAAATCGTAGTAGTTTCTGAATTCTATTGTGATTTTCGGCACATTTTTGTTCCATGACCGACACAAAAGGCTATAATTGGGGATAAAATTCACGTCCAGATAATTTCTGTAAAGCTTAGACCTTTTTGGAGTTATCGTATAAAAACGCCGTACTAGTATCCCATAAAGACCGTGGCATTTTTATAGAAATGTATAGAAATCACTGCACTTTCTGGAGTCTAGTTCGATTTGCGGAACATTTTTGTTCCACGACCTAAAAAACTCGCTACTATTGTTGGTCGAATTTACATCCAGATAATTTTTGTAAATTTTTAACTCATTTGAAGTCACTGTGCAAAAACGCCGTACTACTACCCGAAAAAGACCGTGGCTGTTTCATGTAAATGTATGGAAAATGCGGTACTTTCTGAATTCTATAGTAATTTTCAGAATATTTTTGTTCCACAAAGTAGACAGATATCTCTAAATATTGATCGAATTTACCTTCCTATAATTTTTGCAAAGTTTCAACACATTTGGAACTACGGTGTGAAAACGCCGTATTACTACCCGAAAAAGACCGTAGCATTTTCACATAAATATATGGGAAATGCATTACTTTCTGAATTCTATTACGATTTTGGGAACATTTTTGTTCCACGATCTGCCCAGATGTTTATAATTCTTGGTCCAATTAATGTTGACTTGTCTTCTGTAAAGTTTCAGACCGTTTGAAGCTACTATGTAAAAAGACCGTGGCATTTTCATATAAATACATGGGAAATGCAGCACTTTCTGAATTCTATTACGATTTTCGGAACATTTTTGTTCCACGATCCGCCCAGATGTCTATAATTCTTGGTCCGATTTATGTTGACTTGTTTTCTGTAAAGTTTCAGCCCGTTTGAAGCTACTATGTAAAAACGCTGTACTACTACCCGAAAAAGACCGTGGCATTTTCATATAAATACATGGGAAATGCAGCACTTTCTGAATTCTATTACGATTTTCGGAACATTTTTGTTCCACGATCTACACAGATGTTCATAATTCTTGGTCCAATTTATGTCTAGATATTTCCTGTAAAGCTTCAGCCTATTTGAAGGTACGATGTAAAAACGCCGTACTACTACCCGAAAAAGACCGTGGCATTTTCATATAAATACATGGGAAATGCAGCACTTTCTTTATTCTATTACGATTTTCGGAACATTTTTGTTCCACGATCTACACAGATGTTCATAATTCTTGGTCCAATTTATGTCTAGATATTTTCTGTAAAGTTTCAGCCCATTTGAAGGTACGATGTAAAAACGCCGTACTACTACCCGAAAAAGACCGTGGCATTTTCATATAAATACATGGGAAATGCAGCACTTTCTGAATTGTATTACGATTTTCGGAACACTTTTGTTCCACGATGCGCCCAGATGTCTATAATTCTTGGTCCAATTTATGTTGACTTGTTTTCTGTAAAGTTTCAGCCCGTTTAAAGCTACGATGTAAAAACGCCGTACTACTACCCGAAAAAGACCGTGACAGTTTCATATAAATGTATGGGAAATGCAGCACTTTCTGAATTCTATTACGATTTTCGGAACATTTTTGTTCCACGATCTACACAGATGTTCATAATTCTTGGTCCAATTTATGTCTAGATATTTCCTGTAAAGTTTCAGTCCATTTGAAGGTACGATGTAAAAACGCCGTACTACTACCCGAAAAAGACCGTGGCATTTTCATATAAATACATGGGAAATGCAGCACTTTCTGAATTCTATTACGATTTTCGGAACATTTTTGTTCCACGATCCGCCCAGATGTCTATAATTCTTGGTCCAATTTATGTTGACTTGTTTTCTGTAAAGTTTCAGCCCGTTTGAAGCTACGATGTAAAAACGCCGTACTACTACCCGAAAAAGACCGTGGCATTTTCATATAAATACATGGGAAATGCAGCACTTTCTGAATTCTATTACGATTTTCGGAACATTTTTGTTCCACGATCCGCCCAGATGTCTATAATTCTTGGTCCAATTTATGTTGACTTGTTTTCTGTAAAGTTTCAGCCCATTTGAAGGCACGATGTAAAAACGCCGTACTACTACCCGAAAAAGACCGTGGCATTTTCATATAAATACATGGGAAATGCAGCGCTTTCTGAATTCTATTACGATTTTCGGAACATTTTTCTTCCACGATCTACACAGATGTTCATAATTCTTGGTCCAATTTATGTTGACTTGTTTTCTGTAAAGTTTCAGCCCGTTTGAAGCTACGATGTAAAAACGCCGTACTACTACCCGAAAAAGACCGTGGCATTTTCATATAAATACATGGGAAATGCAGCACTTTCTGAATTCTATTACGATTTTCGGAATATTTTTGTTCCACGATCCGCCCAGATGTCTATAAATCTTGGTTCAATTTAGGTTGACTTGTTTTCTGTAAAGTTTCAGCCTGTTTAAAGCTACGATGTGAAAACGCCGTACTACTACCCGAAAAAGACCGTGGCATTTTCATATAAATACATGGGAAATGCAGCACTTTCTGAATTCTATTACGATTTTCGGAACATTTTTGTTCCACGATCTACACAGATGTTCATAATTCTTGGTCCAATTTATGTCTAGATATTTCCTGTAAAGTTTCAGCCTATTTGAAGGTACGATGTAAAAACGCCGTACTACTACCCGAAAAAGACCGTGGCATTTTCATACAAATACATGGGAAATGCAGCACTTTCTTTATTCTATTACGATTTTCGGAACATTTTTGTTCCACGATCTACACAGGTGTTCATAATTCTTGGTCCAATTTATGTCTAGATATTTCCTGTAAAGTTTCAGCCCATTTGAAGGTACGATGTAAAAACGCCGTACTACTACCCGAAAAAGACCATGGCATTTTCATATAAATACATGGTAAATGCAGCACTTTCTGAATTCTATTACGATTTACGGAACACTTTTGTTCCACGATGCGCCCAGATGTCTATAATTCTTGGTCCAATTTATGTTGACTTGTTTTCTGTTAAGTTTCAGCCCGTTTAAAGCTACGATGTAAAAACGCCGTACTACTACCCGAAAAAGACCGTGACAGTTTCATATAAATGTATGGGAAATGCAGCACTTTCTGAATTCTATTACGATTTTCGGAACATTTTTGTTCCACGATCTACACAGATGTTCATAATTCTTGGTCCAATTTATGTGTATATATTTCCTGTAAAGTTTCAGTCCATTTGAAGGTACGATGTAAAAACGCCGTACTACTACCCGAAAAAGACCGTGGCATTTTTATATAAATACTTAGGAAATGCAGCACTTTCTGAATTCTATTACGATTTTCGGAACATTTTTGTTCCACGATCTACACAGATGTCCATAATTCTTGGTCCAATTTATGTCTAGATATTTCTTGTAAAGTTTCAGCCTATTTGAAGCTACGATGTAAAAACGCCGTACTACTACCCGAAAAAGACCGTGACAGTTTCATATAAATACATGGGAAATGCAGCACTTTCTTTATTCTATTACGATTTTCGGAACAGTTTTGTTCCACGATCTAAACAGATATCCATAATTCTTGGTCCAATTTATGTCTAAATATTTCCTGTAAAGTTTCAGCCCATTTGAAGCTACGATGTAAAAACGCCGTACTACTACCCGAAAAAGACCGTGGTATTTTTATATGAATATACAACTTATAGTAGAGTTTTTTGTAGTACCATAGAAAAACTATCATATAAAAATGTACTTTTTCTGAAAAAAGGACTTAAAAAAAAACATTTTATAAAAAAAAAAAATTTTAGGAAAAAGTACTTTTTTCAAAAAAAAAAAAAGTACTTTTTATGCAAAAAGTACTTTTTAATGGAAAAAGTACTTTTTTATGCAAAAAGTAGACCGGGTAGACCGAAAACCGGGTAATGGGGGGCTCTAATTATTATTGAATTTAATGCAATTTACTTTTTATTATTGGAAAAAAATTAGTGAAAAACACATTGAAAACATGAAAATAAATAATTTCGTTTGGGACCTACTCTAACAAAAAACAAAAAATAATGAGTCTGCCATTACGTATTCTTGACCCAAAATAAATGGACAAATTTTTTCCCGTTATTCTGCTGACGATTAGTTTTTGGGCAAACAAATCAATGTCTCGTCAAGACGCTAAGTAATCTGGTGAACGATGCTACTTATGTTTTCGTTTTAAAATAAAAATATATGTAGGTGTTTCATTGATTTTTTCGAAATTTTGTATTCCTTTATAATTATATTTGTATATGTTTATTATTCTTCAAAAAAAAATATACAAAAAAAGCAATCGGCAGCTGATGTATCATTGGCAGAGCTTTGAAGAATTAATTCCTTAATTCAATTTTTCAATTCTGACTGAAAAATTTGATGAATTAATTCACAAAGCACCATATATTGAATGGAATTAATTCATATTTGTTTTCGTTCGATTTATTTTGTTACGAATTAATTTAATTTCTATATTTCTTTTTATTAAATCAAATAAATTAATTTACTGGTGAACGCGTTCAATTTCATAAATCGAACGGAAAAAAAGTAAATTAATTCCTTACTGAATTAATTCACCACTGAATTCGTTCAATTTCATTTTCGTTTAGTGAATTAAAAAAAATAAAATTACGTTCAGTGAATTAAAAAAAAAAAAAATACGTTCATTGAACTCAGAGCCTGTTTTCTGCCGTTCAGTAGGAGAAAACATTTATTTACAAATAAAATTTTCAACTAAGCAATTTTACAGCGTTCGCTAATAAAAATAAACAAATTACATACATATATTAAGTGTTGGAGAAATCCGATGCATTTTATCAACCTACATGATTAAAAAATAAAGCCTTTTACTATTAAAAATGAAAACTTTACATATATAGATGAATTTGGAAAATATATAACTATTAATTTTAAAAACTTATGCTTCCCAGTAAAATGTACACTCAGAAAAGTTCTGCAGTTACTACATGACATTTATTTGTGTAGTAATGCGGTTGTAGTTATTTTAACTACAAGTGTAGTTAATTTACTTAGAGCAAAATATTTCAATGTTTTTGACAGTTATTTTTTCAAACTAACTACAAAAACTACCACATTGTAGTAACATTTATTTTATGCAGTTATTTTGAATTTTTTTTACAAATACTTATATTTTCAAGTGTGTGTGCACACACACCAATCAATCAGGAGCATGTGTATGACGCGCTTGTTTAGAAATTTCTAGTGAAAGAATATGAGTAGAACATGTTTTCTCTTGTCTTAGTCATAAAACAACGCCAAAGAGTGAGGACGCGTAATACGGAAAAGTTTATATATTTTTTATTAAGTTATTAAAATAATAAGGTAAGTTTTATAATATAAATTTATTTACGGGATTATTAAAAATTATTGTATTTATTTTCTTTCAGTTTTTTTTATATTCTCATCTCTTTCTACCTGGAGAAAAAAAGGAAGCCAAACAACGCCATATTTCATCCCTCACAGACGGACATCTACAACAATATCTTACTAGTGAAAAATAAAAGTGACATTAGTGTAAATTCTGATTTCTCAATTTTAAATAGAATAAAATTAAGTTAGGAGTGTTTACATAAATTTGTTTTTTATTAAATTAATAATTTTTAAAATAATTTTTATTTATGTTTTTTAACTGCATTTGCAGTTGTTTGTACAGTTTTACAATAATTTGCATGTATGTTGTTTCAATTGCATTTGTAGTTGTTTTTACTACATTTGTCAGTTGATTTTTAACAGTTAAAAATAACTTCATATTGCAGTTAATTTAACTGCAAATGTAGTCTACACCTTTTTAAGTGCAAATGCAGTTATTTTAACTGTCATTTACAGTTGATTTTACCTACATAATTCCCTGAGTGTAGTTGCTTGACTATGACGTATTTGATTTATACGTTTTTACAATACCATGTTTTCTTCTACTGAACGGCAGAAAACAGGCTTTGAATTCAGCGAACGTAATTTTTGTTTTTCGATTAAATGAACGTAATTTTTTTTCAATTCAGTGAACGTATTTTTTTCTTTTTAATTCACTGAACATAATTTAATTTTTTTTTAATTCACTGAACGTAAATTTATTTTTTTTAATTCACTGAACGTAATTTTATATTTTTTAAATTCACTGAACGAAAATTAATTTGAACGAATTCTGTGGTGAATTAATTCAGTAAGGAATTAATTCACTTTTTTCCGTTCGATTTATAAAATTGAACGCGTTCACCAGTGAATTAATTAATTTGATTTAATAAAGAGAACTATTGCAATGGAATTAATTCTTTGAATTTACTGTTTGATGATCGCGTCAAGTTTAATGAATTCAGTGAATTACTTAAGAAAAGAAATACATTCAAGTCTAGAGAAAATTGAATTATATTGGTAGTGAATTCATTCGAAAAAGAATTAATTCTTCCATACTCTGATTATTGGTACCATTCGGCAGAGAAACCTTAAACTGATACCGGTGACTTGTAGCGCTTTGTGATTAATTACTCTGCTGAACGATGTTTTCTTTGGTTTGTTTTTAATACACTTTTTCTATAGTTTCCTTTAATTTTTTTTGTAAAGGAACAACAACAAATGTATCACTTAAGCGGGGTTTACATTATATCATAAGTCATAGGATCTGTCAAAAAAATCAGTCAGATAGCCAAAATCCTACAGTGTAAACATATTTTGTCTGATACATAGAGAAAATCCGATTGAAGTTTTGACAGTCAGATTGATTTTGAAATATTTCATAAAATTATGAGAAACCGATGGTAACAGCTGTTTTCATCTGATTCCATTTGATGGTGTAAACAAATATACAAGATTTTTTTGACAATCGCGTCCTTTCGTAGGATTTTTTATTTGATTTTTCAGACGTAAAATCAGATATAAAATCAGATAATGTAAACCCCGCTTTATTGATCAAAAGTAGCAAACATTTTTGACGCTACCAAAATATGACAGCGTTTCCTGAGCGCTCAGATTGAGCGGTTAGTGATCAGGTCGTTCAGCAGATAGTTGTACAGCAGTTGTAGAACTGTTGACTATTAAATTGTATTTGCCGAACGCACCCATTAACTGCTCACAAGTAGCGTAAAATTTTACGCTACCAAAAAAAGGTACACAGAGAAAAAAAAAAGCATAATTACATTAAATATTTGTAATAATTGATTTAAAAATATTAGATGTTTAAAAAGCATTTCTAAAATAAATTTAAATGCACTTAAAATAAATATATTCATACTTATTTTTGGCAAAAAATAGTTAACCATCTACTCACATCTCATTCGTACTTCCAGACTAATGACAAAAAAAACAAAATAAAATAAATAAACATTTGTGATCGAAAAATACATATTTAATTAAAAGTTCGTGAATTTTCACTACTTATGTTAATATTTTTTGTAAATAAATGTTAAGTACATAATTATAATGCCATAAATAGACATATCCTACTTTGTGCAATATTTTTAAGGAAAGTCATTGTTAAAGTTATTATGTAATAAGTTGTCTGCTTATGTACATACTTTTAATTTCATTTTTTTATCTCTGAAAAATAACTAACTTCATAGCAGCATCGATCTTGCACATTTCTGCAAGAAACCTGCAGCAGTCTCGAGCGTCATCTTTTGTTTTTTACTTCATGCAAGTGGTGACTTATTTGTAAGTGTATTTACTCCCTTTAAATTACAAATAAGTTAAAAATCCTTTTATTATAACCTTTAAATAATTAAAAAAGTTTTTTATAAAATAAATTATTTTATTTGCAGCAATTAAAAAGAACAAATGGAATGGAACACTAGAAACCCACAAACCCTTTAGCAAAAATCACTTTGCATATAAGCTAAGTAGCAAATAAAACAAAACATCTGTTTTTAACATATCAGCCGCCATATTATTATTTATAAAATAAGAAATATAATAAAAAAATTGCTTGTGATTTTTTATTAACATAAAAATTTTTTTTATTTATTATTTTTATGATTCACAAATTTTCTCAAAAAATACGATTTATTTTTACTTTTGACGTAAACAAAATCACTGTTGCCAATTTAGCTATTTCCTCTTCAAATCTAGCGATATTTTACCATTTTCAGCTATTTTCTAGTGACTTTTTTAGTTTGATTTAGCGATATTTTTAGGAAAAAATTGGCAACAGTGAACTAAATAGCTCATAAAGCAAATATGCAATTGATCTTAAAAAAGACGCTCACGATATGTTACAATTAGCATAGCAAATTAGCAAATTGCAAATATGCACATTAGGGTTATGACTCATTTTTAACAAAAAATTTTACCTATCACCACGTGGTAGGCAACACTAAATTAATAATAAAAATCGTGTTTGCGGGTCATTTCGGCAAAAAAACCTTCCGCCCCAAATGCAATTTCTAAAAATAATTTTTGCTCGGGGATTTTGTTTAATTAACATAACGAATTATTACAAAAATTATTGTAAATGACAAAACATGTATCCAAAAATCCCCCCAAAAAGGTTTCGTAATTTTTACCATAAATACCCAACAAACAATACGTTCCGTTTACGTACCATTTTCGATCCGTCGTGTACGGAATCCAACTCCGTATACGGACCAGAAAACGGATCATAAGAAACATCGAAACTGATTTGAATCCGTTGAAAGTCCGTCAATGACGGACCTTTCACGGACCGTTATATCGTGTAAAAAAGGGACATGAGTCCGTTAAAAGCAGAGCTTCGAAAAACTTAATTCAATTTAAGCTTAAATCACGAAAAATTAAATTCAGATTTTAAAAATATTCATGTACCATTCCCTTAAACCATTCGTAAAGAATTCATTCATAAGCTTCATTCCCAAAGCTTTAATATGAATTGAATGAATTCCTAACTTGAATCATTCAAATCGCATGTTCATTCACCATTTTACTAATTGAATGAAGAAATTTTATTACCATTCACTTAGTGCAGTGTAGTTTGAAACTAACATATAACCAAAACCAAAGCATACAAGCTGTAACAAAGCATACGATACTATTTATTTCTGTTAGATGAATTTTAAATGTTTTTCATTTGTATAATGCTACTATTTCAGCAATTACATGCAAATTTAAATTTTTCATTTCAGTAAGTGATTGAAAACAAATCATTTTTCATTCACCTTTTTATTAAATGAAATCAGGTAAATTGGGTTTCATTCAGTTAGAATTCAATCAAAATAGAATGAATTCATATTATTTAAAGCTATTGGGAATTAAGCTATCGAATTAATTCCATAAGAATGCTATTACGGAATAAAATTTAACCCAAATTTCATTAATTTTTAAAAAGTGAATGAAAGAATTAAGCCTTTTAAACCTTTTGTTAAAAGTCCGTCAGTGCCGGCCCGTTTCCGGACCATTATGTCGTGTAAAAAACGGACAAGTCCGTTTAAAGTCCGTCAATGACGGACCAAAAATTACCAGCCATTTAGAATCGTAAAAATTATGAAAAATTTAAGCAAAAATCTTTTGCTTCTTGAACTTTTATTTTAAAAACAAGCTAACACAGGTGAAGTCCGTATTTACCGGTACGAAAACGGATACACCAAAACGGAGTTAAAACGTATTGTGTTCGAAAATCCATTTATGCGGTCCGTTAATGTTCTGTATACACACAAGCGTTGACGGATACGTCCATTACGGACAGTTAACGTGCCGTAAAAGCCGGATTCATGAATCCGTACATGCCGGAGAGTCCGTAAAAATGTTTCTTGGGTAGCTTTTAATAAGAATTGTTTGAGTCTCATTTGTTTAAAACTTCGGAGAAATATTTTAATTAAACTAAAAACATATAGACCAAATTTCAACCCTTTTGGTGCGGGAACTTTTTTGACAGCAGCGAAAAAGTAAAATTGCGTTTCTTAATATTTTTTTATGGCCTTTTTGGCTAGGGCATGTACAATTTGTTATTTGCAAAAAAAATCAAAAAATCATAACCCTAATGCACATATACCATCGTGAATACCCTTAGTATTTTTGTATTTAAAAACTAAAAATTATAGTAGTGGTATTCATCTAACTGTATTTATGCCCTCGTAAACCGTGTATTTTTGTAATCGCATATATTTGTAACTTTACCTGTTTATTTGAACGAACGCACCTTTTAAAACTATTTAGCCACTTTTTTATCTTTTCTTAAATTAAACACTGAATTTTTTAAATTTGTTTCATTTAAAAACAAATAAAACAGAAAATAAAAAACAATAAACAAAACAATACAAAATAATTTTAGGATGAATGAGGGGAATGTTTTAATTTTAATTTTGACAATATTCAAATGTGTGTATAAATACGAAAAAGTTTAAGCCCAAATTAGTTTGGAAGTAAAGTGCGGCGAAAACAGGTATCGTAAAGTAGAAATCTTTTTTCAATAGATTTTCTTACCTCAAATGTATTTCCAAACTACATAGTTGTGTATACTGTCATTAACTAAAAGTAAACAGCTGACACGATACTTTACGATACTACCAGACTAATGGAGCCATTACACATAAAAATGTAAGCGTATATTTACGAGGGCTCGTAAATTAGTTTTGACATTAATCGAGTAAACTTACAACATATACAGAGTATACGAGGCGTAAATACTTTAAATGAATACCTTTAGTATATTTATATTAATTATAAAAATATTTAAAACCAGCGGGCGCAGCCCGCTACATTGTTAGCGTGCCTTAAAGTTAGAATTAAATTTCTTTTAGATAAAATAAAACAATATTTGTTGTTAGGGTAAAATATTTGTTAAGGTAAATTTATTGTAATGTTTAAGTACAAACACTATTTTTTGCCTCTTCATTTTTATATAAATAAATCATTTAGTATACCAACACGTGAGCATGTAACAACTAATTGTCTGTTGTTCAACCATCGGCGTAGATAGTTCGTATTCGCACAATTCCCCACAATTTTTTTAAATTCGCTATTTTATTTAAAGTACAGTTTTTATAATAAAAGCCTTCACCCAGCTACCACAAATAAATAATTCTGCACAACAATGGGTTTAAAATAAATAAATATTTGATCACTTTTTCTCATGAAAATGGATTGTTAGTAATGAATCCATTATAAATTGCAATATACGTGTGTATGTCAAGATAATTTGGTAAAGTGCGAACTTAGGTAGATATACCCGTAAGTAGTTTTCTTCATTTGTGTTTTGAATAAAAATAAATAACGTAAAGCAGGGTTGGAAAGCATTTTATAATATTAAGGATAGCGGGCAAAGCCCGCTACGTTGTTAGCGTGCCTTAAAGTTTTTTTTTAATTCCAGTTTATGTAAAGGTAGACCTGGCAATTCAAGTAAATTCACAAATTCAGTTGGAAAATTTACTGTGTCGGTTTCTTCCACCGGTGCTTCTTTACCTGTAGTTTAAATATCAGAATATATAAGTTCCATTCCTTTTCTAAGGTTTTTTCTCTTTTAGAAAATTTTTTTAACTTTTTGGAGAGTATGTTTCAATGCTACATAAGTTTCATATTCCCTGGATAGTGTTTGAACAGGTAATTAAAAGGAGGTCTTCACCCCTTTTTGTTCCTTCCAGTAAAAATCCCAAATATATATAAACTTGCCTCAATCACATGCGAAATTTCAAGTACCAAACTCCGGCAGTTTGAGTCATTCAAATTCCATTCCATTCTGTTTAAAATTTCAGTGTTCCAATGCAACTCCTTCCAAGATTCCATTTCGTTCACCATTCCATTGCATTTCGTTCCCATTATCTGTTATTCCAATTCCACTCGTTCGCCGTTTCATTCCATTTCGTTCCTACTGTCTTGTGTATCGATATTGATATCAGTCGCTTCTATTTTCATTTCATTGCACTTGCTCAGTTCCATTCCTCTTTTAACTGCAGTGTTTCAATTCCACTCGTTCCCCATTCTATGCCATCTCGCTCCTCATTCCATTTCATTCTATAGTCCATTCCATTTCGTTCCCTCTTCCAATCCATTTCCATTGTCTATGATTTCAATTCCACTCCTTCAACGTTTATATCCAATTCGTTCCACTTGTGTATTGTTTCAATTTCACTCGTTTCCTAATTTTAGTGTTACATATACACTTGTTCTTTAAGTTTTAGATTTCTAGCTAAAGACGCAGACGTTAAGGGGGGGGGGGGGGGCAATTTTCCCCTTTTGAACCACCATTTTTACCACGTTCCTGTCCAAAGTCCTAAAATGTCTTGTCGATAAATTAGCCCATACCGTCTTAGAGGACGTCTGCGTTGGAGGAGGAACCTACTATATACACTAAGGGAATTATGTAGGTAAAATCAATTGCAAATGACAGTTAAAATAACTGCATTTGCACTTAAAAAGGTGTAGACTACATTTGCAGTTAAATTAACTGCAATATGAAGTAATTTTTAACTGTTAAAAATCAACTGACAAATGTAGTAAAAACAACTACAAATGCAATTGAAACAACATACATGCAAATTATTGTAAAACTGTACAAACAACTTGCAAATGTAGTTAAAAAAACATAAATAAAAATTTTTTTTTTTAATTATTAATTTAAAAAAAAAAACAAATTTATGTAAACACTATTAACTTAATTTTATTCTATAATAAATTTAAAATTGAGAAATCAAAATTTACACTTAATGTCACTTTTTTTTCACTATTAAGATATTGTTGTACATGTCCGTCTGTGAGGGATGAAATATGCTGTTGTTTGGCTTCCTTTTTTTCTCCAGGTAGAAAGGGATGAGAATATAAAAGAACTGAAAGAAAATAAATACAATATTTTTTTAACATTCCCCGTAAATAAATTTATATTATAAAACTTACCTTATTATTTTAGTAATTTAATAAAAAATATATAACCTTTTCCGTATTACGCGTGCTCACTCTTTGGCGTTGTTTTATGACTAAGACAAGAGAAAACATGTTAAACTCATATTCTTTCACTAGAAATTTCTAAACAAGTGATTCATACACATACTTCTGTTTGCTTCTTGCTTGACGGCCTGCCCAATCCCTTTTGGCCTACCTAAAATTTTAAATATGTATTCCTTGGAGTAGGACTAACTCACCGGCAACGTAATTTTTCTATTTTGGAACAGGAACATAGTAAAAATGGTGGTTGATAGGGATAAATGTCCCCATTAACGGCCTGCCCAAACCGCTGAGGCAATGAAGTTGAAATTTGGTATGAATGTTCCTCATCCATCGCAGATAGCCGATTCCTAAAGGGAGGGGCAAAAAGAAGAAAAGCCTCCCCTTGGTGGCCTGTAAAAACCCCTTCGGCTAGAAACCTGAAATTTAAAATGTGGGTCCCTGGAGTAAGGGCTAACTTATTAGAAATATACTTTTTTGAATTTTGGACAGGGTCGTTATAAAATGGGGGCTCAAAAAAGGAAAGTGGCCCCTTAACGACCTGTCCAAACTGCTGGAACTAGGAAGCTGAAATTCGGTACTTAGGTTCCTCTTCCAGCCTAATTCCAACCGGGAGGGACAAAAAAAGAAAAAGTGTCCTCCTTGACAGCCTGCTCAAACTGCTGGAACTAGGAAGCTGAAATTTCCTGTCGATGGCTATAAACCTGAAATGTAAAACATATGTTCCATGGAGTATGGGCTCACTTATCGGGAAGGTGCTTTTTGGAATTTTGGACAGGGACATTGCAAAAATGGGGATTAATGAAGCGAAAAGTTCCGCTTAAAGGCCTGCCCAAACCGCTGGAGGTAGGAAGTTGAAATTTGGTATTAAAGTTTCTCCTCTATTGTTGACAACCGCTAAGATTAGATTTTTGGAAATTTGCACAGGTAGGGTCAAAAACAGGAAAAGTCTCCCCCTTAACGGCCTGGCCAAACTGCTGGAACTAGGGAGCTTAAATTCGGTATTTGGGTTCCTTCTCCAACGTTGACGTCCCATAAGACGGTATTTTTGGAAATTCATACCGGGAGGGGTAAAAAGGGAAAAAACTTCCCCCTTGAGGGCCTGGCCAAACTGCCGGATATAGAGACCTAAAATTATGTATATAGTAGGTTCCTCCTCCAACGCAGACGTCCTCTAAGACGGAATTTTTGGAAATTCCTACCGGGAGGGGTAAAAACGGAATAATTCTCCCCCTTGATGGCATAACCGAACCCTTCGGCTAGAAACCTGTAATCTATAATATGTTTTCCTTGGAGTATGGGCTTATTTACCGACAAGACATTTTTAGGACTTTGGACAGGAACGTGGTAAAAATGGTGGTTCAAAAGGGGAAAATTGCCCCGTCCCCCTTAACGTCTGCGTCTTTAGCTAGAAATCTAAAACTTAAAGAACAAGTGTATATGGAACACTAAAATTAAGAAACTAAATAGGAAACGAGTTGAATTTAAACAATACACAAGTGGAACGAAATGGATATAAACGTTGAAGGAGTGGAATTGAAATCATAGAGAATGGAAATGGATTGGAAGAGGGAACGAAATG
Organism: Leucophora obtusa; assembly: GCA_949987735.1. Taxonomy (NCBI): domain Eukaryota; kingdom Metazoa; phylum Arthropoda; class Insecta; order Diptera; family Anthomyiidae; genus Leucophora; species Leucophora obtusa. Next base: position 94,113,152 of record OX465299.1, on the reverse strand, counting down.
GAATGGACTATAGAATGAAATGGAATGAGGAGCGAGATGGCATAGAATGGGGAACGAGTGGAATTGAAACACTGCAGTTAAAAGAGGAATGGAACGGAGCAAGTGCAATGAAATGAAAATAGAAGCGACTGATATCAATATCGATACACAAGACAGTAGGAACGAAATGGAATGAAACGGCGAACGAGTGGAATTGGAATAACAGATAATGGGAACGAAATGCAATGGAATGGTGAACGAAATGGAATCTTGGAAGGAATTGCATTGGAACACTAAAATTTTAAACAGAATGGAATGGAATTTGAATGACTCAAACTGCCGGAGTTTGGTACTTGAAATTTCGCATGTGATTGAGGCAAGATTATATATATTTGGGATTTTTACTGGGAGGAACAAAAAGGGGTGAAGACCTCCTTTTAATTACCTGTTCAAACACTATCCACGGAATATGAAACTTATGCAGCATTGAAACATACTCTCCAAAAAGTTAAAAAAAATTTCTGAAAGAGAAAAAACCTTAGAAAAGGAATGGAACTTATATATTCTGATATTTAAACTACAGGTAACGAAGCACCGGTGGAAGAAACCGACACAGTAAATTTTCCAACTGAATTTGTGAATTTACTTGAATTGCCAGGTCTACCTTTACATAAACTGGAATTAAAAAAAACTTTAAGGCACGCTAACAACGTAGCGGGCTTTGGCCGCTATCTTTAATATTATAAAATGCTTTCCAACCCTGCTTTACGTTATTTATTTTCATTCAAAACACAAATGAAGAAAACTATTTACGGGTCTATCTACCTAAGTTCGCACTTTACCAAATTATCTTGACATACACACGTATATTGCAATTTATAATGGATTAATTACTAACAATCCACTTTCATGGGAAAAAGTGATCAAATATTTATTTATTTTACACCCATTGTTGTGCAGAATTATTTATTTGTGGTGGATATTTTTTTAAATGGTACTTTTTGGAAAAAGCGAAATTTTTTGGAAAAAGATACTTTGTTTTTACAAAGTACTTTATTTGTATTTTTTTGAAAAAGGTACTTTTTTTGGAAAAAGGTACTTTTTTTGGGAAAAGGTACTTTTTTTTGTAAAAAGGTACTTTTTTTGGAAAAAGATACTTTTTTTGGAAAAAGGTACTTTTTTGGAAAAAAAGGTACTTTTTTTGGAAAAAGGTACTTTTTTTATCCCGTTTTTGCCCCTCCCGATAAGAATTTCCAAAAATGCCGTCTCAACGGACTTTTTCCCCTTTTTGCCCCTTCCTGTAAAAATTTCCAAAATTCCGTCTTGGTGGATGTCTACGATAGTGGAGGAACCTTTATACCAAATTTCAACTTCCTACCTCCAGCGGTTTGGGCAGGCAGTCAAGGGGGCTTTTTTCCCCTTTTTAACTCCCATTTTTACAACGTCCCTGTCCAAAATTCTAGAAAGTACTTTCCAGAAAAGTTAGCCCCTATTCCAAGGAACACATATCTTAAATTTCAGCTTTCTAGCCAAAGGGGTTTGGCAGGCCGCCAAGGGGGAGACTTTCCCCCTTTTTGCCCGTTCCGGGAAAGGAACCTACATACCAAATTTCAACTTCCCAGCTTCAGCGGTTTGGGCTGGGCGATGTTGAGTCAGTCAGTCAATCAGTCAGTCAGTCACGTTATTCTTTTATATATAGAGATAAGTAACATCATAATTTGTTGTAAATTGAATGTGTTTTCATTCATTTTAAGTATTATTTTAATATTTATTTTTCTTAGTGTAGCGCTACCACAACATGTTTAGCGATAGCTAATCAAATCGTTCACCAGATTGTTGAGTAGCGGATTAGTAATAGTAGAGCGTCTGGTAAACGCACTCAATTTTGAAAATCGGTGTATACCAGGGATCGACAAAGATAAACAACCTTATTTTGTGCTTGTATCAGTGAGTTGCAGCCTCTCTCTCTCAATGCACTGACAAAGAACGTTTGTACAATAATTTGAAAATTTTAACCCCTCAATTCATAAATGCTTTGTAAAGTTATAGCAGGTTTACAAAACGTCATTTTCATACAAAATTTGTTCAATAAACCTCCTACAATTTTACGAAGCGTTTATGAATTTAGGGGTAAATGTTTATAATGGAAATATAAAATAAAAATTTAAAAGCAAAGAACAACTACAAAAACAAATATCAAAAAACAACAACACAAAAAAAAATAAAAACAAAAGAACTTAAAAATAAATTACCAAAAAAATGTATCAATAAACATTATGCAGAGTGTAAAATAACTGGCAAACAAGCGATCTGACAACCTACTTCATTGAATGCTTGTTTGCGACTAAGTTATTTTTTTGTTCTATGTGTGAGCTTATGTACGTGTGAGAGAGCTCCCATGGGCATAGGTGTTGCCGACGCCTGGTGTATACACAGAGTAGAGTAATGATTTTTTGAACTTTTAATTTTTGCAAAAAAGTCGAAAATACGATTAGTACCTGTAACTTAAAAATGCGAGCTCATGGAGAAAAATGGAGATTAAGCTGCGTTTACATCTGCCCTATGCTCCTTAAGGCACATCTACACGAGAGAGAAATCTACTAGAGATAGAGCAAGAAACACCTCTAATTAGGTCTATTGTGAATGATTTAAGCTATGTAGAGCAGTGATGGTATTTGAGAATTTTCGTTTGGTGCCTCAATGATGCCAAAAAAGTGCCAAAAAAAAAAAATTAAGCAACATTTAATGTTTCAAAAAAAAAAAATGTTCAGCTTTTATTTCAAATATTTATACATTTAGTTACTTTAACCCTTAAATGCGTGGTGTAGCCATTCGGCAACATACCAGTTTCTTAATAAAAAACGCCACTTGATGCATAAAACTCCATTTTTGGGCATTGGGGCCCTTTCTGCAGAAAGTGCTCTTAGAAACTATAACTCAGATTTTTTAAACAGTTATAGGAAAAATTTTGGTTTTGCTTCGTATGTTTGTGAAAAATCTAAAACACGCGATTTTGTTTCAAAAAGTGCAATATTCAAAAATGTTTGTTTAAATATTTAAAGTGGTATTCTCGCAATAAAATTAATTTTGGCAACAATAAATTTATAATTAATATTTCATATATTTTTTTTTGTTTCTTTTTTTTCATCCACGTTAAAATAATCACAATTTAGCTATTTGGCAAAAAACCATACTTTTCAATAAAAATCAAATTTTTTTTAAATAAATTTTTTTGGTATTCTTCTTGAAGTGTACACGCCTTTAGAAATCATATATAAAAAAATGGTTAAAATTGTAGAGATCATGCATTTAAGGGTTAAGTAAAAAGACAAAAAAAAGGCGGCCAACTTATCTAAAAAGTAACCCGAGTTTAACATTACCTACCACAAATATTTTCATATAAAAATGCCGTTCTTAACTATAGTAAAGCACTAAACTTACGTTATTTTAAGATAAGTTAGCAGGTCCAAGACTTTCAAAAAATTTTACAATTAAATTTGACAATACAATAGAATCAATTAAAGTTTTTCTAATTTTATCCCCGTTGCTTTTATTTTTAAATATCAAAATAATGATTAAATTGTCCCCGAAGAACTGGAAGGTGGTCCAAAAAATTGTAGATATTTTTAGTGTAGCATTTGTTTTTTAATTTTGCTACCCCTTCTTAATAGGCGTGGCTTTTAATGAAAAACCAGCGATATCGACCTTTTATCAAATTATATAGAAATTTTCTTAAAAAGTGCCAAAATTCTATGGAGAGTATAGTTGTGAAATTTCGATACTTTTTGAGTACTCAATACTACTCAATACTTTTCAATTGAGTACTCGATACTACTCAATACTTTAACGGTTTTTTTAAATTTAAAAATAAAAATGTTATGAATTCGTATTTATTAGGAAAAATAATAATTCAAATACACGTGTTAAATAACTATTGTTACTTAAATTTTAATTAATTTAAAACATTTTAAATAAATTAATTAAAAACTTATTCCCAAAAATTCGTTACAAATTTTTTTGCTTCACAAATAGAGTTGTATTTTCAGAGTTGTATTTTTAGAGTACTATTTTTAGAGTTGTATTTTCATACGAAAAATACATATTTCTACGGAAAATTGCATCTTTAAAAGTATTGAGTAGTACCGTTTTAGTATTGAGTACTCAAAAAAACAGCCAGTATTGAGTACTCAGTACCGGAATACTCAATACTTTTACAACTCTAATGGAGAGTGCCAAGGTGCCATTGAACATTCAATAGTACCACAAATGGCACTTTTGTGCCACTTTTACCAACAGTGATGTAAAGGTGTTTTTTTGCTCATTTTGCGCACCCCTTACACGGGCAACAAAAAAGTCAACAAGTAGTATATACATCTGCACCGAAATCCCGAGATTTCGATATTCACCACTCTGAGAAAACAGTGAAGAAATGCGTATAAACTTTAATTTTTTGGAAAATATATTTATTAGAACTAAATATGTGTACTTTATTCAAAATTAAACATCTATAAGCTTTCCTTCAATGCTTTTTCAGAGTGGTGAATATCGAAATCTCGAGATTTCGGTGCAGATGTAAACTCAGCCTAAAGTTCCAGTCACCACAAAAGTTCAATTTTGTTCCCATGTGTTATTTTTTTAAGAGTTTGTGCCAAGCACATTGTATAATATTACACATGCTAGGTTTTATATTTGCTGTTAATTTACATTGAATGAATTTGTATGATTACCGATTACTTATAGAATACAATAAAAATTACTTTAGCGCCATTAATATGACAGCGAATTTGCGTGGAAAGCAAGAAACAAAAAGAAAACGTAAATTAAGTGAATTAATAAAAATTCTACTTCAACAAAAATTCTGAATTTTTCTATTGAAAAATACATAAGCGAATAAAATTAAAATGCAAATTTTACGCACTAAACAATAAGCAGCATTTGCAGCAATACACACCAATAGGAAGAACATAGTTATACACAACAAGAAGAAAACTGAAAAAAGCAGCGGCAGCAGCACAAATAAGCAGTTGTGCGTTGTAAAAAGAAAAACGAAAACACACATACAATGGGACTTGACTTCGATGCGTTGGAATATTGCAAAAGCGTAAAATTAAAACAATCACAGCCGCCGTATGCGTGTCCCGTGCCCAAATGTGATCGTAGCTATAAGACCGTGATTGGTTTACAATACCATTTGTTAAACTACGACCATGACAATCCGCAGCCACAGACACCGGTCATAACGCCAAATCGAAAGAAAGCGCGTCCGCGTGGTACCAAACACTCAACGCCAAAGGGGGGAGCGGGCACTGCCGGAACAGGTGTGGGCGGAGAGGATGAACCGAATGGTGGCACCTCGGGTAGTACTAATAAAATTACAAATCCCGAGTCCTTGGTGTCTTATAATAAAGAAGAACAAACGGTCACATTTAATGTGGAAGGTAAGAGTGTTCGACTGGGTATAAACGATCCATTGCCTTTTATTGACGAAGAAGAATATACGGAATTGGTAGAGCGAGGTTGCATTGTAAATGCAGATGCTCCGCCATTGGAGCTGAACGCTCCCTGGACTAAAGTTAAAGTGCCAGAGGCTAGATTTCAAGAAATACCGGAATACAATGTTGCCGATGCCCCGACCAGACCATTGGCATATTATCGTTTCATCGAAAAGTCATCGGAAGAGTTAGACGGTGAAATAGAGTACGATGTCGATGAAGAGGATTCCGCATGGTTGGAGTGGATGAATGAGGAACGTGAAAAAACTGGTCATAATGCTGTCAACATTGATACAATGGAGCTGCTAATGGATCGTTTGGAAAAAGAATCTTATTTTCAGGCCGCCGCAAATGGTACTGCCACCGGCAATGAAGTCGACGATGATGCCGTGTGTTGCATCTGCATGGATGGTGAATGCCAAAATACAAATGTGATTCTATTCTGCGATATGTGTAATTTGGCCGTACATCAAGATTGTTATGGAGTTCCCTACATTCCCGAAGGCCAATGGCTATGTCGACGTTGCCTCCAATCGCCCAGTACACCGGTCAGTTGTGTACTGTGTCCGAATACGGGCGGCGCTTTTAAACAGACGGATCGTGGTCAGTGGGCACATGTTGTATGTGCCCTATGGATACCAGAAGTTCGTTTTGCAAATACAGTGTTTTTGGAGCCAATAGGTGAGAGTTTCAAACAATTTATAGATTTTTTTAATCGGGAAAATTTTTTATATGGTTTTATGGATATCAATCAAATCATATTTTTATTACACAAAAATGACCGAACCCAAACTGATGCAAAATAAATTTTTTATTCTCGGATTCGTGCTTCGTGTTTCTAATTTGCCTGATATTCGGATTATTTTTATACAGATGTGTATAATAACTATGTGGATATGCAACTTATGCAAGGTATTTCGCTTTGCTCCGAAACAAAATTCACAAAACTTGGCGCAAATGCATTAACTTGGAAATAAATGGCTTCAAATGGGCGGGGGGTTTAAATTTGAAATTAAAATTTCCAATTAGCCTTAAAAATACTTATCCAATCGGAACAAAATGTACATCATAGAAAATGTCTCAAAAATATCTTTCCAATATTGCTTTATATGACCCCATAAATTTATCCATTGTGGACCAATTGAAGATTTGTTTTGTTGTTTTTATGGTTTTTTTTAATTTTGCTTTATTTAAATGGATAGTCAAGATCCCAATATTTCATTTGAGGTATGACATATTCTCTTGACTACAAATTAGAAAGCTTTTTATGGTAAAACCATGGAGGAATTACTAAGGAGTGTTTTGTCGCCGCTACTGATTTATAAACAAAATTTTAATTTAAAGCCGAACACAGATTTTCAATAAAATTCATTCCATTTTATTGATTTTTTCGTCCACACTATCAATAAATTTTTGAATATTTAGAATCAATTTCTAATTGATCAAAAATTTCTATTCTAAAAATGCAAGCCACATTTAGCGTTTTTTTCAAATCAAGGATATTTGCACCGTTGGATGCGTCGTTCAAATATCCTTGATTTGACACTTAATATGTTTATTAAATTTTAGACCCAACATTAAATAACGGGAAAAATTAAAAATTGGGTCATGTTTGATCCCACCCTTTTAACACCTAAAAGTAAGATTGGATAGCTAAAAAGTAAGAACTATTATTTCTCTCTTTTTATCCTTTATAACATACAAATTTTATCAAAATTGGGCTAAAGTGCAGTTTAGGAGCATAACTCCGATCACTTCAAAATTTTTATGATAGGTATAAAGGTCCATATAAAAGGTCTGTAAAATGCCTTTCAGATGGGGTCCAATATCACCCCAAATAGTAACCCATTGTGGAGTAAATTAACATTTTTGATTTTTTTCATTGACTTTTTGCATAAAAAGCCAATTTCTTCAAAATATGACCCATGCACCGGTAAGCATACTTTATGTTAGCTAAAACTCAAGACTTTAGGCTTTCATTTGAGATATGATATGACTCATGTTTTTAAATGGAAAAGTTATTTAAAGTTAAAATTGACATTTCCCTTTTTTAGTTTTTTTGTTACAACGAGTTTGTTGTTCATATTAATGTAATGAATGCTATTAGGCAGGTATTTAAAATTTCATGTATGGAATTAATTAACCCATTAAGAATTGATTTAAGATTTTGCCTATTTATGTGTAACTACTCAGCGAAGCTACTAAACTGCCTATCACATAGGAGAAAACCCCTATGTTTGGCCGAAGCCCGGCAACACAGAAAAACTTTACTCAGCGAAGCCACTAAACTGCCTATCACATAGGAGAAAACCCCTAAGTCCGGCCGAAGGCCGGCAACACAGAAAAACTTTACTAAGCGAAGCCACTAAACTGCCTATCACATAGGAGAAAACCCCTAAGTCCGGCCGAAGTCCGGCAACACAGAAAAGCTTTACTCAGCGAAGCCACTAAATTGCCTATCACATAGGAGAAAACCCCTAAGCCCGGCCGGAGGCCGGTAACACAAAAAAGCTTACTCAGCGAAGCCATGATTATTCGCACATTACGGTAATAAAAAATTATAACTAAAACAACAGTTAAAAACAAAAAAAAATCTTAAATCAGTTTTTAATGGGTTAATAAATTGCATTCGTGTATATTTATGAATATAGAAATTTTAAATACCTACCTAATGGTATTCATTAACATACGTTACTATAAATAAAAAACACGTAACAAAAAAAAAAAATAAAAAAGCTAAATGTCCAATTTTGACTTTAAATAACATTTTCATTTAAAAAGATAATGAGTCATATCTAGGGTTTGGGGTTCGGGAATTCCCGGGCGGGAATTCCCGGGAAAAGTTTGCCGGGAATTCCCGGGAAAATAATATATTTTTCCCGGGAAAACGGGAAATTTTAAAAATATTAAATTTTTGAAATTGTTTTTGTTTCGAATGGGATTTTTTGATTTTAGTCATAAAAAACATTTTAAATACCAAAACAAAAATGTCATTGTTAAAATCTTTTAAAAGGGAATACATTTATTTGACACACAAATAAAATCTTTGCCAAGTAATTAGGAGCATTTCAACTAATAAAGATTTTTCGCATAACTTATTCAAAATTTAAGAAGTAAAACCTAAAAACTTGATAATATGTTTAAAAGAAATATGAAAAAAAGCTTTGTTTCTTACAAATAATCACCCTTACTATCTAAATTTTTCAAATGTATAATTTAGGTAAAGCCGACTTTAGTTAAAATATTGGGTGGCAGTATACCTTGACTTGGTTTTTTTTGGAGCATTCTGATTGGTTAATTTATTTTCAACCAATCAAAATATTTGAAAATAAAATGAACAAAACCGTTTGATTAAAAATAAAGTCGACTTTAAATTTAAAATACTCCTTTATATTAAGGGTCAATAATTTTATAAGTAACGTTTTCATTAATAAATGTGAAAAGAAAAGACTAATGGTTATCGGTGGTATCTAAATTTGGTTATCCGACATCTAAATTTGGTTCACAAAAAAAAAAAAAATTTATGGTCAGAAAACAACAAGAATAACGTTTCAGCTAAAATTAGCAAAGTACCCGAAGAAAAAAGTGTAAGCTGAATAGGCATTAAAGGTTTTATGGTAGGGCAAACATTTCCTGAATATCATATTAGAATTTGGACTTGAGGTAGAAGAATATTCTAACTAAATATAGGGAAATAATTAATTTTATAACCTGGGGTTGGTTTATATATCAGGAAAATGTAATGCTGATGAAATAAGAATTGTAGAAAAAACTAGAAGAGTTTTATTTGTCTTTGGAAAATAAAATTGTGGCCACCATATCTAATGGGCCAAATGTGATGAGACGGTTTATTTCCGACAATCCAGTAGTGGGTGTTTTCTGCTGGAATCATAAAAATCATAAAATTCATTTGGCAGTAATTTATGTGAAATCAAATGTTCAACATTCTGATATTTTTACTTTGAATTCTCACTACACAGACTGTATTTGTACTGAAATAGTGTTTTTTTTTTAACAAAAATTACTTATATAGGTGGTTTTCATTAATAATTTTGTTTAAAAATATTTCCCGGGATTCCCGGGAATCCCGGGAATCAAATTTTTTCATTCCCGTTTCCCGGGAAATAAAAAAGTCCGGGAAATCCCAAACCCTAGTCATATCATATCTCAAATGAAAGCCTAAAGTCTTGAGTTTTAGCTAACATGAAGTATACTTACCGGTGCATGGGTCATATTTTGAAGAAATTTGCTTTTTATGCAAAAAGTCAATGAAAACAATCAAAAATATTAATTTACTCCACAATGGGTTAATATTTCGGGTCATATTGGACCACATCTGAAAGGCATTTTACAGACCTTTGAGTGATGTATATATCCGTATCGGATAAGTATCTCCGGACTTATCCCAATTTCAATTTTCAAATCTAAAGCCCTGCCCACTCGAAAGTAGGCGTTTCCGACAAAGAAAATTTATATTTTTGAAATCAGCTCAAAAAGCACTACACTGGAAAAAAATAAAAAAATGGGGGTTATGCTCCTAAACGTGCAGTTTTCCCAAAATTGATCTTCTGTAAGACAAACAAAAATATATGTATATTAGAGTTATCCAAAAAAACATAAAAGTTGGAATTCGCGATCTCCACAATGTTGCCCCTATTCCTTAGTGTCTAAAAACTCTCTGTGCCAAGTTTCAGCTAAATCCGCTTTTATTTAGAGGTAGCACAAAAAAGTGCTTTTAAGAATTAGTATTTTATCTCTAAAGTAATTTATACAAAAAGTAGGGTTGACTTTAAATTTAATTATTTCTTAACCTGTACGCTATTATTTAACAATTTTTTTAAATCTGGTCTTAATTAATGTGAACAAAAGGAATTTGAAATCAAAACTTAAAACAATTAAGTAACTTTTAAGTAATTCGCGGTTTTTTAAAAATTATACAAAAAAATACATATTTTAGTTAAAATTTCCAAATTTACCGAAAAGATGTAATTAAAAATTCAACTTGTTTCTGCCTTGTATGCGCAAATTTCTCAAATCTGATCTTTATTTTAACGAAGATTATGAATCAGCAATAGGGTTTGGGATTTCCCGGACTTTTTTATTTCCCGGGAAACGGGAATGAAAAAATTTGATTCCCGGGATTCCCGGGAATCAATATTTTTAAACAAAATTGTTAATGAAAACCACCTATATAAGTAATTTTTGTTAAAAAAAAACACTATTTCAGTACAAATGCAGTCTGTGTAGTGAGAATTCAAAGTAAAAAATATCAGAATGTTGAACATTTGATTTCACATAAATTAATCGCAGCACTGCCAAATGAATTGCATGATTCCAGCAGAAAGCACCTACTACTGGACTGTCGGAAACAAACCGTTTCATCACACTTGGCCCATTAGATATGGTGGCCACAATGTTATTTTCCAAAGACAAATAAAACTCTTGTAGTCTTATTTCTACAATTCTTCTTATTTCATCAGCATTACATCTTCCTGATATGTAAACCAACCCCAGGTTATAAAATGAATTATTTCCGTTTATACATATGTTCAAACATCTCTTTTGTGATATTCTTGTCCATTCATCTAAGATTATAGTAAATCTCCTATTGTTAGAAATATTGCTCGATATTTCTTTTATCATGGTATCTTTTACATGATTGTAGCAATTTAATATAATGTTCTTTACATCGGTTTCATTTTTTTGCAATGCCAGTTTTTTATTATAAAAACTTTCTCGAATAAACGAAGATCTAGTTATGGTGCGGATTGACTGCGGCTAATTTGGATACCATTTCAGGAAATGTTTGCCCTACCATAAAATCTTTAATGCCTATTCAGCTTACACTTTTTTCTTCGGGTACTTTGCTAATTTTAACTGAAACGTTATTCTTGTTGTTGTTTTCTAACCATAAATTTTTTTTTTTTCTTGTGAACCAAATTTAGATGTCGGCTAACCAAATTTAGATACCACCGTTAACCATTAGTCTTTTCTTTTCACATTTATTAATGAAAACGTTACTTATAAAATTATTGACCCTTAATATAAAGGAGTATTTTAAATTTAAAGTCGACTTTATTTTTAATCAAACGGTTTTGTTCATTTTGTGTATGAAAACCTTACAAAAATAATTATATTTTCAAATATTTTGATTGGTTGAAAATAAATTAATCAATCAGAATGCTCCAAAAATAAACCAAGTCAAGGTATACTGCCACCCAATATTTTAACTAAAGTCGACTTTACCTAAATTATACATTTGAAAAATTTAAATAGTAAGGGCGATTATTTGTAAGAAACAAAGCTCTTTTTTCATATTTCTTTTAAACATTTTACCAAGTTTTTAGGTTTTACTACTTAAATTTTGAATAAGTTACGCGAAAAATCTTTATTAGTTGAAATGCTCCTAATTACTTGACAAAGATTTTATTTGTGTGTCAAATAAATGTATTCCCTTTTAAAAAATTTTAACAATGATTGTTTTGGTATTTAAAATGTTTTTTATGACTAAAATTAAAAAATCCTATTCGAAACAAAAACAATTTAAAAAATTTAATATTTTAAAAATTTCCCGTTTTCCCGGGAAAAATATATTATTTTCCCGGGAATTCCCGGCAAACTTTTCCCGGGATTTCCCGGGAATTCCCGCCCGGGAATTCCCGAACCCCAAACCCTAATCAGCAATCAAAATTTAAAAAAAGTTTGTGGTTTATGAATTATTCGCGATTTTTGAAAATTTAAAAAAAAGTTTTTTAGGTATTTTCCTAATTACCTGTAAACGGTGTTATCGAAAAATCCAATTTGTTATACTTTTACAATTTACTTACCACGGGCCTTCATTATATATAACACTGATTTTAATTTTAAAAAGGATAACGGATATCCTTGCAAGTTAACTTAAAATTTGACTTTTTTAATATTTCGCTATTATTTAGCTTCTTATAATTTTATTGCTACCAAAAACCCTATCTCACGTAATAGGACATTCCACAGATATACATTAATGCAAAAAGGAAATTTTCATAGTCGTAAATATAAGAAAACATCCTGATCAAAGTTGAACATTTTTTGTATGAAATTTTCAAATTTCGCGAAAACCGCGACTCCGATTTCAATTTTGATTTCATATTCGTAATGTACACCTAAAAATATATTAGATTTGATATGTCGCGATCGTAATAATTATATTTAATTTTTCTCATTTTTTCCATTATTTTTAATTAATTAAAAATAATAGAACAAGTACTACCTCGAAACTTCAATTGCGATGTGCTACCTCTAAACAAAACTTTTTTGGTGATTTTTTTGATCAGACAACATTTTTTTTCAAAGTGGTATTTTTAGGCTTGTGGAGCGTGAAAATTCCAACTTTTATTTTTTTTGGACAAGTCTAATGTATATATATATATAAAACGCTTCTCCTGTAAAATGTTAATTTTGTCACTTAAGGGGGGTAAATACTGTAACAACAGCATTTTAAAGGGCATATTTGAACGTTTGTCAAAAATTCAATTAACAATATTTGGGAATCTCCAACGAAACGTCGGATTAAAAATGAATAAATAGTCTTTTATTTACTCTTTTCTCTTTTAAGTGATTTTAAGTGACCTTGAAAGCCCGCTTTATAATTTTCTAAAAACTCCTGTAAAATGTTATTTTTGTCACTTAAGCTTTTTTTGGCGGTTATGGCTCGATATGTACAATTTCGAATAGTTTTTGAATTTATATTTTATGTTTCTATGTGTCCGAGGTTGTGGGAGTTTCGACCAAATCAAGCGTCAAGAAACGATCATCATCAGCAAGATGTGGCCGTAAGGATAGTGGTTCAACTTGAGTTAGGCTCGCTGGACAATTAAAACGGTGTAAGAAAATATGAGGACCGTGATTGCTAATCTGGGTATGTAGTGATTTAGTGTGGTACACCAGCCAGGTCTTAGTTACAATTTAGCTCTAACACTGATTTATTTTACACGTGGTGTCCCATGTTGTCAATAGTTTAACTTGAGGATTTTGTTAGTAATTTAAAAGTGATGTAATGTTAATAAAGTACGGTTTTTAGCAAGGTTGGTTACCGTTATCGTTATAATACTCTTATCGTTAAAATACCGTTTCATATTGAACACCGTTATCGTTACCAATACCTATAAAAAATTTCAAATACCGTTATCGTTACCGATACCGTTATTTTTATGTGTAGTTACCGGTATTTTACCGGTATTTATAATTTATATAAAAAATGTAATTTTTTTTACCTTTCAACAATTATTTTAATTTTTGCATTAAAAATACAAAAATTGTTTTTTCGGACTTTCAATATTTTCATATACATATTTAGTTAGAATATTCTTCTACCTCAAGTCCAAATTCTAATATGATATTGTCATATTAGATTTTATTTGTTGTTTCAAAAAAGGTTGATAATTTTCCTGATAGACAATACAATTGTTGCGTAGCCATCACGCTAACTCATCAGTTGTCCGCAATAATAAAATGATAGCTTTACTTAACCAACCGAGACATTACATAAGGTTAGGGTTGCCAGACGGCCTTGATTTCGCTTGATTTACAAGAATTTTTAATGCTCGTCAAGAATCAAGAAAAAATATGTTTCGTCAAGATTTTTAAAGCCCAATTAGAAAACACCTCAAAAAATATTTTTAAAATTTTTTCAAACTTTTTCTTAAACAACGTTTTGTAAAAAACAATTGAAAATTCCACTGAAATATTATGGTAAAGCGTTTTCTTTTACGAAAATCTATCAACAACTCACTCACGAAAATTTTTTTATAATCACGCTCATGTGATTAATTTTAATATGAATCACGCTCACGAAGTACTCACGCTCACGAAATACTCAAGAAAAATATAAAATTTGTTTTTATCCATGGATGGTAACCGAAACGATGCGGTTATCGGTAAGGGTAACGCTCTTTTAGATTATTTCGGTAACGGTATTTTAAGGGTAACGCTATTTCATTTATTTCGGTATCGGTATTTTAAGGATAACGGTTTTTTAGTTATTTCGGTAACGGTATTTTAAGGATAACGGTAGTCAGTTTTTTCGATGCATCCCTCAATTTTTTTACGAAAAACAAACGAGATTAAAAACAGAACCAATTTACCAACTTAATGTACGAAAAATACTCAATAATCCAGTGCAATTGCCAAAAACAGAAAATTAAAAATATCGGTAAAGGTATTTTAGGAGTAACGGTATTTAATTTATATCGGTAAGGGTATTTTAAGGGTATCGATATTTAATTTATTTCGGTATCTGTATTTTAAGGATAACGGTATTTCAGTTATTTCGGTAACGGTATTTTAGGGGTAACGGTAGTCAGTTGAAAGGGTTTTGAATCGATAACGCTATTTTAGCGGTATTGCCTGCCAACCCTGTTTTTATCTTAATTATTTACGGAAACTTTCTTTATTGAATATACCCGGTGAAAAATGCTCATATACGCTTAAACATGTTCATATATGGTTTATGTATGGACACATATGAACAAATATGGATTTTTTATGAACATATATGGATTTTATATGAACATATATGGAAGTATATGTGATTCCATATATGGAAAAAATTTCATATACAGACATATATGGAAGCATCTGTTATTTCATATATGGAAATGGCACTCATATATGGACAAATATGAAAGTATATGTTATTCAATTTATGCAAAAGGGACTTGTATATGAACATATTTCGAAGAATATATTTTTCCATATATGTAAAAGGAACTCATATTTGGATAAATATGGAATTATATTTAATGCCATGAATAAAAAAAGGAACATATGTAGCGCCTAATTTGAATGTCATACATAAAGTTATATCTATAGTACAACCTTATAGTAAAGGACAGCAACGTTCGCATGTATTCGCATATATTTAATAAATGTATATGTTCATATATGTCCATATATGAACATATACTTAGGTGTTACCTCATTTTTCGGATCCATACATACAGTTGTGGCCAAGCATTTAAGTCAATTCAAGTTTTCTTCTATTTTTATTGTTGTTGCCTTTATTTTTAATGATCAAAATAGTGTCTAAATTCGCCACGAGAGGCAAGGAGGTGGTTCAGAAAATTGTACAGAATTTTAGCGTAATGTTTATTTTTTCATTTTGTCACTTGTTTTAAGTGGGCGTGGCTTTTAACGAAAAATTAGCGATATAAACCTCTTATCAAATTACATAGTAAAATTTAGGCAGTACTGATCGGTTCTGTACATACTGTATATTTTTGGAAATCCTATAAAATTTTCTTAAGTCCTGCATTATCTTTATCTACAAATAGTCACCAGACTTAAAATTGCAGCACTTTAAACATGACCAAATTTTTCTTTGTTTTTAGCGATTTTAAAAGAAAGTTAACAACACTGAAATTTTAACAGGAAATGCTTTTTACTATAACGTAAAAAAAATCTTGACTGATTTACTATATTGTGGTAAGAAAAGCATAAAACTATTCACTTTAAAATTTTAGTGCTGTTAACGATATTAAAAATCGTTAAAAACAAATAAAAATTTGGGCATGTTTAAAGTGCTGCACTTTTAAGTCTGGCGACTATTTGTAGATAAAAATAATGCAAGACTTAAGGAAATTTTATAGGATGTCCAAAAATATACAGTTTGTACAGAACCGATCAGTACTGCCTTAATTTTACTATGTAATTTGATTAAAGGTTGATATCACTAATTTTTCGTTAAAAGCCACGCCCACTTAAAACAAGTGACAAAATGAAAAAGCAAACATTACGCTAAAATTCTGTACAATTTTCTGAACCATCTCCTTGCCTCTCGTGGCGAATTTAGACACTATTTTGATCATTAAAAATAAAGGTAACAACAATAAAAATAGAAGAAAACTTGAAATGACTTAAATGCTTGGCCACAACTGTATATGGTTGAACCATAAATGTTCATATATGGACATTTTTCACCGGGTAAGTTTTATTTATTTCGTTATTTCGGTAACGGTATTTTAAGGATAACGGTAGTCAGTTTTTTCGATGCACCCTCAATTTTTTTACGAAAAACAAACGAGATTAAAAACAGTCCAATTTACCAACTTAATGTACGAAAAATACTCAATAATCCAGTGCAATTGACAAAAACAGAAAATTAAAAATATCGGTAACGGTATTTTAGGGGTAACGGTATTTAATTTATATCGGTAAGGGTATTTTAAGGGTATCGATGTTTAATTTATTTCGGTATCTGCATTTTAAGGATAACGGTATATCAGTTATTTCGGTAACGGTATTTTAGGGGTAACGGTAGTCGGTTGAAAGGGGTTTGAATCGATAACGCTATTTTAGCGGTATTGCCTGACAATCCTGTTTTTATCTTAATTATTTAAGGAAACTTTCTTTATTGAATATAAGTTTTATTTATTTAGGGCCATTAACAATAAACAAATTAACCTAAAGTTTGAGATAACTTAGAGTTACAGATGTCCATACAAATTTGAATTTTTTAACTTTCAGTTTGTTTTAACTTCAGGTTATTTGTTTATTGTTAACCCCCATTAAAATTAAAATAAGCTTAACTATAAAAAAATTTTGTTAAAAATTTAACTAATATGCAAGTGCTTGTGCAAATATAAATATTACTGACACTTTAGAAAAACTTTTACTTTTTATTGTTCATTATACTTGAATGGATGTCACTACATTGCTAAATCTGTCAAAACAACAGGTAGTATATTGGAAGATGACAAAGCAAATTGTGGTATTTTTTTTTGTTTCTTCTTTGATATTTTAAATGTTTAGAAACGCTCCTAGACAAGAAGAAGAAATTCTCGTTCAGTTTGCACTTTAACTTTACAAATATTTCTAGAAATACTAAAAACGTCGCCCCCTGACGATTGCCTTATTCAAGAATAAAATTTGGATAGGGGCATGCTTTTAACAGATCATTTTGCATAATTTGTTAATTAGGTTTTGGGATTTTAGCGCATTTAATTCCTTTAATTTAATTTTATATTTAAAATTTTTAAATAACTTAAAAAAATTCTCAATAAATATTTAATGTTATTCCAAATTTTTGTGGAGGAACAAAATTTTTCAATGTTTTGTACAAGAAGTCGATTTCTTCTCTACATAAGAATTCTGGCAGAAGTAGAAAACACCCGTTCGCTAGTACCTGAACTAACTGGAGTACACATTATTTGAAGGAGGGGAAGATCTGTGGAATTTTTCCAATATTGTAAATTATCGCAATCTGGTTTAATATAATCACGCAAACTCACGCACAAAAATTTACTCACGCACGACTCACGCACGGACATTTTTTTAACTCACGCTCACGCACGAAAAATGCTATCATTTTAACTCACGATCACGCGTGAATCACGCCCATCTCTACCTTACACTCAATATAATTTAATGAAATGTATTAATGTCTTACAGCTTATACCCAATTTGTTAATTTCAACAATATTTTCGTTAAATTTAACAAATTAAAATTCAAGAATAAAACAAGTAAAACTACAGTTTTAATGACACTTTCTCAAACTTTTTAACCCTTTTCATACCAAGATTCCTTTTGAATTTTATGAAAAACCTGGTTAGATGGATAGGTCGGTTAAAACGCGTCCTCTAGGGGTGGTATAAGTAATTCAAATTAAAAATATAGGGTTCTATACTAGGGTTGCCAGACGACCTTCATTTCTCTTGATTTACAAGAATTTTTGATGCTCGTCAAGAATCAAGAAAAATATGTTTTGTCAAGATATTCCAACCAGAAAAATATTTTTAAAATTTTTTCAAAGTTTTTCTTAAACAACATTTTGTAAAAAACAATTGAACATTCCATTGCAATATTAGCTGTTTTTGTGCGGCATTCCTATCAATTATATCTCGAACAATTTTGACAGTAGAAAGCCGGAATACGTTGAAAAACTGTCAAAATCGTTCTTGATAACACTGATAGAGAGTCACACAAATACAGCTATTATGGCAAAGCGTTTTCTTTTAGTATATTTGTTTGAAAATTTGATAGATTTTCAAACTTATACTTCCCCCAATATTCAACACTAATAATTTGACAATATTGAACAGCTGATTTGAAACAGAAACCCGCATGAACACAAATTTCCCTCCTACACTCAACACTAATAACTGTACTGTACTGAAAAATGTACAGAAAGCAACCTACAAAGTTTAAAAAACCTATCCCAATAACTAAAGGCTACATTAGTCTGGTAGTATCGTAAAGTATTGTGTCAGCCGTTTACTTTTATTTTATGACATTGTATTATTTTATGAAGTACATTTGGGGTAAGAAAATCTATTGAAAATTTGTGAAAAAGCCTTCAGAATTTTAAATAATTGTTTTCCAACGATAGGAATAGAATACCCAACAAACAATTCGTTCCGTTTACCCACCGTTTTCGGTCCGTCATAAACGGAATCCAACTCCGTATACGTACCGTTTTCTGGATCCGTATACGGACCAGAAAACGGAACATAAGGAACATCGAAACTGATTCGAATTATTATTTAAAATACACAATACTCTTTTCCTTTTTTGTAAATTCATTAATAGTTATTATTTACAATTACTATTAATAAATTTCTAATTAATACAATTACAATATTTAGCACATCCGGCTGGGTTTACCTACCTATCCAGTGTTTAGGGACCCAGAGTAAAATCCAACATCTATATGGAAAAGAGACAATTAATTAGTTATGGTTTAATTGACTGTGTACACGATGCAAATTCTCACATGTTATACACAAAACAATAAGTTTCATAAATCTTACCTTGTTACTTGATGTTGTTTGATTAATGATGTGATGGAAAGAATTCTTTCTATTGCATATTCTCCACATATTCCCGTTATAATAATATTTTCGCCGACTTTTCAAAAATATAATTTTTTATTTTGTAAACAAACTGCAACCGATGAAATCGGTATTTAAAGGTACGGAAACGGATACACCAAAACGGAGTTAAAACGTATTGTGTTCGAAAATCCATTAATGTTCCGTATACGTACAAGCATTGACGGATACGTACATTACGGACAGTTAACGTGCAGTAAAAGCCGGATTCATGAATCCGTACGTGCCGCAGAGTCCGTAAAAATGTTTCTTGGGATGTCATTCGATTTAATAAAAGCCAAGCTATTAATAAGAATAAATTTTGATGAAGATTGCAAAAGTTTTCAAAACTTTCCTATTTCCTGACGGTACATAGTTACTTAATTTTGTATTTAAAGACAAAAAATATATGTGGCAAAACACGTAGTTTATTAACTAAATTATATAAAAAGACTGAAACCACTGAATTTTAAGTGTTACTTTTTGTGTCTTATTTTTTTTATTTATTTTTACTGAATTTTTTTGGTCTCATTTGAAATTTTGACTTTAAGCGACTATATTCAGAAAAGTTATTGATATATTGATACACACTTAACTTTGAAAAATAGGACACGGAATTAAGCTTAAACTGTGTAAAGCATTTTCTTTCCGAAGCTATAGTTACTAAATTATAAATTTTTTATTGAAAAAATCGGCTGAAAAATTGAAAAAATTTAAATCGCGAATTGGGCGAAACCTGGAGCCAATTTGAACAAACTGGTTGCAGATTCGAAATCAGCACCCCCTAATTATCCTAAAACCACTGCAATAACATTCACCTTTTTTTGTATAGCAGTGTTATTTACATATTTTTAAAAACAATTTCAGTTTCCGTTCCCATTGAAAAAGGGAATGTAATAAGAATTTGACCCAATTAACCGTTAATCGAGCTTTGTATCAAAAATGATCCATGTTGTAAAGAAAAACATTTCAGAAATATTTGCACAGATTGTTTAAATAAGAAATAGAAATGCTTAAAAGTGTATAATATACCTTTTATAAATAAATAGATAATTAAATATATTAAAATTTCTGAACCAAACGTACTAATAAATCAGTTATTTCCACGTATGTATCAAAAATGATACATATCCGTTATCGATTCAAAACCCTTTCAACTACCGTTAACCCTAAAATACCGTTACCGAAATGGAAGAAGTCTTAGAAGAAATCTGTGATAACAATTGTGATATATTAATAACCGGAGATTTTAACATAGACTGGTCAAAAAATTCGTTATATAAAAATTAAATAGAATACATATAGTATTAAATGACAATGGCCTTAGACAAATAGCAAATGAATATAATCGAGTAACAGAATATTCCAGAACCATTATCGATTATGTACTAACAAATAAATATAATAGGGGTTTTCATATAAACTCGTAAATTCCTTGTAAACCTTGTATAAAAACAAAACAAATTTTTTATGCATGGAGTTTGACATTAAACTCATAAACATACCAGGTTTACGCCGTTTACGAGTAGAATACGAGTTTATATGAAAATCCCCAATATTTCAAAAAAAAAATTGTACAACAAATAAAATAGCAGACCATGAAATGATAAATATTTTAATTGAAAGTGAAAGCAATAATCAAAATAAAGTTGACAATAAACAAATAGAAATATTTATGTATAACAAAAATATGAAGTATTATGAATATAAGGATATTAATGAAAATGTTTTTTTTATTTGATAACTGTTTTAAAGACACTATTAAAAAATTCTCTAAAAAAAGAACGATATAGGAAAAAAATTTTTGTAAATAAATGGTTTAACGCAGAGTTGCGTTCAATGAAAAAGAAAAAATAATTAAATATCAAAAGGCAAGATCAGAGAACACAAACCAAGCATGGGCAAATTATAAAACAATAAGAAACATATATAAAGTAAAAATTGAAAGCGAGAAAAATAAGTACATACATTAATAACAAAATTAATAATGCAAAAGATCAAAAGGAAATGTGGAGAGAGATCAAAAATCTAGTTCTTAATAAGAATCAAACTGTGATAAAATCTGTGATATTTAACGAGGTAGAATGTAAGGAAAATAAAGAAATCGCTAGTCAGTTCAGTAATTATTTTGTAGATAGTATTAAACTAACAAGAGACTCAATCGAAAATGTGCAATATAAAAACCAAATAACTGTGATAAGCAGGGCAAGTTTAAAATGGCACAAAAAAATTGAAATTTGGCAGGCAAAATAGCACGAACAAATAGTAAAATTGGCACAAAAAAACGCAAAATGGCACGCTTATTCCAAAAATTTTAAAGTATAAAGGCTCATTTAGCCATACGCAGTGTTGCCAAAACTTATTTAGGAAAAAATGCTAGATTTTTTGTATAAAAATGCTAAAAGCTGAAAAAATATGCTAAAAAAATTTTATAAAATAATGTTTCAATTTGTTTAAAAAAAATACTATTTTAGTGACTTTACAAATAGACTGAAAATAAGTCATCTCTAATTATGAATTCAATTCATTTTATTAACTAAAATTATACAAAAGAAAAATTAAAAACAACTCAAAAGTTAATTCTTGTAAAAAGTTAAAAAATCCTTTAAAATAAATTTATAATTATTTGATTTCCCAACTGTGTCACTGAAAATACGAGGGCGACCGCAAAAGTAACTGGCCTAACATAAAAAGAACAGTTTTTTTGGAATTATTATTATTTATTTTTCAACATAATCTCCTTCCAACTCAATACACTTCATCAAACGTTTTTCAAGTTTTTTAATTCCATCCGAAAAATAAGATTTTTCAAGACCTTCAAAATATGCCTCAGTTTCAGCAATAACCTCGCTATTGGACGAAAATTTTTTGCCACCGAGAAATTTTTTTAAATTTGGAAACAAGAAATAATCAGAAGGAGCAAAATCTGGACTATATGGTGGATGCGGAGCAATTTCAAATCGTAATTCGGCCAGTTTTTGTTGAGTTAAAAATGCGATTTTTTGGGGCAAAGTCAACAAACGCGGCACCCATCTTGCAGATAGCTTTTTCATGTGGAGTTCATCATGTAAAATACTCCAAACTTGTTTTTCGTGTATTTTAACAATATCAGCAAGTTCTCTGAGCTTTATTCGTCTATCTTTAGTCACTTCATTAAATATTTTTCTAATGTTTTCAATAGTAGTAGCAGTTTTCGGTCTTCCAGAGCGTTGTTCATCTTCCGTACTTGAACGACCCATTTTAAATTGTTGAACCCAGGATTTCACGGTGGAGTATGATGGTGCATTATCACCATGAACAGAATCCAAATCCAAATTTTCCATCAATAATCACTTCAATTTGACAAGATAATTTATAAATCCCGTCAATTATCTCCTAAAAGTCAGGGTTTGAGAAGTGCTTTTTGAGTACTCAATACTTGTTTAGCTGAGTACTCGATACTCCTCTATACTCCGTTTTTCATATTTCTTTTCTAAACGAGTTGTATTTACATATAGATGTATTTTCATGGCAAAATTATGCATTTATTTGGAAAAATACAACTTTGAATGTACTAAGGAGTTTCGTTTGGGCATTGAGTACTCGGACAAAAGAACACGGTAATGAATACTCAGTACTCAAATACTTAATACTTTTATAACTCTATAACATAAGAAATAAAAACAACACAAATAGAAAAAATAAATTTTAATGTTTAATAAAAATCAACAAAAACAAAACAAATTGTGCTTTTAAATGAAATTAATTATATATTTCATTGACAGTTGAGTTAAATGTACCTGCATTATCCTTCCCAGCAACAAATTGTATACAAACAGATCTTCAATAGCTGCTGTCTTCCTCCAACCAAAACATGAAAAGTTTCATCTTTAAACTAGTCATCCCTGTTCGAAAAGTTTAATATATAAATATTAAAGTTGTATTTCATCCAAAGTTAATAAATTCTGGCAGTGGAAAATATGTTTTCTGAAATATTTGGTTAGGTCGCAAATATTTTTTGTTTACAAAAATAACCAAACAGCTGTTAACGAGATAATGAAAACCCCTTTAACTGTATGTGAACAGTTTTGATTATTTTCCAAATCTAATTGCCTACAAAACTTGCTTGTTAATGGGGTATTATACCCCATTCACATGAACGAGACTTCGGTTATCTTGAAGATTATTGCATTATCTCATGTATTATCTCGATATTCTCCATACAAATTTTCTATCAATAATCACTTCAATTTGACAAGATAATTTATAAACCCGTTCAATTATCTATTAAAAGTCAGGGTTTGAGAATGGCTTTTGGGGTATAAAATAGGTGGTAGTGTGGAATACTTTGTAATATGAATTTCCCATTCTGCCTTAATTTATCTACTCCAAATTAATTTAATGGTTTTTATTGCACGCTCTGTGTACCGTTTTCAAATTTCTGCATCTTTGGGCTTACCTGCATGAAATTAAAAAAAAAAAAATAATTTTCGCAATTTGTGATGCTGGTTGCCGTTGTGTACAGGTGTTACAGTAAAAAAATCAAAATTCACTGAAATTCTTAAAAGATAGGAAAACGCTATTTATCACAAACGCTATCCACATTACTCTCTATGACCCTAACCTAAAAAAACCAATAAAAATTGCAAAGATTAAAAACGAACCTTATCCACATTTTGCAATTCTATTAATTCTATTTTAAACTCTATTCTTTAAATTATTTTTTTTTTTACCAAAAATTGGAGTATTTTTATACAAAATCACTCCTTCCTCATAACAAGAAAAAAAGTAAAACGAGTAAAAAAGTTAAAACCGGGCATGCAATTTAAAATTTTAATATTAAAGTACCATAAAGCAATATTTTTTATACTTTTGGGATCATTTTTGAATTTCAATCAATCCAACTCTGTTAAATACAATTTTTCGCTATTTTTTCCCCAGAAACATTTTTTTTTCGCGATTTTTGTTTTTTTTTCGAAAGAAATTTTTTTTCTTAACACTTAAATATTTTTCTAAACCGTAGTGAATATACACAAAATAACATAACATACTTTTTATTTGCAGAAAAAAATGTTTTGCGAAATTTTTGCGGAAATAAATTACAGCTTCCTTAATATTTTACATATTTAATCAACTTTGATAAATTTATAATTAAAAAAAAAAAATGATCCCAGAAGTATAAAAATAAAATATTTAATCAACTTTGATAAATTTATAATTAAAAAAAAAATGATCCCAGAAGTATAAAAATAAAATTTTTTTGGTACCCGTCAAAATTTTTAATTGCGAATATCGCGAATACGAGCGCTTTGAAAAACTGCTATCACCATTGAATTCAGCGTACTCGAATTAGCTTTACCAGTAGGGTTCCCAGCTTGTTAAAATTTGCGACTGCACAGTGTAATTAATGTGTACGTATAAAATTAGTTCCTAGTACTTACTCTAAAAGTAAAAAAATATTTCTTTTTCATATTACATTTAAACCCAGTAGCAAAATATACTAGTTCAGAACCAGTTATGTACTAGTTTATTTGAACCAGGCAACTAGTACGAGTTCTACCGCCTCTCCATAAAAACAACTGTAGAATTTAACATGGAGATGTCATAGGAATGGGGGCAATTGTCGCCAAACTCCGACTTTGGTACTAGTTGTAGAACTAGTTTGAAAATTACAATTTAAGGACGAAAAATAGAGAGCAAAACTGGTGCTAGTGTAACACTCGCGGAACCAGTTCTGAAGTGACTCTTTTGAAATAGTACTGTACTAGTTGGTTAAGACTAGAAATCAAAGATTTTTCTTTGATGAAACGTAGATTAGACCGATAGTTTCCTCTTACTGAGATCATTAAGTCCATTTACCTAACGGAATTTAAAATATTTTATGTTTACGATTTCTAATCACAATAAAAAATGTTAAGTGTTTATTTGAAAACTCAGACTATATTAGCTGTGTTTGTGCGGCAAGCTATCAACGTTGGCGTATGTCATTCCCATACAAATTTGACATTATTTAGTAACGTTAAGAATTAACACTAAACGTTGGCTAATGTCAAATTTATATGGGAATGACATAAGCAAACGTTGATAGCTTGCCACACAAACACAACTATTATTAAAAACAAATGTAAACAAAACTAGGATTTCAAAACTCTTATTAAATTCAATCTCTGTCTCTGCATACTTTCAATAAAAATAGTAAATACACATATGGTTCAGAACAGAAAAACAGAAAGCTTTATTGGTACTTATGAGAAATTTATCAAACTATTTCTGGAGTGACTCATTGGCACCAGTACTGTACCAGTTGATTTGCACCTAAATTAAATTCACAATTAAAAATTGAAATATTTATTTCCAAACTCTATTTTTTTATTAAAAACAAATGTAAATAAAAAGAAATTTCAAATCTCGTATTTTAATTTATGTAATTTTTTAACAGGTCCCACATAAATGGGATTTAACTAGTACACAACTGGTTTAAAATGATAATTTTTAGAACTAGTTTCGTAATACTAGTCAAAAAACTAGTACTTTTTAGAACTAGTTTGACCATTTGCTACTGGGAACTTAAATTGTAAAATAAGAGATATTTATTCAAAAACGAGGTTTAGAATAAAGATTATTCCTGAGGGTTAGAATAAACTGTGATTTTGAAACTGATAATAGTGATTTTTTAATGCTTATATTTCAATATAATTAATAAAATTTGGTGTGAGTTTAACTATATAATGTAGAGAATATAATAAATAACACAAAGAAACCGTAAAATTTAATTAAAATAGTTTAAAAAAATAAAAATAATTAATTAAAAGTACCATTTTAACATATTATTACAAAACTATAACAATCCCAGTTCAGTTGTTAAAAGAGAACCGTGGAAAAAGGTTGCTTTAATATTGTTTGTTGTATTTTTATATCGGAAACAACATCAATAATATTTTTATAGCAAAAATTCAAATTAATGTAGAATATTCTAAAAAAAACAGAAAATAAAACTGTAAAAAATGCTAAATTTTGTTGGAAAATTGCTGAAAAAATGCCATATGCTAAATGAATTAAAAAAATGCTAAATCTAGCATTAAATATGCTAAATTGGCAACACTGGCCATACGTAACATAATGTGACGAATCAGATGATTCAATCTAAAATAATGAGTAAAAAAGAAATAGAATGTCAGCTATGCTCTTTTAACTCATTAGATTTTCCATAAGGAGATACGTCACGTTACGTCCATGTATGGCTAAATGAGCCTTAATAGTTGATTTACGTGTTTTTCTGAATGTTAAAAAAAAAAAAAAATACAATAATGAAGGAATTTACTGCTGAATTGCTAAAGTGCATTCGCCGTATATTAGTATGATTAAAAAAAAAACTAATTTTATTAATTATTAAAAAAAAATATGGTTTTTTTGTAAATTTTTTCCAAAAATTATTTACAAAGAATGAGTTTTTACTGAATTTTATAGCATTTTTTAATGAAAAGTCAGATAAAATGGCTTTTTTGGCAAGGATTTGTAAAAATTGCATTTTTAGAAAATAAGTGAAAAAATGGCAAAAATGGCATTTAATAGCAAATGCCAAGAAAAACTTGCCCTGGTGATAAGTAACAAATTCAAATTCCGTGCAATAAATATTTTAGATCTTAAGAATATAAATTGTTAAAACTGACTATGATAAAGTATCTAATAAAATCATTCTTGATAACTGGAATATAACTGGAGAAACAATTTTAAAAATAATAAATAAATCGTTGGAGACAGGAAAATTTCCTGAAAACTGGAAAGAAACTATGGTAACACCAATAGAAAAAGTCGCCAAAACTAATAAATGTGAAGAAGTTAGGCCAATAAATACTTTAAAAAGTTGTGAAAAATTTTTAGAAAAAGTGGTGAAAGAACAACTACAAGAGTATAGCAATTCCATATGAAAGCGATCACCTTTTGGACGACCCCTCTCCGATTCTAAAATAAATAGTCTCAATCGATTGCCCAGCAAAAAATAATGTACCTACATATTTTTTTTTTTTTTATAGTGACTGGTTTAGTGGTGGTGTACACCACTGTCATGTGACAAAATTGAAGAATTCTTCATAAGGGACCTCATTGAAAGTTGTTTTAAAAAAAACTACTAAAGCGATCGCAACGAGTGATAGCTCGTTGGAAAGGTATTGAATCAGGCTTTAAACAATGAGAACAAGGTGGTCTCTTAAATGCTCCTCTCCTGTCCAAACAAGGAGTCGGGGCCCATTTTTTTATTGCTGATTCTTAAAGCAAAAATTATGAGGAATCCAAAAAAAAAAAAAATTAGCCGGAAAATTTAGGAGCTTCTGTGGAAAATCGGAAAATTTAATTTTCATGGGAAAATTTAATTTTCATGGGAAAATTTAATTTTCATGGGAAAAAATGTAAATTTCTGAGAAAAATTAGGAAAATTTTATTTTTCAATTAAAGCCTGATTCAATACCTTTCCAACGAGCTATCACTCGTTGCGATCGCTTTAGTAGTTTTTTAAAACAACTTTCAATGAGGTCCCTTATGAAGAATTCTTCAATTTTGTCACATGACAGTGGTGTACACCACCACTAAACCAGTCACTATAAAAAAAAAAAAAATATGTAGGTACATTATTTTTTGCTGGGCAATCGATTGAGACTATTTATTTTAAAATCGGAGAGGGGTCGTCCAAAAATTTGCCAATTTTGATCGTTTTCATATGGAATTGCTCTATATTGAAAATAACTCTATTTTGTCAAAGTATCAATCAGGATTCCGGAAAAATACTCATGTGGGACTACTGTGAACTGCGTAACAAATCGTTGGAAAAATATAGAAAAAAATAAGAAAGTAATGGCATTATTCTTAGATTTCAAGAGAGCATTTGAAACAATTGACAGAAAAATTATGGTGAAAAACTCTATATGTATGGAAAAATAGAAGGCAAATTACAAAAATTAATGATACTTTATCAGATGAAATCGAAAATAATTATGGTGTACCACAAGGATCCACTATTTATTATATACAGCTATGGACATATAAATGGCATATTTTACCATGAATTCTTTCTTATGCTCCTATATTGCAAATACTATTAACAACCCTACGGGAAATTTTAACAAACTGCCACCGAACTCTCCCCTTTATATGAAATAGACTGGTCACTTTTACATGGCGTTGTCATAGGAGGTGGAAATTGACCCCTTGTGACATGTCACAAGACAAATCAGGTTACTGAACTCTCATAAAAACAAAGGATTAAACTCTTGGCCTGTTAATTTTTGTTTCGTCACTCCATAACACGTTTTTCAAAAAACTAATGGGATTTTCCTTATGGGTTCTGGCGAAGGTTAGTCGTTTCGAAATATTTTTTTTTGGGATAAGGGCCTTTTTTCTGGAAATGCGCCCAAACAAATTTGCCTCGTTTAGTCTTCTTCTGACAAGTCTGCTTGATATTTCCATGTTAAAATTTTGATTAATATCCGATGCTATCTGCCTTGATGACTTGAATGGATCAATTTTCACCATTCGTACTATAGGTGCATCCGTACGCTCATCTGTTTTTCGTGGCCTTGACTTCCGAATTTTACCCTTAGTCAATATATCGGGATCCTCAACACAAGAATTAATTGCATTGTAGACTTTTTTGCGAGAAATTTGCATTATCTCAGCAATTTCCGCTACTTTTTTTCCATCTTCATACATTTTCCATATGATCCGCCTCTTCTCACATGTGGTATGTTTTCCTGATCCCATTTTAAAAATTTTTTTACTTTTTATATTTATTTTTGAACTACGAAAAATATTTATTGCTTTGAATTAAATCTACACGACTACTGCCTATTTTAACTCTTTCACTACCCTTGTACAGTACAGTGTACACATCTTTAAAAGTATATATAAAATTTAATAGTGGAAAAACAATTTTATACTTTTTACAAATAAGTTTATTAGGATCTTGGACTTCAAATAAAAATCATTATATGTATAAGCAGTTTAACATGGCAATATGGTCGCGATATTTGTTAATGAAGTTTAATTTTTGAAGATATCATAATTTCCGCGAAAAGGGGGTTTTGGTGTTTCTCCTAAACTAATGAAGATAGATAATTGAAATTTGGCATATAGCTTCGTTTTATGACGAGAAGAAAACCAACCGAAGGATTTTTGGCTACTCGAATGTTTAAGGGGTAAAACGGGGCTCAGAAGTTTGAAAAAATTGGTTTTCGAACGTCATATTTGGCGGGTAGGAGGGGGAGGGGGCAAAATATGTTACATATTTTTTTTCTAATTTAATGACTTAACAAGAATTTTAAGTCAAAATAACGATACATCCGCAAACAAAAAGTCGGTAGTGAAAGGTTTAAGTACATTGTGCCATTTATATGTCCACTTTAAATCATCATTGTTTACGCAAAAATGATAACGGTAAATAATAAGCAAAACATAATGGAACATTTGAGCACTATTAAGACAAACATCTTTTTCAACAACAATCAGAAGATATAAAACTTGCATTTTTAAATATATTTAGTTCGAAAATACTTAAATTTATGCGCAATTTAATTTTGTGCCAATTATATGTCCATAGCTGTATATAAATGACATGCCAAATGTATTAGACAAATGTAAAATTGTGTTATACGCAGATGATACGCTAATATACACGGAAGCAGATGATGATGAACGCTGTCTGGAAAATATGGATCATGACATGAATAAAATCAATGCTTGGTTAAAAATGAATAAACTGAAACTAAATGAAAATAAAACTAAAATAATTGCAATAAATGTGAATTCCGGAGTAATTTTTAAAATAAATGATAAAAAGTGCGTTCCTTTACTTTTTAGGTAAAGTTCGGTAAAATGAGAGTAAGCAAAAAATCCTCTCGCAAAATGACAAAATTACCCAAAAGTAAAGGAACGCACAAAATCAATTTTCGAGCCCAAAAATGCATTTCAAAGAAAAACGTGAAAGTGCGTAACTTTTAGTTTGAAAAATTGAATAAACTCACATATTTATTTGAATTTAAAAGTTCATATTGATTTTGTTCAATTAATCATTATAAATAACACATCCCAATAAACAATTTTGCTGGAATTCAAGTTGAAATCAAGCCTAATTCCAGTCACATTTTCCAATTTCAAGCCTTGATTTATACTTGATTTACACTGTAATTCAATAGAATATTCCAGAAAAAGGGGCACTGGAATTCCAGTCGAGTATAACAGTGTTAATATGCTTCAATTCAAGCCTTGAATTACAGTTCAATTCAAGTTCAAACAACACACGAAAAACACTTGTATTCAAGCCCTATCTTCAAGCATAAATCAAGCCCATTAAAACACGATAATTGTAATATTTGATGCAATTTATTTGCAGTTATATAATTATTTTGTCATACATACATTAACATTTTTATTTTTATTTTAATATCCAACATTTCGAGGCGACGGAAACCAATTATTTGTAGTTTCTCCTTCCTTTTTTTGACAGCACCGAATGTGGTTGTGATTTTTTAGTAAGGCGAAAAGAATAATGTTAGAATAAAGTTAAGGCTCAAAGAAAGATCAATTACTTACATATTTATTAGAATCCAAGGAAGAAATTCAGATTCCTTTTATATTTCCATATAAAAAACTGATTTTTAGTTTGTTTATTTTTCAGTATTGACAAGAATAGAAAAACAAATTATTTTAATTTGCATGACCTGGATTTTCACTGTAAAAAAACACTTAAAACAAAGCTGAATTCAAGCATTTTTACAGCACTTGAATTTTTAGTTTTTCAGTGTTTATTTTGATTTCTTTTGCGTATTCGTTTGCTTAATCAGCTGTTAGTTTTACAATTTACCAAAGTTACCCGAAGAAACAGTTTGGGCAACTTTGGTAAGAAGAGAAATACAAATGCACTCTCTTGAATGCTCTCATTTACCCAATTTTTGAGTACGGGAACGCTTTTTGGGTAAGTTTGGGATCCTGCGGGATCGGACCTAAAGAAATAGAAAAAGTTAAACACATAAAATATCTCGGTTTTGTAATAGATAATGAACTAAAATTTAAAGAACATATAGACTATATTTGTAAAAAAATTGGTAAAAAAAATCGGATTTTTCAAGAGAATAAGAAAAAAGATCTCAAAAATAACTGCAATAAATATATATAATACTATAATTAAACCACATTTTGAATTTGGGTCAACAATATTATATACTTGCTGCAACACATCCCAAATAGAAAGGATGCAAAAACTTCAAAATAAAATATTGAGAATTATAATCAAATGTAATCGATATACCCATATTAACGATATGATAAGAAATCTTAATTGGATGAATATAAAACAAAGATTAGAACTCAACACATTGATTTTTATAAGAAAAATGAAACAGGGAGATGATCCAAAATATCTATGCGAACAAATAAGTTATGTCGGAGAAGTACAACCGTATAGGCTAGGAAATGCTAAAGATTTTCCAATTCAACGGGTTACGACAACACAAATGCAGAAATCACAGGTTTTAAATTGTACAATGCGCTACCAAATTATATAAAAATTGAAAGAGACAATAATAATAAAATAAAATTTGATCAAAAATAATGTAAATTTATAGAACTTACAAAAATATCTGTAATAATAATTTAGTAAAACTTTTGAATATTTTAAAAGTATTTTGTAGCGAAAGCCGAAAATACGTATTCCGTCTTGCTGGTCTTATCGAATTCTTTCAAAAAATTTTATTCTTTGTAATTTACTTGTAAAAATTGTACCATCTTTCTTTAATTTGAAAATAATTTAAACATAAAGTGATATTAATTTATGATCTAGAGTCAAACTAAAAGAACATTCATTTACCAAAATAAGAGATTAACTAAACATTCCCCTCATTCAGTATTTTTAATAATACCAATAAATAAATAAATAAATAAATAAATAAAAAAAATAAACCGTTATCCTTAAAATACCTTTACCGTAATAACTGAAATACCATTATCCCTAAAATACCGATACCGAAATAAATGAAATATCGATAACCTTAAAATACCGTTACCGAAATACATGAAATAGCGTTATCCTTAAAATACCGTTAGCGGTATTTTGAATTCTCTGCTCTTGGTCATTGCAGGTGGTTATTGAGTATTTCACGTAACTTAAGTCAATTAATTTGTTTTGTTTATATTTTACTTTGGTTTTTGCAAAAAAAAAATGCGGTATGCACTGAAATAACTGACTACCGTTACCCATAAAATACCGTTACCGAAATAACCCAAATATCGTTATATTTAAAATACCGTTACCGAAATAACTCAAATGCCGTTATCCCTTAAATACCAATACCGAAATAAATGAAATACCGTAACCGAAATATCCTAAAATATCGTTACTTAACGATAACCGCATTCGTTTCGGTTACCATCCATGTTATGAGGTTTTTTTAAGGCAAATATATAAAACTTAACAAAAACCGTATTGTTAAGGCTCTATACAAGTCGCTCGTGTGCTATTACTGAGTCTGTTCGTGAATCAAAGAATTATGTTAATAAAATTTGTTGTAATGTTAACACATTTTATCGTTGAAAACTTGATCAACAATACTGAACGTGTATTCCTGCCTTAAAGCCGACCACACAGGTCAATATAATTTATTTCAATTTTATTGATCTTTTCACAAACACACTTTCAATGTTATTAGAAAATATAAGTTAAAATTATTCTCAATATTTTCGATCCTATGAAAAACTGCAAAATTTTGCAGATTTTAAAATAAAACCACGTTTAAAGTGATTACTTTTTTATTTTGAAATAATTTATATGGTTTTTCAATTTTATTTATTTTTCAACAACAAGAAACAAATTTAAAAAAACTAACATTTCAATACTGGCCACACACTTTTCAATAATATGAAATTGAAAAACAAAAATCCAAAACATTTTGAATTTTTCAATTTAATTGATAAACATTCAATATAGGGTACATACCTTCAATTAATTTGTAAACAATCAAAAATTGATCAATACTATTAAACGTGTATTCAGGCCTTAAGAGTCAAGTTTTTTAAAAAATTTAATCAGGGTAGGTGTCATAGAACTTTCAGTGTATTAATCTTATTTACTTCAATGTTGTTTTTTTTTTTTATTTAAAGACTGAAGTAAACGTGTTATAAAATTATAAAAAAAAACTGGACAAAAATTAAAGAAAACTTTGGTTTCGTCTGATTTTGACTTAAACGAATAGATTCAGATGCAAATAATTTTATTAAAACAGTTCTACTAAATTGAAATTTACACACACAAAAAACAGAATAGAAAAAACTGAACAAAGCAATGTTTTGTATGAAGTTAAGTGTGTGGGAAAGGAAAACGAGACGTGCGGTAAAGTTTATGTAGGAACAACAAAAACAAACTTATGCTAAAGGATAAATGAACATGTTACAGATCACATACAGATATTAGAAAAAGTAAACAAACCACAACTTTATCGCAACACTTTACTGAAACTGGGCACACTATAGATTTAAAAAATGTAAAAATATTAAGGCACGTGTACACGCGAGAGAAAACTGCTAGAGATAGAGCAAAAAGCAACCCTAAATAGCTTAAATCATTCACAATAGAGACATTTAGAGATGTTTTTTGCTCTCGCATGTAAATGTGTCTTTAGATAAAGAGCGACGAGCGAATAAGGGATTTTCTTTACGAGAGCTTACGAATCCAACAAAAAATGAATTTAGCTGTAAACCGTAAAGAAGATAACCCAGTCAGAAATCGCTACTGGTACAAAAAAATCAAGCACTGGCATACCACTGGGTAACCACGGTGTTAAAAATAAATGACTGGCAGAACACTGGACTGGACTGGCGTTTTACCAGTATTTGTTTTACAAAAATTTCGGTGGTTTATAAAAAAACCACTGGCAAAGAATTGGCTTAGAGTGATATGCCAAGGTTTGCAACCAGTGGTTATCCAGTGCTACCTAGCCAATGCTACCAGGCGTACAAAAACCAATTCACTGGTAGACCAATGATTTTATAAAAATGCTGACGTTCGTTAAAAAATGTTTGTAGTCAGGAGGTTCCGAGTTCAAATCCGGTTGCAAGCAAACATTTTTTTTGGATTTTTTTTAATTAAAATTTTTTTTTGTTTTATAAAATCAATTTTTTTGTTTGTGGGAAAGCTCCTTCAAGACCAACTTTTTTTTGCCCTGCCAACACTGGCATACTAGTTACAAAAAATTGTTTGCCAGTAGTACTAGCATTTTGCCACAGCCAGTAGTTTTCCAGCTATTATCACTCATTTATGTGTTTAGCCTTCAAGAATTATATTTCTCGTTAGCTCAGTGTGTGCATTCGTCTGCCAATCTGACGGCCTGGGTTCAAATCACGGCAGGACCAAAAAAAAAATACATATGAACTTTTTTTAAATTTTATTTTAGAAAATATATTTCCAGACCACCTATTTATTGGTTTTGCCAGCGTTTTGCCAACGTTTAAAAATTTTGTTCCTCCAGTGCTTTTCCGGCGCTTTTTGAACAGCCGGTCCTTTTGTCTAATGATGTTATCATTTTGAAAATGGGAAAGCCAGTACTTGTAACACCTGTTAAAGTGCTTTCCCGTTTGTGTTTTTCTGACTGGGAAAGATCAAACCCATGCAAGTTACACCATAGCAGTAGTTTAATTTAGTTAATTTCCGACTGTGATACTTATGCTCGATTACTGAATGTTCAGTTAGCTACTAACTGGGACTTTAAATGACGCATTTGTTGTTGTTCCTCATATAAAATTTAAATTTAACTGTGGGCTAAATTTTAACTGGACATTCAGTAATCTGGCCTTAGCGTTATAAAAAAGTTAATATGTGACATTTTTAATTATTTAGTTTTTCATTTATTTTTATTTAAATTGTTTGTGTTTTGCTGTGCGTTTTGTTTCGTAAAATTATCAAATATATTTATAATTAAAAACTAAATATAACAATTGACAAGAAGGATATATTGTGAGTTTGTTTGTTTGAGATGGGTTAAAATCATTACCATTACCATTACATTTTCATTAACATTACTTGATGTAATGTTAATGATCTTTTTTATCATTACCATTTTTTAACGCAATGGTATTGTTTTTTTTTCATTACCATTGCGTTAAAAAAATGGTAATACATATTGTTTTTAATTTTTTTTTCGTTTATTTAACCTTCTTTTTCAATTTTTAACTCTACAATTTTCTTGAGCTTAAGGTTTGTTTTTTATTTAAAAAAAGTTTTTTTATTTTCGGTAAAATAACAAACAATACAAAACAAACCTTAAGCTCAAGAAAATTGTACAGTTAAAAATATTGTTTTTAATTTTCATTTCTTTTGTAAATTAAAATTAACTTTTTATAATTTTCATTACTTTTACCTAATGTTTACATAGTAATGAAACACACATTTGTTTTTCATTACTCGCGGTTTTTATCTAAGTTTTTATTTTAAAAACATGAGGTTTAGAAATACCTAAAAGCATTTTTTAGTTCATAAGGCCTAGGTTATCCATATCTTATACCAAGTTTTGGTGGCGAAAAAAAATTGCAAAAAGGAAAATTCTTTCATCAATATATTTGTTTGCAGAACATAAATAAATAGCTGATTTAATTAATTCAATTCTTGTACCATAAAATCTTTTTTCGCGATCCGCCATTATTTGCAATTTTGTAAGTGCGGGTTTTTTTTAATTTATAATCTAAGTTGTATTATAAGTTGTAATTTCGTACAACAAAGTTTGTGGCTAGTTGCAAAAAAAAAAAAATCGCGAAAAAATCCAAAAATGAAAATTTTTGCATTAATATATTTGTTTGCAGAATGTAAATCGCTGATTAAGTGTTTTAATTCAATTCTTGTACCATAAAGTCTTTTTTCGGGTCCCGCCATTATTTTCGAATATCAGTAATGGGTGCTCATTACTAATATCGAAATAATAAGCAGTATAATTAGGGTCTACTACATATAATTCGGAATCAAAACTCATTATTTTTGTTTGACAAGGTAGTTTTTGTAAGTACACAGGTAGAAAATTACAAAGGGGCCAGCACTGGCAAAGCACCGAAATGGGTGGTATGAGTGCTTGTTAACAGCGCTTTCCCAACGCCCAAATGATAATACCGTTCCACGGTGGTGTCAATGCTTTACCAAGCCGTGGGAAAGCACCCATAAACATAAAAATCAAATCTTTGCCAACGCGCAAATAAAAAAATTAAAGTGCTTTCCTGACACCCAAATGATAACACCGATCTATTTAATGCTTTGCAAAGTATTGAGATAGCACCAAGAAACATAAAAATAAAGTGTTTTCCCTGCCTCCACATTATGAGCCTCATCACTGAAGAATTTTAAATTACTCTAAAAATAGACGATTCTGGGAGTTATTGTATTGTGGAGTAAAAATTATTTAAATATTCACCCTTTTGGAGTTTCTTTTTCAAAACCAAAATAATGTTATAGGAAAACAAGCGCTGGGAATTCACCCTTTTAAAGCGTTGGGAAGGCGTCCAAATTTAGTGCTTTGCCAGTACGTCTACTTGCGCTTTGCCAATGCTTCTTTTTTGGGTAGTTGTCCATATTCGCGGCAGGAAAAAACACACAGTGCACCCGCTTACCCGCTGCATTATAAAAATATACATATAATGCCATTATTTTGCAATTTTTTTTTGTTGCATATTTTATGATTTTTATTGCATATTTTTGCATACATATTCATTAAATTGTATATTTTCTTCATATTTTTTTAACTAAGAGTAAGATTTAATAACGCAGCACTTAACTAGAAGGAAAACATCAAGCTGTCATCTACCTAGACATTTATGTCGGATTTAATTTTTAACCAAACGCCCGAATATAAATATTAGGGTTCGTCAAAAAAAAAATTTCTTTGATTTTCGGATATCATCACTTTTAAAGTTTTTGCATAGAAAAAAAGAATGGCGTTTTTTTTTCTTTTTTATTTCAACTTCTTCCACTGGCGCAATTCGGCCAAAAACGCTGATTTGGAGATCCATTTTCTGCAGAGCAAAAACGGCTGCATTTTTGGGAAATCTGACTACCATTCGATTCGACAGCAAAAATTAATATAAAAAACATTTTTTTTGCCTTTTCTGAATACAGCAGAATTTCAAAAAAGTTACTTTTTTATTACACACAATGAAAATGTATTCCCTGCTAAGAATACTGGTACAAAAATTTTTGATATCCCGCGACCTGTTAAAAAGTTATTTAGTAATCAAATATGTTTAGTAAAAAGAAATCTTTGTAATAAACATTACAAAACTTACAAATTATTTTGTCATTACTAAAAAATTAATTTATAATGCGGCAGCGAGTATTGAAAGCTGCATTTTAATTAGCTCAAATAATTTTTCTTTGAATTAAAAAAGTCCAAATTTGATTAGCTAATATCTTTTTAACGGTTCTCGGTATTCCAAAATTTTTGTACCCATGTACTCCGCCGGAAATACATTTTCATTGTCTGTAATAAAAAAATTACTTTTTAGAAGTTTTTGAAAAAAGCGGATTTTCGAACCACTCTAATGGCTATCTGGTGTATTTGGAAAATTCAAAAAAGAAAATGCTTTGTGTATTAAATTTTGTTGTAGAATCGAATAGTAAAATCAGATTTCGTATAAATGCAGCTGTTTTTGCTCTGGAGGAAAAGGGTCTTAAAATTAGCGTTTTTGGCCGACTTGCGCCAGTGGAAGGAGTTGAAATAAAAAAGAAAAAAAAACGCCATTATTTTTTTCTATGCAAAAGCTTTAAAAAAAGTGATGATATCCGAAAATCAAATTTTTGTGACGAACTCTAATAAATATGAATATGATTTTTAGAAATCGATAAATTTAAAGTGCATTTTTTTGTTTAAGCGTTTATTTTAGGATTTTTAGTGCATATTTTTGGGTTTTTAGTGCATATTTTCGATTTTTAAGTGCATGAAAGTCGCTGCCCTGGTCATTATCAAGTACTTAATTACTCGCATCTCTGAATGGTAGTTTATTTTTGTCGCTGTTAAACTCCTGTTTTTATAAAGCGAGCGGAGTAGTTCCGCCTGAGGAATGTGTGTATTTTGTTATTGTAACAGAAACAAAATACACATAATTCCTCTCGAGAAATAATTCCGTTCACTTTATAATAACAGGGAGCTACTATTAAAAAGTTTTTCCAAAAAATGTATTGGTTTGGTAAGGACAGCGCCTTAAACAAAAAAGTCGCGGATGTACACAGTCTACCCTATGTCAGATATGTTAATATGTCAATATATGATCATATATTATATTTTTCAGAAGGTTTCTGAAAATGAAATGTCCAAAAATGAAAAGCTCAAAAAATTCCATAGAAAAAAAAAAATTAATTTGTATATTAGGGAGTTAGTAATATATTTATATAAATAGTTTTTGAAACTTTTATAAAGCCTCATTCATACTAAACGCAAAACTAGAAGTTTTCGTTTTTTAAGTTTTCGATTTGAAATTTGTATGGGATTTGACAATCGAAAACAAAATAAATTTGAAAACTGCTAGTTTTGGGTTCAGTATGAATGAGGTATAACATTTTTCTTTTATTTGTATTGTTTATTCTTTTCGGTTAGTGTTGCCAGATATATTTCATTTTTTAGACAATTTGGTTTTGTTAAGTTATTAGTGTTGTCTTATAGCGAATTTACATTGTTAAAATGTTCACTAGATTTCGTTTTGAAATCCAATTCGAAATCTATATCGTTTATATTAGAATATTTGACAGATAAATGGGATTTCGATCAGCCAACAATAATTTTTTTGTAAACAAACTAACCTTAAAAAATAACCAAAATTAAAAGATTTTCTAAAAACCATTTTGTTTAATGACGGAACACAAAAATCATTTATATTATAAAAGATACAATGTTATATTTGCTAGGAAATGTGTTTAAGTATAGAGATGATTAGCAGAAAGCTAAAATATTCAATATTTTGTCAGTGGTCTTGCCGGCGCCATCAAATGATTTTTCACAGTTGCTCTTCGTCGGATACAATAAAATAGCCGTTTTCAACTTTAAATATTTCTTTCAATAAAAAATAACAGACTTTATTATGTTATTCCTTAATTTTTTAAAGATATTAAAATTTATTATTTATTAATTTTTTATCACATAAGCAGCTGCTGAATGTTGCCACTTTTTCTGCAAACTTCCCCACTTTTCTGCAAATATGGGAGAAAAATTGGATTTCAATTTGGATTTCGATGAGATTTCGCTGAATTCCAAATTAAATTGGGATTTCATTTCCTATGGGAAATCTGTTTGAAATCCCAAATTTTTATTGGATTTCGGTCGAAATCTATCGAAATCTACTTTTAACTCGATTGCGATCATAATGTAAATTCGCTATAGTAGTGAAATTTCGAAAATATACTCAGTTTTATTGGTCTGCCTTGATACCCATTTAAAACGGAGAATACACGAAGGAACAATGACTAGGGAACAAAAAATTTTGTAATCACGAATCGCACGATGTCAACACGCACACACACACAAACACACCCACACAATCACAAAAAAATGGGAATTTTTTCACGAATGTTCCCTCGTGCATTCTCCGCTTAAGACATTTTTCAGCTGTTTCTAAAATTTATATTAAATATCGACTGTTTTTCCTATAAAATAAGCAAAACTGTGTTGTTCTTTATCTTACAGATTCTATTGAAACAATACCAGCAGCACGTTGGCGTTTAACATGTTATGTGTGCAAAGAAAAAGGTCTGGGCGCCTGCATTCAATGTCATCGCAACAGTTGTTATGCTGCTTTTCATGTAACCTGTGCCCAGCAGGCTGGCCTTTATATGACCATGGATTTGAATGAAAACACCGCACATAATGACTCCTCGGCACATGTTCAAAAATATGCTTTCTGTCATGCCCACACACCCGATCATGCAAAATCGAAACTAAATCTGAAAGACTTTGAAGATGCACGGCACAAAATGAAAGAAGCGCGTAAAGCGTTAGCAAAAAAACGTTCATCGGCGCCAATAGTTCTAATACCAACAATACCGCCCGACCGTATACAAGAAATAGCCAGTATGGTACATATGCAAAAGAAAAAAGAATTCTTAGATCGCCTCGTAGCGTATTGGACAATGAAACGTAAATATCGTAATGGTGTCCCACTATTAAGAAGACTACAATCACAGGGCAATCATCATGGTGTTATACAACGCAATGGTATAGAAGGATGTTCAGATACTTCAGAATTATATCGTCAACTGAAGTATTGGCAATGTTTAAGGCAAGACTTGGAAAGAGCTCGTCTTTTGTGTGAATTGGTACGAAAACGAGAAAAACTTAAAGCGGCTTATGTGAAAATCTGCGAACAAGTTGTAATGTTACAAGTCAATCCTTTGGAGGCCGTACTCACTAAACTATTGGATGCTTTAGAAGCCCGTGATACTTCAGAAATATTCCGTGAACCTGTCAATACCAACGAAGTTCCCGATTATTTAGATATTGTTAACCATCCAATGGATTTGGGTACAATGAGAAAAAAACTTACCACATACACCCATTTAGATCAATTGCAAGGCGATTTTGATCTAATGATACAAAATTGTTTAGCCTATAATAATAAGGATACGGTATTCTATCGAGCTGGTATACGTATGCGAGATCAGGCGAATCCATTATTTCAACACGCTAGAGAAGCTTTAGCACGTGCAGGTCTATTAGATACCAGCCAATCAGATTCTACCGATCATGTTGAACAAGAAGTTGAAGAAGAATTACATAAACTTTTGGCATCAGCACCATGTGAGGCTATTGTACAGAAACTTCTTATATTGGCTGATAAATCTCAGGTTTTAAAAAATCCAACGTATCGCACAAAGAAAATAAAGCAAATACGTTTGGAGATCTCACGCATGCGTAAAGGTATGCAAAAGGCTAGAATACAAGCGGTAAGTAAACAGAATTAAAAAATTAAGACACTAGGACATATTTTGTCTACATTAATTAAATTACACCGAAAATAGTAAATTAAGTAATATATCTATCTGGACTAGGGATACCAATCGGGATTGATATTTAAAAAATCCCGGTATTCGGGATTTTGAAAATCCTGATCACAAAATCCCGCGATTTTCGGAGCTATACGATTTCACAAGATTTCGATATTTTTCGGGATTGGGCTTTTTAAATTTTCCCTTATTTGTAACAGTTTATATGTTATATAACTAATAGTTTTATAGAATAAATCGTTTTTAATTACCCAGTAGCAAAAAATACTGGTTCAGAACCAGTTACGTACTAGGTTATTTGAACCAGACAAC
The DNA here is from genome assembly GCA_949987735.1 of Leucophora obtusa. NCBI lineage: Eukaryota > Metazoa > Arthropoda > Insecta > Diptera > Anthomyiidae > Leucophora > Leucophora obtusa. The sequence goes on along the minus strand of OX465299.1, from coordinate 94,071,539 downwards.
TAGTACGAGTTCTGCCGCTTCTTTTTTTATTTATTTATTAAGTAGCATTTAAAATACTTTACAAATTATTCCTATTAAATTTTAAATAAAATTTAGCTAAAAGCTCTGTGGTATATTATATTTTACAAATTGTGCACTTTCCTTTCTAAAAACATTTATATTTAATTCACTTTTAACATTGTTAGGTAACATATTATATAAATTTAGACCTTTATAAAACAGGGATCGTTGCATTGCATTCGTTGTTACTCGTTGATCCTAAAGTTTTGAGCGTTTCTTAGACCATATGGTTGTACTTCTCCAATGTATCTTAATTGTTCACATAAATACTGCGGTGCATTCCCCATCTTCATTTTTTGAATAAAATTTAGCGTGTTTAACTCCAGACGTTGGTGTATATTAAGCCATTTTAGAGTGTTAAGCATATATTGTATTGACGTATACAAACAATTCATACAAACAATTGTAGAATTTAACATGGAGATGTCATAGAGATGGGGGCAATTATCGAGAAAGTGTCTGAATTAAAATTTCATAAAATTTTAAAAAATAAATATTTTAAAGCAAACACAATTTTCAAATAGTAAAGCCTTTAGGTTTGAACAAAGTGTATTAAAGTTAAGGTGCGTTTTCGCTTAATTTCGCATTTTCCAAAAAACGAAAATCGCTACATCCACTTAAGTTGCAGTAATTTTTTAATTGTAATTATATCTAGATAAAATGAATGATTTATGCCTAAACCTACTAATATTTATGCACTAGCTTTCGGGATTCACTCTTAACCTATTTTGGGCCATATCGCCTAAAGCAAGAAACGAAAAGAAATTTGTAGAACAACTTATTGTTTATTTTTATGACGAACAAATGGAATAAATTCCATCGCAAAAAACATAGGCCGGATATAAATTTCAATTTTTAAAACATTTTTAAAGTTTAAAGTTTTTGTTTTTGTCCCGATTTAATTTATTCATTTAGTGCAAAAGATTGTTAAATCGGGAGTTTTCGTTAAACTGGGACTCCACTGTGTGTTGAACATGCTAAATTGGGTGAAATTATTAGTGTAAAAAGACGGTACTGGTGCCGCAGTTTTTGTGTGGTACTGGCATAACGAAAAAACAGTGTTCCCGAGTAAAAAGTTCATATATAACAATATATTTTTTAATACAAAAATACACATTAACATATAGTAATATAAAATGTCTTCGCATCCATATGTATTCATATTAGGGATGTCAGATATTTGAAAATTCCGATCCCGAAATCCCGGGGTTTTCGGAACTACGGGATTTTTCGGGATCCCGGGACTTCGGGATTTTTTGGGATTCCGGGATTTAAATTTTCCCTTATTTATAAAAATTTTTATGTTGTGTAACTTATTTTCTTTTTATAGAGTAAAGAGTTTTATAATTATTTAATAGTTGTTAATTAATTGCCAGTGCTACAAAAAATCAAGTACTGCCATACCACTGGGCAGTCGCGGTGTTAAAAATAAATGACTGGCAGAACACTCCATAGGTAGAAATTATGTTTGGTAACAAAAAAGAAGCACTAGCAAAGCACAAGTAGCCGCGGTCTTACAAAACGAAGTACCTTCAAACCACTAAATTTGGCCGCTTTACCAACGCTTAAAAAGAGTGACTTCTCCAAAAATTAGTGGATATTTAAAAAATGTTTGACTCCAAAATACAATAACTCCAAGAATCATATATTTTTAGAGTAATTTAAAATTCTTCAGTGATGAGGGCTCATAATTTGGTGGCAGGGAAAACACTTGATTTTTGTGTTTCTTGGTGCTATCTCAATACTTTGCAAAGCATTAAATGAAACGGTGTTATCATTTGGGTGTCGGCAAAGCACATTTATTTTTTATTTGGGCTTTTGGAAAGCATTGGTTTTTATGTTTCTGGGTGCTTTCCCAGTGCTTTGTAAAGCATTGGCACCACCGTGGAACGGTGCTATCATTTGAGCGTTGTTAACAAGCATTCATACCACCCTTTTCGGTGCTTTGCAAGTGCTGGCACCTTTGTAATTTTCCATCTTGGTCATTTCGGACGCTTTTCCAGCGTTTGCAGGAAGCGTTTTGCCAGCATTTGTTTTACAAAAATTTCGGCGGTTTATAAAAAACCCACTGGCAAAGAATGGGCTTAGAGTGCTATGCCAACGTTAGCAACCAGTGGTTATCCAGTGCTACCTAGTCACAAATTACAGCGGTACAAAAATCCATTCACTGGTAGAGCAATGATTTTATAAAAACGATTACGCTTCGTTAAAAAAGTTTTATAGTCAGAAGGTTCCGAATTGAAATCCACCTATTTATTGGTTTTGCCGGTCCTTTTGTCTAATAATGTTAACATTTTGGGAATGGGAAAGTACTTTTTGCCAGTACTTGTACTACCTGTTTAAAGTATCTTGCCATCGAGTTCCCGTTTGTATTTTTCTGACTGGGATAATATATGAAGGCCTGCACTTAAGTACGCTTGCGCCCAGTATTTTGTAAGCAGATTTTAAAAAAGTTCGTTGCGACAACTTGGCCAATTGCTTCGCTTAATTATAGCAACAAAATTATTTGGTTATCGTTATCAAATGTTTTCGTGGAAGAATTCAAACCTTCATTCCCAGCAAAAATTAGGTTTCAAAAGTTGAATTTCGCTTGGTAAACCGGTAAAATAAACTTAAGTTTTCGCATGAATTATTCAAAAACTTAATAAAGCTTACCAAATTTTCACATTTTTCTGCTAAGTCTCTTGGAATCGATTTTTTGTAAATATGAGAAAATTTAAGAAAAAAACGTCGATAATCTAAAATTGCTCTTAATGTTTATTTGCATTCATATTAACATTAATAAATAAGAAAACCCCGGGATTTTTAAGAAATAATCCCGGGATTCGCGATTTTGCCAATCCCGAATATCCCGGGATTTTGGGATTCGGAATTTCCCGTTTGGCATCCCTAATTCATATATTATAATATCTTTCAAATATTTCCCGAAATTTTCTCATGTATAACCATATAAAATCATATACCAAAAAATGACTTAATGTTAATGATACACATAACCAGAGTATGAAATTAAACTGTACACAACATATAGGGTACGGCTAAGGAACACATACCTACCCTATCTATCGTTTTAGCGGTTGTGTGTTTGTACACAAACAGAATGCGGTACACAATGATTGTCTGATGACGAACGCAAACGCTACGATTATGTACTGTACTTTCAACACATCGAGAGCCTATATTCAAAATAGTTTCCGATGGCAAATAGCTCCCCTATGTAATACCCATCTGTGATATAAATTTCAAAGCAAAAAAATAATTAGTTCTCGTTTTATATCAATTTTTGTTATTTTGCTATCTCAAAGTACATTTTTTTTGGTGAAAAAAATGCAAACTCCCATAGTAAATTTCCAGCATTTAAAAAAAATTAATTTGTTATAAATCTACCTCATATCTTATTGCATTTGGTATGCAGAATATGAATCTGGTAAAGAATTTGATATCCAATAGCTAGTTTTCGAGATATTTTTATCATATTAGTACATAGTGGGGATGCCAAACGGGAAATCCCGGGATTATTTCTCAAAAATCCCGGGATTTTCTTATTAATAGCGATAGACAGTCCGCCTTTTGAGTTTTATCACTTCAATTTATATTTTTACACAATTGAAAAATTCCACTGCAATATTTAATATTCCCTAATTGGATTTAATTAAATTACTTGCAGTAGAATGAAAAATTGCCATTTCTATTTCAGCTATTTCTCCATGTCCAAGATGGAAAATATGTATTTGGTGAGGATTAGTTTCTTTATCTAAACATCCCAGCCAGAAATTGACAAACATAAAAGCGTTCTGAAAGCGCTTTGTATGGTGATTGAAGCGTTATCAAAGCAACATATTTTTGGGTTTATAGTGTTCTCAGAACACTAAAATGATAACCATGATTTACGGTCTCATGTTTGTATTTAGAGTATTTTAGAAACGTTGCCAAAGCAAAAAATAAAGTGATTTTAAAGCGTTATAATTTTTGCTTATAGAACGTTTTCAAAACATTAGAAAAACTAAAAATAAAGTGATTTTAAAGTGTATTAATACAAAAGTGGAGTGTCTTCCGAGAATTTTAAAAACGAGAAGTAGAGCAATTTTCCAGTACTCTAAATACAAAAAATAAAGTAATTTCTTAGTACTTAAAAACATTTATTTTTTTATATATTTTATTAGAACTTAAATTAGTTTTAAATGATTAAGTTAAAAAATTATAGGATATTAAGAGAAATGTAGATTTGTTCAATTTTTTGTTGGTGTAGGGTTCTGACGACAATGAAATAGTTAAAAGTTAAGTGTTTGATGAAGAAGTAGTAGAGGAAAATTTAGATTCAGGTGATGAGGACGTTGGTAGTTCCAGTTTAAGTACACCTGGAGAAAGAAGTTCGCATGAATTTATTCCTGAGGAATCTAATAGTGATTTAAGTACATTTACATGTGGTCATATTGAGCAAAAACTGAAAAATTGAGTTGTAAGGAAAATCAAAACTCTTACACAAACCTCTATAGACGAAATATTAATGGTAATGAGATCTAAAGGTTATACATACATCTCTTCCGAAATGTTCTAAAACTTTATTAGGAACTTCTACTTTTAGCGGCGATTCTAAAGTGATGCTAGGTTTAGACGATACTTTGGGAAATTTTCAATATTTTGGAATAAAGTCTAATCTTGATATCACTTTTGATTCCATTCTTTATTATAATGAAAAGAAAATTAAAATTATAATTCATGTAGATGGAATGGACGTGTTTGAAAAATCGAAAAGTATAAATATTTTTTTTTTTTTGTCTCAAACTTAGTTACCCAGTGTAGAAACGGTAATGACATATCATTATTTTTTGGACTACCAGTAATGACACCCACTTACCTTCTGTATTATTTTAAAACATATAATAATTAGTTACTGATAATGACTTATTTTTATCATTATTTCAAATAGAAAATAATTTTTTAGATTTTTTTTGAAAATTTTTTAAATCTATTTTTAGACTCAATATTTTTTAAACACTGGTAAGGATATATGTAACCACATATTTTTTGATTTTTTGTATTTTGGCGAGTAAGCTTACTTGTGTGCAGAAGGTCAATTGTGTTTTTATCTATTAAATATTACATGTCGATATAGCTCAGATGGTAGAGCTGTTGACTGGCAATCTGTAGACCCAGGTTCGATTCCCGCACCAGCAAATTTTATTAAAAAAAAAAAATACAATAAAAAATATTTTTTTTTATATAATTTATTTTTTAGAAAATCTATTTTTAGACTCATTATTTTTGTCAGTACTGGTAAGCACATAGGTAATGATATATTTTTTGATTTTTCGTATGCTGGTGTGTAACGACAACTCATTATTTTTCGCGACATCGCCATATAAAGGTAATAAGAAATGTAATAACAAAAGTAACTAGTTACCATTACCAAGTATGTAGTTACATAACCACATATCTGGTAATGATTTTCTACACTGGGTAAGTAATCTAATTTTTAATAATTTAAGATTTTAAGAAAATTTGTGGAACTTATGCCACATTTTTATGGCTCAAGCTTAGTGACAATGAATATTCATAACTTGATTTGCAAAATAGGAAAGTGAAGGTTTCATTTGAATTGCAATTATATCCTAGATCCTTTATCTAACAGAAAGAAGTTGGTATGTTTCTAAAAGCCCAAAGTCTATACTTTTAAACCGTATTAAAAATTATCCGTAGTTTAGTCAGGTATATGAATACCCGGGTAAAAAAAATAATATGATGTTATATGTAATGACGCTTCATACTTCAAGATCAAAACAAAAACTATTAAAAAGTACTGAAAAATAACACCCTTAAGTTAAGAATTAAAAATTTAAATAAAAATTTAGAAGAAGTTGTACATAATTGTAACCAAGCCTTCTCATATAAACTTGTATTCTACCCGTAAACTGTGTAAACCTGGTATGTTTATGAGTTTAATTTCAAATTCCATACATAAAAATATGGCTCGTATTTATACAAGGTTTACAAGGAATTTAGGAGTTATAATGAGTACGCCTTTTATATTTTGAAACCATACATAAATATATCTCAAAAAAACGTATAATTTTTTTTACATTGCGCTATACTTAAACATATCTAAAACAACTTAGAAAAAAAAAATAACATTGAGCTATATAAAACTTTATATATTTTCCGATAAAGACATTTTTAATATATATGACGATGTATTAAAATTGTCATAGCATATGTAAATAGATATGGCACATATAAATATATATGGGGACATGTATATTTATAATGATCTATATATGACATCATATAAGAAATTTTTGAAAAACTCAAAGCTATACATAATTATATCCGCAAAGATATAGTGTTACACTTGACTATATATAAACATATTAATTCATATTAAATTATATAATTTCCTATATAACTATTTTTACTCGGGTAAATAAGAAATTTTAACGAAAAAACTGACTTTTTGCTAAAAGTTAAATTTGCGAATATTTCAAAAAGTAGAGCTAAATTTGGTGTTCACATTCGTAATACTCACCCTAAAATCTATCAGAATTGATATGTCGCATGCCCAATGCATTTTTAGTTGTACTGTGTTATTTATATGAACGCAAATGAACAAAGTGAGCAATTTTAGATTACCGACGTTTTTTCTTGAATATTTACAAGAAATTGATATTGGCAAAATTAGAAATTAAGTAGATTTTTCGAGTAAACTAGCAAAGACTGCAGAAAGATTTGAAAATTTGGTAAACATTATTAAGTTTTTGAGTAATTCATGCGAAAAACAAATTTGTTATATTGCCAGTTTATTCTTCCAAGCGAAATTCGAATTCTGAAATCTAATTTTGGCAGGGACTGTAAGTTTGAATTCTTTCATCAAAACATTTGATAACGAAAACCAAATAACTTTGTTGCTATAAATACACCATTCAGTGGGCAAGGTTGTCGCAACGAATCTGTTTTAAAATCTGCTTACAAAATACCTGGCCCAAGTGTACTTCAGTGCAGGCCTTCATATATTATCCCAGTCAGTAAAATACAAAGGGGAAACCGATGGCAAGGTACAATACTTTAACAGGTGGTAGTAGTACTGGCAAAAATTGCTTTCCCATTTCCAAAATGGTAACGTCATTAGACGAAAGGACCGGCTGTTCAAAAAACGCCGGAAAAGTACTGGAGAAACAACATTTTTAACATGGGCAAACCGCTGGAAAAGCCAATAAATAGGTGGTCTTGAATTATATTTTCCAAAGTAACATTAAAAAAAGTTCTTATGTATCTTTTTTTGGTCCTGCCGTGATATGAACCCAGGCCGTCATATTGGCAGACGACAGCTCTACCCACTGAGCTAACTAGACATATAATACTTGGTGGCTAAAAATGTAAATGAATGATAACAGCCTGACAACTACTGGTTGTGCTAAAATGCTAGTACTGGCAAACAATTTTCTGGGACTAATATGCCAGCGTTGGGAGAGAAAAAAAAAGTTTGCCTAAAAGGAGCTTTTCCACAAACAAAAAATTTAATCTTATAAAACAAAAAAAAAGATTAAATAAAATTTTTTTTTGTACTTGCAACCGGATTTGAACTTGGAATCTTCTCACTACAAACTTTTTTCAACGAAGCGTCATAATTTTTATAAAATCATTGCTGTACCAGCGAACTGATTTTTGTACCGCTGCAATTTTTGACTAGGTAGTAGCACTGGATAACCACTGGTTGCTAACGTTGGCATTGCACTCTAAGTCCAAGCTTTTCCAGTGTTTTTTTTATAAACCACGTGTTCTGCCAGTCATTTATTTTCAACATCGCGTTTACCCAGTGGTATGCAGGTACTTGATTTTTTGTATCACCGGCATTTCTGACAGGGATGTTTCAATATTCATAAAATATATCACATTATTAATTAATAACCCGGAATCCCGAAAAATCCCGGGATCCCATGGTCGGGATTTTCAAAATCACGAATCCCGGGATTTTCAAATATCAATCCCGATTGGCATCCCTAGTACATAGTGGTTCCAAACAAAAAAAATGGTACTATATATGTAACTTTTAAATTATTTATCGGATTGAAACATTATGTATGGGCGGTTCCAGCCAAAATAGCACATTTGGAGTGACTCTATTACAATACAGCGTGAAGTAGAGAGTGCCAAATTGGACCACCTCCAGATGGAAAATATTTAAAATTTTTTTTAAAAATTTTTGCAATTAACATAAAAAGGATAACAAAAAACATACATATGTATATAACCTTATTATCACATATTTTATGTCCTCAAATATTTTGCAAGCTCAATCTTACACTTTCAAAACCTGATAAAAAGATATATACTTTTTGCAGAATATGCACAACAATGCAATTTATGTAAACTATACTACAAGTAATTACTATTACACTTTGAAAAAAGTTAGTACAGAAATCTGTTCAACGCTTTTTGATTCAATTGAACGAATTTTTCTGTTATTTTAAAAATTAGCATAACAATTAATTTCATCAGTATTTAAACTAAATTTGCATGCTAATTTTTAGTAATTTGTTTTTCTTAATTTTAAAAATTTTTCAGCTAAATTAAACCACAATTATTTCAAACCGGTTTTAAATCGATTTGACTAATTTTTAACAAATTTCTAGTTGAAACACTGATTTAAGCAAAGATTTTAGTTATCTTCATTTAACACAATACTAAAAATCCTCAGTACTAATTTTGAGTGTTAATTTTCAAAATTATTTAAAACTAATTTTTAAGAACCCATTCGTTAAATTTTTCAAAATTTATTGTTAAAATATATTTTCATTGCGTCCCTATGCTCATTGCAGGAGTAAAAGGAACAAATATGTATGTATATATAATATTTTCATGTTACTGTTATTACCCGGTAGATGGCGCCACCAATGTATCCGAAGTTTTAAAGATGGCACTATTTCGTTCCCTCCCGATTTTTTAAAATGGTCCATATCTCGAAAAATAAGAGAGATAGAGCAAAATTGATGAAAATTTCGACTACCCCTAACCGTACAATATCCCAGCGAAAGGGGTTATCTCTATCCAAAAATAGACCTTGGCGGGCCCTTGGATCCTCGGAAATTTTTAATAAAGATTTTCCATTTCGAAAACTAAGCGAGATAGAGCAAAACGGACAAAATTTTTGCTGCACTGCTGTGCCTTTATATGCCCTCACATGGTATGTCCCAGCAAAATCTCAGTAATGGGTGCTCATTACTAATATCTAAATTATAAGCAGTAGAATTAGGGTCTACTCCCTATGGGGAAAGGGACCGGTCCCAGATGACACGCATGATAGGTCCCAAGGGGGCGGAGACCGGTCGTTGGTCGGTCTTTTTGTTTGAAAGAGACATATCACTTTAACATGGCGTTGTCATTGGAAATGACCAATTGCCAAAGTTTAGACACCTTGTGACAGTAAGGTGGTGTGTCTAAAAAGAGCTTTTCAAATAAACTAATAAAAAATTAAGAATTAAAAATAATCTACTTGGCGTCGAAGTAGGGCTCGATAACACAACCTCCTGCTTGTAAGGCAAACGCTCTACCGTCTGAGCTAATGTTGCTTATGCGTGATGGCTGGCTGATGGTAGTTAACATACATTTTTTGTTTCTGTTCCAATAAAAAAGAAAAAGAAAAAACAAACACTACAATCAAATAAAAAAAAATGGAAAAGAAAAAAATAGAAAAGAAAACAACACTAACACACACACACAAATATAGTGGAAGTGCCTTCAGTATGCCCCCGATTGACCGGTCACGGGATAGGTCCTTTAATGGCAGTTGACTCGTTTTTTGCGTTGGCCATAATTAAATTAAAAAATCAATTAAAAATTAGAAAATTACTGCAAAAACTCTGATAATATAAATAAAAATTTTAAAAATTGTCCTTAAGTTAAAAAGAAAATTAAATTAAATACCAATTGTTAAAACTAAAACAGCTTTAACATTAAAAATCGTTGAAAATACAAAACTTAAAATTTTATAGCAAAAAATTATAAAAATTTAAAATAAGAGCTAAAATAAGCAAATCATAAAAAATAAAGTTCAAAATAAATAAAAAAATATTTTAAAAAATATGCCGCGAATTTTATTTTTTATTTCGGTATCGGTCAATTTTTTTTAAAAGCAATAGTGAAAGTAACGAATCAGAAAATACTTAGAAAATTAATTCATTCTCTTTGTTTCATATTTGTAATAATTTAGTAATATGCCTTCGGTTGACCGGTCACGGGATAGGTCCCTGGAGGGCAATTGACCCCTCATTCCCCGTAGGGCTGCTTATAATTCTGTGTCAAAACTCATTATTTTTGTTCTACAAGGCCGCTTACCCGCTCCATTACAAAATTATATAAAATAAGTAGTTACCAAAATAAGTAGTTATTCGTCTGCTTATACGCTGTTAAAAAATAAGTGTTTACAAGTTGTGAAATAATACGCCTTACTTATATACTTACTAGTTGTTAAAAAATAAGTAGTTACCAAATTCACATTATCTTTATAAATAAATAAGCAGTCGCGCGTAAGCTAGACTGCTTATAAAAACGGCTTCGCCTAACAAAAATAACTAGTACTGACGCCGAATTATAAGTACAGTAGACGCTCGCAAATTAGAACCGCTTTGTTTTTGAGGCAATTCTAATTTCTGAATTATTCTAATTTCTGGACGTTTTTTTTCGTTTCGTTTCCAATGATAAAGTGTTTTTTTTTTACGTTTATTTAACATTTTAAATGATACACTTTCACTATTTAATAGAGACTGCCAAATAATATGTACACGCGTATCAAATTTCACAAATAAACTAGCCAAAAATGTACATAAATGCGACAAAAAAAAACAAATAGGGAAAAACATATATAATTTGGTGATTCCCCTTTTTAGTTTTACTTTATTCAAACAGAATAAAAATAAATTGGGGATTTCCTGTGTATTCAAATAACCAAAAAAAAAACGCTCAGAAATTAGAATTTCAGAGCGTTTAATGTATTGCAAACATTCAGCCTTATTGCGGTTGTCGTTGTCGTATTACGACAGCAGGCGTTGTCGTTGTCGTTTTTATTATATTTTGGTATTGTGTAAAATATACGACAGAGAATATTAAGAAAATTAAATATTTCATCTATTTTTGTGGTGTTTTCATAAAATAATCAAAAAAATTAAATTTTGTAATAATAAAACGATTATTGTTTCATAAAGTCAAGGTGTCATAGTGAAACTTTTCATTTTAAGGATTAGTGTTTTTCCACAAGTTGTAAAATACCCAGTGCGTTAAATTTTTTTAATTTTTCTTTACAAGAATTATTATTCAAATAAAAAAATTTCTTCTTTAATTTAACTTCCCAGCAAAATATTGGTAATGACACATCATTGCTGTCTGCATTACCAATAATGATATATCATTACCTTTTGCATTATTTTGCAATATAAAATAATGACTTCCTAATAACGGCCTATTGTAGTCATTGCTTTTAAATATAAAATAATGACTTACTCGCAATAGTTTAAATAAGTACTTTTTACAAAGTAAATTTTATACATTTATATTTATTACATGTAAATATGTTTTGTGTTAAAATTTTTATGACTAGTTCTAAAATTACATTCTAGCAAAAACTTTAATTTCTCTGAATGTATTTCCTGAAGCATCAAGTAAGCAGTCGGATAACCACTTATAATTCAACTTTTTGTAAGCATGTTTGTAACTACTTATTATTCAGAATCTCATAACTACTTACTTCTCATTTTTTCGTAAGCGAGCGGGTAAGCGTGACTACTTATAAAAACGACCACGCCAAACAAAAATAATGAGTTTAGACGCCAAAAAATAAGTTGTGCGGAGCTATGAATTTCTATTATATAACCACTTATATGGTAATGAAAGATTTTGCTGGGTTGTTAATATATTAAAGTGATTTTATGTTTAATTTCACTTATTTTAATACTTTTTTAAAAAGTTTTTTGAGGCTGTCGTGTACGAAAATTTATACGACAGTTTTTGGTGTATTGACCGAAAAAAACGACACTCGCGGTACCAAAAAATGCCTTTTGGCAAAAACGACAAATTTTCTTGTCGTACACGACAACCGCAATTAGGCCGATTGATTCTAATTTCTGGACGTTCGAATTACTGAAAGCTCTAATTTGCGAGCGTCTACTGTAGTAAAAATTTTAGTTTCATTATATAACCACTTATTTGGTAATGAAAGATTTTGCTGGGGTATTAGGCCCAGGGAGGGTCTCGAGACCCTAAATTTGGATAAGTTCTACGACTCAGAATAATTACAGATAAAACTGTAGTTTTACAAATTTATTACTTAAATTAAGATGTGTTAAATTTAACAAAAGAATTTGTTAAAATCAACAAATATTATTTTAAGCCTAAAAACAGGAATAAATTTTGTTAAAGTAACAAATTTTTTCTGTCCAGCCAACAGACGTATTATTTTGAGTGCATTGGGATGACGCTATATTTTCATAGTTTTTATTGCATAATCGTAAAATAACTTATATTTCGGAATCTAAGCGAGATAGAGCAAAATGAACAAAAATTCGTTACTCTGTAATTATTAATACTTATCAGCCACCTATAATGCCTAAATATGGGCCTCTCTCGGGACAGATCCGAAGACTCCACAGATATAGCAGAAACTTTCGGTTAAATCAGGTAAAGTTTCTGTTGAATTTAGCTAAAATTTCTTAGCTAACTAAAATTGTCTGTGAATTTAGCAATGTGTAAAATTTAGCTTACGTAAATTTAGCAAACCATAATTCTTAACTGCATTGAAAATTCTGCTGGCGCAAATACAGGTACTATTTCCTGTTATTTTAGCAGAACTTTGAACGGGCTTTTTTATGAGTGAATGGTACTTTTATGTTATGTTTTTTCTTGTAGTTTTTCAATTTTTATATCTAATATGAAATAAAACATCTCACAAAACTGTTAAATAATAACGCTGTTATTCAAAAAAACTTCTTAATTTAGCTTTAAAACAGGAATTTGCTAAAGCATTCATTATCTCTATTAAACCTTTATTAAAAAATTGTATTCAAAAACATACAATAAAAGTTTATTAATTTTGTTTTTAATTCTGGCAACACTTTGTATATTCTCTCTTTTTATTGATACATGAATTTTGCGAACGATTGACTCGGTAATTGTAGGTAAATATATAGTTTTGTAAATTTTGGAAATTAAAATATTTTATTACAAATCAAAACATATTAAAAAACGATTTTTAAACATTACTGAGAAGTAATAATGGGAACAAATTGTGTTAAAAGAATTTTTTATATTACGAATACTGAAAGTATTCGAATATCGAGTATGGGTTTTTTATAAATGCATCACTATTTTATTGAATTTGTTTTTATTTTATTTTCATGCAAATTTGGGAACATTTTCGAAAAAAGACTTTAGTCTTGGAATTTTTGCAGTTTTTTTGTTTTGGTTGGATACAAAATGTTGTATTCCATCTATTTTCGGGTAGATGCCTCTTAAACAATTCATTTAATCATTGTAAATTCACGTTTTTTAGTTTTTTACAGTGGTTTTCTTTTTCCAAACTTTATCAAACAGATATTTTGGGCTATACCCTGCTTTAAGCGTTTAATAAATTTTTCTTTATTAATCATTTGTGAATATTCTTTTTGCCAAATTAGCTTAAAAATCTGTAATTAGGCTATTTTAAAAGTTTTTGAATAACACAGTAAATATTTTTCAAAAAATCATATTTTTATTTTCCAACAAAATATGCTAACTCTGAAAAAATATTTGTTTTTTGATATACTAAAATATGCTATCTCAAAAAAAAAAAAAATACGCGAAAAAGTGCGTCTGTGAATTTAGCAGTGTGTAAAATTTAGCTTACGTAAATTTAGCAGACGATAATTCTCAACTTCATTGAAAATTCTGCTGGTGCAAATACAGGTACTATTTCCTGTTATTTTAGCAGAACTTTGAACGGGCTTTTTTATGAGAGTATGGTACTTTTTATGTTATGTTTTTTTATTGTAGTTTTTCAATTTTTGTATCTAATACTGAATTTAGACAGAGCAAAAACCAGCTGGTTTTTGTACAAAACTAAATTGCAAAAGCCAAGTCATTTACACTGGCTATTTAGTTTTTCTTTGTCACAACACTTTTTTTATTACTTTTCTTTCTTTTTTTGTTCTTAAATTAATGTAAAAAAATTATTAATATATTTAAAAAAGAATAACAACACACAATTTCAAACTAAACTAGAAATATTCTTAAAAAATTACAAAATATTTTTTTGACGCTTGTTTTACTCCTATATTTGTTGTAACAGGGTGTATCGAAAATTAATTATAAATGAAACCGGGTGTATCCAAAATTCAATTTCAGATATTTTTACTTGGTTTTTGGCAAAAACCAGGTAGAATCTGGTTTTCAGTTTGTATGAAAATTGTATGGAAAAACTAATTAATTTTGTAGTTTTCGGCTCAAAAACTAAAAATGGGCAAAAACTACTATTTTTTGCACAGTCTAAATACACTATAATATGGAATAAAACATCTCACAAAACTGTTAAATAATAAATATTTTTCAAAACAATCATATTTTTAGTTTCCAACAAAATATGCTAACTGAGAAAAAATATTTGTTGTTTGATATACTAAAATATGCTATCTCAAAAAATACACAAAAAGTGCAAAATATGAAATTTTTTGCATAGGTATAAATTAGTACACTCAAAAAAATAAGTTAGTAGAAAAATTAGTAAAACGTCTTGTATATCAAGTGTACTAGTTTTCAGCAATTTTTTTGCTGAAATTCCGTTTTCAGCAAAAATTTTAGTTATATTTTTTTAGCACTAAACTAATTTTGAACTAATGTTTTACTAATTTATTTTGCTACAAAAATTGTGCTGATAACCGCATGCATAGCGTGGACGACAACCAGATAGACAAGATGTCGATGTCGCAGCTTGTCTGGAAACGGAAATGACAAAAAAAGAAAAACAACTCTACACATATTCTATATTTAAATTTTCAGCAAATAAATTAACTTAAGTAAAATTTCGGTACAAGTTTTTTGAGTTTTTTTCAGTCTACTAATATTCAGCAAAAAGTTTAGTGATTTTAGCAAGGATTTTTTTCATTTGCAGTCGACTAAGTGTTAGCAAAACTTTTGCTGAAGATTACTATTTTTTTGGTAAAAATCAGCTCGCTGATTTTCAGCAAACCTTTTGCTGAAATTACCAACTTTTTTGCAAGCACGCTCCTGACTAAAAATTTGCTGACACAGAAACATTTTTTGCTGACTTTACTGACTTTTTTTGACTGTACTACTCTGCACATAACTGTATAGAATGACATATGGTTGATCCCATAAATTGAGATCTAATATACAAGAAGATATAACCCAATTAGAGTGTCCAAAACCGTAACCGAAAACCGGTTTTTTCAATTTCAAAAAACCGACCGGTTTCGAATAATTTCTAAATTCAAATAAACCGAAAACCGGTTATTATTTGTCGGTTAACCGGTTTTTTTAAAACATTTTTTTAACATAATATAACGAAAATTCTATATTTTGAATGTATTTTACTTTTGAAGTATTATTTTAATAAACGAAACTTCAGTTTTGTTCTCCTTTATACATATAAAAAATAAAATCTTTTCACATCTATACAAATAAATACGAGTAAGATACGAAAATCCTTTGTAATGGTTTGAAATATTTCACCCTGTAGACGGATGAATGTTGCTACAAAAAACGTAATTAATTTACTTTTTTTTTTTTTTTTTTATTATTTATGTTTGCGTAATTAATTGGTTTCATTTAAGAAAAATGTACGATTGGGATGATGAAACAAAAATTGTTAAACCTACAAAAATTTTAGGTATATTTTAATAAATTTTGTTGTCGTCCACGCTATAATTGCGGTTATCAGCACAATTTTTGTAGCAAAATAAATAAGTAAAACATTAGTTCAAAATTAGTTTAGTGCTTAAAAAATATAACTAAATCTTTTGCTGAAAACGGAATTGCAGCAAAAAAATTGCTGAAAACTAGTAAACGTGATATACAAGACGTTTTACTAATTTTTCTACTAACTTATTTTTTTGAGTGTAGATGTCGCAGCTTGTCTGGATGTAGTACAGACAACGGAAATTTAAATTTGCAGCAAAAAAATTAACTAAATTGAAATTTCATTACAAGTTTTTTGAGTTTTTTCAGTCTACTAATATTCAGCAAAAAGTTTAGTGATGTTAGCAGGGATTTTTTTCATTTGCAATCGACTAAGTGTTAGCAAAACTTTTGCTAAGATTACTAGTTTTTGTGGTAAAAATCAGCTCGCTGATTTTCAGCAAACACTTTTGCTGAAATTACCAACTTTTTTCAAGCACGCTCCTGACTAAAAATTTGCTGACACAGCAACATTTTTTGCTGACTTTACTGACCTTTTTTTTGAGTGTATATAATATCAAAGTTATATAATTTGTTTAGTAGGCCCGTTGATATCAATTTTCCAAAATAAAGAAATTAAAAACAAATGTCATTTTTAAAAAAAATTTTCTACTTCATAATTTCCTGAAGTATCATCAAGGTAATTTTTTTTTTATTTGAAAAGAAATATTGGCATTACCGATACCTAAACATCAATACCGGTATGTACCGGTATTATTGAAGAATTGCGTTTTCACAATAAATTAAGGAGTGAGATCATAAAAATGTTAACATACATTTTTGCCCATAACTTTGGTTTAAAGCTTCTCATATTTTTTTTTCGGCAATTTATATTTTAGAAATATGTCAGTTAATAAATTAATTTACATCATGAGTTTTAATTTGCAATTTTTTACACACTGGACGATGAAAGAAAAGTGCGTTCAAAAATAATTAAATATTTTCAACAAAACCAAACATGGACATACAAAAAAATTGCAAAAGAGAATAATGTATCTGGAACACCTAACAATTGAAAGGAAGCCGGGAACAGGAACAGCGACTGGTTATCGTAACATTGGTAAGGCATATAAAGTTAAAAGCATCCTTAAGAGAGCTCCTAACACATCTGACAGAAAAACAGCTCGGTTAGCCCAATGCTCGGACTTTTTTGTACGTAAAGTGAAACGTAAGGTAGGACTAAAGTCCTACAAAGTTTAAAAAGTTCCCGATAGAAACGCTTTTAAAAATTTGGAGGCCAAAACCAGAGCTTGAAAATTGAAAACAAATTTTATACAAAAATACCACTGTTGTGTAATGGACGACTAAACTTATGTCATGGCTGATTTTTCGCAGCTCCCTTGTCAAGAATTTTATGTTTCCGATGTTCGAGGAAATGTTGCGGAAAAATTTAGGTCGAAAAAGCAAACGAAATTCCCTAAAAAATTCCTAGTATTGCAAGCCATATTTAGCTGCGGCCAAAGAAGCAAGTCATTTCTGACATCTGGCTCTATAAACAGCGAAATTTATTTCAAGAAGTGTTTGCAGAAGAGCCTTCTTCCATTTTTGAGTCAGCACAATGTATCCACTTACTTATGGCCCCATTTAGCATCTTGTCACTACAGCAAGAAAGCGCTGGAGTGGTATAATGATAATAATGTGGTTTTTGTACCAAGAGAGGCAAATCCACCAAACTGCCCGGAGCTCAGGCTAGTGGAGAGATATTGGGCTCTTGTTAAAAGATAATTAAAGGGCACAAAAAAGTTCTCCCAGGACATGCAAGATTTCAAATGTAGATGGACCACCTCCCCCTAAAAAGGTGACAGAAACTACCATAAAAGCTTTAATGGGAGGGTTTCCGGAAAAAGTGGATAACTTTGTTCGTAGTGGTTAGAATTCCATGCGGTTTTTTTTTGTTTGATTTTATATTAAATTTCATTTAATAAAAATTAGGTTTGAAGTTTTAAAATTCAGTGGTTTGTTTTTTATTTAATATTATGTGTGTTAACATTTTTATGATCTCACTCCTTATGTGTTGTTGTAAAAAACACAATGTTGTTAAACCATATTTAAAAAATAATAGCAATTAGCCTGCTAGCAATACGATTTTTTATTAAAAACACATATAGAATTCAATTAATTTTAAATTTTGCATATTTTGTATAAAACAATTTATATTTTTTTGGGAATGTCGATCGTTAAATGGCGCTGTTACCAAACAGACATATTGCCAGGTTATAAACACGATGCGTATTGATTGATACGCAATATAAAAAAAAACAATTTGATAAACAACACAGACGCACAGGAACAGCAACAACACATACACAACCATTGCCTTCACAATGGAGGTTACGCGCAATTAAGTCCTAATACGTCAGAATAAAACAGACGCACAGGAACCACAGCAACACATATACGACCATTGCCTTCACAATGGAAGCTAAGCGCGACGAAGCCCCAATACGCCCGGAAAGGTTTGCATGTGATTAGACTGCACAGTCTAACGGCATGCTGAGACACGCTTTAGAGTATCGCAAAACAAAAACAATTAACCGATGTTCCCTATTAAAAAATTTAATACAGGTCACGAGATAACCTTCTTCTTCGGCGACTCACGGGGAACTGATTTATATTTTTTTGTGAAAAACGTAAAAATTAATTATTTCATTAGAAACCGTTTTAATACCGGTATTAAAGGAAAAGGTTATTGGATACAGGTGTTTTTTAAAATTAAGACTCGGTATTTATTTTGGTATTGGTTATCAATTTGAAAGGGTTTTGAAACGGATAACGGTATTATAAAGGTATCGGTTGCCAACCTTGAAATTTTCTCAAAAATGTAGAAATTCCATGTGTATAACAAACGTTTCACTTTAGGAAGCGATGAATTTAAGTTTACATTTATTTTTATCTGATAATTGTATTTTTTTGTACAATTTCTTACTGCGCCGCTTTGGAAAAAACCTTAAATATCTTTAAATTACATGGTTAATGTTCTATCAAGCCGATGAAGCCGCCGCAGCCGATTTTTATCCCACTCAACCTTAATCGCCGCCGCCGATTATTTTGATCGGCTTGTTTCTATGATTGGGGGTCAGGGGAAATTATTTCCAAATGCCAACCTCACCCACAGTCCACCTTGGATATGGTGTTCCCTGTTAACGCTGACGAGGCTCTGACGACCGAGTATGGGCAGTATAACCCGGTTCCCACGGTAATCCGACTATGTGCCGGAACGATTCGGATGTATTCGAATTTATCAGAGCAAGAATTGCCACTCCGGCTTTAATTAACTATTCTCTTTTCAAAGCCGTTACAACAGCGACAACAACAACAGGAAAAAGACATTTTAAAAAATGATTTATCCTGGTAACTCAAAACCAAGGTTGGTTACCGAAACGAATAACGCTAAAGGTAACGATAACGGTATCGAATTTCTTTTGTTTCGGTAACGGTAAGGGTAACGGTATTTAAGACTGTTTCGGTAACGGTATATCGTTACTGAAGATTATTACAAAGAAATTAAAAAAATTGCATTTTATACAAAATTAATAAATACCGGGGAAATACCGGTAACTACCTATAAAAATAACGGTATCGGTATGAAATACCTTTATATTTGAAATTTTTTTTAGAGGCATTGGTAACGGTAACGGTATTCAATTCGAAACGGTATTTTAGCGGCATTATAACGATAACGGTAACCAACCTTGCTCAAAACAGTCTAAAAGCGTTTCCGTACTGAAAATTGTTGTTGTTTGCGCTGTTTCTAATTACTTTGGCTATATTTGGCCGATTACCATTTATAGGTAATCGGCCAAATTATAGCCGATTACCGATTATTGGCCGATTGTGAATTTTTTGCCGAAGCCGATTAATCGGTAGAACACTACAAATATTAGGTTGAAAACATTTTAATAATTTCTTAATTGCACTTATATTTTTAGCGTCACAATGCTAATTTGGGTGCCAATTCACAAACAGAAGATGATGAAGAAATGGAAGAAAATCATAATGTTGAAGATATGGATGTTGATATACCACCAACACCGCCTATTAAAACACATACCATCTCCACCACTCACATCACAAGCACCACCACCAATACCAATACCGACACCCCCTCCACCACTACCACTAGCCATCTCTTACAACAGCCACAAAAATTTGAACAGTCTACACCAAAACGTAATCGTAAACCAGCCCGAAGTACTGCACGTTCTCGTTCTCAACTTACACGTCAAAATCATAATTTCGGCGAGGATGATGAAGATTGTACCAATGTTCACGCCACTAATCTAAGTGGAGATGAAGATGGTGATGATACAATGGGTGAAGAATCTAAAGGCGCTAGCAATAACAATACACAAACACCACCTTGTAGCCCTGTTAAGAGCTTAAATAGTAGTGCTTCACCTGTAGGCGTTAATAGAAGGTGAGTGATGTGTCTCTTCTTAATGTGTTTCTCAATTTGGGTAAGTTTACTCATATTCATAGAATTATTTATGTACAAATGTTAGTTTAGATTAATTTTTGTGTTTTTAATTAGTTATTTACGAAAATGGAAATTAGGGGGTTATATAAGACCTCGTATATCGTATACAGTGTGTAAAATTGTTAAGTTTACACATATTATAGCAATCTTCATATATAAAACAGAGTTCACACAGTATACGATAGATACGAACTTTTTATGAATGCCCT
The DNA here is from genome assembly GCA_949987735.1 of Leucophora obtusa. Lineage (NCBI taxonomy): Eukaryota > Metazoa > Arthropoda > Insecta > Diptera > Anthomyiidae > Leucophora > Leucophora obtusa. The sequence goes on along the minus strand of OX465299.1, from coordinate 94,050,860 downwards.
AAGTTTTGTACTAGTAAAATATATTATAAAATTTCATTTTACTTGTGTTTAGATATACAGATAAATTTTGTACATATTTTAATATAAATATTATCATATCTTCATTTCTCTTAACCCTTAAATGACCATTGTATTCAATAAATACATTTTAAAACACCGACGCAACATTTTTATAAAAATTTATTTACTAAAGCCCAATTGGCAGTAAATCAATTTACATAACGTGGCCAGCTATAAGATCTAGAAAATATTTTTTTTTTCGATAAGGTTTAAATTGCGATACACTGTTGTTTATAGTAAAGGGCTGCAATGAATGTTTTACAAAACATTTTCTTGCATGCGTTGATGCAGGTTTGACGATTTTTAATACTAAAAATATACAATTTTGCTTATTTATTCTTATTTACAGGAGATTAAAATTTAGATCATTACAAAAAAAGCTTTGTATAAGAGAATCTTTTGCGAATGTTTTGCAAGACATTCATGCTGCTGTTTAGTTTATAGATATGTATACCCAGCAAAATCTCAGTAATGGGTGCTCATTACTAATATTTAAATAATTAGCATTCGAATAAGTGTCTACTGCATGTAATTCTTTGACACTGAATAAATGCAGTAGACCCTAATTAGTTTTATTTGACAAGATCGTTTTTGCAAGTAGTTGTCCATATTCGCTGCTGAAAAACGCACAAAATTTGTACACCTCCTTACCCTAAGAAATAAGTGGTTACGAAAATATGTATGTAGTTATTAGTATGTTGATTAGGGTTTGGGATTTCCTGGACTTTTTTATTTCCCGGGAAACGGGAATAAAAACATATCCCGGGAATCCCGGGAAATATTTTTGAACAAAATTGATAATGAAAACCGCCTATATAAGTAATTTTTGGTAAAAAAACACTATTTCAGTACAAATTCAGTCTGTGTAGTGAGAATTCAAGGTAAAAATATCAGAATGTTGAACATTTGATTTCACATAAATTACTCTAAACACTGCCAAATGAATTGCATGATTCCAGCAGAAAGCACCCACTACTGGACTGTCGGAAACAAACCGTTTCATCACATTTCGCCAATTAGATATGGTGTCCAAATGTTATTTTCCAAAGACACATAAAACTCTTTTAGTCTTATTTCTACAATTCTTCCTATTTCACCAGCATTACACCTTCCTGATATATAAACCAACCCCAGGTTATAAAATGAATTATTTCCGTTTATACATATGTTCAAATATCTCTTTTTGTGATGTTCTTGTCCATTCATCTAAGATTATAGTAAATCTCCTATTCCCAGCAAAATCTTTCACTACCAAATAAGTGCCCAGGTAGAAATTGCCGACGGTACAAAAAACAAAGCACTGGCAAAGCGTTGCTTTACAATGGTACAAAAAAAAAAGCATTGCAAAAGCACTAATTTAGAACGCTTTGCCAACCTTTGCAAAGAATGCTTTCCCAATACTTGTTTTACAAAGTTTACTACTGTTTATGAAAAAAACCACCGGCAAGACATCGGTTCAAAACGATTTGCCAACGTTAGGTAAAAGGACTTTGCCAGTACTTGTTTCACAATATTTACGACTGTACATGAAAAAATACTACTGGCAAAACATTGGATTGCAGCGCTTTGCCAACATTTGCAAAAAGGATTTTGCCAGTATTTGTTTTACGAAACTTATGACTGTATGTAAAAAATACATAAACTGATCACTTAATGTTCACCCTATTTAAATACCAGTTTTCAAGTCTATTGATAAAACTGGAAAATTGGTAAAATTTGTGTGAAAATCTATTGAATTTGTAGTTTTAAGCAGAGATGTATTCGCTTATTAGATACAGTACTGCTATACTAAAATTTACGTTTCTGTTTTTTTCGGGATTGGGATTTTACAGATATTTTCATGAAGAATTTAATAAAAAACCGTTGATCTAAAAATACCGATTGGCAGAGCACTTATTTTACTATTGTTACCAACGCTTTGCCAACGTTCGGAAAGATGAACGGCCAACCGAAGATCGACGTTATCATTTCAAGGTTGACCCAGTACTTCAATTTTCGAAAAACGGACGCTCTGCCAGCGCTTGTACCACCATATACAGTGATTTGCCAACGTTTTGCCGTTTGTATTTTTCTACCTGGGTGGTTATATAATAGAAATTCATAGCTCCACACAACTTATTTTTTGGCGTCTAAACTCATTACTTTTATTTGGCGTGGTCGTTTTTATAAGTACCCAGGTAGAAAAATACAAACGGCACAATGTTGGCCCGGTATTGGAGGCGGTAGTACATGTACTGGCAATGCGTCGGATTTTTAACTTTCACTGTACTGCCATGTTGTCGAAATGATAACACCAATAAACCCTTGGCCGTAGTTATTTCTCAACGTTGGCGCAGGCTTGGGATTTTATTTTTTTGGTATTATCCCAGTACATTTAATAACAAATTTAGTAGTTTGCTAGAACTTTACTGTCCTCTTAGTGTACATCACAGATTTTTTTTATTTTTTTTTTTTTGGCAATGTCTTGAGACTTAATGGAATTTCTTCAAATGTATTCTTTCGAAACTTCAGAAGAAAAGAATGGCGATGTCTCTCTTACATAAATAATTGTGTTATAGATGTAAAAATACGTGAAATTTATAAAATTGTTAATTTTAATAAATTATAAAAAGCTCGTTCAGAAAACAGTACTGGCAAATCACGTTTTAAGTAGTACCGGCATTTCGTAAAAAACAGTGCTCTCCCAGTACAACTCCTTGCCAAGTCATACCTGATTCCTGGGTTAATATACGGATGTGAAGTATTTGCAAGTTGTGATGATACTAGCAAACGTAAGTTAAATGTTTTATACAATAATGTTCTTCGATACGTTTATGGATTGCGAAAGTTTGATCATATTTCTGAAGTTGCCAATAACTTATATGGTGTATCTTTTGAAAATCTCCTTAAGATACGAGTACTTGTATGTCTACATAAAATAATATATACTGAAACACCACAATGTCTTTACGACAAAATACGATTTGCCAGATCACGAAGAGGAAGGAAAATTATTGTCCCTTTACACCACTATCTTGTATCTGAATGGAATTTCTTTGTATATGCAGTACGTCTTTGGAATTTACTTCCACATACCCAACAACTCAATAGCAACGCAAATAGTTTTAAAAAATTCCTATTTGCATTTTTTGCCTAAATGTACACATATTATTTCGTTTAAATATGTTAACTTTTATTTTTCATTAAACTCAATGTTTGTATTAGTATGTACTTAATAATTTTGTAAACTGTCCTTTAAGAATATTGGATTCCTGTACTATAATTATAAGATTCACTCTTGTTGTACAGGAAATGGAAAATAAATAAATAAAAATAAATAAAATAAATAAACTTTTGTTGTAACGTCGGCAATTTCTACCTGGGTAGTTACGCTTACCCGCTCGCTTACGAAAAAATGAGAAATAAGTAGTTATGAGATTTTGAATAATAAGTGGTTACACACATGCTTACAAAAAGTTGAATTATAAGTGGTTATCCGATTGCTTACTTGATTCTTAAAAATAAGGACTCAGGCAAATACTATTAGCTTAAGGAAATATATTCAGAAAAATTTAAGTTTTCTCTAGTGTGTAATTTTAGGACTCGTCATAAAAATTTAAACAAAACATATTTAAAAAGTACCTATTTAAACTATTATGAGGAAGTCATTATTTTATATTTATAAACAATGAATACAATAGGCTGTTATTAGGAAGTCATTATTTTATATTATAAAATAATGCAAAAGGTAATGATATATCATTTTTGGTAATGCAGATAGTAATGAGGTGTCATTACCAATATTTTGCTGGGTTGTTAGAAATATTGCTCAATATTTCTTTTATCATGATATCTTTTACATGATTGTAGTAATTTAATATAATGTTCTTTACATCGGTTTCATTTTTTTGCAATGCCAGGATTTTATTATAAAAACTTTCTCGAATAAACGAAGATCTAGTTATGGTGCGGATTGACATTCTGTCGACTGCGGCTAATTTGGATACCATTTCAGGAAAAGTTTGCCCTACCATAAAACGTTCAATGACTATTCAGCTTACACTTTTTTCTTCGGGTACTTTGCTAATTTTAGCTGGAACGTTATTCTTGTTGTTGTTTTCTTCAAGAGAGTTTGCAAGATCATCAATTTTTTTTGTGAATCAAATTTAGATGTCGTATAACCAAATGTAGATACCTCCGTTAACCATTAGTCTTTTAGGGCAAATATTGCACTGCGCTGCATTGTCCTTTTTTGTGAAGTATTTCCATACTCCTGACATTTTATTCTTTAATATAAAAGAATATATTAGTTTGAAAGCAGGTGTATTAAAATAAAGTAAACTTACTTGAAAATATCACATTTATTATTGAAAACGTTACTTATAAAATTATTGGCCCTTAATATAAAGGAGTATTTATACCCTACACCACTATGTGGTCAGGGTATTATAAGTTTGTGCTGACGTTTGTAACACCAAAAAATATTGGTACTAGACCCACCTTATAGTATACCGATCGGCTTAGAATTTTTTTATTTCGTTTTAACGATGTCCGTCTGTCCGTCCGTCCGTCTGTCTGTCCATGCATTCTTGTGCGCACTCTACAGGTCGCAAATATTAAGATATTTTGATGAAACTTGGTACACCGACTTATGTCGGCCCAAGGACGACGCCTATTGATTTTGGTAAACATCGGTCCATGTTTAGACCTAGTGCCCATATAAGGGTCCTACCAAAATTATATTGTTTATACGCTGCAGGTCGCAAATATTAAGATATTTTGATAAAATATGGTACACCGACTTATGTCGGCCCAACGACGAAGCCTATTGATTTTGGTGAACATCAGTCCATGTTTAGACTTAGTGCCCATATAAGGGTCCTACCAAAATTATATGGTTTATACGCTGCAGGTCGCAAATATTAAGATATTTTGATGAAATTTGGTACACCTACATATGTAGGCCCAAGGACGAAGCGTATTGATTTTGGTGAACATCGGTCCATGTTTAGACCTAGTTCCCATATAAGGGTTCTACTAAAATTATATGGTTTATACGCTGCAGGTCGCAAATATTAAGATATTTTGATGAAATTTGGTACACCGACTTGCGTCGGTCCAAGGACGAAGCCTCTTGATTTTGGTGAACATCGGTCCATGTTTAGACCAAGTGCCCATATAAGGGTCCTACCAAAATTATATTGTTTATACGCTGCAGGTCGCAAATATTAAGATATTTTGATGAAATTTGGTACACCGACCTATGGCAGCCCAAGGACGAAGCCTATTGATTTTGGTAGATGCAACATAACATATAAGCTCAGCTTTTTACAATTAAGTATATAATTGTATTTAAATCCACTTACATTTTGTTCGATTCGAGATAGTAAATAATCATCTTAATTTTTGCATTAAAAATACAAAAATTGTTTTTTCGGACTTTCTATATTTTCATATATTTAGTTAGAATATTCTTCTACCTCAAGTCCAAATTCTAATATGATATTGTCATATTAGATTTTATTTGTTGTTTCAAAAAGAGTTGATAATTGTCATGATAGACAATACAATTGTTTCGTAGGCATCACCCTACTCTTCAATTGTCCGCAATAAGAAAATGATAACTTTCTTACTCAAACCGAGACATTACATAAGGTACAAAAAATCAACGGGATGAGAATTTTGTACTTTCGTATATGAACTGTCTGATTTGGTAAAACCAGCTATAAATCAACTCCTTTTTGAAAGCAACAATTACATTATGTAATGTCTCGGTTTGAGTAAGAAAGTTATCATTTTCTTATTGCGGACAACTGAAGAGTAGGGTGATGCCTACGAAACAATTGTATTGTCTATCATGAAAATTATCAACCCTTTTTGAAACAACAAATAAAATCTAATATGACAATATCATATTAGAATTTGGACTTGAGGTAGAAGAATATTTTAACTAAATATATGATAGTAAATAATTTTATCTAAAATATTCTTGGGTCACATTTAGTTTTATAAATTGTTGTTCGAAGCAATATACAAATTTATCTTCAACGAGATAAAATTTGATCAAGTACACTTAAGTCTCTTTTTATGCGGTTTATTTTTTATGCGGATTTGAAGTTTTGCGGTTTTAAAATCGACTTGCGTTGCGTTTTTTAAAATTTTTATAATATTTTTATTTAATTTAAAATAAAAATAAAAAAAATTCGTCTTAATTTTTAAAGGGTTTCTTTAAAGAAATGGATAAAACCAAGAAAAAAAGACAGTAATTTCGTTAGAAACAAAAATTGTAATTTTATACCGCACAGAAAATTGTGATAGATATGCCTCTATTGGAAAATATTTTAAACTTCGAGAATCTTCAATAAGCGCAATTAAAATGAATGAGTCTCAAACAAGAAAATCTGTTATTTCTGGCTCACAACTGAGTTTAATATTGTCATCGAATTCTCGGGAATACGATCGTATTCTCATTAATACACAAGTGTGGACAATGTCCACTGGACATATGTGGATGCATGTATGGAGATTTATGTATCCATGTATGGAAAAGCATACATGATTATGATCATGCACGAACATACATTAAACCTGTATGAATCCATATATGTGGATTTTTAGCCGTATTGTTTTTTTTTTTTTTGTTTACTGGGGAAACTTATAAAGCTATGTATGTACACAGAAAATTTATAACCATTACAAAAAATTTGTTAAGTGTGCTCCTTTACTTTTTGTATAAAGTTCAGTAAAATGAGAGTAAGTACAAAATTCTCTCTCTACATGACAAAATTGCCCAAAAGTACGGGAACGCACAAAATAATATTTTTTGAATTTAAGTTTTTTTTTACTTTTCTCAGTTCATTTTTATATATAGAAGTTTTGTTTTGCGTATTTCTTTGCTTAATTAAAATTAAAATTTTTTTTAAAAATGGTGTTATTTGTTTATCTTTGCATCAGCTGTCCCTTTTACAATTTTCCGAAGTTAAAAAGAGAAACACAAATACACTCTTCTGAGCGCTCTCATTTACCCAATTTTTGAGTACGCGAACGTTTTTTGGTAAGAATGGTTCCCGCGGTAACATAGAGGAACATACCTTTTATGTGATAATTCAGCAGAAAAATTAAAAGACAATTTTCTTTTATTAATTGCCTGATACTGATAAAGAAAGAAATAAAATTTCAATATAAAAATGTTTTTTATAAAATAGTCAGAGGCAGAAAATTTTATACAAAACTCTGTAAAGAGCGCAAAGAAGTAAGGTTTTTGAAACTTTCTAAATATTACAATTACGAATGGCTAATAACCATAAAAGAAAATTTAATTTTTAACGTATTTTCTAAATTTTAAACTAAATTATATATTTCAAGTGTAATTTGATTTCTAGGTGATTAATTTTTAAAAACTTTATTTTTTTTTTAACTTAAGATTTTCTGCAATCCGTTTCTGATATGGAGCATTTTGTTTTACCCATTTTTTGCCAAACGTGGATTCCGTGCGAATTTTCTGACAAAACTTGGTAGAAGGTCAGTTTAGCAGTAAGCATTTTTTATGTTTTTTATATCTTGGTCGCGCCTTCAAGTGGTGGTATGACAAATTCAAATTGAAAACTTGAAGCTTTGTATGCACTTAAAGCGTTAATATTTGATAAAAAACTTAATTTTTATATTTTGATAACCCATGCAAAAAAAGTATTTTGTGACTTATGTATTATACATGATTTTATCCGAAAAATGAGAACATCTTACTGTATCATTATTATACCCTACACCACTATGTGGTCAGGGTATTATATTATATCTAAATTGGTTTAATAAGATTTAAATTTATACAATAAGATAATTATTTGATACAATTATATATACTTTGATTGTTTAAGATATAGTTTTATACAATTTGATCCGAATTTTGTCCCCACTTAAATGTATCAAATTATATATAATTTAATACAAATGTATCCAATTAGATACACTTGTGTATAAAAATATGTAATTATATGTGGCATATGTAGTGACATAGTTAGATATATAATTGGATATTATAATATATTGTACTATATAAAGTGTAATATGAAGGAAGATATATTTATATATTTAATATACAACGTTATACAATGTTATACAATAAAATATAATTTTGTATGAATACATATTTTGCAATATATTACCACAAGCAATTTTATAAAGTTATAAAAATCATGCAAAGAAGGGTTAAAGATATGTTGGTAAAAAATTAAACAATTTAAATACTGTACATGCCCAGCCAGAAATTGATGATGGTACAAAAAACTAAGTACTCTCAAAGCATTGTTTATACCAAAAATAAAACGTATTGAGAAAGTTTGGAAAATACCATCTTTAAAATGCTTTGGTAACGCTTTTTAACAAATTTTACAACTGTTGATTAAAAGAAAGATTGTATATGTTTTAGTACTAAAAATTATTTTTATTACTTTTGTAATGTTTTGTTGCAATTACTTATGTAAAAGCGAAATAGCAATTGATTCCTTATAAAATGTTGTAAGAATGTATTTAGCTCCTCCATCGTTTTCATCTAAATTTGTTACATTATATAATCCGATATCCTTTGATTAGATCGGGTAGTCGAAAGAATTTTTAGTTTCCTTGAAAATGTTGCCTTTCAAATGCATATCACTGAATCTGTCTTTCGCATGTTTTCTACTAAAAATTTATTCCAGAATCATAATGTTGCCATTGTGTAATAAACATACATATATTATCAGGATGAATAGATGTAATTCGAAATCCATAAATGTTTACGAAAGAAAAAACTCTAGATTCAGAAGTGTGTAAAAGTTTCCCCAGAGAATAGTTAAGAGGATATACTAATGGAATATTATTTGAGGAATTGATATTAAAAACATGCAATTTCCTTTGTATATGGGAAATGGGATTAGTTGGCGATTTTACAATAGATTTAACAAAACCTAAGCTATTTTCAAAATCAAATGCTGAAAATTGTATATGTATTAGATTATGAATATTCATTGTCAGTGAGCTTGAGCCATAAAAATGTTGCATAAATTTTCTTAAAATCTTAAATTAATAAAAATTAGATTCCCAGCCAGCAATTTCGGAGCGCTCATAAATAAGATTCTTAAACAGATCATAGAAATGATTATTGTTTTTTTGAAAACACTCTTTTTTTTGGTAGAAAATATGAACCCTCAGAAAACAATCCAAAAAGTTGTCTTTACAATCTAAAAAGCTGTCTCAAAATGAGGGTTCATTTTTAGGACTCAAAGAAGATTCCAAAATTATTTAGATTTATGAGGAAAATTTCAATTTTATATGTTTTTTTTTCTGAGTAATTTCTGAGTACACGGGGGGCTCTTTTGGACAGACCACTTTCATAGGAAAAAGTTGAATTTTTTGAATTTCCATAATAGAGACCAATCAAAAATGGCTTGGTAATGTATGCGGTTAAAAACCCCTTTCCCATTATGGACCAAAAGTTCTTTTTCGATTTGTCCAACACATCCATTCCATCTACATGAATTATAATTTTAATTTTCTTTTCATAATAATAAAGATTGGAATCAAAAGTGATATCAAGATTAGACTTTATTCCAAAATATTGAAAATTTCCCAAAGTATCGTCTAAACCTAGCATCACTTTAGAATCGCCGTCTAAATTAGTAGAAGTTCCTAATAAAGTTTTAGAACATTTCGGAAGAGATGTATGTATAACCTTCAGATCTCAGTACCATTAATATGTCGTCTATAGAGGTTTGTATAAGAGTTTTGATTTTCCTAACAACCCAATTTTTCAGTTTGTGCTCAATATGACCACATGTAAATGTGCTTAAATCACTATTAGATTCTTCAGGAATTCATAAAAAATTTGACACATCTACATTTCTCTTAATATCCTATAATTTTTTAACTTAATCATTTAAAACTAATTAAGTTCTAATAAAATATATAAAAAAATAAATGTTTTTTAAGTACACTCATAAAAAAGCCCGTACAAATAGTTAAAAATTCTGCTTAAATAACAGGAAATAGTACCTGTATTTGCGCCAGCAGAATTTTCAATGAAGTTGAGAATTGTGGTCTGCTAAATTTAGGTAAGCTAAATTTTACACACTGCTAAATACACAGACAATTCTAGTTAACTTAGCTAAGAAATTTGAGCTAAATTCAGCAGAAACATTACCTGATTTAACTGAAAATGTTGCTTACAGTCTTGGGTTTTGGTCTCCACGGATCTGTCCCGAGACAGGCCCATATTAATTTTCGAAGTATAGGTGGCTTATAAAGATTGATAAGTTCATAGCAGGCACGTAGCTAGGGGGGGGGGCTTGGGGGCTCGAGGCTCCTCCCCCGAAATGATTTGACAAATTTTAAAACGTAACAAAATACGTCCAAAGTAACAATACTTTTTAAAAAATGTAATAAAAAATATTTATTTTTGTTAAAATCAAATAGCAAATGGTCAAGTTTCTGAAGTTTTTAAAAATAGAATGGACTCGAAATCCAATAGCGAAAACTGTTTTCTAAAAAATTTTTTAATCTGTTTGGTGCCCATAGAAACTGTTTTTGTTTAAAGAGAATGCAATCCTCTCATTTAATGAGAAGAAATTTATAAAATGTGGCTGCAAATACATAGGAAATTGAAATTTTGTTCGCGATTTTCAATTGATAACACTGTGAGACAAATGGTAGGGGTCAGTGATCGGGAAGGGTTCAAACTACCTGGGAAAGTTATATCGGTAAAAAAGAAGTTATACGTGTCCCGGCGTTTCGCTGGGTCACCCCTGGGAATCGAGATATATCGGTTTGACCTTTGGTGGTCTTTTTTTTGACATAAATCGACAACCGATTTTGCTCAAACAATTTTCCGATTTTGCTCAAATAAATGTATGAAGAAAAAAATATTTTTTGCCTAAAATATTAAAAAAAAGTAATAAACAAAAGGTTATTGATTTTTATGGTAGCGGTAACAAACATTTATTTTTACCGGCAAAACTGTTGAGTATATAGAAAAACGTTATATGAACAGATTAAAGGAATTGTAATTTTTAATTTTTTTAAAATTGTTTGAGCAAAATCGGACTATTTGTTCTCGAGTTATGTCAAAAAAAAAGATATATCTCGATTCCTAGGGGTGACCCAGCGAAACGCCGGGACACGTATAACTTGTTTTTGACCGATATAACATTTCCCGTTGGTTTCATCCCATCATAAAAATGACGAATTGGGCATTATAGTTCACAATTCATTTTAGTCGATTTTATTTTTGACCTAGTGTGTTCTACACCATTTTCATTTTTGTTTCAGAAAATTCCAAATATATTTCAAAATTGTCAAAAAATGTTTTAAAACTATCCAAAGATATTTTAAAATTGTCCAAAAATATTTTAAAATTTTCCAAATATATTTCAACATTGTCTAAAAAGGTTTCAAAATTGTCTAAAATTTTTCAAAATTATCCAAAAATATTTAAAATTTTTCCATTGGCCAAAAATTGTTTAAAATTGTCCAAATATTATTTAAAATTGTCTAAAAACTTATAATATTTGTCCAATTGCATTTCAAAATTGTCCAAAACGTATTTTAAACTTTTCAAAATTATACAAATATATTTTCAAATATTACAACTATTTTTTAAAATACTTTATTTGTATTTAAGAAAATTCCATTTGTATTTTAAAATTGTCCAAATGTATTTCAGAATTATTAATTTCTATTTAAAAATTTTAAATCTGTATTTCAAAATTGTCCAAATGCATTTCAAATTATTTCATTTGTATTTAAAAATTCTCCAAATGTATTTGAGAAATTTCCAAATCTATTTAAAAAAAAACTAAATTTGTACGAGTTTTTTTTAAATACATTTGCAATTTTCTGAAATATATTTAGAGGATTTTGAAATACAAATGGAATTATCTAAAATGCATTTGAACAATTCTGAAATATAGATTTAAAATTTTTAAATACAAGTGAATAATTTTGAAATGTATTTAGACAATTTTAAAATAAAAATAGAATTTTCTTAAATAAAAATAAAATATATTAAAATATATTTGTAATATTTTAAAATATATTTGTATAATTTTCAAATACATTTTGAAAATTTTAAAGTACATTTTGGACCATTTTGAAATGCAATTGGACAAATATCAAAGTTTTTAGACAATTTTAAACAATATTTGAACAATTTTAGAAGACTTTTGGATAATTCTAAAACATTTTTGGACAATTTTGAATACTTTTTGGACAATTTTAAAATATTTTTGGAAAAATTTAAAACATTTTTGGACAATTTTAAAACATTTTTTGATAATTTTAAAACATTTTTAGACAATTTTGAAATATATTTGGAATTTTCTGAAATTAAACTGAAAATGGTGAAGTTCACTCGTTCATTCGAGAAATTTTTTCAATTGTTCATACACTGAAATTAAAAATTTTTGCTGAAAAAACAGCTGAATTCAGCAGAATCTGTGTGCCAAACATTAGAAAGATACAAACAGCAAGAAAAAATCTGTTAAATTTGCAAAATTTCAGCTATATTTTAGTTAATCGAAAATGACAATTTACCCTGCTAAAATCAGCAAAAAATTTCATGGAAATTAGTCGACTAAACCATCACAAAAAATTTTAAAGTTTTAGTTGTTATTTTATTTTCTTAATGCGAATAAAATCTACACTGCAGAAAGCAGCCTACTATTTTCTAGCAAATAGTTCTGTTTATTGTAGCAGGAGAGTTCATTATTTGTATTCAACTCAATTAAATTTAAAGATAAATCAACTTTTGAATAAATAACAATTTCTTTACTGCTTTTTATCTACTAATTTTCAACAACATGTTTTTGCCGATGTTAGCAAGGTAAATTTGCAATTAAATTAAACGAAATTTAACTCAAATATTATTAAAATTTCGTATATTTACCAGTTGCATTTTTGATGTACTTATTTTACTAACATTTAGCAAAAAGGCTTTACTTATTTCAATAGCTTTTTGTGTAGGGCCCCTTTTAACTAATTTTGAGTACCTTTTTTTTTTTGCTATTTTTGCAGGATTTTTCTATCAGTATAAGATTATATTATGTCAGTGGTTTGTTTGATAATTCCGAATTAAATAAAAGAACCGAAAAGAATAGTTGAATTTAACTCATTCGTGAACGCGAGAGGGTTCCTAACTCTAAAAATGTGCAAAATTTTTGGGGTTTCGCGCCACACAGATATTTTAAGAGGCCATAAAATAAAAAGCGAGCTAACTCTGCAAAATCCTCTGGAATTTTCATTTAATTTCGCGTTGGAACCATCGGGCTTGAAATTATATTTGCGCTTGAATGGCGCACTCCATTGAAAATCAAAATAATAATGATGTAATATTTAACCTTAATATTTAAGCTTTCCGATAATCTATATAATTGTAATATAACCTTCTAAAACTAATATCGAACAAGGAAACCGGACAAAAAAATTAAAAATTTGTCCAAAAAGTGCTAGAATATAACTTCACTGTTAAAATCAAGTAACAAAACTTTCGGGCACAGTATTTAAATTGTTTAACCCACATATATTTTAAGACACGTCTACCTATCCTTCGAAGTTTTGTCAGAAAATTCGCACGGAATCCATGATTGACAAAAACTGCGTAAAACAATATACTCCATATCAAAAAAGGATTGCAGAAAATTTAAAATATTGGCAAAAAAACTAAAATTTTTTAAAATTCAAATCACGTAGATATCAAATTACACTTGAAATATATAAATTAGTTTAGAGCTTAGAGAATGCGTTAAAAATTAAATTTTATTTTATGTTTATTAGCCATTCTTAGTTGTATTACTAAACAACCCAGTGTAGAAACGGTAATGACATATCATTATTTTTTGGACTACCAGTAATGACACCCACTTACCTTCTGTATTATTTTAAAACATATAATAATGAGTTACTGATAATGACTTATTTTTATCATTATTTTAAATAGAAAATAATTTTTTAGATTTTTTTGAAATCTATTTTTAGACTCAATATTTTTTAAACACTGGTAAGGATATATGTAACCACATATTTTTTGATTTTTTGTATGTTGGCGAGTAAGCTTACTTGTGTGCAGCAGGTCAATTGTGTTTTTATCTATTAAATACTACATGTCGATATAGCTCAGATGGTAACGTGTTTAACAATCGTACTGTGAACCTCTGTGTCTCCGATATACACAAAATGCCAGCACCTGAACGTAAAAACCATACGTCAGTAATGCGAAAAAGGAGGGAGGAGATAAGAAGATAAACAAAAAATCTTAAGTAGAATGTATGTGTGTCGGTTTGAACACTTCTGAGAGTAAAAACAATAACTGAAAGCTGAATAGGAAAGAAAACTATGAATTAGCCACACTATAATCAAGGCCTTACGTGTGTGAGATGGCTAAGCTGTCGAACTCTAGTATAGAGTAATGTAGGAGTGCATGGGTTCGATTCCTACATACGACAGGTTGTTGAAAAAATTATATAGAGAGAATCTGACAATAAAATATAAACACTTATATAATTTAATGGAAAATCACTGATGAAGCCTGTCCATAAAAAAAGGCAGAAACTAGATCTAGTCAGATTTGCAAATTAATAATAGCTGTGTTTTCGATTTAACTATATCCGTTAACTCAGAAAGAAACTTAAAGTACACGAAAGCGTATTTAAGATGAAAACTGACACATTGCTTTTTGTATGCACATTAACTTGCAACGTGGATAATTATCAACGTTGAAAAATCAACGTTTATAGGTTTTCACATATAACATAACTTCTTCGCGTTACTTCCTAAAAAGTTCTGGTGGCATACGTTCGATTATACCTCAACTATTATAAACATTAGCTGTTTATAATTTTTTTATACTTCAAGCGGTTGTATGTAGATTTGCTTTAAATACTTAACGTTGAAAAAATGGTTATTCTGCTTCTTAACCCCAAACCTACTAAATTAAAAATAATAAAAATGCATACAATATTAATTGCAGTTGGTCTATATGACGCGTTTGAAAAAACAACTCTTTACAAAATCCTTACCAGTGTTTAAAAAATATTAAGTCTAAAAATAGATTTTAAAAAAATTTACAAAAAAATTCGGCACACTTCATTATTTTTGAAATAATAATGAAATTAATTCGTTATTGGTAACGCATTACAAAATCCTTACCAGTGTTTAAAAAATATTGAGTCTAAAAATAGATTTCAAAAAAATTTTCAAAAAAATTCGAAACACTTCTTTATTTTTGAAATAATAATGAAAATAAGTCGTTATTGGTAACGCATTATTTTTTGTTTTGAAATAATTGAAAACGTAACTAGTTACTAGTAACTCATTATTTTATGTTTTAAATAATGAAAAATTAAGTCGGTGTCATTACTGGTAGTCCAGAAAGTAATGAGATATCATTACCGCTTCTACACTGGGTATTTTTAAGTATTTCTTATTAAATTTTGTCTGATGACAGCTCTTGTTTATTTAGAAAATTTTGTAATTTCTTGGCAGTGACAAATAAAGAAAATCAAAAACGTTTTATCGATAAAACGTCGCATTTTGGTAAAACACTGTCGGCACTGCGTTTATCTGATTTAGGTATAATATCAGAATTTGAGAATATAAGTCCAGTTTTATAGTCAGAACTAAGACCAATTTTTTCTTAAATATTTCTTAAGTAAGAAATTTTCAAAAAAAGTGTTACATAAGAAATATTTAAGCAAAAAATTGCTTCCGACAATAAAACTAGGCCGTAATAAAGAAAACAGCGATAACAAAATAAATATACAATCATGGAGTCTCAACAAAACATTACACTGATCAACAAATATAAATTTTTTTTCAACAGACTTCCTCTAAAACTTTTTAAAAGTATTTTCGTCTCCTACAAACGAATATGACAAATGTTTCTTGGAAGCGCCTTTCCGAGTTCTTCACTTAAACTGCAACCCTGGGAAAATATCTTATAGCTCCAATATAAAGTAGAAGTAGTGTTGCCATGTTAGCATATTTTCTGCAACATTTAGCAGATTGAGTTCGAAAATTGCATATTTGTTTTTTTGGTTACACTGCTTTTGTAAATCAATAAACGCGAATACGTTAAAAAAAGCTGCCAAAAATTTGTATCTAATAATAAAACAACAAAAACGCGGCTTGTAGAGTAAAAATTTTTTATACATCAGATTTTTAGCATATTTTTATATGCTATTTTTTTTAATTTAGCAGTTTTTTAGCGTAATGAATATTTCAACATTTTTGGAATTTTTTGTTTGGCATATTTTTGTAATATTTTTCTTTTTTCATGATTTAGCAGAATTTGACATATTTTTTCGGTGATTTACCATATTTTAAAGGAAAGTTTCTGACAACACTGCGTAGAAGTACCTCAAAATCATTTATTTTTTATGATTTTGAATTGTAAAAAATTACCTTTCATTTTAGTATAATCATGTTGGAAAATGTTTAAGGTTATTTTACGGATGCCTTAAGGATCTATAAAATCTACTTTTTTGGAATTGTCCTTGAAGCATTTAAATTTGGTAAAACATTTAGATACATTAATATTTTATTCATACACTCATACATAGAATTAAACCTTTAAAATAGCAGAAAAAGCTACTAAAAGTTAATTAAAAATGACTTTGCAGAAAAAGCTGCTAAAATTAGCAGATTTTTTTTGCTAAATAAAATAAGAACAGAAAAAATAAAACTGTAAAATGTACAAAATCTTAGCTATATTTGAGTTTAATTTCAGTTAACCCTCTACACCTTTTGCAATTGTAATTCAGAAAATATCAATTGAAATTCAGAAAATATCAATTGAAATTCAGAATTTTCATTTGAAATTCAGAAAACATCAATTAAAATTCAGATTTTCCATTTGAAATTCAGAAAATATCAATTGAAATTCAGAAAATATCATTTGAAATTCAGAAAATATCAATTGAAATTCAGAAAACATCAATTGAAATTCAGAAAAAGGTAAACAGAATTTTTTAAAGAATCCGGCCAGGTAGATAATGTTATACCCTATAAAAAATTTATATATGGGTTTTGTCAAAATGCTTTCGATTAATAAGTGGGAGTAAAATTCATTTTATTTACGCGGGAGAGGATTATTTAAAATTTGTGTGCCTGAATGATTTTATGTAGACTAATTTCTTTCTTGTTACGAATTATGGCTCCAAAATGTAAGGATGAAATTTACGTTACGTTTTAATGTCTAATGGAGCCATAATTCGTTACAAGAAAGAAATTTGTCTACATAAAATCATTGAGGCACACAAATTTTAAATATTTTTCAATCGTGTGAGTACAATGAATTTTACTTATTTTGATAAAACTCATATATAAATTTTTTATAGGGGGCAACATTATCTACCTGGAGAGATTCTTTTAAAAAATATGTTTACATTTTTCTGAATTTCAATTGGTGTTTTCTGAATTTCAATTGATATTTTCTGAATTTCAAATGATTTTTTCTGAATTTCAATTGATATTTTCTGAATTTCAAATGATATTTTCTGAATTTCAATTGATATTTTCTGAATTTCAAATGACGATTTCTGAATTTCAATTGATATTTTCTGAATTTCAATTGATATTTTCTGAATTTCAAATGATATTTTCTGAATTTCAAATGATATTTTCTGAATTTCAGTTGACATTTTCTGAATTTCAAATGACATTTTCTGAATTTCAATTTATATTTTCTGAATTTCAAATGATATTTTCTGAATTTCAATTGATATTTTCTGAATTCCAAATGACAATTTCTGAATTTCAATTGAAATTTTCTGAATTTCAAATGACGATTTCTGAATTTCAATTGATATGTTCTGAATTTCAATTGATATTTTCTTAATTTCAATTGATATTTTCTGAATTTAAAATGATATTTTGTGAATTTCAATTGATATTTTCTGAATTTTAAATGATATTTTCTGAATTTCAATTGATATTTTCTGAATTTCAAATGATATTTTCTGAATTTCAAATGGAAATTCTGAATTTCAATTGATATTTTCTGAATTACAGTTGCAAAAGGTGTAGTGCTCTTTCTTCTGATTACAATAATATTTAAACCATATACAGTAGCCGCTCGGTTATATGAATATCCAGTTATATAAACTTCCAGAATAGTGAACAACAAAATTTAAACACAGGAGGTTCTAAAGAGTGAACACAGCCTATCTCTATTATGTGAACAGCTTTCACAGGAAGAGATTCAGACGTGGAATCAGGACATTGCTAGCGAAGATATAGATAGCGAATTTGAAGATGATGATCAAGAGCAGTGCATCGTAACAACAGCTGAAATTAGAACAACGGAGGCAATCGAAGCATTCAATAAAGTTATTGCTTGGAGTGAAAATAATATATCTGATATTAATGATATTTTGGCATTGCGAAAATGCATGGACAAGGCACTACAGAAATCCCTTGAAGCAAAAAAGTACAAAAAAATATAACCGACTACTTTCATGTACATTAATTATTAAAAAACTTATTAAAAATAAAAACTTAATGTAATAAAAATCATTTGAATTACTTATTTTATATTCCCTCGGTTATGTTAACTTCTCCATTTAGTGAACAGGCTCTGTTTGAATTAGTTCATATAACCGAGCGACTACTATATTTGGCGTTGAATAATACATACTTAAATTCAAAAATTTTGAAAACTATCTTAACAATTTAAGTAAAAAGCAAAATAAAACGATAATTTAATGTTTTCTAAAATAAGGTTTTTATGTACAAATATATACGATACGGTCTTTGTATGTGTATTGGTTAGGGTATTCAATTAATCGGCTTTTTATTTTAATCGATTAATCGCGCAAATAATTATTCGGGTTTTTTTCTTAACCGGTTAATCGAACAAAATTTTAAAATTAATCGATTAATCGAAAAAATTTTCTTTAAAATAATATACATACACTTGTTGGATTTTTATTAATTTTATTTAAAAAAGGAACAAAAAAAATTAATAATTGAGATCAGATTTCGTCAATATTTTTATTTTTTCTGTCTCATTTTTCACATATTAAAATTTTATCCAAATCAGGGAGAACCAACCGCAATGAGTTAAAGAAGAATAAGAAGAAGGCCCCGTACATTAATTTGAATCTCTTTTGTATTCATTAATTGCTTAAAAAACGTAAATCTAGATAGGAATTCTGTTGAGAATTGATTTTCCCTCTACGTTTCCGTACCTCCATCCCTTTATTTCATTAAATTTTTTAATTCAGAGTGCTCACTAAACAAGCTTTAATACATTGAGCATTAATTATAGTTAATAATTCTAATAATCATTAATTACAATAATTATTAATGCTTTCGTTTAATATCAACGTTTAAAAAGTCGTAAAAAATAATTAAAAATTTATTGTACGTAAATAGATTGCACTACTTTACTAGATAAGCCCCAACAGAGTAGTAATTTGGAAGATGACAAAGCAAACTGTGATAATTTTATGTTGCTTTTGTTTTTTCTTTCGGATTTAACGCTCCTACTTGAAAACATGAAATTCTAATTGAGTTGAAGCTAACAAATATTTCTAGAAATTCTAAAAGGTCATCCGTTAATTATTTTTTTAGGCCAGAATGAAATCCGGATAGGTGCAAGTCTACAGCAAATTATTTATCACAATCTTTTAAAAAAGTTTTGAGATTTTAGCACATTTACTTTAATACAAAATTTATATTTTTTTAAACATTTTTTTAATTTTCTACCAATATCGATTAATCGATTAATCGTATGAAATTATTCGTTATTCGAAATTTGGACATTTTAAATTATTCGAACAATTTTTGAGAAAAATTGTTCGATTAATCGAATAACGATTAATCGATTGAATACCCTAGTATTGGTTCATGAGTGATATGCATTTTGGTGAACATACCTGTATTTGTGCGTATATGGTGTGTATGGGGAAATATTTGCGAGCTTAAGTTGCAAATTGGAAATAAAGGGAATATTGGAAGAGTTTGACATTGGTTTGACTAGCGCGTTATTCATTTCGATCCATGTTTTTTTTTTTGGTGCATGAACATTTCGGCAAACCATCGGTTTTGTATTGGGGTTCTTCAAAATCGTATGGGGAAATAAGACGTAGTCCGATTTTTGCTCCTCAAGGCCGGATTGTGGTAAATAGACAACGGCAACATCTGTACCACATTTGAAACAAATTTGATCAGGTTTACAGGTCCCTAAAAATCACAGGTTTTTCTGACCTTTTGTATGGAGATTTAAAGTATTGGCCATCGTTAGCTATGATCGTTTTCCATATTTCTGACAACATATGGGTTCCGCGCCAAAAAAACTGCTCATTATTTTAGGCCAAAAACGAATCAAGCCAATTTCGGATACCCTGTTCTGAAGTAAAGCGTATTCCAGTAAGAGCGGTCTGCATCGATCGAAACAATCGGAAGTCGGGCGGGGCAAATTCTGGACTATAAGGCGGGGGAGGCAAAACTTCCCAACCACTATTTTCTAAATAATTTTTAACCGGTTTTGCAACATGTGGCCGAGTGTTGTCATGATGGAATATTACGGCTCCATGTCTCCAAACGAATCAGTTATGATCGGTACAGGTCCCCTGTGATCATCTGGCCTGAATTCAGCAGCTTCTGGTCCCACCAAATATATAGCGTCAAGGATATTCGTTTTGGCGTTGATTTGACTAGTTGGCCGGGCTTCACATACGATTTCTTGCGCTTCGTCGTAATGGATCCATTTTTCATCTTCAGTAATAATTCGATGCAAAAATGACTTCTTTTCATGGCGTTCAAGCAGCATTTCGGACATGCAAAATCGTCTTTCAACATCGCTCGGCTTCAACTCGTATAGTACCCAATTTCCTTGCTTGTGAATGAATCCTGCTGCTTGCAAACGTTTTGAAATTGCTGTTTTAGTGACTACTGTGGGAGTCGGTTTTTATTCAAACTTTTATAATTTAATTTTTTTAATAAAATTTAAGTCTTTATTGTTTGAAAAAGTAAGAAGGAATGCTCGAAGCTTTTGACAACAATAACTAATTTTTTTAAAAAACAAAATTCAACTTAGTTATCAAGAAATGAAAACAGTATATACAGTATTAGGCCACTACAACTACCAATGGTTTTGCAAGTTCTTCTCGAGTTTGAAAACAATCTTCATTGAGTAAGTAATGCCTCCAATTCATCATCTACGAATTTTTTTGTCTGACCTGGGCGGTCTTTGATATTGCCAGATAATTTTTTTTACTCGGGTTATTTGAATCATCTTTTTATATGCCCAAGTAAAAAGTTTTTATATAGTTTTATATTACTTTATACCATTGCTTATAGTTACACATTGCAAAATAAATATTTATATGACATTATAAAATATTGTATAACTTTTTTTTTTTTTATTTTTGATATTGTATATTGTAAAAATGACAACATCTAATTATGTATATGAAATTAGATCCTATTAGACCTACTTAGATACAATTAGATCCAATTTGATGGAATAAGATATGGTTCGATACAATAATTTAATCCCAATTTTGTCCTCATCCAAATGTTTCAAATATAATATAATCATATCCAACTAGATATAGTGGTATATAATTCCATACAATTACACATAACTATATGTGGTATATATAGCTCAATATATAATTGAATATTGTAATACGTTGCACTATATATATAGAATAATATATATTTATGTATCTAAGATATAAATTCATATAGTTTTATATAATTGTGTCTTGGTATATATGTTCCAATATATAGTTATATAAAATTTCATACGGTAATATAGACTATATCAAAACTTTTTTACTTGAGTCTTTATGTTACACTTCATATAGTGCAACATGTGACAATATTAACCCTTAAATACATGATCTCTTCGATTTTGACCGATTTTTTTATTACTCTTTTTTGCTTTGAACCTTAATTCTTAAGATATATCTGCTGATTCTATTCAACTCTGTGTATGATAACCACAGATTATTTGAATTACAACGAACCGTTAAATATAAATGTATATTATTTAAATTATATTTTTGCACCGTGTCAATGTGTGGTTTAAAAAAACGCGTGTTTTAAATTTTTCACAAATATACAGAGCAAAACCAAGATTTTTACTCTAACTGTTTAAAAATTATGCGCTAAACTATAGGAAGACTATGTACAGAAGGGGCCCCTAATGCCCAAAAAATGCAGTTTTGTGCATCAAGTGGGTTTTTTTTTTATTAAAAAACCGGTATGTTGCCAAATGGCTACACCATCCATTTAAGGGTTAATTTATATATCGATCTATATGCCACTACATATGCCACATGCAACAACATATTTTTATATGCGATTGTATCCAATTGGATATGTATTACAATAGAAATAATTTCATACATTTGAATGGGGACAAAATTAATTGAATTATTTAATTAAACTAATAAAATTTAATTAAATTAATTAATCAAATTAGATCTTATTATATAAAATAATTATCTAATTGTATCATATTATATTTAATTATATCAATTTATATCTAATATGATATAATAAGACGTTCTCATTTTTCGAATAAAATTATATATGTATAATACGAAGTCACAAAATATTTTTTTTGCATGGGTGTTACACTTTTTCATCTAAGAATAACCCTGTTTTTAAAAATTCACTATTTTGAATAAATCCGTGTTAAATTTATTATAAATACAGGTAACAAGCATAGAATCTCAAGATTATGTATGCATCTCTAACTCTGTTAACTGGCTCTGTCCGACATTTGAAGAAGTTTTAATATCAGGTGATGGATAAAGTTATATTGTTAAGTTTTAATAAATATTAAAAGTTGTTTCATTAAATATACAAAATATAATAAAAAAAACAGAACACTTAGTTGCAATTCAACTTCTTGAAATGTCAGACAGAGCCAGTGGGACTTGCATAGAGCCTGATACAGGTATTAACATTTCCATTTCTTTCTGGAGATGCAATTTACTTTTTCAATTTTACTTTCGAAAGAAAATAAAGTCTGTTATATTTATGATGAAAGTATTTTTTTCTAAATTCGAAAAAGTTGGCCACGTTAAATATATTGTGCTATTACAATTTATCCTACCAGTATAATTTATTGCAATTTTAGGGGTCAAATCATACTAAAAACAACATCCATCATCCATATTCATTCCAATTTCTAAAATGTTTTTTTTGTAACCAAAGTCAATTTAACACACTACTATTACAGAACTGCGGTGCTGTTTACACGCAAAGCGCAGGCCGCTCTTAAACGACCCACAGAAACACCAGCAACAACAACAACACCGGTAAAAGAGGAAAACCATAGTTCTGCCATACCAGAAACTCCCGTCTCTAGCATGGGCTCTCTAATAACAACCGCTAACAATACCGCTACATCAGCGGTAGCAGCAGCTTCACTTGTCTCCTCAGCCTTATCGATAAGCAATAAATTAAGTGGGGGCCTTAATCAATTAACACCGCTATCGGCTAGTATAAATCAGGTTTCTGCAACACTATCAGGCAAATCACCAAAACGTAATGCACGCCATAAAAGATTAAACGAAATGCGTAATAGTTCATCGATGTCACCAAAAAAGTCACCTAATCGAACTGCAACAGCAGCTTCGGTTGCGACAGGAATTGGTGGTGGATTACTAACTACAACCACTGCAATGCATCAGCAACAGCAGCAAACAAATGTACAGCAACAATCGACATCAACATTGGCAGCATCCGCTACAGCTCCAACAATACCAACTATAGCGCCAGCCTCAAATTTAGGTAGTTATCAGCATATACCAGATAAATTTCGGCTTTATCGTACTAATAACGAACGCGATGCTAGTGAAAGTGATGATGATGATATGAGCGATATATCCGGTAGTCCTTGTAGTAGTTGTTCTGGTTTTAGTGTTAGCGGTAGTGGCTCCGATTTTGATTCAAGCGATGATGATGATGACGACGATGAAGAGGATGAAGATGATGACGATGAGAAAAGTAATCACGAAGATGAGGATAATAATACTAGAGATAGGCCTGATATTGAAATGAATGATAGTACTACATTGGGAGGAGCAGGCGATCAGCAGGGTAATAATGGTCAGGCCATGAGTTGTAGTGGTGATAGTGATACGGGTAATATAGATATGGATTCGGATACACAAACACGAAGTATTTCAAGAAGAACACCAACACCATTAGATAAGCGACCGCGTAATACGACACGTGCGAAACAAAAGAAACGATTGAACTCTACGCCCCAACCTACTTCAACTACACAATCGCCAATACCTGCTGCCCCTACAGCTGCTGTTGCTGCTGCTAAAACAATAACACGTTCATCACATAAGCAACGTATCGCTACACCAACACCAAATAATGTAAATAATACGAAAACACGTAAAAGTCATAGTAATGCATTGGCAGCCGCAGCAGCAGCAGCCGCAAGTAATAATGGTAAAACAAAGTTGAATAGTTCGAGTAGTGTTGAATCAGCCTTAGATATGGCAAATTCAAATAGTTCTTCACAACATTTGCTAAAACCTCCTCTTGAGCCGTTACAGCTGGTCTGGGCTAAATGTCGTGGGTATCCTTGGTATCCAGCTCTGATATTAGATCCTAAAACTCCAAAAGGTTTCGTCTACAATGGTGTCCCTTTGCCGGCACCACCTACCGATGTTTTGGCATTACGCAAACACTATCCCGACGATATGGAGGTATTTTTAGTTTTATTTTTCGACGCTAAGCGTACATGGCAATGGTTACCTGCCAATAAACTAGAGATATTGGGTATTGACAAACGGTTAGATCAACAAAAATTGGTGGAGTCACGTAAACCCACCGAACGGAAGGCGGTTAAAAAAGCTTATCAAGATGCTTTACATTATCAAAGTCAAGTTTCTGATTTAGAAGGCCAAGGACCGGATCCAATTATGTGAAAGTTGAATTGTTTAAAAATGGTGGCAGAATCAGAGTGAGTTTTGGATTAAAATTCCCCACTGCAAATGCCTCATTTTTGATCGATCTTACCGCTGTGCTCTTTATATTATTGATATATGTATACAAGGGTTAAACATACATACATATTTTTTAATTTTGGATTTTCGATTAGTACTTACTGGCAGAATAAAAATCTGAAGTGGCAAAAGGTCAAATGTTGAAAGCATACCTTATATTCAACTATAATTCATATTTTATAGCAGATTTTAATGGAAAATTTAATAAATATTTTCTTTCAGGTAAGGACAATATATTTTAAGTAAAATATAATTATTTTGTATTGTTAAACCTTAGAAAGTTAATTTTATATTCAAAGGCGGCAGAAGAAAAGTAAATTAAAAGCTAGACAAAAAAAAACTACACTAGGCCGATTAACTTATCTAACAAAATAACCAGGCTTAAGCAGAAGCAGTTTACTCAGCTGTTTCTATAAATCTTTGATTTTCATAATTACATATGTGTAGTTAAGCACTAAACTCTGATTATTTTAAAGTAAGTTAATTATTTTTTGGAATGGAACGAGTGTAATTGGAACACTTAATACGGGGAACGAAATTAAATGAAAGCAAGAACAAAACATAAGATATACCAATCTCACCAAAAAGCGTTATCGTACTCGCAAATTGGGTAAATGGGAGCGCTCAAGAGAGTGAATATGTGTTTTCCTTTTTACCAAAGTCACCTAGACTTTTTCTTCGGGTAACTTTGGTAAATTGTAAAAGGAACAATAAATAAAAAACAATTGTAAAATCAAATTGAAAATTTGAATTAAACAAAGAAATACGCAAAAAACTTATTATTTATAATAAATAATTGAAGAAAATTTTATAATAATTTTAAATAAGAATTTTAAATGCAAATAAATACTTTACTTGTTAAATTTTTTAAACTAAAATTATACACATTTTTCTTTGAAATACATTTTTGGGCTCCAAAAGTGATTTTGTGAGTTCGCGTACTTTTGATTATAACCCGTTTAGACAGAAAAGTTAATCTCGTAAAAGGCGGATTAACTGTAAGCCCACACCTCGAATACAAACACGGCAAAGATAACCTTCCGATTATACTAATGCGGTAGATTCCGAGAGGGCTGCTGAAGAATACATTTTTATGAAACAGCCACAGGTTGACTTATTTATTTTGTTCACCAATTTATTTGATAACACAAATTAAATCACTCCGATGATACAAATTTCGTTCCCTATTCAAGGCCACATTATTCCCTGTGCAGAGTATTCCTATTTCGTTTTTACAAACCTATATCTATGTATATATATATTTTTTTTTAACAAACAGATCTTGCCAAGTTCTGAGAAAGAGCCATTTACTGCTTCTGTTCAAATTAAAAAAAGCAAGTCAGCCCAAAAATGTTGGCGAGCTCATTCGAATGAGTAAACCAGCCAAGTTGTTTTGTCTAACTCATCAGAGTGAGCAATATACATTTTTGTGCTCGCTCATGTTTTTTTAAATAGATAATTGAAATTCATCCCCCATGATTATGTAAGGCGTTTGCGGTTTTAGTAAAAACGCCTCCATACAAATTGAATATTTTGGCCGAGTTTTGGATGTCGGTTAAACTTGGTTCAGTTAAACTGAAAATTAATTTTATCTGCCATTTCCAAGCTTATTAACAAAAACTTGCCGCAAAAACTTTTTCTCGTTTATAATTTATTTTTTTGTTGAAATAAAACAAAATAAACCGCATTTTGAAAGCAATATTGCAGTTACAAGATGCGTTAAACTAAGTTCAAAGATAATCCACATCCTATAAACTGGTCCTTAAAAATCCAAATTTACAAAGCTTAACATTTTCTGTACGCATAAAAACGTCTTCGCCTTACATATACAGGGGGAATTTTTATATGAAATACTACAGAATCCTAAAAAGTCTTCTTAGCAAAACAAAAAAGCAAAAATCTTAAACAAAAACTCTACATCCAAATTCGTTCACAAATTTTGAGCGCTACCTACCACTGGGATAATATGAAACAAAATATGAAAAAAGCTTAATTTAAATAATTTTAACATTCGACATTGACTAATTTAGTTTTAACTTTTATGCTTACTTTGATATGGATAAAATTTGATTGTTGTAAAAAAAGAGATCTTGTTCATCCTTCTTAGTTTAACAATTAGTGCTTTTCGTAAAATCCAAAATTATAAAATCAAAAATACAACTCTAATATATTAAAACACTTTATCATACATATTATATACATATACAATATTCTGAATATGATTTCAGATTTATTATAACAATTATTTTTTTAAATTAATTTTCGACTAGATCGAAATTTTTTGTTTTTCTAATAAATATTATTTTTATTATTATTCTCTTATGTTTTCTATAGTTTTCTTTTGTTAGATTTGTAGTTTAACATAAAATAAAAAAAAACTATTAGTTTTTATAAGTTATAAAGTGGCTTTTTCTTGAAAAAATATTATAAAATATTAAAATTTAAAATAAAATTTATCATTGGTTAAGAAATCAATTAATATTAAATAACAAAACCGTATATAACTTTTTCTATATTAGAATCTATAAATTTTTTAAGGGTTTATTTATAATTTGAATATCCATTACATTTTCTTAAACTACTTATTTTTCAATAACTCATTTAGATTTTTTAATCTTTGATAAGTTTTATTTTATTTCATGTATATTTAAACAAAAAAAAAAATATATATACTATATAAATATTTGTTTCAATACTTTAGTGTTTATTCTCTATCTCTTTAGGTATTTTATAACATTTGTATTATTACGAAACAATTCGGCAATTCTTTATAAATACATATTCATATTCTTATTATACTTTTAAGAAATTTTGTTAAATAAACATGTATTTTATTTTCTCTGTTACAATACTTTTAAACTCTGTAATGCTTTAATGTTTTAATTAATGTTGGTTAAAAATGCAAAGGGAGATTTAGAATATTTTAACTTCAAAAATAAAGCTAGATTTTATTAACACAATATCAAAACCTTGAATAATTTTCATGCTAGGCTCCAAAAAGCGTCGTAAAATAACTCAAAATAATTTTGAAAATATTTTAGAACATTTGCGTTTGATAACACTATACAACAAATTTCATGTTTTTCAACAGCCTCCACAACACTCAAAAAAGTGAGCATATATTTATTCCCGTCGTTCCTAGTTGGAGCATAGGGCCATTGTGAGTAAAGTCAGCAAAAACGTTTACTGTCTCAGAAAATTTTTGGTCGTGAAAACAGAAGAAACAGCAGAAAACTTGCTAATGTCAGAAAAATCGCCTTGCTGATTTAAGCAATTTTAAATTTAACAAAAAAATTGTTATCCCGGTGAAAAATGTTCATATACGCTCAAACATGTTCATATATGGTTTATGTATGGACACATATGAACAAATATGGATTTTTTATGAACATATATGGATTTTATATGAACATATATGGAAGGATATGTGATTCCATATATGGAAAATTTTCATATACAGACATATATGGAAGCATCTGTTATTTCATATATGGAAATGGCACTCATATATGGACAAATATGAAAGTATATGTTATTCAATTTATGCAAAAGGGAGTTGTATATGAACATATTTCGAAGAATACATTTTTCCATATATGTAAAAGGAACTCATATTTAGATAAATATGGAATTATATTTAATGCCATGAATAAAAAAAGGAACATATGTAGCGCCTAATTTGAATGTCATACATAAATTTATATCTATCGTACAACCTTATAATAAAGGACAGCAACGTTCGCATGTATTCGCATATATTCAATAAATGTATATGTTCATATATGTCCATTAATGAACATATGCTTAGGTGTTACCTCATTTTTCGGATCCATACATATATGGTTGAACCATAAATGTTCATATATGGACATTTTTCACCGGGATGTTATGTTATTTTAAGTTATCAATGTAGTCTTTTAAACTTTATGTTTATCACAAACGTTTTGTTATAATGTTCAAACTTTATATATTTTCAAAATAGAAGTTACAATAAATACATACATAAAAACAATAAAAATGTGCTAACACTTATAGCCTAATTTCTTAAAACACTACACTTCACTTCACCTCGTTTTTTAAAATTTCGTATTTTGTAAATCCCGGTGATGAACGCGGTGATCGTCCGTGCTGACTTACGTAGTTTTTAAACAAAATTATATGAAAAAGCTAATTTTGTAAATCACCAGACTGTTATTTTTATCACTTGAATTGTCAAATATTATCACTTGCATTTTTTAGGTGTTGAATGAAAAATAATGCAATAAATCACCAAAAACTTAAGAAAAAAACACTAGAAAAAAAGTAATTAACGATAATTACGCTGAAAAACATATGGATGAGATAATACAGTGGAATAAATATAATTATAACAATTATAACACGACATTATTTTTCAAAAATTTTATTGCAAAAGTACATTGCAGAAAATGAAGTAAGAAACCTAATCAGAAATCAACATTCTGCAACCGAATATATTACTTCAAAAATTTTTCTTTTTCGCGAATTCTTTTTGCAACTCACCACCAAACTTTGTTGTATGAAATGGGTATTATAGTCCCTAGATTATAAATTAAAAAAACCGCACCTAAAAAATTGCAAAATAATGGCGGCACGCGAAAAAAGGCTTTATGGCACTAAAAATTAATTTAAAAACTTAATCAGCGATTTACATTCTGCAAACAAATATGTTGATGGAATAATTTTCCTATTTGCAATTTTTTTTCGCGATTTTTTTTTTTGCAACTAGCCGCCAAACTTTGTTGTATGAAATGGGTATTTTAGTCCCTAGATTACAAATTTAAAAAAACCGCCCTTAAAAAATTGGCGAAATAATAGCGGAACGCGAAAAAAGACTTTATGGTAGAAAAAATTAATTAAAACACACAATCAGCGATTAACATTCTGCAAACAAATATAATGAAATGGTGTATGAAACTAGTATTATAGTCCCTAGATTATGAATTTAAAAAAACCACTTAAAAAAATTGCAAAATAATCTCGCAACGCATAAAATGGCTTTATGGTACAAAAAATTAATAAAAAAACTTAACCAGCGAATTACATCCCGCAAACAAATATATTGGTAGGAAAATTTCCGTTTTTTCGTTGATTAAGTTTTGTGTACCATAAAGCCTTTTCTCGTGTTCCGCGATTATTTTGCAAATCTTTAAGTATGGTTTTTTTAAATTCATGGTCTAGGAACTATAATACCGATTTAATAGACGAAATTGTGGTGCTTAGTTTGCAAAAAAAAAATTTTTACAAAATGGAAAATTTTTGAATCATTATATTCATTTGCAAAATGTTAATCGCTGATTGTGTGTTTTAGTTAATTTTTTCTACCATAAAGTCTTTTTTTGCGTTCCGCTATTATTTTGCAATTTTTTAAGTGCGGTTTTCTTAAATTTATAATCTAGGGACTCTGATGCCCAATTCATAGGAAAAAGTTCGGCGACTAATTGCAAAAAAAAAAATCGCGAAAAAAGTCGCGTAAAACAATTTGCAAAAAGGAAAATTTTTACATCAGTATATTTGTTTGCAGAATGAAAATCGCTGATAAGGTTTTTCAATGCAATTTTTGTACCATAAAGTCTTTTTTCGCGTTCCGCCAAAATTTCGCTATTTTTTAGGTGCGGTTTTGTTAAATATGTAATCTAGAGACTATACTAACCATTTCATATAACAAAGTTTGGTGCATCATTGCAAAAAAATTGCGGAAAAAAAGTGCCGGAAAAATATTTGCAAAAAGGAAAATTCTTACATCAGCATATTTGTTTGCAGAATGTAAATCGCTGATTAAGTTTTTTAATTAATTTGTTGTACCATAAAGTTTTTTTCGCGTTCCGCGATTATTTTACAATTTCTTAAGTGTGGTTTTTTTAAATTCATAATCTAGGGACTATAATACCAATTTCATACACCAAAGTTTGATGCTTAGTTTACAAAAAAAAAACCAAAAACAATCGGGAAAAAAAATTTAGGAAAATGGAAATTTTTTGCATCACTAAATTGGTTTGTTAATCGCTGATTGAATTTTTGATTAATTTTTTCTACCATTTTTTTAAGATATTTTGCACATTTTTCTTTTTTGTTTAGATTTTTATTCTATTTTAAGGGATACCAATAATAAATTATATGAATTCCAACAAAAATCGGTTAAAATTTGTCTAGTGTTGCAGAAAGATGGCAACTCTTAAATGTATGTATTTGACAATTCAAGTGATAACGTAAAAATCAATCACGAATACGTAGTGATTTACTAAATAACATTTTTTATTCCCCGCGTTAGGTGAGTGAAGTGAAGTGTAGGTGATGTGATGAACGCAGGTGATTTGCAAAATTAGGCCATTAGTCGATTGCAAATGAAAAAAAAAATCCACGCTAAAATCAAAACTTTTTGCTTAAATATTTATAGACTGAAAAAAAAGAAACTCAAAAATTTGTAGACAAGTTATATTTATTTGCTTAAAATTTAAATCTGAAAATTGTGTTTTTGTGATTCTTTTGAAATTATTAAGAAAATATAAAAATGTGCAATATGTTGTTCCGAATTTAGAAATTTTTGTAAATTTCGTGAAGTAATAACACTCAAACGATGCGTTTAAGGAGCTGAAAATGCGAAAAATATAAAAAAAATCGGGGGAACTTATAGTTCATTGAAAGTTTGTCCTTCGTAGTTTATTTTTTTCTCGAATTTTTTGACAAAATAGTTCTTAAACGTTTGGTAGTGCTGATCATATTATTAGAAAAATATTTTAACACTTTCGCTATATTGATTCCATATGGAATCACTAACTTTGGGTGGATTTGGCAATCTCCATATCAGAGAAACGATTTGGATTTTAATTGATAATAGTTTTCTAATGTCGTGCAGATAAAAATAAAAATTTCCAAATAATTATCAGCACATGGTTGCCATATTTTTTTCTGAAGAAAATCATTTTTTTCAGTTTTTGTTCTTTAGTTACCCAGGTTACCCAGGTAGAAAATTACAAAGGGGCCAGCACTGGCAAAGCACCGAAATGGGTGCTATGAGTGCTTGTTAACAGCGCTTTCGTAACGCCCAAATGATAACACCGTTCCACGGTGGTGCCAATGCTTTACCAAGCCCTGGGAAAGCACCCATAAACATAAAAAGCAAATGCTTTGCCAACGCGCAAATAAAAAAATTAAAGTGCTTTCCTGACACCCAAATAATAACACCGATCTATTTAATGCTTTGCAAAGTATTGAGATAGCACCAAGAAACATAAAAATCAAGTGTTTTCCCTGCCACCAAATTATGAGCCCTCATCACTGAAGAATTTTAAATTACTCGAAAAATAGACGATTCTTGGAGTTATTGTATTGTGGAGTCAAAAATTATTTAAATATTCAATCTTTTGGAGTTTCTTTTTCAAAAACAAAATAATGTTATAGGCAAACAAGCGCTGGAAATTCACCCTTTTAAAGCGTTGGGAAGGCGTCCAAATTTAATGCTTTGCCAGTACTTCTTTTTGTACGACCGCGGTCTACTTGCACTTTGCCAGTGCTTCTTTTTTGTTACCACACATAATTTCCACCTGGGTAAATACATGAAACGGGAATATTCAAAAATTGTTTGCCAACAATATATCTTTTCAAAATTTCATAGATCTGACAAATTTACAGATATTTGTCTGTTTTGGTAGGAAATTTGACATTTTTGTTCTAAAAAGTATTTAATTTACTAAAAATATTTACACCAGGGTTGCCATATAAAATTTTAAAAAGTGGTCCAAAATTGAGATTTTTCCAAAAGTTCTGAAAATTCGCGCTATAAATTATAAATTCTTTTTATTATGTATAGAGTTTTGTCGCGGAAATAACACAATATTTAAAATTAAAAATATCTTAACCCGTTTGGGAGCAGCAGCATGTTAAGCAAAAATACAAAAAAAAGTATTTCTTTGGCATAGGTTTATACTTCCACAAAAGTTTGGTCAAAAACTCTTTAGCGAAACAAGGCCCTTTCGGTTCCCGAAATATGACATCATGAATATTGGAAAAAACCTTAAAAGTGTCGTTATAAAAATAGCAGAAAAATCTACTAAAAATAAGTTAAAAATGACCTTGCAGAAAAACTGCAAATTTTTTTTTTTGCAAAATACTAGTAAAATAAGAACATCAAAAATAAAACTGTTAGATTTACAGAATTTAGTTATAGTTGAGTTAACTTTTAGTTATTTGAAAATGACAAATTATACTGTAAAATCTGCAGAAAATTTTGCTAAATATTATTAGACTAAAAATAGCAAAAATAAACTGTTATTTCCATAGAATTTTGTTATTTTGAAGTTAAATTTAGTTAAAAGCAAATTGCAGTATATCCTGCTAAAATCAGCTAAAAATATTTGCTAAAGAAATAAATTGCTGATTTCAGAAGGCTAGATTTTTATTTGCATTAAAAAAAATCAAAAAAAAAACTTTGAAGATTTAAAATTTTTTTTATGTTTATGTAAAACGCCTCCATATAAATCGATTTTTTCAAAATCGAAATTAACAAAAAGTGAAATTTTCGTGGCAAATCTAATACAATTTTGATCAAATATAAGACTTACACGACCGTTAAATATTGCAAAAATATTTGTTCTAGCGACTTTGCTGTAAAAACGCCTAAAAACGTCCTACGAAAAATCTGGGACCCATCCTTGTGACTATATGCCCTTTGTGTTTGTTGTTGCAAAGTTAAAAAAAAATTATATTTATTTAAATTTTTGTTTGAAAACTTCAAAAAAATTAAGACGTGGTATCGACACAATCATATCATTAAAAAATAAAATTAAAATTTTTAAAATTTTATTGTTGTTTTGTATCAAAAGTTGTGACTTTCGGTCTTAAAAATAGTCCGATGACAGTCACAAGTAGAAATAGGAACCTAAACTTTTTTAGCGAAATTTTTTGCTGATTTTAGCAGGTTAAGTTATTATTTTCTATTAACACAATATTGACTCAAAATCAACTAAAATTCTGTATATTTAAAAGTTTTATTTTTGCTGTTCCTATCTTACTAATATAAGCAAAAATAATGTGCCAATATCAGCAGTTTTTCTGCAAAGTAATTTTTAACTAAATTTTACTAGTTTTAACAAAATTTTTTACAGATTTTTTTTTATTGGTTAGCTCACAATTAGGGTATTCAATTAATCGACATTTTAATTTAATCGATTAATCGTTCAAATAATTATTCGGGTTTTTTTCTTAACCGATTAATCGAATAAAATTTTAAAATTAATCGATTAATCGAAAAAATGTTATGTAAAATAATATACATACATTTGTTGTATTTATAATAATTTTGAATGGGGGAATATTTAGTCGATCCCTTATTTTTAAGTAAATGAATGTTCTTTTTAGTTTGACTCTAGATCATAAATTAATATCACTTTCTGTTTAAATTATTTTCAAATCCAAGAAAGATGATACAATTTTTACAAGTAAATTACAAAGAATAAAAATATATTTGAAAGAATTTCGAAAAGACCAGCAATACAGAATACGTATTTTCGGCTTTCGCTACAAAGCCATCATCAGTGTATTTCGTCTTGTGTGGGCTAATATTTTTAATGTTGTCTACTTATGTGACCGCTGAAAGAAAATCGAGTTTCGTATCAACAACTCAACTTAGACTAACATCAACGAAATTTAACAATCCCAAGTAAAAAAAATGATATGGAGCCATATAAAGTTATATTTAATTATATATAATCTTCTATGTAATTAGATATAATTATATCCGAAAAATGAGAACGTCTTATTGTATCATATTGTATCGAATTGTATACAATTGTATACAATTTGGTACAATTTGATACAATTCGATACAATATGATACAATTGTATCCGAATTTTGTCCTCATCCAATTTCATAAAATTATATCTTTTTGTATAAAATTATATAAAATGTTATAAAAGTGGACATAGTTTGATACAATTATACCTAAATATTAACCCTATATTTTTACCATAATATATATGACCATATCTAACAATATACAAAATTATATTTTTAAATAAAAAAGATATACAATATCTGGAGATCAGACCTGAGGGATTTCAATTACAATTACTTGTAATTTGTAATTGAAATTGAAATTACAAGTAATTGTAATTGAAAATTTTCGATTACAAATTACTAGTAATTGTAATTGAAAGTGATTTCAATTACATTTAGAATTAAAAAGTGTTTTTTGTTAAAATTTTGTAGAAAAATCTGACTGGGATAGGTTGCATAGGCATGGATGGATGCGTATAAAAAGAATACGTCATGTTGGGCTTACCCCTAACTTGTGCTTTTTGTCATTATTTATTTTCCCAAAAAATGTAATTGACATTTTTCAAATTACAAATTACTTGTAATTGTTCTTTTTTGAATTACAATTACAAATAATTTGTAATTGTAATTGAGGTTTTTTCAATTACAATTACATGTAATTGTGTAAATGAATGTGTAATTATTTACAAAATGTAATGATTAACCCCAGGTCTACTGGATATCCTATAATTTCGATAAATCTTCCATTACTTTTATCCAGATTTACCATGACAGTGCATTAAACATGAAAAAATTTTTCTTTGTTTTTAGTAATTTTAAAATAAGGTTAACAACACTGAAATTTTTAACTTAATAGGATTGTGATATACAACCAAGATATAAGAGATCAGTCAAGTGTGCGTTATAGTATAGAGAATTCCATATTAAAGCTTCAGTATTGTTAATTTTATGGGCGCGTTATCCATTTTGACTCACGCTCCTAAACAAAAACAAATTACTCACGCACGAGTATTTCGTGTCTTACTCACGCAGACATGAGTATATTAAAAATTTACTCACAATCAGAAAATTCTCACGCAAAACAGTAAAAATTACTAAAAACATATGATGCAAAAAATAAACTCACACACGAATCATGCACGGGTTATATATTCTTACTCACGCTCACGTACGAATTATATATTCTCACGCTCACGGGCGAATTACTTTGGTATAGTAATTATTACTCACGATCACTTGTGAATAACTTCACTCACGATCGTGTCATGCGCCAATCCCTAGTAATTACTAAATCTAAAACTAGTTCAAAATCATTTTTTTATATGGAACCACATTTAATACAATACGATTTTAAAAGGACCTTATACATATATTTTTATATAAAATCACTTTGAAAAAATTGCTAATGTGGGATGATATATAATTAAAAATGATTTTATAAAGAACGTTATATCGTTATATATAAAAGAAATCATGAAATATTGTAGATATGAAACCATACTAAGTTATATATGGGTTCTTATGCGTCAATATATAACCATATATAACACCTATTATATAATATTTCTTAAATGGCTCCATATATAGTTTTATATTATTATGTATAGTGTCATACTAAATTATATATAAACGTATATCTAATTATATCTTTTATATATTACATTGTGTACTTATATATAGCACATACACTTATATGTAGGCCAGTATGTAATAATATAAAATCACATATGTCTCAATATTAAAACCTTTGAGGAAAAAATATTTAATATAGGACTATATAAAAGTCTATATGCTTCAATTTAAAAGCATATGTGGCCATATCTAACTATAAGTTACTATATGTAATTACATAAAATAATATATGATTATATCAAAACTTTTTTACTCGGGATGCTATTTTTATCCTTTGTTATTATTACTCTATTTTGCTTTGAACCTTAATTCTTAAGATATCTCAGCTGATTCTATTCAACTCTGTGTATGATAACCACCGATTTTTGAATTACAACGAACCGTTAAATTTAAATTTAAATGTATTTATTTAAATTATATTTTTGCACCGTGTCAATGTGTTTTAAGATGAATGGGGGAATATTTAGTCGATCTCTTATTTTTAAGTAAATGAATAAAATTTTCAAATAAAATTTTCAAATTTTATTTAAAAAAAAGAACAAAAAGAATTTCGGAAACCCTTCTAAAATTCATAAAAATAAAAAATGTTATAATTGAGATCATATTTTATAAAAATTTTTATTACTTCTGTCCTCTCTGTAATACATTAAAATTTTATCCAAATCGGGGAGAACCACACCGCAGACCTTTCTTTAAATTTAGCATTTTATAAAAATTAGCCAGACCTTTATATATTATACATAGCGCTCTATAATATCTTCAATGAGAAAAAGAATAGAACAACTCGTAGATTAATTTGTATCTAT
Source organism: Leucophora obtusa (assembly GCA_949987735.1). Lineage (NCBI taxonomy): Eukaryota > Metazoa > Arthropoda > Insecta > Diptera > Anthomyiidae > Leucophora > Leucophora obtusa. The sequence continues at coordinate 94,013,577 of OX465299.1, read as the reverse complement.
TTCGTATGCATTCAACTCATAAAACCGTGGATGGTAACCGAAACGATGCGGTTATCGGTAAGGGTAACGCTATTTTTGATTATTTCGGTAACGGTATTTTAAGGGTAACGCTATTTCATTTATTTCGGTATCGGTATTTTGAGATTAGCGGTATTTTAGTTATTTCGGTAACGGTATTTTAAGGGTATCGATATTTCGTTTATTTCGGTAACGTTATTTTAGGTTAACGGTTTTTCAGTTATTTCGGTAACGGTATTTTAAGGGTATCGATATTTCATTTATTTCGGTATCGGTATTTTAGTGATAACGGTATTTCAGTTACTTCGGTAACGGTATTTTAGGGATAACGGTTTTCGATTCTTTCGGTAACGGTATTTTAGGGGTAACGGTAGTCAGTTGAAAGGGTTTTGAATCAATAATGGTATTTTAGCGGTATTGCCTGCCAACCCTGCATAAACAAATGTAGAGAGACATTCTGTTGAGAATTGATTTTCCCTCCACGTTTACGTCCCTCCATCCCTTTATTTGATTTTAGCAACTATTTCGCAGGGAATTTAAGAAAACCTTGTGATTAATTTTGAAAAAGTTGTTTCTAGCAGAGTTAGCTGAATTGGGCTATGAAAAGCTCACATGTATAAAAGGCTATTTAGTTCTAGTTTTTTAGAACTCATAAATACAAATAATCTTGTTAACAACTTATTTGTAAATTTCTTTGTTTTACTTTTCAAATAAAAAACATATGTTTATTTGTCTTTTAATTTGCCATTTATTAATTCGAATCTTATGGCTTGGGATAATATCCTTTGCTAAAGGATATTATCCCATTCGATTAATCGAATAATCGACTGAATACCCTACTCACAATTCTGTAAATTTAACAGTTCTATTTTTGCCGTTCTTACCCCCCGTTTCCACATGCAAGTGCAAGTTCGAAAAACTCAATACACTCACACTTTTTCACTAATACTATACGACTTGCGGCTCAACTTGCAAGTAAATTTTGAAGACAGTGGATTTTTGATACTTGCGGCAAGTGAAATGACAGAGTAAAGAAAACAGTGTTGCCTAGTATTGTTTTCTATTAATTTACTAGTATTTGGTAAAATAAAAGTTGCAATGCAACTGATTTTGTATTTATTTGTAAAAAAAAAGTAAAAAAGAACACAACGGCATATCATACTGGTAATTTAAAATATCATTTTTAAAAATTTTTGAAAAAAAAAAATTGTTAGAATAAATTTTTTCCCAGCTTTGTTAGAATATTGAATACTTGGCAATACTGGAGTGCTATTTAGTGACAACCTATGCCTTCGACGACATTTTAAAAATGAACTTGCAGCAAGTAGTGTGGACACATGTAAAATTTTCATTTTTTTTCGGTAATTTTCGAAATTTTCGGTGATAATACGTATTCTCAACTTGCAACCATTTACTTGCATGTGGAAACGGGGGGTTATCTTAATAGTATTTAGCAAAAAAAATCGGCCAATTTCAGCAGTTTTTTCTGCAACTTCATTTTAACTAGTTCCTAGTAGCTTTTTCTGCTATTCAAAATTATTTAAATTTTTGCATTAAAAAAAAACCAAAAAAAATTTTTTGAACCTTCCTTATTTTCATATATTTAGTTAGAATATTGTTCTACCTCAAGTCCAAATTTTAATGATATAGTCATATTAGATTTTATTTATTTTTTCAAAAAGGTTGACCATTTTCATGATATACAATACAACTGTTTCGTGGGCATCAGCCCATTCATCAGTTGTCTGCAATAAGAAAATGATGATTGGGTAACACAAACCGATACAGCCAATAAGATCAACGAGAATTATTTATGTGCTTATGTATGAACTGTCAGATTTCATAAAACTCCAGTCATAAATCAACATTTTTAAAAGCAAAACAATGTTTGATATTTTTGTAGATTTATTTATATGAGTATAACTAAAATCTAAAAAAGTTGACATGAAATGTTCGTGAGTAATAACACTGTACTACTAGTTGAAAAATCCAACAAGCGGGGGACCCGGTGGTTAAACCTAATTCGAGTACGCTGAATCCAGTGGTGCTATCCGTTTTTCTAGATTAGCTCTTGCAAAAAAGATATTTGTGTTTAAAAATTCTGGGTCCAGAGACCCCAAAAACCCGATTTATCCAACTTTTTGACCATTTATTTTTGCCCTGGTTATTTGTTATTCCCCCAGTCAGCTTTGGGTTAAAAATGATCAGAATCGGTGCAGCGGTTCAAAAGGTCTGAGTGAAAATGTGAGGACACTTCGAAATTTTCCATACAAAATTGTACATTTTATTGCTTCGTTAAATGTACTGAAATTTGTATAGAAGTGAAAAATTTGCATAAAGGTTTTTATGGTGTCCTCACATTTTCAATCACAACTTCCCCACCTGTCGGGAAAAAGTCTCCTTTTCTTGCACGATGGGTCATATGAATAAAATTTAGCAATTACTTCGAAGTAATTACTTTGGGTTGAGGAATGGCTTTTAACTCCAAATTTACCAATTGGCTGGTAGAATAGCATGATATGTAAACCATATAGAGACAAATTAACAATTAAAAATTACTTTGATCAGTTGACACATAAACTAACCACTGACGAGTCCTTGGGTGAGACGAAACTGAGGCAGTCTGGTGATTCCCTTGTGTTTGTTAAATTTTTAAATAAAAATGTTTTCTTTTTCTTCTTCCTATAAAACAACTCTAGAAAAAAATTCTTTAGTACCCGAGTAAAAAAAATTATATATAATCATATGTGGCATATATTACAATATATAATTAGACATGTGGTTATGTATATCCATATATAATTATATATGACGTTTTTTCCGAAAAATTTTCCTTATATTATGCCATATATAATTTCATCTAATTAGATATCGGCCTTCATAATATTAGATATGGCATATATAATTATATATTACATAACATGGTTGATCTTATTGCATATATAGTTATATATAGAACTATGTCTTAATATATATGGTGGCATTTTAGCAATATATAATTATATATGGTATCATTTAAACAATATATAATTTTATATGGTGACAGTTAAACTAGATATTATTATATATGGTGCCATTTAAACAATATATGGTCATATATGGTACCTCATAAACCAAATCTTTAATTCAGTTCCAGATATGATAATATATGGTACTATATATAGTGTGATATATATTTATATATGGTGTTATTTAAGCTATATATTATCATATATGGTGCCATTCAAACCATATATTATCATATATGATGCCATTCAAACCATATATTATCATATATGGTACCATTTAAACCATATATTATCATATATGGTGCAATTTCAACAATATATGCCCATATATGGTACCTCATGAACAATATTTTTAATACAGTTCCACATATGATAATATATGCTACCATATATAGTGCCATATATATTTATATATGGTGTTATTTAAGCAATATATTACCATATATGGTGCCATTTAAACCATATATTGTCATATATGGTGCCATTTCAACAATATATGCTCATATATGGTACCTGATGAACGACATTTTTAATACAGATGCAGATATGATAATATATGCTACTATATATAGTCCCATATATATTGATATATGGTGTTATTTAAGCAATATATTACCATATATGGTGCCTTTTAAACCATATATTGTCATATATGGTGCCATTTCAACAATATATGCTCATATATGGTACCTGATGAACGACATTTTTAATACAGATGCAGATATGATAATATATGCTACCATATATAGTCCCATATATATTGATATATGGTGTCATTTAAACAATATTAATATATAGACATATATGGTATCATTTAAACAATATATTGTCATATATGGCAAAATTTAAACAATATATGGTCAAATTTGGTACCACATCAATATTTTGAATACAATTGCATATATGGTTTAATTTGAATAATGTAAAACTATGTATGGCGCTATAAAAAATATTATCAGATATGTTACTTCATTAACAATATTTATAATACAGTGTCATATATTGTAATATATGTATATCATTCAATATATATTGATGTATGGTAATGGTACAATAATTCCAATATCAGTTGAGATACAATTTGTGGGTCCATATCAACAATTTGTTCACGTACATTCAACATATATATATGTACATTTAAGTTATAATTTATAAACACTTTATAAAGTTAAATAGTTCGATAAACCTCGTCTAACTGTATAGAATGTTTATGAATATACGATTTAATATATAATAATTACAACTACAAATTGGTGCCATTATCTAAAATTTAATTTAATGTTAACTTATAATAAAATAAAAATGTATTTCCTAAAAATAAAAATATAGTGTTAATTAATGTTAATATACAATAGGTTTAAGTTTAACATCCCAGACAGAAAAATATAATCGGCACAATGCTGGCAAACCGTTGGCGATGGTCGCTTATGCGTTGGCAGAACGTTGCATTAACTATCTTGGCAAAAAAATAGATTTCAAAAAACATTTTTCAAAAAATTGAGAAAACTTTTTTTAATATTTGCTTTTAAAAACATGAAATTTAACCCAGTCCACCAGATTGTCAGCCAAGACCTCTACACTCTAATCTAACGAGACTTGTTATAGATGTGTGATAGCTACAAATTAAATGAATGAAAAAGCATTTCGAGCTAACTTATACCTAAGCATCGAAAAAAGGTATTCCAGAAATTATTAAATGTATTTTAGAAAATTTTAATTGTATATCACAAAATATTATTTGCACTTCAGAAACTACAATATTACGCAAATTTAATTTTTTATTTATTTAGTTGTGTCGAGAAATAATGAAATCTATTTCAGAATTTCATAGCTAATAGAGAAAAATTTCTCAAATACATTTCATAATTTCGGAAATACGATTGATAATTTCTGAAATACAGTTTGATAATTTCTGAAATACAGTTGTGAATTTCGGAAATACAATTAATAATTTCTGAAACACAATTGATAAAACTGAACTTCAATTGACTGGTTCTGAAATACAATTCATAAATGTGAAAAATAATTGATGAGTTCTGAAACACAATTGATAAAACTGAAATTCAATTGATTATTTCTGAAATACAATTGATAAATCTTAAAACAATTAATACAATTGGAAATGGTGTAGAGCGTCAAAAAGATGTAAATAAAATTATTTTATTCAAAGATTTCAATTTAATAAAAAAATAAATATATAATTTTATAAAAAAATTTATAGAAAAATAATTTTAATTTTATAAAAAGAAATTCATTTTGTAAAAGAAATGCATATTGAACTCGTTACCTTCTGAGTTTAAACCTTATTTTAACAAAATATTGTAATTTTTATACAATCAGTGCTCTGCCAGTCTATTATTTTTTGAACAGTTGGCAATATATGTCTGGGATCTTATTTAATCCCAAATAAATGGAGATCTTACGTAGTACCCAAATATAATGCGGCATCTAATTTTATCTGTCATTTTTATGGATACTTTTAGATGTCAATCCCCAAATATATTGCTGTTTCTAATTCGATCTGCCATTTTAATACCGAAATAAATTGCTGGATCTAATTCGATCTGCCATTTTTCTGATAAATTTAGATCCAAGTTTATTCCCAAATATATTGCTGGATCTAATTTGATCTGCCATTTTTCGGTTAAATTTAGATCCAAGTTTATCCCCATATATATTGCTGGATCTAATTCGATTAGGAATTTTTCGGATAAATTTAGATCTAAGTTTATCCACATATATATTGCTGGATCTAATTCGATGTGCCATTTTTCGGATCAAATTAGATCTAAGTTTATCCCCAAATATATAGCTAGATCTAATTCGATCTGCCACTTTTTCGGATCAAATTAGATATACGTTTATCCACAAATATATTGCCGGATCTAATTTGATCTGCCAAAATTGAGATCAAATTAGATCTAAGTTTATCCCCAAATATATAGCTGGATCTAATTGGATCCGCCATTTTTCGGATCAAATTAGATCTAAAAATATCCGCAAATATATAGCTGGATCCGCCAATTTTCGGATCAAAATAGATCTAGGTTTATCCCCAAAGATATCACTGGACCTCCCAATTTTGAGATATAACTTGATCTTAGTTTATCCCCATATATACAATGGGATCTAATACGATATGATTGGATACACCCAATTTTGAGATCTAATTGGATCAGCTAGATATTACAGCAGATCTTAAACAATATCAAATTGGATATAATTAGATATTGCGCGAGATCAATTTTTTTTACTCGGGTAATTAATTATAATATTAATTACGATTGTCCTATGCGACGGTTACAAACACTTAACTAAAATAATAAAAATTGAAAAAATTTGCACAGCAGCAACACAACTTCTCCAATCAACACTCGGTATCCAACTATTGAATGTGAAAAAAGCGCATCATAATGTGATAATTACTTGTGAAAAAGGAGAAAAAACAAAAGGATTAAGAAAGGAAACATTCTAATAGAAAAATAAATTGTTCAAGTATTAGTTAATTATGGCTCTTCTGATTACAAAACATACATTGTATAGGCTGTGATTGAAAAAACTTCAATTAGCCACACTCAGCGCTATGCCGACCGTGGTGTAACTTGTTAAGAGGTGATGCTACGAGTCATAGCCTGTGAAGAGGGCTGCCGGTTCAATCCCCGGTCATGGCAATACACAAAAAGTTTTTCATATAGAGACAAATTAACAATTAAAAATTACTTTGATCAGTTGACACATAAACTAACCACTGACGAGTCTTTGGGTGAGACGAAACTGCGACAGTCTGGTGATTCCCTTGTGTCTGTTAAATTTTTCAATAAAAATGTTTTCTTCTTCTTCCTATAAATCAACTCTAGAACAAAACGAGTAAAAATGTTAAAGTCGGGCATGCCGACTATACAATACCCTACACCAGTCTGGTTAAAAGCCAACTAATGATTGGATCCGAAATTCGAATGGGTTAAAATGGGGCTTGTGTCAAAATTTTCTATAGTGTGAGTCAGCGCACCAAATTTCATTAAAATATCTTAATATTTGCGAACTGCAGTTTGTAACCAAGCCAATTTTTGGGGGACCCTTATATGGGCACTAGGTTGTCCTTGGGCTGCCATAGGTCGGTGTACCAAATTTCATCAAAATATCTTAATATTTGCGACCTGCAGCGTATAAACCATATAATTTTAGTAGGACCCTTATATGGGCACTAGGTCTAAACATGGACCGATGTTCACCAAAATCAATAGGCTGCGTTATTGTGCCAATATAGGTCTGTGTACCAAATTTCATCAAAATATCTTAATATTTGCGACCTGCAGCGTATAAAGAGTATAATTTTGGTAGGACCCTTATATGGGCACTAGGTCTAAACATGGACCGATGTTCACCAAAATCAATAGGCTGCGTTATTGGGCCAATATAGGTCTGTGTACCAAATTTCATCAAAATGTCTTAATATCTACGACCTGCAGCGTATAAACAATATAATTTTGGTAGGACCCTTATATGGGCACTAGGTCTAAACATGGACCGATTTTAACTAAAATCAATAGGCGTCGTCCTTGGGCCGACATAAGTCGGTGTACCAAGTTTCATCAATATTTGCGACCTGTAGAGTGCGCACAAGAATGCATGGACAGACAGACAGACGGACGGACGGACAGACGGACATCGTTAAATCGAAATAAAAAAAAATTCTGAGCCGATCGGTATACTATAAGGTGGGTCTAGGACCAATATTTTTTGGTGTTACAAACATCAGCACAAACTTATAATACCCTGACCACATAGTGATGTAGGGTATAATTAAAAAATTAAATTTCTAGTCTACTCCTAAGCAGACTAGATTTGTGAAGTAATTTCTTAAAAAACACTGTATTTCCCCCATTAGTAATATCTATTTTTTATTCATATGACCCAATGGCTCATTTGTGTAATAAATGTGCAGTTTTAATAAGTTAATTCGTGGTTTATCTAAGCTTTTACAATATTTTACTATTTTTGGACAATTTTTCATCCCACAAATGATCATCCCGCAAATGATCAAAACAAACGAGCATTTTGTCCAAATACAGATACCTTCTTCCGATAAGTGTCCCGGTTCCCTTTGGAATGATTCAATAACTTAGATGCAAATAAATAAACAAATTAAATTAAAATTAATTAAATAAAAAAAAAAAAAAAAATATTTCAAAAAAAGAACTTCCTAGTATTCCATCTCTATTCTGTTGTAACTGAAACCAAAAAATAATAATACACTACTCGTTATCCAAAAAAATACTATTAATTTCAAAATGAAAATCAAACTCAAATGATTATTTCTGCAAACTAAAAAATTGCAATTTCTTTTTAAAGCTTTATTTGAAATTAATAAAATATACATTATAATCAAGAACAGCTTTTGTATTTTGTAACCAGCAATTTTAAATGAAAAAAGTCTTTTGAAATTCAAAAAATACCATTGAAAATTAAAAAATATTATTTTAAATTCAAAAAGCACCATTGAAATTAAAAAACCATCCGGAATAAAAAACCAAAATAAAATTAAAAAAATGCAAAGTGGGTCATTTTGTAAAAAGCAACGCCTTGCGTTGCGTTGATTTGTGTGTAAATTGTTATTGTTACAAAAACAATTTGTATGGAAAACAACGCAACGCAAGGCGTTGCGTTTTACAAAATAACCCCCAAATTGTTATTCAAAAAATTCTAAACGAAATAAAAAAATATCAATACCGTTTAATATTAAAAAATATCAATTCGAAATGAAAACACACATTTACTATTAAAAAAATACAAATTGAAAAAAAAAAAACAATTAAAAAGCAAAAAACCAAATGAAATTGAAAAAATATCAATTGCAATTCAAAAATACCAAATGAATTAAAAAATATAAATTTAAATTCAAAACATACAAAATGAAATTAAAAAAATATGAATTGAAATTAAATAAATATAAACTGATTTTAATTTGGCATTTTTTGAGATTTTTTATTTAGATTTTTTTTAATTTCAATTGGATTTTTTTTGGCTTAATTTGGTAGCTTTACCTTTTAATTTTATTTGATATTTCTTGAATTTAAAATGGTAGCTTTTGAATTTTATGAATTCCAGATTTTGAATTTTAAAATATTCTAAAAAAATCGTACTTTTTGTAATTTTAAAAAAACATAACAATTTTAAAGTGATTAGTTAACAAGCATAAAAATAGAAGGTAAAAAATAAAACAAAACAATAAAAACAAATGAAAAGAAAAAACAAAAAACGGAACCCCATCTATAACGATCTGGTATTGGTCTTGGAAGAAACCAAGAATATACTTTTTAAACCCTTATGATACTTGCTTAATTTTGTATTGAATTGATATAGAGAGTAAAAAATATAATTTGTAAACAAAGTTTGGTCTAACGGAAAATCGATAAAAATTATTAAAAATCGTTACAAACACAGAAAAAATGCTAGAAACAGAGGAAAACTTAGGAAATTTACAATATTCTCGAAAATCAATTACTGATCCCCTGTTTATACCCTACACCACTACGTGGTTAGGGTATTATAAGTTTGTGCTGATGTTTGTAACACCAAAAAATATTGGTCCTAGAATATGGTGACCATTTTTTTCTGACTTCAAATCAGTACAAATTTTAAAAAATATCATCCAAATGGTTTGGTTGCCTCAATCTAATGGTTTGGTTGAGGCAACAAACTTTTTCGGTTAGCCATTATACCATCCTAATAAATCTTACACATTTGTCCCTATACAGACCCCAAGACAAACATTTTTTTCGCATGAAAAAATCCAGTTTACAGGAAACGGCCCCATTCCTTAGAAATTTAAATGATATTTTGCCATTCCAGTATGAACGTTAATTCTTGCGAATTTTTATTCTAGCCAACGAATTTCTGTTGTCACGAGCAAATTGCATTGTCTAAACTAATTTTCAGTAGATATAAACTAACCAATCGATTGGCTACACATTTAGCTGCCAGAAAAAATCTTTTTTCTCTTTCCTAATTTCTGCATGATTTCTGAAATAGAAAAACTTCACATTTTGGCTCCGTTTTTCTACAAAAACACGTAACGTTTTTAAGAATGAAAATCTTAAGATTTTGTGTCCTTCTTCTATTGAAAATCCCACAGATTCGAAAATTTTTCCATGGAAATACCCACATACATATATTTCTTCAGATTTTAAGAGTTTTTGTACGGAAAAAACTTCAGCTTTTGATGTCGTTTCCTACACTCAGAAAACAGAATTATTCTGACAACCGGATAATTAAAATAATTTTATCACAGTCAAATAACTGTTGTATCAACTTATTTTCTATTATCGCAATGGAACCATTTGATAAATTTGGTTGTCAACACAAATCTTCTCTGTTTATGAAACTACATAATAGATTAAGAAATTTACATGTAGAAAAATCATTTTGAATGCTTTCTAGTAGAGAAAACCTCTCACATTCACAAAAATTTATCATATAAAAAAACTATATTGTATTTGCATTTTGGTTTTTTTTACTAAAAAAACGTAATATTTTTTTAAATGCCAAAAATCAGTACAACACACAGAGAACAGATTCGTTGTGGTAACCGAATTTGTTGCCAACCGAATTTTGGTAGTTACATCACTACTATCACATTATTCGGTTGCAGTACCTATTTTGTTTTATTGCGAATACCAAATTTTCAGTTGTACCTACTGAACTAGAAAACATTATATTGGTAAACCCGACCGAATTTACATTTTCGGTAGATAAAACCGAATTTATTTTAGAATTACTACCGAATTATATACTATGAAATATTTTTTATTTGTTTATTTTTAATTTCAATAATTTTGGTATCTAAAAATATTAACATACATACAAAAAACTTTAATTTTTATATAAATACACAAAACACATCTTCTGTATAATCGATGCGGAAAACATGCAGTTAGTGGAAGTGCTCAGAATTTTTAACATCCAAAAATTCAGTATCTATCTAAAAAAACAAATAGGAAAATAATTCAGTCCTTTAATTTCTAAAAAAAACATTTTATTTACCCATTTAATCTGGCTGCATATTTGAATTTGATTGTATATTAATGTATTTATTTCATTCCAATGTCATCTAAATTTTTATTGTATTTGACTTTGATTTTGGTTAATAGCGGTCCATGTTTAAACCTAATGCCCATATAAGGGTCCCCCTAAATTGGCTTGGTTACAAACTGCAGGTCGCAAATATTAAGATATTTTAATGAAATTTGGTACACATACCTATGTTGGCCCAAGGACGAAGCCTATTGATTTTGGTGAACATCGGTCCATGTTTAGACCTATTGCCCATATAAGGGTCCCCCTAAAATTATATTGTTTATACGCTGCAGGTCGCAAATATTAAGATATTTTGATGAAATTTGGTACACAGAACTATGTTGGCCCAAGCACGAAGCCTATTGATTTTGGTGAACATCGGTCCATGTTTAGACCTAGTGCCCACTAAGTGCCCTACCAAAATTATATTGTTTATACGCTGCAGGTCGCAAATATTAAGATATTTTGATGAAATTTGGTTCACCGACCTATGTCAGCCCAAAGACGAAGCCTATTGATTTTGGTTAACAGCGGTCCGTGTTTAAACCTAGTGCCCATATAAGGGTCCCCCCAAAATTGGCTTGGTTACAAACTGCAGGTCGCAAATATTAAGATATTTTAATGAAATTTGGTTCGCTGACTCACATTATAGAAAATTTTGACACAAGTCCCATTTTAACCAGACATGGAAAAATTCTGAATTTTATTTAAAAATCCATAAATGTTTCAAATTTTATTTTTGTTTAAAATAAAATTCCCAAAAATGTATGAATTTTAAATTTGGAAAATAAAAATCTCAAAATTTAGAGAATTTTATTTTTAACAAATGTTTGAATAATTCCTTGAATAGTTATTTGAAAAATTCAAAATGAAAAAATTAAAACCCAAACACCTACAATAAAAAATATTAAATACACAAAACTTGAAATCAAACCAGCAAATTTTATCAATAAATTAATATTTTTATATGGCGTCTTATATGCAAATTTCGCAAAATAGCTCTTTGCATAATCGTTTGGTGGATAAACTGAATAAGAAATAAAGTACAATAAAAAACTAAATATACAAACTATATAACTAAATCCACTTTTTCGAGTTCTTTAGTTTTTATGGTGTTCGCAGATTTGATCGATAAATTAATACCTTATATTCAAAACGCGCAATTGTGGAAAAGTGTATATGCTACAAAAAATTAATTAAAAAACTTAATCAACGATTTATATTCCGCTAACAAATATATTGATGCAAAAATTTTCCTTTTTGCAAAATATTTTTTTTTTGCGAATTATTTTTGCAAACTAACCACTAAACTTTTTTTTTATAAAAAATGGGTATTATTATTCCTAGATTATATAATTCCTCTAACTCCCACTGTAGCATAGGGCGCCTAGATTATGAATTTAAAATAAACGCACTTAAAAAATTGCAAAATAATAGCGGAACGCGAAAAAAGTCTTTATGGTACAAAATATTTGCTAAAAGGCATATTCAGCGATTTACATTCTGCAAACGAATATATTGATACAAACATTTTCCTTTTTGCAAAATTTTTTTGCGAATTTTTTTGCAAACTAATCATCAAACTTTTTTATAATAAATGGTTATTATAGTTCCTGGAATATGAATTTAAAAAAAAGCGCACTCAAGAAATTGCAAAGTATTGGTGGAACGCGAAAATAGTCTTTATGATGCAAAATATTTATTAAAATATTATTATTATAGTTCCTATATCATGCATTTAAAATAACCGCACTTAAAAAATTGCAAAATAATAGCGGAACGCAAAAAAGCCTTTATGGTACAAAATATTCATTAACAAGCTTAGTCAGCTTACATTCTGCAAACGAATATTTTGATGCAAACATTTTCCTTTTTGTGAAATATTTTTTCGCGAATTTTTTATTGTAAACGAACTTCCAAACTTTGGTATAAGAAATTGGTATTTTAGTCCCTAGATTATAAATTAAAAAAAACCGCACTTAAAAAATTTAAAAATTATAGCGGAACGCGAAAAAAGACTTTATGGTACAAGAGATTAATTTGAAAACTTAATCAGCGATTTACATTCTGCAAACAAATGTATTGATGCAAAGAATTTTTTTGCAAACTAATTACCAAACTTTGGTATAGGGTATTATGGTCTCTTGATTATAAATTTTAAATAACCTCACTTAAAAAATTCAAAAATAATGGCTAAATGCGAAAAAGCATGTCGTGATATTACTGTATGAAGGGGACAAAATGTCCAGAACTACTCTTAATATAAAATTTTGTTAACTACATGCTAATCTTTATCACAAATTTAAATTTTAACCAATTTCAAATACGTTTATGTATATTTTTTTATAGGAAAATAAAACTCCATAAAATTCAAAATACTATTCAATAGAGAATTTTTTCTTTAAAACTCTTTACTGAATTTAAAAAAATATCATAAAGAATTTTAGTTAAAAGTTATGAAGTATTTTTTTTTCAAAAAAATACTTGAAGAATTTTATCACTAAAGGATTTTAAATTTTAAGCTTTTCTGTTGTCTGATTTTAACCAATTCGAATTTCGGATCCAAACCAGACTGGTGGAATTATTCCGCTCGCTTTATAAAAACAGGGGTAAATGTCTTTTTAAATTACATTTACATCTGTACCCAAATCCCGAGATTTCGACTAAAATTGAGATTACCCAAATGAAAACCCGTAAATTCGCGAGATATGTAAGAAATCTCATAAAAATCTCACAAATGTGTAGACTTTCATATAATACAATACTGCGTGCATGTCTTTCTTCCATCAAAATATTGAAAAATCTGGGGACAAATTACCGCAGTCGTGATCGAGTGTTATTCGATACCAGCCCAGTAGCAAAAAATACTAGTTCAGAACCAGTTATGTACTAGTTTATTTGAACCAGGCAACTAGTACGAGTTCTACCGCCTCTCCATACAAACAACTGTAGAATTTAACATGAAGATGTTATAGGGATGGGGACAATTGTCGCCAAACTCCCACTTTGGTACTAGTTGTAGAACTAGTTTGGAAATTACAATTTAAGGACAAAAAATAGTGAGAAAAACTGGCACTAATGTGACACTCGCGGAACCAGTTCCGAAGTGACTCTTTGAAAATAGTTCTGTACCAGTTGGTAAAGACCTAAATTATACCGATAGTTTCCTTACTGAGATGATTATTAGGTCCATTTACCAAATGATATCTAAAATATTTTGTGTTTATGATTTCTAATCACAATAAAAAAATTAGTGTTTATTCGCAAACTCACGACTATTTAAAAGCACATGTAAACAAAACTAGAATTTTAAAACTCTTAAACTTATGAGAAATTTATCAAACTAGTTCAGGAGTGACTCTTTGGTACCAGAACTGTACCAGCTGATTTGCACCTCAAGTCAATTCACAGTAAAAAAAATTTAATTATTTATTTGCAAACTCTGATGTTTTATACAAATGTAAACAAAATGAAAATTTCAAATCTGGCATTTTAATTTGTTTTACAGTCTCTACATAGATCGTATTAAACTAGTTCACAACTGGTTCCAAATGGTTATTTTGAGAACTAGTTTTATAGTTACTAGTCAAAAAACTAGTACTTTTAAGAACTAGTTCGACCATTTGCTACTGGGATGTTAGAGGTGAAGCATTTAGTTCCTTTATTACAAATATAAGTTAAAGTTGTAACAATAGTTGTTCGTGTTCTTTTATTTGCACTTTAAAAACGTGATTTTTTTTAACAATTTCGAACTCTTACTACTGCGGGAATCTGGCCCCTGGCTTCTAGCTTGTTGTCCTTAGAAAAAAACGAATTTACTAACATAACTGGCGTTAGATCTTTACATAAAATAATGTAAATTGTATTCCGCCAGTGAATAAAATGGTTTTTAGAAATATTTTAAATTTAAGATTATTTTTCTGTGGTACTTTGTTTACAAAAAAAAAATGCGGTTATCAAATCGACATCTCGCTACTGTCATAAAGTGCATATGTAAACGGTTAAGAATTCCGGTCGAGATTTTCATTGAAATCTCGGGATTTCAAAATAGAAATGAACGCAGCATTAAATTTTTTCCGTTTATAATTGATATTCCTGCTATGCAATTATGGTTGTACTTTTTGCACTTTGCACTGTCCACAAATATTTGTGGAGAACACCCCAGCAAAATCTTTCATTACCAAATAAGTAGTTTTATAATAGAAATTAATAGCTCCGCACAACTTATTTTTTGGCGTCTAAACTCTTTATTTTTGTTTGGCGTGGTCGTTGTTATAAGTAGTCACCCTTATCTACTCGCTTACTAAAAAATGAAAAGTAAGTAGTTATGAGATTTTGAATAATAAGTGGTTACACAGATGGTTCCGAAAAGTTGAATTATAAGTGGTTATCCGACTGCTTACTTGATTCTTAAAAATAAGGAGTTACACAAATACTATTAGCTCCAGAAAATACATTCAGAGAAATTAAAGTTTTTGTTGGTGTGTAATTATAGAACTCGTCATAAATATTTTAACACAAAACATAGGGTACGTTCGTTTGATTTATGTCAAACGTTTTTTATGCAAACAATTGACAGTGCTGCCGCAAATTTTTGCAACTAAAGCCCGGTATTTTGTTCGTACTTTTGCGAAAAAAGCTGTCAAACTCCATATAAAAAAAAAATGATTTTATGATTGCTAAAGCACCGTAAGTTGTTTCAATTTCACGTGAAAAAACTGTTATACTCCATATGAAAAAAATGATTTTTCACGACAATCAGTTTCACGTGAAACTATGTAGAGTTTGTTTTCACGCAAATTTAATGTACAAGACTATTATTTTTCTTGGGAAAAAGTGACGTTTTGTGTTTATTTTGATTTTGTCTTTGTTATAAAATTAAAAAATTGTTCATTTGTTTAAATTAAATTGTAATTTGAGGCATTTAAAGTTCGAGTAAATTTTTTCCACGTGTAAAACAACTTACGGTGCTTTTTGAACAAAATACTGGGCTTAACGCATCATTTTAATTTCTGATGAAATAGCGCGGGTTCTAAATTTTTATGTTAAAATCGTTTAATACAAAAAGAGAACTAAATGTTGGTGCATAATGGAAGAGTAAATAGTGCATTATATAAAAATTCTTAATACAAATTTAAATAAATGTTTATTTTTTAGCATTTTGTTGAATTTCTAATAATCAAAAGACGTTTCATCTTTCTTTTAATTCTCTTGAATTAACGAACATGTTTTTTATTTTTTTTCAAAACGTTCTAAAAAGCAAACTCTGTGCAGTTGTTGAGCAGTACCCCAAACCCTATGTAGGACCCATATATTGGATCAGAACATTCATGAATAAGCCTATTTACGTTTATATCCCTCAGAAATATTACAATGTGCTTCTGAGGAAATGCCGCTGGCGTGGGTCTTCCAGCAAGACAATTACTCGAGGCACACTAGTAAACTTGCAAAAAATTTATTTTAAGATAACAAAGTTACCTATTGGATTGGGACGCTTAGTCTCAGATTTAAATCCAATCGAAAACTCATAGGCAGATACATATAAAGAAGGGAGAGTCTCAAATACACCCAACCAGTAATGGAGCACTTTGGATGGGTGTTAAGCAAATCTGGAACTCAATTCAATCGTTGAGAAGAGGATATTGCCAATAATGGGCATGCAACAGAATATTAACTTTATTATTTTTGTAACTTTCATTTATTAAATATTTAATTTTCATACAAATTGTCCAGTAGTGCTTTTTTTGACTGAGTGTTTTTTAAGTTTAAAATTTATAATAAAGGAAAAAGCCAAATGCACCCTTTTTTATTTCATATTCAGTGTGTTCCCGTACGTTCCCAATGTTACCGAAATTTACCCAAAAGCGTTCCCGTACTCGAGAATTGGGTAAATGAGAGCGCTAATGAGAGTGTATTAGTGCTTCTCTTTTTACCAAAATTTACCCAGACTTTTTCTTCGGGTAAACTTTGGTAAAACAGCTGATGAGTAGTGGGAGATTGGGAACTCAATTGTGTTTAATTGCTTTTCGATGAGAAGTCAATTGTGTTTAATTGCTTTTCGATGAGAAGTCAATTGTGTTTAATTGCTTTTCGATGGGAACACAATTGTGTTAATTGCTTTTTGAATCATTTTCTACTATGGGATTTAAATTCTGTTAATTGCTTATTACATATTGTGTGCCCATAGTGTAAAATGGTTGGTGGCTAAAAATCGGTTATGTCTTCCCATAGTGTAAATAGGTGGTAATTAAAAAATCGATTATGTGTTCCAGTAGTGTGAAATGATTGGTGAAAAATCAATTGTGTGGTGGTGGAGGATCGTTTTGAATTCTACAGTTTGTTTTGTGGGTTGTAAATGTAGTAGTGTGAAATGATGTGAGCCACTTAAGAAAAAATTGTCCGTTGTGTGTTTTGATTTAAGGAAAAAAATAAAAAATGTAATATTAAAATGAAAAATCAATTGTGTGGTGGTGGTGGAGGATCGTTTTGAATTCTACAGTATGTTTTGTTTGTTTCTGCCTCTTCTAAATATTCTATATTATTTTGTTTTGGATTTTTGGGGTTGTAAAATCTCGTATTGTGAAATGATGTGAGCCACTTAAGAAACAATTGTCCGTTGTGTGTTTTGATTTAAGGAAAAAATAAAAAAATGTAATATTAAAAATGCAGATATAGGTCAGGCAAGTGTTTTGTTTAATTCTGCCTCTTACTTGTCCGTTATGTGTTTTGATTTAAGGAAAAAATAAAAAAATGTATACTAAAAATAAATTTCATATATTTGATTTTATTAGAATTTTATTTTATATAATAATTCATAAATAAAAACATCATTAAATCTTTGTTCATAAATTAAAATTACTAAAAATTTACATGTTTATAGTACATATTTATAAGATCGTAAACACTATTTTTTTTAAATTTATAGATGACGCAATTACAAGTATCAGGCCCTTCAGTACACCCATCATCAGACCATGGACAACCTTCAAAATGCTCTCCATGTGCTGAAAAAACAATCTCTTTATTCTCATATGAATCGAGATAAGCAGCATTCTGTAAAAGAAAGTTTAAATCTTCTAGAGACATAAACTCCTTATATTCATTAAGGAATTCTATAATATTTTCTCGCATTGACATCTTAATCGTCTGAGTATTTCTTTATTTCTGAATCCATTAGTTTTAAATACAGCAACAATAAATTGTTTTTTTCATAATACTGTGAAATAGAGAGTCAGCACTCGATCTGTCCATATAAGTTATTTGCATCTAAATAAGTGCTTTTTTCGTATTGGTCCGTTGAATTTATTATACTCTCTGGGGTGGGGAATTCTAAAAAAGTTAATTTAAAATTTAATTCATCTTAAGGTTTCATTCTAAAAACAAAAGTCGTCGAAGAAGAAACCACCACCACCATGAGCGCTGTATCAAAATCATTGTTAAACAAATTTGATGACCTCAACAACAAGCCTATTCTCCATACAAAAGATATGGAGGATCTTAAATTATATAATATTTTGAAAGCTATTAAAATGCAAACAAAATATGGAGAAAGTATCCAGATTGAGGTGGAAAACTATGTCATCTTTCTGCCAAAAAGATTTAATGCTATAACAGAGGAAGAGGTAAAGGAGTTTTCATCGGGCAAATACTGCATCAAAAAAGTACCTGCAGTAGGTGACCAACCCTTCCGATTAGTGTTGGAGGTTTTTGATCTTAATGAATTTATTATTCCCAAAATTGGGGAATATCCACAATGGAATTGAAATTGTTAAAATGTATAAACTATTGCATTAAATAAATCGAAAAAATAAAGAAAATATATTAAAATATAAATAATAATTGTTTTTATTTATCATTAATTTCATACAAAAATTTTAGGCATAAGTGACCACAATTAAATGAATTATATTTTTGATGTTGTCTATAATTGTACTCTATATTAGAGCCTAAATATATAACTAATTCGAGAGGTGGCTGCAAATTTCCAAAACTATCGAAATACTCCTTATGATCTTTATTTTTGTAGTATGCTACCCAATGCGTGCCGTCTCCTATTGAGGAGTCTAGGTTGATAATGCCACATTCTATTCGTCGAGGGTGTTTGGGGAGTGAATCTCTCATAAAAATCCCTCTAAAGTTGGGAATATATGCGCTGAACTTAACTAAATCGATGTCAGTAAGTGGTCTCTTGGGGAGCATCTTTAATAGTTTTTTGACATTTTATCGAATACAAGACCATACCCCTTCTTATATGGTTTTAGGTAAAGACCTTTTCCCATTGCTATTGCCTCCATACTCTTATTGTGTCTAGAAGCCTCTTCGAGTTGTTTCTTAGCATCTTTTGCAGCATTAATAGCTTTCACAATAGCTGCTCCACCAGATGATAGACCACCTAAGGCTCCTAGAGCAGTTAGTATTGGTACTAGCGGTAAGAAACCTCCTATTTTGGGTACACTGATAATGCGAGGTATAACAACTTTTGATTTTTTTCCTTTCAGCGATTTATTTAAAATTTTACGAGCAATTTTGATTGCATCATTTATATCTGCAGGTTTATCCTTCTTTAAAGTTGTCGTAGCCATTCGTATTGCGGTGCTAAAGATCTTCTTTCCAAATTTATTTTTTTCCTTTTGGCCCATGCCTAATTTCACTTTAGCCTTCATTGTGTTAGTTATAAAATATGCGTTCGTTTTTTCTCCGATACTGCTGTCTTTGGATAAAACTCGCTCCCAAGCTCGATTTTCGAGTATTTTATCCGCTTGATGTCGCTTATTGATTTTCTTATTTTGAGAATAAGCTATATCGTGCTCTCTACAAGCAGCATCCAACGGATTTATCCCCTTATCACCTCTTTTCAAACGTTTTTGCAGCTTAGTGCCTGGTCCACAAAATTCATAGCCGGGTAAATGAAGTTCAAATGGTAGAGAATTTATAACTCTATCTACTAATCCACCTCCAGTGACAGAACTCATATGATTCATAGGTCTGTGATATTGAAACATCTATTTATATAATCTGAACGCTAATAAAAAGGAAATATTATAATATTAGCTTTAGTAGTTAAAATGCGGTTGATCAAACAACGTAACAATATATTTGTGAGGGATGTGGATTCCACAACAAACACAGATAAGAGGAGAAGAAGGCACAATCCTCTATTACCGAATTCTATAAGAGCACTTATAGTAGGACCTTCCAACTGTGGAAAGACTAACGTAATGATTAGCTTGATTGAAAGTCCGAATGGACTAAAATTTGAAAATATTTATTTATATTCGAAATCATTATTTCAACCTAAATATGAGTACTTAAAGAAGCTCATATCACCGATTAATGGAATGGGGTATTTTACATTTTCTGACAATGACAGCGTTATCCCACCACACGAAGCTAAAAATAACTCTATAATTATATTTGATGACGTTGCATGTGAAAATCAAAATACTATACGTGCATACTTTTGTATGGGTCGTCATAAAAATGTGGATTCATTTTATTTATGTCAAACTTATACCCGAATTCCTAAACATTTGATACGAGATAATGCCAATATGATTATAATGTTTAAGCAGGATGAAATGAATATGAAGCATGTATATAGTGATCATGTTGGAACGGATATGACCTATGAGCAATTTTCTAAAATATGTCGAGAATGTTGGAAAGAAAAATATGGATTTTTAACAATAAGTAAAGATGATGAATTAAATGCTGGCCGCTATAGAAAGTCATTTAATATTTTTATTGAAATATAAGTTAGCTGCAATAATAAGATGACATTAGTAACGCTTCAAATCTTGAATCGGATGGATTATCAAGTCAAAAAGTTAAAAATTTATTACATCCTTTTATAAATTAAACTGATACTGAATAAACTTAATCTGTTTCTGATCTATTCCTGGTCTGTTTCTGATATATTTCTGGTCTGTTTCTGATATATTCTTGGTCTGCTCCTGATCTGTTTCTGATTAATATGACTGAAGTGTTGGAAGAACTGGTAAAGGCAAGAAACGTTTTAAAGAAGAAATTCCGAAGCATAAAAACGGGTGAAGTCAACTCACATGAAATACTCGAAGATACTTTTAAGCCCGTAACTAATCCGTTGAAAGAATTAATCAAAATTTCTAGTAAAAGAAAGAGAATTTCTAAAGGCGAAAAAGAAGAAATTAAAAATGAAATCAAAAATGAAATGGAAAATGAGAGTAGTTTATCGCTTAGGAAATTACCAATGAAACTGGAGACAAGTACCCCAAAGAAAGATTATACGAGAAATGAATACAAAACAATTGATGATGAGGATGAGGATGATTTTTACTATCAAACTGAACCCCCATTTAATGTTACTAACAATAATACAACAACAAGCTCAATCGATTTATCACTTTTAGGTCAAAAAAATGAACTAGATACGCTTTATGGTCCTCACAAAGACTCGAATGGTGAGTGGAAATTTGGCAACAGCTACATTAAGTTGAATGAGGATAAAATTATGATAGGAAATCAAAATTGGTTACTAACGCCTGGTCTGCTTCAGCTAATGTTTCATAGAATACCAAAAAACTATGATAAAACAGAATTAGATATTTACAAAAAGATTTTAATGGATACAAATGCTCACAAAAGAGATTATAATTCTGATGGCCAAATAAAGGGTACAAGGGCCTACAAGTATCAAAATATTATCAGCAAATTATTTAAAATTGATAAAACAGGGAGCGGTCTTATGAAATTGAATTCTAGTAAACCTAATTATATTTATTGGGATGATCCGAATGAGTTAGTTGATCGCCTCAGACTATTAATCGCCTCTCAAGCTGCTGGTCATAATAATCATAATAATGAAATAGTTTCGATTATCGAAGAATTGCAGGAAGCTGGTATAATAGTATAAAATATCAAATTTTATGAGTTCAGTTAATATACTGAGAATGTCTGTCGACAAGTTCGGACACTATTACAATTCTAAGCTAAACTATGATAATAATATAATAAGGAAGAATGAGTCGAAAATGTTTAATCTCGTTTTGGATAGTGATAAAAACCTTAATCTACAAAACAAAAGGATTAAAAATGTTGCGAGCCCTATGGAAGAAAACGACGCCGTCACAAAAGATTTTCTTCTCTCACAAATCAACCAATTTCAAACAGACGTACTTTTGAATATATATAACAAAGATGATGATAGGTATGAGAAAATTTCCAATATGAATCAAAGACTAAAATCGTACATGGACGAAAAACTTGAGCTGTTGCGTCAACAAATTAACTATTTGAAAACTTTAGTACTAAAATTCGTGTCAGAGGAAGAGGGGTTTGTTGCGGTGTCTAAATAAAATAAAATATTTAAGCAATGGTATAAAGACGAATGATACAATAATAAACTGTTAAATATATAATATCGATAATGAATAAGAAGAGAATTTTGGTGAAAGAGTTGCATAAACAAGCTCGAAAAAATTTTAAACGTCGAAGAGTTATAATGAAAGGTATAGATGACTTATGGCAAGCTGATCTGGTTGAAATGGGAAATTATTCATCGGATAACAAGGAATATCGATATCTGTTGACAGTAATTGACACATTCTCAAAATTTGCTTGGGCCGCACCTCTTAAATCTAAAAGTGCATCTGATGTTTGCAAATCAATGGAAAATATTTTCGGCCTAGGTCGTATACCGAAAAACTTACATACTGATGACGGCAAGGAATTCTTTAATAAAATCTTTGCTAAATTGATGAAAAAGCATAATATTAATCACTACTCAACGTATAGTGTAATGAAGGCATCTATTGTTGAACGCTTCAATAGAACTCTTAAAGGTATGATGTGGAAGGAATTTAGCTACAACGGATCATATCACTGGATTGATTTATATAAAAATTTAATTGATGATTACAATCGAAAAGTTCATCGTACGATTAAAATGGCGCCCATAAACGTTAATTCTGCAAATGAGAAAATATTGCTAAATACAGTATATAATCATCTGAAAATATACAAAATCTCAAAATTTCATGTTGGAGATTACGTACGCATCAGTAAATATAAACATATTTTTGAAAAGGGGTACACGCCGAACTGGACAACAGAAATTTTTAAAATCAAATTTATAAACAATACATACCCCGCAACATATATTTTGGAGGATTACCAGGGAAAGAAAATTGAAGGTGGATTCTATGATGAGGAACTCTCAAAGACTCGATTTCCCGATACATATCTTGTTGAAAAAGTGCTTAAAACTAAGGATAATAAAGTATTCGTGAAATGGTTGGGTTTCTCAAATCATCACAATTCTTGGATTAATAAAAACGAAATATTATAATATGTATGATTACTTTTAAGACTATAGAGTTAAGTATAAAAGGACTAAATGTGTTGTCAACTATATTAATTGAATGAAAACCTTCCACTTGATAACACATTAAAAATTTTCATATATTAGCAGAGGGGTAGAAAAATGGATAAAATTTTTAAGAGTTCTGAGATTAGATATGAAAAACTAAAGTATTGTAATTATTGTGGTAGTAATGATCACAATGAAAATAATTGTAATCAGAAGAAAGATGATAATAAAATTAAGAATTGGGAATCTTCCAAAAAGAAGTGAATGTTAAAATTTATCAATAAGAAATATATATATATGCATATCCGTGTAGTATATTTAATAACAAAAAAGTAAAAATAAAAAAAATATACATCCTTTTAAAACCCAACGTTTTTGTTTTGTTTACTACATTAATCAATCGGAAAGCAAAATGTCAATAACACTAACATTGAGCGGAAATTCCTCAAATTTATCAGCAAACTATTTTCCTCCAATAAATTTAAATGATGATTATGAGTGTGCTCTCATAGATTTCCACTCCTACAACAGCATACCAAATGTGGACACAAACAATAATTTATTTCACATCGGTAATAAAATTATTACAATACCTATTGGATCGTATGAGCTGAACGATATTGTCGATTTTATAAAGGAGGAATATGAGAGAGATGAATTGGGGGAGAAGAAAATTTTTATAGAAGCTAATAATAATACAATGCAAGTCAAAGTATATAGTACGGAAGATTCGATATACTTTAACAAGAACAATTCGATAGGGCAATTGTTTGGCTTCAATAAAAAAGTCCTCTCTCCCTCTGTAAATAATTTTTCAGATCTACCAGTAAATATTTTTAAGGTCAATCTCTTGCGAATAGAATGTAATATTGTAGTAAATACTTATATAAACAATTCTCATGCACATACCTTACATGAGTTTGCAATAAATGTTCCACCTGGCTATAAAATGGATGAAATACCTAGAAATCTCATTTATTTGCCAGTGAACTCTAAAGAAGTAAGTTCACTAACACTACGGATAGTTGATCAACACGGCGATTTTATTAATTTTCGAGGAGAAGTAATAACTATTCGATTACATTTAAGGCCCAGAAAATAATGATAATTTACAGCAAAGAAATTGTAACAAATAACATTCCATATACCACATCATTACCACCAAAATACATATTGCCACCAGTTACACCGAAGCCAACACCATCGTCATTGTTATCGTCACATTTAGCCAGCAAATTGACTGAATCAAATATAAATTTTCTCAAATCATTGAATTTCCAATTAAAAAAACAACAACAACGTCATCAACAATGAGTTCCTTAATTAATGTTTTGGGTGTACCCTTATCGGATGATAATATTATAAAAAAAGATTATCACACATACACTCCGTACTTGCAATCATTTAACAATAACGATGAAATAAGAATCTCAATACAAAATCAGGATTTATATGTTTTGCCAAGTGAAAGTTTTATTTACATTGAAGGTTCCGTTGAAGATAGCGATAGTAAAAAATTAGTACCATCTTCTACTAATTTCAGATTGAAAAACAATTTTGTTGCTCATCTATTTGACGAAATTCGTTATGAGCTCAATGGTGTTGAAATTGACCGTACTAGACACCTAGGTGTTTCAAGCACTATCAAAAATTATGTTTCATTGATGGCAATGGACGGTGCTGTCATGGAAAATGCTGGTTGGAATAAAGTAGATGATCTAAATGTGCTAAATGGACACTTTAACTTTTACGTACCATTAAAAGTATTATTGGGATTTGCTGAAGACTTTAATAAAATTATTTTAAATTGTAAACATGAATTGATTCTACTACGAAGCAAAAGTGATGATCAGCTGGTATACTCAACTGCATCTACTGAAAAACCAAAAATTACTATTAAGAATATTTCATGGAGGATACAACATGTACATCTTTCCGACTCGAGTAAAATAAATATGATTAAAATCATACAAAAGGGAGTAAATTTACCAATAGCATTCCGCAGTTGGGACTGCCATTATAATCCACAGTTAACAACAGGAACTAATCACATTTGGAATGTTAAATTGTCTTCAAATAGAGAACGACCCCGTTTTGTCTTGATAGCCTTTCTGCATGACAATAAATTCGTTAATTGTGATTTAACCAACCTCAAAGTCCACTTAAACTCGGATTCATATCCTTATGATGATCTTAATATTAAATTCGATCAAGAACGCTTTGCCATCCTATATGATATGTATGTCAGATTTCAGCAAAGCTACTATATGAGAGAACCTCAACCTCTACTCACTTGCCAAGAATTCAAAAATAAAGCTCCTATTACCGTTATCGATGTAAGCCACCAAAACGAGTCGGTCGCAGGGGGTCCGATAGATATAAAAATTGAGTTTGAGACAGGCACTAATATTCCACCAAACTCATCAGCTTACTGCATCCTTATTCATGATCGTTTAATTGAATATACTCCTCTGACAGGGCAGGTTCATAAAATTGTTTAAGCAATAGAAATGTCAAAAATGGTTTTTATTGATCTTCAAGGCTTTAGAGGAGATTCAAATAGTTTTATTGTAAAGGAAATTGCATTGGTGTTCGACGCTAAGGAGTATATAAATTTCATCGTAAAACCACCCTTCGATTACATTCATTTGTCAGCAGCGAACCAAAGACAAGTCAATTGGTTAACAAAAAACCATCATCATCTACAGTGGGAAGATGGATCTGTATCATTCAAGTCTGTTTGTAAATTTCTCAAAGTAAATACAATTAATTTGTGCATTTTTGTAAAGGGTTTGGAAAAGAAAAAATGGCTGGAGGATATGTTGCAGAAAAATGTATTCAATATAGAAAATATCAATTGCTGTAATTTGAAACAACTCGATGAAAAATATCCCGATTGCATCCGTTGTAGTTCTCACAATCATGGAACTTGTGCTCTGAAAAATGCTCTTTTACTTCAAAAATTTTTTAAACTTCAAAAGAAGTGAACCCCAATTTGCCATTTGAATAAAAAAAGAAATTTTTATTGTTTTCAAAAATCTTTATTTATATTTAATACATATTATTATCGAAAATTAACTAAATATAAAAAATAAATTAAATAAAATCTTAATTATTAAAATTAAATATATTAAGAAAAAGTGTTTTATTTCCTAATAATCGATACTATCAAATATTAGATCGTTAGAATCATTCTGGAATTGTAGTAAATCAATATTTACTTGCATAATAGTATTATCACCATCCTCATCAAAACTAAAATTATGATTTAGACATTTTAGACAGTTATTATCGGGGGTTTTATTATCCTCATCATATTCACAATGACCCCTAGCAACTGTGTTAACCTGATTGCTCATAATTATTCGTTTTTCGTCTTGATAACTTAAAACAATTTTATAGACATTTATTGTGAAAACTTTATGTAATTTTGATAAAAACAAACACATATTATCGGAAAAAATTTTACGTTCAAATAAAGCAGTTTTATAATCAAACATGCAATATTTGTTTAAAGCTGACTTTTTAACCCCCTTTGATTTTTTAATTTCTTTATTGTCAATAGTTTTAATGGAATACATTTTCGATCTGAGACCGACAAATTCAGTCATAATTATACCATTATTCTCATCCTTCATTTTACCCAAAACTTTTTTATTCAATAATGGTATACCATAAGGATTATCAACGCGATAATCTGAGGTATCAAATTCAGACAAAAAATCATTAAGTATATCATTGTAAAAATCTTCCGTTTTGATTGAATAAATAAATGAATCTGTGTCCATATAATTGAGGATAATATTTTCCCCATATTTTGCCTTCATTATCCTATAATGGAAATCATACATTTTCCATTTAGATAGTTCAAGCACGGCAAAACCTATGTATATGGGTTTGTCATATAATACATTAACTCTCCCCATCTGAACTGCAAACAAGTCATCGCAAAACTTGGCAATGCTTTTGAAATTTGGGCGAGAAACAAAATATCTTACCCCTCGACGATTTCTATTTTCACTCTCCCAGTTTTTTGCGATTTTAACATCTACCCTCTTTTCAACATTTTCCATGGTTTTCCCATAGACAGCGTTATTCAGAAGTTTGAAAAAATCCTTTTCAAATGTATTTTGTGCTTTTGCTCTATGGTCTGTATTTAAGTTTATATATTTCTGAAGCCATGGAGACTGATTAAATTTTACCCCCCTATGGTATTTTGTACAAATTAAACCATTTGCAAGACATTGCTTAAGGTTTCGATAATGAATCTGATAATTACTTTTATTAGTCAAGTCTGCAATAAGTTTTTTATATTTGGACTCTCCAACTACTTTGCTTTCCGGAGCAAAAGGCAGATCATTATGAAGTTTATGAAGAGAGTGAGGATATGTTAAATCAACCTCTAAAATGTAGCCGATAGGAGAAGTATCGGATATTTTATTTGGATCAAATTCGTTTAAGGAGTTCTCGTCAAGCCACTCAAATTCTCCAGTTGGAAGATACTGAGACATTGCCCATCCATATAAGTTATTTGCATCTAAATAAGCTAAATATTCAGATGGTTTACTACTATCATAATCATCTATATACTTATTATTGGCTTTGGTATGTCTCTGGGAACATTGTACGAGACCCCCCCTTATTCCTTTTTGTATAAAAAGATACATATCTTTATCTGTGAATAATTCTAATTCTTTCTTTGTCGTTTTAAGCATGGCGTCCCATGAAAGACCGGGGGCTGTATAATAATGAGCTGGATCTAATTTATATATAGATTTACAAATTTTCCTAAAGTTTTCAAATATGTCTGCCAACAACAGCACATCTGTTTTCAAATATAATTTTACATAATCCAACAGGTTCTCACATCTAAACTCATTCCAAACATTTTTCGCGTGTTCATAATCTTCTTCGGAACATTCGGCATCATTTAAAATATTAAAAAATTTATCTCGACTGGGGAGTTCAGTCTCATTGAATCTATCCAATGAATCTATATAAGAGTATGGAAAAACACCCTTTCTTCTTATTAAATTAAAATGATTTTCATCAGCGAAATTTTTGCGGACAATATATAAATCCTCAACATGTAAATTTTTTGCTAGGGAATCCAAACTGGAAGCCATAAATCTGAATGAATCAAGAAATCTTATTTCGAATTTTTCTTTAGTAGAATTTTCAAGAAATGGTAGATGCACAGACAAAGCTATATATAATTCCTTGTTGAGAGGAAGAACATTTATATCACTATTTGGAATATTATTAAGATATTTAAAGAACATATGACAATCATATGATGAAAAATTGTGGAAAAATACTGGAATAAACTTGGGTTTCCTATATTTTAAATTACAATCATTGTGTGCAGCTCCTCTATATTTGTCAGTGAAATGACAGTGGTCTTTCACTTTTGAGAAATAAATCTCCTCTTCACAAATATGACACATATTAGAAGAATTATGAAAATTGATATCTTCTGCCGTCATATTAATTTCAACTTCTTTATAAATATAATTCTTATAAATGTTTTTTAAATCTTCAACTAAATCTTTGACAAAAACTGTGGGTGCATCTTCACCAACATAAATTTTAAACTTATCTAAATTTTCGTTAAAGCTACATTTTATAAAATAACTAAATGCACATGGAATGTGCTCTTGTATTTTCCTAGTTTTAACACTAACCTCTTCATTTATACTACTTAATACCGATTCAAAATCAGCATACACCGTGAATGGCAAATCCAGTTCCTTATGAACATTCGAATACTTTATGGTAGCATCACTTTCATCTGGCATTCTTGTGCAAATTTTATTGCAATTTTGTTTATGTTTATGTTTTCTTTGTAAGTGAGGCATGCATTACATATAAATATTTTTCCGTGATGTCCTGTCAAACTGCTACGAATAAATCTGTAAATAAATAAAAAGAGTAAATAACAAACATTAAAAAAAAAAAAATCGAGATACATTTTAATCAATATTAAAAAAATAAATTTTAAAATTTTTGCTACTAACCTTGAAATATCTTTTATTAGCACATAATGTGATCTATCTTCCTCTATGAGAAGAAGAAGATTTACGTGATATCGCTTCTCCTCCTTTGTGAGATAATAGGGTCCGACTATCCTTTTCTCTTCGTATCCAAAGACGTTGACACTGATATCTTCATTTTGTCTTTCAAAATCTCTCAAGTTCTTTAGAGGTAGTGGAAACGTGAGGTTGAGAAAATTTAATTCGATGTTGTTCACTATTATTTTGTGTTCGGCTATACTACAGTTTATGTTGTATGATGAACATTGTGTTTCTTCATCATGAGACAATCCTCTTGCACAATACAATGCAGCAATAAGACTCCATTTGAAACAATAAACATCTTCATTATGGATATTCGTAAATGCTTTTTTCATTCTTAATTCCTTTGGAAGTGTAATATATTGTGATCCTCTTATAATGTTTGCTTCATTCACATTAATATTTAAACATTTTATATTTATAAGAGACCACCCACTATCTCTTTCTTGGAACTCAGACATTTTGTTCCGGATTTCATTAGTTTGCATATTATAGGTGTCTTTCAAGTCATCGCTTAGAGTGACCATTATCATTTTTGTTATGTGAGCTATTGTAGCTCCCAACACTTCATGCTCAGTTATTTTCACATAATCACATACAAGCTCCATATTAAACTTGTATGTTATGTGTTTGACTTGGCAATCCTTAAGCAATTCAATCAAAATTACTTCCTCTTTTTTAAAAAATTCCTCCGGCATAATAATTTCTTCCTTCTCATTTTCTAACACATAAACTGCTAACCTTTCATTATAATCACTGCTTCTTACAGTGAGTCGAGGGTTAATTGTCCTTATCCCACAAGTATTGCGATGTTGAAGTGTACGTATGTGTTGTGCATAGTTTATGCTGGCAACCGCTACATTGCAAGGAACACAAAATTTCATTGAAGAGGTTGCATGAGTCGTTTCATGCTCCTTCATCGAGGAACGGTTAAGGAAAAACTTTCCACATTCAACACAATGTTTCTTCTTATGTTGAAGCATATTACGTTTGCTGTTGAAAGCAGTTTGGCATATTAAACAGGAGAACATTTTGACTTATTTATTTTTAGAATTTAAATAAAATTTTTTATTAATTAAATACTTTTATATTTCTTTTTTTAATTTTATTTAATCTTTTTGTAATAAATTAAAAATTTATTGAGAGTCTTTTTTACAGTTGATTTTTTTAATAAATTTTAAATTTATTTAGAAGCTTTTTCACAGTTGAATTTTTTAAATTTTTTATATTTTTTTAGAATTGAGTTTTATAAGAAATTTAAAATATTTAAGTATTTAAATTATTTTTCACAACGACTTGCTAAAAATTTTAGTAGTACTCTATACGATGTAGTATAAGATACTGAACTTAATTTTCTAAATGAAACCAAAAGTATGATCAGTTAATCAAAAAGTTTCGTTAGAAAATCTGCAGCGATTCAAGTTCGGTTGTCAAAAGGTCAATCCAAAACAAAATAAATATAGAATAATTACAAGAGGCAAAACTAAACAAAACACTTGCATGACCTATATCTACATTTTTAAAAAATATAACATTTGTAGTATTTAAAACGATCCTCTGAACAACACATATGCCACACATATAGTATTATTTATGACCCTTAAATAAAAAAAAAAAAAACTTAAAAATCCCTTAAATCAAAACACATAACGGACAATTCTTTCTTAAGTGTCTCACATCATTTCACACTATGCCCCACACCATTGACTTTTATATTTAGGCTCTAATATAGAGTACAATTATAGACAACATCAAAAATATAATTCATTTAATTGTGGTCACTTATGCCTAAAATTTTTGTATGAAATTAATGATAAATAAAAACAATTATTATTTATATTTTAATATATTTTCTTTATTTTTTCGATTTATTTAATGCAATAGTTTATACATTTTAACAATTTCAATTCCATTGTGGATATTCCCCAATTTTGGGAATAATAAATTCATTAAGATCAAAAACCTCCAACACTAATCGGAAGGGTTGGTCACCTACTGCAGGTACTTTTTTGATGCAGTATTTGCCCGATGAAAACTCCTTTACCTCTTCCTCTGTTATAGCATTAAATCTTTTGGCAGAAAGATGACATAGTTTTCCACCTCAATCTGGATACTTTCTCCATATTTTGTTTGCATTTTAATAGCTTTCAAAATATTATATAATTTAAGATCCTCCATATCTTTTGTATGGAGAATAGGCTTGTTGTTGAGGTCATCAAATTTGTTTAACAATGATTTTGATACAGCGCTCATGGTGGTGGTGGTTTCTTCTTCGACGACTTTTGTTTTTAGAATGAAACCTTAAGATGAATTAAATTTTAAATTAACTTTTTTAGAATTCCCCACCCCAGAGAGTATAATAAATTCAACGGACCAATACGAAAAAAGCACTTATTTAGATGCAAATAACTTATATGGACAGATCGAGTGCTGACTCTCTATTTCACAGTATTATGAAAACAACAATTTATTGTTGCTGTATTTAAAACTAATGGATTCAGAAATAAAGAAATACTCAGACGATTAAGATGTCAATGCGAGAAAATATTATAGAATTCCTTAATGAATATAAGGAGTTTATGTCTCTAGAAGATTTAAACTTTCTTTTACAGAATGCTGCTTATCTCGATTCATATGAGAATAAAGAGATTGTTTTTTCAGCACATGGAGAGCATTTTGAAGGTTGTCCATGGTCTGATGATGGGTGTACTGAAGGGCCTGATACTTGTAATTGCGTCATCTATAAATTTAAAAAAAATAGTGTTTACGATCTTATAAATATGTACTATAAACATGTAAATTTTTAGTAATTTTAATTTATGAACAAAGATTTAATGATGTTTTTATTTATGAATTATTATATAAAATAAAATTCTAATAAAATCAAATATATGAAATTTATTTTTAGTATACATTTTTTTATTTTTTCCTTAAATCAAAACACATAACGGACAAGTAAGAGGCAGAATTAAACAAAACACTTGCCTGACCTATATCTGCATTTTTAATATTACATTTTTTTATTTTTTCCTTAAATCAAAACACACAACGGACAATTGTTTCTTAAGTGGCTCACATCATTTCACAATACGAGATTTTACAACCCCAAAAATCCAAAACAAAATAATATAGAATATTTAGAAGAGGCAGAAACAAACAAAACATACTGTAGAATTCAAAACGATCCTCCACCACCACCACACAATTGATTTTTCATTTTAATATTACATTTTTTATTTTTTTCCTTAAATCAAAACACACAACGGACAATTTTTTCTTAAGTGGCTCACATCATTTCACACTACTACATTTACAACCCACAAAACAAACTGTAGAATTCAAAACGATCCTCCACCACCACACAATTGATTTTTCACCAATCATTTCACACTACTGGAACACATAATCGATTTTTTAATTACCACCTATTTACACTATGGGAAGACATAACCGATTTTTAGCCACCAACCATTTTACACTATGGGCACACAATATGTAATAAGCAATTAACAGAATTTAAATCCCATAGTAGAAAATGATTCAAAAAGCAATTAACACAATTGTGTTCCCATCGAAAAGCAATTAAACACAATTGACTTCTCATCGAAAAGCAATTAAACACAATTGACTTCTCATCGAAAAGCAATTAAACACAATTGAGTTCCCAATCTCCCACTACTCTGATGCAAATATAAACAAAAAACAATTGTGAAATTAAATTAAAAATTGTAATTAAATAAAGAAATAAGCAAAAGAAACTTGGTTTTTTGTTAAAATTAATTGAATAAAATCAAAAACAACTTTTAAATGCGAATAAATATGTCTATTTGTGCCGATTTGCAAACTGAAATTACACGTATTTTCACATCAGTGATGGGATTTTTAGCACAATCTAAGATTGATTGGTACAATGGCACAACCGATACTATTTTGGCACATTTTGGTTATCTACAAAATTTAATAGAAAATGAATTTAAAAAATAACAATTCTTTAATTTTTAGTTTCTAAGCATTTACTGGTATTAAAACACCTTTTCGAATAAAGCGAAACTAAAAAATGGCATCGAAGATATTACCGAATAAAGCACCGTAAGTTGTTTTTCACGTGAAAAAATTTCTCTCAGACTTTAAATGCTTTAAATTGCAATTTAAGTTAAAAAAATTAACAATATTTTAATTTTATAACAAAGCCACAATCACAATTAACACAAAATGTCACTTTTTCACCAGAAAAATAATAGTCTTGTACATTAAATTTGCGTGAAAACTAAGTTTGCACAATTTTCACGTGAAACTCATTGTCGTGAAAAATAATTTTTTTATATGGAGTATAACAGTTTTTTCACGTGAAAACTGAACAACTTACGGTGCTTAATCCATAGAATTTTAAAAATTCAAATGCTATAAATTTATCTCAGTGCTTCGAAAGAATTAATTTAAGTTTAATTCATAAAAAAATTAATTCAGTTTTAGAAAATGTTTATATGTATACCATTTCGTACAAACATTCCTAAAGAATTCATTCATTGGCTGCATTCCCAAATCTTTAATAAGTATCGGATGAATTTAATTTATCATTCACCTTTTAATTGAAAGAAAATTTTAATTCATTCAAATATAATTAATTCCATAAGAATTCAAAATAATTCCATAAGAATGCATTTACAATATGAAAGTTGAAATCACGGTTTCTAAGTGAAAATTGAGTTTTGGCACAATAAAGGCCCATTTGGCACATTTTAGTCACACACTTGGCACAAAACAAAATTTGTCAAGTCCCATCACTGTTTAACATTATTCTTTGAAATAAGTTTTTGGGCTAGAAAAGTGGTTTTTTGCGTTCCTGTACTATTGGGTAGTTTTGTCATTTTGTGAGAGGATTTTGTGCTTACTCTCATTTTACCGAACTTTACCCAAAAAGTAAAGAAACACACCTATTGTTACACAGTCTTTTATATTTCTTATGACACATTTTCAATGAAATCAGTTCAAACTAATTAAAAATATATAACGAAGAATATTTTTGTTTGGCTTGGTGTTATTTTTTTGACCGCAGCTGTATATTAGTAAGGTAGGAACAGCAAAAATAATACTGTTAAATATACAGAATTTTAGTCATATTTAGGTTAATTTTTTGTTAATAGAAAATAACAAATTAACATGCTAAAATCATAAAAAAATTTCCTAAAAAATAAAAAAAAATTTTAAATTTTCGAAGTCTTTTTTTAAATGCAAATAAAAATATAGCCTTTTGAAAACAGCAGTTTAACATTTTTTTTAGCAAATTTTTCTGCTAGTTTCACAGGAGAGTCTGCCATTTGCATTCATTCAAGTAAATTTTGCTTAAATATAAATTTTTAGTCTACTAATATTGAGCAAAATTTTCTGCAGATTTTACGGTACAATTTGTTATTTTCAGTTAACTAAAAGTTAACTTAAATATAACAAAAATTCTGTAAATTTAACATATTTATTTTTGCTGTTCTAATTTTACAAGTATTTACCAAAAAAAAATCTTCTAATTTAACATTTTTTTCTGCAACATAATTTTTAACAAATTTTTAATTGATTTTTCTGCTATTTTTATGTAGTGCACTGGATATATAAGACATTTTACTAATTTTTCTACAAAATTTTCTTTGAGTATAAAATCAAACGTGTTACAGAGTTTGTTTTTAATTTTCTCTCATTTATTATGCCCTCCATTAGTAATTTTTTTTTAAAGTTAATTAAATGAAACTCAAAAAATATTAAAAGTTTTAAACTTAAGTTTCACTAAAAGTGATTTATTTTGCAAATTAAATATTGAAAAAGTTTGAATTAAAAAAATTATAACCCCCTTTTCATTTTTACTAACCTTTTTAAATAATATTACAGAGAGTAAAAAATATAATTTGTAAACAAATAAACAGTGATGCATACCAAAGGAAAATCGCCAAAATTTGTTAAAAATCGTTACAAACAGAAAAAAAACGCTAGAAACGGAGAAAATGTTAGGAAATTGACAACATTCTAGAACATAGATTATACACAGATGTGATACCAATGACAGCTGCCAAAAAAGATTTCTCGAACCGTATGGTTTTGTTTACATGGTAGCAGTACCGTGTTTACCCTATGGGCACACGGGACCCGTGCCCAGGGCCCCTGACCTCACGGGGGCCCCGAAAGGCCGATACGTTCGCTTCCATGAAATCATTCTAAATTGAAATGCTAATTTCTAAAAAAAATATTTATAATACAAAAAAATATAACAAAAAACTAAAATAATAAAGAAATATTTAAAAAATGTAATTGGGCGATTTTTGAAATTAAATTTGGAGAAATATATCAAAAAAATCAGCCCTGGCTGTCAGACTATACAATGCCTATTTTATGCCTTTGCCGTTTTTTTAATCTTAAACAGAGATGGGCTAAAATCATTACCATTACCATTACCATTACATTTTCATTACCATTACTTGATGTAATTGTAATGGAGCTTTTTTATCATTACCATTTTTTGAAGAAATGGTAATGTTTTTTTTTTTCATTACCATTGCGTTAAAAATTGGTAATGGATATTTTTTTTAATTTTCATTTGTTTTGAAAATTAAAATGAACCTTTTTTTAATTTTCATTACTTTTACCTAATGTTTACATAGTAATGAAATACCCATTTGTTTTTCATTACATCCCGTTTTTGTCGAAGTTTTTTATTTTAAAAATATGAGGTTTACAAATTACTAAAAGCATTTTTTAGTTCATAATCCGAGGCCTATGGTATCCATATTTTACACCAAGTTTTGGTGGCTAGTTGCAAAAAAAAAATCGAGAAAAAAATTGCATAAAGGAAAATTCTTGCATCAATATATTTGTTTGCAGAACATATAGAGCTGATTAAGTTTTGTAATTCAATTCTAGTGCCATAGTCTTTTTTCGCGATCCGCCATTATTTTGCAATTTTGTAAGTGCGGTTTCTTAAAATTTATATTCTAGTGACTATAATACCCGTTTCATACAACAAAGTTTGGGGGCTAGTTAAAAAAAACCGCGAAAAAAATCGCGAAAAAAAATTTACAAAAAGGAAAATTCTTACATCAATAGATTTGTTTGCAGAATATAAGTCGCTGATTAAGTGTTTTAATTAAATTTTTTTACCATAAAGTCTTTTTTCGCGTCCCGCCATTATTTTGGAGTTTTTTAAGTGCGATTTATTAAAATTTGTAATCTAGGGACTATAATGCCCATTTCATACAACAAAGTTTGGTGGCTAGTTAGTTAAAAATAAATCGCGAAAAAAAAATTTGCAAAAAGGGAATTTTTTACATCAATATATTTGTTTGCAGAATGTTAATCGATGATTAGGTTTTTTAATTCAGTTTTTGTACCATAAAGTCTTTTTTCCCGTTCCACCATTATTTTGCAATTTCTTAAGTGCGGTTTTTTCAAATTTATAATCTAGGGACTATAATGCCTATTTCATATAACAAAGTTTGGTGGTTAGTTGCAAAAAAAAAATCGCGAAAAAAATTTGCCAAAAGGAAACTTTTTGCATCAGTACATTTGTTTGAAGAATGTTAATCGCTGATTAAGTTTTTTAATTGAAGTTTTCTGCCATAAAGTCTTTTTTCGCGCTCCGCCATAATTTTGTTATCTTTTAAGTGCGGTTTTTTTAAATGTATAATCTAGAGACATACATAAAAGTTTGGTGGCTAGTTGCCAAAAAAAATTACATAAAGGAACATTTTTCAGTGTAGAACAAAGAACAAAACGTTCTTTACATCATTATGTTAAGTAATGGTAATGAAATTTCATTTGTCTACCTAGTGTAGAAAAAATGAAAAGGATTTTTTGTTTTTACTACCATTGCGTATTGTAATGAAAATTATAAAAACGTTTCATTACATGTAAAGAAAACAAATGAAATGAACATTTTTTTCATTGCAATTACATTTTGTAATGGTAATGCATTTTTTTTTAATTTTCATTTTATAGTAATGAAAACCCGCAATGGTCCTTACAAAGTAATTAGTTGCTCCCATCTCTGATCTTAAAAAGAAAACCTTAAGTTTAAACTTCTTTTTTGAGCTAAAAGATTGTTTAGTAAGCAAATAGTAAAACAAGTCTCGCAGTATTATAAATATGTAAAATTAAGTATTAACGAAGTACATAGGTAAAACACAACTTCAAAAGTACTTTGTTTAGTTACACAATCCATTAAATATAATATTTTTTAAGATATGTTAAGTTACAAAAGAAAAATTTAGGTAACTTAACATTAAAAAATATAAATTTGGTAAATCGAAGTTGTATTTTACCTAAGTACTTTGATAATACAATATACTGTTATTGCTGCCGTCTATTTAATACTACTATCGGTAATAGTCATAATTTAATTTCTCCAAACGGCTATAGATTGGAAGCATAAAAGTAACTTATTAATGAAGCATGTGAACAGTTTACAGCACAGGCAATCAATGATGAATTATGTTGCAAGAAGCAAAACTACTGGACGAATTGACAGGGAGTTGCATTTCCAATATGATACTGAAGTCAATTATTGACAGAATTTACTTAGAAGAATTGTTGCAGTAGTGAAATTTTTGCCTTCAAGAGGACTTGCTTTTCGTGGTGATAATGAAATATTGGTGTCTCAAAATAACTGTAATTATTTGGGATGCTTAGAACTAATTAGTGAATTTCATCCTTTTCTTGCTGGTCACTAGGGAATGCAAAATCCCGCAATTTTAAATTTCCCGGGAAAGCGGAAAATTTATTTTGAATTCCCGGGATTTCGCAAGGGAAGTAAATTAGAAAAGATTTTATAATAATTTAAAAATTTTTATAACGAAAATATCTTAACCCTCGAAGTGGCACATATTTTGAGCCCTTAGTTTTGGCACATGGTGTCTGGCCAGACCCCTATACATTTACATGCATTTGTATGGAAATATAGGCTGTTTGCCGTTAAATTTTTTACTAAGATAGGAAAATATTTGTTATATTTTGTGTTTCTATTTCTTTTTACTATGTTATTAGCTACCTGAGGAAGAAAAAATAGACCTGAAAAAATCTTTGGAATGAAAAGGGCAACAATTTTTTTGTTCTATATATATTTCTCTTTATTATGGGTAAAGTAATAAATGTTTATGACAAAATAGAAAATTATTATGAAGAATACATTGATTTTTTTATTCAGAATTTTGCGGAAGGCAACAAAAACATAAATAATCTACTTTTGAATGTTGCTGACAAACAGGATTGTTGCATTT
Source organism: Leucophora obtusa (assembly GCA_949987735.1). NCBI lineage: Eukaryota > Metazoa > Arthropoda > Insecta > Diptera > Anthomyiidae > Leucophora > Leucophora obtusa. The sequence goes on along the minus strand of OX465299.1, from coordinate 93,974,801 downwards.
GCAGCAAAAAAAAGCGTGTCTTACGGCGTTTTTTGTCACCTTGAAATTATATGCCTAATTATATATTAAAAAAAATTAATAAAGTAGAAGTTATACTAAAATACTTGGCCGTCAAAACAAAAAAAAAAACAAAAATTAATATAAAAAACAATTTTACTTAATTGCAAAAATATATTTTTTGAGTTCCTTTTAATGCCTGTTTTAAGAGCCACTCAAAGGCACTTAAAATGTTAGACCAAGTACACAAATTTATCAGTGTGTTCGTTTACTCAAATATCTTACTACTTTTATTACAATTGGAAATTTTTGTTTACTTTTTGAATTTTTCCAGTTGTGGTAAAAGTAGAAAATTTTAGTAAGTAAACGAAAAAGACTCATGTAAAACTTTTACTATTTTCAAAAGGTGGAAAATTTTGCATATGAAAATTTGAAATAATTAACTTTATTGTTTTAAGTAGCATTTTTTTAAATCCCGGGATTTCCGGGAATGCGGGAACTGAAAAATGCTTAATTTCCCGGGAATTACGGAACGGGAAATCCCGGGATGCATTCCCTACTGGTCACATACAAAACTGCGGAAATCGAGGAAAAGAAAATACATAATATTTGTCAGCAACTATTGCAATGAATTTATTAATATAATAGGACAGCAAATGTTAAAAACGAAATAAAGGCGGCAAAATACTACTCTATTAGTGTGGATTCTACACCAGATCTCTCCCATGTTGACCAACTAACCTTTATCGTTAGATAGGTAAAAGGCGGAGAGCCTATACTTTCTTGAAAGCCTTGATATTCCTATAAAATATTGTCGCGGACAGAGTTGCGATAACGCATCAAATATGGCTGGAAAGTATTCCGGTTTTCAGACAAGAATTAAAGAAAAGTGTGAATTTGCAATTTTTGGCCCATGTGCTGCACATTCACTAAATGTGTTCAGGCTATTGAATGTGTTTTAGAAGCAGTAGCTTATTTTCAATTCATCCAAAATTTGTTAAATTTTTTCTCGGCTGGAAAATTATGACAGCGTATTTGGGTGCAAATAAATCCCTTAAGTCTCTCCCGGATACTATATGGTCTGCACTTTATGGTCTGTTACTTTAATATTTCTGATTTGTAAGTGACCTTAATCTACCAGGAGAAACAAGAAACAAAGCTCAAAGCTTAGATAAGAAAATGGAAAAATTTGCGATTATTCTTCTAACGGAGATATGGAATGATCTTTTAGGAATTGTGAATAAAACAAGTATAAGTTTATAGAATAACACTATGACCATAAACGTTGCAACAAAATTTTACGCATCTCTGATCGATTATGTCAGTAATGTATGCAATAATTTCGATCAGTACGAATCGGCTGCTAAAGAAAAAACAAAGATAAATCTGAAAGAAAAAGAAGTCGCAGCTCACGCATCACTTTTTTGAGGGATCATCAGAGACTGGACAATTGAACTACAAAGAAAAATTCCGTGTAGAAACAGTTATTCCTATAATCGACACATTACATGCTCATTTAAAAAAACGTTCATCTGCATACCACTAAATTGACAAAATTTTTAGTTTTCTTTCTCAGTTACCCAGCAAAATATTGGTAATGACACCTCATTGCTGTCTGCATTACCAATCATAATATATATTTACCTTTTGCATTATTTTGTAATATAAAATAATGACTTGCTAATAACGGCCTATTGTAGTAATTGCTTTTAAATATAAAATAATGACTTACTCGCAATAGTTTAAATAAGTACTTTTTATAAAGTTAAATTTTATACATTTTTATTTATTATATGTAAATATGTTTTGTGTTAACATTTTCATGACGAGTTCAAAAATTACACACTAGCAAAAACTTTAATTTCACTGAATGTATTTTCTGGAGCTAATAGTATTAGTGTAACTCCTTATTTTTAAGAATCAAGTAAGCAGTCGGATAACCACTTATAATTCAACTTTTCGTAACCATTTGTGTAACCACTTATTATTTAAAATCTCATAACTACTTTTCATTTTTTAGTAAGCGAGCGGGTAAGCGTGACTACTGATAAAAACGACCACGCCAAACAAAAATAATGAGTTTAGATGCCAAAAAATAAGTTGTGCGGAGCTATGAATTTCTATTATATAACTACTTATTTGGTAATGAAAGATTTTGCTGGGTAATAACGATTGAATCTGACCAGTTGACAAAAAATGCAAAGAATTTGTAGGATTATATCACGAAGAAATTAATGCTTTTGAGCTAAAATCAGAACGTTTTCATTTAAGGCAGTACTTAAAGAACTTAGCAAAGAAATCAGCGGATTTGAGAATCTCAACTTTTCCAAACGTTGAAGTTGCTACAAGAATATTTCTTTGCTTAGTGATTACCAATTGTGGTGGAGAGCGCTCATTTTCGCAACTAAAAAGAATAAAAATTGAATGATGAACGACTATGTTACCAGAACGACTAACTAATTTGTCAATTACGTGCATAGAATGTGATATCCTTTAAAACATAGACTTTGAGGATATAATAGAAGATTATGTTGAACAGAAATCCCGAAAGAAACCGTTATCATAACCAATTCAAGTCAGAAGCATTATATTTTATAAGGTTTTACTTCTTAAAATAGTTAATGAATACATTTATATCAATTAACCATAATAAATATAAAATTAAATAAAATCAAATGTTATTTCGTGTCATTCGTTTTTTTACTTTCCAGCGGGGCCCCAAATTCTTGGGTGCCCAAGAGCCCCACCATGCCCTAAGACGGCTCTGCATGGTAGTAATGTCAAGATGGAGATAACAATATAAAATCTCCATACATTTTTTATTGCGATTTTTTTTGTATATATCTGTCTCGTTTTAGACTTTTGTGTTTTCTCTTTTGTGTTTGTCTTAAATTTTTGCATTTCATTTTGCTCATTTTCTATCGGCCATATTGCCCGAATCAACTGTTTACTATTTGTGTATAATCTGTGTTCTAGACAATCAATCAATCAATTTGACAGTTAGTGATTAATTTCTCTGATATGTAAGTATGGTTGTACTTTTTGCACTTATGTAATTTTCCTATGCACTTATGTAATTTTCCTATTCTCAAATAACTGATCAATACAAAATAAAGCTAGTGTCATATGGGCTTTACAGGTAAGTCGTTTTATTGTTTGTTTTTTATTATTAATAGTATATCTTAACATTATTAGTTTTAAGACATATATTAAATAAAAAATAATAAATAAAATTAATTAAAATGCAAAAATATATATATATATATATTATTATTATAAAAATCTTGAAATCTTGTAATTAAAGAATTGTATAATAAGTTTTATTTTTGTTTTATAATATTTATAATACGAGTAGTTTTCTTCGCCCTTATTATATGTATTTTATACAAATTATTATATTTTAATAATAAGAAAAAGGTGTATGTACACATAAAATATCGACTTGTATAATATTATTATAATAATTATTATTAAAAAATAAATTATGTTTGCAACTTGCAATCATTGTATTGTTTATTAATTAAAGAGATAAATACACGGAAAAAATTACACAACATAAACACACAAAATATTAAGAATTCGATTAAATAATAAAATAATTGTAAAATTTACATTCAAGATGCTCTTAAAATATAAAAACAATAAAAAAGTAAATGTTAAAAAAACATTAGTTTTGTTAACTTTATTTTTAATTGAGTTTTAAAAACGTTATTGGAACTTAAAAATCAGTTAATTTAACAGAAAAGTCTTTTGTTTCCGGCCAAGAGCATAAACATAATGCAAAGGTCCCCATTTTTTCCATACAATTTGGCATTTAAAATTTATTTAGTAACCATAAATTATTGTTAAAAAAAAGGAAAGCGAAATTAACCACTTTCATTACATAAATTTATGGTTTCTACATAATTTTTTGAGTGGTTTAAAATTAACAAAAAAATAGGGTCGTTTTGACACCATGCTCTCCAACAGGTTAATATTGATTACTAGGTTATCATAACCCAAGACAGACAAACATTTATTTCTGAATATTTGTGGATCTTAGAAATGAAACTAGAGTACAACATTGTAAATTTTTTGATTTTTTTTTTTTTTTTACGATTTGCATTATTTATCTCATTTTAACCCCACAATGGTCTGAGGAAATTGCAATTACTAAAATATTTTCCAACCGATTTTGGACTTATATACGTTACCAGAAAGATAATTAAGTCTGAATTATGATTCAAAATAGAATACAAATACAAATGAATACGTATCAAAATAGAAAAAGGTAATAATAAAGGATGAACACACCAAAACTGCGACACTTAGAAACTAATACCCAAAAAAATTAGATGGCTTTGAAATAAATTTTTTTTATTCGAATACTTTTAATTTTAGAGGTAATAAAAATATTAAAATGTTAGTTATTAATTTATTTGTTGTGTGTGTCGATAACAGACTGAACACTGAAAAGATTTTCTTTTATACTTTTTTGACAACCAGACAATTTCAGCATACTTTTTGTCATACTTGCGTGAAGAAAAGTAAAATAACTTGTGTAATAATGTGAACGGGGCTTAATTCTTACAAATATTGTACATTTTTTTGTTAAAGTTTCATGTTTTCGCGATTTTTTTGTAGATAGCCCTAATTGCCTTCGGATATAAAAATTTGTAGATATCCCTTTTATGATTGGTAAATTTTCTTTAAAATATTAAAAGGAGATTTGCGTTATCCAATATTTCTGTATTATTGGGATACATATACATTAAGCAGTCTCTGTGAATTTTATTTGCAAAAAATTATAAAAAATTTGCGAACTTTTGGAAAAAAAAATTTTCATAAAAAACAAATATTTTTGGCTATTTATTTATAGCCACAATCTAACCCACCGATTAAGTTTTTTTGTTTGAATTTTTTAAAATCTGTTGCATCGTAAAGCGTTTTTTCACGTTCCGCGATTATTTTGCAGTTTCTTTTTTAACATTATTTTTAAATTATTATAATCTAAGGACTGTGCGCTTTTCTTTGGTACCCATATCTTATACCAAAATTTAGTGGTTTAGTTGATGCCAGCAGTAATATGGTTTGGTCATTACTCGCGTTAACAAAGAATTAAACGTGATCAAATTTTAACGAAAGCAAATAATTGGCTATTTAATGTCTTCGTATAAATTTTTGTATTATCATTTTTCAAAATTCGTTAATTCACGGAATTCAGATGACTTTCTAATTCATTTCGGAATTTTTAAGAAACCGCTAATTTAAAAAGTTATTTTTATGTATACACTGAGAGAATTATCTGCATGAAATTAATGAATTTTTGCATAACACCAATGAAGTTTCACTGGAACTCGTCTATTGAAACTTTTCATTGAATTAATGCAATTTTTTATAAAATGTAAAAAATTGCATTTTATTTATTAAAAATTTCATACATTCAATGGAAAAGTTTCATTGAAACTAGATTCATAAAATATATGATGCTTTTTCATCAAATTTTAGAAATTTTTCATTTACTTTGTGAAGAAAACTCCATGACTTTACTGAAAATTTTCATTAAAACTCCCTCTGGTTATAAGTAAAATAATTTAAAAATAGTTTGCACCAATTATAAAAAACAAAGTCCAATCGTAATGTTAAGTGTTATAAAATGTATAAAAGAATTATTTTGCATCGTGCACGGACATTAAAAAATGATAAAAATACGAATTTCAACCAAAATTTTGAAAAAAAGATTTAGAATGAGTTGAAATTAGGCTATTCAATTAATGGGCTTTTTATTTTAATCGATTAATTGTACAAATAATTATTCGGGTTTTTTGCTCAACCGATTAACCGAATAAAATTTAAAAATTAATCGATTAATCAAAAAAAGTTTTATGTAAAATAATATACATATAGTTTTTGTATTTTTAATAATTTTATTTAAAAAAAGTAACAAAAATAATTTAAGTAACTTTTTTAAAATTCTTAAAAACAAAAAGTGTAATAATAATTGAGATAATATTTTGTCAATATGTTTATTTTTCTGTCCTCTCCGTTACATAATCAAATTTTATCCAAATCGGAAGGAACCGCACTGCAGACCGTTCTGGTAAATTGTATTTCATCCAAAGTTAATAAATATTTTATTCTGGCAGTGGAAACTATATGTTTTTTAAAATATTTTTGAAATTTTTGGTTAGGTCGCAAATATTTTTTGTTTACAAAAATAACCAAACAGCTGTTAACGAGATAATGAAAACCCCTTCAACCGCATGTGAATGAACAGTATGTGAACAGTTTTGATTATTTTCCAAATCTATTTGCTAAATCGCCTACAAAAGTTGCTTTTGAATGGGGTATTAGATAGCAAATTAACTAAAATGAGAAAAAAGTGGTTCTAGAATTATTTTTTCAGTCCAAAATTAATATCAAAGATGGCAGCTGTACAACTGAAGCATTTGCCATAAAAAATTTATTTTCTTCAAAACGTCAGATGGCCCCTATTGAATATAACTCTTCGATATATAAAATGCATGACCATTAAGGTTATGACTCATTTTTAACAAAAAATTTACCTATCACCACGTGATAGGCAATACTAAATTAATAATAAAAATCGTATTTGCGGGTCATTTCGGCAAAAAAACCTTCCGCACCAAATGCAATTTGTAAAAATAATATTTGCTCGGGGATTTTGTTTAATTTACATAACGAATTATTACAAAAATTATTGTAAACGACAAAAAATGTATCCAAAAGTCCCTCCAAAAAGGTTTCGTAATTTTTACCATAAATAGCTTTTAATAAGCATCGTTTGATTCTCATATGTTTAAAACTTCGGAGAAATATTTTAATTAAACTAAAACCATATAGAGCAAATTTCAACCCTTTTGGTGCGGGAACTTTTTTGACAGTAGCAAAAAAGTAAGATTGCGTTTCTTAATATTTTTTTATGGCCTTTTTGGCTAGGGCATGTAAAATTTGATATTTGCAAAAAAAAATCAAAAAGTCATAACCCTAATGACCATGTATGACCATACATGCAGATATTTCCTCAAATTTCGTATGGAAAGTATATATGGACGTATATGGATGCATGAATGGAGATTTATGCATCAATGTATGGAAAAGGATGCATGTTTATGGGAATACACGAACAGACATTAAACCTGTATGGATCCAAATATGTCGATTTTTACCTGGGATGTAAATATATCTAAAAAGTGACTAAACCCAGCAAAAATAAATAGAACAACTTCTAATGAATCACTTCCTTCATTACATCAAGAAGAAGTTCTCCTTCAGGAAGGCTTTTTGAACAACATCTAAAGCTGCAATAAATATATGCTAGTCAGAAGTTCTTTTTCATGAGTGATAAGAAGTTAATATTTTGTATGGGGGTTGCATGGGAACATGCTGGTACAGAAATCAGAGGGTTTAGGGTTCGAATTCTGGCAGGGCGACGAAAATTTTTTCATGCAATTATTAAATTTTTGTTGTTTTTACTGTAATTTTTCTTTTTTTAAATTTTGTCTACTCAATTTTTGAAAGGATTTAAATCTTTTTTGTTAATTTGCTATTAATTTACATGAATAAAACTGTTAATTTTTTTATGGTTATTCACAAAAAACTTTTAGTTTTATTAGAGGCTAATTGAACGATTTTTGTTGTTGTTTTGCATGTTAATTTGTTTTATTAAACATTTTTTGAATACAAGCCTATGAAAATATAAAAAATTCAAATAAACATATCAGGGGTTTTCATATAAATTCGTATTCTACTCGTAAACGGTGTAAACCTGGTATATTTATGAGTTTAATGTCAAACTCCATACATAAAAAATATGGTTTGTATTTATACAAGGTTTACAAGGAATTCACGAGTTTATATGAAAACCCTATCATTTTTAAAATATTTTTTGTTAAAATACCAAAAAGGTAAATACTAAAATTTGGTTTATATTTATCAGATGTTGGTTTTCAAATTGGAACTCTTTTGGAAGTGATCTAGTGTGAACTTAAGTCAGAAATGCCAAACTAACTTTTCTTATTTCTTCTTTTTAGAAATTCATAAATATTGTTATGCCAATATTTAACAAAAAGTTGGCATGACTGGTAAAGATATTTATTTATTCACTATTCAACTTTAACCCAATTCAGCTGTATATTTGTGTGTGGACTGTGATATTTGTAAATCCTGTTATTTCTTGAACTCGGGAAGTGTTTCAAGACATTTTTCATATAGATATTGAATTATTTAAAAAAGTGCTAAAAAATTTTAATATTTTTAAAAAAGTGCTAAACTAGCACCTAGCACTTTTTTTAAATTTTTGGGTGCTAACTCCCCAAAAAAAGTGCTAGATCTAGCACCTAAAGTGCTAAAATGGCAAGCCTGGTAGACTTGTATTCGCATTAAAAACTTCAAAAATTCACAATTTGTTTCGTATGTTTTTATTCTACTAATAATCAACAAATTTCTTTTGTTGATTTTAGCAAGGTAAATATATTGATATTTTCAATTCACTAAAATTTATTTACGCAAAGAAAAAACATATTCCAAGAGCATATTTTTGGGTATATGATTGCGACAATTGTATAATAAAATACGCTTTTTATCATATTATGATCATTAAATGATCAAATTGTGATTCTAGAACAGTGGTGCGCGTTTCAAAGCACAATTGTGAATTTACTTCCTCACACATATTCTTATGCTCTTTAATTTAGTCGTCGCTGAGACAGCGACGAGTGCACATGCTTAGCGGGTGTTTTGATATTTTTTTCAAGTGCACTAAAAATGATATTCAGAAAATATATGATGAAAAATGTTTTTGATATCAAGCAATGCCTTTTACGTTATAAAACATTTAAGGAAGATAGGGACTATGTTATAAAAAGACACTATGTTTATTTTCATAGTAATATCTTTCATAGTAGATCTTTAATGAAATAAAAAAAAAACAAAATATAAACAAATTGCCATAAAAGTATTAATATAGAAGATTTTGTTTAAAATCTATAAAAATATGTTGCAGAAAATTTCATTAAGATTGTATAAAAATATGGAGATTGATAAATATGTAAAAAGACATATTTTTTTAATTCGTCCAATTTTTTCCCAGTGCAGTTCTCTCTCTTGCTCACTAATACAATTGCAAATCAATTTTGCGCATCACTGTTCTAGAACAGAGATCGGCATTTCTATGCACGCGTGCAACTCACTCACACTTACATACGCTCACACATTGAATAAAAAGAAACAAATTTAGAGTATAAGCACAATGCAAAGGTCCCGGTTTTTTCCATACAATTTGACAATTAAAATCGTGCAACGATTTCCGTGAGAGATAAAACTTATTTTATTTTCTCAACGGAATTTCTTATACTCCTGTTTTTACTCTCAGATTATTTTACTAATGTTGCCAGATTTTCACACAATTTCAATCACAGTACAAGTATAGTACGATTACATGGTTGATTTCTTCATGCACATGCATTAGTAATACCAAAGGATTTCACTTTATACATTTATAAAATATATAAAAAACAGCACTAACACAATAACACTTTCACAGCCTTTTATTCTAACTGATGTCAAACAACAACAATACTTTGGAATGTAGCAAGAAGAAAAATATAAAATATAACCAACTTGACTTTCTATGTGTTCTGTGTTGTAAAAGTCAGATTCCGTTTCCGTTGCTATTTTGTTCATTTTTTTTCCGTCACGATTTAAGATTCCTTTTCCATTTGTATTGTGCTTATTCTCTTATTCAGTCTCGCTTGAGCATTCGTCCGATGAGGTTGTGTCGACGTATGTTGCTAGCGTTACACTGAACGAAATGTTTGACGAAGAATGGGAATTCGATTTCTCGTTTACTGAAATTTTTTTAAATTTTGCTTGAAGTAAAGTATATTTCAAATTCTAGCATTTGTATGGAGTATGCTATTGAAATAAAATGTAATTAAAGTTGTATTCAAGCCTTGAAACTGGAAAACAGGGCTGGAATTGAACTTGTTTTCGACTTGAATTCCAGTGAAATTGTTTATAGGGGTTGTGTTTCGCCATCTATGAACCGAGTTTAATTATATATACCTTTATCGCCATGCTGAATAGCACAATAAAATTAAAAATTTTAACTGCAACTTTGCCAAGAATTCTAAAACGAGTTTTTCTTTCAAAATCTCATTTTTAAATTATTTTCTATTTTGTTCTATTTTATTTCTATATTCTAATTGCACATAAATAAGTATGAGAAAATTATACAGAAATTTCTTTCAGTGCATTGAGAGAGGGAAAGTTAAATCTCACTCATCCAAGCACAAAACTACGTATGTATGCGTTTACCGATCCCTGGGCTAAAGTTCGGTAAAATGAGAGTAAGCAAAAATCCCTCTCACAAAATGACAAAATTACCCAAAAGTAAAGGAACGCACGAAAGCAATTTTCGAGCCCAAAAATGGATTTCAAAGAAAAATGTGAAAATTCGTATAATTTTGGTTTGAAAAATTGAATAAACACACATATTTATTTGCATTTAAAAGTTCTTATGATTTTGTTCAATTAATTATTATAAATAACAAATTTCTTTTGGTATTGGTTTATTTAATTTAATTTATCAATTTATTTTCACAATTGTTTTTGGTTATCTTTGCATCAGCTGTTATTAGTTTTATAATTTACCAAAGTTAGTTATATAATTTACTCGAAAAAAGTCTGGGTAACTTTGGTAAAAAGAGAAACACAAATTCGCTCTCTTGAACGCTCTCATTTACCCAATTTTCGAGTACGGGATTGGGTAAGATTGGGATCCCGCGTTTTTTCAAAGAAAAACTTTCAGATTGTACTTACAGAAAAATTCTATTATAACTTTTTAAATTGAGTTAATCCGCCCTGCCATTAGTGGTGTCAGATGTGGCGATTTTACGTCATTTTGACGAATTTTTAGTCAAAATTTTACAAATGACGATTGACGATTTTGAATAAAAACTCCATACTGTAACCAAAACTGTAAAGAAAAGCGTTTAAAAAACCGCAGATTGTTCTTTTCGAATCGTATTTTTGGAATTCGCAATACTCGTCGGGTCTGAGTGTAAAAACATGTTCGTGATTGAATACAATTAACAAACAAAAGTTGGAGCTAGGTTAATTTTTAATTTACACAGATTTACAAAATGAATTTTTTGCAGGGATTTAAACTTTCATAGATTTAGGCAAGCTGATTATAAATCTGTTTTTCAAATGTCTCAATTACGTCATATTTTTTAGAAACTAGCTGTTAAAAATTCCGAAATACACTGTATTTGGCTTATGTCTAAATTATATTTAGAACAATTATGACGTGACTGAAAGTTTTAAGAACAGAGTTTGAGAACATGAACTTAAAGTCTACATAAATTATTTATGATGATTTTAACCCCAGAACACATGATGAGGTGTTTTATTTGTAATTAATCTTAGCATAAATACCACCTTTTTACAGATGAAGCCAAAAATAACGTCCAGTTATTTTATAATTGGAATTTATAAAAGTTGTGTTATATACAATTTATAAAATCTTAAAAGCTGTAATATAGAGGTAAGCAGTTAAAATGAATTTCGAATAAAAAAAATGAAACTAGTGTTTTTGTGTTTAACTGGTGACGATTTATTGACGAATTTTCTTAAAATTTTTGACGATTTTGACGATTTATTTTTACATTTTTGACGATTTTTGACCAAAGAGGTCTGACACCACTGCCTGTCATTTCAAACGATTCAGATGAAGCAAATTTGGCTAAGACAACAACATTTTTTGTGGGTGTGCATTAAGGTTATGACTTATTTTTAAGAAAAATTTTACCTATCACCACGTGATAGGCAACACCAAATTAATAATAAAAATCGTATTTGCGGGTCATTGCGGCAAAAAAACCTTCCGCACCAAATACAATTTTTAAAAATAATTTTTGTGCGGGGATTTTGTTTAATTTACATAACGAATTATTACAAAAAATATTGTAAACGACAAAAAATGTATCCAAAAGTCCACCCAAAAAGGTTTCGTGATTTTTACCGTAAATAGCTTTTAATAAGCATCGTTTGTCTCGTTTGTTTAAAATTTCGGAGAAATATTTTAATTAAACTAAAACCATATAGACCAAATTTCAATCCTTTTGGTGCGGGCACTTTTTTGACAGCAGCAAAAAAATAAGATTGCGCTTCTTAATATTTTTTTATGGCCTTTTTGGCTAGGGCATGTAAAATTTGATATTTGCAAAAAAAATCAAAAAGTCATAACCCTAGTGTGCATACTCAACAAAAACAAAACCTTGGACGCCCCCAAAATAAATTACTTGCCCTGATTGTAAAGAAAATTTTATTTTAACAATTATTTTTGGCAGTTCCAATTTGGTGATACTTTTCTCTGTGTATTATAAAATATTCTTTAAATAAAAATGCATTTCCTAACACAGTACAACATTTTTCAGCTCATTGATATGAGACTCAATTCTGAGAATTGCACGTGAAAGTAGCCCCAAAAATAAAAACTTCTCCATCATTCGTTTTGTCAAGTTGGCTGCATTAAAAATTTAATGGCCATAGAAATTTTTTGGCTCAAGGCGGATTTTAGCAATTTTTCTATATTTTGACACGGTTATATCTCGGTATACCGAACGGAATATCTCTTTTGTGTCTGATATTGAATAGAAGAAAAAAATGCTAAAGAAACCTACCTGAAAAAAGTCCATCCCGTGCTTTAAAAATCGCAAAAATGCCCATTTTTTTTTCATTTTTTCCCTATTTTTCACCAATAACTGGATTACAAATTCACAAATATGCTGTTTTTTCCCTTATATGTATATTTATATTTTGCATGAAAAAAAAAATCCGATTCATATTACAGCTATTCTTACACAGAAATAGCCGAATTGCCTTAAAAATCGCAAAATTCCCATTTTTTACCATTTCCCCCCTATTTTTCACCCTTTTTGCTCAATTACTGGATTACAAATCCACAAATATGCAGTTTTCCGGGGCTACATTCCCGTGCAGTTCTCAGAATTGAGTCCCAAAATCATGTGTTGTACTGTGTTATACAATGGTGAAACAAGATAGTTTCCGTTTTACTTCCCAGCGAAAAAAGAGATGCCGAAGCAGTAGAAAAAGCACTACAATTGATGATATAGATGTACCTACATCTTTTTTAACATAAATACTAATGATTTTAACATTGAGTTGTCATAGGAGAGGAGTACTCCGACTTTAACATTTTTTCAGTAATTTTTGTACTAGTGCAAAGGGAGTTCTTTTTCACCAATTAAAAGTTAAAAAAAAATTCCGCACAAAAAAAAATTATATTTTTTTTATTTTACAAAAGTTTTTTATTGCCGCCACCGGGTATCGAACTTGCGACCTCACGATTGCTAGTCGCTGAGCTATTCTTTGATATGAAAGTTGACTGGCATAAAACCACCACTTTGTTAATGCGAGATATTGTTCCTTATTCTCTTCAATAAAAGTACTTCTTAACCCCTTGTGGACCAAGACTCGAAAGCGTTGGAAGCTTTGTATTTTTTTCACTAAATCTTAATTAATATGCCTTCTTAAAGTTATACACAAAGTTTAAAATTTGTCAAGGACCTGCAAGAATATTAGTTATGACTAAGTACCGTTGGGTCAGGATGAATTAAAAAGTAAGAAAGAAACATTGTTTTTTTTACTTTTAATAAATTACACGGAGGAAAAAGACGTTTTTGTATATGTTTGGAGGTAATCAATGTATGTTTACAAACTACCATATATGTATTTGCAGTCTGCTTCCAATTATATTGTTTTTATAGTTACTATACATATATTTCCCGGTAATAATTATATTTGTGGATACAATTACCATATATTTAGAAAAACGGCGAATTTCCATTCTTGATACATATAAAGTTGTATGTAGCCATTATAACTTTTGTAGTTGGTAATAATCGTTTAGTTTAGCTAGACTGCATCTAGTCACAAAATTTAGTGATATGTTTCCTTTATTTATTAATTTTATTGCGAAAGATGTGAAAAAATAAAATAGTATAAATAAAACATAAAATTGTGTAAAAAAGAAAAAAAAAATATTTACTTGTGTATATTAAAGTATTAACTTATTATAAGAGTTTTTAATTAATATTTGTTAATAAAAATAAATAAAAAATAAATGAAGAGATTGTAGTTATTGTTTTTCAATGAAAGAATTGTATTACATGTAAAATTCAACGTGATTTATAATATATATATGTGACAGCTAGGGTTTGGGGTTCGGGAATTCCCGGGCGGGAATTCCCGGGAAATCCCGGGAAAAGTTTGCCGGGAATTCCCGGGAAAATAATATATTTTTCCCGGGAAAACGGGAAATTGTAAAAATATTAAATTTTTTAAATTGTTTTTGTTTCGAATAGGATTTTTTAATTTTAGTCATAAAAAACATTTTAAATACCAAAACAAAAATGTCATTGTTAAAATCTTTTAAAAGGGAATACATTTATTTGACACACAAATAAAATCTTTGCCAAGTAATTAGGAGCATTTCAACTAATAAAGATTTTTCGCATAACTTATTCAAAATTTAAGTAGTAAAATCTAAAAACTTGGTAAAATGTTTAAAAGAAATATGAAAAAAAGCTTTGTTTCTTACAAATAATCGCCCTTACTATCTTAAATTTTCAAATGTATAATTTAGGTAAAGTCGACTTTAGTTAAAATATTGGGTGGCAGTATACCTTGACTTGGTTTATTTTTGGAGCATTCTGATTGGTTAATTTATTTTCAACCAATCAAAATATTTGAAAATATAAATATTTTTGTAAGGTTTTTTTCATACACAAAATGAACAAAACCGTTTGATTAAAATAAAGTCGACTTTAAATTTAAAATACTCCTTTATATTAAGGGTCAATAATTTTATAAGTAACGTTTTCATTAATAAATATGAAAAGAAAAGACTAATGGTTAACGGTGGTATCAAAATTTGGTTATCCGACATCTAAATTTGGTTCACAAAAAAAAAAAAAAAAAAATTGATGGTCATGCAACTTCTCTTGAAGAAAACAACAACAAGAATAACGTTTCAGCTAAAATTAGCAAAGTACCCGAAGAAAAAAGTGTAAGCTGAATATGCATCAAAGGTTTTATGGTAGGGCAAACATTTCCTGAAATGGTATTTAAATTAGCCGCAGTCAATCCGCACCATAACTAGGTCTTCGTTTATTCGCGAAAGTTTTTATAATAAAAACCTGGCATTGCAAAAAAATGAAACCGATGTAAAAAACATTATATTAAATTACTACAATCATGTAAAAGATATCATGATAAAAGAAATATCGAGCAATATTTCCAACAATAGGAGATTTACTATAATCTTTGATGAATGGACAAGAATATCACAAAAGAGATATTTGAACATATGTATAATCGGAAATAATTCATTTTATAACCTGGGGTTGGTTTATATATCAGGAAGATGTAATGCTGATGAAATAAGAATAATTGTAGAAATAAGACTAGAAGAGTTTTATTTGTCTTTGGAAAATAACATTGTGGCCACCATATCTAATGGGCCAAGTGTGATGAAACGGTTTGTTTCCGACAGTCCAGTAGTAGGTGCTTTCTGCTGGAATCATGCAATTCATTTGGCAGTGCTGCGAGTAATTTATGTGAAATCAAACTGCATTTGTACTGAAATAGTGTTTTTTTTTTTTTTAATTACTTATATAGGTGGTTTTCATTAACAATTTTGTTCAAAAATATTTCCCGGGATTCCCGGGATTTTTTCATTCCCGTTTCCCGGGAAATAAAAAAGTCCGGGAAATCCCAAACCCTAGTGACAGCGCATAGAGAAAGGGACCTAAGGGTAAAAAATCAATTTTTTTTTTGTGGACAACATCTGAGCATCAAATGAGGCCGATCCCATGCTCTCCTGACCTTAGGTCCCTTTCTATCCTTAGGTCCCTTTCTATTTTGCGCGTCACATATATATATAATATATAACATAATTGGTTTATGACACACTATTATATGTTTGCTGCCAAACATATAATATTTGTCGATAGCGTCATTTCATTTCATCCAAACATTATATATTTACAGCAAACATAATATATTATATTTGCATGCAAATATATATTGTTTCTAGTAAAAACACCTCGAATATGTTTAACAATTTCTCCAAATATATATATATTACCAGCAAAAATATGTTTGGGACAGGCCGTTTTTTTCAGCGTGTAGTATTAAAGCATTTGTTAATTAATTGATACCATGGTATTAAGAAAAACAGATTATTTATCATTATAACATAAGTATTTTTCATTAATCGAAATTAGTGCCTCCATATCTTAACCAAACAAAAACGAAATACATTTCGAATTACCGTTATTCTGAGAAGACGGGGTCGCCAATAGTCGAAAAAAGATCTTATTAGAAAAATTATAGTGTACTCTAACATACCTATGTCCCAAAGGTATACAACCACTTTTTTTTAGATGTTATGAGCTCGTAACTGTAATGGTACTTTTAAGTACCATCGGTCGACAAGGGGTTAAACAAGTGTAAAAGGTGCACTCCAATTCAATATTGGTTTCAGTACTATTTTTACAGGTACATAAAAATCAATTTCTCACAATTTTTATTATATATACTTATTTTTAAAAATTTAAAAATTAAAAAATATTGAATTTAAACAAATTAATAATAAATATTAAAAAAAAAAATTAATAGAATAAAAAATAATTTAAAAAAAAAGAAAAAAATATTTCTCCCGCCGGCAATCGAACCCGGGACCCTTTGTTTGGAAATGCTAGATGATACCAAAATCACTTTTTACGATCAATTTTAGAGTAATTACTCTTTAGAAGCAATACTTAAGTGATTTTTTGGATGTGGTTCAGAAGTAATTCTGAAAAAGCTGTAAAAATGTAATAACGGATACTTGGGAAGCAATGAAAGAAGTGATTTTTTGAAGTTGTTCAGAATAACTTCTAAAAAAGCAGTAAAAATACACTAACGGATACTTGTGAAGCATTAAAAGAACTAGTTTGTAAAGCACTACTTGCAATTTTTTTTGCTGGGTTATGAAAATTTCCCATAACTGCTAATATACAAGGCTGCTTGTCTGGTATTTTGATATGCGTTTTCAGACATCATTAAAAAATACCTTTATCATGCAGCTAGCAGCAGTCATCCTCTAAATAACATTTTTACATAATTTTTAAAGAATATACAGCTTTGACAATAGTCGTTAGCCAGAAAAAAAGAGTTAAAAGCAATATAATTTAAAATTTCATTATTTATAGTTTAATTATTGTATTCTATAATTAACATTTTGCGGTAAGCCAAAGCATTGATAATATATTGCACTAGGCAGTTAAAATTGTTTTCACCATTTAGTATTAAAATTATCTCATCTTCTGATATTGTTACCTTATTAAACCACTGCAGTCTGAAGCTATTTAATATGGGACATCTTCCAATAAAGTGTTGCAAGTTTTCAGTTTCGTTTGTGTTGCACAGTGAGCAATTTTTGTAAATCTTTCTCGAGTGCCATTTAATTCTATTAAATCACAGCGCGCTTTGAATATCCACATTATGTTCATTTGATTATTGCTTTGGAAATAAAAGCGTCCCACATATGGGTCTAAGTTTCTATAAAAAGATTCTGATCGATTCATCATCCCTATTCTCATCCGGTGGTATTTGGTTTTCAAGCAATTCATAAGCATGAATTGTTGTTCTTTCCACTCATTTAGAGACATATTTTGCGACCAGTGCATATTATAGTCAAGACCTAGAGAATTTAGGCGCTTTACCCAAGATATATTATTTTCCAAGGCTAATATACTTAATCGGCGAGGCAATCTTGACTCTGAGTATTCAAAAATTGTGCGTTGTATATATTTCAAATGCAAATTTAATGTGAAGAGATGGCAATCCTCCATACTTGATTCAAGCAAAAGGGCGTAATTTGGTGTAAATTTTGGCAATTTCAGTATCCGTTTTATGAAAAATCGTTGTAAGCTGTCTACTTCTTCAAAATGTGAATGACCCCACACTTGTGCACCGTACGATTGGATTGAACGACACACAGCATTTAAAAGATGAATTTTCGATTGAAAAGAAATGAAATTTTTACTTAAAAAATTATTCCATGTCATATTTATACAGTTCTTTGCAGCATTTTTCTTCTTCTTGACATGTTTTGTAAATACGCATTTCGGAGTGATAGTCATACCAAGATAACAGTATTCATTTACTTTTTCGATTTCGATTCCAGCATAAGTCCAACTTTCATTATTAGCAAACCTCCCACCATTTTTAAACACCATTATTTTTGATTTTAATAAATTTACTTCTAGATTCCAGTTACTGCAATAGTTTTCTAAGTTGTTTATCATCTTTTGTAGCACTTTTACATCATCAGCAATCACCACAATATCATCGGCATATAACAATATCCTTATATTTAGATTTCCTATATATAAACCACCTTCTAGTTGTTCATGGAGATCGTTTATATAAAGCGTGAAAAGCAATGGAGACAACAGGCAACCTTGTTTTACTCCTGATACAGTTTCAAATTTATCTGATAATTCAATACCATTCCAAACTGTAGAGTATGTGTTTTGATACACGTTTTCAATAAAACGAACCATTTTAGTGGACACTCCTATTGCATGTAGTTTGAACATTAGCGATTTTCTTTGAACTGTGTCAAATGCTGCTTTGAAGTCCACAAAAAATGCGTATACTTTCTTTTTTTCTTTAAACTTTAAGTGCACGATTGTTGTTAAGTTGTAGATATTATCAACTGTGGAATAATTTTTTCTAAATCCAGCTTGATATGTTGGTACAGCCAGTTGTATAACCTTTCAGTTATAACACCCATCAAAACTTTGGCTATAACATTCATAAAGGATACCTCTGTAGTTACCTGGCTCATTTATATTCCCTTTTTTGAAAATCGGAAATATTACACTGGTAGAAAAAATTTTTTTATCTGATTGCATATTATTAAATAAAGTATTATATGCATTTTTCAATTCGTGAATTAATTCATCCGGGACATTTTTAAAAAATTCATATGGAATTCTGTCTTCTCCTGGAGCCTTATCTGGTTTTGCTTTTGCAAGTACTTCATAAATTTCTGTGGTAGTTATGTTTGCATCCAATAAATCATAGGTTTGATACAGTGGTGCATAATAAATGTCTTTTGCGGTTTGAACAGGATTTAGTAATCTCATAAAATATGATTTAAAAACGGAAGAAGTTATATTTGGAAGTTCCTGATAATTTTTGTTCCTTATCTCGTTAGCTATCTTCCACCAGGATTTGCTATCTGTTACTTGATTTATTTTCATATCTAACTCTTTATAATATTCATCCTTTTTTATCTTACAAACTGTTTTGAACTTTTCATTTGCAGTTAGATATTTTCTTTTTGTTTCCAAGCTTCTATCTTGTTTATAGTTTTTTAGCAATTCAAAAGAATTTTTTCTAGTTTCATAACATTTCCAGTCAAACCATTTATTTTTGGCTGTAAATACTTCGTTATTTGTTCTATTTTGTTTATTTGTGGATTTACGTATAACATCTACTATATCTTCTAATTCAAGTACATCTTTTTGACTTTTTAAAACGCTTAGGTTATTTAACACATTTTGGTTGTATTGACTTTTTAGGTGATTTTGCCACTGCAATTTTGGCAGTAAAAGAGCTTTGTTCTGTTCAGTTTGAACTCTTATCTTGAGTTCTAGACATATTGGCATATGATCTGACCATATTTTTTCATCCACTCTGAAGCAGTCAACATATCCGAGCAGTTCATTTGACACCGCACAAATGTCGATAACCGAGTCACCCCTACCACCAATAAATGTGTATTTTCCAGTTTCATCACCCCTAGTTGACCCATTAAGGACTGTCAAACCATAATCACCGCAAAACTCTATTACCTTCTTTCCCATGATGTTATCTTCCGAGTCTTCTGATTTTCTTTGCCCAGTATATGAGTAAAACTAAATATCCTTCATCTATTTCCTGTTGGATATTACCTATCCGAGCATTTAAATCACTTATAATTACTGCATTTGTTGAGTTATATTCTAGAAAGCATTTCTCTACCATCCCAAAATCGGAATCCCATTCTGCTCCTCTTATATATAACGGAAATATTAAAATATCTGTTCCACTTATCATAACCTTAATTGTATCTATTCCGTTCTGATGTGAAAAGTTGCATTTAATTTGCGATGAATTAATGTGTTTATTAATGCCAAGTATATTCCAATTTCCCTGCCGTAATTGCTAATTTTATAAGCCGGTTTCCAAAACGTTGTTAAATTTTTAAAATATTTTCGGAATTGATCAGTTTTGTCTTCCATTAAGTGTGTTTCAGTCAAAATTACAATATCAAAAGAATTGATGTAATTAAAAAAATCGTTATATAATACCTTATTCTGTAACCCGTGAATATTATAGGCAAGAATCTTTAAATTTTTAAACACAATTTGATTTTTATCTTTATTACCAATGCTTTGACCTAAAATATTTTCTTTATTAATAATGTTTATTTTTCCTAGTTTTTTTAATTTATTTTGCTTAACAAACTATTGAATATAATATAAATTTGAGATGATGAATCTCCATATAACTTCTTAAGCGTATCCTCGCCGCTTTCATTGTTGCAAGCTAAAACTTGTTCTTTGTTCCAATAAAGCCATTTTTCTCCTACTCTTATTCTCCTGGTCGCTGCGAACCAATATACGTTTAGATTTATTAACTGCCAGAATCTCCTTTTTCAGTTGTAACATAATCTTCATCCAGTCATCCTCTATTACCTCACCAATCACCAACGCGCGGCACAGATCGTGGTTCACACACCAGCACCTGAAACACCATGGAGGGGGGTCAAGGGAAATTATTTCCAAATGCCAACCTCACCCACAGTCCACCTTGGACATGGTGTCCCCTGTTAACGCTGACGAGGCTCTGACGACCGAGTATGGGCGGTATAACCCGGTTCCCACGGCAATCGGACTATGTGCCGGAACGATTCGGATGTATTCGAATCTTCGAATTTATCCGAGCAAGGATTGCCACTCCGGCTTTAAATGAGAATTCTTAACTACAAATTCTCATTTTAGAGCCGTTACAACAACAACAACAACACCATGGAGTCGTGCTTGGTTTTTAGTTTCAAGCGATATGAAATAAACTTTTTTTAAAAATAAAATTTAAAAGTAATTAAATACGGATTATTTTCTTTGTTTTTCTTCCTTAGTTCTGATTTGTTTATTTTTTTTTTGTTTGACATTGCAGGGATATCTCAATTCAAAATATATTTTCGGTTCCGTGAAATAACTTCCAAATGAAATAAGTCCCAATGAAATAAGCTCCAACTAAAATTAAATAATTCCCAATTGTAAAAAATGAAATAACTCCCAAAGAGGAAAATAAAATAAGTCCCAATATTTGGAGTTATTTCATAAAGTGCTAATAAGTCGCAAAAAAAATTAAATAATTCCCAATGAAATAAGTCCCAACAGAAAGGAAATAATTCCCAATTCAAAAATATCGAATACTATTTATTTAATAAATACACTTCAAAAATGTTTGTAAATTCGCTGCTATACAGTCGGTAAAATTTTATGTAATGTTACGCAAAATGCTTAAATTTAGACATCGAATTTTTAAAAATCTTGTGTACAAATTTTTGAGCAAAAAACCCAATTATTGTAAAATAGGCACTTTTAATTTAGAATTACACATTAGAATTAAACATTTTTACTACAAAATTTGTTTTCAAATTTTCCTCTGCGGCGCTTTTTTCAACTAGTTTATAAATTTTAAAAATTAACTCCATTTCGAAAATTTTGAAGTAAAAAATTTAAACCGACTTTATTTTTTAAAATTTTTAACTCAGTGATATTTATGAACGTTACAAAGTAGTTGCAAAAATTGGCACAGCGAAAAATTGGGTTGGTTTAAAAATCGCTCGGCCAAACCAAATTATCGCCAGCGGAGTTTTTTTTCAACCAAATTATAAATTTTAAAAATTAATACAATTGTTTAAAAATATAATTGATTTTCAAGAGGTATTCCATTTAATCTTCATATTGATGAATAAATATAATGGATTTGAACAGAGAAGTTATCAAAAAAAAATCAACTATTTAAAACAACAAACAGAACTGAATAACTCCCAATGATAAAATTATATTCAAAATGAAATAAGTCACAAAAAATTTTTTAGACTTATTTCATTTGGGAGTTATTTCATGGTACCTATATTTTATAATAATTCCACCTTTATATTGTTACACCATGTTGTAGAATATTATTTTGCATTATTGGAATCTCCAAACATTAACGGTTTCAAAACCTCTATTTTCAATACAACAATTCTCAGTTAGTTCATAAGTTGCTAATTTTTTCATAAAATTTAAACGATTTGCGGTTAAACCATGACGACCAGGATCTCCAATAAAAATCAACTTGCCCTCGTGGCTGCATTTTTGGAGCCAAGGTAAAAGAATTTCAGCAATTTGTTCATCATAGAATAAGTCACCAATAAATATAATATCCTCGGAAATATTGCAACCAATGAAATTAGCAGATGAAATGCGCAATTTATCAATATCAATTTTATTTAATTTTGCATTTAATAGAGCCGAAGAACCGGCAGCTAAGTTGAAAGGAAAGAACAATTGGTAAATATTTAAAAAAATATCAAAACAACTAACCTTCATCGATATCATTGGCTACGGCATATTTAGCATTTTTCATAATAGCAGCTATAGAAGTGGCACCACAACCACTACCCACATCCAGTATCGACTTACCATTGACCACTTCAGGATTTTCTAAAACATATCTGAAAATGAAAGCATTAATAAACGTTTAGATGAGATGAATACGCCTTGTCACATTACTTGCTTAAAGCTTGTCCACCTGGACAATAAAATGCCCAGAAAGGATCATGTTCAAATACTTTATCCTCTTCATTTAATTGTGGTTCATGAAATAGACGACACTCGGGAGTTATCAAATATAATGGTATCTCTGGTGTTAAGTGTTCACGTGATATTTTTGTTTCCTTCAAAATATTTTCTTCAATTTGTTTATTTTGGAATCTGAAACAGAAAAATAAATATTTATATTATACCGTCTAGGAATTACTAAGTAGTGATGCTCGCAAAGTGTTTTGGCGCTAGCTTGCGCGGTTTTAAAGCGGTGGAAGGGGGGATGCAATTTTTCTTTTAGAAAAAAATCTCCAAATGAGTACGATTATGCAAATTTTTCTAAAGAAAATTTTAGATATTTATACCCTACACCACTACGTGGAGATGGTATAATAATTTTGTGTTGATGTTTTTAGTATACCGATCGGCTCAGAATGCCTTTTTGTTTCGATTTAACGATGTCCGTCCGTCTGTCTGTCTGTCCATGCATTTTTGTGCGTCCATGCATTACAGGTTTCAAATATTAATATATTTTGACGAAATTTGGTACACCGACCTATGGACTAAAGTGGATACATATTTGGACAATTGCCAAAAGAAGACTCTCTCAATGCGAACGTACACCGACCAACTTAGATGATCTTTGCTCAGGAGTTTCAGCGGAATGGGCTAATATTCCACCTCAAACTATTAAAAATCTCGTGGAAAGCATTCCTGCTCGCATAAAATCTGTTTTAAAGAACAAAGGACTTGCGACAAAATATTAAAGAAAGAGCTTGCCGAAAATTTCAAATATGAACAATACTGGATAAAAGAGGTCACAATTTGCAATTATTTTTTTCATTAACTTCTTAATGATATAGTCTACTCTATTTAGGTTTTTATTGAAGAAGAATGTTTTAATTTTATGCTTTAAAAAAATCATTTAAGTTTCTATAATAAAATAAAAATTTTAACAAATTTCGAAAAATGTTGAATTAATGTATCCACTTTAGTCAACTACTGTACGTCGCCCAGTGCTTTGTCCCATAAGCAAAATTGAAAAAAAAAAATGTGTGGCGAATGTTGGTGAATTATACATTTTTGACTGGCTAACATAATACCATAAATAAATATGTAAGAGGAATTCAGTATCTCCTTTTTTTGTTAACAACAGAGGGCGCTAAAGTCAAACAAATTTTGAGCTAAAATAGTTAAACGAAAATCTAATTTTAACTGCTTTACAAAAAATATTGGCAAAAATTCTTTTTTAAAGATAATTCTTTGAAACACGGTGGTTTTGTTATTTACTATATTCGCAATAAGTAGAATCTCTTTTAAGTGATAGTTTTTTATAGACAATTTTTGGTGGCATCGAAAACTTTAGACATTTTTTGACTGGAAATCGCAAAGTTGCTTAAGTTTGGTAGAGAAAAAAAAAAAAAAAAAATATGGAAGAACGTGTTTTTTTATTTATGATTTTAGGACATCTTGAAGCTCTTTAATATAATTTAAAAAAAATTGTTTTTTTTAACCGCAAATTGAAAATTTTATACATTTTCCACACCCTTTTACCTGAGTTTTAACAAAGTTAGAAAGAGCTAAATTTTAAGGTACCACCAAAAATTTAAATAATAACGTTTTTTTTAAAAAAAAAACTTGACAATTAAAACACAAGCTTCGTTTTTATGTGGTGTAAAAATAAAAAAAATTCAAGAAAATTAAAAAAAAAAATTTTAAGTAATAACATTTTTTTTTGCGGAAAACCTAAAATTTTATAAAGTTTAGTGAAATTTAAAATTTAAAAAAACGGGTAATTTTTTGTTTTTATGATTTAGATAGTCCATTAGGATGTATAATTTTCTGTAAAAAAAAATAAGATTTTGAACTGCAAATTTAAAATTTTTAACTTTTTCTACATATCCCAATTTTTCAATTTTATATAGATATGTATGTATGTATATGTATATGCTGTCCCTTAACATATTAGTTGTCGATTTTCATTCAATACACTGCCAAGTTTTAATCTAGTAGGTTCAAAATTGAAGAATTTAATTTTTTTTATAGAAAACTTGAACTTGTGCTGAATCGCGGCCGAAAATGGCCCATTTTTGAAAAAGAAAATAGCATATCCATTAAAAATTCCCAAAATTCGAAAATTTTGCAAAAACTACTCTTTTATTTAACTTGTTTATTAAATATACTTAAAATTATTCATATACGAAATTTTGGTTTCGCCGGATATCAATAACCCACTTTAACCTGGAACCGAAAATGCCCATAAATTTAATAGAAATGCAAAAACTGCTTCTTTTAATTATTTTTAATTTTTTATTTTTTTTAATTCATAATTTGGAAACGCCAAAATTTATTTTTGTAATATAATAATTGTAATTAAAGAAAAAATAATAATTCGGGTTTTGTTTGGGGAGCGACTACTTTCCAGGACATTTTATGAAAATTGATTATTTTGTCAATTGGAGTTGTCTGTTTTCACAAAATTTTACACAAATTTCCAAAAAGTATGAACTTAATATTATCATGTTATAATTATCATTATTTTTATTTAAAAAATCTTTAACTCTTAGGGTCCTGAAAAAGACCCATGAAGCTTATTTAATTTCTGACTCCAGGTTTCAAGAATTTTTAAATTGCCCCTTGATAAAAAGTATTATGTAACCTGATCCACACAGGATTAATATTTATTTAAAAAATTTTTAACCCTTAATATCCTGGGGACAACAAGTCCCATGAAGCTTATTTAATTTTTGACTACCCGAGTAAAAAAGTTTTGATATAATCATATATTATTTTATGTAATTATATATAGTAACTTATAGTTACATATGGCCACATATGCTTTTAAATTGAAGCATATATACTTTTATATAGTCATTTATTAAATATTTTTTCCTCAAAGGTTTTAATATTGAGACATATGTGATTTTATATTATTACATACTGGCCTACATATAAGTGTATGTGCTATATATAAGTACATAAAGTAACATATAAAAGATATAATTACATATACGTTTATATATAATTTAGTATGACACTACACATAATAATATAAAACTATATATGGAGCCATTTAAGAAATATTATATAATAGGTGTTATATATGATTATATATTGACGGATATGAACCCATATATAACTTAGTATGGTTTCATATCTACAATATTTCATGCTTTCTTTTATATATAACGATATAACGTTCTTTATAAAATCATCTATAATTATATATCATCCCACATTAGCAATTTTTTCAAAGTGATTTTATATAAAAATATATAAGGTCCTTTTAAAACCGTATTGTATTAAATGTGGTTCCATATTAAAAATGATTTTGAACTAGTTTAAGATTTAGTAATTACTAGCGATTGGCGCATGACACGATCGTGAGTGAAGTTGTTCACAAGTGATCGTGAGTAATAATTACTATACCAAAGTAATTCGCGCGTGAGCGTGAGAATATATAATTCGTACGTGAGCGTGAGTAAGAATATATAACCCGTGCATGATTCGTGTGTGAGTTTATTTTTTGCATCATGTGTTTTTAGAAATTTTTACTGTTTTGCGTGAGAATTTTCTGATTGTGAGTAAGTTTTTAATATACTCATGTCTGCGTGAGTAAGACACGAAATGCTCGTGCGTGAGTAATTTGTTTTTGTTTAGGAGCGTGAGTCAAAATGGCTAACGCGCCCATAAAATTAACAATACTGAAGCTTTAATATGGAATTCTCTATACTATAACGCACACTTGACTGATCTCTTATATCTTGGTTGTATATCACAATCCTATTACGTTAAAAATTTCAGTGTTGTTAACCTTATTTTAAAATTACTAAAAACAAATAAAAATTTGTTCATGTTTCATGCACTGTCATGGTAAATCTGGATAAAAGTAATGGAAGATTTATCGAAATTATAGGATATCCAGTAGACCTGGGGGTTAATCATTACATTTTGTAATTAATTACACATGCATTTACACAATTACATGTAATTGTAATTGAAAAAAAACTCAATTACAATTACAAATTATTTGTAATTACAATTACAAATTATTTGTAATTGTAATTCAAAAAAGAACAATTACAAGTAATTTGTAATTTGAAAAATGTCAATTACATTTTTTGGGAAAATAAATAATGACAAAAAGCACAAGTTAGGGGTAAGCCCAACATGACGTATTCTTTTTATACGCATCCATGCCTATGCAACCTATCCCAGTCAGATTTTTCTACAAAATTTTAACAAAAAACACTTTAATTCTAAATGTAATTGAAATTTGTAATTGAAATCACTTTCAATTACAATTACTAGTAATTTGTAATTGAAAATTTTCAATTGCAATTACTTGTAATTTCAATTACAAGTAATTGTAATTGAAATCCCTCAGGTCTGATCTCCAGATATTGTATATCTTTTTTTATTTAAAAATATAATTTTGTATATTGTTTGATATGGTCATATATATTATGGTAAAAATATAGGGTCAATATTTAGGTATAATTGTATCAAACTATGTCCACTTTTATAACATTTTATATAATTTTATACAAAAAGATATAGTTTTATGTAATTGGATGAGGACAAAATTCGGATACAATTGTATCGAATTGCATAAAATTGTATCAAATTGTACCAAATTGTATACAATTGTATACAATTCGATACAATATGATACAATAAGACGTTCTCATTTTTCGGATATAATTATATCTAATTACATAAAAGATTATATATAATTAAATATAACTTTATATGGCTCCATATCATTTGTTTTTACTTGGGTACATTTTTCCGAAATTGCTCGAAACATGATAAAAATTACTATTTTATACAACCTGATCTACAGGGTTAATATTTTGACTTCTGGTAAAAAAATCCCAAACAGTTACTAGAAAGCTTGTAGGATACTGCCTTTTAGGCGAACTTTTAGACTTTAATTAAATTTGGGTATATGATATAGTAATCTACGTTATAAAATATGCTCTATTCTTTACGGTCCAATCTCACATTTTAGGGTTAAAAAGGTGGGGTTAAAATGGGCCTAGTTTTCTTTTCTTTGCATAATAGAATCTGTGAAGATTGGAAGTAATAACATAAGAACCCAGTGTAGAAATGGTAATGACATATCATTATTTTTTGGACTACCAGTAATGACATTCACTTACCTTCTGCATTATTTTAAAACATATAATAATGAGTTACTGATAATGACTAATTTTTGTCATTATTTCAAAAAGAAAATAATTTTGTGCATTTTTTTAAAATTTTTTGAAATCTATTTTTAGATTCAATATTTTTTAAACACTGGTAAGGATATATGTAACCACATATTTTTTGCTTTTTTGTATGTTGGCGAGTAAGCTTACTTATGTGCAGCAGGTCAATTATGTTTTTATCTATTTAATATTACATGTCGATATAGCTCAGATGGTAGAGCTATTGACTGGCAATCTGTAGACCCAGCTTCCATTCCCGCACCAGCAAATTTTATTTAAAAAAATACAATAAAATATATTTTTTTTATATAATTTATTTTTTTGAAAATCTATTTTTAGACTCATTATTTTTGTCAGTACTGGTAAGCACATAGGTAACGATATATTTTTTGATTTTTTGTATGCTGGTGTGTAACCATAACTCATTATTTTTCGCGACATCGCCATATAAAGGTAATAAAAAATGTAATAACAAAAGTAACTAGTTACCATTACCAAGTACTTATGCAGTTACATAACCACATATCTGGTAATGATTTTCTACACTGGGAATAAACGCGGAAACCCTAAAGTTTTACAAAATAAAATATTAAATTATCATTTTTTTTTACAATAACTGAAATTCGTAAGGGAGGTGGAAATTTCCTGATACCAAAAAAAATAAAATTTGCTAGAGAGTTAAAAAGTATAATTTTTACGTTATAATTCGTTTTTAGTGCATTTTGATCATAAATGTAGCTTAAATTTAGTTTTTTAGAAAAAGGATATATGGGAGATAGTCATGTCCTTGCACCAAATGAAACAAAATTTGCCACAGAGCTAAAAAGTATTATTTTACAAAAAGTATTTATTTTTTAGTGCATTCTGATCATAAATGTAGTCAATATATGGTTTTTGAGAAAAAGGATGTATGGGAGGTAGTCATGTCCTTGCACCGATTTTTCCGAAACTTAGAATTTTTCTTAACTTACATGTTATAAACTAGCACGCCAAATGTCATTCTTCTGCGATAACTCCTCTAATTTTGCGGATTGACTATATGGGGACGAAGCACTGTGCATCGGCCCATGGACAATTTTGGTTAAAATCGGTCCATGTTTAGAACTAGTGCCTATATAAGGGTCCCCCAAAAATTGGCATGGTTGCACGCTGCAGGTCGCAAATATTAAGTTATTTTTATGAAATTTGGTACACCGACCTATGTCGGCCCAAGGACGAAGCCTATTGATTTTGGTTAAAATCGGTCCATGTTTAGACCTAGTGCCCATATAAAGGTCTCCCAAAATTGAGTTTTTACACGCTGCAGGTCGCAAATACGAAGATATTTGAATGAAATTTGGTTCGCTGACTCACATGCTCCCAAGGACAAAGCCTATTGATTCTAGATAGGTTCGGTCCATATTTGGACCTATCGCCCATATGGACAATATTTCTGATTTTCTCTTCTTTTATTATTTTATATAAAATTTCAACACAAGCCCATTTTAACCCATTCGAATTTCGGATCCAAACATGAGTTGGCTTTTAATCAGGCTGATAGTCGGCATGCCCGACTTTAACTTTTTTACTCGTTTTATACTGAAATCGATTCATAACACCAGTGGTTGAAAAAATTAAACTATAGAACGAAATTTTCCTAAAAACTGAAAAAAGTCATATTTTTCCCATATAAACACTATTGAAATTTTCAATCGATTTCCGCCTCGACTATTCTTTATTCTATTGCTCCCAAACTTCATATAAGTTTTATATAGAAAGGAAGCAAATTGGACCCCGATACTCTTTAAAATCGCATTTTCATTTTATTAGATGCCCCTAATACACTCGCATACAGTAAAGACCTTTACTAAGTGCGATAGCACCAATTCGCATAAAGGTGTATCGAAAGTGGGTTGAAGAAATAAGAAAGTACTGAACTACCCAGTGTAGAAACGGTAATGACATATCATTATTTTTTGGACTACCAGTAATGACATCGACTTAGCTTCCGTGTTATTTTAAAACATATAAATATAAATTTTTTTGAATTTTTTTAAATCTATTTTTAGACTCAATATTTTTTCAACACTGGTAAGGATATATGTATGTAACAACATATTTTTTGATTTTTTGTATGTTGGCAAGTAAGCAGACTTGTGTGCAGCAGGTCAGTTATGTTTTTATCTATCAAACATTACATGTGGAGATAGCTCAAATGGTAGAGCTATTGCCTGCCAAGCTGGAGTCCCAGGTTCGATTCCCGCACTAGAACATTCTATTTAAAAAAAATTTACAATAAAAAGATTTTTTTATAAAACAAATTTTTTTGAAAATCTATTTTTAGACTCATTCTTTTTGTCAGTATGTCAGGTTAAATTTATACTCACACTGCTTAAGCGCCAAAATAAGGGAGTTGATTCTGATGATTGGAGAATCATCAGGCGACGAGAAACGGACAAAGGAGACGGAAAAGACCTTTGGCTAAAAGTCGGGTTTGAGTCTTTGCGCCTCCTGCATCTCTCCAAGGGAATGGTGAAGTTCGGGTTGAATCGTCTTAAGATAAATCTTCCCAAGGGGGCAAACAGTAACAGTGTTGCCAATGAAGCCATTTTATGGCTAGATCTAGCCATTAACCATTATTTTAGCCATTTTAAGAAATTGTTTAGCTACTTTTTTTCTACGGAATATAATTGTTGTCAGAGCTTTAAAGAATTAATTCCTTTTTGGAATGAATTCCCAAAAATTTAATTCAATTCTTTAATTCAAGGACCGAATTTATTAAAAAAACATAAGCAGGAATTAATTCCTGTGAATGAATTCAAAGAATTCAAATTTATAGAATGAATTTTCTGACCAAAGCACTAAGCATTCGAATTAAAGAATTCATTCACTAAAGAATTCATTCAACACGAGTTAATTCAATTTTAAGTCAAAGAATTCATTCAATTCTAGCTAATTCAACTTAAGGTCGAGGAATTCATTCAATTCTAGTTAATTCAACTTTTGGTCAAGGAATTCATTCAACTCTAGGTTATTTAACTTTTGGTCAAGGAATTCATTCAATTCTAGTTAATTCAACTTTTGGTCAATGAATTCATTCAAGTTAATTCAATTGAAAACTTAAATTCAGGGAATTAAACGAAAAAATTTAATTCCTAGGGAATTAAACGAAAAAAATTTAATTCCTTAGGGAATTAAACGAAATAAATTTAATTCCTTGACTAAAAGTTGAATTAACTAGAATTGAATGAATTCCTTGACTAAAAGTTGAATTAACTAGAATTGAATGAATTCTTTGACCAAAAGTTGAATTAACTTGAATGAATTCATTGACCATAGGTTGAATTAACTAGAATTGAATGAATTCCTTGACCAAAAGTTGAATTAACTAGAGTTGAATGAATTCCTTGACCAAAAGTTGAATTAACTAGAATTGAATGAATTCCTTGACCAAAAGTTTAATTAACTAGAATTGAATGAATTCCTTGCCCAAAAGTTGAATTAACTAGAATTGAATGAATTCCTTGTTGAATGAATTCATAAAATTTTATGAAGGCATTAGGCCCTATGCTCCTTGCAGGAGTAAAAGGAACAAATATATATATATATTAGAAAAAAATGAATGAATTCCTTTAAATAAATCGAATGAAAAAAAGGAATTCATTCAATTCCTTAAGTTTGGTCAGGGAATTCATTCCCTGAATTCCCTGAAAAAGGGAATTAGGAAATTAATTCTTCGAAGCTCTGATTGTTGTAGGTACCTATGTGATTTTAGAGTAATATTAATGAATTTTGTTCTATCTCCCAAACAAAATTGAAGGTATGATAAGTATTGATTCAGATTTTAAATGCTTACTTTGATTTAAAAATTACGGATTAAAAATAAATTTCTACACTTTGTAAAAGTTCGATTGAAGAAAAATTGTTTTTGAATTATGCCAAAATCAAAAAATTGTATTAAATATAAAATTATTATTTTTCTAGTGAAAAAGTGGCATTTTGAGTTTATTGCGATTGTATCTTTCTTATAAAATAAAAAGTTATTATTTTCAAAACTTAAGTTAGGATTTGAGGCCTTAAAAGTTCGAATGAAATTTTATCTGTTACAGGAAGCTGTCCATTTATGGGAGATTGTAGAAATAAATTTTTGATAAGACAATTAAAAAAATCATTATATTGAAGGAATTCACAGTTTAAGTGCAAATGTGCTATCGTTAGAAAATAGCATGATTTTTGATGTTTAACCCATAGAAATGCTAATTTACTACTTAAAATAGCATGAACTGTGGATAACCTCATTGAATAAATGAATGCTTCACTTGCCAAATCGATTAGCTCCATAATGAAAAATGAATTAGTCTCAATGAGAAAATAATGTTTAAATTCTTGTTAAATTATAGATTTGTCAATTAGTAGTATTAATATTTATTATCAGAGAAATTTGTTTTGAATATTTTACAGTTAAGGGTCAATAAAGTGTTTTAAAATTAAAGTTTTATAAAATTCTGAAAGTGGAGTTAATCGATTTGGCAAGTGAAACACTCAAATAGTACAGTAATAAAGTAATTGCTATTTCTTTTTATAAAAATATTAAATTTTTTATATAAATTTCAAAGTCAACTGACTACTTAATAAGTTGGAATCGCTGAAATCAATTTCAAAAATTCAATAACAAATTGATAAAATTTAAAAATGCTTTGGTTTTTTATTTGTAATAATATTCCCCAGTTTCATAAAATAATCCTAAAAAAATTAAATTTTGGTGATCTGGCAACAAGGTTCGTTCTCGTTCCTCTAGATAAAGTTAATAATAGGAGCTGTATATTGTACCGGTACCCGAATCTTATTAAGAAGGGCATTAATCCTTTTCTTATGTCTCATTACAGTAACGAATATCAAACGGTAGCGGCACTTGACGTATCTCGATGAATCTCCCGTGCGAAGAAGATAATCCACTATCACGAACTCTGGTTGATGTAAGCATGATCAATGGCCATTATATGCTGATAGGAGCTGATGCCAATGCTCATCACTCTCTATATGCAGCACTGACATCAATACGAGGGTGGCTATTTACATTGTGAACCTTGGCGACTTTAACACTTGTTAAGCGGTAGCTGATATTTCCACCAGAAAGTTTAACATTTTTCACCATAACCTTGCTTAGAACTTTTTGTCATTTGAGCATTATTTGTGTTATTTACAAAACTGTGAAAGTTGTGTGTCAGGAAAATTGAAAATTTTTGGGTAATGATTTATTACGATTTTCGATGCAGATTATCTAGACAAATTACATTCAACCTTTGGTGCCCTATGCTCCAGTGGGAGTTAGAGGAATATATATATATTTTTTTAAAATAATTTTTTTTGGTATTTAACTTGAAATGTACACGCCCTTAGAAATCATGTATAAAAAAATGGTTAAAATCGAAGAGATCATGCATTTAAGGATTAATGCTATGCAAAAACTGATAATTCAAGATGATCATGTGACATTCTCTGAGATTGAAGTTACCATTTAATTTTGGAGATCTGTATACTCTTCATAATATAATAGGAAATTTAGCGTAGATTAAAAGCAAAATAAATTTTTTTTAAATATTTCGTCCATTCCATGACAGAAAGCCCAAAAACTAATTCTGAGTTATAGATTTTTTACATATGTGCACTAGAAAACCATGTGAATCTTCCATTTTGGGTATATGATGTGTTCATCGAACTTATGTAAAACACTACGATGTACATTTTTGTGGAACTATTTAATCCTCTAACTCTTCAATTAAATGTACTTTTTTTGCCCCGTTTTTAAAAGGGACAAAAATACCCGTAAACTGAAAGATTCACATGGTTTCCTCCTAAAATCCAGGTTTGTGAGCATTTGAGCGCCAATTCTGTTTAAGTACGATATTAACCCTTAAACACATTTTAAGTTTTGATTTATTTCTGGCATTGAACTTAAATTTTCAACTTTGATGTCTTTAGAGAGTTATAGTAGAATTTCAAGACAAATATTTGTGTGGAATATTGTAACCCTCTAACTTCTCAACTAAAGGGACTTTTTGCCCCTTTTTAAAACGGCCACAACCGATACGTAAGTTGAAGAGTTAGAGGGTTAAAATATTTCGCAAAAATATTTGTCATAAAATTCTACTATAAGTCTCTGAAGACATCAAAGTTTAAAATTGAGGTTCAATGCCAGAAATAAGTCAGAACTTAAAATATGTTTAAGAGCTAATTTCGTGCTTATTCAGATTGGCGCTCAATCGAGCACCCATATGTGCTCGATTGAGTCAATTTGCCCTCCAAGGACCTATCCCGTGACCGGTTAACCGAAGGCATATTACTAAATTAGTACAAATATGAGCCAAAGAGAATGAATTAATTTTCTAAGTATTTTCTGATTCGTTACTTTCACTGTTGCTTTTAAAAAACTTGACCGATACCGAAATAAAAAACAAAATTCGCGGTATATTTTTAAAAATATTTTTTTATTTATTTTACTCTTTTATTTTATTTGAACTTTATTTTTTTACGATTTGCTTATTTTAGCTTTTATTTTAAAGTTCAATAATTTTTTGCTAAGAAATTTTAAGTTTTGTATTTTCAAAGTTTTTTAATGTTAAAGCTGTTTTAGTTTTAACAATTGGTATTTCATTTAATTTCAGGGACGTAACAGT
Organism: Leucophora obtusa; assembly: GCA_949987735.1. Classification (NCBI taxonomy): domain Eukaryota; kingdom Metazoa; phylum Arthropoda; class Insecta; order Diptera; family Anthomyiidae; genus Leucophora; species Leucophora obtusa. Next base: position 93,939,986 of record OX465299.1, on the reverse strand, counting down.
TATAACTTTTATTCAAAAAAGTGATTGTTTTACAATTATTTCTTGTTTGAGTATTTTTAATTTTCTGTTTATTTGCTCTGTTTGATTTATATTTTTAATTCAAACAAAAACAATCCAAACACGATTTTTATTTTTTCAAAAATAATAAAAGTTATTTTGTGATTTTTTTTCTTTATCAAAAAATAACAATTAAGAATATAAATCAAAAGCCATGGAACCAATGACTTCACCAATTATAATATCCTGATGATGTCAACTAGTGTTAATAAAAGATTGAACAGTGATTTAAAGTGAGTAAATATGTATATTCCAGCAACTTCCGGCATTCAATTTAGGTCAATTTTTAATTTTTATTTTATTATCAAATAAAAAAGTTAGTGCTTAATTTTTTCAAAAAAATCATTCTGTAACTTTTATAAAAAGTTTTAAAATAAAAATCAAAAAACAACAGAAATTTATAGAGTAAAATATAAAAATTGAAAAAAATAAAATCTTTGCCAAACTTTGTGATTTTTTTGTGCAATATGATTTATAAAATATAGTGGTGCATTATTGAAATATTATAATTAAATAAATTTGGGTGGTGACTTTTTTAGAAATATAACAGTTATTTTGGGTCTCTGTTTAATTTACTTTTTAACTTAAGAGCAATTTTTTAAATTTTTATTTATATTATCAGAGTTTTTGAGGTAATTTTCTAATTTTTAATTTATTTTTTAATTTAATTATGACCAACGCAAAAAACAAGTCAACTGCCATTAAAGGACCTATCCCATTTCTTTTCTTCTTGCAGTTATATATTACACCGTGCAACATTTTCAAATTTTGCTCTCATATTACTGCATCAAAAATTTCGTTATGACAATTATCAGTGGACCCAACCGCCACCAAAATTATAAATAGTCCTAAAAACTATAAATCCTTAGTAACAACATACAGCTATGGACATATAAATGGCACATTTTACCATGAATTCTCTCTTATGCTACTATATTGCAAATACTATTAACAACCAACAAGTTTTTGTATTTCCAAATGTTTATTATGCACATTTAATATTGCTATAAACTTTAATTGATATTCATTAATGTAAATAAAAAATTATCATTATGAAAAAAAACCCATTGAAATGAGCTGGACACATAAATGGCACAATCTTAAAAAAAGAGAAGAAATGGTTTTAATATTGCATTTGTTAAATTTTTTGGTATATACAAATATTTTACCGTTAATATTTAGTGCTGTGGCCTTTGTTTCTGATGACAGCTTCGCACCTGCGACCCATACTTTCCACTAGTTTTTGGCATTTTGTTTTGGGGATGGCGTACCAAGCTTCCTGTGCGGCCGACCACAGTTCGTCCATATTTTTGTAATTTTTCTTGGCGATTTCAACCTTGACTTCATTCCACAGGTTCTCTATTGGATTTAAGTCAGGGCTCTGGGCTGGCCAATCCAAAACATCAATCTTCTTCGCACAGGAGGAGTGTTTGGGGTCATTATCTTGCATGAATTTCCATTTTATTGGCATGGAGTTGAAGGCATATGGCTCCATATGGTTTTCTAAAATATCTACATACTGAAACTTGTCCATTTTTCCATTGATTTGTATAAGCGGACCTACGCCATGCCAAGAAAATGCACCCCAAACCATAATACTGCCACCACCATGTTATACCGTCTTCTGAGTGGACCGAGGATTAAACTCTTGGCCTTTAGGACGACGAACAAAGATTTTGCCATCTGGTCCTATCCTGTTAATTTTTGTTTCGTCACTCCATAACACGTTTTTCCAAAAATTAATGGTCTTCTTCTGACAAGTCTGCTTGATATTTCCATGTTAAAATTTTCATTAATATCCGATGATATCTGCCTTGATGACATTAAATTTTCACCATTCGTACTATAGCTGCATCCGTACGCTCATCTGTTTTTCGTGGCCTTGGCTTCCGAATTTTAGCCTTAGTCAATATTTCGGGGTCCTCAACGCAAGAATTAATTGCATTGTAGACTTTTTTGCGAGAAATTTGCATTATCTCAGCAATTTCCGCTACTTTTTTTTCCATCTTCATACATTTTCCATATGATCCGCCTTTCCTCACCTGTGGTATGTTTTCCTGATCCCATTTTAAAAGTTTTTTAACTTTTTATATTTATTTTTGAACTACGAAAAATATTTATTGCTTTGAATTAAATCTACACGACTACTGCCTATTTTAAGTAAATTGTGCCATTTATATGTCCACTTTAAATCAGCATTGTTAACGCAAAAATGATAACGGTAAATAATGGAACATTTGAGCACTATTAAGACAAACATCTTTTTCAACAACAATCAGAAGAAATATATTTAGTTGGAAAATACTTAAATTTATGCGCAATTTAAATTTGTGCCAATTATATGTCCATAGCTGTATTTTCAATATTCCATTTATTGAAAACTGTCACTTGAAAAATAAAAAAAATTCATATATAAAACCAACATTTCCCAATCAGCACATAGGTTTTAAAAATTCAAGTGCTTTAAATTTTGCATGAAGTAAAGTATATTTCAAACTCTAGCACTTGTTTTTTTAACAAAAATATTTCAAACTTGAATTTTTGTTTTCCTTTTGCTGGAGTATGCTATTGAAATAAAATGTAATAAAAGTTGAATTCAAGCCTTGAAACTGAAAAACAGGGCTGGAATTGAACTTGATTTCAACTTGAATTCCAGTGAAAATGTTTATAGGGATTTGCTTCTTTTAATACAACAAAATAAATTAATAATAATAATATGTAATAATAATAATTATATGTATAATTATAAAAAAAGTTGAAAAAACGTTTAAATTCCAGGAGCCTGCATCAAATCATCAAAAGATTTTTCAACCAAACAATATAAAACATGCAATCTGAATACAAACGACAAGCAAATACTCGGACTTGATTGTGATGCCTTTCACCGAATGAAATTTCAGAACTGTGCTTTTAACTTGAGAACCAAAAATACCATCTTTATCTCCGGTTTTTGTGAATAAGGTGTGTTTTCAGAGAAGTCTTTGAAACATTAACTATTTTCATATAAGAAATTCCCTAAGACCTAAGGATTTCCTTAGAGCTGATATATTGTATTTTTAAATTTTAACTCTATTTCAATTAAAAATATATAAGTACATTATAAATTATGTTCATTTTTTATTTGGAAATGGTGTAGGGCATTTTAAATTTTGATGGTAACTACAGAACTATTATTCATAGTCAGATTTGAAAATGTTCATTTTCATAATTGAACGTTTGATGATGCATTGAATTTAAATATAGTTGTCGTAACCGCCTCAATTCGATTGGAAAAAAATTCAGTTAGCACAACGAATCTGTTTTCTGGGTGTACTAAAATGGCAATATATATTTTTTTCACTTCTCTCCAAAATGGGCATCAAACAAGAAAGGATAATCTACCCAGTTCAGTGATAATGTAAATTTTGACAAAAAATTACGAAGAAAATATTTTTTTTAAATTTTCAGTACAAAAAAAGCAAAGCTTTTTTCAAAATATAGAAATTCTCCTCTTTCATTTGATCCCCATATCAGAATCATGGAATGTACAAATTATCCTTAAAAAAGAGTTTGACAAAAACCATGCGCTGACAATTTAAAGTCCTTTTTTAAGGGCTACTATAGTGATCATGAAAAATTGAGTACGCATTTTTAATAAACGTGGTTTTTTCTTTCACTTGTTAATCGATTTTTCCAAATGAGTAAAATTATTTTGAAAAAACGTTAGAACACTCGACTATAAGAACAAAATGCGATATGCAAACTACTTCAGATGATAAGAAAAACAAAAAAACTAATAATCGACACTCTATGTCAAAATTTACACAACAACAAAACCAAAAATGCAACTATTTCTGCAAAAACTATAACAAAACACAATATACTCGATACGAGTTAGTTGATCACAAATTTTTAGCGTTGACGACCAATGGGATATATCCATTAGAGTGGTCCAAAAAAACATGAAAGTTGGAATTCGCGATGTCCACAATGTTGCCCCTATTCCTTAATGTCTGAAAACTCTCTGTGCCAAGTTTCAGCTAAATCCGCTGTTATTTAGAGGTAGCACAAAAAGTTGTCTTTTAAGAATTAGTAATTTATCTCTAGAGTAATTTATACAAAAAGTAGGGTAGACTTTAAATTTAATTATTTCTTAACCTGTACGCTATTATTTAACAATTTTTTTTAAATCTGGTCTTAATTAATAATATAAGGAATTTGAAATCAAAACTTAAAAAAATTAAGTAACCTTTAAGCAATTCGCGGTTTTTTCTAAACTTATACAAAAAAATACATATTTTAGCAAAATTTTCGAAATTTTCCGAAAAGATGTAATTAAAAATTCAACTTGTTTTTGCCTTGTATGCGTAAATTTCTCAAATCTGATCTTTATTTTAGCGAAGATTATGAATCAGCAATCGAAACTTAAAAAAAAATTGTGGTTTATGAATTATTCGAGGTTTTTGAAAATTCAAAAAAACTCAAGTTTTTTGAGATATTTTCCTGATTACCTGTAAACGGTGTTATCGAAAAATGCAATTTCTTACTTTGGAATTTACTTACCAAGGACCTTCATTATATATAACACTGATTTTAATTTTAAAAAGGATAACAGATATCCTTGCAAATTAACTTAAAACTTGACATTTTTTAATATTTCGCTATTATTTAGCTTGCTATAATTTTATTGCTACCAAAAACCCTATCTCACATAGTAGGACATTCCACAGGTATATATTAATGCAAAAACGAAATTTTCATCTTGGTGAATATAAGAAAACATCCTGATCGAAGTTGATCATTTTTTGTATGAAATTTTCAATTTTCGCGAAATCCGCGACTCCGATTTCAATTTTGATTTCATATTCGTAATGTACACCTAAAAATATATTAGATTTGATATGTCGCGATCAAAATAATTATATTTACTTTTTCTCATTTTTTCCATTATTTTTAATTAATTAAAAATAATAGAACAAGTACAACCTCGAAACTTCTTTTTTGATCAGACCACATATTTTTTCAAAGTGGCATATTTGTAGGGTTGTGGAGCGTGAAAATTCCAACTTTTTTTTTTTTTTTGGACCACTCTAATATCCATATATGTCCCATGTATGTTTTCGATGAAGGAGTTGAAAAAAATATTTTTGACGACACTTTTGTTTAGAAATGTTGGGTCGATTATCACGAATCCGCAAAAAATACAAATTTTCCAGCAGTTTATGTTCGGTCGTCAAAGGGTTAAATATAAATTAGTTTCACTATCCAACAAAATAAAAACCAGAACTGGGGGATTTCAATTAAAATTACTTGTACATATTCAATTACTTGAAATTTTCAATTACAAGCAAACGTAGTTAAAATTAAAATAAACTTAATTAGATTTACATGTGATTGTAATTGAAAAATTTAAATACAATTGATAATTTCTGAAATAGAATTGATAATTTCTGAAATAAATTTGATAATTTCTGAAATACAATTGACGATTTCTGAAATACAATTCATAATTTCTGAAATAAAATTGGTAGTTTCTGAAATACAATTGATAATTTCTGAAATACAATTGATAATTTCTGAAATACAATTGATAAATCTGAAAAACAATTAATAAGTTCTGAAATATAATTGATAAATCTGAAAAACAATTGATAAGTTCTGAAACACAATTGATAAAACTGAAACTCAATTGATTATTTCTGAAATACAATTGATAAATCTGAAATACAATTGATAGCTTCTGAATGATAATTTCTGAAATACAATTGGAAATGGTGTAGATGGCTCCGATTAGCTTAAAATTTTGCATACATATTGTCCTAATTATTAATAAAATTTTAATTTTTTAAATTTATGCTGAATTCCTTTTGGCTCGTGCTTTATCATTGTTCAAATTAAGGTTGTTTTAAAAAAATTCGAAAACACATACACTCATATAACAGTCTGTGGACACTTTTGCTAAGGCTATTAAATATCCCAGTGTAGAAACGGTAATGACATATCATTATTTTTTGGACTACCAGTAATGACACCCACTTACCTTCTGTATTATTTTAAAACATATAATAATGAGTTACTGATAATGACTTATTTTTATCATTATTTCAAATAAAAAATAATTTTTTAGATTGTTTTGAAAATTTTTTGAAATCTATTTTTAGACTCAATATTTTTTAAACACTGGTAAGGATATATGTAACCACATATTTTTTGATTTTTTGTATGTTAGCGAGTAAGCTACTTGTGTGCAGCAGGTCAATTGTGTTTTTATCTATTAAATATTACATGTCGATATAGCTCAGATGGTAGAACTGTTGACTGGCAATCTGTAGACCCAGGTTCGATTCCCGCACCAGCAAATTTTATTAAAAAAAAAAAATACAATAAAAAATATTTTTTTATATATAATTTATTTTTCAGAAAATCTATTTTTAGACTTATTATTTTTGTCAGTACTGGTAAGCACATAGGTAACGATATATTTTTTGATTTTTCGTATGCTGGTGTGTAACGACAACTCATTATTTTTCGCGACATCGCCATATAAAGGTAATAAGAAATGTAATAACAAAAGTAACTAGTTACCATTACCAAGTATGTAGTTACATAACCACATATCTGGTAATGATTTTCTACACTGGGATTAGTTGAAAATTACGGCTGAAAGTAGCATTTTTTTGTTAAGTTTTATTAAGATTATGTCAGTGAAAATAAAGGTGTTAAATATACAAAATTGTATTCAATATTTGATTTAAATTTAAGTTAATTTAAAATGACACTTTACCATGTTAAAATCAGGAAAAAGTTAATGCTGAATATTTGTAGACTAAAAACGTCAAAAAAGAATGTTAAATTTCCAAAGTGTTTTTTATTTGTTGAATTCAAGATATTTCTGCAAATATTTCTGCTCATTTTAGAAGGATAGACTATTATTTGCAATCAATGAAATTTAACTTAAATATAAGAAGCATTTTGTAGATACAAAAGATTTCTTATTTTTCTTGCCACTTAATATTCATCAAAAAATTCTGCGATTTTAACAGACTTAACTACCACTCTTAATTAATTTTTTTTTTTGGAGATTTAACAGCTTTATTTTTGCTCTCAATTTACTACTATATAGCAAAAAAAATCTAAATTTTTGCAGTTTTCTGCAAGATTTGCAACTAATTTGCAATAACTTTTTTCAAGGGTTGTCAACCGAAACGATTTAGGGTAGATTTTATAGTTCATACTTACATAAATGCAGTTAGCACTATACTATTGGAATTGAAGCCGATTTGAAAAAACTGCTGCTTTTAGTTATTTTAAATTTTTTTATTTTTTTTAATTCTTAATTCGGAAACGTCAAAATCTATTTCTGTAATATAATAGTTGTAATTAAAGAAAAAATAATAAATTGCAAAAATGATAATTCGGGTTTTGTTTGGGGAGCGACTTCTTTCCAGGACATTTTATGAAAATTGATTATTTTGTCAAAAATTGTAAGGAATTGGGCTGCTTTCACAAAATGTTGCACAATTTTCCAAGAAGTATCAACTAAATATTATAATGTTATAATTAAGGTGCGTTTACAATGCCGGAGTACTCCAATCTGTAGCAAATTTAGTTTTTTTCTCTTTCATACCCAGTGTAGAAAATCATTACCAGATATGTGGTTATGTAACTACATACTTGGTAATGGGAACTAGTTACTTTTGTTATTACATTTCTTATTACCTTTATATGGCGATGTCGCGAAAAATAATGAGTTATGCTTACACACTAGCATACGAAAAAACTAAAAATATGTCATTACCTATATGCTTATCAGTACTGACAAAAATAATGAGTCTAAAAATAGATTTTTAAAAAAATAAATTATATAAAAAAAAATATTTTTAACTGTATTTTTTGTTTTAAATAAAATTTTCTGGTGCGGGAATCGAACCTGGGTCTACAGATTGCCAGTCAATAGCTCTACCATCTGAGCTAGTATATCGACATGTAATATTTAATAGATAAAAACATAATTGACATGCTGTACACAAGTAAGCTTACTCGCCAACATACAAAAAATCAAAAAATATGTGGTTACATATATCCTTACCAGTATTTAAAAAATATTGAGTCTAAAAATAGATTTCAAAAAATTTTCAAAAAAATCTAGAAAATTATTTTCTATTTTAAATAATGATAAAAATAAGTCATTATCAGTAACTCATTATTATATGTTTTAAAATAATGCAGAAGGTAAGTAGGTGTCATTCCTGGAAGTCCAAAAAATAATGTTATGTCATTACCGTTTCTACACTGGGTACTAACACATTTTTGTATTGTGCTATCTCTTGTTATTGAACTCCAGAGTAAAACTTGTTTGACTCTGAAGTACAGATTTACACTCTGGAGTTAGCATTAGTCTGTTAACTGCCCAGTGTAGAAAATCATTACCAGATATGTGGTTATGTAACTACATACTTGGTAATAGTAACTAGTTACTTTTGTTATTACATTTCTTATTACCTTTATATGGCGATGTCGCGAAAAATAATGAGTTGTCGTAACACACCAGCATACGAAAAATCAAAAAATATATCGTTACCTATGTGCTTACCAGTACTAACAAAAATAATGAGTCTAAAAATAGATTTTCTAAAAAATAAATTATATAAAAAAATATTTTTTATTGTATTTTTTTTTTAAATAAAATTTGCTGGTGCGGGAATCGAACCTGGGTCTACAGATTGCCAGTCAACAGCTCTACCATCTGAGCTATATCGACATGTAATATTTAATAGATAAAAACACAATTGACCTGCTGCACACAAGTAAGCTTACTCGCCAACATACAAAAAATCAAAAAATATGTGGTTACTTATCCTTACCAGTGTTTAAAAAATATTGAGTCTAAAAATAGATTTAAAAAATTTTTCAAAAAAATCTAAAAAATTATTTTCTATTTGAAATATTGATAAAAATAAGTAATTATCAGTAGCTCATTATTATATGTTTTAAAATAATACAGAAGGTAAGTGGGTGTCATTACTGGTAGTCCAAAAAATAATGATATGTCATCACCGTTTCTACACTGGGTGTTTAACATGACAAATATACCCAAAAAAACACATCTCTAATTTGTTCACATATCTAAGTGTCAACTAATTAAAAAAAATAATAACAAAATATATTAAATAAATATAAAATTTGTGGTGTTTTCGGTATGATTTAAAATAAAAAAATATTTAAATTAAAAACGGTGAAAATTTTGGCAAAAAAGTGGCGAAAATATGAAGTAAGTACTAAAATGTCAAATAAGTTTTGAAGTAACTCTACTCTGCATTGCGAACAGTTAACATTTTAATATGTGCTGCAGAGTAGAGTCACTCTACCAATGTGAAAGCACCTTTATTATTATTTTTATTTAAAAAATTTGAAAAAATTTTAATTTGAAAAATAAGTTGAACAGAAAGTGATATTAATTTATGATCTAGAGTCAGACCAAAACACATTCATTTACCAAATAAAATATCAACTATACATACCACACATTCATCTTAAAAACACATGACACGGTGCAAAATATAATTGATATAAAATACATTTAAATTTTACTGTTCGTTGTAATTCAAAAATCTGTATGTATCATACACAGAGTTGAATAGAACCAGCTGATATATTTTAAGAATTAAGGTTCAAAGAAAAAAAGAGTAATAATAACAAAGGATAAAAATAAAATTGTTAGATTTCGTTGATGTTAGTCTAAGTTGAGTTGTTAACATATTCGATTTGCTTTAAACTTTCACATAAGTAGACGATTATCAATTACACAGTACAACAGCCAATCTGGGGGGTGAGAAATTCAAAGTCAGGGTGATGGTACTAGGTCAGTATAGTAAAACCCTCAAAGGGTTTGGCGTTCGTATGTGTCATTTTTTTTTATGACCTTTTAAATTTTATCCTTATCTTGATGTTTTTTCGCTTAGTTGTAACTCGAGAACCACTTGTCCGATTTTGATGAAACAAATTTAGAAAAATTTAGAATTACAATTTCTTTAATCCGTTCATATAACATTTTTCTTTATAATCAACAGTTTTGCCGGTAAAAATAAATTTGTGGAGAAAAAAAAATATTTTTTTGCCTAAAAATTAAAATTTTTTATGAATTTAAAAAAAAAAAATTTTAATTTTTAGGCAAAAAAATATTTTTTTTTCTCCACAAATTTATTTTTACCGGCAAAACTGTTGATTATAAAGAAAAATGTTATATGAACGGATTAAAGAAATTGTAATTCTAAATTTTTTATGAATTTAAAAAAAAAAAATTTTAATTTTTAGGCAAAAAAATATTTTTTTTTCTCCACAAATTTATTTTTACCGGCAAAACTGTTGATTATAAAGAAAAATGTTATATGAACGGATTAAAGAAATTGTAATTCTAAATTTTTCTAAATTTGTTTCATCAAAATCGGACAAGTGGTTCTCGAGTTACAACTAAGCGAAAAAACATCAAGATAAGGAAAAAATTTAAAAGGTCATAAAAAAAAATGACACATACGAACGCCAAACCCTTTGAGGGTTTTACTATACTGACCTAGTACCATCACCGTGACTTGGAATTTCTCACCCCCCAGACAATAATCCCAAAAATGTTCCATAGTGTTATTAACCCAATCAAGGCAAATCGAATAGCCTTATCGAATTCTTTCAAAATTTTTATTCTTTGCAATTTACTTGCGAAAATTGTATCATCTTTCTTTAATTTGAAAAATAATTCAAACAGAAAGTGATATTAATTTATGATCTAGAGACAGACTAAAAAACATTCATTTAAAAAATCTTTAACTCTTAGAGTCCTGGGGACAAAAAAGACCCATGAAGCTTATTTAATTTCTGACTCCAGGTTTCTAAATTTTTGAAATTGCCCCCTGATGAAAAGTATTATTTTATGTAATCTGATCCACAGAGGATTAATATTTATTTAAAATATATTTAACCCTTAATGTCCTGGTGACAAAAAGTCCCATGAATTTAATTTCTGACAATATTTTTTTGAAATTTTGAAATTGCTCGAAACATGTGTTCTAAAATTACTATTTTATACAACCTGATGTATACAGGATTAATATTTTGACTTCCGGTCAAAAAAACCCCAAGCAGTTACTAAGAAGCTTGTAGGATAATGCCTTTTAGGAGAACTTTCAGACTTTAATTAAATTTGGGTATATGATAGAGTGATCTAAGTTATAAAATATGCTTAATTTTTTACGGTCCAATCTCACATTTTATGGCTAAAAAGGTGGGGTCAAAATGGCCCTAGTTTCCTTTTCTATACATAAAAGGATCTGTGAAGAAGTTCTAAATTTTTTATGCTGGAAATGTAAAAATTATATGCATATTTAAGCAATATTTCCTAAGTTTCAGAAAAAGTTGCAAAGACTTAATATTATGGTACGTCAAAATTGGAAAAAGTTATTAATTTTTTTTTATTATTTAAAATATTATCCTAATTTTGATGTAGTGCATAATTTTGATTAAATAGCGACAGAAAATAACAAAAAAATTGGAAGTAATAACATAAGAGTAAACGCGAAAATTAATAATTTTTTTTACAATAACTAAAATTTATAAAAGTGGTAGAAATTTCCTGATACCAAATAAAATAAAATTTGCCAGAGAGTTAAAAAGTATAATATTATAAGTTATAATTAGTTTTTAGTGCATTTTGATCATAAATGTAGCTTAGTTTTTGAGAAAAAGGATACATGGGAGATAGTCATGTCCTTGCACCGAATAAAACGAAATAATTTCACACACAGTTACAAATTTTCGCTTTAGATTAAAAATTTTAGATTAAGGATGTATGGGAGCTAGTCATGTCCTTGCACCGATTTTGCCGTAACTTCGAATTTTTCTTAATTTATATGTTATGAACCAACACACCAAATTTCTTTCTTCTGCGATAACTCCAATAATTTTGCCGATTTACTATATGGGGACGAAGCACTGTGAGGCGTGGCCAAGCATAAAAAGAATACGTCATGTTGAGTTGTTCCCTAACTCGTGCTTTTTGTCATTATTTCTATTCCCATAAAATACAATTGTAATTGACATTTTTTCAATTACAATTACATGTAATGTGTAACTGTTTATAAAAAAAAGGCTTAAGTAACCTTTTTGGGGTATGAATTTTTTGCGCTTGCACTTAGGACGTTTAGAATTTTTTTAATAAAATAACTTACGTATTTTTTGATTTCATATGACGATATAATATAAAAACCTTATAACACATTTATAGAATAAATTTTTTATAAAAAATTTGTTTTATAAGTCACTTATAAATTTGAAAAGTGATTATGCATATGACCCTTAATGTTTTAGTGGAAGAAAACATTAAAAATGTAGTAAAATGTTTTCATATTAAATAAAATTCATACCAATCGTTTTATATTCGTTGCTTTTGTGAGTGTTAGGTAATAGATTATATTCACTTTTCTCAATTGTAACAAGTGTTGTTTTACTGAAATGATGTGAATTGACAAAAATATGCAATTTTTTTGTAAATGCACTCAAAAGCATAAAATAAGGCACTCGAACTGTTCTCTGCTCCATATGGCTCAAAACCCCATCTAGAAACACCACCATAGAATATTATGTAGGTAAAGATCGCTGCAAAAGCATTTAAAAACAAACGAATTTTAACTTCAAAACAGCACCACTAACATTTCATTAAATTCAACTTACATTTTTATTTCCTTTTAAATGTTAATAAAATAAACCACAAGTTATTCAAAACATCTAATAATAATGACTTATATCTATTTGGCTTCCTTTTCTAATAATAACAAAATGACTGCAGAAAATTAATGTTACGAATTCTTCTTAAATTTATGTAGTTAAATTTTTCTAATGACTTACAATTGTAGTTAAAATAACAAGATTGAAATACAACTGAACCACTAATAAATCTTCACAACATTTTGAATATATAACTTCATCTTTTAAACTTTTTGCCCCGCCAAAGTTTTTAAAATCTAAAATTTTTACGGTTTTCACACTGTACCACTTTATGATAAAAAAAATTCTGGCAACGCTATTTATAAGTAGCAAAACAAATACTTAAACTACGATTATTTATTATTAAGGTAATTAAACTTCAACTATGTATGAGTATTTCACTTAACTATAACAAACGCTATAAGTGCGAATAATTGACCTCAATTAAAAATTCAAAATAGTTAACTAGTTATTTCAAATTACTTCAGTTCAGTAATAACATAATTGATTGTTATTTTACACTCATAAGAATAAGTAAGTAAAAAAATCTATAAAACTGTAGTTAATTATTTTTTTTATTCTATACTCTTTTAGAATTTTCAAGTTATCCGTGTTAACCAGGGACGTAACAGTTATAATTTTTATTCAAAAAATTTAAACGATATTTATTTTTTAATTAAATATTTTTTGAATTTGTTTAAAGACTCTGTGTGATTTATTTCTTGAATTCAGATAAGAATATAATTTATTAAAACACAAACAAATAATTACAGTTATTTTGTGATTTTTTTCCTTCATCCAAAATAAACTGTTCAAAATAAAAATCAAACGCCTGAAAATCTACCAACTTTATTTCATATATTTAGTTAGAATATTCTTCTACCTCAAGTCCAAATTCTAATATGATATTGTCATATTAGACTTGCTTGATTTCTTTTGTAATAATCAATAAACCACTTTTATAAATTGTTTTCAAATAAAAATCAATTGTGAACAGAAATGCAGTTAAAATACAAAAGTCCCAAAACTAAAAGTATTTTCAAAACCGTGTAATTATAGCAAGGAATATATTTTGATTATTTTTAATGGGGAGCAACACTCAGGAAATTCTTCCTATTGAATAATGTGTTGCTTTCTTTGGAAAGGGGGATATAGAAGAAATGAAAGGTGGTAAAAGATGAAGGGCTTAAAATATTGCAACACTGTAATTGCACGAGATAATGAATCTGATAAAGACTTGGCGAACTTTGTTAAAGCTTTTTATTTCATAGCCCTGTCGTTATTTAACTTCGGTGGGGTTAACTACTATGGGAACACCGGGGATGCTGCGATATGTAAGAGGGATAGAAAATCGAAGAAAAATTAATTTTAAATTAATGTTGGCTTCGATGGCGATGGAACCTGCAACTTTATATGTTACAGTACAACGCACTAACTATTACACCACAACGCTCACATACAGTTTTAAATTATTTATGTATTATATTTGATGAAATTCCTTATTTGATTTTTTTTAGAAAAACAACAATTATTTTGGATCTCTGTTATTAACAGAATTTGTACTTGAACTTCTTAGTAGATGTGATGTTATCATTTTGGGAATGGGAAAGCACTTTTTGTCAGTACTTGTACCACCTGTTAAAGTGCTTTGCCATCGCTTTCCCGTTTGTATTTTTTGACTGGGTAAGTATACTATAGCAATAGCAGAAACTTAATATACCCTGTTTCACAGAGTGGTGTAGGGTATAAATATACATACATAATTTTTAGAATTTTGAGATTTAGAGGGCTAGGTTCGAAATTAAAAATGTTGTATAAGTAATAACAAATTTAATACTCTTAATATAAAAATTATAAGAAGTATCGTATTCTTTATAAGTTAAGAACCGTAACTTGTTTTTCACTTAAAAAGTTTTCACTCGATCTTTAAATGCCTCAAATCGTAATTTAAATAATGAAAATGAACAATTGTTTTATTTTTTTAGAAAAACACAATCGTAATAAACACAAAGTTTCACTTTTTTACAAGAAATATGTTAGTTTTGTATATTAAATTTGCGTGAAAATAAAGTCTACACAGTTTTAACGTGAAACTTATTGTCGTGAAAAATTATTTCTTTATACCATATAAAGAATAACAGTTTTTTTCATACAAATCGAAACAACTTACTGTGGTTTATTTTAGATTTTGTTTTATGACCAATTTTAATAATAATTTAGAATGATTCCTTCGGGCTATTTTTCGTCAAGCAATATTTATAAGATGTGCCTAAAAACAATTTATTTCATCTCGACACTCAACGTCTCGTTGGTTTTATTCCAACTTTTTCCAGAGTATTTTGAAACTTTATTAAGTTCTGTCCTTAGTTGTGAAATTCAATTTTAGTTTTTGGATTCATTCATAAATATCTACTCTGATTTGTTAACATAAGGTATCTGTTGTCAAGCTAATAACTTTGTGTTATCAAGTTCAAAGTCCGCTAAATAAAGGTTTATACCAAGGCTGGTAACCGGAACGGATAACGGTATTGGTATCGATTTTTTGTTTGATTCGGTGTTGGTATCTTTAGCGGTGTTACATTCTCATCGGTGTCGGTAATACCGTTATTGAAATATCAATACCGGTGCATACCGGTATTATTGAAAATTGGCGTATTTTAAAAATACGTCACGAATACCTGGCAGGTTCGTGCAAGGAATCGAACTTGGGACTCCTGATTGCCATTAGCCAGCTCTGAGCTATCTCGACAAATTATAATTCGTCGGCTTGGCTGCAAGTAGTTCTATATGTTTTTTAACAGGTTTTCAAGAGAGTGAAAAATCTGATTTATATTAACTTATGTTTAAGATATTTTATTGACATCATATGCCCAAATGATGATTCTGGGGGTAATTTTCTAAAACACTTCGGTGAAGAGTTACGTTATTTCTATAGAAATTTACATTGAAAGTTCCCTTCACTTCACCCAAGTGTTTTACGAAATTAGGTAGTCTAGTAAATGAGTTCGTGACTCATTAAGACATATCTTTTCAATAAAATATCTTATAAGGGTAATAAAAATCAGTTTTTTCGACCTCCTGAAAATCTGTTAAAAACAAATATCACTACTTCCAGGCAAGCCGCGATTTGATAGCTGAAAACTTAAATGACTGGCTGGCATTTGGTCGCTTTTTAAAAAGGGTCAAAAAAAGTACATGTAATTGAAGAGTTAGAAGGTTAAAATCTTCCACAAAAATGTTTCACGTAGTGTTTTACATAAGTTCGCTGAACATCTCTTATACCTAAAATGAGACATTCACGTGGTTTCCTATGCCGATTTATAATGAAAATTTGCCAAAGTTTACCATACCGAGGATTGTGTTTACCACTTCGAGGACTGGCGAGACATTCGCGACTGACACTCATCTGGGTGCGGCACATGGGGACAGTGAGGGAAACAATGTTGCAGATGAACTGGCTGCGCGTGGGACAATGCTTCACGGTGGGAAAATCGATCACATGTGCTGCATACCGCTCAAGGAGGGCAAATGAGCCTAACTGCTTGGGTACAAGAAAGGTGTGGCCTACCTATGACCGTCGCCGTACTGGTACGGTCATTGGCGTTACCCTGTTCCCACCTGCGCAATTTGCTGTCGCTGGAGACGGGACATGGATGATTTAGATTTTTAACATAAACACTAATGATTTTAACATTGAGTTGTCATAGGAGAGGAGTACTTCAACTTCAACATTTTTTCATAACTTTTTGAGCGAGTGCAAAGGAAGCTCTTTTTCACCAATTAAAAGTTACAAAAAAAAAATATTTTTTTTTATTTTACAAAAGTTTTCTTATTGCCGCCACTGGGTATCGTACTTGCGACCTCACGATTGCTAGTCTAGCTCTCTACCGCTAAGCTATTCTTTGATATGAAAGTTGACTGGCATAAAAACACCACTTTGTCATTGCGAGATATTGTGCTTTATTCTCTTCAATAAAAGTACTTATTAAACGAGTCTATTTTCACAGGTGCATAAAAAGCAATTTCTATAAATTTTTTTATATACACTCAGAATATTTTATCGTTAAAAATAACCTAAAATAGATATTAAATTAATTGAAAACACAATTAAAAAAGGACTACTGATTTTCCATTATATTCAAACCATTTTGCTATTTGTTTTCAAACATTGTTTAAACAATCCATAAAAAAATAAAAATAATTGAAAAGTCTGTTAAAACAATCTTCAATTTTTAACTGACATAAAGTTAGAAAAAACGATTTTGTGGTTTGTTTTTTTGTTTCAATTTTCAAAACACTACACACACAACACACATTCCTATTTTCAATGGCTATGTTTGTGTGTATGAGTAAAGAATTTCTTATAATTTGAATTGAAATAATTTTGTATATAAACAAACTATTTTAACAAAAAAGAAAACCGAAAATATGTGAATTTTTTGTTTTAAAAATATCAACTCCAAGTGATTTTTTGAGGTTGTTCACAATACTTCTAAAAAAAGAATTAAAATTACACTAACGGATACTTGTTAAGTAGTGAAAGAAATAGTTTTTAAAGCGTTACTTCTAATTTTTTTTGCTGGGTTTAACAAAAACCATCTCAAATTTTATTTTCATAAAAATGCGGTCTCCGTATAATTTTTTTACGAGTAAATTTTTACATGTTTCTGTTCGCACAACCGAACGTCATCACAAAACCTTGGTAATGGGTTGAACCTTTTTCAAGCATTGCCTGGCAATGGGTACCCTTTTACCCTTGGTTTTACTTAGAAACCTAAAGTAATACGTTAATAATATTGTGGTACATCAATACTTATGTGGGAGGTATGCAATAATGAGCTACCAATATAGAGATATATCACTACTTATTAGGATGGTTTAAAATAATATATTACTGATATTGTGTTATATAATAACCAGGGCAGCGACTTTCATGCATTTAAAAATTATGCGCTTAAAATATGCAGTAAAAAATGAAAGATATGCACTTAATTAGAAATATGCACTAAAAACCCAAACATATGCACTAAAGATCCAAAAATAAACGCTTAAACCCAAAAGATGCACTTTAAATTTATCGATTTTTAAAAATCATATTCATTAATCCAGAGCGTTTGGTTAAAAATTAAAATCCAATATAAATATCTAACGTCGATGACAACTTGATGTTTTCCTTCTAGTTAAGTACTACGTTAATGTTTGCAAATTCTTCCTTTTCTTTTTTTTCATTGAATCTTATTTTTAGTTTTCAAAAAAATATGCAATTTAATGAACAATATGCAAAAATATGCAATAAAAATCATAAAATATGCACTTAAATGCAAAAATATGCAACAACAAATCGATGCCATTTTGTTGCAAGTTCTTTGATTCGGAAAAGTATTTGGTCAAAATCATTTTTGGATTAATGGCTACAAACATGCTACCCTGATAATAAATTATTAATAAGGGTAAAAATAGTATTGCATTATATAACTACTTATTATACGAAAGTACGATTTAATAAAAAATTATAATCTAATTACATTGCTCGGATCGGTATACTTTTAAACAAGGTCATTACTGGTAAAGTCTTATTTTATTCCCTATTTGTAACCAATGAAATATGTACTAATGTGTAACGACTTATTTCACTCCATACAAGTATGTACCAATTTTAGCTAAGTAATGATTTTAATATTACCAGTAATAACATATTTCAGTACTTCCTATACTTAAAATAAGTGATTACGAATATTTTAGCCTCTACCGGTACGATTTCGGCAACCATTTACCTCCAATGACACCCCCATGTTAAAATAATGTGTTATGCGGCCAAAGTGTAAGTAGTTACAATTTCTTATTCCATTTCCCTTTACCTGGTAACATAAGGTTTTGCTGGGGTTTATTCGTACTAATTTGTTAACTCACAAAGTAGTAAGTAGGCCAACCAAAAAGAAGCCAGAGCATGTTTTTTATTTAAAATATAGAACAATTTAGATTAAAAATAAGTTCTGATCTTAAAAATATAAGAATTTTAACCCTTTAACCAGCAAGCCACAAATGCGCCAAATGAGTATTTTATAATAAGAAATAAAGCTTTTTCAATAGAAAACAAAATTTGTAAAATTTTTTGTGAAGAATTTTGAATTAGTGTTTTTCACACAAATTTTTTAACGAATTCGTCTGATTCTTTTTACAAAAACACCTAGTAAATTTTCAAAAATCTTAAAAAAATATTTACTGGGTTTTTTTTTTATAAAAAGAATCAGACGGATTCTTTCAAAATTTTTGCAAAAGTTTGTTAGGACTTCTATGTAGAACAAATGCGGCTCAAACATTTTGAAGATAAATCTTTTTAAGTTTGTTTTTTTTTACACAAATGTTTTAACGAATTCCTCTGATTCTTTTTATAAAAACAGGCAGTTAAATTGACTAAAACAATTGATATTGACCACAAAGAAAGATTGGAGCTTAATCTGATCAAAAACTTCCTTACCGTGGTCCAAGGAAGGAATTAACTTAAAAACTAATGGACGGATTTTTCCAAAATTTGGTATATTTGTTGCAAATAGCAAAGCTTATAAGTACCGAGAAAAGGGACCTAGTGTATCAAAAAACGGGTTTGGACTTAAGCAGTGGCGTCTCCAGCTCAAGTCGCTGGGGGGGGGGGGGGGGGAATTTTGTAAAAAAAATTTTTTTTTTTAATTTTCACAAAAAATTTTTTTTTTTAAATTTTCACAAAACCCCTTTTGATTTGGCCATACACTACTTGTTGGACGTTTTTGGACTCCGCAGCGCAAGGTTAACGATTTTATGAGCGGCGCTTTAGGTATAAGAGACAATTAGCGTGTTTTTTAATCACCTGGATTTAGAATTTTTCATACAAAAAATGGATTTATTAAATCCAAAAAAAAGCAAGATTTAATAAATCCAAAATAAAAGCACAAATATATGAAACAGCCTATTATTTTAATGTCAGAAAAAAATACGAATGAAAATTAAAAGAGAAACAAAAAAATTGAAAAACTAACAAATAAAAGGTTTTTATTATTTTTTTTAATGAAATATGTTTAGAAAAAAAACTACACCTCACCAAATACATATTTTTCATCTTGGACATGGAGAAATAGCTCAAATAGAAATGGCAATTTTTCACTCTAGAGTAAGTAATTTAATTAAATCCAATTAGTCAATATTAAATATTGCAATGGAATTTTTCAATTGTGTTAAAATATAAATTGAAGTGCTAAAACTGAAAAGGCAGTATGTTTATCGCTGTTTTATGTAAAATATAATTATAAATTAAAAGCTAAAGTAAAATCCTTCATCATCGAATTCGGTATTAAAAATTAGGGTGAAAGAAGTGTCGGCCAGAAATTTTTTTAAAATAGGAAGAATCTAACCCCATCTGTTGAGCACTTGTACATTAAATTTGCGTGAAAACAATCTCTACTCAGTTTTCACGTGAAATTCGTGGAAAATTATCATTTTTTTATATGGAGGAGTATAACAATTTTTTCACCTGAAATCCGAACAACTTACGGTGCTTTACTATCAAACAGTATTTTACTTTTAAAGTCGACTTTATATTTAAACGGAAAATCCTAAAGAAATATTTACATTTTCAAATATTGTAATAGGTTGAAAATAAATTAACAAATCAGAATGCTCCAAAAATAAACTAGGTCAAAGCATGCTGCCACGCAAAATTTTATCTAAAGTCAACAAAAATATACATTTTGAAAATTTAAATAGTAAGGGCGTTTATTTTTATTTAAAAAATTATCAATTAAAATTGGAATTTT
Source organism: Leucophora obtusa (assembly GCA_949987735.1). Lineage (NCBI taxonomy): Eukaryota > Metazoa > Arthropoda > Insecta > Diptera > Anthomyiidae > Leucophora > Leucophora obtusa. The sequence goes on along the minus strand of OX465299.1, from coordinate 93,919,410 downwards.
GTATTAAAAAATGCGAAATTTTAGAATGAAATTTCTTTTTGTCATTTGAAATTAGAAAAATTTCAAACGAAATTGATCTACATACAATTTTGAAAATCTAATTTGAAATTTAGATCTTTTAACTACATTTCTCCACAAACTTTAATTTTTATATAATCAAAATTATAAGTTTTTTAATGAATTTGTTAAAATATCTATTGAAATTTTTTAAATGACGACTGATTAAATGAAAATAAGGATATTTCATATTATTATTCATAACAAATTTGTATTTCTTTCACTTTATCCTTTTTTCTCCTCTTTTTTCTCTCCTTTTACCCTCTTTATCCTTTTTTCTCTCTTTTTCTCTCCTTTTTCCCTCTTTTTCCTTTTTATTCCTTTTTTTTTTCTTTTTCGGGGAAATTTCCGTTTTCGCTCAATTTCGCATTTTTCGAAAAATTAAAATCGCTACATCCTCTTAAATAACAGCACAAAAATGTAATTTTTTTTATTGTAATTACATCTTGGTAAGGGGAATAATTTATGCTTAAACCTAATAATTTTTATGCGCTAGTTTTCGAGATTCACTCTTAACCTATTTCGGCCCATATCGCCTAAAGAAGGCAACGAAAAAAATGTTTTAGAACAAATTATTGTTTATTTTACGTGGGGAAAACTTGGTATAAATTTCATTGCAAAAATGGATGGGGGGTTAAGCTATATTTATTAGAGCTTGTTTTTGTTTGCTTATTTTGTTTAAATGTTGGGTTTTAATTTTTATTCAAAAAAATAAAAATTGTTTTTTCGGCCTTTTTATTAATTAATTAGAAATTTATTAATTCAGTTCGAGGAAATTGTTTAATTTTGCTTGTTTTAGCTTATTTTATAAATATTGGCTTGTTTTGGCTTATTTTCTTTAAAAATTAAGCTTATTTTAGCGTTTTTATGCGAAATTAGAGCATATTTTTGCTTTTTTTTTCATAAAATCAGTCATTTTAAGCCTTATTTTAAGTCGACATTATTTTTTTTATTTGAATTTTGTTTTTTAAATTTATTTTAAATTAAAAAAATCTCTTTTGTTAAAATAAACTTTTTATTTTCCAACCTGAATTATAATAGAACAAATATTACAATGACGATTTTCTTAGGCAAGAATGAAATCCGAATAGGGCCATTCCTTTAACAGATTATGTTTCACAATTTGTTAAATAAGTTTTGTGATTTTAGCACATTTAATTCCTTTAATGCAATTAATGTATTTCCCGAAGAAAATAAATTTAAGAATGTCACAACAAGAACAATTCAAGAGCTAAAGGATGAGATAATTCGGCACATTAACGACATTGAACCTCAATTATGTCTCAGAGTCATAGAAAATAAGAACCATCGGATAGAGGTATGCCACTGAAGCCGTGGCGAGCATTTGGCTGATATTTTGTTTCGAACATAATTGTCATAGATCTTTCTATCATAATAAAAAATATTAAGATAATTCTCCGAAAACTTTTTGTTTTATTTACAATTAACATCGTGCGTTTTGGTTCCACCAACCTTTAGAATAACATATATTTTTGTAAAATACCATTTTTGTAATAGTAACGTACTGAGAACAATAAAATGTGCTTCGTAATATCATTAGAAATATATTTTATAATGAAGCTAACATCAAAAATTGATTTTTTAGTCTAAAAAAAGTAAAAACATCGTTTTTTTCTATGACAATCTACAAGAAAGAGCAAAATTTATATGACAGCGCCATCTAGCGTGAGTTTTAGGTAAAAATAAATATCAAAAATGGATTCCTCGACCTTCAAAAACAGTAAGAACCCTTGATGGTTTTGTTATGAAAAATGTCAACTTTCATTTGCTTTAGGTTTCATCCCATTCCGATTTTGGTTGTTGCACTGTGTAATTTACAAGTAAAAATTTACACATCGTCACCTAAAATGCAAAAGGGCGTAACAACACTTTTTATTTTTTTACTCGAGAACAAAAAAAAAACGTTGTAGAATTAAAGATACCCGACTAAAAAAGTTTTCATATATTCTTATATGATTTGATATAATTATAACTGTTTATATGTGTGGCTTTATATGACCATATACATTTATATTAACACTTTGGTTTCCCTAGTAAAAATGATTTTTATATATACATATATGATTTTTATACAATCATTTATGGTTTTATACAATTATAACTTGTCGAGTATTGTGAAACATATATTTTTATATGATTATATCAAAAGATATTTAATTATATAAAATTATATTAGCCAGATCCACCATTTTTCGGATCAAATAATATTTTTTTTATATAATTATATTAACCCATACATGATTTGATCCGGAAAATGGTGGATCTGGTTAATATAATTTTATATAATTAAATATCTTTTGATATAATCATATAAAAATATATGTTTCACAATACTCGACAAGTTATATTTGTATAAAATCATAAATGATTATATAAAAATCATATCTGATTATATAAAAATCATTTTTACTAGGGTTTATAAATATGTTTGATATGACGTTATATATAATCATATGCGATTTGGTCTCCAGCTATATATTAAGAGATCTGCAAATATAGTTTATATATAATTATATATAATGGGGTATAAGCTTCTCTAAACAATCTTATATCAAAAAATATAACAAAGTTAATATAAAATTGTATTAATTTTATGTATTTATCTGACATGATATCTAATTATACAAAATTTTATAAAGTTTAATTGCACTATTAAAATTAAAAAAAAACTCCGAAATTGTGGATCTGGTTTTGAAGTTTGCACTTTGATATATAAATAAATGTTTATAATTGAATAAAACATATATTTTTCAAATAGTTGGCGAAATACTCTTTATTAAACTAAAAAAAATTTTTAAGAAATAAATAATGGAAACATTTTTTTTTTTATTGTGGAATTAAAGGTCGAAATAATTATTTTTACTTTTAAATTTAAAAATTAGACAAACATATGTTGAAATAAATATGGTTTAAGTTCATAAAAAAAATTAATTGTGAAAGTTAATTTTTTATCATGTTGGTTTTTAATTTTTATTTTAAAAAATAAAAATTGTTTTTTTCGACCTTTTTAATTCATTAATTAAAAATTTATTAATTCAGTTCGAGGCCTATTTCCTTATTATGAATTAACATAATAGGTACTTTTTTCAAAAACTGTTTTTTTTCTTCATCAGGATACTCTCCTGACAAATACTTTTGCTTTCAAAAAACCTCTACACTTTCAGGAATGAAAAGACGATCGTTTCGGGGATTTTCCAGGTCCCCTTCATCAGTTTTCTTTAGAAAGTGGTGGCGTAATCCCCGAAACGATCGTCTTTTCATTCCTGAAAGTGTAGAGGTTTTTTGAAAGCAAAAACTGTGAAGTATTTGTCAGGAGAGTATCCTGATGAAGAAAAATAGCAGTTTTTGAAAAAAAGTACTTATTATATTAATTCATAATAAGAAAATTTGCCTCGAACTGAATTAATAAATTTCTAATTAGTTAATTTTTTATTTTATAAGAAAGACACACATTTTATAAGAAAGACCAAAACTCTAACCTAGAAAAAGTTGTTCCGACAAATTTTTGTAATGTTTTATTTTGTCAGCTATTTCCAAGTATATTAGCAAAAATTGTTCTGAACATCTAGCATTAGTATTTAATATGAATGAAATAAGTGATCTCAATAATATTTACTAAAATTTCCTTCGAAAATCTTCATAAAATTATATGTATTTATATATAATTTGATGCAGTTAGATAGACCCATTTTTCGGATCGTTTCCACATGCAAGTGCAAGTTCGAAAAACTCAATACACTCACACTTTTTCACTAATACTATCACACTTATACGACTTGCGGCTCAACTTGCAAGTAAATTTTGAAGACAGTGGATTTTTGATACTTGCGGCAAGTGAAATGACAGAATAAAGAAAACAGTGTTGCCTAGTAATGTTTTCTATTAATTTACTAGTATTTGGTAAAGTAAAAGTTGTAATGCAATTGATTTTGTATTTATTTGTAAAAAAAAGTAAATATAACACAATGACATATATTAATAGTAATTTAAAATATCAATTTTATAAGTTTTTGAAAAAAAAAATTGTTAAGAACAAAATCTTTTCCCAGCTTTGTTAGAATATTGAATACTTGGCAATACTGGTGTCCTATTTAGTGACAACCTATGCCTTCGACGACGTTTTAAAAATAAACTTGCAGCATGTAGTGTGGACACATGTAAAATTTTCATGTTTTTTCGGTAATTTTCGAAATTTTCGCTGATAATACGTATTCTCAACTTGCATCCATTTACTTGCATGTGGAATAGGGATGCCAATCGGGATTGATATTTGAAAATCCCGGGATTCGGGATTTTGTATGAAATCCCGGGATCCCGATCTCGGGATCCCGGGATTTTCGGGACTACAAGATTTTCCGGGATCCCGGGATTTTACGGGATTTCGGGATTTTTCGGGATTTCGGGATTTAAATTTTCCTTTATTTGTAAAAATTTGTATGTTATGTAACTAATTTTTTTAGAGAATAAAGCGTTTTATAATTATTTAATAGTTGTTAATTAATAATGTGGTACATTTTATGAATATTGAAACATCTCAGACAGAAATTGACAGTGGTACAAAAAATCAAGTACCTGCATACCACTGGGTAACCGCGATGTTAAAAATAAATGACTGGCAGAACACTCATTTGGGACGCTTTGCCAACGTTTGCAAAAATCGTTTTGCCAGTATTTGTTTTACAAAACATCACGGCAGCAACAAAGTTATTTGGTTATCTTTACCAAATGTTTTCATGGAAGAATTCAAACTTACAGTCCCAGCCAAAATTAGGTTTCAGAAATCGAATTTCGCTTGGAAGAATAAATCGATAAAATAAGAAACAAACTTGATTTTTCGCATGAATTACTCAAAAACTTAATATTGTTTACACAAAATTTCAAATTTTTCTGCAAAGTCTTTGCATAGTTTACTCGAATAATCTACTTAATTTATAATTTTACCAATATCTTGGCATCAATTTCTTGTCAATATGAGAAAATTCAAGAAAAAACGTAGGTAATCTAAAATTGCTCACCTTGTTTATTTGCGGTGATATTAATATTAAAAAATAAGAAAATCCCGGGATTTTTGAGAAATAATCCCGGGATTCGGGATTTTGCCAATCCCGAAAATCCCGGGATTTCGGGATTTCCCGTTTGGCATCCCTAATGTGGAAACGGGGGGTAAAACACGACTATAGACTTTTTTCTACATATAGTTTAAAATTTTGTTGGGAAATGTAATTTAGTCTAGTGCATCATAATCAATCAGAAAATCGGCTTAAATTTTTTTGTTGTTACGCCCTTTTGCATTTTAGGTGACGATATGTACTACTCATTTCGTGAACAAGCCTTAATTCCAATACAAAAATGTAACATTCTTTCTACTAATAACATTTGCTTGTGTAAGTGCTGAAATTATTAGCCATAATACACAGTGTTGATGGTATTTACAAAGAAACACAACTTATGTCTGTAACATTAGGGTTACAAACATTTACGTTATACTCTACGTTAGGTCATCATGCAATCACTTTTTTTACAAATTTTTTTTATTTTTTTTACCGTATATTTTAGTTGATCTGAAGAATGAGTTAAATATTTTTCACTTTGGAGTTAACATAAATACAGAAACTAAAATCTACATTATAACCTAGAGAGAACCCCACTAAAACAATCTGATGATAGTGCCTGGTAGCACTTGAAAATGCATTAATTGTCAAACACTTCTAGGGTTAATTGCAACATATTAGTAATTTATATGGCATGATGGGTTAGGGTGTAATACAAAAAACAAATAATCGTTGTAAAAAGTTCTTTGCTTTCGTTCTAATCACTAGAAGTAGAACCTAAAGCTTGAATGTTAAAGAACAACATACAAACGTTTGCTTTACTACTAAAGGAGCTTTAGTTTTAGCAACAACAATAACATAGAGAAAAAAATTATAGCTTTGTTAAAAACATTTGAGTTTCGTTGTAATATGAAATAAATAAGTAAAAATGTTTGAGTTTACTTCTGTAAATGTTTTTCCCTTCGGAGTTAATATAAATACAAAAACTAAAATCTACATTATAACCTAGAGAGAACCCCATTAAGACAATCTGATGATAGTGCTTTGTAGCACTTGAAAATGTATTAATTGTCAACCATTGGTTTTAGGAAAGTTTTTTCTCTATTTGTTGCAAAATAAATTGTGAATTCTATTTCCAATTTGTCATAGTTGATCTTAAAACCGAACAAAAATAACAATAATTGTAATTTTTTTTAAGTTTATTTTTCGATCTTCTAATCTTCGATTTTCTAATATGAATAAACATTAACCTCTCTCCTTCAAAAACTCAGTTGAATAGGATATTGATTGAATAAAGTAGGAAATAATTCCATCAATAAAATGAGTTATGCGAGTCGATTTTTTTTTAAATGGAATCAGATTTAAAAATTTAATTAGGGAATTATTAAAAAAATGCACGTAGCCAATCTAAATTTAAAATAGTTAACCGTATGTCAAGTTAGCAATCCGATTTTCCAATTCCAATTTCAGATGTTTTGTATTAAAACATGCATATTTTTAGATAGAAGAGTAAAAAACTGATTTTATTGGAAAACGGTATTGTAAGAGTATCGGATACCAACCTTGGTTAATACTAATTTTTAACATCGCTTTTTACTGCATCATTCAAAATCAAAGACTACGGTCATGTAACCACATATCAAATACTAAATCATATTAACTTTAAAATTAAATATTTGATAAAACCTGGTGTTAATTTTATTTAAATTCGTGTACGATTTATTAAAATTACTAAAATACAAAATAAATACTCTTATTATTACAAATGCAAATATAATCTTCATTTTTTTATTAACATTAAAATTAGTTGGTCAATATATTTATGGTAATTTTATAAATAATTCTCAATATATTCAAAAATATAACGTCTGGAATGAAATTCCGATGATTCACCTACATTTGTCAAAAAAAAGCAAAAAACAACAGAGAAACCGGTAATAAAATATGTCTAACATACATAATACTACCTACCGTCTTTGCTAATGAGAATCAATAAATTTTATAAAGTTTTACTGTAAAGATACAATGGTCTCTATTGAACTTTAATAATGAATATAAAATTTTCCCAAAAATTAAACGTTGTGAAACGTTTCTGTGTTTTTTAAACGATTGATTTAAAAAAAAAGTATACGTACGTACTTGTCTTCAGTGATGCGAAATTGGTGGTTTTGCCAAGAAGCATATATAACTAGGAAATACAATCGCTATCGGATCGCACATCGGACAGAAAATTATGACGTTGTCAGAGAACATTATAGCGTTGTTTGACAAGGTCATATATATTTTTCCATTTGAAAGAACATTTGCAATGGTCCGTTAAAAATGGTAAGAATCAATATAATGGAAACGTATGATGCAAAACTATCTTAAATGCCATTTTTTCCAGATTTTCCAAAATGAACGTGTAGATCTTGAATGCTATTCCAGTCAATGGTTTTTACTAAATTTCTGTCGTGGAAACTAAATGGTTTGGAAAGCTGTTCTCGAAAGATAAATCGCTCTTTTTAAAAATGTAATTATGCAATTCCCAAAAGATTCAAACTTCGGTAAATCCTAATGTAAATGTAATTTAAAATGCTTTATTTCAATAAATTGTGTGCAAAATATTAATAAAATGAGTTCATTTCTAAAATGACTTTTGTAAGCTAAAAATCTATAATTGGTGGTTTATATGCACGATTTGATATTGAAAGTATTTGATATCTATTACGTTTTATAGAACTAATTTTCCACTATGAAATCATTATCAGTAACTTCCCGCATAGTTAATTTGTATATTTAAGAAAACATAGTTGACTTCCACTACTGTCTATTAACTATGTCATAGTGAGGGTTATTTCACGGTGAAATTTTCACCTATGACATAGTTGAAAAAATAGTGATCAGCAACTATGTAATTTTTAGGGTGGTATTAGTTTATATTTGTTACTATTGACATAGTGTTTCCAAAAAACTGACTGTTTGTCGGTTAACCGAAAATGGACCTTTTCTAAAAAACCGGGTTTCGGTTAACCATTTGTGAAAAATGGTTAAACCGGTTAGCCGACCAAAAATAAAAAAACATTAAAGAAACACCAATTTAAATGAAAAACGGGAAAAATATAGTTTTAAAGCCGGCAACAGTGAGGAAGTAAAAATAAGTTTGAATGCTGTTGAATTTTTTTTATTTGAAAACTTTTTTATATTTGTAGTACTTCACTGTACCTTTTTAATCAATAGACCATATTTCTTTGGCAGAAACATACAAAAATCCAAAAAACAAAAAAAGATGTAATTTTTTCTATGTTTTAACTATTTGACGTAAGAATGGGCCGATAAAAACATACGTTTTCTTATTTTCAAAAATTAATAGTTAATAAAACAAATTTTTGACATCCGCAAGACTTTAGGTTTGAATTTGTTTTTAGTAGCAATTCGCCACTTATGTTTCTTAATTTTTGAAGGGATTTTAAACTTAAGATAATAAAATAAAAAACCGGTTTTCGGTTAACCGAGATTTAAAATTTTCGGTTAACCGGTTTGCAAAAAAACCGAAATATGAACAAAAAACCGGTTTTTCGGTTAGCCAGTTTGGAAACACTCTATTAATATATTCCCAATTTTAAAATAATAGTCTGAAAATTTTATAGTACTCGTATCTCCAACGTTATTACCCAGGAACATTTTCTGTTACAAAGAATCGGTTGTAGAATAGCTAATTTTCATTTACAACCCCTTCTACTGTCGATTCTAACACCGATTCTTTTTATTTGAAATTGTCCCAAAAGCAACCACTTCCATAGCTCCAAAGTGGAAGCGGTTGCCCTAGAATCAGTTCTGGAACTAGTTCTAGAACTGATTCTACTTCAGGCATACCTTCCATATGGTATCCCAGGAACTCGTTCCGGAACCAGTTCTATGGCTCTCATATGGAAGGTATGACGGTCGTAGAATGAATTCTAGAACTAGTTTAAGAACTGATTCTAGGGCAACCGCTTCCACTTTGGAGCTATAGAAGTGGTTGCTTTTGGGACAATTTCAAACAAAAATCATTGGTGTTACAATGGACAATAGAATGGGTTGTAGAGGAAAAGTAGCTATTTTACAACCGGTTCTTTGGAACAGAAAATTTTCCTGGGCATATAAAGGTTTTCCCCCTATTATACCTTTAAAAAATCAAGACAAGGAAAAACGTAAATTAATTAGGTTGTTCACAGTGGGTGTGCTATCTGTTCTATTTTCCTAACAAAAACAGAATTGTTAAAATTTTTATTTGACTTTATTGGGTTTTTTTTTCTGTTAGCACACTTAAACAAGAACACTAAACAACGTAAAAATGTTGTATCGTGCTATTCCCAAATGTTGTATTTTTTCCATTTAAATTTTAACAACTCTGTTTTTTCTTAGGACGATACAACAAATAGCACACCCTTGTGAACAACCTTGATGATGTCATATGATGTCTTATTATTAGGCCAAGGGACTTGCACTATGCATTTAAAAAACGAAAATATGCACCTACAAAATGCAGCTAAAACAGAAAAATATGCAAAATATGCACTAAAACACTTATTTCTGCATAAGTAAAGCACATTAAAACATAACAAAAAATGTAATTCAGTTATTTTTCAAATAAACACCGAATTTATTGTTTTTCTTAGGTCAAAATGATTTTAAGAAATTTTTTTTTAATAACAAAAAAAAATTTTTTTTTGTTTGAATCTATAAATTTCTTAATTTTTTTTTAATAAATTTAAAAAATGCTACTAAAAAATTAAAAATATGCATTAAAAAGCTCAAAATATGCAATAAAAAAGCACGAAATACGCATTTCAAGTCAATATAATATATATTATGCAAAAACATGCATTTTTGACAAAATATGCAAAAATATGCAACTACAAATCGATGCCATTTTGTTCTAAATTTGATAATTCGGATAAATATTTAATCCATATTAGCTTTGGACTAACGAGAGAAAATATCCATTTGTATGAAATTAATTGCCTTGCTCATTATTATTTGTTGTAATATCTAGTTGATAAGACCTCAGCTGTAAACATCATGTAAATAAATAAATAAAAAAAGGATGAATAAATATAAAAAAGGCTTAATAACTGGGGAATCGTTCGGAATTTTGACTTCAAATTTAAAGTAGGACAAAGTACACATTTTTTGTAAGCGAATAAAAAAATGTTTTTTTAATTATAAATTTATTAATTTAGTTCGAGGCCAATTTCCTTATTCTGAATTAACATAATAAGCACTTTCTTCAAAAATTGCTATTTTTCTTTATCAGGATACTCTCCTGACAAATACTTCACAGAATTTTTGCTTTCAAAAACCTATACACTTTATTATGTTAATCCATAATAAAGAAATTGGTCTCGAACTAAATTAATATATTTCTAATTAATCAATTAAAAAGGTCAAAAAACAATTTTCATTTTTAAATAAAAATTAAAAACCAAAATGTTTTTTTGTTAAAATATATTTTTATAATACAAAAAATTAACTGTCAAAGACAGTAGTTTTTACCAATTTAGCCAGTTGTTGTAAAATGTTTGTAGTTACAATTTGTCAGTTATTTTTACGACATTGTTACTTATGTTATTTTTAATGCAATTGTTAGTTATTTTTCAACAGTTAAAAATGGCTGAATTTGCAGTTATTTGAAAGCTAAATATCTTTGTCGTCTCTTTAACTGCATATTCATTTGTTTTAACTGTTATTTTCAGTGGATTCTACCAATAAACTTTTTTGAGTGTGGAAATTCATTCGGTGTTGTTTTTTTTCTGTTTTGTAATTTGGGAATGATATTCGATTTTAAAATTAGGAAAAATTACTTGATTAGAGAAAATTTAATTTTCTGACATTAGGGTTGTAGCAACGGAAATCTGGTAGATAAATACTAGAATGGGATACTTGAGGTCAATGGCGCTTAGAGCAAAACATTGGTCTCCTCGAGAGAAATACATCGATGTATTACACTTTACGATCCGACTGTAAATGCCAAAGATATAACGAAAAATGTAAAATGGCGACCCCTACCTGCCTTGCAAAAATACTTCATATTAGAGGGTGTACGGCGCACTTTCTTTGCCTGTAAGGTGGTACGCTCTCATAACCACATATCTACACTGTGTTCTTAATTGATTTATTGGGTAACTTCTTGAGCTTCGAAACATCCGGCTTTTTCTTTCTGGACATATACTGTCAATTTCCTATATACCTCACAATTGTTTCTAGTTCTCTACGATTTCCCAAGTCTTCCAATTAAAATGATTATTGAAAAAAATCACAAAATGTTTTCAACGTTGTTCTTCTTTTGTCGTCATTTTAAAACATTTAAATGACAAATTGTTGAAAAAATGATCAAAGCAATACGAGAAAAGATGTTGTTATCCAAATATAACAGGACAAAATTAATTAATAGCATTAATATTTTTTGTTTTGCCCAGCGTTTAAAAATTTGTTTCAATTTTATTCCGCACGCAAAAAATAAAAAGTGTATAATTGGTGAAGTACTTCGGTAAAATACGACTTCAAAAGTTTTCTGCTAAGTAATACAATACCGGTGTTCTGTAACTATGTGAGAAGTTACTCACATAAAAATTGCAACTCTACGATGTGTCTACGATATTTAAAACAGGGTGAGTCACAAAATTTCAAACTGAATATAAGTAAAATTTTTTACATACCTCTGGCTAAATTTGACATTATGATACTCACTCTGTTTTAAATATGGCAGAGTTGCAATTTTTATGTGAGAAACTTCTCACATAGTTACAGAACACCGGTACAGGTCTTTAATTAAAATGTAATATTTTCTCAGATTATTTAAAATAGAAAAAAATTAGGTTATTTAACGCATTTTGAAGTAAATGGAAATGAAACCAAGGCAAGTTGACAATAACCAAAAATTTATAAATCTATATATATTTTTTTACTAACTTACAAAAAATACATTCGAAGTTGTATTTTACCTAAGTAATTCGATAATTATACACTTCTTATTTTTTCAATTAATAAATAATATTCAGTTGACTACCTTAAGCATTTAAATTCTATTTAAAATTTTCCAATTCCAAAAGAAATTTTAGAACATTTTTAATGAATTATAGGAAGTTACGAGTAATTGCAAACATTTATTTTTAAATTTTAAATAAATCATATGTCGATTGCATGCATTTTTAAAACTATATATTGTAGAATGTTTTTAAAGTGTTCTTCTAAAAATAAATAATGTGTGGTTACTTTTTACGCCTCTTTGAGAAAAACATTACTATTTTAAATTTTTTATTGCGGTTTTTATTCTCGCATTAAGTTAGCACCACTTTTTGTCTTATCATTTATGATAAACGTTATTTAACTCACGTGCGATATTTATTAAATGAAATTTTTGTTTTTCTGTACTATGAAATTGAAAGTTAAAAATCCCCCAAAATAATTAAATTTTATACAATTTTAATACGCAAGCGTAAATGTTTGAAACATTAGTGGTATTTATTAAACCGCACTTTTTTACATAAGTGATAATTTTATGAGTTTATACGAAGATTTAAATACACATCTTGTATTAAATTATTTTTTTAGAATCAAATTTTACATTTTTTTGTAGTTTCCAAATATTACACACAAATTTATATATTTATGCATAGCGCATATATACGAGTCAGGGATACCGATCCCGAAATCCCAATCCCGAAAATCCCGGGATTTTCGGGATTTACAAATCCCGAATTCCGGGATTGTTCTTGAAAAAATCCCGGGATTTCCGATTTCATTATTTGGCATATTTTATCACATTTTGTATTTGTTTTTAATGCAACATTCGACCTAAATCAAGGTAATTTTTTATTAATATCTTATTAAAGAAATAATTTTTCCTATTCATAAATAATAGTTTATATATATTGCAGATTAAATAGATCTGAATAAAAACCTTAATAATTGAAAAAATTTTATTCAGCTTTGAAAGTTTTAAAAATCGTAATTCAGCTTTATTTAGCCCCTGTTTATGAATTACGAAAATGGTCTGAACGAAAGCAAAGTAACGAAAATTTGTTTTTGTTTCCCATATATTTTTGACGAAAGTAATTGTCAATTGCTATCGTTTAGAGTATTTTCGTAATAGATAAGCAGGCCCTTAATCTTTTAACTGACATATTTTTATTTATTTTACTGATAATTTGCTTAAATCCTAATTTCATGCAAAATAATTTTGCCGAATATTACTATACTAAAAACAGCAAATTTTTGTTAAAGAATTTAGTAAAATCTAACAATCTACCGTCCTGAAATCAGTAGAGGTATGTGCTTAATATTTTATATTAGTGGACCTAAAAAAAACTAATATAATCACTAAATATGACTGATTTCAGCAGAGTAGTTTATATTTGCATTCAATTAATTTTAGCCAAATATAACTCAAATAAAATTTGTACATATAGCAGTGTTTTTTGCTATATGTACAAATTTTAGTTAAAAAGTTTTTTCAGAGGTAAATTGTAATTTGCAGTTTACTTAAATTTAACTCACGAGTATATAACTTATATTTCGGAAATTTAAAAATTATTTAGCAAACAAGTTTTGTTGATTTCAGTTCTTTTTATCGCGGAACCTAATTTTTAGTAGATTTTTCTGCTATTTTTATATGAGTGCAGTTTTCATTTAAAGCCAGATTCACAATGCTGCAGTACTCCACTCTGAGTGGATTTTGTTCCTTTCTTTTTCGCACTTACATATTTTTCGTATCATGCCATCTCTATTTTGGTACACTCGACTCTTCAGCGTTGAGCACTCCAGCACTTTGAATCCGGCTTAATTTGTTTAGTTTTTCATACTACAAGAAATAAATAATTAGATTTATAACGAATTATTTTAATTTGTAGGGTTTATTTCAGCTATCTAGTTTTAAAATTAAAAATATAATGAAACAAGAAAATCCCGAAACCGCGAAAAATCCCGAAATCTCGCAAAATCCTGGGATCCCGATAAATCCCGGGATCCCGAAAAATCCCAGGATCCCGGGATTTGTAAAAACCAGTCCCGTTCGACATCCCTAGTACGAGTACTACGGGACATTTTTTCGATCTATAGTTTAGTATGAAGACATTTTGTTAGTTTGGAGTTAGTTAGTCCTCAAACTCTTCCTAGGTCTAGCGTATAGTATGAAGACATTTTTGACTAATATACTGCATAGTTTCACTTCCTTCAGTAATGAATTTCTTCATAGTTCCAATGAAAATTGTCACTGGAGCTCGTCCATTGAAACTTTTCATAGAATCTATGAAACCGGTTTCATAAAGTCAATGTTTATGAAAACTTTATAAAATTAATGAAACTCTTTATAAAATTAATAGGCCACTCCTCCAATGAATAAATCATTCAGCCAATGAAGAGCTTCATAAAATCTATGAAGCTATTTCATTTACTATTATTTATTATAGTTGGTTGTTGTCGTTGCTAACCTGGAGTGGATAAATAAAAAGTATTTAGCAAATGCAAAAAGCGCAATAAAATTGTAACATATTTTACCGATGTATAAAATATATCTAATGAAAGAATTCATTAAATCAAAAAGTTTCATAAAATTTTATAATAAGCTTAATTCAATTAATGAAATTCCATTAATGATGTTTCGAAAAAATATGATTTATAAAAAATTTCATAGTCCAAAATTAATAATAAAAAATTAATTTAAAAAAAATAAAAATTTTAAAAAAATAATTCTCTCAGTATGGAAATTAATGCACATTACTAAAACTCGACTTGTGGTTACATAATAAAACTATTGTATTTGATTTCTTATTGTATGAAAATTTTTAAAAATTAATGAAACGACGATATTTAATAAAAAAATTAAGAAGAAGTAAATACTATTGAACAATTTCATATATATAAAAAACATTTTCATTAAATTTATGAAAATCTAATTTATGAAATTCAATGAATTTTTTTAACTAAATTATGAAAGTCACATAAGTAGACGAACATTAAAATATTAGCCCACACAAGATGAAATACACTGATGATGGCTTTGTAGCGAAAGCCGAAAATACGTATTCTGTATTGCTGGTCTTATCGAATTCTTTCAAATATATTTTTATTCTTTGTAATTTACTTGTAAAAATTGTATCATCTTTCTTTGATTTGAAAATAATTTAAACAGAAAGTGATATTAATTTATGATCTAGAGTCAAACTAAAAAGAACATTCATTTACTTATAAATAAGAGATCAACTAAATATTCCCCCATTCAAATTATGAAATTTTATGAAGGAAAAGTTATGAAAAATTTCATAATATTAATTAAATATTATATACATAATGAAATTCTTCATTGATTCTACGAAAAAAATTCTATGAAATTATATCATTAATATCATGAAAGATAATTCTTTGAGTTCACTTTTGGCTATGTCCCCGAACCATGCGAAATACATACATATTTATATTGATGTTTTCCTATTGATTTTAAAATAAAATTTATAAAAACTAAAAGAAAATCAAATTAAAGGTCATATTTATTTGACAAATTTTAAATTTGTGTACAAATTCCAAAAGTTTACACATGAAAATAGGCGCATAAGTTACCAGGGCTTGTAAACTATTTTTGACATTTATTGTGTAAAAATACAAGGTTTACCCTATATAACAGGAAGATACGACGTTAAGTGAAAACCCCTATTGAAGTAGAATGATGAGGAACTTGCACTTAGGAAATCATGTATGTTGGCAGTCTTAACCGAAAGTTGAAAATGAGTTAACTATATTTGAATTAAAATCAACTGCAATATTGAAATGAACTTCAATATGTTAAAAATCCACTGACAAATATAGTAAAAAGAACTACAAATGCAGTTAAAACAGTATACATGAAAATTACTGTAAAACTGTAAAAACTATTGTTTTTGTAAGTTAAATTTTCTGCTAAAGTTTCTAGCACCAATTATTAATTTAATAAAAACAAATGTATGGAAAGGGAAGAAAAAAACAATATTTAATAATATTTAACCATATTATTTTCTTAATTTAATAAAATTTCTTACTGCGAATTCTTCAGTATTGTGTACAGGCGCGGATACAAGGGGGGGGGGGCTATGGGGGCTGAAGCCACCCCCGCCCCCCCCCCCTTGAGGCCCAAAAAAAAATTTTTTTTTTTGCGAATAATGCTATAAGGGACAACACGATTAATTATTTAAACAAATATTTTAGAATTTCACATTAAAAACGCATTTTAAATTTTGAGATTTTGTGTATATTCTTGGTTTCAAGAAGTAATTTCTTTGTTCAGAAAACATGACAGATTCTGCATTTTTTTAAGAGATAATTCTCAAAATTTTTTTATATGAAGCTTGTTTTTATAGAATTATTATTGAAACTGTTGACCATTTTTGGCAATTTAACAAATTTTTTGATTCATTTTACTTAAGAATTAATATTTAGGGCCAGTTTTATTGTCAAAACAAATATCGATCTCAAACGAAATTACTTACTTATGAAAACAATCGTGCTTAGTTCTGACTATAGAACTGGCCCTTATATTTAAAGTTAAAACAAAAGTTTTTTTGTTTTGAAATTTAAGTGCACTACTATTAAAATATCTTAAATGAACTTCTTAATTAATATTTTAAATTTCATGGTCTTAGGATCACCACCTTAAAAAATCGGAAAAAATTTCACTTAAGTATTTGGTTTTATTTAAGTGTTTACTATAATATTAGCTCGCAGATTTTTTGATATAAAAATTCTCATATTCATAAAAAAATAACACATCTAAGCACAAATTACCCCATTTAAAATATTTTCAATGCTGTTTTATATTATTTCAAAGAAAAAAAATTGAATATCAATTGCATATTTTCTAGTGTTTTAAAAGTTTTTTTTTATTCGAAATAAACTGGTGTTTTTAAAAAATTTTAGTTTTTAATTAAAAATTTGTATTGAATTTGACAAGTAAATAGAAGTAGTTTTTAAAAACTACTATTTTTTGGTTAATTGTAAATGTACCCTGCAAAAAGAGAACATCCAATTTTTAATGCATAACTTTTTTCTCTACATTCAAAATAAGATAATGCAAAAATAAAATAAAACAAATACAACAACACATAGCAACCTGACGCACAAGCATAGTTTTCTACTAAAAAATTCTTAAATTTACTGCAGTATCGGATCTTTCCTATGACACGCACGTGTTAAATTCATTGATGGAGATGCCAAATTTTGAACTACTAACAGCTCCAGAAAAAACACAACTGAAAAATAAAAGTAGTTCAAATTTGGCATTTCCATCAATGAATTTAAAACGTGCGTGTCATAGGAAAGACTATGCTTGTGCGTCATGTCGCTATGTGTTTTTGTATTTGTTTTATTTTATTTTTGTATATTATTTTATTGGATGTAGATAAAATAGTCATTCTTTTTGAAGTACTCCTTAATATTTTTGCTGGGTTCCTTTAAAATAATACGTGCCCTTGCTAAAATAATACGTTTTATAATAGAAAAGTAAGAGGTTACATATCTTAACTTCTTCTTACAAAACTCATTACCGGGTAATAGTAGGAGGTTTGTGACTTGGATTTATGGCGTCGTTTGCCGCAGAGCTCTACCAAATATTCGAATTTCATTAGGGTTGGAAGGAACCCATCGGGATAGTTTTCTCAATAGTTGTTTACTTTTGTAAAATTTCAAATATTTTTTTCAAGATGAAAACATTTCAAATTTTAGGACATTCTTTTTGAAAAATTATTTTGTTATTTAAAAGTTGCAATAATTATGGCCAGTTTTATAGTCAGAACAGAGATTGATATTTTCTTATATATTTTGTTCTCAGACCGTTTTTTTTTTCTTAAATATTTCTTAAATAAGAAATTTTCAAAGACCCTAGTTCTGACTATAAAGCTCTTCTTCTAAATTAAACCTATTAGATGAGGTAAAATTGTTGTATTCGAAAAACTCTTTGACACTGAAACAATTTTTATATTCTAGGTTTGATATGAAAGTTGTAGTATTTGGAATAATTTTTCTTATAAAACTATATCAGGCACTGCAAAAAATTTTACAATTTAGGGCACATTCCTATTATCATATTCTGAGAATTTTTTCATATCAGAATCCCCATCTTGTTTCCTATTAAAATATTATTTAGAATGGGTGAGAACTGGCCAAATAAAATCTAAACTAAATCCAGGTTTCCAAAACTCTATGAAATTTAAATAAGTTTTCAAATAAATTTTAAACACTTTTGTCAATTTGTATTTATTTTAGAATTTATTTAGCCACCTCGCACAGGGTCTTAATTTTTAAATGATTTTTACAAAACAGAACATTAAAATCTTGTAATTATTTCAGTAAAAAAACTAACTCAACATTTAAAAAATGTCGAAATGGGGTTGAGCAGATTTTCCCGAACCCCTTTTTTGGTACTTTTTGCAACAACTTGGCAAACCTATGCTAAAACATGTGTTAAAACTTCTACTTCTACCAAGAAGAGTATAAGACAAGGAGATGCAATTAGACATCATACAGAACATTATGACATTGTCAGACAGTCCATCGAAAAATGAGAAAAAACTGAAAATAAACTGGCAGAAACTAAAAATTACAATAAAAATTAAAAAAATGTTAGAATTAAGAAAAAAAAAATTACAAAAAATATGCAAATATCGAAAATAATAATAATATCGAAAATAAAAATATACGCAGAAATTAGCTATAAAATTTCATTCTCAAAAATTTTTATTTTCAGATATTTCATAAATTATTGCACTTTCTTAATTTCTGATATTACCAATATTTTTCTTAATTTTTTCTCATAATTTAGAGATTTTTTTCGCCTCTTTATTCACATTTTAAATTTTTTTTCTGCGAAAATTCCCTTATATTGTTTATACTTTTCATAAATGACCTCCCTAATGCGATAAAGTATGGCAATATTCTGATGTATGCTGATGACGTGAAGATTTTTCTTACATTTGAAATATCTTCGGCAAGAATCTTGTTACAACAGGACTTGGATGGTTTTTATGTGTGGTGCAATCATAATCTCATGAATTTAAATTTTAAAAAATGTAAACACATGCGTTTCACAAGAAAATGGAACTCGTTCTGCCTCTATTTTTTGGGTAGTCATGTTCTAGAATCTGTTGATGAATTCTTAGATCTTGGTATTTTACTAGATCCTAAATTAAACTTTATTAAGCACATTACGATGACGACAAATAAAGCTCGTGGTGTGCTTGCTTTTATAAAGCGATGGGCCAAAGAGTTTATCGATCCTAGCATAACTAAGCAACTATATACGTCTTTGGTAAGGCCAATCATGGAATATGGATCAATTATATGGGATCCTGATACTGCAGTTCATAGTAACCGTATTGAATCAGTTCAAAAACAATTTCTTCTGTTTTGCTTAAGGAGCACTTTTCCGAACCGTTTGGAGGATCTTCCACCATACACCGATAGATTAGCAAGTATTAGGCTGCCTACATTAAGAAGCCGAAGAATAATGCTCAATACTGTATTCCTAGTCAACCTGCTAAATGGTAATACCTTTTTTTGACTTCCTGCTCAGCAATATAAATATAAATGTTCCCCAACGGTCAACTCGCAACTATACCCCCCTATATCTTCAAGTCGTGCAAACCACCTATGCTAATGCTGATCCTCTCAGAAGATTATGTTTTCAGTTTATTGAAATGTATGACTTTATCGATTATTCTGTAGATATAGGCATTATAAAACGAACTATAATACTGTTTTTAAATACCTAGATTTAACATTATATTTAGTTGTACTATTTCAATATATATGTATTATAGTCTGTAAGGATGTAATTCCATAGACTTAAATTAAATAAATAAATAAAAAAAAAATATTCGTATGTGCTACCATGGCATTATACAGTAATTGACGGAGATGTTTTGTCCGATGTCCGGTTCGATGTGCGATCCGATAGCGATTGGAGCCCTAGTCTTTTTGCATCTAGGTTATAACGAACGAGTAAAAAGGTTAAAGTCGGGCATGCCGACTATACAATACCCTACACCAGTCTGGTTAAAAGCCAACTAATGTTTGGATCAGAAATTCGAATGGGTTAAAATGGGACTTGTGTCAAAATTTTCTATAATGTGAGTCAGGGAACCAAATTTCATTAAAATATATTAATATTTGCGACCTGCAGTTTGTAACCAAGCCAATTTTAAGAGGACCCTTATATGGGCACTAGGTCTAAACATGGACCGGTGTTAACCAAAATCAGCAGGCTTCGTCTTTGGGCTGACATAGGTCGGTGTACCAAATTTCTTCAAAATATCTTAATATTTGCGACCTGCAGCGTATAAACAATATAATTTTGAGGGGACCCTTATATGGGCACTAGGTCTAAACATGGACCGATGTTCACTAAAATCAATAGGCTTCGTCCTTGAGCCAACATAGGTCTATGTACCGAATTTCATCAAAATATCTTAATATTTGCGACCTGCAGCGTATAAACAATATAATTTTGGTAGGGCCCTTATATGGGCACTAGGTCTAAACATGGACCCGTGTTAACCAAAATCAATAGGCTTCTTCCTTGGGCTGACATAGGTCGGTGTACCAAATTTCATCAAAATATCTTAATATTTGCGACCTGCAGCGTATAAAAAATATAATTTTGGGAGGACCCTTATATGGGCACTAGGTCTAAACATGGACCGATATCAACCAAAATCAATAGGCTTCGTCCTTGGGCCAACATAAGTCGGTGTACCAAGTTTCATCAAAATATCTTAATATTTGCGACCTGTAGAGTGCGCACAAGAATGCATGGACAGACAGACAGACGGACAGACGGACATCGTTAAATCGAAATAAAAAAAATTCTGAGCCGATCGGTATACCAGAAGGTGGGTCTAGGACCAATATTTTTTGGTGTTACAAACATCAGCACAAACTTATAATACCCTGACCACATAGTGGTGTAGGGTATAAGAATCTATAGATAGGACTACCGTATAAGATACGAAAAATGTTTTTTACGGGCTATTTTCTGAATGAAAAAAATTTAAATTTTCAGAACAAGTTCGGAATTTGGATTTTTTGTGTTTTTATGAAAAACTCAATTTTCAAAAATACCCTACTTTTTTTATTTTTTAAATACTTTAAAAAAACTTTTCAGATAATTTTCTTTTGGTAAGAAAAAAATTGGAGATGTATTCGGCTTAGTTTTCGAGAAAATTTATATTGAATATGGTACAAATGTAGTTGTACCATATTTTGCGAAATTTGTGCATGGTCCAGTATGAGTAATATATATGTGGTATAGTGTTAGCATTAATAAATGTAACTTTTTCGAAAATTAAGCCGAATATCACTCTAACATGCCTATTACTACAAAAAGTTGTGACTGTATTCCCCATATATTTGTTGTTGCAAAGTCATAATATATTATATTTATTAAAATTTTTATTTGAAAACTTCAAAAAAATTAAGACCTGGTATCGACACAATCATAACATTCGCAATTAAGATTTGAATTTTTTGAATTTTATCAATGGCCTTGCAACTCCCTCAATATTTTTTATTTGAAAAAATATTATGCGGCTTGGAACAGGAACGAACTCCGACTGGTTAATCAGGGATGGAAAAGGCTCACTTAATCGGGCTCTTATACCAAAAAATGTTAGATCGCTCTTTCATATTTAAAAATGTAAGTAACTAAAAAATAACTTCCTCTTTGGCTCGTTAAAAAAAATTAAAATTAAATATTTAGATATTAGCAAATATTATTGCAAAAAAAAAACATTTGCAAAAAGCGAAATTTTTGCAACAATATATTCGTTTGCAGAATGTCGATCGCCGATTACATCTTTTAATTCATTTTCTATACCATAAAGCCTTTTTCGAATTCCGCCGTTATTTTGCAACTTTTTAAGTGCGGGTTTTTTAAATATATAACCTAGGGATTCAATTTTTGTACCATAGTCTTTTTTCAAATTCCGCTATTATTTAGCAATTTTTTACGTGCGTTTTTTTTTAATTTATAATCTAGGGGCTATAATACACATTTCATACAACAAAATTTGGTGGCTAGTTGCAAATAAAATCGCGAAAAATAAAATTTGCAAAAAGGAAACTTTTTGCATCAATATATTTGTTTGCAGAATCTAAATCGCTGATTACCCCAGCAAAATCTTTCATTACCAAATAAGTGGTTATATAATAGAAATTCATAGCTCCGCACAACTTATTTTTTGGCGTCTAAACTCATTATTTTTGTTTGGCGTGGTCGTTTTTATAAGTAGTCACGCTTACCCGCTCGCTTACGAAAAAATGAGAAATAAGTAGTTATGAGATTTTGAATAATAAGTGGTTACACACATGCTTACAAAAAGTTGAATTATAAGCGGTTGTCCGATTGCTTACTTGATTCTTAAAAATAAGGAGTTAAGCAAATACTATTAGCTTAAGGAAATACATTCAGAAAAAATTAAGTTTTCTCTAGTGTGTAATTTTAGGACTCGTCATAAAAATTTAAACATAAAACATATTTACATATAATAAATAAAAATGTATAAAATTTAACTGTGTAAAAAGTACTTATTTAAACTATTACGAGTAAGTCATTACTTTATATTTAGAAACAATGAATACAATAGGCCGTTATTAGGAAGTCATTATTTTATATTATAAAATAATGCAAAAGGTAATGATATATCATTTTTGGTAATGCAGATAGTAATGAGGTGTCATTACCAATATTTTGCTGTGACGTTTCCTAATTAATTTTTTGTACCACAAAGTCTTTTTTCGCGTTCCGCTTTTATTTTGTAATTTTTTAAGTACGTTTCTTTTTAATTCATTATCTAGGGACTATAATACACATTTCATATAAGTTAGTTGCAGAAAAAAAATCGCGAAAAATAAAATTTGCAAAAAGGAAACATTTTTTTATCAAAATATTTGTTTGCAGAATGTAAATCGCTGATTAAGTTTTTTAATTAATTTTTTGTACCATAAAGCCATTTTTCGCTTTCCGCGGTTATTTTGTAATTTTTTAAGTGTGGTTTTTTTAAACTTATAATCTAGGGTCTATAGTACCAATTTTATATACAAAAGTTTGGTGCTTAGATTGCAAAAAAAAAAATGTTTGCAAAAAGGAAAATTTTTGCGTCATTTTATTCATTTGCAGATTGTTAATCGCTGATTGAGTTTTTTAATTATTTTTTCTACCACAAAGTCTTTTTTCGCGTTCCTCTATTATTTTGCAATTTTTTAAGTGCGGTTTTTTAAATTTATAATCTACGGAGTATAATGCCCATTTCATAAAACAAAGTTTAGTGGTTAGTTGCAAAAAAAGAAAATTTTGGCGTCGTTTGCAGAATGTAAATCTTTTAATTAATTTTTTGACCCCAAAGCCTTTTTTCGCAATCCGATATTATTTTGCAATTTTTTACGTATGGTTTTTTAAAATTCATAATCTAGGGCTATACTACTGTTGGAATAGTATAATTCCATAGTATAGTTCCATTCTTGATTTTTATAACTAAATTATTATTTTCCATCCCTGGTTACAATCGATGTTTTGAGTCATACAAAGAGCGCACATAATGACCCTGCAAACATTTAAAAGATACCTACCAAGAAGATATTAAAGAGATATCTTCATCTTCTATTTGTCATTTGAATGAAAAAAATCAATTAGTATTTACTTTGAAATTGTCTTCCTTTTATCACTTGGAAGATAATTCGGCGATATTTGTAAAAAAATAATTCAAACATTTTATCTTCTGTCATAACTTTTTATGACAATATTGCGGCAATATCACCTTTGTATCATTTGGAAGATTCAGCAAATTTGTTTGAAATCGTTTATCAATTTGGAAAAAATTAAAACTAAATTTGTACAAAAATAATTAAAACATATATAGGAAATAAACTCGTGAAAAGTTAAGATTAATTGCGCGGGAAAAATCGGCTAAGATGAAATCAAGATAATTTTTAAGTTCGTCAATGGATTATGTATGCAGATATTGTTTTTCAGGCTTAAATTTAATAATGAAAAAATTAAATCGTTTATTTAGCGATATCCCTTTTATCTTCCATATGAGTTATTGCCTTCATATTGCCTGGAAGTATTGTTTTATTGTAACAGTTGTTTCCGACGGAGGAAACTTCCGGAATACGAGATTGATATTGCCGGCAATAAATGTTTTCTTCCTGGCGATATTTTCGGAGAATCTTCTTCATATTGCCATGTTTGCTGGGTGGTATTGGTTTGAGTATGTTCCTGTTCCAAGGCACATAATAGAACAAATGTTTTCTCAGTGATAGAGAGTCCCCTAATCTCTTTATTATGTATACTCTTTGATTTTATTGATGTTTTGTATGAAAAGTTAAGACTCTCAGTCTTAAAAATAGTCTTATGACGGCCGCAATGAGTCACAAGTAGGAATAGGCACCTAAAAATGTTTAAACTTATAAAAGATCATGCCGATGGTCATATGTAGTCAACCCTTTGTTGACAATATACATATTCAGAATTTGATATATGTTATGTGATAAAAGGAGTCAAATAACTTATATACATTGTTGGCAAGCACTACCCGTAAAATACCAATAACGATTTAAAACCCTTTCAAATGACTACCATTAACTAAATCCTGTTAAATACCGTTAACTTTAACATACCCTAACGAAGTAATCCTAAAAACCTTTAACACTGAAATAATTTCAATACATGAAATATTGAATTTCAGCTTTTATTGGACAGCTATTGCTGTTGTTTGCACTCACAGAGATGATGTTTTAACAAAATAAAGGTCCGTAAAGTTGTTAAAAATTTCGAAACAAAAACTATGGTTAACCTTAAAATACCAATAACGAAATAACTTAAAAACAAAAATAACTTTATAAATCGGTTGCCAATCTTGGTTATATATGTATAATAGGGAAGTCGCTTAGCATCATGCTCTTAGCTCATTTTAGTTACATATTTTCAACTTATGACAATCTTTACGTTTTCTTATTTGTGAATATTTTTAATAAGTATTACACCCATTAACAATAAACAAATAACCTAAAGTTAACACAAACTGAAAGTTAAAAAATTCAAATTCGTATGGAATTTGACATCTGTAACTCTAAGTTAGCTCAAACTTTAGGTTAATTTGTTTATTGTTAATGGCTCCAAAGTAGGCGAATGTCGTGTACCTACGATCGCGTGTAGCTTGGAAATTTACATTTCCCCCTAATTGTTAATGTGTTATTGTAAACTCTTCTTCTATGAAGTTTTTTTAGTTTGTAATGATTATTTTAAACTACACAAAGTTTCAGATAAGTCTATAGGATATCCCAAAATTGGGTGCGTGTACCATGGAACGACAAATGTAAATTTTTGAAAAAAATCAAACAATTTTTTTCTGTTTAAATAAGGCATATAGTTTTCGGGCTTAAATCAGTTTAAAGTTTATCCTTTTCTAAATGCAGTAACCAGTAGATTTTTTATACTACATTATAAAGGGTTTTTCAATAAGAGCGTTACAAAAGTTTTTTTAAATAAAACAAAAACGGTTTTGGATATCAATGAAATTCTTTATTCCTGTGCAAGTACGTTCGATGCCATTATGTATGGAAATCGATCTCTTTTGCATGGCCACCATGGGCACGCTTGCAGAAGTCCAGACGCTGAACCCAATTTTCGACGGTTTTCAAGCATAAATCGGCCGATATTCGTACGAAGTTCATCAATCGTCGCTGGCTTGTTGGCATAGACCATAGATTTGACGTAGCCCCACAGGAAATAGTCCAACGGCGTCAAATCGCACGACCGAGGCGGCCAATCGACTGGACCATTTCGTGAGATAACACGTTCTCCAAACTTGGTTTGCAATAAATTGATTGTGACATTCGCTGTGTGGCTTGTGGCGCCGTCCTGTTGGAACCACATGTCCTCCAAGTCCATATCATCCAATTGGGGCCAACAATATTCGGTTATCATTGAACGGTAGCGATTCCCATTCACAGTAACGTGCCGGTCTTGATCATCACGGAAGAAGTACGGCCCAATGACGCCGCCGGCCCATAAACCGCCCCAAACCGTAATTTTTTCGGGATGCAATGATGACTCATGGAGTACGTGTGGATTGCTGTCTGACCAATAACGCGAAGCAATTCATTATGACGACCATAAATTGGACGTAGCGCTCTTAACGTTGACGCCACTGACTCCGAATTTCGGTAGTAAATTTTAATAATTTCGACTCGTTGTTGGCTCGTATATCTTTCCATCATGAAATGGCAAACCTTACTGAAGAGAAATGTCAAAACAGCGGCAAGAAATATGGCGTCGTTTGCTGTGCCTGTCTTTCTACTTTTGTAGCGTCCCTGTTGAAGAACCCTTTACCAATAAGAAAATATTATCTTTTTTTTGCAAAAATTACAATGCGTGCACGTTGGAAGTTTTGGAATAGTTCCTTTTCTAACAACAGGCTAATTGTGCTTTTTGAATTTAATTCGCTACAAAAAAATAACCTTTGATTTAACATTTTCGTCTTTTGTTAAAAATTAATTTTTTTATGCAAATATTAAATTGCATTTCTAATTTCAAGTAGATATCAACTCTCCTGCAAATAATGCAATAAATTTCATTATGTGGCATTATCTCTTTTTTGAAATTCCCTTTATTTTTAACGAGTGGCAAAGTACCTACCTACACGTCAATTTATAAAAAAGTGTTCCATTTTTCACTTTTCTCAAAAAATCATAATTCATTAAAATGAATAAAAATCATTAAAGTTTTTATTATTGTATTTGCAATCTAAAGCAATAAGTACTAACACTAATATTTCTGCATTCAAAGATTTTTCGCATTTATCTTAATCTTAGAGATATTGACACTAAATTTTCAGAAGTACCAAGGTACAGGCACGTAGCTAGGGGACGTCAAAAGCAACAAAATTTTTTAAAAATGTAATAAAAGATATTTATTTTTTGTTGAAATCAAATACCAATTGGCCAAGTTTCCGAAGCTTTCATAAATAAAATAGACTCAAAATCTAATTGCGAAAAACTGTTTTGTAAAAAATTTTTTAAGCTTTTTGGTGGCCATAGAAACTGTTTTTTTTTATGGGTTTTTTTTTTGTAAAAATCTTGAACAGTTATGTGTGCTACGCATAATCAAAGAGGTTATAAAATAAATAGAATGCAATCCTCTCTTTTACTGAGAAAAAAATTATTAAATGTTATTGCAAATAGGAAACAGAAATTTTTTTTCGCAACTTTTATTGATACAGGTTTCCTGCTTGCAGGCACAAGCTGTTACTATTGGGTGATAATTTGGCATAATTCGACATTTTACAATTTTTTTCCACCCTAAGTTAAGCATTATAATGTTGGCTTTTCATAATTTTTTTTTTTAAATTAAAATTATTAACTGTCCATGTAAATTAAATACATATATAAAACTGGATTTGTCCCAAGAAGCCTCTTGCAGTATATTTAACAAAGCTAAATTCTGCTGTTTTAGAAGATCCTGCAAAATGATCATCGCGGTCAGAATCAATGTTTCAAAATTGGTGCTAAAACAAAACCCTCAAAGTGTTTTGCAAATCCAGCTCGGTTTTTAATTTGATGGCCTCTTGAAACATGTGTCTATTTTAATCACGTTCTCGTCACAAAGACGCACTATCAGTTGCTTTTTATTCATATTGTTTGTTATTAGCAGTTTGGTGTTAAAAATTGTCGAAATCTATTCTATTTTCCTAATTCTAATACAATGAACTAGCATAAGTAGGGGGCATTGATTGAGTGTTGGTCTATCGTAAAAAAATTAGAAATAGTGAGTAAAAATGTGAGAACACCCGGGAATTTTCACACAAAATAAAACATTTTGTACAATCAGAATAAAATTTACTAGAATTGGGCATTATAGTTCACAATTCATTTCAATCAATTTTATTTTTCAACTAGTGTGTTCTTCTAGTTCACTCGTTCATTCAAAAATTTTTTTCTAAGATCAGCAAAAAATTGACTGGAAATTAGTCGACTAAACCATTACAAATATTTTTAAATATTTAGTTTTTTTTTGATTTTCTTAATGCGAATAAAATCTACACTGCAGAAAGCAGTCTACAATTTTCTAGCAAATATTTCTGTTTATTGTAACAGGAGAGTTCATTATTTGTATTCAACTCAATTAAATTCCAACAAATTAACTCTTGAATATATAACAATTTCTTTACTGCTTCAGCAATATTTTTTTTAGCTAATATTAGCAAGATAAATTTGCAATTCAGATAAATGAAATTTAACTCAAATATTATTAAAACAGTTGCATTTTTGCTGTACTTATCTTACTAATATTTAGCAAAGAGGATTTACTAATTTTGCTATTTTTTCAGGATTTTTCTATCAGTATAAGATTATATTATGTCAGTGGTTTGTTTGATAATTCCGAATAAAATAAAAGAACCGAAAAGAACAGTTGAAATTTAACTTATTCGTGAACGCGATAGAGCTCCTAACTCTAAAAATGTGCAACATTTTTGGGCTTTCGCGCCACACAGATCGCTAAAAACAAGGAAAAATTTGGTCATGTTTAAAGTGCTGCAATTTAAGTCTGGCGACTATTTGTAGATAAAAATAATGCAAGACTTAAGGAAATTTTATAGGAATTTCAAAAATATACAGTTTGTACAGAACCGATCAGTACTGCCTAAATTTTACTATGTAATTTGATAAAAGGTTGATATCGCTAATTTTTCGTTAAAAGCCACGCCCATTTAAAAGAAGTGACAAAATGAAAAAATAAACATTACGTTAAAATTCTATAGAATTTTCTGAACCATCTCCTTGCCATCTCCTACATTTGTACCATATTCAATGTAAATTTTCTCGAAAACTAAGCCGAATACATTTTTTCTTACCAATAGAAAATTATCTGGAGATTTTGCTAAAAATATTTAAAAAATAAAAAAATAGGTTGTTTTTTGATAAATTGAGTTTTTCATAAAAACACAAAAAATCCAATTTCAGAACTTGTTCTGAAAATTTAATTTTTTTTCATTCAGAAAATAACCCTTGAAAAACTTTATACATATATTGTGTTTAATTTTAGGCTCTTGGCGTTTTTAAAAAATTTAAACAAATTGTTTACTAAAAACACTTTTAAATTTTTTCAACATTTGACCACGCCTAAATAGCCCAGTTTGTAAAGAAGCAAAAAACCAAGTACGGATTTTTTTTCTGCTACAAAGGACTATAGTCGTTAATGTGCCAAATTATCTATTTTTTTTGCTCTTGAATTGTTCTTGGCTTATTCACGTACACTTTTTCCAATTAACATCGTCACAACGTGAGATAACACGGCCATTGAATTTCTCACGCAAAGAGCCATTGTTTCGTTGGCTGTGTGGCAAGTGGCGCACCATCCTGTTGGAAGCACTTATCGTCCAGGTCCATATCCTCAATTTTTGGCCACAAGAAGTCCGTTATCATCTCGCGATAGCGAACACCATGCACGGTAACTGCTTGACGGCTCTTTTGCCACACTATCGCGAACAACAGCAATGTTTTCCGCGGAACGAACTGGGCGAGCATGCACAGGTTTTTTTCACATTTCCTACAGACCCGGTTTGCTGAAATTTGCGCACAATTCTGCCGATTGCGGACACATTTGGTCGATTATGCTGACCAGTGAAGTGCACGAAATGCATTTTGATTAGACGTAACAGGCTTCAAAAACCTTAACGCGCTTCCCAATTGTGTACCTCTCCATGGTTGAATTTGTCAAACACTGAAACAAAGAAATGTCAAATTAAGTTGGGCAAAGTTGTGACTCACAATTAACATCGTGCATTATGGTTGGACCACCTTTTACATACCGAAAATTTGATATTGATACCATATATGTTTTACAGTAGCGGGGCAGTTGGTGTGGAAAGCCACATATGTATATGAGATTATGTATGATCATACATTGAACTATGCATTGATGTATAGGATCATATATACCCATGCATGATCATATACTAGTCAATTTATGATCATGTAAGTTCATATATATTACGATTTTCACATGGGTAGCTAATATTTTTTATCAAAATAATTTTTTTTCAAGGGACGATTAGTATTATTTAATATAAGGCCCTAAGGGCTCGGTTATGTAAATGAAGATTTAATAAAAAAAAAAGTAATAATACATTGGAAAAATTTAAAAGGAATTTTAAAGTGGTAGTGTAGTACTTTCTGATGCTAAAACGAGTTTTAATTATTTTGAATATGGAAATACTGGTGGATTTCTAAAACTTTTTCAATACAAAAACTTTTTAATTCTAAGGGTTTATGTATGTATATATCTTTATTTAAAATTATAAAATTTTTACAAATTATAGAATTTAATAAAGAAATAATAATTAATAATAACAATGACATATAGTCGTCTGTTATATAAATACAAATATATTCATAATAAGATGTATAAACATGTTTTAAAATATATATGGTTTTAGTAGATAGCAATCTTCAGTAAGTAATTTAAAAGAATTCTTCAATGATCATTTTTCTATAATTTAATGCGTTATTTACGTATCTATAAAGTTTACTCCACGCGTTGGGTATTTTGCCATTTAGAATATCAATAAGTTCGATTTCAGTTAAGTATAATTTTCCAAATTGAGCATATCTGAGTTCCTTAAGTATGGGGCAATCAGCCATAAAATGTTGTAAATTTTCTACTTCTTCTGTATTACATAATGTGCACTTTTTATTTTTTGAGAATATTTTCACTTTGAAGACCCCTCATATTCCTCCACAATAAAACCCCAAGATTGTAAGGAATGTTTTCTTAAATCTCAGGGTGCTTGGAATCATAATGAACAAACACCTTGTAAACCAATGCTGTCAACTTAACTTGATATTTAAAAAAAGCAGCTATTTGTACTTTTATTGATAAAAAAAACAAAATCGTTTATTTTGCATTTAACGATTAATCGATTAATCGCCAATTTTGTCTATTAGTCGCTCGAATAATCGGTTAATCAATTTAAGTGAATTTTCGAATAATGCCTTAACCGGTTAACCGCGTATGTCAAATAATTGTAAACACTATTAAATACTCGAAGCGTTTTGAAATCGATTTGTGCATTGAGGAATTAAATCGTATATGCGGACCTTATTGATAGAAACCCAGGTGAAAATGTTCATATATGGTCATATATGGCAACATATATGGGTTCATATATGGGTTCGGATCCGAAATTTGAGGGTATATGGCCATATATGGAGATATATGAATGTTCATATAAAATTTTTTTTTTTATTTTTTAATAAAAATATTGCTTTTTTTATTCAAATCAAATGTAAATATTATAATTCTATTCATACGTTACTGATGAATTTGTACATTTGAATGAAATTGAGAAATTATGAATTTTTAATGGACATACATAAACATTTTACTTCAAGTTTATAAATTATTTCATGACTGTTTTTTGATTATTTAATGATTGTTTATACACTAATAGAAAAAAGTGTGTAAAAATTTTAGTTAAAGCTACTAAAAATTAGTTCAAAATGAAAAACTGCTGAATTAGCACAGTATTTTTGCTAAATATAAATAAGATAGGAACAGCAAAAATAAAACTGTTTAATATATTTACAAAATTTGAGTTATAATTGAGCTAAAGTTCAGTTATTAGAAAATAAAATTAAATTGTAGTAGTAGACAAAAAAACATCACATAAAATTTAAAATTTTCAAAATTCCTTTTTCGTTTTTTGTTTTTAATGGAAATACAAATCTAGGCTTCTGAAATCAACAGTTTTATAGTTTTAGCAAATATTTCTGTTGGATTTATAAACTGCTATTTGCATTGAACAAAATTTAACAAACATTTTTTTAGATACAACAGTTTGTTTTAGCCATTTTTAGTTTACTAATATTTTGCAAAATTTTCTGCAGATTTTCTAAATTTAGCAAGTTTATTTTTGCTGTTTTTATCTTACTGCAACATTTTCAATTGTATTTCAAAAATTAATCATTTTATTTCAGAAGTTATCAATTGTTTTTCAGATTTACCAATTGTATTTCAGAAATTTATTAATTGTATTTCAGAAATTCGCAACTGCATTTCAGAAATTATCAAATGTATTTTACAAATAATCAATTGTATTTCAGAAATTGGCATTTTAGAAATTGCCAACTGTATTTAAGAAATTATCAAATGTATTGTATTTCAATATTTTTGAATCCGCTCACGTAATTACCCCCATGATAAAAAAATTTAAAACATTACCCATATATGGAATAATATATGAAGATATATGGAATATATGAACCAATATATGGACCAATAAGTGCAGAATATTATCATATATGGATTCATACATTTGAATGTATTTACCCATATATGCTTCCATATATAACATATATGTTCATATATGATCATACATTAAACCATATATGCTCATACATGAGACCATATATGACAATATATGAACATATATGAACATTTTCACCTGGGAACTGACAACAAAATTCTTTATATGCCTATTTACGTCGAATTTATACCATCCGGTTACCCTGCCGTTTATAATTAAGTAAAACTAATTTGAAATTTTGTTTTACATTTTGGAATCTACAAAATTGCCATTGAAATTATCGACATACGCGTACTATATAAACATACATACAGACATAAATGTGCAGCATCATGCTGATATTTTATACTTCTTTTAAAAAGCAAAAAGTACTCAAAAAAGTGGACTTTTTAGTATGCTTCATTATAATTTGGTTTAATAAGTAGTGGCCAACTATAAAAAAGATTAAAAAAATAAACATCTTTTCTGAATGCGAATAATACAGACTGCTGGTACTCGCTGTAACCTTTTCCGTTTACGTCAACTGAAACCAATTTTTTTTTGTTTTTATCAATCAATAAAAACAAGTTTAAAAGTATTTATTGTTGACCCTCCTTTGTGGTGTATTTATTGTATTTATTTTATTGTCATTGGGATTTACCACATTCTTCTGTGAATTATGGGTACACAAAGAAATACTGAATGTTTTAGCATTTGTTTTTTTTTCCCATATACTATGTATTGTGGCTTAAACTGATATTTTTTGGGCAAATGCATACTCAGTTGCTTCCTAAATAATTCTAACCACCTGACTGGCCCTTCGTTGTATGGGCGATTTTAAAGTTGCTCCGAAACCCGCTCTTTGGAGCTTATTTTGTGAGGTTATGTTTTGTGCCCCCAATGGCACTGTAGTGGTGATGCCAGCTAGCTCGCGTTAGCATGCTTCCCGTGTCGGGTTCCAACCCACCACTACAGCCCAGGGACAATAACAATTGAAAATTCATAAACTTTTACAACAGTCTTATTGCAGGATTTTAAGCTAATTTGTGAAAAACAGTATTCATAATTGCTTAATAATGAAGAAAATAATAAAGGTTTATAGTTGGTACTCACTAACTTTAAACCTTTTATAAAGTTTGGAGTGAGGAAGCCACCATTTAATTGTTAATTATTTCATTTTCAGGCATGAAATGATTTATAAAAGCCATCCCATCCCTAGAATGTGTGGCTTCCAACAACTTGCATCCATCAAACTGAAAAAAACTACAACAATTGGGTAGCCAATGACCATTTTCGAAAAAATTTCCAAAAAAATGTTAAAATTAAACTAAAAAGAAAAACAAAACAATAGCGATGTACAGACTGTCAAAACATTATTCGAAATTCGATTACTTTTGTATGCTTCGAATAATATGTTCTAAAAAATTACTTTTTTACACACATTTTCATTGATTTGCTTTATAAATAAAAAAAAAAATATTTTTAATGGCTTTTAAATTTACCTTAGCACATCATTAGTTCTCTAATATAAGGAAATACATTTTCACTTCCGATTACCGAGTCAATCGTTTACTAAATTTGTAAATCACTTACGACTTATTTGGGAGAAGAGAGAAAATAAACAATAGTGTTGCCAGTATCAAATCGAAAAATTAATTTATAGTTAAAATACGATTATGAATCAAGATTTCTAATAACTCTATATTAAGCGAAATATCTACTTTAACTATAGCAAGCTTCAAATACCAAATAAATTTTTTTTATGAATTAGCACATTAATATATAGGGTAGAGGGGGGATCCTTCGCTTCTTTTTTTGCAAAGCACTGTCATTTCTTAATTCCCAATTATTTTTCAAAAATTACTTTCAAATTGAAGATCTACATATCTTGGCTTTAATTTCTATGGTTTTTGTTCTAATTATTTGCGTATTTTCTATTACTTTTTTAATGAATTTCAAAGTAACCCAAATCGGCGTAACTGCCACAAACTTGGGGGATATTCGCCAAAAGAGCTAGATACAATTTCAACAAAAAAAAATTGTTAATACGGCAAATTCAATCTTTTAATGACTGAAATAAATAATTTAGAATAAGTTCTTTAAGATATGTGATTCTTTTTAATCAATAAATCTCCACTACATTAAAAAAAATCATTTAAAACTATAATATAATGATTCTTCAAAATTACAAAAAACAGAATAATTAATAAAAATTTAAGAATGAACACGATTGTTCTAATTTACTATTAAACATATTTTAAACATATATAAAAATCTTATAGAGCATTTTAGGCAAGAATGCACCAACTCTTTGTAGCTCCAGGGGCAATCTGGTGATTGTGCCCCAGAGACAGGCACTAACATAAAATTAATATTTTTTCACACTTTTTACGTATTTATTAAAATCAAATTATTATTATTTGAAAGATTAGGATTATAGGTCTAACATAATGAAAAATTATTTTTTTATCACACGATTTGAGGAAGTTATTGCAAAATGTAGCTACTTTCAATTATTTTTTTGGCACCCCAAAAAACACAAAAACACATCTGTCTACGACCACATGTGATATAAATTCGTCAAAGCCGATGTCAAGGAAAGGTAATTGAAAAATGCACAAAATATATTTTTTCCAATTTTTTATTTCCCTTAACATCGGAGAAAAATGGGATTAGTGTATGTGCCCCACTGGCGAAGGATCCCCCCTCTACCCTACATATATAATGTGAAAGAAAATCATTAAATTTTCTAAAAATGTGAACACCGGGATTCAATTAAGCTAAATCCAAAATATATTTAGAAATAAAATAAATTCGTTTTGGATTTAGCTTAATTTAATTCCAGAAATTTCGTTTTCGAAAAATTAAATTTTTTTTTTTGGATAAAAATATTAAATTTTGAAAATTAAAAAAACAAAATGTGGATTTTTTAACAAATAAAATAAATCTAAAAAAAATCCACCCGGTGAAAAATGTGTATGAGCTCAAATATGTTCATATATAGCAACGGTGGGCAAATGCGGCCCTTTGCTGATTTTTGTGCGGCCTTTGTTGAAATTAAAATTTTTTTTATTTCAAAACTTTTTTTAATATCTTATTTCGCAATGTTTTAAAAATTTTTATTTCGAAAATTTTTAGATAAAAAATTAGGGCCAGTTTTATTGCCAGGGCTATGATCGATTTGAAAATTTCTTACTTAAGAGATATTTAAAGGAACAAATGATATTATTCTTAGGGTCAGTTTAGTTAGAAATTTCTTACTTAAAAATTATTTAGTCAAAAATCGATCTTAGTTCCGACTATGAAACTGTCAATTAATTCTTTACAAAATAACTTCAACATCTTTTACGCTACTGTCGACATTGACAACTACTTTGTCACAAATTAAAAAACACATAATTTTGTATTTAAAAAAAACTTTGTCACATTTTGCAAGTTTAATTTCTGTTTTTCATCACATTTATGAAGCTTTTTATAAATATGATGTAGGTTTTTCTCCGAGTAGCCATTTCATTTAAATTTTCAGTAACCATTTCAGACTTTTGTTGGGTGGACGAATTTTAAAGTCAGCACAAAGCACGATTTTAAACTCAGATTTTACTTTAGTAAGAAACTTTGTTTGAAAATTTCTTACCAACCCAAGTAAAAAATTTTGATATAGTCATATATTATCATATAATAGTTTGTATAATAATATATTGGAACATATATACCAAGATATAATTATATAAAATTTTACGAAATTATATCCTAAATATATAACTATATCTTGTTATATATTGCACAATATATAGAGTGCAACATGTTACAATATCCAATTATATGTAGACCTATATATAGTTACATATGCCTCATATAATTATCGAATTATATATATAGTTGGATATGATTATATTATATTTGATACAATTGGATGAGTACAAAATCCGGATAAAATTGTATCAAACCATATATTATTCCGTGAAATTAGATCCAATTGTGTCAATACGATCTAATTTGATACAATTAGATGTTCTCATTTTTCGGATATAATTATATATAATATCAAAAGTCATATAATTTTTTTTAGTAGGGAAAGTAAAGTGTTATTAAAATTCATACTTTGTGCTGACTATAATACTGCACCGCATTGGTCTTAAATTTAGAACTGTGTGAAAAAGTTGGCGTTTTAATTCATCAAAAAGCACTCAAGTTACTGACTAAATCTTTAAGTTTGAAATCGTCGTTTAAATTTACCCTTTAGTGCATACCCGAGTAAAAAAGTTCTGATATAATCATATATTATTTTATCTAATTGCATATATAATAACTTATAGTTACATATGGCCACATATGTTTTTAAATTCAAGCATATATACTTTTATATAGTCATATATTAGATATTTTTTCCTCAAAGGTTTTAATATGGATACATATGTTATTTTATATTATTATATACTGGCCTACATATAATTGTATGTGCTATATATAAGTACATAAATTAACATATAAAAGATATAATTACATATGCGTTTATATATAATTTAGTATGGCGCTATACATAATAATATAAAACTATATGTGGAGCCATATAAGAAATGTTTTATAATTTGTGTTAGTTATGATTATATATTGACGAAAATGAACGCATATATAACTTAATATGGTTCCATATCTACAATAGTTCATGATTTCTTTAATATATAACAATATAACGTTCTTTATAAAATCATCTGTAATTATATATCATCCCACATAAGCAATTTTTTCAAAGTGATTTTATATAAAAATATACAAGGTCCATATAAAACCGTATTATATTATATGTGGTTCCATGTTAACAATGATTTTGAACTTTTTTTTAGATTTAGTAATTACTATGGATTGGCGCGTGACTAGAAATGTTCGTGAGTCACGTTATTCACACGTGATCGTGAGTAATAATTACTATACTCAAGTAATTCGTGCGTGAGTCTGAGAATATATAATTCGTACTTGAGCGTGAATAAGAATATATAACCCGTGCATGATTGGTGTGTGAGTTTATTTTTTGCATCATATATTTTTAGAAATTTTTACTATTTTGAAATATTTTACTATTTTTTTTACTATTTTTCTTACTATTTTTTTATATCTTGGTTGTATAACATAATCCTATTAACTTTAAAATTTCAGTCTTGTTAACTTTATTTTAAAATTACTAAAAATAAAGA
The DNA here is from genome assembly GCA_949987735.1 of Leucophora obtusa. NCBI lineage: Eukaryota > Metazoa > Arthropoda > Insecta > Diptera > Anthomyiidae > Leucophora > Leucophora obtusa. The sequence continues at coordinate 93,881,763 of OX465299.1, read as the reverse complement.
AAATTTTGTTCATGTTTAATGCACTGTATTGGTAAATGTGGATAAAAGTAATGGAAGATTTATCGAAATTATAGGATCTCCAGCAGACCTTTGGGTTAATCATTATATTTGGAAATTAATTACTTATGCAATTACACAATTACATGTAATTGTAATTGAAAAAAATTCAATTACAATTACATATTATTTGTAATTGTAATTCAAGAAAAAAAAAATTACATGTGATTTGTAATGGAAAATTTTCAATTATAAATTACATATAATTGTAATTGAAAAAATGTCAATTACAATTACATTTTTTTCGGAAAAGAAATAGTGACAAAGAGCACAATATGACGTATTTATTTTTATACTTATCCACGCCTATCCAACCTATCCCAGTCAGTTTTTTCTACAAAATTTTAACAAAAAAACATTTTCATTCTAAATGTAATTGAAATTTGTAATTGAAATCACTTTCAATTACAATTACTTGTAATTGAACATTTTCAATTACAGTTACATGAAATGTAATTGAGTTTTTTTTAATATCAATTACATTTATATGCAACTGTAATTGAAATCCCCCAGGTCTGATCTCCAGATATTGCATATCTTTTTTATTTAAAAAAATAATTTTTGTATATTGTTAGATGTGGTCATATATAATATGATCAAAAGTATAAGGTCAATATTTAGATATAATTGTATCCAACTATGTCCACTTTTATAACATTTTATACAAAAAGATATAATTTGATGTAATTGGATGAGGACAAAATTCGGATACAATTGTATCAAATTGCATAAAATTGTATCAAATTGTACCAAATTGTATGCAATTGTATACAATTCGATACAATAAGATAAAATAAGATGTTCTCATTTTTCGGATATAATTATATCTAATTACATAAAAGATTATATATAATTAAATATAACTTCATATGGCTCCATATAATTTTTTTTACTTGGGTAGTGTTCCTTTAAAGGGGAGAGTTTTTTTTGTTGTGCGCAACGAAATTATTAAATTAAAATCCGAATCAAGGATATAATTCTTTACCCAAGTAAAAAAAATGATATGGAGCCATATAAAGTTATATTTAATTATATATAATCTTCTATGTAATTAGATATAATTATATCCGAAAAATGAGAACGTCTTATTGTATCATATTGTATCGAATTGTATACAATTGTATACAATTTGGTACAATTTGATACAATTCGATACAATATGATACAATTGCATCCGAATTTTGTCCCCATCCAATTACATAAAATTATATCTTTTTGTATAAAATTATATAAAATGTTATAAAAGTGGACACAGTTTGATACAATTATACCTAAATATTAACCCTATATTTTTACCATAATATATATGACCATATCTAACAATATACAAAATTATATTTTTAAATAAAAAAAGATATACAATATCTGGAGATCATACCTGAGGGATTTCAATTACAAATTACTAGTAATTGTAATTGAAAGTGATTTCAATTACATTTAGAATTAAAAAGTATTTTTTGTTAAAATTTTGTATAAAAATCTGACTGGGATAGGTTGCATAGGCATGGATGCGTATAAAAAGAATACGTCATGTTGGGATTACCCCTAACTTGTGCTTTTTGTCATTATTTATTTTCCCAAAAAATGTAATTGACATTTTTCAAATTACAAATTACTTGTAATTGTTCTTTTTTGAATTACAATTACAAATAATTTGTAATTGTAATTGAGTTTTTTTGAATTACGAATTTTGAATTACAATTACAAATAATTTGTAATTGTAATTGAGTTTTTTTTCAATTACAATTACATGTAATTGTGTAAATGAATGTGTAATTAATTACAAAATGTAATGATTAACCCCCAGGTCTACTGGATATCCTATAATTTCGATAAATGTTCCATTACTTTTATCCAGATTTACCATGACAGTGCATTAAACATGAAAAATTTTTTCTTTGTTTTTAGTAATTTTAAAATAAGGTTAACAACACTGAAATTTTTAACTTAATAGGATTGTGATATACAACCAAGATTTAAGAGATCAGTCAAGTGTGCGTTATAGTATAGAGAATTCCATATTAAAGATTCAGTATTGTTAATTTTATGGGCGCGTTAGCCATTTTAACTCACGCTCCTAAACAAAAACAAATTACTCAAGCACGAGCATTTCGTGTCTTACTCACGCAGACATGAGTATATTAAAAACTTACTCACAATCAGAAAATTCTTACGCAAAACAGTAAAAATTACTAAAAAACATATGATGCAAAAAATAAACTCACACACGAATCATGCACGGGTTATATATTCTTAAGCCTGGATCAGCCAGACGTAAACGTAAACGTATCGCTGCATAGCTGAATTAATAAGTTAAATAAGAACAGGAGATGTGTTGTGTTTTTTGTTTCATTCTTATGCATGCAATATAGAGCAAACGTAAATATACAACGAAAATCTATTCACAACAGATTTTTGTTGTGTATTTACGTCTGCTGTATATTGAATGCATAAGAATGAAACAAAAAACACAGCACATCTTCTGTACTTATTTAACTTATTAATTCAGCTATGCAGAGATACGTTTACGTTTACGTCTGGCTGATCCAGGCTTTACTCACGCTCACGTACGAATTATATTCTCACTCTAACGGGCGAATTACTTTGGTATAGTAATTATTACTCACGATCACTTGTGAATAACTTCACTCACGATCGTGTCATGCGCCAATCCCTAGTAATTACAAAATCTAAAACTAGTTCAAAATCATTTTTAATATGGAACCACATTTAATACAATACGGTTTTAAAAGGACCTTATACATATATTTTTATATAAAATCACTTTGAAAAAATTGCTAATGTGGGATAATATATAACACTATGCGACAGTCAAAATCGGGATGGGATGAAACCAACGGGAAATGTTATATCGGTCAAAAACAAGTTATACGTGTCCCGGCGTTTCGCTGGGTCACCCCTAGGACTCGAGATATATCTTTTTTTGACATAACTCGAGAACCACTAGTCCGATTTTGCTCAAACAATTTTAAAAAAATTAAAAATTACAATTCCTTTAATCTGTTCATATAACGTTTTTCTATATACTCAACAGTTTTGCCGGTAAAAATAAATGTTTGTTACCGCTACCATAAAAATCAAAAACCATTTGTTTATTACTTTTTTTTAATATTTTAGGCAAAAAATATTTTTTTCTTCATACATTTATTTTTACCGGCAAAACTGTTGAGTATATAGAAAAACGTTATATGAACAGATTAAAGGAATTGTAATTTTTAATTTTTTTTAAAATTGTTTGAGCAAAATCGGACTAGTGGTTCTCGAGTTATGTAAAAAAAAGACCACCAAAGGTCAAATCGATATATCTCGATTCCTAGAGGTGACCCAGCGAAACGCAGGGACACGTATAACTTCTTTTTTACCGATATAACTTTCCCCGGTAGTTTGAACCCTTCCCGATCACTGACCCCTACCATTTGTCTCACAATGTAATTATAGATGATTTTATAAAGAATGTTATATCGTTATATATAAAAGAAATCATGAAATATTGTAGATATGAAACCATACTAAGTTATATATGGGTTCATATGCGTCAATATATAATCATATATAACACCTATTATATAATATTTCTTAAATGGCTCCATATATAGTTTTATATTATTATGTATAGTGTCATACTAAATTATATATAAACGTATATGTAATTATATCTTTTATATATTACTTTGTGTACTTATATATAGCACATACACTTATATGCAGGCCAGTATGTAATAATATAAAATCACATATGTCTCAATATTAAAATCTTTGAGGCAAAAATATTTAGTATATGACTATATAAAAGTCTATATGCTTCAATTTAAAAGCATATGTGGCCATATCTAACTATAAGTTACTATATGTAATTACATAAAATAATATATGATTATATCAAAACTTTTTTACTCGGGTATACATGTTTTTGTTGTCGGAATAATATTCAGTCTTTTATAACTCGTTGAGTTTTAAATTTTCGTTGGCCGATTCCGCGACACCGCAGTTTAATGCAAAAAATATGAAAAAATGTTCCAAAAATGTTTAATTCTACTTATGTAATTAAAAAATATTAAAACAGAATTTGAAAAAAGTTGAGTTTGCAATGAGTTCTTGTGGAACCAGTTTTGGAATGGATTTGAGAACAGATTTTTATCTTACATGAAAAATAAAATAAAACATTCACTTTCATTTATGGTAAAGATTTGTAGTTTTACTTTTTATACCCTACACCACTATGTGGTCATTATACCCTACACCACTATGTGGTCAGGGTATTATAAGTTTGTGCTGATGTTTGTAACACCAAAAAATATTGGTCGTAGACCCACCTTATAGTATACCGATCGGTTCAGAATTTTTTTTCATTTCGATTTAACGATGTCCGTCTGTCCGTCCGTCCGTCCGTCTGTCTGTCTGTCCATGCAATCTTGTGCGCACTATACAGGTCGCAACTATTAAGATATTTTGATGAAATTTGGTACGCAGACCTATGTTGGCCCAAGGACGAACAAGTTTGATTTTTTTGAACATCGGTCCATGTTTAGACCTAGTGCCCATATAAGGGTCCTACCAAAATTATACTGTTTATATGCTGCAGGTCGTAAATATTAAGATATTTTGATGAAATTTGGTACACAGACCTATATTTGCCCAATAATGCAGCCTATTGATTTTGGTGAACATCGGTCCATGTTTACACCTATTGCCCATATAAGGGTCCTACCAAAATTATACTGTTTATACGCTGCAGGTCGTAAATATTAAGATATTTTGACGAAATTTGGTACACAGACCTATATTGGCCCAGTAACGCAGCCTATTGATTTTGGTGAACATCGGTCCATGTTTAGACCTAGTGCCCATATAAGGGTCCTATCAAAATTATACTGTTTATACGCTGCAGGTCGTCAATATTAAGATATTTTGATGAAATTTGGTACACAGACCTACATTGGCCCAATAACGCAGCCTATTGATTTTGGTGAACATCGGTCCATGTTTAGACCTAGTGCCCATATAAGGGTCCTACCAAAATTATAATGTTTATACGCTGCAGGTCGCAAATATTAAGATATTTTGATGAAATTTGGTACACAGACTTATATTGGCCCAATAACGCAGCCTATTGATTTTGGTGAACATCGGTCTATGTTTAGACCTAGTGCCCATATAAGGGTAATACCAAAATTATACTGTTTATACGCTGCAGGTATTAATATTAAGATATTTTGATGAAATTTGGTACATAGACCTATGTTGGCCCAAGGACGAAGCCTATTGATTTTGGTGAACATCGGTCCATGTTTAGAACTAGTGCCCATATAAGGGTCCCCCTAAAATTATATTGTTTATACGCTGCAGGTCGCAAATATTAAGCTATTTTGATGAAATTTGGTGCGCTGACTCACATTATATAAAATTTTGACATAAGCCCTATTTTAACCCATTCGAATTTCGGATCCAAACAATACACCAGACTGGTGTAGGGTATTGTATAGTCGGCATGCCCGACTTTAACCTTTTTACTCGTTTTAATGTATAGTGCGGCCCTTTATAATTTATGAAAAACCACAATATGGCCCTCGGTGAAAAATCCGTGCCCACCCTTGATATATAGTTTGTGTATGGACACTAGAGTGGTCCAAAAAAAAAAAAAGTTGGAATTTTCACGCTCCACAAACCTACAAATATGGCACTTTGAAAAAAAATGTGGTCTGATCAAAAAAATCACCAAAAACGTTTTGTTTAGAGGTAGCACATCGCAATTGAAGTTTCGAGGTTGTACTTGTTCTATTATTTTTAATTAATTAAAAATAATGGAAAAAATGAGAAAAATTAAATATAATTATTATGATCGCGACATATCAAATCTAATATCTTTTTAGGTGTACATTTCGAATATGAAATCAAAATTGAAATCGGAGTCGCGGATTTCACGAAATTTGAAAATTACATACAAAAAATTATCAACTTCGATCAGGATGTTTTCTTATATTTACCAATATGAAAATTTTGTTTTTGCATTAATATATATCTGTGGAATGTCCTATTATGTGAGATATGGTTTTTGGTAGCAATAAAATTATAGCAATCTAAATAATAGCGAAATATTAAAAATGTCAAATTTTAAGTTAATTTGCAAGGATATCTGTTATCCTTTTTAAAATTAAAATCAGTGTTATATATAATGAAGGCCCTTGATAAGTAAATTGCAAACGTATAACAAATTTCATTTTTCGATAACACCGTTTACAGGTAATTAGGAAAATATCTCAAAAAACTTGAGTTTTTTTGAATTTTCAAAAACCGCGAATAATTCATAAACCACAAAGTTTTTTTAAGTTTCGATTGCTGATTCATAATATTCGTTGAAATAAAGATCAGATTTGAGAAATTTGCGCATACAAGGTAAAAACAAGTTGAATTTTTAATTACATCTTTTCGGAAAATTTAGAAAATTTGACTAAAATATGTATTTTTTTGTATAAATTTAAAAAAAAAACCGCGAATTACTTAAAAGTTACTTAATTTTTTTAAGTTTTGATTTCAAATTCCTTATATTCACATTAATTAAGACCAGATTTAAAAAAAATTGTTAAATAATAGCATACAGGTTAGGAAATAATTAAATTTAAAATCAACCCTACTTTTTGTATAAATTATTCTAGAGATAAATTACTAATTCTTAAAAGACAACTTTTTGTGCTACCTCTAAATAACAGCGGATTTAGCTGAAACTTGGCACAGAGAGTTTTTAGACATTAAGGAAAAGGGGCAACATTGTGGAGATCGCGAATTCCAACTTTCATGTTTTTTTGGACCACTCTAATGGACACATAAGAACAAATATGGATTTTTTATGAACATATATGGATTATATATGAACATATATGGAAGTATATGTGATTCCATATATGGAAAAAGATTTCATATACAGACATATGTGGAGGCATCTGTTATTTCATATATGGAAATGGCACTCATATAAGGACATTTATGGAAGTATATGTTATCCAATTTATGCAAAAGGGACTTGTATTTGAACATATTAGGAAGAATTAGGGTTTTTATTTTCCCGGACTTTTTCATTTTCCGGGACAGCGGGATTTTTTTCTGAATTTCCCGGGATCCCGGGAATTCCCGCTCGTTAGAAAATGAATATATCCGACGTATGTTTACTTGAAAAACTCGATATGTATTAAAAAAACTTACGACAAAGTTCATCTTTTGGTTGCAGTCATGAGAAAATCTACTTAATATATTCTGAAATAAGGGCTTAATATAAAATATCCATATCTTCCACTTTTTCGAGATCAATTCGTTTAACAGTTTAAATAGCGAACTAATATGCAGGTAATATATTTTTACACTGAAAATATTATTACAGTAACTGACTGTAGTTTATTTAAAAAGTTATCCGTACATTTATTTTTAAATGATTATTCAGTTAAAATACAAAGAAATATATTTTTTTAAACTGTTTTTGTCGTTTATTTAAAAAATAAACTACATATAAATACGGATTTTCTGTTACAGTTAATATTTTCATTTAAAATGTTTTGTTAAAAAAATAATTCCTTTTTGATTTCTAGGTCAGTTAAAAAAACGTAATAAACTTATTTATTCTTACGGATTTTGTAGTTAATTTTATGAAATTTAAAAAAATTAAATAAATGAAAAATCATTATTTTTTTAAAGATTTTGTAGTTTATTTATTAACATTTAAAACTAAATGAAAAGTTCTTTTGATTTAAATGAAAAGTCTGTAAACCGGTTTTCAAGTGATTTTTCATTTATTTTAAATTACATTTTCAGTTAATTTAAACTACAAACTATTTGGAGTGTATGGAAGGCAGTCTTAATTTTAAAACAACTCTTAGAAATACATTAATTAAATATTAGTTCGCGGTTTAAACGGTTAAACAAATTGAATCATAAATTCTTTCAGGATATAATGGAATTGTGAATGGGTGCAAATTTGTATCGGACCAGCTTTAGAATCAGAACAAAGATCGATTTTTTGATTAAATATGGAATCCAAAAATTTCTATTTCTAGATATTTTGTTTCTATGCAGATTTTCAGAAGTATTCGTCCTTTTTTATTAAAAAGTTTAAAAGTGAGTATTTTTCACACAAATTTTTAGGCAAATCGTCTAAATCTTTTTATAAAAATAGACACTAAAATATTATTAAATAGTTTTATAACTTTAATTGGTATTTTTTGAATAGAAATTTTTTATGGCACAACTACTTAAAAAAAATTATTTAATTTTCATTGTTGCATTTTTTTTTAAATTAACATATAAAAAATCCGAAATAATTTGAAAAAGAATCTGATGCATTATTTTAAAAATAATAGTAAGCTTTAAGTGCAGCGAGAAGTTTTCAACTCAGTCCCGTTCAAAAATATATTTTTTAATATATTGCATTTTTTAAATATCCCAGAGGATGATTTGCGATTCAAATCGAAATATCGGAAAAAAATTAAAAAATAAAATATTGAGAAATAAAATACAAAATATTTGGATTTTTATTTTTTTTAAATTTATGACCTAAAGCCAAACAATATTAAAACGAGTAAAAAGGTTAAAGTCGGGCATGCCGACTATACAATACCCTACACCAGTCTGGTGTATTGTTTGGATCCGAAATTCGAATGGGTTAAAATGGGGCTTATGTCAAAATTTTCTATAATGTAAGTCAGCGCACCAAATTTCATTAAAATATCTTAATATTTGCGACCTGCAGTTTGTAACCAAGCCAATTTTGGGGGGACCCTTATTTGGGCACTAGTTCTAAACATGGACCGATGTTCACCAAAATCAATAGGCTTCGTCCTTGGGCCAACATAGGTCTATGTACCAAATTTCATCAAAATATCTTAATATTTGCGACCTGCAGCGTATAAACAATATAATTTTGGGGGGACCCTTATATGGGCACTAGTTCTAAACATGGACCGATGTTCGCCAAAATCAATAGGCTTCGTCCTTGGGCCAACATGGGTCTATGTACCAAATTTCATCAAAATATCTTAATATTAATACCTGCAGCGTATAAACAGTATAATTTTGGTAGGACCCTTATATGGGCACTAGGTCTAAACATAGACCGATGTTCACCAAAATCAATAGGCTGCGTTATTGGGCCAATATAGGTCTGTGTACCAAATTTCATCAAAATATCTTAATATTTGCGACCTGCAGAGTATAAACATTATAATTTTGGTAGGACCCTTATATGGGCACTAGGTCTAAACATGGACCGATGTTCACCAAAATCAATAGGCTGCGTTATTGGGCCAATGTAGGTCTGTGTACCAAATTTCATCAAAATATCTTAATATTTACGACCTGCAGCGTATAAACAGTATAATTTTGGTAGGACCCTTATATGGGCACTAGGTCTGAACATGGACCGATGTTCACCAAAATCAATAGGCTGCGTTATTGGGCTAACATAGGTACCAAATTTCGTCAACATATCTTAATATTTACGACCTGCAGCGTATAAACAATATAATTTTGGTAGGACCCTTATATGGGCACTAGGTTCATCAAAATCAATAGGCTACGTTATTGGGCCAATATAGGTCTGTGTACCAAATTTCATCAAAATATCTTAATATTTACGACCTGCAGCGTATAAATAGTATAATTTTGGTAGGACCCTTATATGGGCACTAGGTCTAAACATGGACCGATGTTCACCAAAGTCAATAGGCTGCGTTATTGGGCCAATGTAGGGCTGTGTACCAAATTTCATCAAAATATCTTAATATTTACGACCTGCAGGGTATAAACAGTATAATTTTGGTAGGACCCTTATATGGGTACTAGGTCTAAACATGGACCGATGTGCACCAAAATCAATAGGCTGAGTTATTGGGCTAACATAGGTCTGTGTACCAAATTTTGTCAAAATATCTTAATATTTACGACCTGCAGCGTATAAACAATATAATTTTGGTAGGACCCTTATATGGGCACTAGGTCTAAACATGGACCGATGTTCAAAAAAATCAAACTTGTTCGTCCTTGGGCCAACATAGGTCTGCGTACCAAATTTCATCAAAATATCTTAATAGTTGCGACCTGTAGAGTGCGCACAAGATTGCATGGACAGACAGACAGACGGACGGACGGACGGACAGACGGACATCGTTAAATCGAAATAAAAAAAAATTCTGAACCGATCGGTATACTATAAGGTGGGTCTACGACCAATATTTTTTGGTGTTACAAACATCAGCACAAACTTATAATACCCTGACCACATAGTGGTGTAGGGTATAAATATAACAACACCAAAGGTCTACAATATTGTTGAAAAATAAAACTGAAATAAATGAATACCCAAGAAACCTTTTTACGGACTCTCCGGCACGTACGGAATCATGAATCCGGCTTTTACGGTACATTAACGGTCCGTAATATACATATCCGTCAAAGCTTGTACGTATACGGAACATTAACGAACCGTGTAATCGGATTTCCGAACACAATACGTTTTAACTCCGTTTCCGAACGGTAAAATACGGACTTAATTGATTTTAATTTGAGTTCAAAACAAAAACTATTAAATTATTTTAAAAACCCTTTAGTCTGGAAAAAATACTTTTGTGGCGAGAAATTAGTGGCGGTAGCTGGAATAGGTCAGATTGGAAAGGTAAGATTAATGAAATTTAGTGCGTGTTTTACAATGGTTGGTTTTTGTAACAAAAGTTTTGTTCCACGTACGTTAACGCAGCTATCCAATTTTTTTTCAAAAATTGTGTGTAAATTGTTGTTGTTTCGAGTAAACTGGGAACCCGCGGTAACGACGAGGAACAGACCTAAAGTTTGCGAATTTGAATCTTAGGCAGAACACCATCGTAAATACAATCAACTAAACCATAACTAATTTATTTTTTCTTACGCATGTAGATGAGTGACTATCGTGAATTGATGCGCTGAGGTAAACTGATGTTGTAAATATAGTGTAAATATAAATAATATCGTTATTAATAAATCTATTAAAAAGAAAAAAAAATATTACTCAAAATTAATCAATTTAGATAGATATGGCAATCCGTTTTTGGTCCGGAGTCACTCCGTTTATAAACGACATAACTCTCCGTAAATGATCCGTCATTGACGGACTTTCAACGGACTTATCCGTTTTTTACACGACGCAACGGTCCGTAAACGGTCCGTCAATGACGGACTTTCAACGGACTTGTCAGTTTTTTACACGACATAGCGGTCCGTAAACGGTCCGTCATTGACGGACTTACAACGGATTCGAATCAGTTTCGATGTTCCTTAAGATCCGTTTTCTGGTCCGTATACGGATCCGGAAAACAGTACGTAAACGGAGTTGGATTCCGTTTATGACGGACCGAAAACGGTACGTAAACGGAACTATTTGTTTGTTGGGTAGCAATTAAAATTTAAATGAAATTATTTGAAGTAGGTTATAAAAACTCAAAACACTTACATCAATTGAAAATACGAAAAGTACGAGTATTTTTATTGGTATTTAAACTTGATAATATCTTATAAAATTTGTTTTCGGTTTAACTAAACCCAAAAAATTCGGCATAAATAATATTTTTTTATATTATATATTATTAAATTTTAAATCGCATTTTTTAATTTTAAATATTTTTTATTTAAACTATTTTAGAAACAATCAATATTTTTAATTGAAATAAAGCTTCCAAAATTTTAATATACTAGCTAAAACTTCTGTACAAGAATAAAATAAAATCCCGGGAAATCCCGCACTAAATTCCCGGAATTGAAAAAAGGGCGGGATTCCCGGGAATTCCCGGGACCCTAGGAAGAATACATTTTTCCATATGTGTAAGAGGAACTCATATTTGGATAAATATGAAATCCCGAGTAAAAACGTTTTTATATAATAATGTGTAATTTTATATACCCATATAGGTTTTTGTACACCAGTCTATATAAGCGGACATAATTATATGTATCCATATATAATTTTTTCTTTCTAAAAAAATTGTAATATGATGTCGTATTTACATATCGATCAGTACATAATTGTATATTGCATTTACAATTAAATACAGATAATCCAATTTTATATGACATTATATATAACTATTTAGTATATAATCCAAAATAATATATGTTTTTATATGATATCATTATTCAAAAAAACATGATTTCGTTTTGGATAGAATTATATATACCCCATTCAGAGTCAAACTAAAACATATGTCAGTCGCCTTTTGGACATAATTTTATATTACATTGCAATGGAAAGAAGTTGTTAAAAAATTTATACAAACAGTTTAAAGCAATACTAAAGGCGTTTGTGCTTTCCTGTAAAAGGTCCTTTTGTCAAAATCCAAAAAAGTTTAATAGCTTTCATGAAGTTTTAGGTCTGACAAACTCTCAGGTAATTATTTCTGTAAACATTTAGGATTTCAGCGAAATTTATTATTATTATTATTATTATTTTTATCTTTATTAAGTCTGGAAATACAAAAAATCCTTGCAGACTAATCGCAGCTAAAGTTTAGGTAATATAGCCTGAATAATATACTTAAAACTATCTTTAGGTAAATCAAAATAGTGAATAAACTGGATATAACAATATCTGATTTTCTATATGTTTGTACCATTTCAGCTATAATTTTATACCACTATATAAAGTCTGATCAAATTATATCACGCCATTATTCGGATATATTTATATCTGATATTATCCAATTATAACTGAATTGATGATAACTTATGAAATTATATGGGCCCATTTCTCGGATAAAATTATATAAAGACTGATGTTAAATTACATATGACTGTATAAAGCCCCATATCAATTTTTTTTAATCGGGAATTATATTTAATGCCAAGCATAAAAAAAGGAAAATATCCCAGTGTAGAAACGGTAATGACATATCAATATTTTTTGGAGTACCAGTAATGACACCCACTTACCTTCTGCATTATTTTAAAACATATAATAATGAGTTACTGATAATGACTTATTTTTATCATTATTTCAAATAGAAAATAATTTTTTAGATTTTTTTGAAAATTTTTTGAAATCTATTTTTAGACTCAATATTTTTTAATCACTGGTAAGGATATATGTGACCACATATTTTTTGATTTTTTGTATGTTGGCGAGTAAGCTTGCTTGTGTGCAGCAGGTCAATTATGTTTTTATCTTATAAATATTACATGTCGATATAGCTCAGATGGTAGAGCTGTTGACTGGCAATCTGTAGACCCAGGTTCGATTCCCGCACCAGCAAATTTTATTAAAAAAAAAAAATACAATAAAAAATATTTTTTTTTATATAATTAATTTTTTGAAAATATAAATTTAGACTCATTATTTTTGTCAGTACTGAAAATTTTTCACCGGGCAGTGATTAAAAAAAGGCCTATTATTACTAGGGCTCGTATATTCATGCATTTATATTCGTTTTTTATGTACATAAGATGTATGTGTGATTAAAATCGAAGAATATGCACTTAAAATTTTAAAAATATGCATTTAAAATTTTAAAAATATGAATTTATTATTGATTTTTCCAATGTTTTTAATATTATCAATTCAGTTTTAGTATAACATATTTGTCTTTAAAAGAAGTTTAAACATTGAAAATTGCCATTAATCATCGTCAGAAATTGATTTATGTTTGATATTTTTGTATTCGGGATCAAAAAAATTTTTAAAAATATTTAGAAATCAGAATAGAATAAGGAGTGAGGTCACAAAAATGTTCACACACATTTTTGCCTATAACTTTGGTTCAAAGCTTCACTCAAAATAGTTTGTAGTTTAAATTAACTGAAAATGTAATTTAAAATAAATGAAAAATCACTTGAAAACCGGTCTACTGACTTTTCATTTAAATCAAAAGAACTTTTCATTTATTTTTAAATGTTAATAAATAAACCACAAAATCCTTAAAAAATAATGATTTTTCATTTATTTCGTTTTTTTAAATTTCAAAAAATTAACTACAAAACCGTAAGAATAAATGATATTTATTTTATTTCATTTTTTAACTGACCTAGAAATCGAAAAGGAATTATTTTTTTAACAAAACATTTTAAAAGAAATAATTAACTGTAACAGAAAATCCGTATTTATATGTAATTTATTTTTTAAATAAACGACAAAAACAGTTAAAAAATATATTTCTTTGTATTTTAACTGAATAATAATTTAAAAATAAATATACGGATAACTTTTTAAATAAACTACAGTCAGTTACTGTAATAATATTTTCAGTGTTCTCATATTTTTTTTTCGGCAATTTACATTTTAAAAATATGTCATTTAATAAATTAATTTACATCATGAGTTTTACACAATGGACGATGAAAGAAAAGTGCGTTCGAAAATATTTGAATATTTTCAACAAAACCAAACATGGACATACAAAAAAATTGCAAAAGAGACTAATGTATGCCGCCAAACAGTTTCAAAATTGGTAAAAAGGTATCTGGAACACCTAACAATTGAAAGGAAGCTGGGAACAGGAACAACGACTGGTTATCGTAACATTGGTAAGGCATATAAAGATAAAAGCATCCTTAAGAGAGCTCCTAACACATCTGACAGAAAAATAGCTCGGTTAGCCCAATGCTCGGACTTTTTTGTACGTAAAGTGAAACGTAAGGCAGGACTAAAGTTCTACAAAACCAGAGCTCGAAAATTGAAAACAAATTTTATACAAAAATACCACTGTTGTGTAATGGACGACTAAACTTATGTCATGGCTGACTTTTCGCAGCTCCCTGGTCAAGAATTTTATGTTTCCGATGTTCGAGAAAATGTTACTGAAAAATTTAGGTCGAAAAAGCAAACGAAATTCCCTAAAAAATTCCTAGTATGGCAAGCCATATGTAGCTGCGGCCAAAGAAGCCAGTCATTTGTGACATCTGGCTCTATAAACAGCGAAATTTATATTAAGGAGTGTTTGTAGAAGAGACTTCTTCCATTTTTAAGTCAGCACAATGTATCCACTTACTTTTGGCCCCATTTAGCATCTTGTTACTACAGCAAGAAAGCGCTGGAGTGGTATAATGATAATAATGTGGTTTTTGTACCAAGAGAGGCAAATCCACCAAACTGCCCGGAGCTCAGGCTAGTGGAGAGATATTGGGCTCTTGTTAAAAGAGAATTAAAGGGCACAAAAAAGGTCTCCCAGGACAAGCAAGATTTCAAATGTAGATGGACCACCTGCTCTAAAAAGGTGACAGAAACTACCATAAAAGCCTTAATGGGAGGGTTTCCGGAAAAAGTGGACAACTTTGTTCGTAGTGGTTAGAATTCCATGCGGTTTTTTTGTTTGATTTTGTATTAAATTTCATTTAAAACAATTTGGTTTGAAGTCTTAAAATTCAGTGGTTTGTTTCTTATTTAACTTTATGTGTGTTAACATTTTTATTATCTCACTCCTTATTGTTCTACCTAAAGTGCAAATCCTAACATGATATTTAGAAATTTTAAAAATAATTTTTTTTGTACAGTGTATAGGCAAAAACACAGTTTTAAAGTAAATACCAAAAAGTATGCTAAAAAATATTCGTTTTTAGCAAATAATGCAAAAAAATATGTATTTATACCACAATATGCAACAAAATATTTTAAAACATGCATTTGCAGCAAAATATGAAAAAACAAGCATCGATGCCATTTTGTTAAAAATTTGTTGATCGCAAAGATATTTTGTTAACATTATTTTTCAGCTAACGATAACAAACATGAATTTACATGAACTTTTGAAATGTCAAAGATAAAATTATTTTATTTTTTATTAATGCATTGTAAATTACCAAAAATTAAAATTTCGTGTTTTTGAATTTTAACGAAAAATCGGCAATTCTGTCAGCCCTGCTTAATACTTGTTTAACTGAGTAATCGATACTACTCAATACTCTGTTTTTCATATTTCTTTTCTAAACGAGATGTATTTATATATATTTGTAGTTTCATGACAAAATTATGCATATATTTGGAAAAATACAGCTATAAATGTGCTGAGGAGTTTCGTTTGTGTATTGTGTACTCGAAAAAAAGCACACGGTACTGAGTACTCAGTACCCAAATACTTAATACTTTTATAACTCTATAACATAAGAAATGTAAACAAACCATGTAGCAAAAAATAAATTTTAATGTTTAATAAAAATAAACAAAAACAAAACAAATTGTACTTTTAAATGAAATTAATTATATATTTCACTGACAGTTGAGTTAAATGTAGCTGTATTATCCTTCCGGGCAACAAATTGTATACAAGCAGATCTGCAATAGTTGCGGCCAAAAAATCGAAAGTTTCATCTTTAAACTACTCATCCCTGTTCGAAAAGGTTTACCCTTAAATTCATAAACGCTTTGTAAAATTATAGGAGGTTTATTGAACAAATTTTGTATGAAAATGACGTTTTGTAAACCTGCTATAACTTTACAAAGCATTTATGAATTAAGGGCTTAATATATAAATATCAAAGTTGTATTTCATCCAAAGTTAATAAATATTTTAATCCGGCCGCGGAAAATATGTTTTATGAAATATTTAAAAATTTTTGGTTAGGTCACAAATATTTTTTGTTTACAAAAATAACCAAACTGTTAACGAGATAATGAATACCCCTTCAACCGTATGTGAACAGTTTTGATTAGTTTCTAAATCTAATTGCTAAATCGCCTACAAAACTTGATTGTGATTGGGGTATTACCCCACTTACCTCATACCGTTAACTTCACCCTATAATAAATTTAGCAACACATTGTTTAATTGTTTTTTAACTAATTAACATTATTTATTAAAATTAATCTTAAACTAACAAAAGAATCTATAATTAAACACTTTCGGGAATTTAATTTCAGAAAGTCTTCAAAAAAATCAACAAAATTAATATTAAAAAACAGTTAAATAAAAGAGTTTCTAGAACCAAAATAGCAATAAAATTATGAAAAACTCCTGAGCAGATTGAGAACAAACGGTTTATAAACCAAAAATTAACGTTAAAATGAACTTAACTTGATTATTCAATACTTTAACAAAAAATACACAAAGTCAAAAACCACCAGTCGTGTTTTGAATAAAAATTTAATTTTATCGGTGAATGTTCATAAAATTGCACACATAAAAAGAATTAATTTATGTATATAAAAAAAGGAGAATAATAATTAAAAATACAAAAACCGTATGGCGTTTTTGGCCAAAAGTATAAAAATTAACCCCATATGGATCACGTAACACAAAATAATTATTTTTATCCAGTTGAGATTTTTTTTTATAAATTTAATGGCTTTACAATCTCGTAGTCATAATTAATATTAAGTTCCATGGGTCTTTTCTGACCCCAGGCCACTAAGGGTTAAATTTTTTTTAAAGAAATGAAAAGATAATTATAATCTAACCAAATCTGAGTGCTGTTTTTCCGAAAAACCTGTAAAATTTTATGAAAACATTGAAATTTTTGAAATTTTTACAAAATAAGCAACTGTTGTAAAATGTCCTGAAAAGCAGTCGCTCCAAACACAAACTCGAATTGTCATTTTTCCAATTTATTTTTTTCTTTAATATCAATTTATTATGCATTTTAAAAAATCTTTAAAATTAATTTAAAAAAAAAAACAGGTTTTTGCGTTTTTATCAAATTTGTGGGTCATTTTGGATTCCAGGCTAAAGTGGGTTAATGATATCCGATGAAGTCAAAATTCCATGTATGAATCATTTTGACTATATTAAATGAGTAAATGGAATAAAAAATAATTTTTTTTAGAAATTTCGAATTTTGGGAATTTTTAATAATACCTAAATTTTCGTCCAACTGTCGGCACGGGTTAACGTTTTCCAAAAACAAAAAAAATCGATTTATTCCATTTGGGAACATTTCTAATAAAACTGGGGGTGTAATGACAAATCTATTTTTAAGGGACACTCTAATGCACATGTATAGAACTAGGAAATATACATTTTATTCCTACACGATTTTTAGAAATTTTGCTGTTTTCTTAGCGTAAAATTAATTTAAACTTTAAACGCGTTTTCCCACAACCATGATTTCAAAATCGGCTGCCACTGTACAGCCAAAGCAGGTAAACCGATATCGATGTGGTTTTTTCTTTCAAAGTCAATAAAAATCTGTAGTCCTTATCGTGGCCCTTTTTGAATTTGAGCCAAATAAATTTTATATTCCCAATCAAAATTGTTTTTCTTGCCTTTTTTGAAATTTTTAAGTTGGCAACTTTGTTAAAAAAAATTTAACTAAAAATCAGGCCACGATAGGGACTAGAGAATTCATCTGACATTAGGATTCACTTTCCATTTTTATTTTCCGATCCATAATGAAGTCTGCACAGTGGCAGCCAGGCACGTAGCTAGGGGGGGGGCTTGGGGGCTCGAGTCCCCCGCGAAATGATTTGACAAATTTTAAAACGTAACAAAATACGTCCAAAGTAACAACACTTTTTAAAAAATGTAATAAAAAATATTTATTTTTGTTAAAATCAAATAGCAAATGGCCAAGTTTCTGAAGTTTTTAAAAATGAAATGGACTCGAAATCCAATAGCGAAAACTGTTTTCTAAAAAAATTTTCAAGCTGTTTGGTGTCCATAGAAACTGTTTTTGTTTATTGGTTTTTTTTTGTAAATATCCTAAATAGTTATGTATGCTAGGGATAATCAAAGAGATTAGAAAATAAATAGAATGCAATCCTCTAATTTACTGAGAAGACATTTATAAAATGTGGCTGCATAGGAAACTGAAATTTTGTTCGCAATTTTCAATTGATAAGTGGCTATTTTGTATTGTTACTACTAATAGTTTTCGTCATATTTATTATAATTTAAACATGAAATTGAAAATTTAATCTTGTTTCCACCCTAAGTTATGCATTATAATGTTGGCTTTTTACAATTTTTTTTTAAATTAACTGTCCGGGAAAAGGAATACTTTAGGAGAAACAAGAAATTTATTCAAAACCAAATTTATTATAAATATATAAATTCGGTTTTTTTCCAATAAGCTTCTTGTAGTATGTTTTGCAAAAATAGATTCTGCGGTTTTAGAAGACCTTGCAAAATGATAATCGCGATCAATCTCAATGTTTCTAATGCAAAATGAAAGTACACTGTTGCTAAAACAAAATTCTCAAAGAGTTTTGTAAATCTAGGCCGGATTTTAATTTGATGGCCTCTTGAAACATGTGTCTATTTTAATCACGTTCACGTATCAGTTGCTTACTTTTATTCAAATCGTTTGTTATTAGCAGTTTGGTGTAAAAAATTTCCGAAATCCGGTTTAGAAATTGTGAGTAAAAATGTGAGGACACCCGGAAATTTCGATACAAAATGAAACATTTTGCACAAACAAACAATCGGAATAAAAATGACGAATTGGGCATTATAGTTCACAATTCATTGCAATCGATTTTATTTTTGACCTAGTGTGTTCTACACCATTTCCATTTTTGTTTCAGAAAATTCCAAATAAATTTCAAAATTGTCCAAAAATGTTTTAAAATTATCCAAAAATGTTTTAAAATTGTCCAAAAATATTTTAAAATTTTCCGAATATATTTCAACATTGTCTAAAAAGGTTTCAAAATTGTCTACATTTTTTCAAAATTATCCAAAAATATTTAAAATTTTTCCAAAAATGTTTTAAAATTGGCAAAAAATTATTCAAAATTGTCCAAAAATGAATGAAAATTGTCCAAAAATCATTCAAAATTGTCCAAATATTGTTTAAAATTGTCTAAAAACTTATCATATTTGTCCAATTGCATTTCAAAATTGTCCAAAACGTATTTTAAACTTTTCAAAATGTATTTTAAAATTATACAAATATATTTTAAAATATTACAACTATGTTTTAAAATATTTTATTTGTATTTAAGAAAATTCTATTTGTATTTTAAAATAGTCCAAATGTATTTCGGAATTATTAATTTCTATTTAAAAATTTTAAATCTGTATTTCAAAATTGTCCAAATGCATTTCAAATTATTTTATTTGTTTTTAACAAATATCAAAGTTTTTAGACAATTTTAAACAATATTTGAACAATTTTAGAAGACTTTTGGATAATTCTAAAAAAACATTTTTTGACAATTTTCAATAATTTTTGGATAAATTTTGAATAATTTTTGGACAATTTTAAAATATTTTTGGAAAAATTTAAAACATTTTTGGACAATTTTAAAACATTTTTTGATAATTTTAAAACATTTTTATACAATTTTGAAATATATTTGGAATTTTCTGAAATTAAACTGAAAATGGTGGAGTTCACTCGTTCATTCGAGAAATTTTTTCAATGGTTCATACACTCAATATTTAAAAATTTTTGCTGAAAAAACAGCGGAATTCAGCAGAATCTGTTTGCCAAACATTAGAAAGAAACAAAATTGACAATTTACCCTGCTAAAATCAGCAAAAAATTTCCTGGAAATTAGTCGACTAAACCATCACAAAGAATTTTAAATTTTTAGTGTTTATATTTTATTTTCTTAATGCGAATAAAATCTACACTGCAGAAAGCAGCCTACTATTTTCTAGCAAATAGTTCTGTTTATTGCAGCGGGAACAGCAACATGTTTTTGCCTATGTTAGCAAGGTAAATTTGCAATTCAATTAAATGAAATTTAACTCAAATATTACTAATATTTCGTATATTTACCAGTTGCATTTTTGCTGTACTTATCTTACTAACATTTAGCAAAAAGGCTTTACTTTTTTCAAAAGCTTTCTGTGCAGGGCCCCTTTTAACTAATTTTGAGTACCTTTTCTTTTCTATTTTTTCAGGATTTTTCTATTAGTATAAGATTATATAATGTCAGTGGTTTGTTTGATAATTCCGAATAAAATAAAAGAACCGAAAAGAATAGTTGAAATTTAACTCATTCGTGAACGCGAGAGAGTTCCTAACTCTAAAAATGTGCAAAATTTTTGAGGTTTCGCGCTAACTCTGTAAAATCCTCTGGAATTTTCATTTCACTTCGCGTTGGAACCATCGGGCTTGAAATTATATTTGCGCTTGAATGGCGCACTCCATTGGAAATAAAAATAATAATGATGTAATATTTAACCTTAATAATTAAGCTTTCCGATAATCTATAAAATTGTAATATAACGTTCTAAAACTAATATCGAACAAGGAAACCGGACAAAAAAATTAAAAATTTGTCCAAAAAGTGCTGGAATATAACTTCACTGTTAAAATCAAGTAACAAAACTTTCGGGCACAGTATTTAAATTGTTTAACCCACATATCTTTAAAGACACGTCTACCTATCCTTCTACGAAGTTTTGTCAGAAAATTCGCGCGGAATCCATGCTTGACAAAAACTGAGTAAAACAATATACTCCATATCAAAAAAGGATTGCAGAAAATTTAAAATATTGGCTAAAATTTTTGAAAATTCAAATCACTTAGATATCATATTACACTTGAAATATATAACTTAGTTTAGAACTTAGACTATGCGTTAAAAATTAAATTTATTTGTATTAAACTTATTTGTATTATTAAACAAGTTTTAAAAAGCCTTCGGCCTTTACAGATATTTTTGCGTTCTTATAGATAATTTTATAAAATTTTCTGTCTCTGTATATTATTAACTTCTCCTTCTCTTTTACTATTAAGTTCGGAAAATTGTAAAAGGGGCAGGCAGCTGGTGCAAAGATAAACAAAAAACACCATTGTAAAAATGTTAAATTTTTATTAGGCAAAGAAATACACAAAATAAACTTCTATATATAAAAATTAACTGAACAAAGTCACAAAAATATGTGCATCTGCTCGATTTTTCAGACTAAAACTATATGAATTTTATTTATTTTTTTTTTCTTTTAAATAAAGTTTTGGGTTAAAAAGTGATTTTGTCCGTTAGATATAGGAATTCTAGCTTACTCTCATTTTACTGAACTTTATACAAAAAGTAAAGGAGTACACTTAACTTAAAATATTTTTTTAAAGGTTATAAATATTTTTATATGTTTATAGTTTTATAAGTTTCCCCAGTAAACAGAAAAAAAAATTGGAAAAATTAAACAAAAATTTTTGAAAAGCCCCCCCCCCCCCCCGAAAGAAATTCCTTCCTACGTGCCTGGTGGCAGCTGATTTTGCCTTTTTGAAAAGAGGACAGTAATGAAGTGGCGATTTTCGCTGGGAAAATATAAAACTGATATTTTTTAAAAATACTACAATAACATAATTTTTAAATAAAATATTAAAAATATGACAACGCTTCAAATATGCCCTCTAAAATGCTGTTGTAAGAGTATTAACTAGAGATGGGCGCGTGAGTGAATTTTGACTCACGATCACGCACGCTCACGAACGAAAATACGAAATTTTGTTTTTTATATTAAATTTTTAAGGAAGCTGTCTTTATTGAAAATAAGTTTTATTATATTTTAAACTTAAGTACGTAATTAAAGATAATTAAAATTAGTTGAACTATAAAAACATTTTGCTAAAAATTTAATAGATATATAACTTAAAAATGCGAGATTCACAATAGTTGGCGTATCTTTTACACATGGTTTGTGTCTTTAGTAAATTATATGGTATTTTGGGAGGTAAACATCTATCAATTATTCCCACTTAGTCATTGAACGAAATAGTGTAATGGGAGTCACTCAAGCGGCAATTTCACAACGTTTGCAATCAGCTGGATTCATGCAAAAGCAACGAGGTACCACACGAGTTGAAGCCCAGAGACGTTGAAAGACGATTTTGCATATCCGAAGTGCTGCTTGATAGTCTTAACAAGAAGTCAGTTTTGCATCGAATTATTACCGGCGATGAAAAATGGATCCATTACGACAACCCGAAGCGCAAGAAATGTGAAGCCCGGCCAAATCAACGCCAAAGCCGAATATCCATTACGCCAAGGTAATGCTCTGTACTACGTGCGAGCAGAAGGTCATAGGGGACCTGTGCCGAACATAATTGATTCGTTTGAAGCCAGCATTGACGCACTCAAAATAGTTTGTAGTTTAAATTTACTGAAAATGTAATTTAAAATAATTGAAAAAATCACTTGAAAACCGGTCTACTGACTTTTCATTTAAATCAAAAGAACTTTTCATTTATTTTTAAATATTAATAAATAAACTACAAAATCCTTAAAAAGTAATGATTTTTCATTTATTTCGTTTTTTTTAACTGACCCAGAAATCTAAAAAGTTTTCTTTTTTTTAACAAAAAATTTTAAATGAAAATATTAACTGTAAAAAAAATCCGTGTTTACATGTAGTTTATTTTTTAAATAAATGACAAAAAAGTTCAAAAATATATTTCTTTTCTTTTTAACTGTACCTATAATCATTTAAAAATAAATGTACGGAAAACTTTTTAAATAAACTACAGTCAGTTACTGTAATAGTATTTTTAGTGCGTAGAACGCCTGGAATATGCGATCAGACATGAGGCCGTAATATTCCATTATGACAACGCTCGGCCACATGTTGCAAGACTATTTAGAAAATATTGGTTGGGAAGATGTCCTCACACGCCTTATAGTCCAGACCTTGCTCCGTCCGAGTACTATTTGTTTCGATCGATGCAGAACGCTCTCACTAGAACACGCTTCACTTCAGAACAGGATATCCGAAATTGGCTTGATTCGTGCTTGGCTTCAAAAAATTAGCAGTTCCTTTGGTGCGGAATCCATATGTTGCCAGAAGGATGGGAAAAGGTCATAGTTAACAATGGCCAATGCGTATTTATATTGTACCATTGTTTCACAATAAATGACCAAAATTTGCCAAAAATCCCGAGTTTTTAAGTTATACACCAACGATTTCATAAAATTTTTAAATAATTTAAATATATTCACTGTAAGTCTTTAAATGCTATTCCAAATTTTTGTGATGGAACAACATTTTGTCAAAGCAGTCGATTTTTTTTCCTCAAGAACTCTGGCAGAAGTAGAAAACACCCATTTCCTAGTAGCTGACAAGACTGTAATACATATTATTTTTGCAGCTAGTTTTTGATGGAGGGGAAGATCTCTGGTTTTTGCAAAATTGTAAAATATTGCAATCTGGTTTCATATCACTCACGCACATTTTTTAAACTCACGCTCCTGCACGACTCACGTGCGTGCCATCATTTTAACTCAGACGTGGATCACGCCAATTTCGTGTCACGTGCCCATCTCTAGTATTTACCCTCTTAAATACAATCTGGTACACTTATGTACTATCTAATACAATTGGATTTTAAGATTGCCACCCAAAACGTATTGCTTTCTTTCTTTTCCTTCGAAATATGCTTGCATCGTACAACTGATATAAGAAATATTTTCCCATTTTTCGACTTTAAAAAAAACTTTCTGCTTCTAAATAATATAAAGGTTATATCCAGAAATTTCATTATTTTATCACTTTTTATACCCTACACCACTACGTGGAGAGGGTATTATAAGTTTGTGCTGATGTTTGTAACACCAAAAAATAATGGTCGTAGACCCACCTTATAGTATACCGATCGGCTAAAAATTTTTTTTATTTCGATTTAACGATGTCCGTCTGTCCGTCCGTCCCTCCGTCGACTGCCTGTCTGTCCATGCATTTTTGTGCGCACTCTACAGGTAGCAAATATTAAGATATTTTGATGAAATTTGGTACACCGACTTATGTCGGCCCAAGGACGACGCCTATTGATTTTGGTTACCATCGGGCCATGTTTAGACCTAGTGCCCATATAAGGGTCCTACCAAAATTATATTGTTTATACGCTGCAGGTCGCAAATATTAAGATATGTTGATGAAATTTGGTACACCGACCTATGTCGGCCAAAGGACGAATCCTATTAATTTTGGTTAACACCGGTCCATGTTTAGACCTAGTGCCCATATAAGGGTCCCCCCAAAATTGGCTTGGTTACACACTGCAGGTCGCAAATATTAAGATATTTTAACGAAATTTGGTTTGCTGACTCACATGGTCCAGGGAAAAAAGCCGATAAATTCTAGATAGAATCGGTCCATATTTGGACCTATCGCCCATATGGGCTGTATTTACGATTTTCTCTTCTTTTATAATTTTATAGAAAATTTTGACACAAGTCCCATTTTAACCCATACGAATTTCGGATCCAAACATTAGTTGGCTCTTAACCAGACTGGTGTAGGGTATTGTATAGTCGGCATGCCCGACTTTAACCTTTTTACTCGTTTTTATTTATTTTTATTGTTATATTCGACCTAAATCACTTAAATCAAATATCATATTAAATTTTATTAAAGAAATAATTTTTCCTATTCATAAAGAATATCCGGATAAAAACCTTAATAATTGAAAAACGTTTATTCATCTTTGAAACTTTAAAAAATCGTAATTCAGATTTATTTAATCTTTTAACGGACATGTTTTTATTTATTTTATTAATACTTTCCTGAAATCATAACTTCATGCAAAATAATTTTGCCGAATATTAGTATACCAAAAACATCAAATTTTTGTTATTATTTATTTATTTATCAGAGGTATGTGCTCAATATTTCATATTAGTAGACTTAAAAAATTTAATATAATCACTAAATATTTCTGATGATTTCAGCAGAGTAGTTTGTATTTGCATTCGAATAATTTTAGAATAGTAGCTTTTTCTGCTATTTTCACATACTTATTTCCATGAGTATAGTTTTGGTTTAAAGCCGAATTCACAATGATGTAGTTCTCCACTCTGAGTGGATTTTGCTCCTTTCTTTTTGGCACTTACATAATTTTCGTACTATGCCATCTCTATTTCAGTAAACTTCACTCTGCAGCTTTGAACACTCTGCAGCATAGTGAATCCGGCTTAATTTGTTTATTTTTTCATACTACAGGAAATAAATAAGTAGATTTATAATGAATTATTTTAATTTTTAGGGTTTATTTCAGCTATTTATTTTTAAAATTAAAATCCCGGGATTTGTAACAGCTGGTCCCGTTCGGCATCCCTAGTTATATCCAATTGCATAATATATCCAATTGCAGGCCAAAAAACCAAAAGATATATTTTTTTTATAAAAGAAATTGGTAACGCAATTTAGCTATGTTCCACTAGGAATTAAAGGATTAAATATATATATAATTTAGCTTACATGCTTTTTGAACTAAATTATTTGAAAACAAATTCGAGCGCAAATATAAAAAAAGCCATTTGCAACTTTTTTTTTTATTAAACTAAATAGAATGTCACAATTGGTTACCGCACATATTCCTTTCCTCTTCTTTTCTAACAGGCAAGATGTAATCACCATACCACCTCATGTCACCTTTAATCATATTCGGGTTAACGAACTCATCCGCAACAGTTAGTGGAAAAACTAATCTAAGCTTTTAGCAGCATCTACTATTTCGCAGATGACAGAGATTTCCTAAGATCGCAGGACAAGGCTTGTGACGGTTGCTGCAAAAGGGAGATTATGAATGGTAAACTAAAGTAGGGCCTTTTAACAATCTGCGCCTGGGGTGGTGCAAACAGAGTCAATTTAAGTACTTGCTGTGATTTAAATATTGTAATTTCTTCATATGGGTAATATCGATATTGTGGACTCGGATACTCTTGATGTTCTAGGAAATAAATTATACACAAGAAAAAGTTTTTGCTGCAAACTTTTGTTAATAAACTCGGAAATGGCTGACACAATTCGTTTTCGGTTTAACTAAACCAGATTTAACTGACATCCTAAAAACTGTGTTTAAAACCAAATTACATTTCAACTGAAAACGGGACCACTAACATTTCATTAATTCAACTTTTATTTACATTTTTTTACCGTTAATATTTTAAAATATACTATAAAATAAATCAAAATCTATGTTCTATTCTTTTGCTTTTACATATGAGATATTAAATCTGACTAAAAGTACAATTATTTTCACTCAATGTTGGCAACCGATACCTTTATAATACCATTATCCGTTTCAAAACCCTTTCAAATTGAAAACCGATACCGATTCCAATATCGAAACTCTTAATTTTAAAAAATACCGGTATCCAAAAACCTTTTCCCTTAATACCGGTATCGTACCGGTAGTGAATCGGTTTCTAATAAAATAATTTTTTTTGACGTTTTTCAAAACAAAAATTTCAATTGATTTATACAAATATGCAACAATTAAAATTAATTGAATTCTATCTGTGTTTTTAATAAAAAATCGTATTGCTATTATCTATTTGTTGTTGTGTTTATTTAACAAATAACTTATTATGAAAACACAATTCTTCAATAATACCGGTACGTACCGGTATTGATGTTTCGGTATCGGTAACACCGGTACCAACACAAGTGAAATACCGATACCAATACCAAAACAAACAAATACTCAATACCAATATTGTTATTCGTTTCGGTTGCAAACCTTGTTTTTACTACATGAATGATAAAAAATTCCTATGAAATAGTAAAATTTATTGTTTTTACACTTGTTTCGACAAATATTTGCAGTGAATATCAAAAATTAAATTAAAACAGGATTGGCAACCGATTCATTAGGTTAGTGCAGTGATGTTAGATGTACCAATTTATTGGTACACATACCATTTTTCAGGGTCTTGTACCATGTACCAACTAAAAATTGTTGGTTCATTGGTATTGTTCAATTGGCATTACAATTCAGCATAGTTGGCAAACACTAACCCTAAAATACCGTTAACGATTCAAAACCCTTTCAACGAACTATTTTTAACCCTAAAATACCACTAACGAAATAACTTACAATACCGTTAACCTTAAAATACCCTAATGAAATAAATTAAAATATCGATAACCTTAAAATACCCTAACGATATAACTTAAAGTACCGTTAACTCTAAAATACCCTAACGAAATAGAATTACTTTAGGCTTTTTTCTCTAAAAAACATTAAAAATTAACAACAAAAAACACGAGTAAAAAGGTTAAAGTCGGGCATGCCGACTATGCAATACCCTACACCAGTCTGGCTAAGAGCCAACTAATCTTTGGATCCGAAATTCGAATGGGTTAAAATGGGACTTGTGTCAAAATTTTCTATAAAATTATAAAAGAAGAGAAAATCGTAAATATAGACCATATGGGCGATAGGTCGAAATATGGACCGATTCTATCTAGAAGCTATTGGCTTTGTTCTCGGGGCCATGTGAGTCAGCAAACCAAATTTCATTAAAATATCTTAATATTTGCGACCTGCGGCGTGTTACCAAGCCAATTTTGGGGACCTTATATGGGCACTAGGTCTAAACATGGACCGATGTTAACCAAAATCAATAGGCTTCATCCTTTGGCCAACATAGGTCTGTGTACCAAATTCCATCAAAATATCTTAATATTTGCGACCAGCAGCGTATAAACAGTATAAATTTGGGGGGACCCTAATATGGGCACTAGGTCTAAACATCGACCTATTTCAACCAAAATCAATAGGCGTCGTCCTTGGGCCGACGTAAGTCGATGTACCAAATTTTATCAAAATATCTTAATATTTGCGACCTGTAGAGTGCGCACAAGACAGACGGACGGACGGACAGACGGACATCGTTAAATCGAAATAAAAAAAAATTCTGAGCCGATCGGTATACTATAAGGTGGGTCTAGGACCAATATTTTTTGGTGTTACAAACATCAGCACAAACTTATAATACCCTGACCACATAGTGGTGTATGGTATAAATAGGGCAGTTCATTGCGGAAATAATAGGACGAATTTTATAGTAAAATTTCTATTGTAACACCATTAATTTATTTAGAATTTAAGCTACATGCAGCGGTCTTCATTTAAAAAAAACTTATGTATATCGTATCCTTTTTCTCTATAATGACTTACCAAAATAAGCTGGTGACATATTCATAGCTCTTTTAGACTCATATTCGTATTTTTTTTGTATGTGTATTCTATGAATACATACATTGAATTGAATAAAAACATAATTTTTTAATTATTCAGTGTTTATATTTTTAAAGTTAATTACTAATATAGGCACATCTGATACTACAGATATCTTTAAAATATACTACGAAATAACGTAAAATACCGTTAACCTTAAAATACACTAACGAAATTATTAAAAATACCGTTAACCTTAAAATACCCTAACGAAATAACGTAAAATACCGTTAACCCTAAAATAACTTAACGATATAACTTAAAATACCGGTAACCTTAAAATAACCTAACGAAATACTGTTGAAATAACGTTATCACTTATCACTAACTTTATGAAACGGTTGCCAACCCTACAATTCAGTTAATCAATTAAAAATTCAAAATAAAATTAGTATAAATAATTAGTTGCCGCTACTAAATTTTTGTAAATTGTTGTAAACTGCAATTTAAAATCAATCTGCTGAAATTAGCAAAAAAGTGTACTAAAAAAAAAAAAAATGTAAAACCTGAAAAAAAAATTTTTTTTCTCTCGATTGTAACAAGTGTAAGTATTAATTACTTCATCGTACTTGAAATTTGGAGTCAAAATTGCAGACAGTTCTCCAGTTATTACCTTTTTATGCATTGGAGATACAATAAAAATATTGAGTGTTATTTTCAAACTAAGAATATATCAACAAATACCAACTAAACAAGAATTGTAAAAAATCAACGAATTCTTGTAAATAAAATTTTTTAAATTAGTATATTTTTCTGTTAAGTTTAGCACTTGGTTTTGAAAATGTTTTGCTGAAATCAGCATCGAAAATTAGTAAAAAAGACATTAATTTGTAATAAGAGAATAGCAAAAATGATTACTAAAAAAAATTTTAATAAAAATAGTAAAGTGCGATTGGAAACTGTTTACAAATTTTTTTAATAACTTTTTTATCTGAGTGTACTTGCAACCCCCAGTTTTTGTAGGTTGATTGTCTATAGTGTTAGTGTTAATTTTTAAAAACCAGTTTTATGTGAAAAATATCATAAAATTCATATATTGATATTCTTTTATTATAAACGTGGTAAGTACTTACGTCGGCAGAAGGCGCGTGTGAAATTAGACAAAAAATAGCATGTGCAACAACAATAATTTTGTACGTTGAAGTAGGATTTCCTTGAATTTTGGGAGTAGGGTAAAAAATAACTTTCTAAGCCCGGATAACATAATGTCTCTTTATCTTATTAACCTAAAGTTACATTTAAGATTTATATGGCAAACAACAACAAATGTGTCAGTTAAAGTCCCAGCTAGTAGCCAAAAGAACTTTATAAAAAATACATATTTCGATAAAAAAAAATTGGTGTGCAGTTTTTCACCACACAGCGCCCCATTGAGTATTTCAAATATTACGAGTAATATTAAATCAATTAAAATCTGAATTCATAATTTCAAGGTTAACTATAAAATTTAGCATTATTTAAAAGTTTACAACTCCTCTTAGGAACATATTTACGATATTTGAGAAAAAATACATGGTATCAATCCTCTAAATTTTTGAACTTTTTATAAGTTTAGTTTTGTATATTAAGACCGCTGCAAATGTATTTAAAAACAAATGAAATTTCACTTGAAAACAGGACCACTAACAATTCGTTAAATTCAACTTACATTTTTTTTTATTTTGAGTGTTAATAAAGTAAACCACAAATTAGTAAAAAAAAATTGCTTACACACATTTGTGTTTGTTTTATCGTTTTTTTATTAAACAAAATGATTGACTAAAATTAATGTAACGAATTCACAGTATTTTATGTTGTTTGTTTTTTAATGTCTTAAGAATGTAGTTGAAATTTGCATTTTTTCTACAAATGAATAAATAGTATTTTCAGTTAAAATAACAAAACTGAAATGCTATTTAAACAACTAACAAATTCTGACTGCAGAAGTTTCCTGAGTGTGGGTCTGTCTCCGGATGTTTCTTATAATTTGGACTACCTTTGTGAAACTGAATTTGCGAAAACTAAACTTACGCTTCGTTTAACCTCTTGTAATATTTATAAATCCAATTATTATGAGTACAGGTTCTTTAAATTAGTAGTACCAACTTTCTTATGTGTAGGGTGTAAGTTATAAAAAACGGTAAACATAGTTTAATAAAAAAAAAATAATGCTATTTTTAGAAACAAAAACATACTACGATTACATGTAATCGAAGATTGTATTCTAAAAATAAAGTTTGATAGCAAAAATTGTTCAATCCAATCGTAGAGGGGATGTTTGTTTAGTTATAAATGCAAAAGGTTGTTGAGCAACATCACCTGCTGTTGCAGATAAAAACAAAACAGTTAACGACGATCTGCTTAAAGTATTCAGTGTTATCCTGGCAGGCCAGTTTAACTTACTACCAAGGTTGGTTACCGTTATCGTTAAAATACCGTTATCGCTAAAATACCGTTTCAAATTGAATACCGTTACCGTTACCGATACCTCTAAAAAAATTTCCCAATACTGTTATCGTTACCGATACCGTTATTTTTATGGGCAGTTACCGAAATTTTACCGGTATTTATTAATTTATATAAAAAATGACAATTTTTTAACTTTTTTGTTTTATAATCTTGAGTTATTTTTGCAACAAAATTTATAGAAAATAATTTTAATTACTAAAACTACCAGCATTGAATTTATAGGTTAAAATCTGTATTTTTAAGACTTAAAAGCAAGAATATGCTATGTTTTTACTTGTTTTTATTTGTTTTTAACGTAATTCTTAATACCGGTACGTACCGGTATTGCTGTTTCGATAACGGTATACCGTTACCGAATCAATCTTAAATACCGTTACCTTTAGTGTTACCGAAACAAACGAAATTCGATACCGTTATCCTTACCGTTATTCGTTTCGGTAACCAACCTTGCTTACTACCGTTCGTAAAGTCACTGCAGACATCAAGGCCAGTCATTTAGAATTTTTCGTGTTGTTTTATTTGGAATTTTTATACGTTTCATTGCATACATGGGTCTAATTAATTAATAGGACTAATTAATTGGTGGTTTCATTAGCACTGAATTAATATCAATTGTAATGAAATTTTTTCTCATCACCATTTCTTAATTAATGTTTGTAACCGTGGCATAGGACAATCGTAATCAATATATTAGAATTAGTTTTTGAATTGATATGATTTCATTTATCAATGATAGTGGTTTAAAATTCAACTGCAATTAATCAATTAAAACAAAAATAATTAAAATTGACATAAGTTTTTTGAAAAACGTTAAAATGGATAAAAGTTATATAAATCAGGGATGGAAAATATTACTAGTATTTCGAAAACTAATGGAATATTAATATATTCCCATGACGCAAATAGGCCAGGTCCAAGAGAGCTACCAAGGACCCATTTTTATACAACAGAAACAAATTGAACTTTTTAATTTTTGTTTTTAACAATTAACGTGACAATACAAATAAACACACTCCGATAATGGATTGCGACATCGGTGTAAATCGGCACGATATGGTATTGAATGGGCAACTAGTGAAATTGAAACACTTTCCGCAGGGAATGAAATAAAATTAAACGGGGAACAAAATGCGTATTATCTTATGTATTATTGTGTATTAATTCCTATTATAACATAAATTGAAGAAAAATGGGTCACCCTATTGCTCCTTCATAAAAACTTATTCCTTGGGAACGCTCTCGGACCTACCGCATCTATATAATAGGCCCAGTGTAGAAACGGTAATGGCATATCATTATTTTTTGGACTACCAGTAATGACACCCTCTTACCTTCTTCATTATTTTAAAACATATAATAATGAGTTACTGATAATGACTTATTTTTATCATTATTTCAAATAGAAAATAATTTTCTAGATTTTTTTGAAAATTTTTTGAAATCTATTTTTAGACTCAATATTTTTTAAACACTGGTAAGGATATATGTACCCACATATTTTTTGTATGTTGGCGAGTAAGCTTACTTGTGTGCAGCAGGTCAATTATGTTTTTATCTATTAAATATTACATGTCGATATAGCTCAGATGGTATAGCTATTGACTGGCAATCTGTAGACCCAGGTTCGATTCCCGCAGCAGCAAATTTTATTTAAAAAAAAAAAAAATTCAATAAAAAATGTTTTTTTTTATATAATTTATTTTTTTGAAAAAATATTTTTAGACTCATTATTTTTGTCAGTACTGGTAAGCACATAAGTAACGATATATTTTTTGATTTTTCGTATGCTGGTGTGTAACCATAACTCATTATTTTTCGCGACATCGCCATATGAAGGTAATAAGAAATGTAATAACAAAAGTAACTAGTTACCATTACCAAGTATGTAGTTACATAACCATATATCTGGTAATGATTTTCTACACTGGGGGAGCTTTCATATTTCCGAGCTTACAAATGTCCGTTTTGCTCTATCTCGCTTAGCTTTCGAGATAATAAATAAATTAACACACTTCGATAATACAAATAGACAAGGGGGGCAAATTACAGCAGTCGTGATCGAGTTTAATTCGATAGCAATTATTGTTACTTAAAAAATTACAAAGATTAAGTGGGTTATTTTATAAAATGCAACGCCTTGCGTTGCGTTGATTTGCGTATAAATTGTTATTGTTACAAAAACAGTTTGTATGGAAAACAACGCAATGCAAAGCGTTGCGTTTTACAAAATAAACCTCTTAAACTAAGTTAGAGGTGATTTCGTTCCTTTATTACAAATACGAATTAAAGTTTTAACAATAGTTATTCGTGTTATTTAACTTGCACTTTAAAAGCGCGATTTTTTAACAATTTCGAACGCGTACGACTGATGGAATCTGGCCCCTTGGCCGGGGAAAATCCCGAGAGATCCATTTTTACAAAACACCCAATGCAAAGCTATCTAAACATCCCATTTTTTGTAAAAGTGCTTTTTTTGCTTAATTGTAAATTATTTTTAAGGCATTAGTGTGATTTGATTAGCATTAGTCGGACAAGTTCTACAGTCTCTAATGGCTACTGAAAATTCATATATATTAATATCTCTTTCTGTTTAAAGTATTTTTCAAATTAAAGCAAGATGATACAATTTTTCAAGGTTGGTTACCGAAACGAATAACGGTAAGGATAACGGTAATGGTATCGAATTTCGTTTATTTCGATAACGGTAAAGGTAACGGTATTTAAGATTGATTCGGTAACGGTATACCGTTATCGAAACAGCAATACCGGTACGTACCGGTATTAAAAATTACGTTAAAAACATATAAAAACAAGTAAAAACATAGCATATTCTTGCTTTTAAGTCTTAAAAATACAGATTTTAACCTATAAATTCAATGCTGGTAGTTTTAGTAATTAAAATTATTTTCTATAAATTTTGTTGCAAAAATAACTCAAGATTATAAAATAAAAAAGTTAAAAAATTGTCATTTTTTATATAAATTAATAAATACCGGTAACTGCCCATAAAAATAACGGTATCGGTAACGATAACGGTATTGGGAACTTTTTTTAGAGGTATCGGTAACGGTATTCAATTTGAAACGGCATTTTAGCGATAACGGTATTTTAACGATAACGGTAACCAACCCTGCAATTTTTACAAGTAAATTACAAAGAATAAAAAATTTTAAAAAATTCGATAAGGGCACCAAGACAAAATACGTGTTTTCGGTTTTCGCTACAAAGCCATCGTCAGTGTCGTTTGCCTTAATGGTTTAATAACACAGTACAACACTAAAAATGCATCGGGCACGCGATATATCAATTCTGATAGATTTTAGGATGAACATCACGAATGTGAACACCAAATTTTAAAGTTAGCTCTACTTTTCGAAATATTCGCAAATTTAGCTTTTAACAAAAAGACAATTTTTTCTTTAAAATTCCTTATTTATGTTAAAAGTACATATGTACAGTTGGCCTTTAATGTTGTTGTAGTTTATTTAGTCTGGCTTGAATAAACACTATTTCAGCCTTACTATCAATATTTTTCAAAAGTATATTTTTGTTAAAGTCGACTTCATTTTAAAGAAAAGGTTTTGTTTTAACCGTACCATACAAAATATTTAAAAAAAAACTTTGAAAATAATGCCAAACATATACATTTAAAAATTTTGTTTATTTTTTGTTGAAAACCAAACAAAATATTCAAAAATAAGAAGGAAATTTGTAAATAAATGTAAACAAAATTTGAAAACAATAAAAACAAAATAAATAAATATAAAATAAAAGCAAATGAAAACTTCAAATTTGAAACAGAATTTTAAAGTACCCAGTGTAGAAAATCATTACCAGATATGTGGTTATGTAACTCCATACTTGGTAATGGTAAGTAGTTACTTTTGTTATTACATTTCTTATTACCTTTATATGGCGATGTCGCGAAAAATAATGAGTTATGGTTAGATAAAAACATAATTGACCTGCTGCACACAAGTAAGCTTACTCGCCATCATACAAAAAAATCAAAATATATGTATGTGGTTACATATATCCTTACCAGTGTTTAAAAAATATTGAGTCTCAAAATAGATTTCAAAAAATTTTCAAAAAAATCTAGAAAATTTTTTTCTATTAGAAATAATGATAAAAATAAGTCATTATCAGTAACTCATTATTATATGTTTTAAAATAATGCAGAATGTAAGTGGGTGCCATTACTGGTAGTCCAAAAAATAATGATATGTCATTACCATTTCTAAATATTTTGTATGGTACGAACTTTAAAATAATAGTCGAGTTTTGTAATTTAAAATCGACTTTTTCTTTTTATAGTAAAGGTGTTTGTTTTTAATATTTTTAATTTTTAATATAAGACCTCAACCGACTATGTTTTATGACTGTTGTTTACAATTCCTTACGTTCTGATTGGTTAATTTATTTTCAACCAAAAATGTGCAAAATTAACAAAACCGTATGATTAAAGATAAAGTCGACTTTAAGTTTAAAATACTCTTTTATAGTAAGGGCCATAGACTTTGGACTTTTAGAAATATATCAACTTATTTTCATAAGGTAATAATATATAATTGCAATTAAAGTGAAAACTTCATATATTTTCCTATTTTGCAAATCTAGTAAAATCCTTTAATCGGATTTGCAAAATCTTAACATATGACGTACGTACGTTCCACTAAATTCTTTTTATTAAAAGAATCAAAACTTTTGCATCAGCATTTGCAGAAACTTTAATCTGAATAACTAACAGAAACTTTTACATCTTTTTTATTTCAAATATATTTTATATTAATTTACAATGGAAAAAGGAAATAAAGTACACTCAAACAAAAAGTCTGTAATGGGAACTGAAAATTTTGCTGTTATTACGGGAAATTTAACTGTTTTGAGCTCAGCGGTATTTTTTGTTAATTTTAGCAACACATGTCTGCTGATCTGAAATTAGTTGAACAAATTAGTAGCCGCTAAAAAATTTACTAAATATCAATAATTTTAGTACAATGAAATTAGTATAAATAATTAGTTGCAGCTACTAAATTTCATTAAATTGTTGTTAATTGTAATTTAAAATCAATCTGCTGAAATTAGAAAAAAAGTTTTTTTGTCTCTCGATTGTAACAAGTGTATAATTACTTCATCGTACTTAAAATTTAGAGTCAAAATTGCAGACGGTTCTCCAGTTATTACCTTTTTATGCATTGGAGATACAATTGAAATGGTTGAGTATTATTTTCAAACTAAGAATATATCAATAGTAACAAATATAAACTAAACAAGAATTGTAAAAAATCAGCGAATTCTTGTAAATAAAATCTTTTTAAATTATTATATTTTTCTTCTAAATTTAGCACTCGTTTTTGAACAATTAGTAAAATGTTTTGCTGAAATCAGTGGCGTAAATTAGTAAAAAATCCGTAATTTGTAATAAGAGCAAAAATTATTACTAAAAAGCAATTGTACTAAAATCAGTATAAAAATAGTAAAGTGCGATTGGAAACTGTTTACAAATTTTTTCAAATTGGTTCCGGAACCAGTTCCATGGAATCGGTTGCAGTGGAACCAGTTGTAGAATGGGTGTGGTTGGCTACCGATTGTAAAAAATTTTACTGGGTACTTTTCATTCTCAACCCCTTCTACTGTCGATTCTAACACCGATACTTTTTGTTTGAAATTGTCCCAAAAGCAACCCCTTCTATAGCTCCAAAGTGGAACCGGTTGCTCTAGAATCAGTTCTGGAACTAGTTCTGGAACCGATTCTACGTCACCCACACCTTCCATATAGGATCCCAGGAACTGGTTCCGGAACCAGTTCCATGGAATCGGTTGCAGTGGAACCAGTTGTAGAATGGGAGTGGTTGGCTACCGATTGTAAAAAATTTTCCTGGGTAAGATCTATCACAGAACCCTTAATTTTTATGTATTAAAATAGTCTATCTTTTTCAGTTTTCGTCAATTTTAACTTAAAATTAAAACAGAAAATGTGAAATTTTTTTGATAAATCACGTAACATGAGATGTTTACTGAAGGTACAAATCCAAATATTGGGTATTCCTTTCATCGCAGATTATTTATTAACGAAATCGTGTAAAAAGGGAAATTTTAAATTTAAATACGCATATACATAGGGAATATTATCGCAGCTTTCAAATTGTGCTATATATCTTATTAAAATGTTGGAAATTTTTTTTTTTTTGCAAAAAGTTTATTAAGAAATTTAATTTTCCTACAAAACCGTTTTTACAAATATTTCTTAAACTATAGCTAACTTTAAAATTCTAGGGCTATATTCGTGATCTGCGTCCCAAAGTCTATTAGAAATGATATGCAATCCCGATGCACCAAATTTTTCTAATTTTGTTGTACTGTGTAATTAGGGAATGCATCCCGGGATTCCCGGGAAATTAAGCATTTTGCATTTCCCGCATTCCCGGGAATTTGGACCGGGAATCCCGGGATTTCAAAAAATGCAGTTAAAATAATAAAGTTAATTATTTCAAATTTTCTTATGCAAAACTTTCCAATGTTTTGAAAATAGTAAAAATTTTACATAGGCTTGTTCGATTACTTACTACAATTTGCTAATTTTACCGCAACTGGAAAAATTCAAAAAGTAAACAAAACAACAATTGTAGTAAATGTAGTAAGATTTTCGAGTAATCGAAAACACCGATTAATTTGTGTACTTGATCGAACTTTTTAAGTTCCTTTTAGAGTCTGTTAAAAAATATATAGCGGTATTCATAAGTTAAAATTAACGACTAACATCCAGTGCACAACTTTTTATACACACATATTCCCATAAGGGAAAGTTGTACAATCGTTGGCAAGTCGTTATTTTAATTTATGAATACAGCCCATATTTTTAAGAAAACCACTCAATTAGACAGTGTTTGTACAATAAATTTTTAATCGCACCCTATAAACAATTTCACTGGAATTCAAGTTGAAAACAAGTCCAATTCCAGCCCTGTTTTCCAGTTTCAAGGCTTGAATAAAACTTTTATTACATTTTATTTCAATAGCATACTCCAGCAAAAGGGAAACAAAAATTCAAGTTTGAACTATTTTTTTTAAATATATAAATGCTAGAATTTGAAATATACTTTACTGCAAGCAAAATTTAAAGCACTTGAATTTTTAAAACCTGTGTGCTTATTGGGCACTTATTCTGTACAGAATTAAATAAAAATTTGTCCATTGATTTTTAAAAACTTTCAAGTAATACGGCATTCAGACCGAGGAAAAACTACTGGTTTTTGGCTTCTGCCAGCTTTTATTTGTGAAAATGCATATATAAAATAACACGTTTTGTGCGAAAACTTTGTAGTTTTTGCTCAGTCTAAATTCAGTATAAGTTAAATTTCCCATAATTTTAAATTTTTTTTCCAATTTTCTAAAATTTTTCCGATTTTCTAAAATTTTTGCAATTTTTTTAAATTATTTTCTACATTTTTTTTCTCTTTTACGAATGTCTTCTGTTATTATTTTTTAAATGTATTAATATTTTCTTTACATTAATTTAACAATAAAAAAATAAAAAAAGTGTGTAATAAAAAAGTGTTGTGACAAAGAAAATATAAATAACCAGTGTAAATGACTTGGCTTTTGCAATTTAGTTTTGTACAAAAAGCAGCTAGTTTTTGCTCAGTCTAAATTCAGTATTATATACAATAATTTATAATATAAAATTAATTCTTTCCCACTACGAAAATTCCAAGAAAAATCACCTGATTTTTTCATGATCATGAAAATTTGAGGCCTTTAAGATATTTTCTTTATAAAAATTGTTAAATTATAAAATATTTTCTAATTTATTTCCCTTGCGGGATCCCGGGAATTCAAAATAAATTTCCCGCTTTCTCGGGAAATGAAAAAGTGCGTAATTTTGCATTCCCTATGTGTAATTGATAATGATCTACTTTTGCTAAGTGGAAAACAAATTATAACATGTTAACAACTCAAATCGACTAACATCAATGAAATCAAACAATGCTATTTTTATCCTTTGTTATTTCTGTTTTTGCTTTGAACTTTAATTCTTAAAGTATCGCAGCGGGTTCTATTCAACTAATTCTAATTTATATTACATCATCTAATTTATATTACATCATCGGTGATATTTGTTTGAGTTTGCCCAAAAGCAAAAAGTTCTTTTTCTCCAAACTAGAACAGGATGCTTTGGAACCGGTTCAGTTATGGAACTGGTTCTGCGATAGTGAAACCTTACATTTTAACTCCTAGGAATCGGTTCTAGAACCTGTCCCGTAGAACCGGTGGTGAAAAGACCTATTCCAGAACAGATTCAGAGGTAACCAGTTCAAAAAACTGTTGCTGGGTATCGATTTGACATGACAGTTTATTTTTGTGACAACGGAAATAGGATTGTGACAGCCGAACTGAAGTTGTAGCAACCGTAATTTTGGATGCAATAACAAAAATAAGGTTTTGAAAACTGAGTTATGGGTTGCAGCAACCGAACAATTCGGTGGAAACTAATTCGGTTGGCACAACAAATTTTGTTGTAGCTGTATGCAAGATACGGAAAAGGATGCAAAATATAAATTTTTCTTTATTTAAAATAGATTAGTGCTAGATGGAAGGTTTTGATTTTTTATTGCAAAATGGTCCCAGATACAGAGAATCCGGAAAACATTTTGGGTGTACATGAAGCGTGCATAGTTTATTAACAAATTTTTACTGCTAGAGGAGGCCAAAAATGGGGCAATAAACTGGGTTATCTAATACAAGTGCCGCTAAAGAGAGGAATTACTTCTGCAATAGGAAATTCCTCTATAACGATTACACATTTTTATAGTTATTGTATGCAAAGAATGATCTCCACAATTTCTTATATGACTGAAAAGCTGAAGTCTTATAAATAAGAAACTACTTTGGCAACTAAAAGTCCTCTCAAGTTCTGGTACTATAAAGCATAAACTTATAATATCAATTACCTAAAATGTAGGGTGTATTGTGTTTTAAAATCACCAAAATCACACTAAAGGGAAAGAAAGGATAAGATGCTATTAAAAAAAAAAGAACATGCAATGGTTTACTTTATATAGTCGAAGTATGTAAGTTAAAAATAAAATTTTTAATCGTTTTTCCCAGCCTGGCCTTTGACAGTTTGATAGCAAAAACCGTTCAATCATGAGTATCCAACCGTAGAAGGGATACTTGTTTATCAATATGTAGGTTGCTATGCAACATTCTTATTGTTGGCGATAAAGAAAAAACCGTTAACTACGTGTTGTTTAAAGTAGCCAATAATTTATGTCATGTTATCCTGCCAGTTAAGTATAACTTAACACCAATCGTTAAGTGGTTGCAAAGATCAAGGTCGATCATTTAGAACCTTTAGTGGTATTCTGTTCAGAATTTGTGTTATTCCTGTTTTGGTTTTGTTTTGTTGTTAAACGAGTATTATTTGGCTTCCTTTACAGTATTGAGACTATAAATATGCTAGTGAGTGCAGGATTTATCACAGTTTTCAGTTATCTTCTTACAAGGCATCATTCACCATACAATCAGGGAAAGTTGGATGAAAGAAGCAGTAGTTAAGAAGTTTTTAATTCAGATGAGAAAAAATAAATAATCAATAACAATATGAAAATATTTTTGCTAAGTATATTGGCCATTGGTAGTGTTCAATCACTAACCATTGGTTATCCCTATCGTACGGGTTATTGGGCATATAATCCAGCTCGTGGAGAATTTCCCGTACAAAGTTCGGTTGTACAAAGCTACGTGCGTTATATCGATAGTAATGGTAATGAACGTCTAATTAGCTATAGTTATCCCGAACCCGTATATGGTCAACGTCAGATTAGCTATGTTGGAGGTGTTAGTAGTCCAGTCCAGTATAGAACTTATACCCCAAATGAATTCAGTGAATTTAATAAGGCTCGCGATGCACATTTCCGTGTTTGGTCTCTGCAGCAGTATCAAGTTTTAAAACATGAAATTGATGCTTTAAGAGCACAAGGTAAAGAACCCTCCGCTGATATGTTGATGAAATTCCTACCATTGGAAAAAATTGCTCTTACTGAAGATTCTACAATGATCGCCGAATTGCCAGAGATAAAACGTATACGAGAAGAACATTTGCAGATCTGGAATAATGCACGTGTACAAAACTTACAGACGAATGCTGCTGATACAACCACATATCAACCGTCCAATATTATTGGTAGTAATCAGGGAGAGTTAAAGAATTATAAAACCCAACCTATCACTACTTTGGTAAGCTTAGAAGAAACGCCCGAACAGAAACAGGCTCGTGAAGAAAATTTACGTATTTACAATGAACAAATTGCCAGTTTGCGACAATTGGAATTGGAACATCAAAAACAACAACAGCAGCAAAATAAAGACTTATCCATAAGAACATCGCAGTTGGAACAAAACCCAATTGATCAGAAAAAACAATATACTGATGCAATAAGTGAACTGGAACGGGCTAAGCAAGAACATTTCCGATTATGGAATGAAGCTAAATTGCGTGCTGAACAGTCTAATGTTAAGTTTCAGGGGGTTACAGATATTCCAAATAAAGACTATGAGGCGGTTGATAAAGGACAATTCTCTGCTCTGAAACATGACCAAATAGTACAATATCAACATGATGCTATTCAGGGAGCTGCTGATATACAGAAAGCTCGTGAAGATCAATTACGTTTAATAAGTGATGCTACTTTAAGAGTAAAAGCTGCTGAAGAACAGTACAAACAAATTGAACAGCAGCAGCAACAGCAACCGATATTAGATACACCCGAAGTTATAAAAGCACGAGAAGAACACTTACGCTTAGTCAATGAAGCTAAATTAAGACTTCAGCAGGCCGAACAAGAGGAATTGAAACACAAACAACAACCTAATGAACAGCCTGAAAGAGTGACTGATTTCAAATTACGTTCTGAACAGGTAAGCAACTGTACATTTTCCCAGCAAATACAGGGTTTAAACTATTTAAACTAAACAAAGCTGTTGAAGCCTTACGATACTGTCGAACAACAACAACAGCAAAACCAAGTTGTTGACACACCCGAAGTTATAAAGGCACGCGAAGAACATTTGCGACTTGTTAATGAAGCGGAACAACAGAAACTGAACCATAAACCACAACCTGGTGAACAGTCAACACAATTCGCGGCAACAGTAACTGACATTAAGTTACGGACAGGTCAGGTAATTCATAATTTTTTCAGATAGGCCAAGGAACATGTAAACTAGGAAGTACAAACAGGGTACAAACATCCCGGATAACGTTCAGCTTGTACTTCCTGGTTTACATATTCCTTGCTAGAATCAATACCCGAGTAAAAAAAAATAATATGATATCTTATTTAATATAATTGGAGATATATTATGATCCGAAAAATGGTGGATTAAATTATATCGGATAAGATCTATATATCGTATATATATGATTCTATATGAATCATATAGAATCTTATCCGAATCTTATTTGATATAGAAAGACATAATTATATAAAGCTTTATATTGAAATAAAAACTATTGAAAAAGTACTAAAACACTCTTCAAAATTTAAATAAAAATTACAGTCTTTAGAAGACTGTAATTGTAAACAAGCACTTTTTTGAAATCATACTTAAATATATCTCAGAAAAACTGATGTTTATTTTTTACATTTGGGCTTTACTTAAACATATCCAAAACAGCTTAGAAAAAAATTCCGATAAAACCATTTTTAATTTATATGA
Organism: Leucophora obtusa; assembly: GCA_949987735.1. NCBI lineage: Eukaryota > Metazoa > Arthropoda > Insecta > Diptera > Anthomyiidae > Leucophora > Leucophora obtusa. Next base: position 93,838,668 of record OX465299.1, on the reverse strand, counting down.
CGCCCCTATTAAAAAAAATTAATATGGAGCTTTATATGGTAATATATAACATAATGTTATCCATATACCATTTCATCCGAAAAATGGCCCGATATAATTGTGTCAGTTGGTTATCACATTTTATCTAGTTTTATCAGTTTAGATCTTAACTCATTAGATTATATATTAAGCAGATGAAATTTTATCTGATTTTTGACCTGATACAATTTTATGGGTTTATGTCGCATGGTATTAGTTTAGATCCAAATAGATACATTACTATACAAACTTATATAGTTATATCCGAATTTTGACCTGATGCAATTATATCTGATTTAAAACTTTGATACAATTATATAAGGCAAATGTCAGATACAAATATATTTTATTTATATAAAATTGTACCAACTACGATCTAAACAGATACCATTAGATATAAACCGGTAAAATTGTATCAGGTCAAAAATTGGATATAATTTCATCTGAATAATGTATAATTTCATTAGTTGAGATCTAAACTAATACAATTAGATAAAAACTGATTAACAACTGATACAATTACATCGGGCCATTTTTCGGATGAAAGAGTATATTTATACAGATATAACTTCATCGCATTTTATACGACTATATGTAACTGTTTTTACTCGGGGCTGTATTAAAATTGTCGTAGCATATGTAACTAGATATGGTACATATAAACATATATGGGGCATATATATTCATACTGATCTATATATGAAATCATATATGAACTTTTTGAAAAACTAAAAGCTATTCATAATTATATCTGCAAAGATATAGTGTTACACTTGACTATATATAAACTTATTGTGGCCCTATGTTCCGTATAGGAACTACGGGAACTTATATATATATATATATATATATAAACTTATTAGTTCATGTTAAGTTATATAATTTTCTATATAACTTTTTTTACTCGGAAATACAATATTTTTCAAATATAGCAAGATCCTGCGCAACGCTTAAATGCTCGTGATGAATATTTACGATTACTAAATGAAGCGACACTGAAAATCAAAGCTGCTGAAGACTACATCAAACAATTAGGAGCACAACAAGTTACACCCAGTCAATATCAAACAGAATCCCAATATGGACAATATATAAAATCATCCATTTCTGGCGATCAACAATACCAAGTAGTTGATACACCCGAAGTTATAAAAGCACGCGAAGAACACCTACGTTTAGTTAATGAAGCTAGATTGAGAGTTGAACAAGCGGAACAACAGGAATTGAAACATAACTCAGAAAATATTCAGCAGCCAACACAATTCACGACAACAGTAACTGAAGTCAATTTCCGTACAGAGCAGGTAAGCAACATGTTTTTTTTTTATAAAACACCAATTTCTTTAATTTGTACTATAATCAATATATTTCGCAATAACAGCAAGATTCGGATGACCACTTAAAAGCCCGTGAAGAGCATTTACGTTTGGTTAATGAAGCAACACTTAGAATTCAGGCAGCCGAAGATCATATCAGACAATTGTCTGCTCACCAAGTTACACCTGGTCAAATTCAAACACAATCTCCTTTCGGCTATGAGCAACAACATCTAAAATCTGCTATTCCTGTCAGTCAACAACAAGTTGTTGATACACCTGAGGTTACAAAAGCACGCGAAGAACACTTGCGTTTAGTTAATGAAGCAAATTTGAGAGCTCAAAGTGTGGAACAACAGGAATTGAAATATAAGCAACAAAATAAACAAGACTATCATCAAGTTCCCCTATTAAGAGCTCAAGTAGAACACCAATCGATTTACCATCAACAACACCAACAAGTTTACCCACATGAACAATCAAAATCCGATACTCCTGCGGTAATAAATGCCCGCGTAGCAGATCAAAATATTCAATACCACGCAAAACAACAATCGAATTTGAAATCTTATTTACCCGAAGAATATCAACAACATCAAACTAATCAACAAACTTTTGATAGCCATCACCATCATCATATTGCTGATACTCCTGAAGTGCAAAAAGCTCGTGAGGAACATTTACGTATTTTCAATGCCATCAAATCCCTTAATGAGCAAGAAGAATCTAAAAAGGCTGGAATCATCAAATCAAATGAACAACAATTGGATAAGATTACAGAAGGGGAACAAAGGCTTTCAGAAGAAGGAAAAATTTTAGAACTGCAAGGTTTACGTGAAGCTGAAATTTTGCAAGAACAACAAAAACAATTGGAATATGAAGGTGTGCGTGAAGCAGAACGTTTGGCAGAAGAACAGCGAGAAATAGAAGCTGAATTACAACGCTTAAAGATAGAAGAACAGAAACGTTTAGAATTGGAAGATATGCTTGAAGCTAAACGTTTGGCCGAGGAACAACGGCAAATCGAAGCTGAATTACAACGATTAAAGTCGGAAGAAGAACAACGTTTAGAAATGGAAAGAATATTGGAAGCTAAACTTTTGAAAGAAGAACAAGAAGAATTGCAAAGAGTACAAGCGTCACCACAAACTAAAATTCAAGATACATTTGCATTACAACACATAGAGAGTTCAATTATTCCCTCGACTAAATCAGTAGGACAAACTCAGCCACAACAAGTTTTCTCACAACATCAACAACAATATGTTCACAATCCCTACGTAAGAGCAAATGTAATTCACAGTAGCGCTGCCAATCTCCTGCAACATCAACAAAATGCCTACACTAACAATCCGTTTTTGAAAACGGCAGTCCTTAAAACACCAATAGTTTACTATCCCGTAACTGACACTAGTTCATCGAATTCAGCAGTTAAGTCACCAAATACAATTATTCCTGTAGTCCGTTATGTACAATCGTCTCAGCCATCTACTGGTAATAAACAACAATATATTAAAGACGATTTTGTTAAAACTAAATATTCGAACACCGCCGGTTCACAACCAGCTGATACGGCTGTTGCTTTAACTTCTTTAGAAAGAGCTGCCAATGAACATTTCCGTGCTCATGAATTGGCATTGGAACAATTGCGTTTGGCTAGACTTCAGAATCCTAAATTTAAAGATTGCAACTAAATTGCCTTCCAAGTATCGGCGAATAAACTGATAAATGAAAAACAACCAAAAGCATAAGTTTTACTGATTTTTTTTAAAGGTATTTAAGGTAAAAACAAAAGAATTTAAATTTGCCAAGATTTAACAATGTGACTTTTTTTTTAAAAGTAACTTGTAGTATTTAAGCATTTCAATTGAATAAAATCCTATCGAATTAGTTTGAAAAACTACAAAAATAGTTAAATTGTATTTTAATTTTAAATATTTATGTTACATCAGAAGGTATTCGACACTTTTTTTCAGCGGTGGTGTTCTATAACTATGCGAGAAGTTTTCACACCACATTTATAACACGGCGAGACACATGATATTAAATTTAAATAAAAGTATGTTAAAAATTTTACACCCGAGTAAAGAAGTTCGTACATAATCATGTCATCTAATAATAGTCATATATAATTATATTTTTCGGTATGCATTGCCATATTTAATTATTTATTGAATTAGTTTTTTCAAAATGATCTTATATAATGTCATATGTAACCACATCAAGTAACATATATCATTCAAAAAAATCTGAACATGGGTCTTCTGATTTTGTTTTTTTTTTTTGTACATGAATACTCGATGGTCCCATTTGAACATTTTCTTTTTCAAGATCTCGAAATTTGTAAAAACTCGCAATTTTATGCGGGTTTTTAATTTTCATAAATTTCATAATGGAAAAATATTTTCATTTTTTAGAATAAAAAAATAAGCTTTTTTTAAAAAAAACATTAAAAATAAAAGATTCCATATTTTAGCAAACTGTATTTTTTTTTGAAAATCGTAGGGGGAGAAAGTTTTGAAAAATGCATTAGAAAACTGCATTTGCACTACGTATGCACTTTTTTAGCAATCATTTTGTTTAGAAACATCTAGTTGTAAAGTAGACAAGTGTAGCTTCCAAATATCGTTTAAATTAATAACATCCCTACGGGGAAAGGGACCGGTCCCAGATGACACGCAGGATAGTTCCCAAGGGGGCGGAGACCGGCCTTTGATCGGTCTTTTTGTTTGAAAGAGACATATCACTTTAACATGGCGTTGTCATTGGAAATGACCAATTGCCACAGTTTAGACACCTTGTGACAGTAAGGTGGTGTGTCTAAAAATAGCTTTTCAAATAAACTAATAAAAAATTAAGAATTAAAAATAATCTACTTCGCGTCGAAGTAGGGCTCGATAACACAACCCCCTGCTTATAAGGCAAACGCACTACCGTCTAACAATAAGCTAATGTTGCTTATGCGTGATGGCTGGCTGGTGGAAAAGTTAGTGTAGGCCCAGAATAACGGCGCAGTGATTTTTTCCATACATTTTGGCATTTAAAAATCGCTGGGCGTAGCTGTTGTGAGATAGAATCTATTTTATTTTAATGCCGGTTTTTGTTATTCTCCCATTTTTTCTTTCTCTTACTCGCACCAATGTTGTCAACTCTATTGTTATTATTGCTGGTGTTCACTACATCAAAGAGTACAGCTAACAAAGGCAATCAGGGGCTCTTTTGACTCTTTTTCTATTATTTTTGCAAAAAAAAAATAAAATTTTTAAATTATTAAAATTTTGTTTTCTTTATTCAATTGAGGTATTGAACATTATTAGTAGCTCGTTAGTTCATCGTTTAGCATTGTATATTATGTTTGCAGTAAACTAAGAGACATATGAGCAGTGTTGCCATTTCAGTGCTTTTCGGGTATTTTTTAGTGCTTTTTTCCTTCCCGTACCCGGTGATTTTTTACAAATACCCGTTTATAAAAAGCTGGTATTTACAGTGCTTTTTCAGATTTCCGGCAGTGCTTTTAGTGCTTTTTGTACAGTTTATATTTTTGGTATTTGTTCTCCTTTTTTCAATTTTTCTTGAATTTTTTGTCAAAATTGAAAAAAATAATACGAAATATACAAAAAATACATTTTTGCACAATGTTTGTAGTACAATTTTAAATAACAACTTCGTTATATTTAAACTTTAAAATTTTGAAATACTAGTTTGGTGCTTTTTTACCCCTTTTTTGGTAATTTTTTGAACCTTTTTTACACGATTTTACAAAGCTAAAATGTGTTTCTAAAATCTTGACTTAAATTTTTCAAAAAATTATTATCGTGTTTTTTACCCCATTTTTGGTAAATTTTTAACCTTTTTACCCGTTTTCAAAATGCTCACGGTGCTTTCCTGCCTTCAAGAGTTGGCAACACTGCATATGAGTGGCATAAAGTCTCCTTGTTATCAGTGTTGCCATTTCAGTGCTTTTCGGGTATTTTTTGGTGCTTTTTTCCTTCCGGTACCCGGTGATTTTTTACAAATACCCTTTTAAAAAAAGCGGGTATTTACAGTGCTTTTTCAGATTTCTGGCAGTGCTTTTAGTGCTTTCTGTACAGTTTATATTTTTGGTATTTGTTCTCGTTTTTTTTTTTATTTTTCTTGGATTTTCTGTGAAAGTTGAAAAAATAATACGAACCATACAAAAAGTACATTTTTTACAATGTTTGTACTACAATTTTAAATAGCAACTTCGTTATATTAAATCTTCAAAATTTTGAAATGTTAGTTTGGTGCTTTTTTACCCCTTTTTGTGTTATTTTTTAACCTTTTTTATACGATTTTACAAAGCTAAAATGTGTTTTTAAATTCTGGACTTAAATTTTTCAAAAATTAATATCGTGCTTTTTTACTCCATTTTTGGTTAATTTTTACCCTTTTTACCCGTTTTCACAATGCTCACGGTGCTTTCCTGCCTTCAAGAGTTGGCAACACTGCTTGTTATATATAAAACATGCTCAATTATGTAGCTGCCGCTGTACGTCGTTATTTCGGGCTCTATTTTTCTCAGAGCGTAAATCGGTAGCCTCTGCGCTCTTATTCTGGGCCTACACTTATATATTTTTCGTTTCTGTTCAAATAAAAAAGAAAAAACAAACACAACAAGCAAAATAAAAAAGAAATGAAAAAGAAAAAAAAATAGAAAAGAAAACAACACTAACACACACACAAATATAGTGGAGGTGCTTTCATATATATGAATGGATATATTTGCAATATGTAACTGGATATAATTTCATCCGAAAAATGGTTATATGAAATTGTATCAAATCGAATATATTTATATTTACAAGGATACAAACTTATATCAAGTGATCAACTTATATCCGAGTTTTGTCCCGATCAAATGGGATATAAGTTAATATAATACGATATGATTAAATTTAAATGTTAAAAAGAACTTTGTATTGAAGGGCAACAGGATCTCACGTCATACACACTACCAGACGCAGGCTACTGTTAAAGTTAGCAGCAAGTTAGTTAGCATACACTTTATCATTTTGAATACGGGTGTAGATAATTTTTTATTAAATATGGGAATTTTCTTTGGAATTAGTAATTTTTTTTAAATATGTCAGGTTTTTTTATTTTAAATAAAAATTTAGTGATTAGCCCGGCATTGCACTCCTTTTTTGTTGGAGGCTCATAGTTCCCGATTTATGGAGCTACAAATGATCTATAACAATATTCAATGGCTTATTTCTCCACTCAAAACATATCGGACCAGAACAAAATATATGTCTTTGGCAAGGTACCTGAAATACGTTACCAATGGTATTAAGGAGTGAGATCATAAAAATGTTAACACACATTTTTGCCTATAACTTTGGTTTAAAGCTTCTCATATTTTTTTTTCGGTAGTTAACATTTTAAAAATATGTCAGTTAATAAATTGATTTACATCATGAGTTTTAATTAGCAATTTTTTACAGAATGGACGATGAAAGAAAAGTGCGTTCAAAAATCTATATAAATAAAAATTAAATGTCGTTCGTTGGTAATTGCATCAGTTCAAAACGGCTGTACCGATTTAGACAATTTTTTTTATTAAATGTTCGTCATAGTCCAACTTAGGTTTTTACGGATATAAAACGTACCACTTTTACGCCCACTTTTTTGATTTATCTAAAAACGGAAAACGGCTGCACCGATATGGCTAATTTTTTTTTCGAAATGTTCGTAGTAATCCAATTTAAGTTTTTACTATAAGAAAAATTGACCACGCCCACTTTTACGCCCAGTTTCTTCGATTTATCTAAAATCGGAAAATGACTGCACCGATTTGGCTAATTTTTTATTAAATGTTCGTAGTAATCCACATTAAGTTTTTACTGAAAGAAAAATTGACCACGCCCACTTTTACGCCCTCTTTTTTCGATATATCTAAAATCGCAGAAGCCCTGGATCGATTTGGCTAATTTTTATTTAAATGTTCGTAATAGTCCACAGAGGTTTTTACAGAAAGAAAATTTTCCCACGCCCACTAATATGCACACTTTTATTAAATCGTCGGGTAATTTTATGTACAAGTTTAACCCTCTAACCGGCCTAAGCTTTTTTGCAATGAAATTTATACCATGTGTTCCTCACGAAAAATAAACAATAAGTTCTTTTACAAAATTTTTTTTCGTTGCCTACTTTAGGCGATATGGGCAAAATAGTTTAAGGGTGAATTTCGAAAACTAGCGCATAAAAATTACTAGGTTTAAGCACAAATTATTTCTCTTACCAAGATGTAATTGCAATAAGAAAATTACATTTTTTGTGCTATTACTTAAGAGGATGTAGAGATTTTCGTTTTTCCAAAAATGCGAAATTGAGCGAAAACGTACCAAAACTTCAAAATATACTATTTAAATTTATAAGCTTTACTATGTATACTAAATACATTCTTCTTACCAAATTTCAGAAAAATCCGTCCATTCGTTTTCAAGTTAAGGCGATGTCCTTTAAAGGTATCCTTATGGAATCCTGTGTGTCCTTGGACCAAAGTAAGGAATTTTTTGAATAGCTTAAGCTTCAATCTTACTTTATGGTCATTATCAATTGTTTTAGTTTTTTAAATATGTTTTTAGGATTTTTAAAAATTTTGGTTGTTTTAAAATATTTAATTTTTGAAATTTTATCTTTTACACTTTCTCGCTTCCAAACCGTGCATACAAAAAAATTCTTCACAAAAAATTTAATAAATTTTGTTTTCTGTTGAAAAATCAAAATTGCTTATTATAAAATACTCTTTTGGCACATTTCTGGTCAATTTAATATACCCCTGGAGGCGGGTTTGCCGGTTAGAGGGTTAACTGTATGCGGTCACGAATAAGGTTTTTAGCAAGGTTGGTTACCGTTATCGTTAAAATACCTCTATCGTTAAAATACCGATTCAAATTGAATACATTTACCGTTACCGATACCTCTAAAAAAATTTCCCAATACCGTTATCGTTACCGATAACGTTATTTTTATGGGCAGTTACCGGTATTTTACCGGTATTTATTAATTTATATAAAAAATTACAATTTTTTAACTTTTTTATTTTATAAACTTGAGTTATTTTTGCAACAACATTTATAGAAAATAATTTTAATTACTAAAACTACCAGCATTAAATTTATAGGTTAAAATTGTATTTTTAAGACTTAAATGCAAGAATATGCTATGTTTTTACTTGTTTTTATATGTTTTTAACGTAATTTTTAATACCGGTACGTACCGGTATTGCTGTTTCGATAACGGTATACCGTTATCAAATCAATCTTAAATACCGTTACCTTTACCGTTACCGAAACAAACGAAATTCGATACCGTTACCGTTATCCTTACCGTTATTCGTTTCGGTAACCAACCTTGGTTTTTAGGGAAAGAAAAATGGTATTGAAGAAGTTTTTAATTTCAACAGTTTGCAAAAAATTAATTTTAGTATGCACTCTCCATGATAACTGACAATAGGAACTACATATTTTCTTGATTCTATTTTGTTTTGTTCAATATACTCTCAGGTTGTAAACAACTCATTTGTTATTACTTTTGTATTATTTTGCGATTTGTCCAAAAATACCGTTATTTCTTTATTTACATTCTAATTTATTTTGTAACATGTACAAATGTTGATTGACTGATTATTGTCAAAATGTGTATCAAATTAATCGGTTGATGAAAAATAAAATAAGTGTAATTGTTAATTGTGAACTAAACAAAGTTTAAAGTGATTCTAAAATATTTAACTAACGGTGATACGTTTTTTTTGAATTAAGATTTCATTGCAATCGATTCATGAATTGAATCGCATTGTAATGCCGCCAATAAGAAGGAGCAATTTAGGTCGCAGAACTTGGAATGCTTCAAACCAAGTGTATTTTCGATCTAATCAAACTGCGGAGCAACTTGAAGAGCGAAATGAAATTGAACGGAATCGATTATCACAAACACGTTCAGGACGTACACAAGAAGAAAGAGAATATGCAAATGAAGTAGATATGCATCGAATGAGACACAATCGTTCAGTAGAATCCATTCGAGTGGTAATAAATTCAAATGTTCGTGCAAGAAGAGAAACAAATGTTGCGTTAAATACTCATCGAGCTGCATTCCATTACAACAGGACAATTGATTACAGTGCAGACCATTCCGTTGCTATTGGTTTGATGAGCGTTGTGTGCCCACATTGTAAGGCATTGAAATATAGAAATGAAACTCCTGGATTGTGTTGCGCAAGTGCCAAAGTCAAATTGACACCGTTGATTCCACCACCAGAGCCATTGCGCTCATTGGTTTCTGGAATAGGAGCTCATTCCAAACATTTCCTGACACAAATCCAGAACTACAACAATTGTTTCCAAATGACTTCATTTGGCGCAACAAATGTGATTCGTGATAATTTCATGCCTACTTTCAAGGTAATTTCAATACAATCACTTACAGCATTTCATTTTGTTTATGTAAATTAAACATTATAGATTCAAGGCCAAATATATCATCGAGCAGGTTCGCTTTTGCCAGTTCCGGGTGCTGACTATAAATTTCTGCAAATTTACTTCATGGGCAATGCACCACAAGAAGTAGATCAGCGTTGTGCATACAACAGTTCGGTAAAAAGACCAATTGTTGAGCAACTGCAAACTTTTTTTCATCAACACAATCAATTGATTGCATTGTTCAAAACCGCACTAGACCGCATGCCCTCTTATAATCACAAAATTGTTATCAGAGCCGATAAGACTCCTGCGGGAGAACACGCAAGACGTTTTAATGCACCAACAATTGATGATGTCGCCTTTGTCGTCGTTGGTGAAAATTTGGAATCCCGTGATATCATTCTACATCGACGAAATAATCAGCGGCAGCGTGTGTACGAAACGCACCGATCATATGATGCGTTGCAATATCCCATTATATTTTGGCAAGGTGAAGACGGTTATCATTTCTCTATCAAAATGATAAATCCGCTTACAGGTGAATAGCAAATCTGTATTTTCTGTAATATAAGATTAATTCATTTTATTGACACGAAATTTAATTTACAGGCGCTGAAACAAACAAAAAAGTATGTTCAATGAACTATTATTCGTATCGACTGATGGTTCGTGAAAATGAGGATAATCATATCTTGAAATGTCGTCGTCTTTTCCACCAATATGCTGTCGATATGTATGTAAAAATTGAAACAGACGATTGACATTCATCTGATTGAACCAGAAAAAACTGCGTTCCGAAGAGTATATACACCTTCGAGATGCCATAAATGCGGACGAAAATGCACAGAATGTTGGCCGCAAGACGATTCTCCCAGCAACGTACGTCGGAAGTCCTCGACATATGCATGAATATGATCAGGATGCCATGTCGTACGTTCGACACTACGGTACAGCAGATTTATTCATAACTTTCACTTGCAATCGGCAGTGGATAGAAATTCGGCAAGATTTATTTCCTGGCCCATCACCCATCGATCGTCATGACGTCACCGCGAGAGTCTTCAAACAAAAATTAAAATCACTGATGGATTTCGTTGTGAAGTATCGCGTGTTCGGCGAGACGCGCTGCTGGATATATTCAGTGGAGTGGCAAAAACGCGAATTGCCACACGCACATATCCTTATTTGGTTGATTGAGAAAACAAGACCGAATGAAATCGATGATGTGATATCAGCTAAAATTCCGGCAAATGTTCAAAGCGTTTCCCACGGCCATTAGTAGCAGAAACAATTACCGGAAATGACGGTTACCCACTGTATCGTCGTCGTTCAACTGCGGACAATGGAAGATCAATAATGGTGAAAGTGAATCAACAGGACATTCAAATTAATAACCGTTGGATTGTTCCGTATTCGCCAATACTCTCGAAAACATTCAAAGTACATATCAACGTCGAATCTTGCCATTCGGTGAAATCCATTAAATATATCTGAAAATATGTGACCAAAGGCAGTGATATGGCTGTGATTGGAGTTAGTACGGAGAATGCCAACGATGAAGTCACTCAATATCAAATGGGCCGCTATGTTAGCAGTAACGAAGCAATTTGGCGCATTTTTTGATTTGCCATTCATGAAAGACTGTTATTCATTTAGCCGTACATCTGGAAAATGGTCAAAGAGTGTACTTTACTGAGGAGAATGTATTACAACGAGTTGATCGACCGCCTACTACAACATTAATCAGATTTTTTGAAATGTGCCGGAATGATTAATTTTCCCGAACGCTTTTATACTCCGAAATGGCAAGATATTATACTTGGAATCAATCGTCAAAGAAATTTCAACGGCGGAAACAAGGAAATCCAGTTCCAGGCTTCCCCCATTTATTTTCCACCAACTCATTAGGTGTGTGTTTCTATTTGCGCTTGCTATTAGTCAACGTTCGTGGCCCAACATCATTCCAAGATTTGCGAACTATAAATGGTGAATTGTGTGACACGTATAGAGAAGCATGTCAACGCTTGCGATTGTTAGAGAATGACACTCATTGGGAATACACCCTCGGAGATGCTGTACTTTCGTCAAATGCTCATCAAATACGAACATTGTTTTCGATAATTATCTCAACCGACTGATTTGTGGATAAAATACAAAGATGCCATGTGTGATGATATTTTGCATCAGATGCTTATTAGAACATCAAATCCAAATTTGCAACTGAGCGAGGAAATTTACAACGAGGCTTTGATATGTGCTTGATGATGTCGAACAAGGTATTATCTGAGTTAGGCATGACAGCTCCCAATCGTCCGATGCACGACGCATTTAATCAAGAGTTGCGACGCGAAAAACAATATGATTGCGATGCCTTGAGGGAATTAGTTCGAACAAACAAACGTTCCACTGTTGAATCTACAACAAAAATATGCGTACGACACTCTTATGAAAGTTGTGAACGATGGAAACGGAGGGATTTTTTTTTTGGACGCTCCCGGTGGAACTGGAAAAACTTTTTTGATCATGTTGATTTTGGCAACGATACGCTCGCAGAATGATATCGCACTTGCACTTGCTTCATCAGGAATTGCGGCTACGTTGTTGGAATGCGGTCGAACTGCTCATTGAGCACTCAAGTTGCCACTGAATATGCAAATCAATGAAAATCCAACATGCAACATTTCCAAGAATAGTGCGATGGCCAAAGTTTTGCAGCAAAGCAAACTGATCGTTTGGGATGAGTGTACAATGGCGCATAAAAAGTCTTTGGAGGCATTAGAGAAAACATTGCAAGATTTACGAAACAATCAAAGCCGGTTTGGTGGTGCGATGATTCTTTTGGCAGGTGATTTTCGGCAAACATTGCCAGTGATTCCACGGTCAACGCCAGCCGATGAACTTAATGCATGTTTGAAGTCGTACGTTTTGTCGAAACACGTCAAGAAACTCAAATTGACTGTGAACATGCGTGTCGAGCTACAGAACAATCGATCTGGAGAAGTATTTTCCAAACAATTGCTGGACATTGGCAATGGCAAAATCCCGGTTGACACTTCCACCGGCTGTATTCAATTTCCCGTCGCTTTCTGCCAGTTCACCGAATCAAAATCCGAACTCATCCGAAAGGTGTTTCCAAATATTGCACAAAATTACAAAAATCATGATTGGTTGAGCGAGCGTGCTATATTGGCTGCGAAAAACATTGATGTCGACGAATTAAATTTTAAGATTCCAAGTGAAATTGCTGTCGAATTGATGACGTACAAATCGGTGGATTCCGTTACTTCCCAAGATGATGTCGTCAACTATTCAACTGAGTTTTTAATTCGCTGGAATTATCTGGATTACCGCCTTACAATCCCAAACTAATCATAATGTTACGAAACATAAACCAACCACGTCTTGGTAATGGCACTCGACTTGCGGTAAAAAAACCTGATGAATAACGTCATCGAAGGAACAATACTTAAAGGAAAGTACAAAGGAGAAGACGTTTTGATACCACGGATCCCAATGGTTCCGACAGACATGCCATTTGATTCTAAACGCTTGCAGTTTCCGGTACGGCTTGCATTCGCAATGACAATTAATAAATCTCAAGGGCAGTCATTGCGTGTTTGCGGCATTAACCTTGAAGATCCATGCTTCTCGCAAGGTCAATTGTATGTCGCCTGTTCCCGTGTCGGAACATCATCAGCATTATTTGTTTACGTGCCAGACAACAAAAAAAAATGTCGTGTATCATAGAGCATTGCAATGATCGAAATTATGATATCACAGCAAAGCAATCCAAAAAAATATTTCTTTATTTTAATTGGTTACCTGAACGTCGATATTTTAATCAAAATGTAAATAGAACACCATAAGATTCATTGTACATATTTTCAAATGTAAATCAAACATACCCCAAACCTATATGAATAAAAATTATCATTCAAAAATACGTTTTTTGTTTCTATTTTTACACATTTCAAACAGCTTTTCACAAATTCACAAATCAAACACAAAAATTTTCTAAGTTCGACAGGACAACGTCTGTCGGGTCAGCTAGTAATTAAATATTTTCAACAAAACCAAACATGGAGATACAAAAAAATTGCAAAAGAAACTAATGTATGCCGCCAAACAGTTTCAAAAGTGGTAAAAAGGTATCTGGAACACCTAACAATTGAAAGGAAGCCGGGAGCAGGAACAACAATTGGTTATCGTAACATTGGTAAGGCATATAATGTTAAAAGCATCCTTGAGAGAGCTCCTAACACATCTGGCAGAAAAACAGCTCGGTTAGCCCAATGCTCGGACTTTTTGTACGTAAAGTGAAACGTAAGGCAGGACTAAAGTCCTACAAATTTCAAAAAGTTCCCGATTGAAACGCCTTTAAAAATTTGAGGGCAAAACCAGAGCTCGAAAATTGAAATAAAATTTTACACAAAAATACAACTGTTGTGTAATGGACGACGAAACTTACATATGTCCTGGCTGATTTTTCGCAGCTCCCTGGTCAAGAATTTTATGTTTCCGATGTTCGGGGAAATGTTGCGGAAAAATTTAGGTCGAAAAAGCAAACGAAATTCCTAAAAAAATTCCTAGTATGGCAAGCCAAACACTCTCAGAACAATTCCGTTGTGCCAACGGAATTTTTTGCCAACCGAATTGATTCGGTTGCTGCAACCTCGTAATTCGGTTGCAGCAACCGAATTCAGTTGTGGCAACCGAATTAGATTTCAATTCGGTTGCGACAACCGAATTCGATTTCAATTCGGTTGCAACAAACGTATTATCGGTTGCGTTAACTGAATTCGATTGCTGCAACCGAATTACGAGGTTGCAGCAACCGAGCCAATTCGGTTGGAAAAAATTCGGTTGTCACAACGGAATTATTCTGAGAGTGTATGTAGCTGCCAAAGAAGCCAGTCATTTGTGACATCTGGCTCTATAAACAGCGAAATTTATATCAAGGAGTGTTTGCAGAAGAGACTTCTACCATTTTTGAGTCAGCACAATGTATCCACTAACTTTTGGCCCGATTTAGCATCTTGTCACTAAAGCAAGAAAGCGCTGGAGTGGTATAATGATAGTAATGTGGTTTTTGTACCAAGAGAGGTAAATCCACCAAACTGCCCAGAGCTCAGGCCAGTGGAGAGATATTGGGCTCTTGTTAAAAGAGAATTAAAGGGTACAAAAAAGGCATCCCAGGACATGCAAGATTTCATACGTAGATGGACCACCTGCTCTAAAAAGGTGACAGAAACTACCATAAAAGCCTTAATGGGAGGGTTTCCGGAAAAAGTGGATAACTTTGTTCGTAGTGGTTAGAATTCCATGTGTTTTTTTTTTGTTTGATTTTGTATTAAATTTCATTTAATAAAAATTTGGTTTGATGTCTTAAAATTCAGTGGTTTGTTTTTTTTTTTTTTATTTAACTTTATGTCTGTTAACATTTTTATGATCTCACTCCTTAACCTATTACAAGCAGCGTCATGATTTTAATGTTAATTTCTTTAAATTGGATTTTTTAAATTAAAGAGAAAAAAACTTTTAAAAGTAAAAAAAAGCTTAGAAAATATTAATTTAATGAAAAAATTTAGTAAAACATATAAAAAATTGTTTTTTATGAAATGAGTTTCGAACTTGTGTCTGAGACTAACTAATATATTGTAATTAGGGTTTGGGGTTCGGGAATTCCCGGGAAAAGTTTGCCGGGAATTCCCGGGAAAATAATATATTTTTCCCGGGAAAACGGGAAATTTTAAAAATATTAAATTTTTTAAATTGTTTTTGTTTCGAATAGGATTTTTTAATTTTAGTCATAAAACACATTTTAAAACCAAAACAAAAATGTCATTGTTAAAATCTTTTAAAAGGGATAACATTTATTTGACACACAAACAAAATCTGTGCCAAGTAATTAGGAGCATTTCAACTAATAAAGATTTTTCGCATAACTTATTCAAAATTTAATTAGTAAAATCTAAAAACTTGGTAAAATGTTTAAAAGAAATATGAAAAAAAAGCTTTGTTTCTTACAAATAATCGCCCTTACTATCTAAATTTTTCAAATGTATAATTTAGGTAAAGTCGACTTTAGTCAAAATATTGGGTGGCAGTATACCTTGACTTGGTTTATTTTTGGAGCATTCTGATTGGTTAATTTATTTTCAACCAATCAAAATATTTGAAAATATAAATATTTTTGTAAGGTTTTCATACACAAAATGAACAAAACCGTTTGATTAAAAATAAAGTCGACTTTAAATTTAAAATACTCCTTTATATTAAGGGTCAATAATTTTATAAGTAACGTTTTCATTAATAAATGTGAAAAGAAAAGACTAATGGTTAACGGTGGTATCTAAATTTGGTTATCCGACATCTAAACTTGGTTCACAAAAAAAAAATTGATGGTCATGCAACTTATCTTGAAGAAAACAACAACAAGAATAACGTTTCAGCTAAAATTAGCAAAGTACCCGAAGAAAAAAGTGTAAGCTGAATAGGCATTAAAGGTTTTATTGTAGGGCAAACATTTCCTGAAATGGTATCCAAATTAGCTGCAGTCAATCCGCACCAGAACTAGATCTTCGTTTATTCGAGAAAGTTTTTATAATAAAAACCTGGCATTGCAAAAAAATGAAACCGATGTAAATAACATTATATTAAATTACTACAATCATATAAAAGATATCATGATAAAAGAAATATCGAGCAATATTTCTAACAATAGGAGATTTACTATAATCTTAGATGAATGGAGAAGAATATCACAGAAGGGATATATAAACGGAAATAATTCATTTTATAACCTGGGGTTGGTTTATATATCAGGAAGATGTAATTCTGATGAAATAAGAAGAATTGTAGAAATAAGACTAAAAGAGTTTTATTTGTCTTTGGAAAATAACATTGTGGCCACCATATCTAATGGGCCAAGTGCGATGAAACGGTTTGTTTCCGACAGTCCAATAGTAGGTGCTTTCTGCTGGAATCATGCAACTCATTTGGCAGTGCTGCGAGTAATTTATGTGAAATCAAATGTTCAACATTCTGATATTTTTTACTTTGCATTCTCACTTCACAGACTGCATTTGTACTGAAATAGTGTTTTTTTTAACAAAAATTACTTTTATAGGTGGTTTTCATTAACAATTTTGTTCAAAAATATTTCCCGGGTGGTTTTCATTAACAATTTTGTTCAAAAATATTTCCCGGGAATGCCGGGAATCAAATTTTTTCATTCCCGTTTCCCGGGAAATAAAAAAGTCCGGGAAATCCCAAACCCTAATTGTAATATATAAAATAAAATCAAAATTATTTTTCGTATCTATTTCTATATAAAATTTTGAACGGTTTTATCAATTATATATTCCTATATAAACAATTTGCAATAAACCAAATACTGATATATGATTTAATATAATTACATATGAGAAAATTTCTAAAAAAAATTCATCATATAAAAACATATAAAGCCGCATATAATATTTTATATTATCATATATTTTAATATTAAAAAATATATGTTATGTATAGTCTTTTTTACTCGGGAATATAAATAAAAATTTAATAAATTGCCCTTAAATTAAAAAGTAACAACATTTCATTTAAAGCCCCATTTACCACAAAAAAAAGCTCGCCGTACACCTTCGTATCTAAATTATTTTTGCAAGGAGGTTTAAAAAAATGGTTAACGATAAAACCATAGGGGTCGCTTTTAAAAATTTGATTTAATTGGATTTTTCCTTTATAGCAAACCACTGGTCTCTTCGAAGCAAAAAAATCGATATATCACACTTTAAAATGCGACTGTAAATGCGGAAGCTATAACAAAAAATTAAAAAAAGCGAGCCCTACATTTGCCGAAAATTTTTTTTTTTCGAAATTGCTTTGCAAAAATACTTTATAATTGAAGGTGTACCGCTCACTTTTTTTGCCTGTAAGGTGGTACGGTCTAATGTATATGTATTAGACCGACTCACGGAAAAAAGTAAAAAAAGTGCCCCCTCAAAATAAACCTTGGTTTTTTTCATGATGATTCTTCAAAATTTTGGGGTTAGCAATGAGATCTCACGAGCTGCACCATTTTTAAAAAAGGTCTTTTATTTAGTTTTTGTAAGAATTTTGCATCTTATCTGAAGATAACATACTCAATATGGGTATCATATGAAAGGTTTTTTTAGAGGCGCGTCCAGTGGTATATATAACATGTTCAAGCATATCCTGACATGTCCTATTTTCAAGGATATTCAATAAAAAAAAATTTTTATACTTTTTTGTACAGAGATATTTGTGATAGAAATGTCAAACTTACATATCATAATCTATAAACGATTTAAGTGAACACGTGTTTCAGATTTTTTTGAAATTTTTCGATTTTTCGCGTTTTATCAGAAATTCACTGTGGTGGAAACAATACGTTCTAAATAGGACAATATGGATCCCAAAACGCTTCTTTTGACAAGTAAATCATCGCTGAGTGGATATAGTTTATAAATTTGCAAATTTAATACATTTTTCACGGTGCTCATGGCCAAATTTTAATAAAAAGATGCAAATTTCTTACAAAAACTAAAAAAAATACCTTTTTATAAATGGTCCAGCTCGTGAGATCTCATGCCTAAAAAATATGGGTAACAGGTACAATTATTGCATTCAAAACATACACCCCAGGTAAAAAACAAAATTTTTCAACATGGGACAAATATTTTACAGGTGCATATTATAAAGTATAATATAAATACCTAACGATTGATTATTTACTCTCAGGATATTTTGCGCAACCTTTTTGTTAAAAATAGCTTAATACGTGACTAAACTTTTACCTGTTGAGAATTATTATTCAATATATAAGCCGCGATATTGTTTAAATAGTTGACTTATTAAGTATAATCTATCATGGAGATAACATTAAAACATTATTCCTTGTGCGAGGTCATTTGGCAAAATCTCTTACGTGCGGAAAAAATAGCAAAACTTCTTGATACTATCCATCACAGGTATGGTTTAAATATTATATCTGAGGGTAATATCAAAATTGAAAATTTTTATAAAAGTTATGAAAAGAAATACGAAGCTAAGATGTCAAAGACACGGTTTAAGGAGAAATATAATGATTGGTTAAATGTGGGGCTGCGGCCCTATGTTCCACTAGGAATTAAAGGATGAAATATATATATATATATATATATATATATATATATATATATATATATATATATATATATATATATATATATATATATATATATATATATATATATATATATATATATATGGGGCACAATGTAGAGATCGGCGGAAAGAAATTAATGTCTTTTGTACGATACTAACCTTAATAAAAAATGTATTTATTGCGATAACTTTTGTAAATGGAAACTGTTTTGCTTGAAATTTTGCAACAACAGTTTTTAAAGGTGACCCCATATTATATTAAAAGTTAGACTTTCGAGACATCTTGGAATGCTATGCATCCATACAAAATATTTAAAAAAAAAAATCGCGATTTTAACGTATAGGCCGCTATAGATGAATACATTTTTTTTATTGAAATATTTTCCTTTTAATTGCTTCCTTACTAAGGCATTATATTTATTGAGGTCGATTGTACATTCGGCGACTAAAGTTGCTGAAATAGCAAAAAACCATAAAAACCTATATAAAACGCTAAGTAGTGGTTTAAATATCAAGATTAGCACATCGCATTTATGTCGTAAATATGGCCACATGTCCTGTGCTTACAGTTTAATACAAAAAATTCATATTAATTGAATTTAAAAATTTTTTTATATAAAACACTGAATGGACAACCGCCAAACTTTAAAGACATTTAGCGAAAAATCAGTACCATTGATTGAAAAATAAATTACACTCATAGAAAAAAGTTTGTAGAAAAGTTAATAAAACTGTTAGTACTTCAACTTAACTAATTTTTAACTAATTTTTAGTTAAAATTTAATTTTAGTTAATTTTTTTGCTACCTCCACATTACTAACTTACAAATTTTTTTGCTATGTTTTTTTGCTGAATTTAGTTACTAATTTTTAACATTAAATTTGCTAACTTTAAAGTATTTTGCTGAATTTTAGTTACTAATTTTTAACAGAAGATTTGTTAATTTTACAAATTTTTTGTCAACTAAACCACCAATTTGGGAGCGCTTATAAACAGAATGTTAAGTGATTCATAAAAATTTCTGCATATTTTTAACTCGCCAAAAGTAATTCAAAAAGTTTTTAAATAAAGCTAAATTGAAATGGTTCAAAATTTGTCCTACTCATGAAATATCTAAATTATAAAAATTTATGAGAAAAGTTTCTATTTATCATAATACATTAATTATGAATTATTGTGGACGAACCATTTTAATATGAAAATTGTGATTAAAAGTATCTCCCGGGAGCAAGTGGAGTTTACGGGGGTGACCCTAATTTTTTCCCCCAATATTGTACTTTTTAAGCTTATTTAAAGAATACGATATTTTTTTATTGGCCACACCTTCTTTCCTGTGGGTGGAGCTTTAGAGGTGAAAATGGAAACTCAAATAAATTCGGAGGTACATATCCGATCAGCAAACAATGAAAATCAAAAGAATGGTCTCTGAAATACATTTTCTCAATCAGAAAAATACAAACGGGAAAGCGGTGTTAAAGCACTTTAACAGGTGGTACAAGTACTGGCAAAAAGTGCTTTCCCATTCCCAAAATGATAACATCATTAGACAAAAGGACCGGCTGTTCAAAAAGCGCCGGTAAAGCAGTGGAGGAACAAAATTTTTGAACGTTGGCAAAACACTGGCAAAACTAATAAATAGGTGGTCTGGGAATATATTTTCCAAAATAAAATTTAAAAAAAGTCCATATGTATTTTTTTGGTCCCGCCGTGATTTGAACCCAGGGCGTCAGATTGGCAGACGATTGCTCTACCCACTGAGCTAACGAGACATATAGTATTTGATGGCTAAACACATACATAAATGAGTGATAATATAGTACTGGCAAACAATTTTTTGTAACTAATATGCCAGCGTTGGGAGGGCAAAAGAAAAGTTGGTCTTGAAGGAGCTTTCCCACAAACAAAAAATTGATTTTATAAAACAAAAAAATTTTAAATTAAAAAAAAATCAAAAAAAAATTTTTTTCCTTGCAACCGGATTTGAACTCGGAACCTTCTGACTACAAACCTTTTTTAACAAGGCGTCAGCATTTGTATAAAATCATTGGTCTACCAGTGAATTGACTTTTATACCACTGGTACACCCAGAAAACATATTCGTTGTCACAACCGAATTTGTTGCCAATCGAATTTATGCGGTCCCACGTACTATCAGATAATTCTATGGGAATTTCCATTCTGACTACCCTATTTTGTTAAAAGTAACTGATTCTTAATAATGCTTCGTTGTTTTAAGAACTGAAATAATTAGTTGACATGATGGAAAACTAAAGCAAATATCGTCCCTAACTACCGATTTTTTTTTTAATTACCTACTGTAATTCAGTCCTAACAATAAAAATAATTATAAAACGTAATTTTTTAATATTTAAATATATTTTTTTATTTCTGCTGGCATATTTCTTATGTAATAGTATTAAATTACAATTAAAAAATTAATAATTTAAACAATGTTCGAATAATTTCAGTGTTCTGCATATTTTCATCATACTATTCTAGAAGATGGAAGTATTTTAATATAAATATTTAACAGCTGACAAAATAAAATATGCTAAAAACCGAAATCATACGAACGTTAGCGTTTTTACTTTTGATAGATATTAGTTGATTTGGTGATTAGGAAAATTTTAAGTGCATAAATTGAGTTTTTCTTATGTGCCAATTTTTATAGTAATGACAAGAGATTACATTTCTTGAAACAAACACAATAAACACGAAAGGATGACCATTGCAAATATAATTTCTTAGTATGATGATTCGACAAACATTTTTGTTACCAATAAATAATCTTTGCATACTTTTTCTTTTAAATTCTCTTATCCACTCTTTTTTTTTAACGCAAACACATTCACACAAATTCACATTTTTCAAATTATCGTAGTTTTTCCACAATTAAATTTATTTCTTATTTTTTAATTATTTGTTTAAAGTTGACAACGAAATAAAATTTTTTTGAATACAATTATTTGATAGTTGTTTGGTATTGACTACAGGTTTATGATTCACTCAATTTCCATTCGGTGAACAATACCAAACAGAGACCCAAAATAACTGTTATATTTCTTAAAAAGTCACCACCCAAATTTATTTAATTATATCATTTCAATAATGCACTATATTTTATAAATCATATTGCACAAAAAAATCACAAAGTTTAGCAAAGATTTTAATTTTTTCAATTTTTATATTTTACTCTATAAATTTCTGTTGTTTTTTGATTTTTATTTTAAAACTTTTTATAAAAGTTACAGAATGATTTTTTTGAAAAAATTAAGCACCAACTTTTTTATTTGATAATAAAATAAAAATAAAAAATTTACCTAAATTGAATGCCGGAAGTTGCTGGAATATACATATTTACTCACTTTAAATCACTGTTCAATCTTTTACTAACACTATTTAACATTATCAGGATATTATAATTGTTGAATTCATTGGTTCTATGGCTTTTGATTTATGTTCTTAATTGTTATTTTTTGATAAAAAAAAAAAAATCACAAAATAACTTTTATTATTTTTGAAAAAATAAAAATCGTTTTTGGATTGTTTTTGTTTGAATTAAAAATATAAATCAAACAGAGCAAATAAACAGAAAATTAAAAATATTCAAACAAGAAATAATTGTAAAACAATCAGTTTTTTGAATAAAAGTTATAACTGTTACGTCCCTGATACCAAAACAGTTTAAAAGCTAGATTTTCTGTTATTATAATCGAAAAATATTTGTTTACACAACCTTTTTGAATTTTAATAACCCATAATTATGTGTTGTAATTAAAAGCACATTTTCGGTTGAAAATATGTTGTATTAATCAAACTTGTTATTGTAATTTCCAATATTCGGGATTCAATCATATTATATTGTATAAATTTTGGTTATATTAATTGAACTTTTTAATAAATTTGAATGATTTCAAGGATTGGTATATGGAATCAATTTTATAGTTGTATATACTTTTATTTCATTACAATTATATTATTTCTATATAAATATAGAAAGTCTGTTACAATTTCAAATAATTGAGAAGAACAATAGTAATTCTTGTTACCATATTTATTTTTGGTACTGGGGACCGATTTACAACCAATCTTTTTTCTGTGTGCAGCATTGTCTACGTAGCACTGGATAACCACTGATTGCAAACCCTGGCATATCACTCTAAGCCAATTCTATGCCAGTGTTTTTTTTTATAAACCCCCGAAATTTTTGTAAAACAAATACTGGCAAAACGCTTTTTGCAAACGCTGGCAAAGCATCCCAAATGAGTATTCTGCCAGTCATTTATTTTTAACACCGTGGTTACCCAGAGGTATGCCAGTGCTTGATTTTTTGTACCATTGGCGATTTCTGACTGGGTTGTTGTGGTTAACATATTATTGTCTATAAATATTACCACTTTTACAAAAAATAATTTTTGGGCAATTTTCATTGGCATTGAAATATAATTGGCATTACTTTATCTCAATGTCAATGCCAATGAAATTTTTTTAATTTGCATTGATGAAAACAAAAGGTAATCAAATGTACACATAATTGAAGAAAAAGCATTGTAATATAAAAAAAATATAAGAAATACGCGAATTTTAAATTTTTTTTTCTTAATTTATTCTTTTATTAAAACATGAAAACAAATACTTCTTTCATCAATTACACAGTACAACACTAAAAATGCAGCGGGCATGTGACATATCAATTCTGATAGATTTTAGGATGAACATCACGATTGTGAACACCAAATTTCAAAATTAGCTCTAGTTTTTGAAATATTTGCAAATTTAACTTTTAGCAAAAAGACAGTTTTTTTTTGTTAAAATTTCTTATTTATTCATACACCTGACTTAACCATGGATAATTTTTAATATGGTTTAAAAATATAGACTTTGAGCTTTAGGAAACATATCAATTTATTTTGATTAGATAAGGGATCTAGGATATAACTGCAATTAAAGTGAAAACTTCACTTATTTTCCTATTTTGCAAATCTAGTAAAATCCCTTAATCGGATTTGCAAAATCTTTACATATGACGTAAATTCATATTCCACTAAATTCTTTTTATCAAAAGAATCACAACTTCTGCATCAACATTTGCAGAAAAAACAATCTGAAATACACATTTTACATCTTTTTTATTTCAAATAAATTTTATATGAATTTACTATGGCAAAAGGAAATAAAGTACATTTTTGAACAAGCATATTTTAAAATCGTTAGATTTTAAAATCGTATTAAATAAAAAAGTCAGTCTTTTTCAGGTTTAGGCAATATTGACTTTAAATTAAAACAGAAAATGCGAAAATTTTTTGATAAATTAAGTAACATGAAATGTGTACTAAAGGTACAAATTCAAATATTAGATATTCCCTTCATCGCAGAATATTTATTAACGAGATCGTGAAAAAAGGGAAATTTAAATTTTAAATCTATATATAGGGAATATTATGGCAGCTGTCAAAACGTGCAATATATCAAATTAAAGGGCATATTTCATCATTTTAAAATGTTGCAAAAATAGCGTTATTACTATCAATTTTATATTTTTTTTCAAAAAGTTTCTTAAAAAACTTAATTTTCCTACAAAAACGTTTTTGCAAATATTTCTTAAACTATAGCTAACTTTAAAATTTTACTGCCATATTCGTGATCTGCGTCCCAAAGTCTATTAGAAATGATATGTCGCAATCCCGATGCACCAAATTTTTCTAATTTTGTTGTACTGTGTTATAAATGGGCATTTAGGCATTGAACAATGCCAATTGAAAAAATTCAATTAATTGACACATTCAATAAACTGGTCCCAAGTATGTTTTTAAATACACATTTATTTTTTATTTATTAATTTTCAATTCATTTGCTCCTTTTTTACTTTTTTCCAGTCCACTAGTAATCTGCCAAAGTTTTGTTGATTTCAGAAAATTTTGTAGATTTAAGAGTTTTTTTTTGCTATTTTCATTCTATTTTCAAAATTTGCAATTAACAAAAATTTAGCTCAAAAAAATTCTGTAAATTTAACAGTTTTTTGTTTGCTATTTTTATTAAACTACTATTCAGCAATTTTTTTGCTAATTTTAGCAGATTAAATTGTTATTTGCAATTAACAACAATTTAGCTCAAATATTACTAAAATTCTGTAAATTTAACAGTTTTTTTTTGCTGTTTTCATTTTATTAATATTTAGCAAACTGATTCTGCTAATATTAGCAGTTTTTTCTGCAGCATCATTTTTAACTAATTTTTAGTAACTTTTTATGCTATTTTTACAAACTTATTTGTATGAGTGTACGCCATTGTATTCAGCATGTCCGAAATATATGGAACTGATGGTCAGATCTGCATTAATTTTTTGAATGTCATGCAGTGTTATTGGCGATCAATAACACCAACCGTACACAAAATATTATCCAATGGAATAACAATAATAGAAAATAGTATCCTTCCTTTAGGAGAGCTAACAGAAGAAGCGCAGGAAGCTAGAAACAGCGACGTTTAATACTATTGGAAAATTAAAACACACGAAAACATTCAAAAACTGCCCAAAATTCTGATCTAATGCACCACTTACTTATATCTTCAGATCCAGTAATATATTCTATTAGAACGAAATAGCTGCCAAAAATAAGTTTAGAAGATGATTCCGAAGCCAAAGAAATAAAAATATGTTAACTTTTGACATATTTTACACTAAGGTTATTCACAAGGGGTGTGCTATTTGTTGCATAATTGTATCGTCCTAACAAAAAACAGAGTTGTTAAAATTTAAATTGAAAAAATACAACATTTGAGATTAGTACGATACAAAATTTTTACGTATGTTTAATGTCCTATGTTTGAGTGTGCTAACAGATAGAAAACCCAATAGAAAATCGTTGTTAAACTCAAATAAAAACTTTAACAACTCTGTTTTTTGTTAGGACGATACAACTATACAACAGATAGCACACCCCTTGTGAACCAAATTTTTAGTATTTAATTTATTAAAAAATTTAAATATTATTAATGGAAAAATAATAAATGCAATAATTGTACTTGTTACCAATATTTTTTATATACCTTTAATACATGAATGGAAAGGGAAATATGTCTAGTTTATTGTAGTGTTAATTTTTTAGTAACATTCAAAAAACCCTTAAAAACTTCTGGTAAAAACCTACGAAAAAACTAAAAAACAAGAAAGTGAATGTTTGCACAATATTTGCATGTGGTTATATTTTTTGACCAGAGGTGTGTGTTTTAAATGCAATAATTTTATCTGTTGTCAATACCTTTTATATACGTTTAATTAGTGTTTCCAATTCGGTTAATCGATTAACCGATTCCTCGATTAATCGCCTCTATTTTTGGTTAATGTCGAAACAAATAATTTAAAACTCAAATAATTATTCGATCCGAATAATCGGTTAAAACAGGTCGATTAACCGGTTACAATTTTAATATTTTTAAAAAATTAAAAGAAAAGCTTAGAATAAACATAAAATTACTAAAATACCATCAAATTCTTTTAACATTGAGTAAAAGAGGTCGTTAAGCCTTTAGATACCTTTTTTAAGCAAAATAAAGGTGTTTCTAAAACTACCCAAAATACACGAAGTATCTGGCTGGATCAGCGTCGAATTTGTCTAAAGGCTTTAATCAATACAATAGCCGATTTTTGATTCTGTTCTTTTAAAAATTAAAGCTAATGTAAATTCTATTTCCATGTCCTTTAAGGCAAGGTTGCATTTTTTCAAATATGTGTCCCACAACTGTCAACTGACATCTTAATTCTGTAGAAAGTCTACCTTTTCTCACATCTCCAAAGAAAGTATAATCGATTCAAAACCACATCAATTCTACAACATGTCCAACTACACCATTTTCAGTTTTATTTCAAAATTGTTTACAAATGTTTTAAAATTATCCAAATATATTTTAAAATTGTCTAAAAAGGTTTCAAAATTGTCTAAAATGTTTCAAAATTATCCAAAAATGTTTTAAAATTGTCCAAAAATCACTCAAAATTGTTCAAAAATGTTTTTGAATTATCCAAAAATCTGTCTAAAAAATTAAAATTGTCTAAAAACTTTGATATTTGCCCAATTGGATTTCAAAATTTTCAAAATGTATTTCAAAATTACAAATATATTTTATTTGTATTTAAAAAAATTATATTTGTATTTTAAAATTGTTCAAATACATTTCAAAATTGTTCATTTTTCATTCAATGCATTTAAAAATTTTAAATCTGTATTTTATAATTTTAAAATTGCATTCAAAATAATTAAATTTGTATTTCAAAATTCTCCAAATGTATTTCAGAAATTTCCAAATGTATTTAAAAAGACTCTATTTGTATTCCAAATTTTCCAAATGTATTTAATAAAATTCCAATTGCATTTCAAATTTTTCCAAATGTATTTCAGAAATTTCTACTTTTTTTTAAAAGCATTTTTACAAACATACATGTTTTCTCTTTCATAATAAAAATTTTATAGGAGTTATGAGACTTAAGAGAAAGAGAAAGCATGTATGTTTGAAAAAATGCTTTTAAAATAAAAATAGAAATTTGTGAAATACATTTGGAAAAATTTAGAATTTTATTAAATACATAAATACAGAAGGGAATGTTAGCTCAAACCTTGGATAATTTTGTTTATTGTCAATGGCCCTTAAAAACGGAAAAAAGTCTGAGAAATATAACAATTGTTTATGATATTCTTTAGTCTACTAACTCTACTATTCAGAAAATATTTTCCAAATTTTTGTAGAGTAAATTGGCATTTTCATGTAACTAATATTTTATTCAAATGTAACTAAATTTTTTTTTCTCTTCAGGGGAGGAGGAAGAACTTTGGATAGAAATTTTTTTAAATGCAATATTATATTTATTGTAGTATTGATTAAATTTGCATTCAAAGAAATTTTGTGTCCAAAGTTTTACAGATTAAAAAAAAATTACGTAAGAAGTAAAAAATCTCTTAAACAAGTCATTTAATCATTGCAAATTGACATTTTCTAGTTTTTTGCAGTGATATAATTTTTCCATACTTTATCAGAGGCATAATTTAGGCTATACCCTGCACAGCAAAAAAGAGATGCCGAAGCAGTAGAAAAATCACTACACTTGATTAACTAGATGTACTTCTTTTTTAACATAAACACAAACGATTTTAACATTGAGTTGTCATAGGAGAGGAGTACTCCCACTTCAACATTTTTTCAGTACTTTTTGAACGAGTGCAAAGGAAGCTCTTTTTCACCAATTAAAAGTTGAAAAAAAATTCTTTACAAAAAAAAATTATATTTATTTTTTTTATTTTACAAAAGTTTTTTATTGCCGCCACCGGGTAACGAACTTGCGACCTCACGATTGCTAGTCTAGCGCTCTACCGCTGACCTATTGTTTGATATGAAAGTTGACTGGCACCACTTTGTTAATGCGAGATATTGTTCCTTATTCTCTTCAATAAAAGTACTTATTAAACAAGTGTAAAAGGTGCACTCCAATTCAATATTGTTTTCAGTACTATTTTTACAGGTGCATAAAAAGCAATTTCTCACCATTTTTTTACACAGTCTACAAAGAAAAAAGTTGGACACTTTGAATTTTCAAAGTGAAATTCAAATAACAACCATGTTATTTGAATTTCTTTTTAAAACAACATAAGCACATTGTACACAGAGACTATTAATTATAGAGATAGGAAATCAAAACTTAAACTACTCACCGATAGAGGGCGGTGAAATCTAGTATTACCTGAGCAACTATTTAGTATCAGTTTAATATCAGTTGAGCCTATATTTAAGAAGACAAAAACTGCTGAAAACTGCACAGAATAAGGAAAAAACAAGCGCGGAATATATTCAAATAATAAAATTTGAGATATCCGTTTGTTTTTTTCCTTTGTTGTTTGTTATTATTTAAATTGAAATAAAAAAAGAAAATTGTCAATTTTTTGAACACAGTGCCATCTAGTGATAACGATTTTGTTATAACTTATTTTTTTGGTGATGCCATACCCCTGATTGTACATAAAATCAGAGACTATTCATTATTGACAAAATCAAAACTTACACTACTCACCGGTAGAGGGCGCTAAAATAAGTATCAGTTGAGCCTATATTTAATCTCTCAAAAACTGCTGAAAACTGTTCAAAATAAGGAAAAAAACGCGGAATACATTCAAATAATAAAATTTGAAACATCCGTATGTTTCTTTGCTTTGTGGTTTGTTTTTATTTAAATTTAAACAAAAAAGAAAATTGTCACTTTTTTTAATAAAGTGCCATCTAGTGAAAACGATGTTTTTATAACTTATGTTTTAAGATGCCATACCCCTGGGTAAAATTGACAGTAATTTTATGCTTTTCAATACCTTTTTTCGTTTTTTGTCTTTTATATTGATTACAGCTCGGTTCATTTTAATATATAATGTGTCCAACTTTTTTCTTTGTGCACTGTATATGTACATATTTTTAAAAATTAAAAAAATATTGAATTTAAACAAATTAATTATAAATATTAAAAAAAAAATTAGTAGAATAAAAAAAAAAAAAAAAAAAAAATATTGGTCCCGCCGGGAATCGAACCCGGGACCCTCTGTTTGTAAATGCCGAGTGATACAGAAATCAATTTTTACGATCAGTTTTAGAGCAATTACTCTTTAGAAGCAATACTTAAGTGATTTTTTGGATGTGGTACAGAAGTAATTCCAAAAACGCTGTAAAAACGTAATAACGGAAATTATAAATTTTTAATATGGACTAATATGTTTATATATAGTCAAGTGTGACACTATATCTTTGTGGATATAATTATGTATAGCTTTGAGTTTTTCAAAAATTTCTTATATGATTTCATATATAGATCAGTATAAATATATATGTCCCCATATATATTAATATGCACCATATTTAGTTATATATGTTATGACAATTTTAATACAGCGTCTTATATAATTAAAAATGGCTTTATCGGTAAACATATAAAGTGTTATATAGCTCAATGTTAAATTTTTTTTTAAGTTGTTTTAGATTTATTTAAGTATAGCGCAATATAAATGTTTATGTTTTTTTGAGATATATTTATGTATAAAAAGTGGTCTTAAGATATTAAATAGTTTTTCGCTAAATAACATTTGTTATTAAACAAGTTATATTATATCCGTAGAAAACATAATTACCTACTTTTTTGTCTTCAAACTTTTTTTTGTATAAGGAACGATTTTCAAGCGAGAAGGATGTAAAGTGAAAATTTTCTAAATTTGAAAAAATTAACTTTTAAAAACCGTAAAAAATATTTGAAAAATCGTCAAAAATACATTTGTGATATGGCATACATTATCGACAATGCCGAAGCTAGCTTAGAGTCTCTACTTATAAAATCAGTTACAAATTTTGCTCCAGGATTCACAGGATAACGTCAGGATACATCTTACGAATATCTTTCTAACTCAAGAACTAGCTGAAATTAAACACATATTACATACTTAGAGCTAGTAGTAAGCAAAACTAGTTTCGTAAAAATTAATTAATGTTTTCTGCCAAATTTCGTAATTTTCAAAAAGCGAAAATCTGAATAACGTCTGAAAGAAAAAGACTAGATGAGTAATTTTCAGTACGTGATTTTATTTTATTGATAGTGTTATTTATAGCAAAAACCGAAATTGATTTGTCTTCAACCTTTATTATGCGATATCGCCTAAATAAAGCGATAAATTAAAATTTTAATATTTCTTACATAGTAGATTTTCAATGCCAAATATATAGTTTAAATATTATCGCAATCAGAAGAAAGAGCATTAGAGGGTTAAACTCGTAAACATAACAGGTTTACACAGTTTACGGGTAGAATACAATTTTATATGAGAAGGCTTAAAATGCTTGGCTACAATTATGTACAACTTCTTCTAAATACTTAAATTTTTATTTAAATTTTGAATTTTTAAGGGTGTTATTTTTTAGTACTTTTTATTAGTTTTTGTTTTGAGCCTGAAATATAAAGCGTTATATAATTATGTCTCTCTACATCAAATTAGATATGATTATATCGGGTCAAAATCCGGATAAGATTCTATATGATTCAATATATTTAGATCTTATCCGATATAATTTTATCCCCCATTTTTCGGATCATAGCATATCTCCAATTATATTGAATAAGATATCATTACATATGACATCATATTATTTTTTTTACTCGGGTATATAATTTCATATTAACAAAATTATGCGTACGTTTCATAAGACAAAAGGTTTCAAATGCATTTTTATAAAACACAACCATTTTTTGTAGGAAAATTTTTAAACATTGGGTTATGTTTTCTAAAATTTGGGCCTTTAAAATTGTTTAAAATTTCAATTGTCAACTTAATAGCTGTAAAGCATAACTTCCCAGCAAAATATTGGTAATGACACCCCATTACTATCTGCGTGACTACTTATAAAAACGACCACGCCAAACAAAAGTAAGGAGTTTAGACGCCAAAAAATAAGTTGTGCGGCGCTATGAATTTCTATTATATAACCACTTATTTGGTAATGAAAGATTTTGCTGGGTTCCAGTCTTAAAAAGCCTACCTACTGTCTGATTTAATTATATAAAGTCAGATATTTTTATATGGAAGTATATATAATTTGATGTCCTGGATTTGGACAAATCTCGGATCAAATTACACCAAATTATATCTAACTTGATATAATTACCCAGCAAAAAATTTTTAGTATTTTGGAAGCAGTAAAAATACGAAGCGCTTAAAAACGCGCTACAAATTCTGCTTTACAGAGTTGCGCCACTTTATGCGTATACAATACACAAACAATTTTGTAATTTGATTGTATACCCTGCAAAACTGCCTTAAACGAAGCAAATCGTGAGCAAGTTATTTAAAAAATTATAGTGCTACGCTATTCCCTTACGATGAAGCAGGTTGTAAGGGAGTAAAATAAAATGTAAGTTATCCGAAGATTAATGCGCACGAAATCTGAGTCATCTCAATCGTGTTTTACCCTTCTCTAGTAGAGTTTAATGTATAGACGCCACATAAACATGAGTCAGTCTGCATTTTGAAGTCGGCAAATGAATGCATTTATTTTTTTTTTTGATTTTTCCCGTTTTTTTTTGTTTGCTGGGGAAGCTTATAAAAGTTAAACAAACTCGTTATTTTAAGTTAAGTGTGCATTACTTTTTGTGTAAAATTTAATAAAATGATAGTAATCACAAAATCCTCCATCTAAAAGACAAAATTACCCAAAGGTACACTCAAAATAGTTTGTAGTTTAAATTAATTGAAAATGTAATTTAAAATAAATGAAAAATCACTTGAAAACCGGTCTACTAACTTTTCATTTAAATCAAAAGAAATTTTCATTTCTCATTTATTTCGTTTTTTTTTTATTTTTCAATAAATTAACTACAAAATCCGTAAGAATAAATGATATTTATTTTATTTCGTTTTTTGAACTGACCCAGAAATCTAAAAAGGTTTCTTTTTTAACAAAACATTTTAAATGAAAATATTAACTGTAACAAAAAATCCGTATTTATATGTAGTTTATTTTTTAAACAAATGACAAAAAAGTTGATAAATATATTTCTTTTCTTTTTAACTGTATAATCATTTAAAAATAAATATACGGATAAATTTTTAAATAAACTACAGTCAGTTACTGTAATAATATTTTCAGTGTATGGGAACGCACGAAATCACTCTAACCCAAAACTATTAAAAAAAAAAATTAAAATGCGTATAGTTTTAGTCTCAAAAATCGCACAGAAACACATATTTTTTGCATTTAAAAGTTTTTTTTGACTTCGTTCAGTTAATTTTTATATATACTCGTAGAAGTTTTATTTTGTGTATTTCTTAAAGTTTAGAATTTTCACAAGTGTATTATTTGTTTATGATTGCACCAGCTGTCCCTTTTACATTTTTTTTTAATAGTAAAAAGAGAAGTTAATAGTAGACAGAGGCAGAAAATTTTATAAAAATATCTGTAAGGGCCTAAAGGTTTTTAAAACTTGTTTAATATTACAACTAAAACATACATGGGAATTTTTCATTACCATTGAAATTTCATTACCATTACTAATGACAATGAAAAAAATTTCATTACCATTTAATGGTAATGAAATATTTTTCATTAGAAAAATCATTACTAATGGTAATGAAATTACACTAATGTATAAAGAAACTAATTACAATTATTTACAAAAAAATTCAGACAAATGAAAACGAACAACGGGTTTGGCCGGGGAAGTTATAAAATGTAATTTTTTAAGGAGGATCCATTCCATTCCGTTAAACTTTACCTGGACACAAATAACAATGGAATGGAAAGTAATATTTAATTTCAAATGAGCATGAGCCTGAATGAGCATATTCCATCTTCGATTTCAGCGTGTTTTACTTCATTTTTACGTTTTTCTGTCAATGGCAATTATTTTTTTAATTTATTCATTATCAATGGTAATGAAATTTAAAATCATTGTCATTAATCAATGAAATTACATTTTAGAAACATTACCATTAATTAAAAAAATGGTAATGAAAATAATTTCATTACAATTGATATCAATGCAATGGTAATGAAATCATCAATTAATTAGTCCACCTAATTAATTAGTCCCATGTATGAACTAAAAGTGGCTAATAACCATAAAGGAAAATTTAATTTCTTACGCATTTTCTAAGTTCTAAACTAAATTATATATTTCAAGTGTAATTTGATTTCTAGGTGATTTCAATTTTCAAAAATTTCAATTTTTTGTCAATATTTAAAATATTCCGTTTGTGATATGTAGTATATTGTTTTGCCCATTTTCTGCCAAGCATGGATTCCGTGCGAATTTTCTGACAAAACTTCGTAGAAGGATAAGTAGACGTGTCTTTAGAGATATGTTGGTAAAAAATGGATTAAAAAATTTAAATACTGCATCTCATAGTTTTGTTACTTGATTTTAACAGTAAAATTATATTTTAATACTTTTTGGACAAATTTTAAATTTATTTGTACGGTTTCCTTGTTCGATATTAGTTTTAAAACATCCCAGCAAAAAAACTTTGGATGTAATGCTTTACAAACTACTTCTTCCACTGCTTCACAAGTATCTGTTAGTATATTTTTACTGCCTTTTTATAAGTTATTCTGAACAACATCAATAAATCACTTCTTTCATTGCTTCTAAAGTATCCGTAAAATAAAGTAATATACTATATTTTTACAGTTTTTTTAGAATTACTTCTGAAAAACATCCAAAAAATCATTTAAGTATTGCTTCTAAAGAGTAATTGCTCTAAAAGTGATCGTATAAGTGATTTTCGTATCATTTGCCATATCCAAACAGAGGGTCGCGGGTTCGATTCCGGCCGGGACCAATAATTTTTTTATTTTTTTTATTTTTTCCCATTTTTTTCTTATTCTATTAATTTTTTTTTATTATTTATAATTAATTTGTTTAAATTTAATATTTTTTAATTTTTAGAAATATCTATATATAAAAAAATGGCGCTAGACTAGCAATCGTGAGGTAGCAATATCGAAATTGGCGGCAATAAAAAACTTTTGTAAAATAAAAAAACATACTTTTTTTTGTGAAGAATGTTGAAGTTGGAGTACTCCTCTCCTATGACAACTCAACTCATTAGTGTTTATGTTCAAAAAGAAGTACATCTAGATCATCAACTATAGTGTTTTTTCTACTGCTTCGGCATCCCTTTTTTTGCTGGGGTTTTATTACAATTTTATAGATTATCGGAAAGGTTAAATATTAAAAGTAAATTACATCATTATTATTTTGATTTGCAATGGAGTGCGCCATTCCAATATGATCTTAGACTATTTTCAAAGCGCAACAATAATTTCAAGCCCGATTGTTCCAACGCGAAATGAGAGTAAAATTCCAGAGTATTTTGCATAGTTAGCTCGGTTTTTTATTTTATGACCTCTTGAAATATCTGTGCGGCGCGAAAGCCCAAAAATGTTGCACAGTTTTAGAGTTAGGAACTATCTCGCGTTCACGAATAAGTTAAATTTCAAATGTTCTTTTCGGTTCTTTTATTTTATTCGGAATTATCAAACAAACCACTGACATAATATAATCTTATACTGATAGAAAAATCCTGAAAAAATAGCAAAATTAGTAAATCCTCTTTGCTAAATATTAGTAAGATAAGTACAGCAAAAATGCAACTGTTTTAATAATATTTGAGTTAAATTTCATTTAATTGAATTGCAAATTTACCTTGCTAATATTGGCTAAAAAAATATTGCTGAATATTAATAGAAAAAAGCAGTAAAGAAATTGTTATGTATTCAAAAGTTAATTTATATTTAAACTTAATTGAGTTGAATACAAATAATGAACTCTCCTGCTACAATAAACAGAAATATTTGCTAGAAAATAGTAGACTGCTTTCTGCAGTATAGATTTTATTCGCATTAAGAAAAAAAAAAAATAAAAATTTTAAATTCTTTGTGATGGTTTAGTCGAGTAATTTCCAGAAAATTTTTTCCTGGTTTTATCAGGGTAAATTGTAATTTTCGATTAACTAAAATATAGCTAAAATTTTGTAAATTTAAGAGATCTTTCTTGCTGTTTGTATCTTTCTAATGTTTATCAAACAGATTCTGCTGGATTAAGCTGTTTTTTGAGCAACAAATTTTTGAAGGCCATTATATTAGCGTATGGACAACTGAAAAAATTTCTCGAATGAACGAATGAACTAGAAGAACACACTAGTTGAAAAATAAAATTGATTGAAATGATTCTAGTAATTTTTATTCCGATTGTTTGTACAGAATTTTTTATTTTGTGTGAAAATTTCCTAGTGTGTTCACATTTTTACTCACTACATACAGTAGACGCTCGCAAATTAGAACCGCTTTGTTTTTGAGGCAATTCTAATTTCTGAATTATTCTAATTTCTGGACGTTTTTTTTCGTTTCGTTTCCAATGAAATTTTTTTTACGTTTATTTAACATTTTAAATGATACACTTTCTCTATTTAATAGAGACTGCCAAATAATATGTACACGCGTATCAAATTTCACAAATAAACTAGCCAAAAATGTACATAAATGCGACAACAAAAAAAAAAACAAATAGGGAAAAACATATATAATTTGGTGATTCCCCCTTTTAGTTTTACTTTATTCAAACAGAATAAAAATAAATTGGGGATTTCCTGTGTATTCAAATAACCAAAAAAAAAAAAACGCTCAAAAATTAGAATTTTAAATTCGAATTTCAGAGCGTTCAATGTATTGCAAACATTGATTCTAATTTCTGGACGTTCGAATTACTGAAAGCTCTAATTTGCGAGCGTCTACTGTATTTCTAATTTTTTTTTACGTTAGACTAACACTCAGGCGATGCCCCCTACTTATGCTAGTGCATTGTGTTAGAGTTAGGAAAATATAATAGATTTCGACAATTTTTAACACTAAACAGCTAATAACAAACAATATGAATAAAAAGCAACTGACAGTGCGTCTTTGTGACGAGAACGTGATTAAAATAGACACATGTTTCAAGAGGCCATCAAATTAAAAACCGAGCTAGATTTGCAAAACACTTTGAGGGGTTTGTTTTACCAACAGTGTACTTTCACTTCACATTTGAAACATTGATTCTGACCGCAGGATCTTCTAAAACCGAAGAATATAGTTTTGTTAAATATACTGCAAGAAGCTTCTTGGGACAAATCCGAATTTATATACACTCAAAAAAATAAGTTAGTAGAAAAATTAGTAAAACGTCTTGTATATCAAGTGTACTAGTTTTCAGCAATTTTGTTGCTGAAATTCCGTTTTCAGCAAAAATTTTAGTTATATTTTTTTAGCACTAAACTAATTTGGAACTAATGTTTTACTAATTTATTTTTCTACAAAAATTGTGCTGATAACCGCATTCATAGCGTGGACGACAACCAGATAGACAAGTTGTAGATGTCGCAACTTGTCTGGAAACGGAAAAGACAAAAAAAGAAAAACAACTCTACACATATTCTATATTTAAATTTTCAGCAAATAAATTAACTAAAGTAAAATTTCGCTACAAGTTTTTTGAGTTTTTTTCAGTCTACTAATATTCAGCAAAAAGTTTAGTGATTTTAGCAAGGATTTTTTTTCATTTGCTGTCGACTAAGTGTTAGCAAAACTTTTTCTGAAGATTACTATTTTTTTGGTAAAAATCAGCTCGCTGATTTTCAGCAAACCTTTTGCTGAAATTACCAACTTTTTTGCAAGCACGCTCCTGACTAAAAATTTGCTGACACAGCAACATTTTTTGCTGACTTTATTGACTTTTTTTATGAGCGTACGTATGTATTTAATTTGCACTCACTTCCAGAATAAATTTCTTGTTTCTCCTAATGTACGCTCTTCCATGGACAGTTAATAATTTTAATTTAAAAAAAAATTTATGAAAATCCAATATTATAATGCTTAACTTAGGGTAGAAAAAAATTGCAAAATGTCGAATTATGCCAAATGATCACCCTATAGTAACAGCTTGTGCCTGCAAACAGGAAACCTGTAATTTTTAAGGAAACCCGAAGGTTAATTTATAAATTTTATGTTTATCTTATAATAAATATGACGAAAAATATTAGTAATAACAATAAAATGAATTAGACACTTATCAATTAAAAGTTGGGAAAAAAATCTGTTTCCTATTTACAGTCACATTTTATAAATTTTTTCTCAGTAAAAGAGTGGGTTGCATTCTATTTATTTTCTAACCTCTTTGATTATGCCTAGCACACATAACTATTCAAGATTATTACAAAGCAGTTTCTATGGCCACCAAAAAGCTTAAAAAATTTTTAGAAAGCAGTTTTCGCAATTGGATTTAGCGTCTATTTTATTTATGAAAACTTAATAAACTTGGCCGTTTGGTATTTGATTTCAAAATTTTCAAAAAATAAATATTTTTTATTACATTTTTTTAAAAGTAGAGCAATTCCATATGAAAACGATCAAAATTGGCAAATTTTTGGACGACCCCTCTTCGATTTTAAAATAAATAGTCTCAATCGATTGCCCAGCAAAAAATAATGTACCTACATATTTTTTTTTTTTTATAGTGACTGGTTTAGTGGTGGTGTACACCACTGTCATGTGACAAAATTGAAGAATTCTTCATAAGGGACCTCATTGAAAGTTGTTTAAAAAAAAACTACTAAAGCGATCGCAACGAGTGATAGCTCGTTGGAAAGGTATTGAATCAGGCTTTAATTGAAAAATAAAATTTTCCTAATTTTTCTCAGAAATTTACCTTTTTTCCCATGAAAATTAAAATTTCCCATGAAAATTAAATTTTCCGATTTTCCACAGAAGCTCCTAAATTTTCCGGCTAATTTTTTTTTTTGGATTCCTCATAATTTTTGCTTTAAGAATCAGCAATAAAAAAATGGGCCCCGACTCCTTGTTTGGACAGGAGAGGAGCATTTAAGAGACCACCTTGTTCTCATTGTTTTTATATTTTTTATAATTGAATTATTTGTAATTATTTAACATTATTTTATTTTATTATTAAAAATACATTTTAAAAATTATTTTACAGTTAAAAATACATTTATGAAGAAAAAATCAATTTTTTTTAAGAGCCCCAAGTTGAGTGTGTAGTGAATATGGTCTGCCTGCCTTCACAAGATCGGCCATAAATCCATGGATAATAGCAGCAGTGCCATGTAATGGCACACCAAACCCGACTGAGGCTACAGGTCATAAAATGTTTTGTAAATTTTTTAAATTACCAGGTAATAAATATTTCGCCTAAAATGACACGTGCAGAAACAAGTCATAAAACATAAATATGGCGAAATATTTATTACCTGGTAATTTAAAAAATTTACAAAACATTTTATGACCTGTGGTCGGCTTATTGGCAGTAACCAATTAAGTCCCTCTTTAAAAAACATTTTATGACCAGTAGTTCACGCAAATTTTCCTATTAAAGAAAAGCAAATATCGCTTATTTTTTTTTACCTATTTTTTACCAAAAAATAAATATAAATACTTCACACACTCTGAGTCAAATTTTAGTTGAATACTAAACGTGAAAGTGTTAAAGTGTTTTTTTGTAAAGTAAAGAGTGAAGCTGTAAAGACAATTTAAAGTAAAATGAATAAATTTTGCTGCAATCCGTTTAACAAGAGTGGACATCGTTCGAAAAAGATAAAAGTATTAAAATTAACTGGTGTTTCGAAGCGATACATGAATGAATTAAATATACAATACGGTGAAGAAGCAGAATTCATTTGCCCCAAGTGTAAAATCGATTTGTCTCAACAAGCAAATGCATTGAAACAAATGCAACCACAATCCGAGAGTGAAATGACAATTGAACAAAATGTTTCATCTGATAGTGAGGCAGACATTCCGATGGTCAATATGTCTTTGAATCCTTTGAATGAGGCTATTACCACTTTAGGTGAATCGCCTATTACAAAAAGAAAGTTGCGAAGTGAAAAATACAGGAAAGAGAAAAAAGGCAAGGTTATGAGTACAATCGCGACAATATTTGATGAAGGCTCTGATAACGAATGCAGTCAAGCAGATGACGTTGATGACGGCAAACAAATGATTGAGCAGTTGAAAAGAAAATTCAATTTAGCGACCACTTTTCCGGAGAAATATCTCATTTTATCTGTGCTGCCTCAATCATGGTCTATACGCAAGATTTCTGAACAGTTTCAAACATCTTTTTACATCGCGAGAAGAAGCAAAGAATTAGTTCGACAGAAGGGCATATTGGCGACTCCCACCAAGAAATTTGGCTCAAGGACCCTCAGCGAAGCAACGGTGAAATTGATTCAAGATTTTTACTGCAATGATGACAACAGCCGCGCCTGCCCAGGTACACGTGACTATGTTATCACACGTGAAGATGGAGAAAAAGTACACAAGCAGCGCAGATTATTATTATGTAATCTATCCGAAGCATACCATCAGTTCAAAGAGAAATACCCAGCAGAAAAAGTGGGAATTTCTAAGTTTGCCATCCTACGACCAAAAGAATGCGTGCTGGCATTAGACAGGCACGGAACGCATTCAGTCTGCGTTTGCATGTTTCATCAAAACATCAAATTAATGTTCTTTCCATGCAAGAAATTGAAAGTATTTCACGGTGAAATTGAAACATATAGGGACCTCCTGTCGAAGTCGTTGTGTGCATACCCCACGGAAAATTGTCATCTGTCCAAATGCGACAATTGTCCGAAGATTGACGAGCTAGAGCAATATTTGGCGGAAAAGTTTGAACAGCTGTTAATTCAGGAGGTGCATTTCAAACAGTGGATAATTAGCAGCGGCAGATGTTCCCTTGAGACCGTGGTAAAGCAGATTCCGGAATTCATCGAGAAATTCGGATTCAAGTTGAATGAACTGAAGGCGCACCATTTCATATCCGAGATGCAATCGAAATTTCTAAAGGAAAGTAAGGAGAAATTAGCCCAAAATGAATTCATTGTGATAAGCGACTTTGCCGAGAATTACACTTTTCTCGTTCAGGATGAAATTCAGGCTTATCACTGGGCAAACGACCAGTGCACGGTGCATCCTTTTTGCATTTATTTCAAAAACGAAGATAACGAACTACAGACCGTAAGCCTTGTTGTTGTCGCGGAGAGTTTAGCTCATAATTATGTGTCCGTTTATTTATTTCAAATGAAACTGTTTGAATTCTTAAGATCAAAATTCGATGCAATCGACAAAGTAACGTTTTTCTCAGACGGCGCGGCTTCTCAGTACAAGAATAAAACAAATTTTTACAATCTTTGCATAATTGAAGAAGAACAAAACTGCAAGGTCGAGTGGCACTTTTTTGCGACGTCCCACGGTAAGGGCCCATGCGATGCATTAGGGGGAACCCTAAAACGCATGGCGACTAAGGCAAGTTTGCAAAGGCCATATACTGACCAGATCTTAAATGTACAACATTTGTTTTCGTGGATTCAAAGCAAGGAAATTGCCATTAACACAGTTTTATGCACTCAAAAAGAACACGATGCCATGGAGCGACGAATTCAAAATAGATATAATAATGTCAAAACTATAACTGGAACGCAAAAGTTTCATTGCTTCATACCAAATATTTCTGATATGTCAATTAATGTAAAGCGGTACTCTTCGTCTGCCGACGTGCTAAATTTAAAGTTACTTTAATTTTATAATGATGCCAAGACAATTGAAATTTTTAATAAATATTGTAATTAAGTATAAGCAGCAAAATAAGAAAGATTTTTTCTTCATAAATGTATTTTTAACTGTAAAATAATTTTTAAAATGTATTTTTAATAATAAAATAAAACAATGTTAAATAATTACAAATAATTCAATTATAAAAAATATAAAAACAATGAGAACAAGGTGGTCTCTTAAATGCTCCTCTCCTGTCCAAACAAGGAGTCGGGGCCCATTTTTTTATTGCTGATTCTTAAAGCAAAAATTATGAGGAATCCAAAAAAAAAAATTAGCCGGAAAATTTAGGAGCTTCTGTGGAAAATCGGAAAATTTAATTTTCATGGGAAAATTTAGTTTTCATGGGAAAAAAGGTAAATTTCTGAGAAAAATTAGGAAAATTTTATTTTTCAATTAAAGCCTGATTCAATACCTTTCCAACGAGCTATCACTCGTTGCGATCGCTTTAGTAGTTTTTTTTTAAAACAACTTTCAATGAGGTCCCTTATGAAGAATTCTTCAATTTTGTCACATGACAGTGGTGTACACCACCACTAAACCAGTAACTATAAAAAAAAAAAAATATATGTAGGTACATTATTTTTTGCTGGGCAATCGATTGAGACTATTTATTTTAGAATCGGAGAGGGGTCGTCCAAAAGGTGATCGCTTTCATATGGAATTGCTCAGTAAGCTTAAATCACAAAAAATTTAATTCAGATTTTAAAAATGTTCATGTACCATTCCGTTAAACCATTCGTAAATAATTCATTCATAAGCTTCATTCGCAAAGCTTTAATAAGAATTCAATGAATTCCTAACTTGAATCATTCAAATCGCATGTTCATTCATTATGTTACTAATTGAATGAAGAAATTTTATTATCATTCACTAAGTGCAGTGTAGCATAAAACTAACACATAATCAAAACCAAAGCATACAAGCTGTAACAAAGCATACAATACTATTTATTTATGTTAGATGAATTTTAAACGTTTTTCATTTGTATTCATATTTCAGCAATTACATGCAAATTTAAATTTTTCATTTGACTAAATGAACGAAGAAAAACATTTTTCATTCACATTTTTATTAAGCGAATTCAAGTAAATTTGGTTTCATTCAATTAGAATTCAATATAAATAGAATTAATTTATATAATTTAAAGCTTTTGGGAATTAAGCTATCGAATGAATTCTATAAGAATGCTATTACGCAATGAAATTTAACCAAAATTTCATTAATTTTTAAAAAATGAATGAATGAATTAAGCCTTTTATACCATTCCCAGATAAATATTGGTAATGACACCTCATTACTATCTGCATTACCAAAAATGATATATTGCATTATTTTATAATATAAAATAATTACTTCCTAATAACGGGCTATTGTATTCATTGTTTCTAAATATAAAATAATGACTTACTCGTAATAGTTTAAATAAGTACTGTTTACACAGTTAAATTTTATACATTTTTATTTATTATATCCCAGGAAAATTTTTTACAATCGGTAGCCAACCACACCCATTCTACAACTGCTTCCATGGAACTGGTTCCGGAACTAGTTCCTGAGATCCTGTATGGAAGGTGTGGGTGACGTAGAATCAGTTCCATAACTGATTCTAGAGCAACCGGTTCCACTTTGGAGCTATAGAAGGGGATGCTTTTGGGACAATTTCAAACAAAAAGAATAGGTGTTAGAATCGACAGTAGAATGGGTTGTGAATGAAAAGAGCTATTCTACAACCGATTCTTTGGAACAGAAAATTTTCCTGGGATGTAAATGTTTTATATTTAAATTTTTATGACGAGTCCTAAAATCACGCACTAGAAAAACTTAAATTTGTGTGAATGTATTTCTTTAAACTAATAGTATTTGTGTACCCGTGTAAAAAAGATCAAATCTGGCCAGATCTCAGCACATCTTACCAGATCTAATTAGATCTCAAAATTGGGGACAAATTTGGGATCTAATTAGATCTGATCAGATCTAGGCATATCTGGCAAGATCTTCGTAGATCTTACCAGATCTAATCAGATCTCAAAATTGGGGACAAATTTGAGATCTAATTAGATCTGATCAGATCTAGGCATATCTTGCGCATTTGTCCAGATCACTTTAGATTTGAACAAATTTGGCACTAGATCTTATCAGATCTTGCCATAAGGTATTATCACATATGCCATATCTGATCATATTTGATGTGATCTGGTACAGGATCTAATTAGATTGAATCATATCTATTGAGAACCAAAAAGATCTGGTCAGATCTAAACTTTTTTACACGGGTAACTCCTTATTTTTAAGAATCAAGTAAGCGATAGGATAACCACTTATAATTCAACTTTTTGTAAGCAGGTGTGTAACCACTTATTATTCAAAATCTCATAACTACTTATTTCTCATTTTTTCGTAAGCGAGCGGGTAAGCGTGACTACTTATAAAAACGACAACGCCAAACAAAAATAATGAGTTTAGACGCCAAAAAATAAGTTGTGCGGAGCTATATACTTCTATTATATAACCACTTATTTGTTAATGAAAGATTTTGCTGGGTTGCTACATATGCCACATATAATTACATATTTTTATATACGAGTGGATATATTTGTATTATATTATATATAATTTGATACATTTAAGTGGGGACAAAATTCGTATCAAATTGTGTTAAACTATATCTTAAACAATAAAATTGTATCGAATTGTATCAATTTAGATCTTATTAAATCAATTTAGATATAATATGATAAAGTAAGATGTTCTAATTTTTCGGATAAAAATATGTAAAAAAAATTTATATATAGTCATATATAGTAATATCTTGTTTTATATTATAATATGTGAGTAAATAAAGGGTTCTTCAATAAAAGCGCTACAAAAGTTTTTTTAAATAAAACAAAAACGGTTTTGGATATCAATGAAATTCTTTATTCCTGTGAAAGTACGTTCGATGCCATTATGTATGGAAATCGATCTCTTTTGCATGGCCACCACGGGCACGCTTGCAGAAGTCCAGACGCTGAACCCAATTTTCGACGGTTTTCAAGCATAAATCGGCCGATATTCGTACGAAGTTCATCAATCGTCGCTGGCTTGTTGGCATAGACCATAGATTTGACGTAGCCCCACAGGAAGTAGTCCAACGGCGTCAAATCGCACGACCGAGGCGGCCAATCGAATGGACCATTTCGTGAGATAACACGTTCTCCAAACTTGGTTTGCAATAAATTGATTGTGACATTCGCTGTGTGGCTTGTGGCGCCGTCTTGTTGGAACCACATGTCCTCCAAGTCCATATCATCCAATTGGGGCCAAAAATATTCGGTTATCATTGAACGGTAGCAGTTCCCATTCATAGTAACGTGCCGGTCTTGATCATCACGGAAGAAGTACGGCACAATGACGCCGCCGGCCCATAAACCGCACCAAACCGTAATTTTTTCGGGATGCAATGATGACTCATGGAGTACGTGTGGATTGCTGTCTGACCAATAACGCATATTTTGTTTATTGACGAAGCCATTCATTATGACGACCATAAATTGGACGTAGCGCTCTTAACGTTGAGGCCACTGACTCCGAATTTCGGTA
Organism: Leucophora obtusa; assembly: GCA_949987735.1. NCBI lineage: Eukaryota > Metazoa > Arthropoda > Insecta > Diptera > Anthomyiidae > Leucophora > Leucophora obtusa. The sequence goes on along the minus strand of OX465299.1, from coordinate 93,793,961 downwards.
GTAAATTTTAATAATTTCGACTCGTTGTTGGCTCGTATATCTTTCCATCATGAAATGGCAAACCTTACTGAAGAGAAATGTCAAAAGAGCGGCAAGAAATATGGCGTCGTTTGCTGTCCCTGTCTTTCTACTTTTGTAGCGTCCCTGTTGAAGAACCCTATATATTGTCATGAATAGCCATATATAATTATATGTTTCTTATGTGGTACCTTATATAACCATATATTTTTATATATTGTCTTTTATAAAATTAGATATGAATCATATATGCCACATATAATGAGATATGACATATCTATTGTCATATGGTATATAAGCCATATATTACAGATATAATAATGTATGCCCTCTTATAAAAATTTGTTGGTGGTATGGTGTAAGATATTTTTATATATGATTATATATTATATTGAATGCTATAAGATATAATTACATATGATTCCATATATGATGCAAGATTAACAATATAATTTGAGGTATGATTATATATGGTCTCACGTCAGTAATATTTTCTATGTGTTTAATATATAATTACCCAGGTAGAAAAATACAAACGGCACAATGTCGGCCCGGTATCGGACACGGTAGTACATGTACTGGCAAAGCGTCGGATTTTTAACTTTCACTGTACTGGCATGTTGTCGAAATGATAACACCAATAAACGCTTGGCCGTAGTTATTTCTCAACGTTGGCGCAGGCTTGGGATTTTATTTTTTTGGTATTATCCCAGTACATTTAATAACAAATTTAGTAGTTTGCTAGAACTTTACTGTCCTCTTAGTGTACATCACAGATTTTTTTTATTTTTATTTTTTTTTTGGCAATGTCTTGAGACTTGATGGAATTTCTTCAAATGTATTCTTTCGAAACTTCACAAGAAAAGAAAGACGATGTCGCTCTTACATAAATAATTGTGTAATAGATGTAAAAATACGTAAAATTTATAAAATTGTTAATTTTAATAGATTAAAAAAAGCTCGTTAATTTTCAGAAAACAGTACTGGCAAAGCACGTTTTAAGTAGTACCGGCATTTCGTAAAAAACAGTGCTCTTCCAGTACAACTTTTGTTGTAACGTCGGCAATTTCTACCTGGGTATATATAGTCACACATTACCTGAGAGGCCCTACTATCGAATCCCAATCTCTCTACAAATTTCACAAAAATCCGTTTATTCCTTTTCAAGTTGATGTCCTGTGTGTTATTGGACTAAAGTAAGGGCTTTAAAAAAAAGTCAAAGCTACAATCTTATTTTGTAATCTACTTGGGTTCCCGGTTAGAGGGTTAAGAAGAAACATTTTTGAAATTTGTAAGAGTACAGTTTAACAAAATGCAAAAAAGAAAACTTTAATTTCGTACTAATCAGAGGGTAAGCTTTAATTTAATATCAAAATGTTACCAAAATTAAAAAAAGGATTTCTTTCTGTTTTGTTGCAAAATTTATGACAGTTATGGAATGATGCAAATTACATTGTATTGCATGAATAATTTTCATCATGCTATTTAAAAAAAATATCAGAAACATCTTAGATTATACAATAAATTTGATAAGCTTACATATATACCTGAACATACTGAACATCCCAGCAAAAACTTGGTAATGACTGGTCATTACTCATGCATTACTTAGATCTCATATCTCCTTACCCTTTGAATTACTTTTAAACTGAATGTAATGAGTTACCCATAATTATACCCCACACATTACTAATTCACAATAGCTGAAACAAATAATATATGTTATAAATCATTAAAAACCATAACTATGGCGTAGCCTAGGGATTAGCGTTTTTGCCTGACAGACATAAGATTCGCTGATCAATTCGTGTCTGCTTCCATTGTTTTGTTTTTTTGTTTTTTTTTTTTGTAATTTATATTAAATATCTATTTACAGAAATGTTGATGTTCATTAAGCAGTATTTAATAACAACAAGTTTTGTGAAAAATAGACATGTATAACAGTTGCCACAATAAATGTGTACATAAGTTAAAGCATTAAAAATTATAGCGATGTCGTGGTCTAATGGTTAGAGTGTTTGCCTGACAATCGTGGGGTACGCTGATCAATACGTGTCAGCTCCTATTGGTTTTTAAATTTTTATATTTTTTTAAATTTATATTCAACATCTATTTATAGAACAGCTGATAAACTACTTACAGGTAACATCAGTGTAATGACTTTCCTCCAATGACACCACCATGTTAAAATAAGTAGTTTAGTAATTAAAAGGTAACTAGTGAACACTTAAGATTTCAATACCTAAAACTCATTACATCCCAGCAAAAACTTGGTAATGACTGGTCATTACTACATGCATTACTTAGATCTCATATCTTATTACCCGTTGAATTACTTTTAAACTGAATGTAATGAGTTACCGATAATTATACCCCACACATTACTATTTCACAATAGCTGAAACCAATAATATATGTTCTAAATCATTAAAAACCATAACTACGGCGTAGCCTAGTGGTTATCGTTTTTGCCTGATAGACATGAGGATCGCTGCTCAACTCGTGTTAGCTTCCATTGTTGTTTTTTTTTTTTTGTAATTTATATTAAACATCTGTTTATAGAAATGTTGATGTTCATTAAGCAGTATTTAATAACAAGTTTTGTGAAAAATAGACATGTATAACAGTTGCCACAATAAATGTCTACATAAGTTAAAGCACTAAAAGTCATAGGGATGTCGTGGTCTAATGGTTAGAGTGTTTGCCTGACAATCGTGGGGTACGCTGATCAATACGTGTCAGCTCCTATTGGTTTTTAAATTTTTATATTTTTTTAAATTTATATTCAACATCTATTTATAGAACAGCTGATAAACTACTTACAGGTAACATCAGTGTAATGACTTTCCTCCAATGACATCACCATGTTAAAATAAGTAGTTTAGTAATTAAAAGGTAACTAGTGAACACTTAAGATTTCAATACCTAAAACTCATTACATGCCCAGCAAAAACTTGGTAATGACTGGTCATTACTCATGCATTACTTAGATCTCATATCTCCTTACCCTTTGAATTACTTTTAAACTGAATGTAATGAGTTACCCATAATTATACCCCACACATTACTAATTCACAATAGCTGAAACAAATAATATATGATATAAATCATTAAAAACCATAACTATGGCGTAGCCTAGGGATTAGCGTTTTTGCCTGACAGACATAAGATTCGCTGATCAATTCGTGTCTGCATCCATTGTTTTGTTTTTTTGTTTTTTTTTTTTGTAATTTATATTAAACATCTATTTACAGAAATGTTGATGTTCATTAAGCAGTATTTAATAACAACAAGTTTTGTGAAAAATAGACATGTATAACAGCTGCAACAATAAATGTGTACATACGTTAAACATTAAAAATCATAGCGATGTCGTAGTGTAATGGTTAGAGTGTTTGCCTGGCAACCGTGAGGTACGCTGATCAATTCGTGTCAGCTCCTATTAGTTTTTAAATTTTTATACTTTTTTAAATTTATATTCAACATCTATTTATAGAACAGTTGATAAACTACTTACAGGTAACATCAGTGTAATGACTTTCCTCCAATGACATCACCATGTTAAAATAAGTAGTTTAGTAATTAAAAGGTAACTAGTGAACACTTAAGATTTCAATACCTAAAACTCATTACATGGTAATGAAAGTTTTTGCTGGGTGGTAATGAGAGGTTTTGCTGGGATGGTAATGAAAGGTTTTGCTGGGATGACGGAATGAATGAATATTTGACAAGTACCTGTGACAAAATGTCAATCAACTTATAAGGTGTATTATAATAACTTTCATTTAATTTTTTTGGGGGTAGCTGAAGTACAATGTTGCGCAAAACTAAAACAACATATATTTCTTTTCCCCAGGTCATTTAGAAATAACGATTTTGATTGGAATTTATATACCATTATGGTTTTTAACTCGGGAATTCCCGGGACGAAATTCCCGGGAATTTTGCATATTTTTCACTTCCCGATTCCCGGGAATTTTCCATATAATTCCCGGGAATTCAAAAAAACACTAAACCAACCATATAAATTAGCTTGAAAAGCCCCAAAAAGCCAAAAATAAGCATATATTGAAAAATCTTTATGTATTTCAACTTTTTGAAGGAGATCTCCAACGATGTCCTTAAGGAGGGTATCGACTATGGAAAAAAGATTTTTTTAAATTTTTTATATTTTATTTGGATAGAGCATACTCTTCACTATATGATCCGATTTCCATAAAAAAATTCGAAAAAATAAAATTGAATGAGGGGAATGTTTAGTAAATTCACAAGTTTTTTTGTAAAATAGGGTAGAGGGGGGATCCTTCGTCAGTGGGGAACATGAACCAATCCCCTTTTTCTCCGATATTAAGAGAGATAAAAAATTGGAAAAAGTATATTTTTTGCATTTTTCAATTACCTTTCCTTGACATCCACTTTGATGAATTTACATCACATGTCGTAGCAGATAGACGTGTTTTGGTAGTTTTTGGGGTGCCAAAAAATAATTGAAAACAACTACATTTTGCAATAAATAATCAAATCGTCTGATGAAAACATAATTTTTTATTACGTTAGACCTACGAACCTAAGCTTTCGAATAATAATAATTTCATTTTTATAAATGCTTAAAAAGTGTGAAAAATATTAATGTAAATTAGGACAATTCATTTTTAAATTTATATTACTAGTTTTGTAAAGTTCTTGAAGAGTCATTTCATTATAGGTATAAATTTTTTTATTTTTTTAATTTAGTGGAGAATTACACTGTGAGACAAATGATAGGGGTCAGTGATCGGGAAGGGTTTAAACTACCGGGGAAAGTTATATCGGTAAAAAAGAAGTTATACGTGTCCCGGTGTTTCGCTGGGTCACCCCTAGGAATCGAGATATATCGATTTGACCTTTGGTGGTCTTTTTTTTTGACATAACTCGAGAACCACTAGTCCGATTTTGCTCAAACAATTTTAAAAAAATTAAAAATTACAATTCTTTTAATCTGTTCATATAACGTTTTTCTATATACTCAACAGTTTTGCCGGTAAAAATAAATGTATGAAGAAAAAAATATTTTTTGCCTAAAATATTAAAAAAAAGTAATAAACAAAAGGTTATTGATTTTTATGGTAGCGGTAACAAACATTTATTTTTACCGGAAAAACTTTTGAGTATATAAAAAAACGTTATATGAACAGATTAAAGGAATTGTAATTTTTTTAAAATTGTTTGAGCAAAATCGGACTAGTGGTTCTCGAGTTATGTCAAAAAAAAGATATATCTCGATTCCTAGAGGTGACCCAGCGAAACGCCGGGACACGTATAACTTGTTTTTGACCGATATAACATTTCCAGGTTGGTTTCATCCCATCCCGATTTTGACTGTCGCATAGTGTTATTGATTAATAGGGACACATATCTTAAAGAACTTATCCTAAATTATTTATTTCAATCAATAAAATTTTGACCTTGATGTGCTAACAATTTTTTTCTTGAAATTATATCTAGCTCTTTTGGCGAATGTGCACCAAGCCCAATAACCCTGTCGGTTTTGGTTGGCGAAATTCAAAACTAATCATTTTTGAAAATACTGCCATAAAGGCACATTTACATGAGAGAGAAAACTTCTAGAGATAGAGCAAAAAACATCTCTAATTAGCTCTATTGTGAATGATTTAAGCTATTTAGAGGTGTTTTTTGCTCTATATCTAACAATTTTCTCTCTGGTGTAGATGTGCCTTAACATGTACTTAAAATAAAAGAATAAAATTAAAACAAATATTGTTATTTACATTTTTGACAACCGTTCAAATATGCTTTTTAAAATGCTGCTGTTACAATATTTACCGCCCCCCCCCCTCCCTTAAGTCTACTTTTACTGGAAGAAATCACTTAAATGTAGGTCGTTTTATCCCAATGAAAGTGTTTCAAAATTTTTTCGAAATCATATAATTTACAATTTTTTCATTGAAATTAAATATAAAAAACTTGAATTATAATTTCGTCAAAGTAAAACATATTAGGGGTTTTCATATAAACTCGTAAATTCCTTGTAAACCTTGTATAAATACAAACCATATTTTTTATGTATGGAGTTTGACATTAAACTCATAAACTTTCAAGGTTTACACCATTTACGAGTAGAATACGAGTTTATATGAATACCACTATTATGTTTTTTGAACAAAAAGTAGTTTTTACTTTTTAAATATGAGTAAAAAATTACTTCAGTATTCCCGGGAAAGTTCGAAAAAAATTCCCGATTCCCGGGAGCTCAAAAATGTCGGGAAATTAAAAACCCTATATACATACATGGGCAAATGTAGCCCCAATTTCGTGAAACCCTCCATTAATTTCAACACAATCAAAAAAATTTTAAAAAAATTCTAATATGATAATGTCATATTAGATTTTATTTGTTGTTTCAAAAAGGTCGACCATTTTCTTGACAGACAATACAATTGTTTAATGGGCATCACTCCAATCTTCAGTTGTCTACAATAATAAACTAATGATTGGAAAACACAAACCGAGACATTACATAAGATACAAAAATTCAACGGGACGAGAATTTTGTACTTTTGTACATAAACTGTCTGATTTACTGAAACTAGTCATAAATCAACACTTTTGGAAAATCAACATTTTATATAAAAGTACCCTTGGATACACTCAGACAACAGATTCAGTTCTGATAACCGCTTTTTTAGCCAATCGCATGGTTCAGTTGTGGTAGCCCAATTTTTCCGTTGTAGCAACAGAAAACCAATTGAGACAGGAGTAATTAGACTGTGGCAACATAATTTCAGTTGTATCAAGAATAATTCGGTAGCCGTAACCGAAAAAATTATTTGATGCAACTGAACCATTCGATTGACAACAAATGGGGTTGTCAGAACCGAATCTGTTTTCTGGGTGTACTATTATATGTGTGTTTGTTGTCAATAACATTTGTAAAAACGAGGTAATCTTAACACAAAAAAATAAATATATATAATAAAAGCAACAGTGAAAGTAACGAATCAGAAAATATTTAGAAAATTAATTCATTCTCTTTGGTTCATATTTGTACAAATTTAGTAATATTCCTTCGGTTGACCGGTGACGGGATAGGTCCTTGGAGGGCAATTGACTCCACATTCCCCGTAGGGTAGTTCATAGTTTTCTTTCCTATTCAGCTTTCTATTATTGTCTTTTACCCTCAGAAGTGATCAAACAGATACATACAAACATTCTACTTTAATTTTTTTTTTTACATTTATATATCGTTTCTGCGCCTAAAAAAATAGCTATTTGTTTTCTAAAATTATTTGTGGAACACTTAAATTAGGTCTTTATTTTGTGTCTTAGCCATGTTTTTGGAAGTAAGTAATTCTTTTGCAAATGAAAAGCTTGAAGTTTGGTTTATACATATGTGTGTAAAAAAAATAATTCCTAAAAAGTTCCGCAAAAAGCTGAAATAAAGCAGATTTGTAGGTCTTCTCACAAAAAAGTTTTTCGACAAATAGCTATTTTCTTAGGTGCAACGACGATATATTTCTTGTTTAGTTTATCTAAAAGCCAACTAAATTTCCCTTATATTGTAAAAACTACAAAGAACTCATAGCGATTTGAAAAAATTTTTATAATTAAATGAATTTGGGTGTCGTTATATGATGACTCTAGGAGAATATGTGTACAAAGTGTACAAAATTTTAATTTGTATTTATTCTTAATATAGTAACTTTGGACTATCTTTGACAATATTTGGAGCTTCGTACCGCACCTCCGAATCGGAACTACCAAAATCAGCTCTCCCGTAGTAGACACTTTACGTTATGACCGAATAGATCACTTCCTTGAAGGAACCCAAAATGATAAGCAAAAATAATCTGCAGGACATGATATCATATCGACTGTTCGAACAGAGTGTTCCAAATGTGATATTGGATTGCGTATATCTTGTTTTCATATATACCATTTACGAGAGTTATAATTTATATATAACTTTTTATTTTTTATCGCTACTTAATGAAATGTTAGTTTTTTAAGAAATTAAAGTATATTTTAATTTGTTCTGGAAAGTAGTTTTTATTTTCTATACCTTTAATGGAAAAAGCTGTTTTTAGCAAATATTTCATATTCTCCTAGCGTCGTCATATGACGACAGGCAATAAATCTAGATCTATGTACGATAAAATAATACTTATTAACTACAGTTTCGTGTACCTAGCGCTCTGAGTAGTAAATCACGTAAGTTTCAAACACGTGGCTCAATTATTTCTTAATTCAGGAGAATATGGGTTAAAGACTAACGGTATAGAGTCAAATAATTCATTACGAAGAAAGTATCGAAATAAGTTGTTACTTGTAATATGTAATGTAATAAATTAACTAGTTAGCAATAGCAGCTAAAATAAGTACATACTTGTAGGGAGTAAAATAAGTCATTACACATTAAAATAAAATAAGTCCTTATCAGTAACGACTTTAAGCTAATTACAAATAAGAACAATAGCGAAATCAAAAAAGCAACACGTTACAAAAAATTCAAAATTGCTCCGTATCAAAATACATATTTCTGCAAAATTTTACACTCCTACGACTAAAAACGATAATTTTATTAACAAAATTCTAAAAGCCCTAAATAACAAACACAAAAGAAAGGCATGTTTTTGTTTTTTTATAACCAGTTTTTCTCAGACCTGGGCGTCAAACATTACCTTTTGTAATTATTTACATTATGCAATTATATAGTTACATATAATTTTAATTGAAAAAATTAAATTACAATTACATATCGTCATATAAAATCAAAAAAGCCGTAACCCAGTGTAGAAACGGTAATGACATATTATTATTTTTTGGACTACCAGTAATCACACCCACTTACCTTCTTCACTATTTTAAAACATATAATAATGAGTTACTGATAATGACTTATTTTAATCATTATTTCAAATAGAAAATAATTTTCTAAATTTTTTTGAAATCTATTGTTAGACTCAATATTTTTTAAACTCTGGTAAGGATATATGTAACCACATATTTTTTGATTTTTTGTATGTTGGCGAGTAAGCTTACTTGTGTGCAGCAGGTTAATTATGTTTTTATCTATTAAATATTACATGTCGATATAGCTCAGATGGTAGAGCTATTGACTGGCAATCTGTAGACCCAGGTAAGATTCCCGCACCAGCAAATTTTATTTAAAAAAAATACAATAAAAATATTTTTTATATAATTTATTTTTTAGAAAATCTATTTTTAGATTCATTATTTTTTTTGAGTTTTCGTATGCTGGTGTGTAACCATAACTCATTATTTTTCGCGACATCGCCATATTATGGTAATAAGAAATGTAATAACAAAAGTAACTAGTTACAATTACCAAGTATGTAGTTGCATAACCACATATCTGGTAATGATTTTCTACACTGGGATTCTATTCAATATTTTAAAAGATCCAATAAAAATGCTTTTCCTAAACCACTTGGAAGAAGAAATATTTTAAATCAGTGATTAAGTTACGTTTTGATGCTTTGTTTTGTGCAATACTGTATGTTTTATATGTCACTTGGAAATATTTACATAACTCTTCAAATTTCATTTAAACAGTTTTGTACGATAAACGGTGATCCACGGTCACGTGATTTCGAACAAAGACTTATTATTTTAATTAGTTAAGCAGATATTTTTAGTGCTTTTTTTGTTTTTGTAATGCATATAAAGTTAACTGAAAGTTATTATCAAAATATTTAGGTTAAAAATTTTTATAATATTGTATTATAATTTTTATTTTATACAACACAAAAAAAATTACGGTGTTCAGATAATGGATTCTGGTAGAGAAGAGAAAAAAAAGTGAATCGGCGTTTTGAAAGATCACAATGGAATTTTATTTTAGGGGGGGAGGGTTAAAGTTTTGCTCCCTTTGGCCTGTTCGTGCAGCATATCGGTATATGAGACTATGTGTTCTTTACATCTGAGGTGTAGGGTAGGTTCTGCAGCTTTGTAGAAAATATTAAGGCAAATATTTTTGTGAAACATATCGTCACCTAAAATGCAAAAGGGCGTAACAGCAAAAAAATTCAAAATCCAGTTTTTTATTGATTATGATGCACTAGACAAAATTACATGTCCCTACAAAATTTTGAAGTTATATGTCAACAAATAACGATTTTACGAACGAAATTCAAAAGGCCGTAACAACAAGTGTATGAATTTCAAAAACAAAAAGGCGTAACAACACACTTGTATAAAAAAGTAATTCTTTTTATTTTTGAATAACTAAGTTCGCTTAGATTTTTTTTGTCAATTTGTGTTTGTAATTTTTTCGTTTGATGTTAACGAACATATTTCGAGTGAGTGCACTCAAAAAAGTTTGACAGTTACTACATGACAGTTGTTTGTGTAGTAATCAGTAGTTGTCGTTTTTAACAGAAATTACAGTTGTTTTTCTATACAAAAATGCAAAACAAATTTTATGACGGTTTTTTAAGAAAACACCTAACGAAAAGTACTGTAAATGAAAAATCGTTGAATTTTAAAAATTCTTGTTTAGTTTATATTTGTAAATTAATAGAAATTAAAAAAAATGTTAGAATTAAGAAAAAAGATTACAAAAAAATATGAATATATCGAAAATAAAAAACTAAGCAAAAATTAGTGATCAAATTTCACTCTGAAAAATTTTTATCTTCAGATATTTCATAAATTATTGCACATTTTTAATTCTTTTTTCTTATTTTTTTCTCATAATTTAGATTTTTTTGCTTCTTTATTCACATTTAAAATTTTTTTATGCGAAAATTGCCTTATATTCGTGTGTGCTACCTACCATTGCATCATACCGTAATTGATGCAATTGTTTTGTCCGATGTCCGGTTCGGACATCTTATACCCTTGTTGCATCTAGTTCATAAAATAGGACTACCGTATAGGATACGAAAAATGTATAGCCCCCCCCCCCCTTGAGTGAATCCTGGAGCGCCTGTACATACCCAAAGATTAAAAATTTCGAAGAAGAAATGGGAACATCTCAAATCTTTACTTCCTATAGATTGTCATTACTTTTATGACAATATTTCATTTGAAAATTAAATATAATTTTTTAACATTCTATACTGAATTATTGTTTCTTTTTATGTAATGAATTATTACATACACTCATAAAAAAAAGTTAGTACAAAAGTCTGTTAAACGCGTTCTAATTCAGTTGAACTAATTTTTCCTGTTGTTTTCGTTTAAATCCGTTGTTTAGCTAAAGTTGTCAGTTATCCAATTTTACCACAAAAACATATTTCTCCTGTACTTGAACTAATTTTTCCTCCTGATATTTAACAATTTTTTTATAAATGATTTTGACAATGTTATCAGCTAATATAGATAAATTTATTGGCAACTTTTTTAATATTTGTGTTTTCAAAAGAAAACGATAGGGGCGCTAGAGTATAGTGATTGATGGTGAAGTGTGTATTTGTGAGTTTACCGACCAATACAAATTAGAAAATTTCTAGTAAGTGTATTTTAATGTGTGCGATGAGTCATCACTGATGACGCTTACCAATACAAATAAAAATAATATGGCGCTTGTTAGGAAAGTTCTAGTAAATAAAATAATATGATACGAGCATATTTTCTCTTGTTTCTGTTAGTCAGCAAGGGAACGCAAAAGAAAACGGAGGTATGGTGGACATTAACATTTCGCAGTTAAAATTGTATTTAAAAAATAAAATAATAGAGGTTTGTTTTATAATATAAACTTTAACATTTTCATCTAAATTCGACCCAGAGGTAGACGAAAAAAAGAAACCAAATAATACAACTCCAGCGGATGTTTAACATATTGGCAAGAAAATAAAAGTGATATATAGTGCAAATAGTGTTTTTGGATTGTGTAATTTATTCGAAAATAAAATTAATAATATTTACATTAATTTGTTTTTATTCAATTAATAACAAAAAGTGATCGTAATTTTAGCAGCAGGTTTTGCAGGTTTCAACTGACCCACTTTCATTTCTATTAAACGCAAATTCTTCTAAATTTTTGAATGTTGACTGAATTTTTTACCTTTTTATAACCAACTAAAATTTAGCAGAAAACATGTGCTGATTTCAGCTGAGTAATTTTCATTTCCATTAAACAACATTTCTTAAAAATTATTGTATTTGAACTAACTTTTTTACCTAAAATTTAGTTCACCTAAATTTAGCAGACCATGATCCTCAACATCATTGAAATTTCTGCTGGCGCAAATTCAGGTACTATTTCCTGTTATTTTAGCAGAATTTTTAACTATTTGTACAGGCTTTTTTTATGAGTGTACATATTTAATAAATTTAATATTTTTAAAGTTTTTTTTATCATTTAATATATTAAATTAACAAATATTTTAAAATATTTATGTACTATGAAAATACATTTTAATAAATTTTGTTGTTGTTACGTCTTTTTGTTTCAGAAAAGCCAATGTCAAAAAGGCGTAACAACCATAACTTGAAGAATATTAACAAAAAATAAAAAAAATCTTCAGAGATAAGTCTTTAGTCGTGTTTTAAGCAAGAGAAAAAAAATATGTCCTTTAAATCTAAAATATCTTTAATTCTACAAAGTTTTTTGCTTCTCCTGTAAAAAAATAAAAAGTGTTGTTACGCCCTTTTGCATTTTAGGTGACGATATTAACCCTCTAACTCCCCCACATAACGGTAATTTTTGGCTCTATTCTAACAAATAGGTAAATCGTGAAAAGGGGAAACATTTATTTAACATTTCGAAAAAAACTGAAATTGGAGTTTTGAAAATACTTCTGAAAAAATTTACCATTTTGTATAGGGTTGCCACATGGCCTTGAATGGCCTTGATTATCAAGTTAATTTAAGTCTTGTCAAGTGCCAAGGTCAAATTTATTTTGTCAAGTTAAATTGAATTTTTGTGATATCAGTAGTTAAAAAAAACATGTAAAATTATAAAACTGATGAAATTTATTAGTGTTTTAATTTGTTTGAGTAGCTTTTATTTCTAAAAAATGAGAAAAGAAAGATGAAGTCTGCAGCAAGTCGTTGAAATTTTCAAACTTTAGGCCAAAAAAAATATATAAATTTTTCATAATTCTCGAAATGCCATTTTAAAATTTTAGCATATTTTCTTTTCTGAAACGTAAAAAACCAAAACTTTATTTTCATAAATGTATTAAATTGATGATATATTATCAAAATAAAATGGCGCTAAAAGTATATTTTTGGTTTTGAGAGCGTGAGTAGACGTGGGACAAGAAAAACCTTAAGTGCTATTTTATTTTGATTATATATCATCCATTTAAAAAATTTATAAAAAAAAGTTATGGGTTTTTACGTTTCAGAAAAAAAATATGTTAAAATTTCAAATTGACCATTCGAAAACTATGGAAAGTTTATATATTTTTTTGGCCTAAAGTTTGAAAATGTCAACGACTTCTTGCAGACTTCATCTTTTTCTTCTTATTATACAGGAATAAATGCTACAAAAAAAATAAAACATTGGCTCATATGAATAAAAAATAGATATTACTAATAGGGTTTTTTAAGCAATTACTTCACAAATCTAGTCTGCTTCGGAGTAGACTAGAAATTTAATTTTTTAATTTTCGTTTACGTTTCATGCTATTCTACCAGCCAATTGGTAAATTTGGAGTTAAAAGCCATTCCTAAGCCCAAAGTAATTACTTCGAAGTTTTGTAACTTTTGTAACTTTACGTATTTTTTTTTTATTTGGTCAATTTAACCCATATGTCCAAACTTCAAAGGCTGGTAGCACTATCGAATTTGTCCCCGAAAATTCCAAAAATAAACCGAAATTTTTTTATGAATCTTAATAAAATGGCGAGTGTATTCAAAAATTATAAATTTTTGTATTAAGAATAACCTACTGCACACATATGCACATTCAATTTTTTTTATTGTCAAGTTTTTTTTTTTAAATCAAGTTATTTTTTGCGAAGTGTCAAGTTATTAGACTTTTGCGATGTGGCAACCCTAATTTTGTACCACATGTAAGAACGGGTTATTGTTATCCTAAATAAAAAAAAAATAAAAATAATGAAGCATTAGATAATTTCACAAGAAGCTAATAAGTACACAAATGGTTCAAAAATGATTGTTTTAGGAAAAAAAACTGGAAGCTTTATTGGTACTTATGAAAAATTTATTAAACTTGTTCTGGAGTGAATCTTTGGCACCAGTACTGTACCTGCCCAGTGTAGAAAATCATTACCAGATATGTAGTTATGTAACTACATACTTGGTAATGGTAACTACCCGAGTAAAAAAAATTATATATAATCATATGTGGCATATATTACAATATATAATTAGACATGTGGTTATGTATATCCATATATAATTATATATGACGTTTTTTCCGAAAAATTTTCCTTATATTATGCCATATATAATTTCATTTAATTAGATATCGGCCTTCATAATATTAGATATGGCATATATAATTATATATTACATAACATGGTTGATCTTATTGCATATATAGTTATATATAGAACTATATCTTAATATATATGGTGGCATTTTAGCAATATATAATTATATATGGTATCATATATTTCTTGAAGTGAGCAGCGAGGGAGGAAAATTACTTGTTGGTAGTGTATACAGACCAAATAATCGAATAAGTATGGAAAAGTTTATTAGAACTCTGGAAACATTCACGGTCTTATACGATGATGTTGTAATCGCAGGTGACTTTAATTCAAATATTTTAGTTGATTCCTATCTAACTAATAATATGTTCACTCTCGGGCTTAATTCTCCAAACACAAGCAATGCAACACATTTTACAACAACAAATAATACACTTCTGGATCTTTTCTTTGTTAGTGATGATAGGAATGTATTGCTCTATGATCAACTATCTGCTTCCTGTTTTTTGCGACATGATCTCATCTTCATTACGTATAAATTTCAGTTACTAGTACCTGAACAAATAATAACTTATCGCGACTACAAAAACATTAATTATAGGGGTTTAGAAGATGAATTTTTCAATATTAATTGGAGATTATTATATACCATGACTTCGGTAGATGATCAACTATCTTTTTTGCAACAAAACCTGAACTATTTATACAATCTTGCTGTACCCCTGAAAACTAAAATTATAAGTCAACAGAAGAAACCCTGGTTTACTTTTAATATAAGACAATCAATTAATCATAGAGATTTTTTATATTCGCGATGGAAGCGTTTTAAAACCACGGAATCACATGAAGAATATCGAATAGCGCGAAATAAAACCAATCAACTAATTAAAAAAGCCAAATCAGACTTTTATGCTTCAAAGTTCTCTACTACCATAGGTTCGAAAAAAACATGGAAAATGATTCGCGAAATTGGTATCGGCAAGGTTGATAGCCAAGAACCATGTGCTGTCGATGCAGATACTCTCAATGAAAAATTTTTAAACATTCCAATTCCAACCTGATCAGAATTACTACCATTACTCTGATAAAACTTCAAATGAAAATTTTTATTTTACTAATGTTAACCAATGTGATGTGCTATCCAGTGTCTTGTCAATTAAGTCCAATGCAGTTGGTGTGGATGGGATAGATCCAAGGTTTCTCAAAATACTTTTGCCACAACTTCTTCCTCTCATTACATTTCTTTTCAATAAGATACTTACTACCTGTAGTTATCCAAAAATTTGGAAACTTGCTAAAATTATCCCCATACCAAAATCTAAATCTGATTACAGGCCGATAGCAATATTACCATTTCTTTCTAAAGTCTTTGAAAGATTAATTCACAATCAAGTTACTCAATATTTGGATACCAATAATTTGCTAACTGATAGACAATCTGGTTTTCGTAAAAAACACAGTTGCATAACAGCTCTCGTAGATGTTGCCTAGGAAATCAGACAACAGGTAGATCGTGGAAATGTTACGTTTTTATTTCTTTTAGATCATTCTAAGGCGTTTGATACGGTTGACCATAACATTTTATGTTATAAATTAAAACATATGTTTAATTTTTCATCAACCGCAACACATCTGATATCATCATATCTAACAGAAAGATATCAGTATGTTGAAACGACAACCACAAAATCTAACTTTTTGCCTGTAATCCGAGGTGTTCCTCAAGGATCGATCGTAGGCCCACTTCTTTTCTCATTATACGCAAATGATCTTCCAAACAAACTAGAAAACTGCAAGGCTAGAATGTGTGCTGATGATGTTCAACTTTACATAAGTTGCAAAGTTACAGCGATTGAAGAATGCGTCAGAACCCTGAACCAGGAGTTGCATCGAATTTATGAGTGGGCTACCGCTAATGGTCTTGGAATAAATCCTAGCAAGTTTAAATGCCTTATTATTAAAAAAAGATTACTAAAATTTGATCATGTACCTACTATAACTCTTGAAAATCAATCCATAGAAATCGTTGAGTATGCTAAAAATCTTGGTATTTACTTCAATAATACTCTCACTTGGTCGAACCATATTAATTATGCTTGCGGTAGATCATTCTCAATGTTAAGAAATCTTTGCCAAACTCAGTATTGTACTCCAACTAAGATTAGAATCCTTCTTGCCAAAACTTATTTGATGCCGATCTTATTATATGGTATCGAACTTTTTGCCAGCTGTGACAACGAAAGCAAAAGAAAACTGAACGTAGCTTTTAATATTATTGTCCGCTATGTATATGGCCTGAAAAGATTTGATCATATTTCATCGTTTGCAAATCTACTTTATGGCATTAGTTTTGATGATTATATTAAAACAAGAATTTTAATTTTTATGCATAAAATAATATATACCCGCCAACCTGAACATCTACATTTGCGATTAAAATTCTCAACACTTGATAGAGGCAAAATACTACTAACTTTTAATCATCGTACTCAGATTTCGAAATACCAATTCTATATTATTGCAATAGGTCTCTGGAACAGAATTCCACATAGCACTCAAATTATTAGTAACGCACAACAATTCAGAAAAAAACATTATTAGTTATTTCTCTAATTGAATAACATACACAGTAATCCATATTTATTGTTTTAATTGTATATATAGTTGTTTTTTATATAAAAATACAAAATAACTATTATGAGAGTTAATTAACTGAAAATAGCAGTACTTTTTGCCTGTTTTGTCAATTATTTAAAAATATTTTTAGCAAACTTAACTGACAATTTTACATTCTTAGTAATTTTCGATGCATTTGTTAGTTATATTTTTTTTTTTTTTCAGCAATTAAAAATAACTACTTTTTTTTTGTTGTTATTTTATTTTGTCGCCTTTTGTTTTACCTGCTATTTGCAATAGGTTTCTACCGGTGAACTTTTTTGAGTGTGTATTTTGATTCTAATGTTTGATTCGAATTTTTAATTTTGAATTTTTATTTGTTAATAATTATGTTTATGTTACATTAAATTCTAAAATTGTTTAGTTTACAGTAATTTTAAAATTGTTTCGTTCAAAAATATTTATCTATTCTATGTCATTAATGTAATTGTAATTATATTTATAAGTATTTACTAAATTATTGTTTTTACGCATACTCAGTTCCATACTGTAAGTCTTGTGTATGGAATGACAAATAAATAAATAAATAAATAAATAAATAAATAAATAAATAAATAAAATAAAATAAAAAAATATCATTTAAACAATATATAATTATATATGGTGACAGTTAAACTAGATATTATCATATATGGTGCCACTTAAACAATATATGGTCATATATGGTACCTCATAAACCAAATCTTTAATTCAGTTCCAGATATGATAATATATGGTACTATATATAGTGCGATATATATTTATATATGGTGTTATTTAAGCTATATATTATCATATATGGTGCCATTCAAACTATATATTATCATATATGGTGCCATTCAAACCATATATTATCATATATGGTACCATTTAAACCATATATTATCATATATGGTGCAATTTCAACATTATATGGTCAAATTTTTGTACCACATCAACAACATTTTGAATACAATTCCATATATGGTTTAATTTGAATAATGTAAAACTATGTATGTATGGCGCTATAAAAAATATTATCAGATATGTTACTTCATTAACAATATTTATAATACAGTGTCATATATTGTAATATATGTATATCATTCAATATATATTGATGTATGGTAATGGTACAATAATTCCAATATCAGTTGAGATACAATTTGTGGGTCCATATCAACAATTTGTTCACGTACATTTAACATATATATATGTACATTTAAGTTATAATTTATAAACACTTTATAAAGTTAAATAGTTCCATAAACCTCGTCTAACTGTATAGAATGTTTATGAATATACGATTTAATATATAATAATTACAACTACAAATTGGTGCCATTATCTAAAATTTAATTTAATGTTAACTTAAGTATAATAAAATAAAAATGTATTTCCTAAAAATAAAAATATAGTGTTAATTAATGTTAATATACAATAGGTTTAAGTTTAACATCCCAGACAGAAAAATATAATTCGGCACAATGCTGGCAAACCGTTGGCGATGGTCGGTTATGCGTTGGCAGAACGTTGCATTAACTATCTTGGCAAAAAAATATATTTCAAAAAACATTTTTGAAAAAATTGAGAAAACTTTTTTTAATATTTGCTTTTAAAAACATGAAATTTAACCCAGTCCACCAGATTGTCAGCCAAGACCTCTACACTCTAATCTAACGAGACTTGTTATAGATGTGTGATAGCTACAAATTAAATGAATGATAAAAGCATTTCGAGCTAACTTATAAGCATCGAAAAAAGGTATTCCAGAAATTATTAAATGTATTTTATAAAATTTTAATTGTATATCACAAAATATTATTTGCACTTCAGAAACTACAATATTACGCAAATTTAATTATTTATTTATTTAGTTGTGTCCGGAAATAATGAAATCTATTTCAGAATTTCATAGCTAATAGAGAAAAATTTCTCAAATACATTTCATAATTTCGGAAATACGATTGATAATTTCTGAAATACAGTTTGATAATTTCTGAAATACAGTTGTGAATTTCAGAAATACAATTAATAATTTCTGAAACACAATTGATAAAACTGAACTTCAATTGACTAGTTCTGAAATACAATTCATAAATGTGAAAAATAATTGATGAGTTCTGAAACACAATTGATAAAACTGAAATTCAATTGATTATTTTTGAAATACAATTGATAAATCTTAAAACAATTAATACAATTGGAAATGGTGTAGAGCGTCAAAAAGATGTAAATAAAATTATTTTATTCAAAGATTTCAATTTAATAAAAAAATAAATATATAATTTTATAAAAAAATTTATAGAAAAAAAAATTTAAATTTTATAAAAAGAAATTCATTTTGTAAAAGAAATGCATATTGAACTCGTTACCTTCTGAGTTTAAACCTTATTTTAACAAAATATTGTAATTTTTATACAATCAGTGCTCTGCCAGTATATTATTTTTTGAACAGTTGGCAATATATGTCTGGGACCTTATTTAATCCCAAATAAATGGAGATCTTACGTAGTACCCAAATATAATGCGGCATCTAATTTTATCTGTCATTTTTATGGATACTTTTAGATGTCAATCCCCAAATATATTGCTGTTTCTAATTCGATCTGCCATTTTAATACCGAAATAAATTGCTGGATCTAATTCGATCTGCCATTTTTCTGATAAATTTAGATCCAAAGTTTATCCAAAAATATATTGCTGGATCTAATTCGATCTGCCATTTTTCGGATAAATTTATATCTAAGTTAATCCACAAATATATTGCTGGATCTAATTTGATCTGCCATTTTTCAGATCAATTTATATCTAAGTTTATCCACAAATATATTGCTGGATCTAATTCGATGTGCCATTTTTCGGATCAAATTAGATCTAAGTTTATCCCCAAATATATAGCTAGATCTAATTCGATCTGCCACTTTTTCGGATCAAATTAGATATACGTTTATCTACAAGTATATTGCGGGATCTAATTTGATCTGCCAAAATTGAGATCAAATTAGATCTAAGTTTATCCCCAAATATATAGCTGGATCTAATTTTTCAGATCAAATTAGATCTAAAAATATCCGAAAATATATAGCTGGATCCGCCAATTTTCGGATCAAAATAGATCTAGGTTTATCCCCAAAGATATCACTGGACCTCCCAATTTTGAGATAAAACTTGATCTTAGTTTATCCCCATATATACAATGGGATATAATACAATATGATTGGATACACCCAATTTTGAGATCTAATTGGATCAGCTAGATATTACAGCAGATCTTAAACAATATCAAATTGGATATAATTAGATATTGCGCGAGATCAATTTTTTTTACTCGGGTAATTACTTTTGTTATTACATTTCTTATTACCTTTAT
This sequence comes from Leucophora obtusa, assembly GCA_949987735.1. Classification (NCBI taxonomy): domain Eukaryota; kingdom Metazoa; phylum Arthropoda; class Insecta; order Diptera; family Anthomyiidae; genus Leucophora; species Leucophora obtusa. Next base: position 93,773,567 of record OX465299.1, on the reverse strand, counting down.
ATGGCGATGTCGCGAAAAATAATGTGTTATAGTTACACACCAGCATACAAAAAATCAAAAAATATATCGTTACCTATGTGCTTACCAGCAATGACAAAAATAATAAGTCTAAAAATAGATTTTCAAAAAAATAAATTATATAAAAAAAAATATTTTTTATTGTATTTTTTGTTTTAAATAAAATAGATTGCCAGTCAATAGCTCTACCATCTGAGCTATATCGACATGTAATATTTAATAGATAAAAACATAATTGACCTGCTGCTCACAAGTAAGCTTGCTCGCCAACATACAAAAAATCAAAAAATATGTGGTTACATATATCCTTACCAGTGTTTAAAAAATATTGAGTCTAAAAATAGATTTCAAAAAAATTTTGAAAATTATTTTCTATGTAGAAAAATGTAGAAAATTATTTTCTATTTGAAATAATGATAAAAATAAGACATTATCAGTAACTCATTATTATATGTTTTAAAATAATGAAGAAGCTAAGTGGGTGTCATTACTGGTGGTCCAAAAAATAATGATATGTCATTACCGTTTCTACACTGGGTGCTGATTTGCATTAAAATTCATTCCACAATTACAAATTTAAGTATTTATTTCCAAATACTGCTTTTTTTATTAAAAACAAATATAAATAATATGAGAATTTCAAAACTCCTATTTTAATTTTTTTAAACAGGTGCTACATAGATCGTATTTAATTAGTACACAACTGGTTCAAAATTACTATTTTAAAAGTTATTGTAGTTTTGTAATACTAGTCGACAAAGTGGAACTTTTTATAACTAGTTCAACCATTTGTTACTATGTCGATAAAGAACTGATATTATGCCGAGCCATTGTAATTCATTTCTCACTACAATTTGTTTTTACATCATCATCACATGCTCAAAAACGGACGTTGCGTAGTTCTATGTCTTCTACACGTGCAATTTTGCAATTTCTTACATAGGAATACATATCATGTCTAAAATAATGTCATGTTCGAAGACACAAGATAACATGTAACGCGAGGGTTACAGTAACAAAATATGTTAATAAAAACCATGAGCTTTTCTTCAATTTAATCGTATTCCATATGACATAAAGTGTATCTACTGAAGGCGCAGTATACATGTACCCAGGGGATAAACGGTACACTCAGGGAATTTTGCAGTCAGAATTAGTTAGTTGCTTAAGTAATATTTCAGTTTTGTTATTTTAAGTGAAAATAACATTCATTTGTAGAAGAAATGTAACTTTTAACTACATTCGTAAGTCATAAAAAACAACAACACAAAATACTGAGAATTCGTAACATTCATACACGGAAAATAGTTTATAGTTTAAATTAACTAGAAATGTAATTTAAAATAAATTAAAAATCATTTGAAAACAGGTCTACTAAATTTTCATTTAAATGTTATTAAATTAACTTACAATATCTGTAAAAAAATAAATGATTTTTCATTTATTTTAACTGTCAAAAAACTAACTACAAATCCGAGAAACAAACGATAATTAATTAAATTTTTTTTTTAACTGTGAACTATTTAACTACAAAATAAAAAAATAATAATAATAATTTTTCCTTTATTTCCTTTTTCAACTATCAACGTATTTAAAACATCCGTAAGAATAAATGATATTTACCCAGCAAAAAAAGAGATGCCGAAGCAGTAGAAAAAGCACTACAATTGATGACCTAGATGTACTTCTTTTTTAACATAAACACTAATGATTTTAACATTGAGTTGTAATAGGAGAGGAGTACTCCCACTTCAACATTTCTTCAGTAATTTTGGAACGAGTGCAAAGGAATCTCTTTTTCACCTATTAAAATTTTAAAAAAATTGTTCGAAAAAAATTATATTTTTTTTTATTTTACAAACGTTTTTTATTGCCGCCACCGGGTAACGAACTTGCGACCCCACGATTGTTAGTCTAGCACTCTGCCGCTGAGCTATTGTTTGATATGAAAGTTGACTGGCATAAAAACACCACCTTGTTACTGCGAGTTATTGTTCCTTATTCTCTTCAATAAAAGTACTTATTAAACAATTGTAAAAGGTGCACTCCAATTCAATATTGTTTTCAGTAAAATTTTTACAGGTGCATAAAGAGCAATTTCTCACCATTTTTTTTATATATACCTACATGTATATTTTTAAAAATTTTAAAATTAAAGAAATATTGAATTTAAACAAATTAATTATAAAAAAAATTAATAGAATAAAAAAAAATTAAAAAAAAATTAAAAATATTAGTCTCGCCGGGAATCGAACCCGAGACCCTCTGTTTGGAAATGCCAAATGATACCAAAATCACTTTTTACGATCACTTTTAGAGCAATTACACTTTAGAAGCAATACTTAAGTGATTTTTTCGATGTTTTTCAGAAATAATTCTAAAAAAGCTGTAAAAATATACTAACGGATACTGTGGAAGCAATGAAAGAAGTGATTTTTTCAATACGATTCCCCAATCGTATTGCCTGGAAAAAAAATTTGATTGCAGCAACAATCACCTTCATATTGCGGAAGATACCCCAGTTGGTAGAAAACATGTCTCGAAAGCGATACTTCAACGCAATTCTTCTGCTTTATTTGCGTATAGAAGATAGAAAAGTATTCAAATATCGCCGATATATCTTCAGCAAGATAAAAAGAAGATATCGCTGGAAAACCATCAAAATGATACAAATAGGATTTTATATATATTTTTTAATTTTTTATTAAAAACAAATGTACCTACGTTAAATTTACATATATGTATGTAAAGCGCATAGTTCGGCGACATAGCCTAAAATGTGCCCAAACTATGCTGTATATTAGTCAAAAATGTCTTCATACTATTCGCTAGACCTAGAAAGAGTTTGAGGACAGTCCCCAAATTAATCAAATGTCTCCAGGCTAAACCCTGGATTGAAAAGTATGGAGTATGCGCTCTGCATACCTATAATTATTACCCAAGTAAAAAAGTTTTGATATAGTCATATATTATCATATAAAATTTTGTATAATTATATATTGGAACATATATACCAAGATATAATTATATAAAATTTTACGAAATTATATCCTAAATATATAACATATCTTGTTATATATTGCTATATATAACTATATCTTGTTATATTTATAGTGCAACATATTAAATACAATCCCGAATTATATATAGACCTATACAAATAAAATATAAATAAATAAAATATAATTATGTATAATTGTATCAAATTATTTACTACTATATCTAGTTGGATATGATTATATTATATTTGATACATTTGGATAAAATTGTATCAAACCATATCTTATTCCATCAAATTATATCTAATTGTGTCAAATTAGATCCAATATGATCATAATACGATCTAATTTGATACAATTAGATGTTCTCATTTTTCGGATATAATTATATATAATAGGGTATATAATTATTTATCTTATATTGCACTGATTTTGAACAAATTACACCATCTATTCATCTTCAGTGGATTAAAATTGGTGTTGCCATCAGTTATTTTCATAAAAATAATAGAATTTTAAGTTTAATTTAAAATATATATATAAATAGTAGCGTATTCAAATTACTCGGGTTTTGCTTTGTTTGAGTAACCGCGTAACTCGATTTTGAGGTTTTGAAATTACTCGATTAATCGTGTAAGATTTTAAAATTACTCGAGTAACTCAATTAATCGTATAAGGTTTAAAATTACTCGAATAACAATTTTATTTCATTATTTTTTCGTAAAAATTATCCATTTTTTGTAGGTTTTATAGTTTATTAGTAACAAAACACAACAAATTAACAATTAAAATGAATCTGTAAGTAGAAGTTTAAAAAAATATTTAGATCATTTATTTATGTTAACTTTGAAATCTAAGATGACTTAATTTAAAATGATCCCAACTAGATAATTTATTTCTTTAGAGGAGAAGGAAAAATAAAATAAAATATAAAAACTGTGAATATGTGTGAATGGAATTTTTTAGTGATAAAAAATGCATTCAAATAAATTTTATTCAAAGTTATTAAGATTTTATTAAGGTTTTTCATACCCCTCTAAAAAAAAAAGAAATAGTTTTGGGCTTTTTGTTTTTTGTATGCAATAAGCCATGGATTTGAAAGTTTTGTACTTCGTTAATAATATTGCACAAAAAAGCTTTTACAAAATAAACAGCTCCTAAATGTTTTTACTTAAAGTTAAAGAGATCTTCTAAAAATATACAGTTAAAGAGTTTTGCTTTTGGAAAGACTTTCCTTAAATTTTTACAAAGGTCTTCTTTGGGAATTCTATTTTGCTTACACAGTACCTTCAAATATAGTAAAATACAGACCTTCAAAAATATAATTCCTTAATCAAAGAAACGGTGTGGGTATAATCGTGAAAAATAATATAGCGAAATATGTAACTGGCTTTGTCCCAAAATCGGACAGAGTTGTGTTTATAAAGCTTGATGCCAAACCCATTAATATTAGTATTATTCAAATATATGCACCCACTGCAGACAAAAGTAATGACGAAATAGATGTTTTCTATGATGAAGTTAAGGACATGTTAAAAATGACTAAACTTCACGAAATAACAATCATTCAAGGTGATTTCAATGCGAAAGTAGGATTAGACAAAGTACCTGGTACCACAGGACAATACGGATTAGGAGAAAGGAATGAAAGAGGCGACAGACTCATCCAATTCTGTCAGGAATACAAAATGAAAATAACCAAGAAGCTGTTCTACCTTCCCGCAAGAATACTCTATACCTGGAAGGCTCCCCAGGATAGAAGTGGGAATATTGTGAGAAATCAAATTGATTTTATACTGATAAACAAGCGCTACTGCTAATTTATTACAAAAACTTCAACCTACTCAGGGGCGGACGTACCGTCGGACAACAATCTCCTAATGACGAACTTGTACACGAAATTATCCATAAATACGAAGAGAAGGGAATACAGGAAACTAAATATTGCGAAACTCGAAGAGCCAGATATCCGAACACATATAAAGGAACCTACACACAGGAAAAACATTGGTTGGAATTCGATCAAAACCATTAAAATTAATTTGCCAGGGCGTTATTTTATTTGGAGTTGCTCATAATTGAATACTACACCAAAAATATTTTACTAGGTATTAAAAATAGGGAAAATGAACTAAAGAACAATCCTTTTAACAAATTATTGGTATCTCCAATCAATTTTAAAATTAGTAACAGTTTAGTAATTCTATGCAGTAGAAGCAGCCATTTATTTAGTGAATATAAAAGAAAATTGGTGTTACCTATAAGCTTTATTAAAAAATTTCAATATTCGATAGTGGTAACTACAAATACGGATATCCTAATCAAATATGACCTTAAAGTCGAGTTTCTGTAGAACCAACCGAATTGTGGATTGTATTGATAATACACACAACTATTGATTGGTATTGGTAAACGAATTTTTTACTATATTTGTTTTCCAAGGAAAACATATAAATTCAAATTTAGACTTCAAGATTAATAAGTGTTTGTGGTGTAGTCGGTAGAGAGTTGGCCTAGTACGCCAGATTTCCGAGTTCGAATCCCGGAAAAGACAAACATTTATGTTTTTTTTTAAATTAAAATATTCATATGTATAAACAGTAAATATGGCTAAGCAAATTAAAAGTAGTTTTGGTGCAGTGGGTAAGAGTATGAACTGTTAACCTGAATGGCCGGGTTCAATACCAGAAAATTACAAAAAAAGTTTTTTAATTTCAATAAAATTTTGTAGAAAATAATAATATTTATATGGAACATAATATTGAATTAGACAACCGAATATTGGCTTTCACGACGAAAAATATAATTTAATAAAGGGTTTTTCAATAAGAGCGCTACAAAATTTAAATTAAACAAAAACGGTTTTGGATATCAATGAAATTCTTTATTCCTGTGAAAGTACGTTCAATGCCATTATGTATGGAAATCGATCTCTTTTGCATGGCCACCACGGGCATGCTTGCAGAAGTCCAGACGCTGAACCCAATTTTCGACGGTTTTCAAGCATAAATCGGCCGATATTCGTACGAAGTTCATCAATCGTCGCTGGCTTGTTGGCATAGACCATAGATTTGACGTAGCCCCACAGGAAATAGTCCAACGGCGTCAAATCGCACGACCGAGGCGGCCAATCGACTGGACCATTTCGTGAGATAACACGCTCTCCAAACTTGGTTTGCAATAAATTGATTGTGACATTCGCTGTGTGGTTTGTGGCGCCGTCCTGTTGGAACCACATGTCCTCCAAGTGTATATCATCCAATTGGGGCCAAAAATATTCGGTTATCATTGAACGGTAGCGATTCCCATTCACAGTAACGTGCCGGTCTTGATCATCACGGAAGAAGTACGGCCCAATGACGCCGCCGGCCCATAAACCGCACCAAACCGTAATTTTTTCGGGATGCAATGATGACTCATGGAGTACGTGTGGATTGCTGTCTGACCAATAACGCATATTTTGTTTATTGACGAAGCCATTTATTATGACGACCATAAATTGGACGTAGCGCTCTTAACGTTGAGGCCACTGACTCCGAATTTCGGTAGTAATTTTTAATAATTTCGACTCGTTGTTGGCTCGTATATCTTTTCATCATGAAATGGCAAACCTTACTGAAGAGAAATGTCAAAAGAGCGGCAAGAAATATGGCGTCGTTTGCTGTCCCTGTCTTTTTCCTTTTGTAGCGTCCCTGTTGAAGAACCCTTTATAAAGATAGTTGTCGTAACCGCATGAATTCGATTGGCAACAAATTCGGTGGCCACAACTGGGACTGTTTTCTGGGTGTATAAACCGAGAACTGGATAACGTTAATAGAGGAGATGTTGAAAATATATGGAATTCTGGTAAAGGTACTCTAAATTCTATAGCAGACAATACCCTGGAAATTAGCGAAAGACCCTAAAGAAAAGATTAATGACAGACGACATACTGAAACTAATGGAAGAACGTCGCAAGTATAAAAACTTCAATTATGAGCTATATTATGAATTAAATAGGGAAATTCAAACAGCAATACGCATTGCAAAGAGCGAACACCTAAATATTTAGTCAATGTCAGGAGATCGAAAGATTACAATACTTACATGACGACTTTAATCTCCATAGAAAACTAAAGGAAGCCGCCGGTATATACCGTAAAACAATCCCAAAAGTGCTATACAATAATAATGAAGCTGTTTTCGATATTACAGAAAAGAAGAAGATATGAAATGGGTACATTAGACAAGTATTTACTGATGAAAGCCGATCAGGCTATGAAACGAGGGCACAACAGTCACTTACAGGAATTTTGATCACTAAAACAGAAGCGAAGTCAGCAATAACATCACTAAGAGATAGAAAAGAGATGAGATTGAGATAATGAGATTCCTTCTGAAATACTCAAACTAATAGACGACGCTAACATCCAACTTCTAACAGAGTTGTTTAACTTCATTTACGACACGGGCAAATTCCCACAACCTTTATAACCATTCCCAAAAGCCACGCAAAATTTTGTAATGATTATAGACTTATTAGCCTAATGAGTCATGCCCTGAAAGTATTCTTCAGAATATATAAAAAATGCGAAAAAAATGAATGCGTGTGTCTCAGTTTGGTTTTAAAGAGGGCATGGGCACCCGCGAAGCACTTTTTTGTATACAGACACTGGTTCAGAAATGCAGAAATGTACAGAAGGACGTTTTCCTATGGTTCATTGACTCATTGACTCAGCCCACTGGGGTGTTCTTTGCATCGGTTTCATTTTTTTGCAATGCCAGGTTTTTATTATAAAAACTCTCGAATAAACGAAGATCTAGTTATGGTGCGGATTGACTGCGGCTAATTTGGATACCATTTCAGGAAATGTTTGCCCTACCATAAAACCTTTAATGCCTATTCAGCTTACACTTTTTTCTTCGGGTACTTTGCTAATTTTAGCTGAAACGTTATTCTTGTTGTTGTTTTCTTCAAGAGAAGTTGCATGACCATCAATTTTTTTTTTGTGAACCAAATTTAGATGTGGGATAATCAAATTTAGATACCACCGTTAACCATTAGTCTTTTCTTTTCATATTTATTAATGAAAACGTTACTTATGAAATTATTGACCCTTAATATAAAGGAGTATTTTAAATTTAAAGTCGACTTTATTTTTAATTAAACGGTTTTGTTCATTTTGTGTATGAAAACCTTACAAAAATATTTATATTTTCAAATATTTTGATTGATTAAAAATAAATTAACCAATCAGAATGCTCCAAAAATAAACCAAGTCAAGGTATACTGCCACCCAATATTTTAACTAAAGTCGACTTTACCTAAATTATACATTTAAAAAATTTAGATACTAAGGGCGATTATTTGTAAGAAACAAAGCTATTTTTCATATTTCTTTTAAACATTTTACCAAGTTTTTAGGTTTTACTACTAAAATTTTGAATAAGTTATGCGAAAAATCTTTATTAGTTGAAATGCTCCTAATTACTTGGCTAAGATTTTATTTCTGTTTCAAATAAATGTATTCCCTTTTAAAAGATTTTAACAATTACATTTTTGTTTTGGTATTTAAAATGTTTTTTATGACTAAAATTAAAAAATCCTATTCGAATCAAAAACAATTTAAAAAATTTTATATTTTTAAAATTTCCCGTTTTCCCGGGAAAAATATATTATTTTCCCGGGAATTCCCGGCAAACTTTTCCCGGGATTCCCGAACCCCGAACCCTAGTGGTAACCAACCACTACTTTTAATTTAAAAATGGTCAATAGAAACCACGGATATTTATATTTTAACTTATTTTTTGCAATAAATAAAATATTAATCAAATCAATTGTTCCAAATATTTTTATTTAAATTAAAACATGATATTTTAAATTATTTGCATATACCATTATAAAGATAATGTTCGGTATTCTGCAGATAGGATTTTCCTTTTGGACCTTATTTGTAAATTCTGAAAACAAATAGAATAAATTATTTTAAATTGAAATCATATATTTTGCAATTATTTACCTTAAGTTTGGACTTGATTTCAAATTTTATCTCCAATAAAAAATAAATGCATTAATTGCAATTCGAGCAAAATAAGTGGGAAATTGTATCGGAACATCTCTTATTTGAAATTTATGTATTTGTTACGATTTTTTTTTTGTAATTTTGGCTGTTTTATTTATTTTTATATTTGACAATTTGTATTTCACAATTATGTAGTAATTACAAAATCGACTATGTGTAACGGGGTTGCTGATGCCTACACCAATAGTTGTTATTGATTATTATAGTTGATTTATAAAAAAATCTAAATTGACTATGGTTTTTGTTGACTATGCGACCACGTACTTTTTTGGTTTGGAGATATATTTTAACTTCTGCCCTGGGTTGTCTAAATTTATTTTGTTGAGTATAAAAAGTGGAAACAAAATCATTGACCCAGGGTAACTTCTAATTTTTTTAACTTTTGGATGATTTTGAAGTTGTGGTTTGTTTTCTTTTTCTTCATATTGGAATTTTTATTCAAAATTGCTGTTTATTTTTCGGCTTCTTTTCACAAAAACCCTTTGAATTTAATTGCAGTTTAATAATTTGTGAATAAGCATGTTAATATTCTGGCATTTTTCAAGTATAAAGTAAAAATTTTTATTTAGAAATATTAAAAACGTGTATGTTTCTTATTAACTGCAGTATTTGGCGTATTATCTACAATATAAATAAAATTTCGAAAATATAGATTTGGGATCTTATTTGATCTAGTTTGATCAAATCAGATCTAATTTGATCAAGTTTGATGTGGACAAATTTCAAATCAAGTTGGATCTAATTGTATCAGATTAGAACAGTTCTGATACAATATGATCCAATTAGATCCATCCAATTCTCGGATCAAATAAGATCTAATCATATATGGGGCCAGATCTGATTATATCTAGTACCATATCAATTTTTTTACACGGGCACCCCAGAATTTTAAAAAATCTACCTACAATTCTTTTATCTACGATTATTATGGCGAAAAGTATCACTATATTACTTTTTTTTAATATCAATTAATCCTGTGTTTTTGGTTTGGGAAAATGTCTACTGGTTTCCTAGGGAGATAATTTGTTGAAATCTAAGGGTCAGTTCTATAGTCAGAACTAAAATCGATTTTTGTTTTAAATATTTCATAAATAAGAAATGTTGTTTGAAAAATTCTTAACTTAGAAATATTTAAGAAATCTTAGTTCTGATTATAAAATTGACTACGTATAAGAGTTTTTCTTTAAGAAAAAATATTAGAATCGCAAAGTTGTTCAATAATAGAAAAATAACACAGAATCTTTTTTGGTGAGTTATATACATATCTTAGATTTCATAGTTTTCTAAACAAATAATTGGTTTATATCTAACAAGCAAGTTACTTCAAACTAAACACTACTACAGTAGTGGACTAAAGTGGATACATATTTGAATATTTTTAAATCTGTATTAATAAGTTTTGTTCAATTTGTGATATCAAAGTGTAGTTTTTCCAGTTTTTGAAGTGGCCAGGTCAGAGCTCCGATTTGAATCCCATCGAGAATTGGTGGGCAATTGCCAAAAGAAGACTCTCCCAATGCGAACGAACACCGACCAACTTAGATGATCTTTGGTCAGGAGTTTCAGCGGAATGGGCTAATATTCCACCTCAAACTATTAAAAATCTCGTGGAAAGCATTCCTTCTCGCATAAAATCTGTTTTAAAGAACAAAGGACTTGCGACAAAATATTAAAGAAAGAGCTTGCCGAAAATTTCAAATATGAACAATACTGGATAAAAGAGGTCACAATTTGCAATTATTTTTTTCATTAACTTCTTAATGTTATAGTCTACTCTATTTAGGTTTTTATTGAAGAAGAATGTTTTAATTTTATGCTTTAAAAAAATCATTTAAGTTTCTATAATAAAATAAAAATTATAACAAATTTCGAAAAATGTTGAATTAATGTATCCAATTTAGTCCACTACTGTATATTATTTTCATGAAATTTCAATATTTTGTAGAAACAAAAATTGTAAGATGAACATCTCACTAATTTTGTCCACCTCGGTAATTTAAGTGGTCAGAATATGGGGTTAGATAGGGTTCGTCCGAGGTGGACGAATTAGACATGTTGATCTTAGATTTCTTTTCTCTATTAAATATCTAAATTTCATAATAATCTGAGAATATAGCTTGGAATACATTCCTTGTACGAGGTTTTCTTCAGAAAAATAAATGCACTATTCAGAGTTTTGTATAAAAACATGGGATTATTTAATTTTGAAAATTATGAAAATTTTATTAGAACGCAAGGAATCATTTTTAAGTTTTTTTTGTGTGAAAAATTTGTAAGCATTATGACGAAAGTTTTTTTTAGGATTAAGAGTGTGAGAATGGGCAAATAAACAGCAGAAAATTAATGGGTCGCTTGCCCATCCCAGAAATATGGTCTAGGTACGCCTATGCATTGACTACGAAAAAGCTTTCGACACGGTGCAGCATGATAAACTGATCGAAATTCTTATGTCCATTGGTATAGATGACAAAGAAATCCGATGTATTAACCCTTAAATGCATGATCTCATCAATTTTAACAATTTTTTTATATATGATTTCTAAAGGCGTGTACATTTGAAGAAAAATACAAAAAAATTAATTTTTCAAAAAAAGGTGATTTTTATTAAAAAATAAATTGTGAATATTTTAACGTGTATGAAAAAAGAATTTATAAACTATAATTTATACATTTACGGTGGGTCTCATACTGTAGGTTTAACTTTAACTTAACTAAAAACAAAATAAAATGTCAAAAAAATGTACACAAAACAACAACAAATTTTTGGGTTAACTATTAACCTAAGTTTAAACCTGCAGTATGAGACCCACCGTTATTGTCGGCAAAATGAATTTTATTCCGAGAACACCACTTTAAATATTTAAGCAAATATTTTTGATGATTACACTTTTTGTAAAAAAACGCCTGTTTTAGATTGTTCACAAATATTCAGAGCAAAACCAAGGTTTTTACTCTAACTGTTTAAAAATTCTGCGCTAAACTATAGGAACACTATATGCAGAAGGGGCCCCTAATGCCTAAAAACGCAGTTTTGTGCATCAAGTGGGTTTTTTTTATTTAAAAACTGGTATGTTGCCAAATGGCTGCACCACACTGAACCAAAAACAGCTGTGAAATCAACTAAAATCCATATTAAATTGATGATTGGGTGATCACTATACAACTAACAAAACCTGTCCATCAATTTAACGCATTGTTTAGTAGATTTATATTTTGACGTTTAACTATTTTATGTGGTATTATTTTGACAAAATATCGTCAAATATATTAACAAAAATTAGTTGTCTTAACAATTATATTTAATTAAATTGCATAATGATTTTGTTGTTTTACCAATGCATTTTATTAAATTCAACAATGCATTTTATTTAATTAATTAATTTTTTATCGATTTATTATTAATTTTTAACTTATATTTCATTATATATTTTATATTTCACCAATTTAAAAAATTTTTAAGCAATATAATATAATATAGCATATACTAAAAACTCTTTATTTAAAACACATGTACCATTTAATATACAAAAACATATAACTTTATTTAAATTAATAATTCAAATACATTACATAACTTTCATTAATAGTTTGCTTTAAACAAAATAACAAAAAGATAGATAATAATATCAAAATTAATGACAGAAATTTTAATGTACGATTTAATTGAGAACGTTCAAAATTATATAAATTTATTTAGATTAAAATTAATAAATCTTCAATTAGCAATTCACTTTAAATCACTGAATTTGTTAAATATCTATACTTTGAAAAACAAAAACTCTTAATGTCAATTTATTGATATTTCCGACAATTACAAATACACATGCTAGCACGAGTAATGACGCGACAAAACTAACCTCACTAAACTTTTTTCCACAGATTTAATACTCTTTTTTCAAATTGAAGAAAAATTATATCAAATTTACGTTGCAGCCTTTTTACAAAATTTTTTAGAGTTAACAAATTAAATTTTGTTAATAAATGGACAAAAAAATTATCAAAACAACAATTGTTTTGTAGAGAATTATTGACGGAAATAAGTATGTTCATTAAAAAAAAAAATAGTTGATTTAAAAAAAACACACATTAATTTGAATAAAAAATATATTGTTTTAACAATTCGTTTCATCAAAAAGTAACAACATTTTTATGTTGATTTCACTTACGACTTTTGGTTCAGTGCATGCATTTAAGGGTTAAGAGCCTGTATTGGCATCAGACGGCAAAAGTTGATGTCAACGGAGATCTGACAGAAAGTATCGGAATTTCCTGAGGAGTCAGACAAGGCTGTATACTGTCCCCATTATTATTTAATATCTACTCCGAAAGAATCTTCCAAGAATCCATCAGCAAGGTCTGAAAAGATATATATAAACGGCATGTTCCTCAACAATATTCGATACACCGATGATACTACCTTACTGGCTGATAGTATTTATATCTGGACTTCAAGATCTAGTAGACAAATTGACTGCATACAGTGAAATATACGGCCTGAAAATTAATATACGGAAAACGAAGTGTATGATTTTGAGCAGAAAAAGTAATCATAACACAGCCATCTTAAGAATACAAAACTCCTACGTCAATAGAGTGCAGAGTTTAAAATATCTTGGGGTTACCATCAATGACCGTATTGAAATGGCAAGAGAAGCCTTTTTTAAATATAAAAAAGTTCTTATCAACCATGACATTAACCTTGACACCAAACTTCGATTCGTCAGTTCCTCTATATGCAATGGAGATGTGGACTATAGAAGCAGTTGATGTAAAGATGCTGGAAGCCTTCGAAATGTGGATTTATCGAAGAATACTAAAAATACCATGGTCCCACTTTATATCGAACAGCGAAGTATTAGGAAGAATACACCGCAATGGAGAGCTCTTAGCCACTATAAAGAAACGAAAGACGGCATACTTGGGCCACATTATGAGAAACCCAAAATATAAACTGTTACAAATCATCACGAGAGCAAATATTGAAGGACGGCCTACTAGAGGAAGAAAGGAAATAACATGGCTTAATAACATACAGGTGTGGACTGGTATCCGAGATGTGGAGAATCTCCTGAGCGAGGCAAGAAATAGAGACACTTTCGCGGAGATTACAAAAAAATTTATGAAATTATTTAATACTAATGTAATATGATCGACTTTACTTGTATTGGTCGCTAACATTCGGAAAACGAATAGGCAAATAAAGAAAAAAAATTAGATTTTTAACTCTGATTAAATTTTGAACGAATCGATAAGCATTTAAATTCCGTCACTGCGAGTATTTTATTCAAAGAATCAATTTGATTTTTGTTGATTCTTTCATATAATCAAACGAACTGATTCAAGTGTTGCAATTAAAAGTCGTCGAAATAAAAAAAATTAGAAAAAATTAGGAAAATCAGTTTTATTTGAAAATATTTTCACACAATTTTGTTGAACATATAAACATATGTACACCTACAAAAAAATTTTGTTGTCCCAACCGAATTTGGTTCCAACCGAATCATTCGGTTTCTGCAACCGATAAATCGGTTATCACAGCCCTATTTCTGTTGTTCCAACTGAAATAGGGTTGTTGTAACCCAAATAGGGTTGTGATAACCGAAATAGGGTTGAAACAACCGAATTTTCGGTTGCAGCAACCGAACGATTCGGTTGGAACCAAATTCGGTTGGGACTACAAATTTTTTTTGTAGGTGTATATATTTGTAAATTCTATTTTAAATCTTCCCAGTGTAGAAAATTATTACCAGATATGTGGTTATATAACTACATACTTGGTAATGGTTACTAGTTACTTTTGTTATTACATTTCTTATTACCTTTATATGGCGATGTCGCGAAAAATAATGAGTTATGGTTACACACCAGCATACGAAAAATCAAAAAATATAGTGTTACCTATGTGCTTACCAGTACTGACAAAAATAATGAGTCTAAAAATAGATTTTCAAAAAAATTAATTATATAAAAAAAAATATTTTTTATTGTATTTTTTTTTAAATAAAATTTCCTGGTGCGGGAATCGAACCTGGGTCTACAGATTGCCAGTCAATAGCTCTACCATCTGAGCTATATCGACATGTAATATTTAATAGATAAAAACATAATTGACCTGCTGCACACAAGTAAGCTTACTCGCCAACATACAAAAATCGAAAAATATGTGGTTACGTATATCCTTACCAGTGTTTAAAAAATATTGAGTCTAAAAATAGATTTAAAAAAATTAAAAAAAATCTAGAAAATTATTTTCTATTTGAAATAATGATAAAAATAAGTCATTATCAGTTGCATAGAAAAGGCAATATATGTATAACATAAATGAAGTTCAGATATATTTGGAAAGCCCAACTATCACTCCTTCTAGGTCTGTTCAAAAACTAAAAATTGTAAATTTTATCGATGAATTTAACTTAAAATTCTTTTTTATCGGATAATTCTAACTTTTTTGTACAATTTTCTACTGCTACGTTTTGGAAAAAACCTTAAACATCTTTAAATTACAAGTATAACGTTCTATTCAGCCGATCAAGCCGCCGCCGCCGCCGATTATTTTGTTCGGCTTGTTTCTCTGTTGGTTACCCAGGAAAAATTTCTGTTCCAAAGAATCGGTTGTAGAATAGCTACTTTTCATTCACAACCCCTTCTACTGCCGATTCTAACACCGATTCTTTTTGTTTGAAATTGTCCCAAAAGTCTGGAACTGATTCTACGTCACCCACACCTTCCATATTGGATCCCAGGAACTGGTTCCGGAACCAATTCCATGGTTGACTAACGATTGTAAAAAATTTTCATGTTTACCCGGTTCCACTTTGGAGCCATAGAAGGGGTTGCTTTTGGGACAATTTCAAACAAAAAGAATCGGTGTTAGAATCGACAGTAGAAGGGGTTGTGAATGAAAAGTAGCTATTCTACAACTATAACTGAAACATTACTTTAAGATCTATAAAAAGAAAATAAAAAAAGTTTATAGCAAATTAAAAACAAATTGGTATAAATTAAAAAAATGCTTTTTAGATTTAATCGATTAATCGACCAAAATTACTTTAGTAATTCGTTACTCGAAACTGGCCATTTAAAATTTAATCGATTGAATACTCTAATAAATAGATAATTAAAATTCAGTTTATTTTACCTTAATTTTTGCAATCTTGTTTGTGTACGTTGTCCAAAAATGGTCAGTTATTAAATTTATTTCAAATTTTTTCTGTGAATTATTGCTTTCTTTTAATAAATGAGAAATGTATTTTTGACATTTTTTTCGATGTCGCCGATATGCTTAATATATGCAGTAAAAAATGCAAAATATTCACTTAAATATGCACTTAAATGGAAATATGCACTAAAAGTCAAAAATATGTACTAAAGATCCAAAAATAAACGCTTAAAACCAAAAAATGCAGTTTAACTTTATCGGTTTTTAGAAATCATTTTTATTACTCTAGAGCGTTTGGTTAAAAATTAAATCCAATATAAAGTAAGTAGATGACAACTTGATGTTTTCCAAATTCTTCCTTTTCTTTATTTTTCATTAAATTTTATTTTTAGTTAAAAAAAAAATGAAAAAATATGAAATTTAATGAAAAATATGCAAAAATATGCAATAAAAATCATAAAATATGCATTTAAAAGCAAAATATGCAACAACCCAGTGTAGAAAATCATTACCAGATATGTGGTTACGTAACTACATACTTGGTAATGGTAACTAGTTACTTTTGTTATTACATTTCTTATTACCTTTATATGGCGATGTCGCGAAAAATAATGAGTTGTCGTTACACACCAGCATACGAAAAATCAAAAAATATATCGTTACCCATGTGCTTACCAGTACTGACAAAAATAATGAGTCTAAAAATAGATTTTCAAAAAAAATAAATTATATACAAAAAAATATTTTTTATTGTATTTTTTGTTTTTAAATAAAATTTGCTGGTGCGGGAATCGAACCTGGGTCTACAGATTGCCAGTCAATAGCTCTACCATCTGAGCTATATCGACATGTAATATTTAATAGATAAAAACATAATTGACCTGCTGCACACAAGTAAGCTTACTCGCCAACATACAAAAAATCAAAAAATATGTGGTTACATATATCCTTACCAGTGTTTAGAAAATATTGAGTCTGAAAAGAGATTTCATAAAATTTTCAAAAAAATCTAGAAAATTATTTTCTATTTGAAATAATGATAAAAATAAGTCATTATCAGTAACTCATTATTATATGTTTTAAAATAATGCAGAAGGTAAGTGGGTGTCGGTAGTCCAAAAAATAATGATATGTCATTACCGTTTCTACACTGGGAACAAATCGCTTCCATTTTGTTGCATATTCTTCGATTCGGAAAAACAGTTGGTCAAAATCATTTTTGAATTAATGAATACAAACATGCATTTGCATGAAGGTCACTGCCCTGGTGATAAATTAATGATATTTCCGTAATATCGTTTGGAAGATATACAGTTGGTGACAATACATTGGAAACTTTTACAAAATTTTGATTTTTCTAATTTAAGAGTTTGATGGTTTTGAGTTAAATTCAAAAATATGTAAATTTTTTTGTTAAATTACTCCTTGGCATGGTTGCCGTAAAAATACAACAAATGCACAGTAAAATGTAAACAAAAATCAATCTAAAACGAGTAAAAAGGTTAAAGTCGGGCATGCCGACTATACAATACCCTACACCAGTCTGGTGTATTGTTTGGATCCGAAATTCGAATGGGTTAAAATGGGGCTTATGTCAAAATTTTCTATAATGTGAGTCAGCGCACCAAATTTCATTAAAATATCTTAATATTTGCGACCTGCAGTTTGTAACCAAGCCAATTTTGGGGGGACCCTTATATGGGCACTAGTTCTAAACATGGACCGATGTTCACCAAAATCAATAGGCTTCGTCCTTGGGCCAACATAGGTCTATGTACCAAATTTCATCAAAATAGCTTAATATTTGCGACCTGCAGCGTATAAACAATATAATTTTGGGGGGACCCTTATATGGGCACTAGTTATAAACATGGACCGATGTTCACCAAAATCAATAGGCTTCGTCCTTGGGCCAACATAGGTCTATGTACCAAATTTCATCAAAATATCATAATATTTGCGACCTGCAGCGTATAAACAGTATAATTTTGGTAGGACCCTTATACGGGCACTAGGTCTAAACATAGACCGATGTTCACCAAAATCAATAGGCTGCGTTATTGGGCCAATATAGGTCTGTGTATCAAATTTCATCAAAATATCTTAATATTTGCGACCTGCAGCGTATAAACATTATAATTTTGGTAGGACCCTTATATGGGCACTAGGTCTAAACATGGACCGATGTTCACCAAAATCAATAAGCTGCGTTATTGGCCCAATGTAGGTCTTTGTACCAAATTTCATCAAAATATCTTAATATTTACGACCTGCAGCGTATAAACAGTATAATTTTGATAGGACCCTTATATGGGCACTAGGTCTAAACATGGACCGATGTTCACCAAAATCAATAAGCTGCATTATTGGGCCAATATAGGTCTGTGTACCAAATTTCATCAAAATATCTTAATATTTACGACCTGCAGCGTATAAACAGTATAATTTTGGTAGGACCCTTATATGGGCACTAGGTCTAAACATGGACCGATGTTCAAAAAAATCAAACTTGTTCGTCCTTGGGCCAACATAGGTCTGTGTACCAAATTTCATCAAAATATCTTAATAGTTGCGACCTGTAGAGTGCGCACAAAATTGCATGGACAGACAGACAGACGGACGGTCGGACGGACAGACGGACATCGTTAAATCGAAATAAAAAAAAATTCTGAACCGATCGGTATACTATAAGGTGGGTCTACGACCAATATTTTTTGGTGTTACAAACATCAGCACAAACTTATAATACCCTGACCACATAGTGGTGTAGGGTATAAAAATATCGGTAATTTTATGGCATGGCAAAACAATGGAAACCTTTAAGGATTTATGCCGGAATTGAGTTAAGCTTAGGGTTTGGGATTTCCCGGACTTTTTCATTTCCCGGGAAACGGGAAAAAAAATTTGATTCCCGGGAATACCGGGACATTTGGTTTCACATAAATTACTCTAAGCACTGCCAAATGAATTGCATGATTCCAGCAGAAAGCACCCACTACTGGATTGTCGGAAACAAACCGTTTCATCACATTCGGCACATTAGATATGGTGGCCGCAATGTTATTTTCCAAATACAAATAAAACTATTCTATCCTTATTTCTACAATTCTTCTTAATTCATCAGCATTACATCTTCCTGACATATAAACCAACCGCAGGTTATAAAATTAATTATATGCGTTTATACATATATTCAAATATCTCTTTTGTGATATTCTTGTCCATTCATCTAAGATTATAGTAAATCTCCTATTGTTAAGGCACATCTACACGGGATAGAAAACTCGCGGGATTTTATAAAAATGCAGCTCTGTTTAAGTCTACGAAGTGTAATCTCTAAACCATTGACAATTGCTGTTATACACAATTTTTTTAATTAGTAACAATATTGAAAATGTTTTGTAACATTATTGAACAATTCAGTTCATTAAATGCACTTTTTGGTATTTTGAGAAAAAAATATTCTTTGAAATACAAAATTTTAATAAAAACAAATTCTTGACAACTAGAGATGGTACTTTTACGATAAAAATGAGTGCCAACAACATTAGAGATGACAAATTTAACGTAAACTTTACGAGATTTCTATCCCGTGTAGATGTGCCTTTAGAAATATTGCTCAATATTTCTTTTATCATGATATCTTTTACTTGATTGTAGTAATTTAATATAATGTTCTTTACATCGGTTTCGTTTTTTGGAAATGCCAGGTTTTTATTATAAAAACTTTCTCGAATAAACGAAGATCTAGTTATGGTGCGGATTGACATTCCGTCGACTGCGGCTAATTTGGATACCATTTCAGGAAATGTTTGCCCTACCATAAAACGTTCAATGCATATTCAGCTTACACTTTTTTCTTCGGGTACTTTGCTAATTTTAGCTGGAACGTTATTCTTGTTGTTATTTTCTTCAAGAGAAGTTGCATGACTCTCAATTTTTTTTTGGTGAACCAAATTTAGATGTCGGATAATACCTTCGTTAACCATTAGTCTTTTAGGGCAAATATTGCACTGCACTGCATTATGCGAAAAATCTTTATTAGTTGAAATGCTCCTAATTACTTGGCAAAGATTTTTTGTGTTTCAAAGAAATTGATTCCCTTTTAAAATATTTAAGCAATAACATTTTGTGTTGGTATTTAAAATGTTTTTTATGACTAGAATTAAAAAATCCTATTCCAAACAAAAACAATTTAAAGAATTTAGTATTTTTAAAATTTCCCGTTTTCCCGGGAAAAATATATTATTTTCCCGGGGATTCCCGGCAAACTTTTCCCGGGATATCCCGGGAATTCCCGCCCGGGAATTCCCGAACCCCAAACCCTAGTTTAGCTTCATAAATGGGGGCAAAAGTTATAAAATATATGTGAAATATTGGTCGTTATATTAAAATTTCTAATTTTTATGATTATCTGACTGCTTTTTTTTAGAAAAAATAGCATTATAATTCTTTAAATAAAATATTTAATAATATTAAAGGATATGAAAAAAAATAAAACTTTTTTCCCGATTTAAAACCCAAAAAAAATTTGAAATTGTTGTTTAATAACAAAATTAATTTGAAAGTTCTGTGTTATACATAATTTAAACAATAGTAGTGAACTATTGTAAAAAACTGCAGTTATAGCTTTGCATTTGTGCAGTAAGTTTGGAAAAGGGCTCAAAGCTAAGAAATTTCAATAGCAATGAAGTTTTAAAACCATCTGAAAATAATGTCTTAAAAAGTAATTATCAATCCAGAACTACAAAAAAGGCTCAAACTATAAGTTTATAAGCAGATGAAGCTGGTCCGCTTCAGGCATTTAACTTGCTGGTAAGAAATCACCGATATCTGAGAAAAATCATGTTGCTTTTTTAAATGCCTCTAAAGTATATCGAGTCTGGTCTACAAGATTCAGTATATTGTTTTCTTATTTCATGTATTTATCCTAGAGCAATTTAAAAAGCCAAGCTGGACTGCAAATATTAGTCCAGGCAAACAAATAGAAAATACTAGACACCAAATCAACAATTAAAGGAGTTAAGTTCGGCGATGTCCATTTATTCTTGTGGAACGGTTTACTGCGGCAAGTAATGGGGAAATGTATATAATAAAGGATATCGTAACCGAAATATGATACAAACATATCCTAAATGTCATATTCAGTGGAAAATTTATTTATATTTGGAGGAAATCAAACCTCTAGTCTGGGGACAATGATCAAAAACACAACTTTTAAGCTATAAACAAGTGTCTACAATCTAATAAAATTGTGGTTTGAAGTGGCCTATTCAATGTTCGGATCTCGACCCTGGAATATAACGAATTGATATTTGTAGATCGTCAATTACGGTCAAGAAATAGAACAAGCCTTCCAAATCCTATATAGACTAATTATTTTGAGTGACAAAAAGTAGATATGGTTATTATCAAAAATTTTATTGACTCAATATCATGATGTTATAAAGCAGTTCTGAAAAATAATAAATATCCAACAAAATACTGAACCTTAAAATTTAAGCTTTGTTTTCCACTTCGCTATTGTAAAAGTTTCCAATGTTTTGCCAAAATCATAAACATGAAGACTTTAAATTCTTTAAAGTTTTTTCTGAAATTTAGCCTTTTTATTCGGGATACGTATATAATACTGTTATGAAAAATACTGTTTAGACAAAATACTGGTCAAAAAAATTTTAAAAATCCTGCTTTTCATAATACTGTTTTGCAAAATACTGGATTTCACAATACTGTTTTGCAAAATTCTGTGAAGTAAAAATGCTGGTTTACAAAATTTATTAAAAATAACTTCAACAAAAGTATATAATTTTAAAAAATTAACAAAAACATTTAACAAAAAATTAATTTCAATGCATTTTATAAACTTAAATTAGTACAAGATTTTTTTGCAATTCGCTTTAGGTAGCCTGTATGGCTTAATTCACACCTTTTTCTTATAACTCTTTTAATGTTTGTGTACGCTTTTCTTTTTTTCTTTTTTCTTTCTCCATTCGCACGTTTTGAAATGGTATTTACAGCTACCACGACTTCATTACCCAACTGCCTGATAATGTGGCATAATCCTGACTTTCTGCGCCCAACAACAGCTTTCAGTCTTCTATGCCATGCTTCCACACTATTTTGAGTTCTTGGGTAGGATTTCTTACTGTCATCGTAAACCGACCAAAAGGTTCCAGGATACTTTGGGTGATATGAGCCCTTGACGTAGTTTTTTTCAAACCACTCGCACAGTTTATGCAAATCTTCATATTAAAATTTTTGTAAAAATAAAGCAAAAAGCGCGCGCTTTTTTGCTTTATTTTTACAAAAATTTTCGCCGCCCAGTAAAACAGGATTTTGCAAAACAGTATTGTGTTATACAGTATTTTGTAAAACAGTATTACGAAAAGCAGGATTTTGAAAACATGATTTTGAAAACAGGATTTTGTTATACACAGGATTTCGACCCGAACCCTTTTTATTCCAATATTTTATTTTATATTAATAAAGAAAATATACAAATTATCAGATTAATAAAAAAGTTTTCCATTTTTACACTCAAAATATTACAACTGACCAACAAAGTTGAGGAAAATAAATTTTTTTTAAGTGTCCATTGTGTTGTCTGTATCTTCCAAATGTTTATTGGAAAGTTAAAAAATATACCTCTTTATATTTTTTTAAGAATAAATTTTTAAATAAAATACAGTTACTGTAATAATATTTTGAGTGTATTATTTATTTTGGTTTCTAAAAAAAGAAACCGAAAATAATTTATGTAAGTAATTTTTTTTATTTGGTTTTAAATACGTTTGCAGCGGTCTTTACATACACCATATTTTAATTGTATGCTTACGCACCAGCATATAAAATATTACCGGTCATATGCATAATCACTTTTAAAATTTGTAAGTGACCTATAAAACAAATTTTTCACACAAAATTCATTTTATAAATGTGTTATAAAGTTTTTCAAATTATTATGCATAGGCACTTAAAAATTTGTGGTTATATGTATGCACAGCGCATGCTACGGGGACAGTTTTTCGATCAAGTGTTTAGTAAGGAGACATTTGGTCAGTTTGGGGACTGTCCTCAAACTCTTCCTAGGTCTAGTGCATAGTATAAAGACATTTTTGACTCATATACAGCATAGTTTGGGCACTTTTGGCTATGTCTCCGAACTATGCGCACCACATACTTATCTACATATATCCTTACCAGAGCAAAAAAGTATTGGCTCCAAACTTAGATTAAGAGAAATAACAAGAAAATCAATAAAATGACTATATATTTGAAATAATGATAAAAATAAACCTTATCGGTAACGTATTATTTTATCTTTTATAGTAATGCATAACGTTAAGAGACCCATAATATTATATTTTAAATAATGTGGGAAATTTGCTTGGTAGTCTAAAGAAATAATGATAATCCAAGCACCGAACTTTGTACTCTGTAGTTGCTGTACCGGGAATTTTATCAAAATATTTAAATACAGTAAAACTAGTTTAATACGAACTCGGTTAATACGAACCAATTTGAAAGTCCCGACGTTTTGGCATAATTTTTCATATAAAAAACATCTAGTAATACGAACTCACTCAAGACGAACCCTCGGTTTAAACGAACTGTTTCTGACAATCACGCTAAATTTTATATTATTCTCCATTAAGAACTTCTAAAAAACTGGGAATATTACTTTTAAATATTTTCAATTTGACAAATTTAAAATTTTTAACATATGTGTCTTCTTTACAAATATGTTAAAAACGATTTATTATGGCAAATGAAATGAAAGGATTACAATCAGGGATGCCAACTTAATGCTTTTCGCGCTAAATCTGGTGATTTTTGATATGCCATAACGCGAAAAATGTTAATCTAACACGTAACTAAAAATGTGCTAAGTAGGTGCTATTTCAAGATTTGTTTAGCGCGTTTTGCGCTTTTACCAATATCAAGGAATCTAGAAACATTTGGTTTTTTCGTAATAATACTTTAAAATATCAAGCAAAAGTTGTAATTTTTTGATATGGTTTCTTTGATTAAAATAAACAGGAATGCCAAATAGTGATATAAATGTAGATAAATAGTATTTGTTGGTGTGCCAAAACTCTAAAATTTTTAATTTCGCATATAGCACCTTTTATATAAATTTAATAAAAACTTTTTTACAGCAAACATTTTAAAATTTATAAAAATAAAATCATTTTATTGGGTTTTTATTATAATCAGATTATATTGAATAAAATTTAAAAATACATATTGCGAAAGTTCTTCGATTTTATATTTAAAATTTATTTCCATTTTATTTTAAAACCTTAATCGAACTTTTATGTTTTTGTCTATTAAATATTAGATGTCGATATAGCTCAGATGGTAGAGCTATTTAGCGTGTTTTTTAATCACCTGGATTTAGAATTTTACATACAAAAAATGGATTTATTAAATCCAAAAAAAAAGCTGGATTTAATAAATCCACAATAAAAGCACAAATATATGAAACAGCCTATTAATTTAATGTCAGAAAAAAATACGAATAAAAATTAAAAGAGAAACAAAAAAATTGAAAAACTAACAAATAAAAGGTTTTTTATTAAATTTTTTTTTATGAAATATGTTTAGAAAAAAAACTACACCTCACCAAATACATATTTTACATCTTGGACATGGAGAAATAGCTCAAATAGAAATGGCAATTTTTCACTCTACAGTAAGTAATTTAATTAAATCCAATTAGTGAATATTAAATATTGCAATGGAATTTTTCAATTGTGTAAAAATATAAATTGAAGTGATAAAACTGAAAAGGCAGACTGTTTATCGCTGTTTTATGGAAAATATAATTATAAATTAAAAGCAGGGACGTAAAAAAAAGTGATTGTTTTACAATTATTTCTTGTTTGAATATTTTTAATTTTCTGTTTATTTGCTCTGTTTGATTTTTATTTTTAATTCAAACAAAAACAATCCAAAAACGATTTTTATTTTTTCAAAAATAATAAAAGTTATTTTGTTATTTTTTTTCTTTATCAAAAAATAACAATTAAGAATATAAATCAAAAGCCATGGAATCAATGACTTCAACAATTATAATATCCTGATGATGTCAACTAGTGTTAATAAAAGATTGAACAGTGATTTAAAGTGAGTAAATGTGTATATTCCAGCACCTTCCGGCATTCAATTTAGGTCAATTTTTAATTTTTATTTTATTATCAAATAAAAAAGTTAGTGCTTATTTTTTTCAAAAAAATCATTCTGTAACTTTTATAAAAAGTTTCAAAATAAAAATCAAAAAACAACAGAAATTTATAGAGTAAAATATAAAAATTGAAAAAATTTAAATCTTTGCCAAACTTTGTGATTTTTTTGTGCAATATGATTTATAAAATATAGTGCATTATTGAAATATTATAAATAAATAAATTTGGTTGGTGACTTTTTAAGAAATATAACAGTTATTTTGGGTCTCTGATTAAAAGTTAAAGTAAAATCCTTCATCATCGAATTCGGTATTAAAAATTAGGGTGAAAGAAGTGTCGGACAGAAAATTTTTTTAAAATAGGAAGAATCTAACCCCATCTGTTGAGCACTTTTAGAAATACTTTTTGGATTTATTAAATCCAAGTGATTAGAAAAAACGGCTATTGACTGGCAATCTGTAGACCCAGGTTCGATTCCCGCACCAGCAAATTTTATTAAAAAAAAAAATACTATAAAAATATTTTTTTTTATGTAATTTATTTTTTTGAAAATCTATTTTTAGACTCATTATTTTGTCAGTTGTGGTAAGCACATAGGTAATGATATATTTTTTTATTTTTCGTATGCTGGTGTGTAACCATAACACATTATTTTTCGCGACATCGCCATATCAAGGTAATAAGAAATGTAATAACAAAAGTAACTAGTTACCATTACCAAGTATGTACTTACATAACCATATATCTGGTAATGATTTTCTACACTGGGAAACTTAACCTTGGTTAATCCGAACTTCGCTTAAGACGAACTAATGTCTTTATACACCCGGAGTTCGTCTTAACCGAGTTTTACTGTATTTTATTGCAGTCAAGGTTTTCAATGAATAGAACATTTTATGATGAAATACAAGAATTGTATCAAACTAACGAACCTACTTTCACTGTCTAACCCGGTGTCTTCAAATGCAATAAATTATATGATATGAAATGTCAAAACCATTGCAGAGAAACGTCAAAGTGATATCAATTGCAAAGTGGTGGAGAAATGGCTAAGAAATATCGTAGATTTTTCTTCAAAAAACACAAAATTTTATCTACAACCAGGTACAGAAACGGTAATGACATATAATTATTTTTTGGACACCAGTAATGACACCCACTTGCCTTCAACATTATTTTAATACATATAAAAATGAGTTACTGATAATGACTTATTTTTATCATTATTTCAAATAGAAAATATTTTTCTAGATTTTTTTGAAAATTTTTTGAAATCTATTTTAAGACTTACCAGTACTGACAAAAATAATGAGTCTAAAAATAGATTTTCAAAAAACTAAATTATATTAAAAAAAATTTTTTTTATTGTATTTTTTTTTTTTTTTTAATAAAATTTGCTGGTGCGGGAATCGAACCTGGGTCTACAGATTGCCAGTCAATAGCTCTACCATCTGAGCTATATCTACATGTAATATTTAATAGATAAAAACATAATTGACCTGCTGCACACAAGTAAATAAAAAAATATGTGGTTATATCTTTACCAGTGTTTAAAAAATATTGAGTCTAAAAATAGATTTCAAAAAATTTTCAAAAAAATCTAGAAAATTATTTTCTATTTGAAATAAAGATAAAAATAAGTCATTATCAGTAACTCATTATTATATGATTTAAAATAATGCAGAATGTAAGTGGGTATCATTACTGGTAGTCCAAAAAATAATGATATGTCATTACCGTTTCTACGCTGGGACTGGGAAATAATAAATAATTAAACTCATCAGCATTCTGCTTTTTATCAAATTTTCTGTTATTTTTTATTTCAAATTCCAAATTAAAACGAAAAGTGAGATTTGATTGCAGGCATCATTGCGAAAGCCGCTTGAATGTCAGCGATATAATGATATTGCAATAAAATGGAATTGGAGTGTCTTCACTTGAGATAAAATCATTTTGACAATTGCTTGCTATTATTTTATTGCATGTCAAGACACTAGGTTAAATGTTTGAATGAAAATTAATTATAATTTAAATAAGTATTCAATATTGAAATAATCTTATCAAACCAAATATAACTGCTTTCATTTTGTTGTTTTGTGTTTAAAAAAGAAGTGGGGTAGGTCTAAAATTTTTAAATATTAAATACACAATACAATAATAACAATGGTAAGAGAATCTACATTAATTCTACAATAAAATAATATTAGTGCTTAAATCATTGTTACGTGAATAGTTGCTAACCGATTTTTTTTAGTTTTTTAAAACAGAAAAAAAAACATGTGGGTTAATATCAATTGTTCATAATTGTTTTGCAAAAAAACAATAAAAACAATACAATATTTGTGCAAAAAAAATATATACATATATTAAAAATCATGTGTGTCGTCACAAGCACCACTTCCTAATTCAATATAATGGAGTGATGATTTATACAGATACAAATTTGGTTAATTTGCGTATTTTCAATTGCGTTGTTGTTACTTCTTACAATATCGATTTTGGTTTGATTTTTTGCCTTTGCAGGTATGATAAGCGAGTCAATTCGATTAACAAGTGGATATTTTTAAATGTTAATTGAATGCGTATGATTGATATTCAACATAAATCCATTAATTATACTTTATAATACAGTTACCGTTTCTATAACAGGTTACTTAACGGCATTAGTGTCATAAATTCTAGTTTGTCGTTAGTAACTGATTCTGTTTTAATTTGAATATTATTCTAAATTGAAAATTTCCGTAAAATAAATAACAAAACAAAAATGTTATTCAATTGATAGTGTAGTAGACAATTGAATTGCTTAACAGGTATAGAGCAGACTTGGGGGTATTCACTACATTTCTGTTACAATCACTATTACATGTAATTGAAAATTTATAATTACAATAATTAATAGTTGCAATTGAAATTTAAAAAAAAACTGAATTATAATTTCTGTAATGGTTATTAGAAAAATCAATTCCAATGACATGTAATTGCAATTAAAAGCAACTGGAATTACAATTTTTTAATTACAATTACAATTTCAATCAAAATATTATTTTTTATTTAAAACTCGAACTTTTTTTTCTTGTCCTAACTGCATTTAATTGTAATTGATATTTTTTCACTTACAATTACATATATTTTAAGGAGGGTATCGACCAGAGCCTACCGTCAGTACCGGTATCCCGGGAATACCTGTACTTAAAGTGTTCCCGGTTCTTGCGGTATTCCCGGGAAAACCGGCCATCACATTACGAATTTTATATATTTTTCAGTGAATTTTTATATAAAGTATTATATTAGTAAAATAAGACATATATAAATGCATATAATTTTTTAAAGTACATTTCATGTTTTTATACATATAAGCACAACTTTTTATAGACACTGGGACGCAATTTTCATATCTCAGCTCCAAATTGGTCAATATTTCGTACACTTATTACAAATGCGTGTGAAAATACAATTGTATTTAAATTTAGCGGTTCGTTGTAATTAGGGTTTTTCTTTTCCCGGACTTTTTCATTTCCCGGGACAGCGGGATTTTATATAAATCCGGAAAATAAATAAATCCGACATATGTTGTACTTGAAAAACTCAATTTCTATTACAACACCGTCCGACAAAGTCCATCTTTTGGTTGTAACCATGAGAAAATCTACTTAATATATTCTGAAAGAAGTTCTAAATATAAAATATCCATATCTTCTACTTTTTCTAGATCAATTCGTTTAATAGTTTAAATCGCGAATTAATATTAAGGTAATATATTTGTATGGAAGGACGTCTTTGAAATATATTAACTAAACATAAATTCTCCTTTCAATCGGTAAACGAATTGATTTAGAAATATTGAAAGGCATGGGTATTTTATTTTTATCCCTTCTTTCAGGATATATTGGAATTGTTAATGGGTGCAAACTTGTGTCGGACGGTGAAATAACAAATTTATTGAAATAAAGTTTTAAAGAGATTTAAAAAATATTTTTAGACTATTCCTGTTCTTTATTTTCCCTTTTGCGTCTTATGAAAATTTTAAATTTGAGCCCTGGTTTATATAGTCAGAACTAAGCTAGATTTTTTGCTTAAATGTTTCTTAAATATGGAATCAAAAAATTTATATTTCTAGATATTTTGTTTCTAAGCAGATTCTCAGAAATATTCGTCTAGAATTATTTTTATAAAAAAATTATAAATGTGATTATATTTCACACAAATTTTTAGGCAAAGTCGCCTAAATCTTTTTATAAAAATAGACACTAAAATATTATTAAATAGTTTTGTAACTTATACTGTTATTTTTTGAATAGAAATGTTTTATGCCACAACTACTTAAAAAGAAATCATTTAATTTTCATAGTTACATTTCAAATTAACAAATATAAACAAATCCAAAATAATTTAAAAAAGCATTTGTTGCATTATTTTAAAAATTAATAAAATTTAAAAAATACAATTGAAATGAAATTATTAAAATGAAATTATTTGAAGTAAAAAAATACGAAAATATTACTAATTTTGGAGGCATTTTGAACTGAAATACTGATGTTGAAATGTAGTGTAATTGCTTTATTTGAACAAAGATCATCATTTTAAATAACAAATTTTATCTGAAGTACGAAAAATTTTGTTGGTAACCTTGGTAATGGCTAATAAAATTTGTTTTCGGTTTAACTAAATACGTTTGGGATTTTAGCATATTTAATTTCTTTAATGCAATTAATGTATATCCCGATAAAATAAAATTTTAAAAAAACCAAATTCAACTGATATCAAAAAAAAATATTGAATTTGAAATCGCATTTTTTAGTTTTAAATATATTTTATTCAAATTAATTTAAAAAAACAATGCTTTAAATTTAAATAAAGCGTCCAAAATTGTAATATACTACTAAAACTGTAAAAGAATAAAAAAAAAATCCCGGGAAATCCCCCGCAAAATTCCCGGGATTGAAAAAAGGGCGGGAATCCCGTCCCAGGAATTGCCGGGACATAAACCCTAGTTGTAATCCAAAAAATCTGATGTTTATGATACACGGAGTTGAATAGAACCAGCTGATTTACTTTAACAATTAAGGTTCAAAGCAAATAATAATAACAAAGAATAAAAATAGCATTGTTAGATTTCATTGATGTTAGCTAGTGGTAATCTCTATCCAAAAATCGACCATGGTGGGGCCTTGGTCCCTCAGAAATTTATAATAAAAATTTTCAACTTTATAAAATAGCCAATATCTCGGAAACGAAGCAAGCTAAGCAAAACGGATAAAAGTTTTACTCCTACCGAGTGCCCCTACATGACTTTAGATGGTATGGACTAGGGGAGGGTCCCGAGACCTTAATTTGAACAAATTTTATGACTCAGTATAATTACAGATAAAACTGTAGTTTTACAAATTTTTTACTTAAATTTAGATTTGTTAATTTTTTAGACAGATATTTTATAATTTCACATTAAACAAGCATTTTAAATTTTGAGATTTTGTGTATATCCTTGGTTTCAAGAAGGTATTTCTTTGTTCAGAAAATATGACAGATTCTACATTTTTTTAAGAGATAATTCTCAAAATTTTTTTATAATGAGCTTGTTTTTATAGAATTATTATTGAAACTGTTAACCATTTTTTGTAATTTAACAAATTTTTGATTCATTTTACTTAAGAATTAATATTTAGGGCCAGTTTTATTGTCAAAACAAAGATCGACCTTAAACGAAATTATTTATGGAAACAATCGTGCTTAGTTCTGACTATAGAACTGGCCCTTATATTTAAAGTTAAAACAAAAGTTTTTTTTTTGTTTTCAAATTTAAGTGCACTACTATTAAAATCTCTTAAATGAACTTCTTAATTAATTTTTTAAATTTCATGGTCTTAGGATCACCATCACCAACCGTAAGTAATGCTCAGAAACACCTTAAAAAATCGGAAAAAATGTCACTTAAGTATTTGGTTTTATTTAAGTTTCTACTATAATATTAGATCGCAAATTTTTTGATATAAAAATTTTCATATTCATAAAAAAATCACACATCTAAGCACAAATTACTCCATTTAAAATATTTTTAATGCTTTTTCGTATTATTTCAAAGAAATTGCATATTTTCTAGTGTTTTAAAAGTTTTTTTTTTATTCGAAATAAACTGGTGTTTTTAAAAAATTTTAGTTTTTGATTAAAAATTTGTATTGAATTTGATAAGTAAATAGAAGTAGTTTTTAAAAACTATTATTTTTTTGGTTAATTGTAAATGCAGCATTAAAATAATACGTGCTCTTGCTAAAATAATACGTTTTATAATAGAAAAGTAAGAGGTTACATATCTTAACTTTTTCTTACAAAACTCATTACCGGGTAATAGTAGGAGGTTTGTGACTTGGATTTATGGCATCGTTTGCCGCAGAGCTCTACAAAAAATCTGAATTTCATTAGGGTTGGAAGGAACCCATCGGGATAGTTTCCTCAATAGTTGTTTACTTTTGTAAATTTTAAAATATTTTTTCAAGATGAAAACCTTTCAAATTTTAGGACATTTTTCTAGAAAAATTATTTTTTTATTTAAAAGTTGCAATAATTATGGACAGTTTTATAGTCAGAACAAAAATTGATATTTTCTTATAAATTTTGTTCTTAGATCATTTTTTTTTCTTAAATATTTCTTAAATAAGAAATTTTCAAAGACCCTAGTTCTGACTATAAAACTGCCCCTTAAGCACTTCTTCTAAATTAAACCTATCAGATATTAGGAAAAATTGACACTGAAACAATTTTTATATTCTAGGTTTGATATGAAAGTTGTAGTATTTTGAATAATTTTTCTTATAAAACTATAACAAGCACTGGAAAAACTTTTACAATTTAGGGCACATTCCTGTACTGAGAATTTTTTCATATCACAATGCCCTTTGTGTTTCCTATTAAAATATTATTTTATTTTTAAAGTATTTTTACAAAATAGAACATTAAAATCTTGTAATTATTTCAGTAAAGAAAACTAACTAAATATTAAAAAAATGTCGAAATGGGGTTTAGCAGATTTTCCCGAACCCCTTTTTTGGTACTTTTTGGAACAACTTGGCAAACCTGTAACATGTATTAAAACTTCTACTTCTACCAATAAGAGTATAAGACTAGGAGATTCAATTGGACATCATACAGAAGATTATGGCGTTGTCAGACAGTCGATCGAAAAATGAGGAAAAAGTGAAAATAAATTGGCAGACACTAAAAATTACAATAAAAATTAAAAAAAATGTTTGAATTAAGAAAAAAATTACAAAAAATATGCAAATATCGAAAATAATAATAATATCGAAAATAAAAATATATGCAGAAATTAGCTATCAAATTTCATTCTCAAAAATTTTTATTTTCAGATATTTCATAAATTATTGCACTTTCTTAATTTCTGATATTACCAATATTTTTCTTATTTTTTTTTCTCATAATTTAGAGATTTTTTTCGCCTCTTTATTCACATTTTAAGAATTTTTCTGCGAAAATTCCCTTATATTCGTGTGTGCTACCATGGCATCATACCGTAATGGACGGAATTGTTTTGTCCGATGTCCGGTTCGATCTGCGATCCGATAGCGATTGGAAACCTAGTCTTATACCCTTCTTGCATCTAGTTCATAAAAATCTATAGATAGGACTACCGTATAAGATACGAAAAATGTTTAGCCCCTCCCTTGAGTGAATCCTTGATCCGCGCCTGGCTGGGAGCTTGGCGTAGTTTTTAGGAAAACTCTTTAATAGCGCCTATGCGCCTTAAAAGGCTGGATTATTTTGTTGTATAATTATGGGAAAGTGGTAAGGGAATAAATAAAAAATATAGTATTAAAAAATATCGCGAAATTACAAAATAAACAGTTTATTAGCTCTCCCGTAAAGTTGGCAGCTGTTCTCTTAGGCGGAGCGACGATATTCTAATCCACCTTTTGGAATATTTCCCAGGAACTTGGTAAAAATAGTGGTACGAAAGGGCATAATTCTTCCCCTTAACCTATTTGGCTATACACCTGAAATTTAAGAATGTAATTTGAACTAGTGGTGGTAAAAATATCAGTAGTGGGTATCGAGTATTTGTATTTCTTTTGTTTACTCGATACTCAAAACTACTACTCGATATTTTCGGAGTTGCATTTTGGACAGACAAAATATATAAAAATATGACATCGCTAAAATATTTACCACAAAAATGTGACTCTGCCAAAATATTTGTCACAAAACTACAACTCTGCTAAAAGAAAAAAATCAGAAGAAAAATATTTAAAATAATATGTTAAAAAACTATGAAAAACGCAATGAATAGTTGGTGGAAAAGTTTAAAAATATGTTTATAATTTTAAATATTGAACTGCCATAAACATTTTTAAAGAATTTTACCAAAAAATTTAAAAAAATTTCATATTTAAAAACAGTTAAAAGTATCGAGTAGTATCGTGTATCCGAATCAAAAATAGCGAGTAGTATCGAGTATTGAAAAGTAGCCGAATTTACCAGCACTAATTGGAACACCAAAATTGAGAAACGAAATGGAAGGGAACGGAAAATTAGTGGAATTTCAACACTAGACAAGCGAAATGAAATGGAGAGAATTTTAATGGCTCACACTGCTGGAGTTTGGTTCTTAAAATTTTGTATGGGATGCTACCCTGTAAAACCCTTTGAGCTGTAGAATTCGAATAAGAAGATGTATCGATACCGTTACCAAGGGGGATCGCCAACGTATATGGTATTATCAATGAAACTTTGTTTGTTAAATAAAACTGTGTACTAAACATGAACTTACCTTTGTTATTTAAAAAGACAACGTGCTTTTATTTCAAAGGAAATAGACCTTTGCAATTACTTTAATTGCAATCAAATCCAGTAATTGCAATCAAAATTAAATCAGAATCGAATCTTTGTTCTCTTCAAATGAAACTCCTTTTTCCACTAAAATCTAGTGGTTTCCACCAAAAATTTGGAGGTTCCAAGTGTACTTTCACTATAGTTGTGAATCGCATGATTTCAACAAAAATTTTATTGGAAACGAATTGATTGCAATTAAATTAATTGCATTCAATGATCTCTAAAAAAATGATTTCAAAATTATTGCAATCACAAAATATTGCAATTTTGGCAAGATTTCATTTTGAAATATGAAATTATTTTGAAATGAAAGAATGAAATCAGTTTGGTTGATATCACTTTGATTTCAATGCCAATTGATTGCAGTTTTTTACAGCTCTGGTGGGTGCTTATCTCGACAATGTGTAGTGTATAGGGTTTTTACGAAACTCGAAAAAATTCTATCAAAAAACATTTTTATAATATTACGAAGCTACCTAGAGAACAGGGGATTTTATGTCAAATACTAAGATTAGTATTCTCACAAAATGTCAATGAAAGGGAAAGGCGAATGATATTTTAATGCCTCGAGAAAATCGTGATATGATTGCTACAAAATTATCCGAATTAAACAGTGTGTACTGGTTCCAAGACTCTGGTATACAGGTCAACAGTGATAAAACAATTCCAGTTATTTATAATAATAGAAAGGTCACTAGCCAGTAGAGGGCTGAATGAATGTCTTACAAGACATTCTCTTGCATGCGCTGATGAGAGATTTGACGATTTTTAATACTAAATATACCAAAAATTGACCATTTTGCTTATTTGTAGTTATTTACAAGATGTTAAAATTCTGATCATTACAAAAAAAATAAATAAAACAGAAAACAAAAAAAAATATTTTGGTGTTGTATAAGAAAATGTTTTGTGAATGTCTTGCAAAACATTCATACTGGCCTCTACTGGCCAGCAACCAATCCCAAACAATAACTCATCAATACCTACGGACACTTAAGCAAAATGTCATGGCATATTCTTGGATTCCAAACTTATTTCGAAAGATCACATCATTCAAAAAAGAAATTAATTAAAAAAAAAAAATTCAGGCAATTATACTGGATACCATAGATGGGCACAAGTACATTAAGTACAAGTACAAGTACCATGGTACTTGTACTTGAAATTTTTTAAGTACAAGTACCAAGTTTCAAATGTACTTTGTAATGAGTACCAATTACTAGGGAAGTACTTGATACTTAAGTACCAATACCTTAAAATGTACTAGGTACTTGCTAAGTACACTTGGTACTTGCTAAGTACACTTGGTACTTGCTAAGTCCAAGGTACTTGCTAAGTACACTTGGTACTTGCTAAGTCCTATGGTACTTGTTAAGTACCTTTGTTACTTGCTAAGTACTATGGTACTTGCTAAGTACCTTTGGTACTTGTTAAGTACTATGGTACTTGTTAAGTACCTTTGGTACTTGTTAAGTACTATGGTACTTGTTAAGTACCTTTGGTACTTGTTAAGTACCATGGTACTTGTTAAGTACCTTTGGTACTTGCTAAGTACCATGGTACTTGTTAAGTACTATAGGTACTTGCTAAGTACTATGGTACTTGCTAAGTACTATAGGTACTTAACAAGTATAATTAAGTACTATAGGTACTTGCTAAGTACTATGGTACTTGCTAAGTACTATAGGTACTTAACAAGTACTATGGTACTCGCTAAGTACTATGATACTATATTTTGTCTGTTTATGTCTTTAAAAAAAAATACAAAAAAAATTAAAAATTTTAATAAAAGACTCAGGAAGAACCAGTTAACAAGCCTAAAAAAGATAAGTGGGATTCATGTAGCGTCGTATATTAATGTTACATAGCGTAAACCTTGTATTTATACCAGGGATGGAAAGAAAGCTTGAGTGAGCCATAAATATATTCATTTTTTTAAAAAGCTCGGAAGCCAAAATTAAAAGAGCTGCTCAAATGAAAAAAGCTCGCAACTAAAAAAAATTAAGAGCTTATAAAAACGAATAGGCTCGTTTACAAAACTGAATGAGTTTTTTAAATCTAGCAGCTCGTATAAGTACAGTATCGAGTAGCTCTTTAACGAAATTTAATTGGGTTTTTTGAAATCGAGCCACTAAAAAAGCTCGCTCCCATTAAGATAATTTAGTTATTATAAAAAACAAAAACGGTAACTTAAGGTGTTTTCTTTTCTGACAAAAATGTTGCATTTTTTTGCATTTTGCTTTTGAATTGCCTTTTTTGTGTTCTTTTCAAAATAAGGGTAATATTCTGAGAGGGCATCGTGTTCTTTTCTAAAAATGTTGTCTAATAAAGTGCAAAAGTGCAACATTTTCCGCCATCAAAAAATTTACGGGGTAGAGCGTTGCCCTGTTTTTTTTCTTTTCATCAAAGTTATGTGTATATACTGCAATGTTGTTTGCCAGCAAACTCGCAACTTGGTGGCCTAGGGGGTACTATCCTGGCTTCTGATTCAGAATGTCGCAGGTTCAAACCCCGGTTGGACCACAACATTTTTTTTTAATTTTATTTTTTTTTATATAAAATTTTATTTTTTTTTATAAAATGTATTTTTTTTTATAAATGTGATTTTTTATAATTTTTTTTTATAAAATTTTATTTAGTTTTTTAATAATTTGCTCTGTTTTATTTAGTATTTACTAGTTTTTACGCTACCAATAAATAAAAAAAATTATACAATTTTTTTTAATATGGAGGAAAACTTCTAAATTGAAAAAAGAAAAAGAGAGTAGTATATAAAAATTAATTCACCTTGGCTGGGATTTGAACATGGCCATCCCGAGCGAAAGGCAAGCATCACAACCACTAGGCTATCATATAGTAGTAGCCAGCGTAAACAATATTGCTTATAAATGAAACAACAATATATACATACACATGTGTTTTGAAAAATGCAAATAAGTGATTTTATGGTTCTATTCTGATTGAAAAAATGTAGCATTTTATTGGGGTGAGGGTAACATTTTTAAAATTTTACACTTTAACAAGGCAACATTTTTTTCCAGAAAAGAAAACACTATATCTAACAGTAATATTAGCTGTGTTTGTGTGACTCTCTATCAGTGTTATCAAGAACGATTTTGACAGTTTTTCAACGTATTCCGGCTTTCTACTGTCAAAATTGTTCGAGATATCATTGATAGGAATACTGCACAAACGCAGCTATATTTTAGAAGGAAGCCATAATGAATCATCTGTGAAAAAATAAAGGCGAAAATCGCTTAAATAAAACTTAAGTCGTCCATATCTCGAAAACTAGAAGGGCGAGGGGAGAAATGTTTACACCAGAGGTCAAAACCCAGCCCCAATACCCCGATACCGAAACTAAATTTTGACTCGCATTGCTAGATTTTAAGATCGCGTTTTTCTCGAAAACTAAGTCTCGTAGAGAGAAAAGGGCTTTTATTTGGTATATCGCCCATATCTCGAAAACTAAATGAGTTAAATGAAAACGGACAACGGTTTTGGAACAGGGAAGTCATAGTGAGTCATCTGTGGAAAAATAAGTGGGAAAATCGCTAAAATAAAATTTTAATCATCCATATCTCCCAAACTAGAAGAGCTAGAGGAAAAATGACTGCACCAAAGGTCAAAACCCACTACCAATACCCCGATACCGAAACTAATGGCGTTTTCTTTTCTGAAAAAAATGTTGCCTTTTTTTTGCATTTTGCTTTTGAATTGCCTTTTTTGTGTTCTTTTCTAAATTAAGGGTAACATTCTAAGAGGGCTAGGTGTTCTTTTCTAAAAATGTTGCCTAAATAAAGGGCAAAAAGGCAACATTTTTCGCCCTCAAAAAATTTACGGGGTAGAGTGTTGCCCTGTTTTTTTCTTTATGTCAATGCCATGTGTATATACTGTAATGTTTTTTGCCAGCTAACTCACAACTTGGTGGCCTAGGGGGTACTATCATGGCTTCTGATGCAGTAGGTCGCAGGTTCAAACCCCGGTTGAAGCACAATATTTTTTTTTGTTTTTTTTTTTTGTTTTTATAAAATTTTAATTAGATTTTTATAGTTTTGCTGTTATTTAATATTTAACAATTTTTTAGGCTAAAAATAAATAAAAAATTATACAATTTGCTTTAAATATGAAAAAAAAAAAAATTTAATTGAAAAAAGAAAATACATAAAAAAATTTATTTTTTACTTTGTCTGGTATTTGAACCCGTCCAGCCCATGTCAAAGGCAGGCATCACAACCACTAGGCTACAATTAGTAATAGTTTGCGTAAACAATATTGCATACGAGTATACAATACACATACATATGTTTAGAAAAATGCAACAGTGATTTTATTGTGTTCTATTCTGATTGAAAAAATGTAACATTTTAATGGGGTGAGGGCAACATTTTTAAAATGTTGCCTTTTAACAAGGCAACATTTTTTTCCAGAAAAGAAAACGCCATAAATTTTGACTTGCATTGCTAGATTTTAAAATCGCGTTTCTCTCAAAAACTAAGCCTCGTAGAGAGAAAAGGGCTTTTATTTGTCATATCGCCCATATCTCGAAAACTGAATGAGTTAAATGAAAACGGACAACGTTTTTGGAACAAGGAGGTCATTGCGAGTCACCTGTGGAAAAATTTTGACTTGCATTGCTAGATTTTAAAATCGCGTTTTTCTCAAAAACTAAGCCTCGTAGAGAGAAAAGGGCTTTTATTTGTCATATCGCTAGTATCTTTAAAACCAAATTAGTTAAATGCAAACGGACAACGGTTTTGTAACAAGGAAAAATAAATGCGAGAAATAAATTTTGGAAATTTCGTTTTTTAATACCTGGACAATTTTTTCAATTTTGGCGATTTTTTCTAATTTTTGTCGATTTTCAAAAATTTTTACATTTTTTAAATTTTGGCAATTTTTGCAATTTTTTCCAATTTTTGGCAACTTTTTGAAATTTTGGTAATTTTTTAAAAATTTTTAATTTTTTTCAATCTTTCAAAATTTCCCGGTTTTTTCCAATTTTCCAAATTTTGACGATTTTGGTAATTTTTCACATATTGACAATTTTTTCAAAACGATTTTTTCAAAAATTTTACGATATTTTATAATTTTGGTGATTTTGTCTAATTTTTGGAAATTTTTTTAAATTTTGATAACATTTTTAAAAATTTCCAATTTGATACAATTTCAAAAATTATAATAAATTTTAAAATCTGCACTCGATTTTAAAAATAAAAATTGTATTTGTATTTACAGATGGTGGCCGACCTTCAAGAAAATAGTTCATCTTTTGACCATTCCTAATTTTGCCTGGAGTGGGTATTAAATTAAATATTTACAGAAATCTGGGTTACAACACATAAACCAATTCTTGC
The DNA here is from genome assembly GCA_949987735.1 of Leucophora obtusa. Classification (NCBI taxonomy): domain Eukaryota; kingdom Metazoa; phylum Arthropoda; class Insecta; order Diptera; family Anthomyiidae; genus Leucophora; species Leucophora obtusa. The sequence continues at coordinate 93,733,943 of OX465299.1, read as the reverse complement.
TCTAAAACCTACACACGATTTTTTAAACAAAAATAGATTAAGAATCCTCGGTTTTCATGCTTCAAATTCAGGCACAACTAAGGCCCTGACCATTCCTATATTTTCCTGGAAAGTGCACGTAAAATTTTTATTTCAAAATTTTTACCATATAAAAAACCAAATTTATGGATAGCTTTTATGGCCGCTTGTAAGGCCCCAAGGCGATTCGCCAAGATTAGACATACATAAAACTTTCTTGGAGTCTATAGGTATGTGTCCCATTTTCCAAATCATCGGAAGAGCAGAAAAATAATACTGCCATATTTTTCAAATTTGCCAAAAATTAAAATTTATGAATGATTTTGAAAGACCATTTATAGTACACAACGGCGATTCGCCAAAATGAGACATACCTTAAAATACTCTTGGAGTCAAGTAGAGTCCGTTGGTATGTGACTCATTTTCCAAATGATCGTACAAGCTATGAAAATTATTTAAAAATTTAAAAAATTACAATATATTTCAAACCCTGCACTCGATTTTTAAAACTAAAAGTGTTTTTGCATTTACAGATGATGGTCGTCCTTTGAAGAAATAGTGTATCTTCTGACCATTCCTAATTTTTTTTTTTTTTTTTTTTTTTTTTTAAAGAGAAGCAACACTCAGGAAATTCTTCCTATTAATTAACGTGTTGCTTCCTCTGGAAAGGGGATAGAGAAGAAGTGAAAGGTGGTGTAAGATGAAGGGCTTCAAATATGGCACGAGATATTGAATTTTTAGAACAGTTGTTGCGCGCCATCTGACGGTGAGTTGGCGAACTTTGTTGAAGCTTTTTATTATAGTTCATAGCCCTGTTATATTATTTTACTTCGGTGGGGTTAAGTGCTATGGGAACACCGAAGGAGGACGCTGCGATATGTATGAGGGATAGAAAAAACTCATACATATTACTATTTTTCATAAATTGATGTTACCTTGGTTGGGGCTCGAACCCGCAACCTCACGTGTAACAGTCCAACGCGCTAACCATTACACCACAGCGCCACAACTAATTTAATGACCTGGATTGGGCATTAAATTAATTGTTTTTGGAAATCTGGGTTCTAACACATAAACCATTTTTTTCTCTAAAACCTACATTCGATATTTGATAAGAAAATAGTTTCGGAATCTACTGTATTTATCCTTCGATTCTATGCACAGTTCAATCCCTGACCATTCCTATATTTTCCTGGAAAGCGCACGAAAAATTTTTATTTTTAAATTTTTACCTTATAAAAAACCAAATTTATGGACAACTTTTATGTCTGGTTGTAAGGCCCCATGGCGATTCGCCAATATTGGACATACCTGAAAATATTCTCGGACTCTTGTAGATTCCATGGGTTTGTGTCCCATAATACAATTCATCGGAGGAGCGGAGAAAATTGTCCGGCCATATTTTTCAAATTTGCTAAAAAATTAAAATCTATGGATGACTTTGGCAGACTGTAATTCACAGGTTCGATTCGCCAGTATGGGACATACCTTAAAATATTCTCGGACTCTTGTAAATTCTATGGGTATGTGTCCCATCATCCAATTCATCGGAGGAGTCGAGAAAATAATCTTGAAATATTTTCTTACATGGCCATAATCCTAATGGATAACTTTGGCAAACTGTTTGTAGTGCACAGGTTGGATTCGCCAATATAGGACATATGTACCTTAAAATATGCTAGGACTCTTGTAGATTCCATGAGTATGTGTCCCATAATCCAAATCATCAGACGAGCGGAGAAAATTGTACTGCCATATTTTTCAAATTTGCCAAAAATCAAAATCTATGGATAACTTTGGCAGACTGTTTGTAGTGCACAGGTTGGATTCGCCAATATGGGACATACCTTAAAATATGCTAGGACTCTTGTAGATTCCATGGGTATGTGTCCCAGCATCTAATTCATCGGAGGAGCTAAGAAATTTGTACGTAAATTTTCCATTTGCAAAGTAAAGGAAAATAGTAAATATACACTTAACAGCACTTGCATTGTATTTAAATTAAAAAAAGGCTTTAATCATTAAAATTCATTTATTTTTAAGTTATTTTATTGACTAAATTCGATTATTTTAATTATTTTATTAAATAAAATTGTGTTCCACTTAAGTTCCACATGAGAAAAATCTATGGATAACTTTTTTATGGACAATTTCACACACATATATATATTATGTCCTATGGTTCCATTAGGAACAAAGGGCCACAAAAAACTACAATAGTACTTAGTAAGTACCATAGTACTTAGCAAGTACCAAAGCTACTTAACAAGTACCATGGTACTTAACAAGTACCATGGTACTTAGCAAGTACAAAAGGTACTTAACAAGTACCAAAGGTACTTAAGAAGTACCATAGTACTTAACAAGTACCAAAGGTACTTAGCAAGTACCATAGAACTTAGCAAGTACCTATAGTACTTAGCAAGTACCACAGAACTTAGCAAGTACCCGTAGTACTTAGCAAGTTCCACAGTACTTGTTAAGTACCTTGGTACTTAGAAAGTACCAAGTAATTAACCAAGTAATTGTACTTAAGTACAAGTACATTCAAAGTACTTGTACTTATTTTTTTTAAGTACAAGTACCAAATACTTGTACTTTACTAGTACTTAAGTACGGAGGTACTGAATACTTCCCGACTATGCTGGATACTATTTAGGTAGAGAGTCGAAACTATCAATTAAAAACAAATTGCTAAACTACATAATTATGGGTAACTGCAAGTACGAGTACTTTAAATATAAAAATTATGGAATGTATTCAATCAAATATTTTTAAAGGGTTCTTCAACAGGGACGCTACAAAAGTAGAAAGACAGGGACAGAAAACGACGCCATATTTCTTGCCGCTCTTTTGACACTTCTCTTCAGTAAGGTTTGCCATTTCATGATGGAAAGATATACGAGCCAACAACGAGTCGAAATTATTAAAATTTACTACCGAAATTCGGGTTCAGTGGCCTCAACGTTAAGAGCGCTACGTCCAATTTATGGCCGTCATAATGAATGGCTTCGTCAATAAACAAAATATGCGTTATTGGTCAGACAGCAATCCACACGTACTCCATGAGTCATCATTGCATCCCGAAAAAATTACGGTTTGCTGCGGTTTATGGGCCGGCGGCGTCATTGGGCCGTACTTCTTCCGTGATGATCAAGACCGGCACGTTACTGTGAATGGGAATCGCTACCGTTCAATGATAACCGAATATTTTTGGCCCCAATTGGATGATATGGACTTGGAGGACATGTGGTTCCAACAGGACGGCGCCACAAGCCACACAGCGAATGTCACAATCAATTTATTGCAAACCAAGTTTGGAGAACGTGTTATCTCACGACATGGTCCAGTAGATTGGCCGCCTCGGTCGTGCGATTTGACGCCGTTGGACTATTTCCTGTGGGGCTACGTCAAATCTATGGTCTATGACAACAATCCAGCGACAATTGATGAATTTCGTACGAATATCGGCCGAATTATGCTTGAAAACTGTCGAAAATTGGGTTCAGCGTCTAGACTTCTGCAAGCGTGCCCGTGGTGGCCATGCAAAAGAGATCGATTTCCATACATAATGGCATCGAACGTACTTTCACAGGAATAAAGAATTTCATTGATATCCAAAACCATTTTTGTTTTATTTAAAAAAACTTTTGTAGCGCTCTTATTGAAAAACCCTTTAGAACTGTTGTAAATGCATAACGGTACATCTCAGATGAGTATCTTTCTCGCAATCTAGGACATAGAGTATACATATAGAGAGAGACGATCCTTTCTATGACTCTCTTATATTTTTAGCGAACTCGGGCGAGCAAATAAAAACCGGGTGAAAATAGTTTGCGCACACATAAGATGCTGTGACTACTGTGAGGGGAAAAATGTGATGACGTAAAATTTCCTTTTTCATTATTCTTCTTTGAAATGAGTGTTGTCAACTTCTAACACAACATCATTAACACAATGAAGTACACAATTTATACAAAACTTGATAAAATCCACGAATTTTAATGAACAAATTTTTAATAAGTATCCCAGCAAAATCTTTCATTACCAAATAAGTGGTTATATAATAGAAATTCATAGCTCCGCACAACTTATTTTTTGGCGTCTAAACTCATTATTTTTGTTTGGCGTGGTCGTTTTTATAAGTAGTCACGCTTACCCGCTCGCTTACGAAAAAATGAGAAATAAGTAGTTATAAGATTTTGAATAATAAGTGGTTACACACATGCTTACAAAAAGTTTAATTATAAGTGGTTATCCGATTGCTTACTTGATTCTTAAATATAAGGAGTTAGGCAAATACTATTAGCATAAGGAAATACATTCAGAAAAATTTAAGTTTTCTCTAGTGTGTAATTTTAGGACTCGCCATAAAAATTTAAACATAAAACATATTTACATATAATAAAAAAATTTAACTGTGTTAAAAGTACTTATTTAAACTAATACGAGTAAGTCATTATTTTATATTTAGAAACAATGAATACAATAGGCCGTTATTAGGGAGTCATTATTTTATATTATAAAATAATGCAAAAGGTAATGATATATCATTTTTGGTAATGCAGATAGTAATGAGGTGTCATTACCAATATTTTGCTGGGATGCTTTCATCATTTTCCCTACAGGTATTTTTTGTGTATGAATTATATAATCTCCACGTAAAATAATTTTCTCTGCGATTGATTTTGAAGTTAATTGATAAAAAAAATATTAAACCTAATGTGTGGTGGAGACACCAAATTATTTTAAAATTTTATTGCGTATTTTATTTCATTTGTAAACACTACATTACGTTTTTTTTCGATTCCTAGCACTTTTCATGTTAAATTTTGTGTTTTTCGGCAAAAAATGCTAACAGTGAACACATTAAATTAAATTATGACACATTAGGAAATTATCTCGTTCCCCTTAAAAGCATCTAGTTTCCCCGCAATTCCCCTGTATTATAGTTGGAATTTCTCCTTATTTTACGCTCTTTGATTTTACACAAGCAAAATAACACATTTTTTTTATTTATTTAATTTAAGTCTATGGAATTACATCCTTACAGACTATAATATATATTGAAATAGTACAACTAAATATAATGTTAAATCTATGTATTTAAAAACAGGATTATATTTCGTTTTATAATGCCTATATCTATAGAATAATCGATAAAGTCATACATTTCAATAAACTGACGACATAATCTTCTGAGAGGATCAGCATTAGCATAGGTGGTTTGCACGACTTGAAGATATAGGGGGGTATAGTTGCGAGTTGACCGTTGGGGAACATTTATATTTATATTGCTGAGCAGGAAGTCAGAAAAAATATTACCATTTAGCAGATTGACTAGGAATACAGTATTGAGCATTATTCTTCGGCTTCTTAATGTAGGCAGCCTAATACTTGCTAATCTATCGGTGTATGGTGGAAGATCCTCCAAACGGTTCGGAAAAGTACTCCTTAAGCAAAACAGAAGAAATTGTTTTTGAACTGATTCAATACGGTTACTATGAACTGCAGTATCAGGGTCCCATATAATTGATCCATATTCCATGATTGGCCTTACCAGAGACGTATATAGTTGCTTAGTTATGCTTGGATCGATAAACTCTTTGGCCCATCGCTTTATAAAAGCAAGCACACCACGAGCTTTATTTGTCGTCATCGTAATGTGCTTAATAAAGTTTAATTTAGGATCTAGTAAAATACCAAGATCTAAGAATTCATCAACAGATTCCAGAACATGACTACCCAAAAAATAGAGGCAGAACGAGTTCCATTTTCTTGTGAAACGCATGTGTTTACATTTTTTAAAATTCAAATTCATGAGATTATGATTGCACCACACATAAAAACCATCCAAGTCCTGTTGTAACAAGATTCTTGCCGAAGATGTTTCAAATGTAAGAAATATCTTCACGTCATCAGCATACATCAGAATATTGCCATACTTTATCGCATTAGGGAGGTCATTTATGAAAAGTATATCAATCAATCAATATCAATTAACTTCAAAATCAATCGCAGAGAAAATTATTTTACGTAGAGAGTATATAATTCATAAGCAAAAAATTCCTGTAGGGAAAATGATGAAAGCATACTTATTAAAAATTTGTTCATTAAAATTCGTGGATTTTATCAAGTTTTGTAAAAATTGTGTACTTCATTGTGTTAATAATGATGTTGTGTTAGAAGTTGACAACACTCATTGCAAAGAAGAGTTATGAAAAAGGAAATTTTACGTCATCACATTTTCCCCTCACAGTACTCACAGCATCTTTTGTGTGCGCAAACTGTTTTCACCCGGATTTCATTTGCTCGCCCGAGTTCGCTAAAAATATAAGAGAGTCATAGAAAGGATCGTCTCTCTCTATATGTATACTCTTTGGTAGTGTTTACAAATAAAATAAAATACGTAATAAAATTTTAAAATAATTTGGTGTCTCCACCACACATTAGGTTTAATATTTTTTTATCAATTAACTTCAAAATCAATCGCAGAGGAAATTATTTTACATGGAGAGTATATAATTCATACACAAAAAATTCCTGTAGGGAAAATGATGAAATCGTAGGTACTTATTAAAAATTTGTTCATTAAAATTCGTTGATTTTATAAAGTTTTGTATAAATTGTGTAGGTACTTCATTGTGTAAATGATGTTGTGTTAGATTAACAACTATATAACTACGTTAAGAATGCTTTAAAATATAGAAACATATTGATATCTGAATTTAATTTCTAATTTTCAAATAAGTAATGCAGGAAATAATAGTAATATATAAATGAATAAATAAAATAATAAAAACCAATTATCCAGCGGACGGTTTAAAACCATGCTGTATATTCTTTATTGTATTTGAATAAGATATTTAAATAAGAAAATATTTATGTAACAAAATTAAAAGAAAAAATAAATAAATAATCTATCTATCTATCTATCTATTAAAGGGCTGAACGATTCATCTTAAATGAGATTTCAAGACACATGATAGCCTACAAGCCATAACAAGTTGTGTGGTTTTACTTTTTATAACGATTGAAGCAGTACAAACAACAAAAAAAAAACACGATGGCAAAAAAGCATATGGATAGTGAGACGAATCCCATCATGAATCGTTTATCACGGATGACAACAGTACATTACCACATCATATTATTGTGAACTTAAGCAACCAACACAATATCAACACCATCGTTTTAGTGTTACTGAAAACTTATGTATAACAGTGTTGCCAGTTTGGGGGATTTATCCCCAAATTGGGAATTGTATCATCAATGGGGATAAAAACTTCCATTTGTAGAACTGGGGATTTATTGGGGATGATACGAAATTTTAGGGGATCATTTGGGGATAAAATATATTATTGCTTTTTCATATTTTTATGAATTTAATCCTGATAATTCTAAATATTTATATTTTTTTCTAAGAATGATGATAATAGTGAATGATTTTTAGCTACAAAAATTTGAGTCTGGTAAGGTAATGTTCCTAGAAACTATAATTCCTCTTGGTGAAAATTCAAATTCGTTTTGGTTCTAAAATTTTTAAAGTTATTTAAATTTAATAAGAGTTATAAGAAGTTCTTCTTAAATTAAATGTATACTTTACAAGTTACTCAATTGTCAAAAGTTAATCCATCTGCTGAAATGCTAAAACATTTTAATGCAGTACCATACACAACAAAATGTCTGTTATTTATTAAATGTCTGTTTATTATTAAATATTTAAAATGAAAAATTTTGGTTCAAATTTTCTTTGCTGTTATTTAAATTTATTTGTTCTTTTTTATAATTTGTTGTAAGCACAAATTTATTGAGTCTGAGTTTACAACTTACCGCAAAAAATAAACGAATATGGTATTTTTCCACTAATTTTTCGAAAAAATTAACGAAAACAAATTTTTATATAAAATAAAAGTTGGAAATTTTTTGGGATGGCAAATTAAAAATTGGGGATAAGGTATGAAAAGACTGGCAACACTGATGTATGTAACCAAAATACGTACCTACTCTGTTGAAAGCTATCATGCTAATGAATGGAGTATTTTTTTTTTGTTATGCTTTTAGTTGAGAGTTTTGTTTTCATTCGTGTTGTGTAGGTATGAAAAGCCGATTATGATCGGCCAATGGTATAATGAAAAAATTAAAATAGACAAATGTCTACCCCCAAAAAATTCTTTAGTTGATCGTAATGAATATTTAACTATTTAATAAGTGAAATACTCTAATGATACCAAAAAAAAAAGCTCTAAAGCGACGAATACATTAAGGAACATTGAGTAGGGTTTTTAGCAAACTCTACTACGTATTGGTTTTAATATATTATTTATTTTTATTTTATTTTTCAATATTGTTTAATTATACCACCGATTCCTTTTAAATGTTTTTTTTGGAATGAATTTGGTAAATTTTATTTTATAGAATTTCGTTAGGTTATTTTAAGGGTATCGGTATTTTAAGTTATATCGTTAAGTTATTTTAGGGTTAACGGTATTTTAATTTATTTCGTTAGGTTATTTTAAGGTTAACGGTATTTTAAGTTACTTCGTTAGTGGTATTTTAGGGTTAAAAATAGTTCGTTGAAAGGGTTTCGAATCGTTAACGGTATTTTACGGTTAGTGTTTCCCAACCAAGTTAAAAATTTTAAAAATTGCCAAAATTAAAAAAATCGTTTAAATTTAAAAATTGTCAAAATTTGAAAAAATCATAAAAAACCGCCAAAATTTTGAAAATAGCAAAATCTAGAAAAATCGGCAAAATTAAAGAAATCGTCGAAAATGAGAAAAAAATCATCAAAATTAAAAAATCATCGACATTAAAAAAATCGCCAAAAAGCTATATATATTTATATTAATAAGAATTAATATAAATTATTTTTTTTGTTTTTATAATTTATTATGCATTAATAACATTATTAATTTTTTTTTTACTAACTTTTTTATATAATAATATAAAAATTGTAAAACAAACATTGAATTGAAAATAAAAAACAACTAACTGCTAACTTTCTTATCTGAGTGTACATTTATACTTTTTCGTTTTATAAAACCTACATATTATAACACAACACACCATCGCATCCATAGCATTCATTGCGATACTTAAACACTAGTTCAAAGTACTAATTGCTATGTTATGGTAGCGAACAATCGTGTGTCACTACAATCACTTATTGTTTTTTTCGTTGCCATGTTTAATGCTTAAGCTCGCTTACGTTTTGATTTGTCTTCTAGTCGTAACAGGGTGGTTTAAATCGTAATGCACACATACTAGCACCATGTGATTTAATGACTACAACAAACCGATTGCACTCACGCAGCCCTTTACTATCTATCTATGTTGTGTTAGAAGTTGACAACACTCATTTCAAAGAAGAATAATGAAAAAAGAAATTTTACGTCATCACATTTTTCCCCTCACAGTACTCACAGCATCTTTTGTGTGCGCAAACTGTTTTCACCCGGTTTTTATTTGCTCGCCCGAGTTCGCTAAAAATATAAGAGAGTCATTGGAAGGATCGTCTCTCTCTATATGCATACTCTTTGCTCCTACGGAACTAACTGTTATTTTATTATTCGCACTTAAATATATCGAAATATACAAATGTTAAACATAATTATCTTAAGTAATGATTTAGGATAATTTCACACCCACTATCTGTAAGAAAAATTACTTATTGGCAATTTTTTGACAGGTACAATATAAATTGTTGGGAAATAAAAAAAATTATCTAGTTTATACAGCGGTTTTAAATGTTATACATTTTCTATAGAAAACTTATATATTTGGGCATTTAATTGTAACTTAATTCTGAAGAATTAAATTTATTTGAATCTAGAATAAATTTATTCAAGGGGTAACTTTATTAATCAAAATAAAAGAACATTTTAAAATTTTTACAATTTTTGATGCACAATTTAAACTGTAAATATCTGTTAATATATCACACTCGTTGCGTATAAGTAGTAAGAATTATTTAAGTACGCATCATGTGTAACGCATGTTAAAAATTATAATCATACACCCTACACTCATAAAAAAAGTCCGTACAAATAGGTCAAAATTGTGCTGGCGCAAATACAAGTACTATTTCCTGTTATTTTAGCAGAATTTTTACCCATTTGTATAGACTTTTTTAGAGAAAATAACAGAAAAATTAGTTCAATTTAATCAGAACGCGTTAAACAGACTTTTGAACTAACTTTTTTTTTATGGGTGTAGTTAAATCTCAAATAACTTATAATCTATTTCATATGTGACTTTGAAAAAAAAACTTTTAAAAGACGTTAAACAAAAAACTTATTTAACCTTGCATGAAAATTTGGCAACGCAATTATTTAATTCATTGTATTGAAAAAAGTGGCACAATATTTCATCATTCTAATTTGTTTTATATGTATTAAAGCCCAGACACACCTCTCTCGACTAAATGCCTTATCTATAATTATCAAATCAAATAATACAGATATTTTTATCAATAACAATTTACTAGACATTAGACTATGCATGTAATAAAAATGTAGGTACTTATATTACACTATGCAACCATTGGGGGGTCATTCATTAGCTCCTCAACCGAAGCAATCGCTTGGCTTTGCTCAGTTATTACTAATACCCTCAAATATATCCCAGCTTTGAGTCGGGTCCTTATTTTTATTTTTTTTACATTTACAGTTTATCAACCACTTAAAAAGAAACGAGCAACTATACTAAAAATACTGCTTTAAAATAACATCAGCTTAAAGCCGGATTCACAATGCTGAAGTAATCTACTCTGCAGAGGAAGTGTACGAAAATAGAGATGGCATGATACAAGTAATATGTAAGTGGGAACAAGAAAGGAACAAAATCCACTCTGGAACATTATTATTAGGATTTTTAAAAAAACTCTAATTTAGGCACTATGAATCTCCGTCAAAGTGCTGTCAATTTTAACGATTTTTAAAGCGAGTTCACTAATAGAAATAAATCTGTAAAAATAGCAGAAAATGTTGCTAAAAATTAGTTAAAAATTATGCTGCAGAAAAAACTGCTGAAATTAGCAAATTTATTTTGCTAAATACTAATAAAATAGGAACAGCAATTTAAAACTGTTAAATATACAGAATTTTAGTTATTTTTGAGTTAAATTTTTGTTAATGGAAAATAGAAAATTAATCAGCAAAAATTTTTGCTAAATAATTTGTAGCCTTAAAAATCACAAAAAAATTGAAAATTTCCCCAGTTTTTTTCCGATGTTTTTTAAATGCAAATAAAAATTGAGCCTTTCAGAAACAGCAATTTACAGTTTTTTTTAGCAAATATTTCTGCTGACTTTAGCAGAATAGACTGCTATTTACATTCAACTAAATTTAGCTTAAAAATAGCAAAAATTTTGTAGATATAGCAGTTTATTTTTGCTATTTGTAATCAACTAATATTTAGCAAAATTTTCTGCAGATTCTACAGTACAATTTGTTATTTTCAATTAATTAAAAGTTAACTTAAATATAACTAAAATTCTGTAAATTTAAGAGTTTTAATTTTGCTGTTCTTATTTTAGTAGTATTTCGGCAGTTTTTTCTGCAGCATGATTTTTAAATAATTCTAAGTAACTTTTTCTGCTATTTTTACAGATTTATTTCTATGAGCGCAGTAGCGTACAATGAAGCAATAAGTTATGAAGAAGTGGGTTTCGACAAAACATATTTTTTTTCTAGTCCGATTTTGATTGTGCACACCGAAATTTATTAGAAAAGATGATGATGATGAAGGATTTTCTTTCTCCTTCTTCAATCCCTAAATTACCGAGATGAAACAAAATCGAGAGATGTTAATTTTAGATTTCTTTACTTTATCACGTATTAATATTTCATCAACATCGGAAAGTTTTTCTTGGAACACATTCCTCGAAAAAGACACCTCCACTTGAGGGACAAAAAGTGTTGCCAATTTAAATACGAATTTGAGTCTTAAATTCCTTTTCTGGACTTCTTTTAAAAATAGGAAAAATTCAAAATGGACTACATCGTCATGTGAAATCAAAAAAGCCGTAAGTTACATTTAAACAATTCTACAGGAGAAGTTTTTAAGTTTTTAATAAAATGAAAAATAAACCAAATTTTTTAAAAAATTTTTTCAGGTTAAGCTTATTTTTGGTTATCGAATTAGTATTTGAAGAAAAATTTCCAATTTTTGCATTATTTACAGAGGTACGAAGCTTACGCCTTCGAGGATTGATTTTGTCTAAAACCAAAAGGCCGTAAGTCAAATTAAAAAAATGGTTGTTAATTTTTAGGAAATATTTTTATATTTTCTTCATTAATAGGTTAAATATAAATGAGTTTCACTATCCAACAAAATGAAAACCAGACATGGGGGATTTCAATTACGTTTCAATTACAATTACTTGTACATATTCAATTACAATTACTTGCAAATTTTCAAATGTAGTTGAAATTAAAAATAACTCAATTACATTTGCATGTAATTGTAATTGAAAATTTTCAATTACAAATTATATGTAATTAAAAGTGATTTCAATTACAAATTTAAATTGCATTTATAATTAGAAAATGTTTGTTGTTAAAATTTTGCAAAAAAAAATTGGCTGGGATAGGCGTGGCCAAGAATAAAAGGAATAAGTTATGTTGGGTGATCTCTAACTCGCGCTTTTTGTCATTATTTTTTTTCCGAATAAAATGCAATTGTAATTGATATTTTTTCAATTACAATTACATGTAATGTGTTACTGTTCATAATAAAAATTTCATTTTGTTCCGAAAAAGGTCACTTACCTTTTTGGGTACGAATTTTGGGCGCTTGCACTTAGGGCTTTTAGAATTTTGTTAATAAAATCGTCGTATTTAGCCGTAGGAGTGTAAAATTTTGCAGGAATGTGTATTTTGATACGGTGCATCATAATCAGTCAAAAAGTCGATTTTGAATTTACGGCTTTTTTGATTTCATATGACGATATACTCATACACTCATAAAAAAGACCGTACAAATAGTGGAAAACTCTACTAAGATAACAGAAGATTTGTGCATGCAGAAATTTCAATTTAGCTTTAGATAAGCTAAATTTTAGCGAGCTGTTAAATACATAAATAATTTTAGTTAATTTGGCTAAGAAATTTTAACTAAATTGAACAGTTTTAACTACAAATTTCTGATAAAATGTTGCTTACAATTTGGGTTTTCGAACTCTTTAGATCAGACATATTTTTGGCAGTATAGGTGGCTTAAAAGGAATAACTAATATGTACGAAGTAAAGAATTTTTGTTAATTCTTTTCTATTTTGCTTAGTTTTCGAAATACCTGATAATACAATAAAAATGAGTAAAACATTACAGTCCTTCATGCCGGCCTACACTAGCCTGGTGAAAAGATTGAAATGGAAATTGTCCCCAAAATTATGTAAAATAGAAAAACGGTGAGAAATTTGGAGTTTACCTAATGTTAGGAGTATTTAAAAATCTCGAATATGGTCCGCATGGGTCATAGATAGGGTTTGGGATTTCCCGGACTTTTTTATTTCCCGGGAAACGGGAATGAAAAAATTTGATTCCCGGGATTCCCGGGAAATATTTTTGAACAAAATTGTTAATTAAAACCACCTATATAAGTAATTTTTGTTAAAAAAAAAACACTATTTCAGTACAAATGCAGTCTGTGTAGTGAGAATTCAAAGTAAAAAATAACAGAATGTTGAACATGTGATTCCACATAAATTACTCGCAGCACTGCCAAATGAATTGCATGATTCCAGCAGGCACCTACTACTGGACTGTCGGAAACAAATCGTTTCATCACACTTGGCCCATTAGATATGGTGGCCACAATGTTATTTTCAAATAAAACTCTTCTAGTCTTATTCCTACAATTCTTCTTATTTCATCAGCATTACATCTTCCTGATATATAAACCAACCTCAGGTTATAAAATGAATTATTTCCGTTTATACATATGTTCAAATATCTCTTTTGTGATATTCTTGTCCATTCATCTAAGATTATAGTAAATCTCCTATTGTTAGAAATATTGCTCGATATTTCTTTTATCATGATATCTTTTACATGATTGTAGTAATTTAATATAATGTTCTTTACATGGGTTTTTTTGCAATGCCAGGTTTTTATTATAAAAACTTTCTCGAATAAACGAAGATCTAGTTATGGTGCGGATTGACTGCAGCTAATTTGGATACCATTTCAGGAAATGTTTGCCCTACCATAAAAGCTTTAATGCCTATTCAGCTTACACTTTTTTCTTCAGGTACTTTGATAATTTTAGCTGAAACGTTATTCTGGTTGTTTTCTTCAAGAGAAGTTTTATGACCATCAATTTTTTTTTTTTTTTTTGTGAACCAAATTTAGATGTCGGATAACCAAATTTTGATACCACCGTTAACCATAAGTCTTTTGTTTTCACATTTAATAATGAAAACGTTACTTATAAAATTATTGACCCTTAATATAAATGAGTATTTTAAATTTAAAGTCGACTTTATTTTTAATCAAACGGTTTTGTTCATTTTGTGTATGAAAACCTTACAAAAGTATTTATATTTTCAAATATTTTGATTGGTTGAAAATAAATTAACCAATCAGAATGCTCCAAAAATAAACCAAGTCAAAGTATACTGCCACCCAATATTTTAACTAAAGTCGACTTTACCTAAATTATACATTTGAAAAATTTAGATAGTAAGGGCGATTATTTGTAAGAAACAATATTTCCTATTTCTTTTAAACATTTTACCAAGTTTTTAGGTTTTACTACTTAAATTGCCAAAAATCTTTATTAGTTGAAATGCTCCTTATTACTTGGCAAAGATTTTATTTGTGTGTCAAATAAATGTATTCCCTTTTAAAAGATTTTAACAATGATATTTTTGTTTTGGTATTTAAAATGTTTTTTATGACTAAAATTAAAAAATCCTATTCGAAACAAAAACAATTTAAAAAATTTAATATTTTTAAAATTTCCCGTTTTCCCGGGAAAAATATATTATTTTCCCGGGAATTCCCGGCAAACTTTTCCCGGGAATTCCCGAACCCCAAACCCTAGTCATAGATTCAAATATGAACCAATCCTAACCAAGTCCAATAGTCTTTGTTCTTAGGTTATTAATTATTGTTATTTGCGATCTCTATCTATACAAACAAGAAAATGTGGGG
This sequence comes from Leucophora obtusa, assembly GCA_949987735.1. NCBI lineage: Eukaryota > Metazoa > Arthropoda > Insecta > Diptera > Anthomyiidae > Leucophora > Leucophora obtusa. The sequence continues at coordinate 93,718,766 of OX465299.1, read as the reverse complement.
GGGGGGGAAACCTTTAAACGGGCACTAGGTCTAAACATGGACCTATTCTTAACAAAATGAACAGGCTTTGCTAATGGGCTAATATGAATCAGTGCATCAAACTTTCATTAAAATATCTTTGTATTTGCGTCCTTCAGCGTGGGAAAAACGAATTTTGTGGGGCCTTTATATGACCACTGCACCTAAAAATGGACCGATTATAACCGAAATCAATAGGCTTTGTTCATTACCCAATATGAATCAGTGTACCAATATTTCATTAAAATGTCTTCGTGTTTGCGCCCTACAGCGTGGGAAAACATCAATTTTGGGGGACCTCTATATGGGCACTAGATCTAAACATCGACCCATTTAAACCAAAATCAATGGATATCGGCCTTAGGCCGATATAAGTCGGTGTACCAAACTTCATCAAAATATCTTAATATTTGCGACGTATAATGTGCGAACATGTCTATTTTTGGGGGACCTTTATTCTAGCACTGGGTCTAAACCTGAACCGATTCAACATAAAATCAATAAGCTTTGTCCATGAGCCCAAACGAATCAGTCTAGCAAATTTCATTAAAATATCTTCGTATTTGCGATCTGTAGCGTACAAAGAAACCAATTTTTTGGGACTTTTATATGGGTACTAGGTGTAAACATGGACCGATTTTAATTAAAATCAATAGTCTTCATCCTTGGTATACCAAATTTTATCGAAATGTTTTAAGACTTGCGACCTGTAGCGCGCACAAGGACGCATGGACAGACAGACATCGTTAAATCGAACCAAAAAGTGATTCTGAGTCGAGTGGGTCTAGGTCCAGTATTTTTTGGTGTTATAAACATCAGCACAAACTTATTATACCCTGTCCACTAGAGCACCCATATGTGCAAAAGTATTATTTTAGCAGTTCCCCGCCCATTTTCGGATAGGGTGAGAGTAAAAAATAAGATATGTGCAAAAATTGGGTTTCTGCGATGTAAACCGGCCAGGCCGTTTACATTTATGTCCTCAAAATTACCTTAAAAAAGGTTCATGGTTTTATCCGTCTATAACTCTTAAACTATAAGTTTCTGGTGATTAAGTAACATAGCTGTTGTTTACACAATGAAAAGGCAAACATTTTCTTTATACAAACTTTTAACCCTCCCATGACCGTTAGTGGTGTTTTAAGCGGTAAACATAACATTTTTTGTCAAAAATAAACTTTGAATGTCTCTCATTTAATTTTGGGGACTTGTAAATACGCATAATACTCTTCATCATATAATAGAAAATTTAGCGTAGATTAAAAGCAAAATAAGTTTTTTTTAATATTTCGTCCATTCCATGACAGAAAGCCTAAAAACTGATGAGTTATAGATTTTTTACATATGTGCACTAGGAAGCTATGTGATGTGTTCAGCGAACTTATGTAAAACACTACGAGGTATAATTTTGTGGAACTATTTAACTCTCTAACTCTTCAATTAAAGGGACTTTTTTGGCCCCGTTTTTAAAACGGACCATCATGACCATGATGGGTCATCGATACGTCAAAAATGTGTATAAGAAAAATGCTAGGCATATTATTGCCTGTAGATATGCTTATATTGTATTTTTCTGTAAAACCTTTACTTTAAGAGTTATGTGCAAATAAACTTGGAAGTAATTTTAGTCCATTTTTAGGGCTAAAAGCCGCGGGTGACTGGTTGTTTTAATACGAGAGTACCAATTTATGCGGGGATATTATTTTTTATCCCAATCTACTGGAAAATGCGTGGGGAGATGAAAAAATAACACTTTTACAAATTCCATATATTTCATGGGTGCCCTACTGTCCACGTAGTGGTGTAGTGTTTAAAAATATGAAAATATAGCGCCATCTCTTTGCGGAGGTACAAAAACGTAATTATTTGAAAATATTTGTGGTTCAAAATTTTTAAAATTAGGAAATACAATTAGTTAGGTACTTAAAATCAGCAGCAAAATTATTTCAAATACGGATGAAATTAATTAAGACAAATTAGAATTACAAAAAATATTAGTTCATTCCTTAATTTTCAGACAAAATAATAAAAAAATAGTTCAATTTTTATAAGTGTGTGCACTCAGAAAAAAGACTGAACTAAAGTGAATTAAACTGTAGTTCAAAATAAACTCCAGAAAAGTTCACTGGAATAAGTTAAAGTTAAAGTAGCAACAAAAAACTTAAAATTTGGAAAATTTATTTAATACGAGTAAAAAAATAGTTCATAAATTCATTTAAGCAAATTGTACTCATTTGCACAAAATAATTTTAGCTTGTGAATACTTTATTCCGTTGACTTTAGTTACATAGTATTTCTGTATATTTATATAATTGTACAGAAATTTGAAGTATTTCTTTTAAGCATAAACTAGAATTTAATGAAATTAGCAATTCTTGTGAATATGTAATGTAATTAATACTAATTTGTTTCTTTTAGATATGGCCAAACGTTGGGAAAATTAATTTTAATATGTTTGTTTAGTGGAATTTTTATTGTTTATAATGATGTTATGCGTTCTATTTGTATATTGCGCATTTATTTTTTTTTTTTTTTTGATAGATATCTGAAAGGGAATAACTTATCACATCTGCCAAATGCATTAGTTTTTACGATTTATAGGTAGACAATGTTATATTTATATAAAAAATCACGATTTGTGCAATGTTATTTATATGTACGATATTGGCATGCTAATGAATATTCATCTAAAGTAAATGGTATCCCAGTAAAAATAATATCCCTTTAGAAAAATGTGTAGGTCCACACAATGTAATCGATTTCGTGTACTTCACATTGTGCGTACTTACGATATGGAATACTTGTGTATATCAATTGTATATGAAACTAAAAGTATTTGAAATTTTTCACAAATTTTGTCTAACTTACATGCCACTATACTTGTGTGTACTTACGAAGTATATTGGCTTGTGGGTCACTACAATGCGGCCATATCCTGGGTAACAGTGAGATTACACGATCAAGATTTTGCTTTCAAGTTGATAACACATACTGCTTGTCAAATTCAGCTGAACTTGAAGCTGTGACGTAGGCTGCATGCAACTTGATAGTCAATTTTGCTTTCAAGATGCCGTCGTCAAGGAAAGAACTAAAAATGCTCGCCTCTGTGGGCTGTTTCCGCACTGTAGGCTGTTCGAAAAGACTTTATTTTTTTCTTAACATATTCCACAGACATTTTCATGTCGGCAGAAATTGATTTTTTATTTATTTTTATTTTTAAATCATTTCGTCGATATACCGAAATATTCACATTCCGTATTTTATCAATCGTGTTTTATTGCGGCACAATATTTGTAAAAAGAAAAATAAATTTACAAGAAATTGATCAGCTGTTTAAAACTTGACCGTCAAGTTTTCCCAAAACTTGAAAGCAAAAATTGATATCAAATTGCTGTTCAATTTTTAAAATGTGAGTGTGTTAGTAAAAAAATGTGAGTGTGTTGAAACTTGAAAGGCAAAAATTGATCGTGTAGCCCCTATGTAAAGTAAGCCAGCTTGTGTGTACGGTTTGAACGTACTCGGAGATACTTGTGTATACTTACTAGAATCCCCGAGTGCTTTCAAACTCTACACACGAACTCATTACCCAGGGTATCGCCGCACTGTAATGGCCCACAAGCCAACATACTTCGTAAGTACACACAAGTATAGTGACATGTAAGTTAGATAAAATTTTTGAAAAATTTCAAATATTTTTAGTTTCATACACAAGTATCCCATATCGTAAGTACACACTGCACTTACACCTTTTTCTAAAGGGATAAGACTTATTGTTTTCGGCTGAAATTTACATTTTCAAACAGAAAAAAAAGTATACCGCCCCTCTGGAATTAAAAAAGAAAATTTTTTTCTATAAGGTCTTAAGGGAGCCGCAGCCCCTGGGACCCGCTACGTCAAAAAACCCGAAACACACATCAAATGGTAAGTTTGACGATTCAAATTAAAGGAAATTTCAAAAATGCATTTGGTTTCATGATCCATAAAGTATGACTCCCACTAGATCCATTTAAGACCCCCCAGGATTAGTACATTAATAATCAGTTAATGTACTAATCATAAAGGAACTCAAAGGAACGAAAATTTTCTTACGAATTCACATATGACCACAATGTACCGAACATTTTTTTATAAACTCGTAAATGCTTTGTGAACCTTGTATAAATACAAACCATATTTTTTATGCATGGAGTTTGACATTAAACTCATATACATACCAGGATTACACCGTTTACGAGTAGAATACGAGTTTGTATGACAACCGCTATTATAAAAAATGTATCAAATGTATCATAAACAGGTTGCCAATTGTCATAATTTGTTTTTATTTTTTTCTTTGCAATATATTGGGTATTGAACGTTATAAAAAATTATTTAAAAATCTGAAGTTAAGAAATTTACTTTTTGCCGCCAAATTTCGAAATTCGGCTATAGTGCAATGTAACACTTCGTCGCACCACCTAAGAAATAAGCTATTTGTTTTTAAAAAGTCTGAAATAAAACTATTTTGCTGGTCTGCTCATAATTTTTTTTTCTACAAATAACTAATTTATTTGGCGCAATGACGAATTGTTTGTTTATATGCCGCTTTTTAATATTTCTACTAGTTTTATTCCCTCCAAATATGTATATGAGAGCTCTTTGTTTGTCAATTTGTCATTCCGTTAATAACGTGTCGAAATATTGTTCTAATATCCCATAAAGCATATCGAGAGGCTATATATAATACGCTCTATCGGAAGATTTTTCGAAAATTACTTTTTCATGGCAAACTCTTTACTGATGACGGCTACATCTCTGACAAAAATTTCAGAAAGAAAAAAATGTATTTTAGTATCCTTTTTTCATTATTTGTTATTCGTCTATCGGATATAAGACTTTATTTTTTTGAACACAATATGGTCTATCGGAACATTTTGGTAATCGACTTAATAAAAATATAATATTACTACATACACTGATAGAATTATCGTTTATACTATTAATGAATCGATTTCATTAATCTGAATTCATTGATTTAATGAAAAATGTTCATTGAATTAATGAAAAATTCATTAATTTAATGAATTTTTTCATTATATATTTTCAACTAACCCGTAAGATATGCTTTAATTTTTATAAGGGTTTTGAATTTGCTAATTACTAAAATAGATATGTGTTCCAGTAATGAACGCTAGGGTTGCAAAATGAAATTATTTAAATATAAAGGTCCAAGTAATGACTTTATTTTGTTGTGGCTATTTAGATCAATCGGTAACGCGGTAATGTTTACATTCTGGTGATTGCGGGTTCAAGTCGAGTTCAGGGAGATGTCAAAAACATTATAAAAACAAAAAGGAAATACGTACATGTACAAATAAAAATTAATAAAATAAAAATAAACAAAAAAATAAAAAAAAGCAAAAAAAATATATTTTTTTCAATTAGTTTTCATTTAATGAATACGTTCCATTGATTTAATGAACGCGTTCTTTGGGGACTTTTCAATGAAAAAAATCATTGGATTAATGAACAAATTCATTAATACTATGCACAAAATTCTATCAGTGTATATTGAACAAAATTGTACCCTACAGTATAATATAGAACTGTGCCTAATATATTAAGGTCGTTTAAATGTTTGTTTATTAGTGTGTCCCCTAAAATAAGTTTTCGGAAATTTCATATTCGGTTTTCCATATAAAAATTTATTGAACGACGTGCTCACTACGGGGAAATATATAAAGTAACAGATTAATTTTTGACAACCGCTGCGATTTAAAAAAAATTATAGTATTTTAATAAATGGTGCTTTTGGATATTGACTTCCCTATTTTTTTACAACGCTCTTTGGTGTTGTAAAAAAATAGGGTCTCAGAATCACTATTTATTTCGACTTAACGATGTCCGTCTGTCCAAGCATTCTTGTGCGTTTTTGATGAAGTTTGGTATACCAACTTACGTCGGCCCAAGGACTGATTTTGGTTAAGGACTGATTTTGGTTAAAATCGGTCCATGCTTAGACCTATTGCTCATATAAAGGTCCCACCAAAATTGGCTTGTTTACACGCTGCAGGTGGCAAATACGAAGATATTTCAATGTCCCAGGGACAAAGCCTATTGATTCTAGATAAGATCGGTCCATATTTGGACCTATCGCCTATATGGGCTATATTTCCGTTTTTCTCATCTTTTATCATTTTATAGTAAATTTTGACACAAGTCCATTTTAACCCATTCGAATTTCGGATCCAAACATTAGTTGGCTTTTAACCAGACTGTTGTAGGGTATTATATAGTCGGCATGCCCGACTTTAAATTTTTTACTCGTTTTAGTCTACCAGCCTGTTTTAGGATGTTTATTATGTACCTGAAATTGTGGACTAAAATAACATGTTTGTCTTATTTAAGTAAATTAATTGCAAGGGTTTTTTTTTTGAATTGTTCCAAAATATTATACAAATTTGCTCTCACTTAGACCTTTGTATCAGGGACGTCTATTAAATGCACCCTATCAAAAATTTTCATTCAAATGTTTTTTGATAACAAACTATACAGTAAAAATTAATAATACTGTAACCAATAAACCATTCGATGCAATGTATTTAAATTACGATTTTTTTAAAAACTACAATGATGCCAAACTTATACGCTTTTCCAGCATTAGACCTGGTCGAGCCAAAAATTATCCAACAGTTGCACAATGAAGATCACCAAAGTGGTGAAATTATGTTTAAAGTCAACTTTAATAATGAATACAATAGCTTACCTACCCAAATTAAAGAACACACAGGATATACTGAACCAAAACCCTTACATATAGGTCAACTCCCAATTCAGCCTAGTAAGTGGAAACATCTAGATTTAATTTAAAGCCTGTTATACCACCAGAATATCATTACTTTTATGATAATTTAGCTCAGATGATGTCAAAGTAACAGCAAGAAATAAAGAAATGTCCAATTCTAATAATTTTTATAAATAAATCGTTATGCTCGAAGTCAATTTTAACCGAAAATCGTTCTGTTTGACATGGAATGAATCATATATTAAAAAAAAATTAAACAAAACGTTCGCACTTTAATAATTTGCAAAATTATATCATAAAAAATAAAATTTTTATTACTTTGCAATACGCTCTATCGGCATAAAAATATTCGAAAACTTCAGTTGCAATACGCTCTATCGGACAAAATGCCCTATAGCGCCGCGAATATTGTAAAATATTGTATTTTTTTGTATGTAAAGTTCGGTAGTCATATTTAACAAATATTGTGGAAGACAGATTACTTCATATTTAAGGAATTTAGAAATAAAACAGTTTTTCCTTCTCCTGAAAAATCGTCTTTTTTCCGATAGAGGATATTGAATATAAGCTCTCGATATATATTTATGAACTCTATGCAATTCCAACCCTTTCCAGCAATGTCCATCTATCTGTATGCCCTTCAGCCTCTCTACTAAAATAGCGATCACGGCGCGAACAGAATAAGTATTGCTCATTTTGGTATTGAAAATTACCAAAATCGGCACAGGGGTTCAAAACTTCGGAATGAAAATGTGAAGGTACCTCTAAATTTTTCATACAAATTAGATTGATATAATATTTTATATCAATCTAAAATTTTTTCAGCCTATTTATTTATTTTCTAACAAAAATATGTTTACCAAACAGTCATTTTTTGACCACAAAACTTGTTTTCATATTCAAGAAAGTTTTTAACCTCAAAGTTTTTTCACCTATTTAACGTTTTCTCATTTATTTTTCTATATTGTTTATAAAAAATAGAGTGTGGAGGGTGTAACGTGCCGTTACAAATATAATTTTTCACATAGCCAACAACAATGCTAATGCACATACCCAATGTTTTCTTTCTAATAATTCTTACTAAAGGTGCGTTTACAATGACGGAGTACTCCAATCTGTAGCAAATTTGATTTTTTTCTCTTTTACACTAATACATTTTTGTATTTTGCTATCTCTTTTTGTTTCACTCCAGAGTCAAAATTGTTTGACTCTAGAGTAGAAATTTGTTCCACTCTAGAGTTAACATTGGTCTGTTAACTGTTTTACATGACAAATATACTTTAAAAAACACATCACTAATTTAATCACATCCCTAATTGTCAATAAATTAGTAAACAAAAATTTTATAAAAGCAAAAATAAACACAAATTCTTTTTAACTTTGAAAATAAATAAAATAAAAAATATTTAATATTGCCATCCATAGAAATTGAAGCAGAAAATTCGCAAAAACTGGGTAAGTGCTGGAATGTCAAATATTTTTTTGAAGTAACTCTACTCTGCATTGTGAACAGTTAACATTTTAATCTGTGCTGCAGAGTGGAGTAACTCTACCATTGTGAAAGCGCCTTAAAACCAAAATTAGTTTCGCAAAAAACCCTGAAAAACTAAAAATTCAAGTGCTGTAAAAAATGATTGAATTCAGCTTTATTTTAGGTGTTTTTTTCCAGTGAAAATCCAGTTCATACAAATTGAAAAATTTGTTTTTCTATTCTTGTCAATACTGAAAAAATAAACAAACTTAAAATAATTTTTTTATATGGGAATCTGAATTTCTTCCTTGGATTCTTATAAATGTGTAAGTAATTGACATTTCTTTGAGCCTAAACTTTTTTCTAATGTTATTATTTTCTCTTTAGCTAAGAAAAGCACTACAACGTTTGACGCTATCAGAAAAAGGAAGGAGACACAACAAAAAATTGATTTCCGTCGCCTCAAGGTGTTGGATATTAAGAGAAAAATATAAATGTTAATGTATATATGACAAAATAATTATATAACTGCAAATAAATTGCATCAAATATTACAATTATCGAGTTTTAATTGGCTTGATTTGAGCTTGAAGATAGGGCTTGAATACAAGGGTTTTTAATGTGTTATTTGAACTTGAATTGGACTGTAATTCAAAGCTTGAATTCTCGCGTATTTACACTGTTATGTTCGACTGGAATACCAGTGTCCCTTTTGCTGGAGTATGCTTTTGAATTACAGTATAATTCAAGTATAATTGGAAAAAGTGACTGGAATTACGCTTGTTTTCAACTTGAATTCCAGCAAAATTGTTTATTGGGTTGGTAGTAAACTGAGGTGAAATGAGGTATCGTAAAGTAGAAATCTATTTTCAATAGATTTTCTTACGTCACATCTACTTCCAAACTAAGTAGTTGTGTATAATATCACTAGTTGAAAGTAAACAGCTGACACGATACTTTACGATACTACCAGACTAATGGAGCCTTAAGTTAATAAAACTTATTACATATATTGGAAAAATTGTCTACACTAAAAAAAAAGTCAGTAAAGTCAGCAAAAAAGCTGATTTTGACCAAAAAAAAAGTAATCTCAGTAAAAGTTTTGCTGACAGTCGGTTGCAAATGAAAACAAATCCATGCTAAAATCAATAAAACTTTTTGCTAGATATTAGTAGACTGAAATAACTCAAAGAATAAATTAAATTAATAAAGTTAATTTATTTGCTGAAAAATTAAGTCTAAAAAGTATGTTTTTGTTATTCTTTTGATTATTATATAGGAAACCTCGTAAAATATAAAAATGTTTAGACTTCCACATTAGTAGACAATTCTAAATAACAAACGAGTAAAAAGGTTAAAGTCGGGCATGCCGACTATACAATACCCTACACCACTCTGGTGTATTGTTTGGATCCGAAATTCGAATGGGTTAAAATGGGGCTTGTGTCAAAATTTTCTATAATGTGAGTCAGCGCACCAAATTTCATTAAAATATCTTAATATTTGCGACCTGCAGTTTGTAACCAAGCCAATTTTGGGGGGACCCTTATATGGGCACTTGTTCTAAACATGGACCGATGTTCACCAAAATTAATAGGCTTCGTCCTTGGGCCAACATAGGTCTATGTACCAAATTTCATCAAAATATCTTAATATTTGCGACCTGCAGCGTATAAACAATATAATTTTGGTGGGACCCTTATATGGGCACTAGGTCTATGTTCACCAAAATCAATAGACTGCGTTATTGGGCCAATATAGGCCTATGTACCAAATTTTATCAAAATATCTTAATATTTGCGACCTGCAGCGTATAAACAGTATAATTTTGGTAGGACCCTTATATTGGCACTAGGTCTAAACATGGACCGATGTGCACCAAAATCAATAGGCTGCGTTATTAGGCCAATATAGGTCTGTGTACCAAATTTCATGAAAATGTCTTAATATTTACGACCTGCAGCATATAAACAGTATAATTTTGGTAGGACCCTTATATGGGCACTAGGTCTAAACATGGACCGATGTTCACCAAAATCAATAGGCTGCGTTATTGGGCCAACATATGTCTGTGTACCAAATTTCATCGATATATCTTAATATTTACGACCTGCAGCGTATAAAGAGTATAATTTTGGTAGGACCCTTATATGGGCACTAGGTCTAAACAACAACCGATATTCACCAAAATCAATAGGCTACGTTATTGGGCTAACATAGGTCTGTGTACCAAATTTCGTCAAAATATCTTAATATTTACGACCTGCAGCGTATAAACAGTATAATTTTGGTAGGACCCTTATATGGGCACTAGGTCTAAACATGGACCGATGTTCACCAAAATCAAACTTGTTCGTCCTTGGGCCAACATAGGTCTGCGTACCAAATTTCATCAAAATATCTTAATATTTGCGACCTGTAGAGTGCGCACAAGATTGCATGGACAGACAGACAGACGGACGGACGGACAGACGGACATCGTTAAATCGAAATAAAAAAAAATTCTGAGCCGATCGGTATACTATAAGGTGGGTCTACGACCAATATTTCTTGTTGTTACAAACATCAGCACAAACTTATAATACCCTGACCACATAGTGGTGTAGGGTATAAAAAGAGGATAAACTAAACTTTCTTAAAAAAGCGAAAGGGAACGCAAAAAAATTACCCAAATTACTGCAAAAATGTCTGTCCTTGTATTTCATATAATCACTATTTATAAACATTTTGTTTATACACTGATAATAATATATGCATAAAAATACAAAAAAAGTAAAAAATAACGAAAAATTTTGTAAACTAAACGAAAAATTTTTTATTTTACGAAAGTTTTCATTGTTTCGGCAATAATTTTGTATTTATATGGATGTATTACTAGGAGTTGTACATTTACGTTTTATCCTTAGCTTTATTAAAGTTAAATATTTTATTTTGTCTATAATTCAAATCATACTTTATCTTATTGTGTTATATTTTTATGTATACGCATCGCTTGGCGTCCTTTTTCTATGTACGAAAGAAAGATACAAAAATCTTTCATGGTATGACTTTTTATATTTGTTCGATGAGTTGCGTTTTTGGTATTATTTTCTATGCTCGCACTACATCTAGACAATCTGTGCCATATGCATCTTGTCTGTTTGGTTTTTGTCCGCACCATGAATGTTTTTATCAACACAATTTTGGTAGCGCAATAAATTAGTAAAATATTAGTTTAAAATTAGTTTAGTGCTAAAAAATATAACTAAAAATTTTGATAAAAACACAATTTTAGCAAAATGTTACTAAAAACTAGTATACTTGATATACAAGGCGTTTTACCAATTTTTCTACTAATTTATTTTTTAGAGTGTATTTATTAGACTGGCCCTCCTTTGTATGGGCAATTTTAAAGTTGTTCGGAAACCCACTTCCCGTGGCTTATTTTGTGAGGTTACTGGAAAAATTAATCCACAACAAATTTCAGTTCAATCGAAGAAATTTTGAGCTACCCTGGCTCTTCAAAGTTTTGCAATACGATTTACAAGGGGGGAAAATAATTTTTTTCCGCGAAAATACTGTCTCCCAGGGAGCGAACAATTTTTCAAATAATAGCAAGTCTAGTATATATAGATGATTATGTAATTGGATATTGTAATATGTTGCACTATATATAGTGATAGATAAAAGAAGATATAGTTATATATTACGGATTAAAATTTCGCTTACTGTATGTCAGAAAAACTTTTTTGGAAGTATTGTGAAGAATTTACGCTAGGAGTGAAAATGTATAAACATTGAGTTTTTCACGTTTATAATTATCCATGTTGAAAGTTAGCGTACACTGACAGAATGATGTCGGTAAAATTAACTGCAATTGCAAATAAAAAAGTGTACACTCAAATGCATTTAAAATTAATTCATATTGCAGTTATTTTAATTTCAAATGCAGTTAATTTTACCGACATAATTCTCTGAGTGTAATTACGGAACGTAATGTGATAGTTTTTGCCCAATATACATTTCTGTGTTCTTTGAGTTTTTTTTATATTACATGATTTATATACGAGTATAAAATTTTGCTGGGATATAAAGTAAAATCTAACATTAGACCACATGCTTTTAATATTTGCATTCTTATTCAGAGTTTAAAATTTTCAAACGCAGTTTATAATATTGATTGGACCCATTGAAGCGTGGAAGTTCATAAATATGTACTAATTTTGCTAATTCGGTGTCAAATATCATTAGGGGAATTTAAAAAATTTGAAATAAGATTAAGACCTAAACCAGGGCTGGCAAAACTATGACACGCGAGTGGATATTAGGTGGCACGCGACGATTTGTTGGATATTTTCAAAAAATTTAAACTATTACAAGACCAACAAAAAATTCTGTTAAATGTTAAATTTCGCTACAAAAATGTGTGATTTAACTCGGTAATTGTGAAATTTTTCATAGAGCTTGTAAATCGTCTTTTAAAATGAATAAAACTCTGTATTACCACCATTTTTTGTTTAAAGAAATATGGTTAATACTCGCAAATTCGATTATCAGAAAATTCTGGGAAAATGTCTTAAATTCTAGATTGAAAGAAGAAAATGCCTCATAATCGGAGATATAAAAGTACCAGAAAATTGCACAAAAATGGAAAACAACTTGTAATAAAATTGGATCTAAAAAATTATGTTTTTTCTAAAGGGAAAGGGCAAATGAAATGATATCGTTTGGTTTGTTGGGAAGTATGGTTTGTTAAGATGGCCCTTCTCAAACGTAGAAGTTTATATATAAAGAAACATTTTTTTAAATCGTGTCTTAGCGCATCTAAAATCAGATATTTTTTATTTTACGAAAGTTTTCATTGTTTCGGCAATAATTTTGTATTTATATGGATGTATTACTAGGAGTTGTACATTTACGTTTTATCCTTAGCTTTATTAAAGTTAAATATTTTATTTTGTCTATAATTCAAATCATACTTTATCTTATTGTGTTATATTTTTATGTATACGCATCGCTTGGCGTCCTTTTTCTATGTACGAAAGAAAGATACAAAAATCTTTCATAGTATTACTTTTTATATTTGTTCGATGAGTTGCGTTTTTGGTATTATTTTCTATGCTCGCACTACATCTAGACAATCTGTGCCATATGCATCTTGTCTGTTTGGTTTTTGTCCGCACCATGAATGTTTTTATCAACACAATTTTGGTAGCGCAATAAATTAGTAAAATATTAGTTTAAAATTAGTTTAGTGCTAAAAAATATAACTAAAAATTTTGATAAAAACACAATTTTAGCAAATTGTTACGAAAAACTAGTATACTTGATATACAAGGCGTTTTACCAATTTTTCTACTAATTTATTTTTTAGAGTGTATTTATTAGACTGGCCCTCCTTTGTATGGGCAATTTTAAAGTTGTTCGGAAACCCACTTCCCGTGGCTTATTTTGTGAGGTTACTGGAAAAATTAATCCACAACAAATTTCAGTTCAATCGAAGAAATTTTGAGCTACCCTGGCTCTTCAAAGTTTTGCAATACGATTTACAAGGGGGGAAAATAATTTTTTTCAGCGAAAATACTGTCTCCCAGGGAGCGAACAATTTTTCAAATAATAGCAAGTCTAGTATATATAGATGATTATGTAATTGGATATTGTAATATGTTGCACTATATATAGTGATAGATAAAAGAAGATATAGTTATATATTACGGATTAAAATTTCGCTTACTGTATGTCAGAAAAACTTTTTTGGAAGTATTGTGAAGAATTTACGCTAGGAGTGAAAATGTATAAACATTGAGTTTTTCACGTTTATAATTATCCATGTTGAAAGTTAGCGTACACTGACAGAATGATGTCGGTAAAATTAACTGCAATTGCAAATAAAAAAGTGTACACTCAAATGCATTTAAAATTAATTCATATTGCAGTTATTTTAATTTCAAATGCAGTTAATTTTACCGACATAATTCTCTGAGTGTAATTACGGAACGTAATGTGATAGTTTTTGCCCAATATACATTTCTGTGTACTTTGAGTTTTTTTATATTACATGATTTATATACGAGTATAAAATTTTGATGTGATATAAAGTAAAATCTAACATTAGACCACATGCTTTTAATATTTGCATTCTTATTCAGAGTTTAAAATTTTCAAACGCAGTTTATAATATTGATTGGACCCATTGAAGCGTGGAAGTTCATAAATATGTACTAATTTTGCTAATTCGGTGTCAAATATCATTAGGGGAATTTAAAAAATTTGAAATAAGATTAAGACCTAAACCAGGGCTGGCAAAACTATGACACGCGAGTGGATTTTAGGTGGCACGCGACGATTTGTTGGATATTTTCAATAAATTTAAACTATTACAAGACCAACAAAAAATTCTGTTAAATGTTAAATTTCGCTACAAAAATGTGTGATTTAACTCGGTAATTGTGAAATTTTTCATAGAGCTTGTAAATCGTCTTTTAAAATGAATAAAACTCTGTATTACCACCATTTTTTGTTTAAAGAAATATGGTTAATACAGAACTCGCAAATTCGATTATCAGAAAATTCTGGGAAAATGTCTTAAATTCTAGATTGAAAGAAGAAAATGCCTCATAATCGGAGATATAAAAGTACCAGAAAATTGCACAAAAATGGAAAACAACTTGTAATAAAATTGGATCTAAAAAATTATGTTTTTTCTAAAGGGAAAGGGCAAATGAAATGATATCGTTTGGTTTGTTGGGAAGTATGGTTTGTTAAGATGGCCCTTCTCAAACGTAGAAGTTTATATATAAAGAAAAATTTTTTAAATCGTGTCTTAGCGCATCTAAAATCAGATATTTTTAAAATTGCCCAAATTTTCACTATTTTGCTATAAATTTAAGTGCTTAGGTATGCATAAAAATTTGAGTTTTTATAACGATTTTTGTGTGAAAAATTTGTTTTATAAGCCGTTTATAAATTTAAAAAGTGATTATGCATATGTCCTAAAATAATTATTTTTTATTGCGAATAAAAAATATAGGAGTATAACATTTAACTACTTCATATTTTTAAACCCATATTTATACAATTTTTATTCCAAAAATTGAAATTACCTAACTTTTTATGCAAAAACTTTAACTTCTTAATAGGAAACGACAACTATTTCTGTTCGTTTGAATATGGATGGCATAATATTCGTTTGCAAACGTTTACTTACTTCTTATAAAATACCGTTTTATTAAGGAGTTTGTCTTCGATTATAATATTGCCAGATTAAAAAAAAAAGAAAATATACATATTTTTTTGAGTTTTACAAAATTTAAAAAAATTAAAAATAAAAAAACGTTCAAACGAAAGCAAAGTTTTATTTTACAAAATGAGCCCATAAATCTTCCTGAAAGCAAATTCAAATTATATTTATTTTATTCGAATGTTCCTGTCAAATTTGAATTTTGTTTTAAAATCAATTTAGGTACACTCAAAATAATAATGGCTAAATTCATAAATGTTTCATAAAGTTAAAGTAGGTTTCAAAATAAATTTTTCATACAAAATTCATTCCATAAGGCTCCTATAACTTTCCTGACATTTTTTTTTTTTTTTTTTAAAGAGAAGCAAAACTTAGGAAATTCTTCCTATTATGTGAAAGGTGGTGAAAGATGAAGGGCTTCAAATATGGCAACACTGTAATTGCGCAAGATGCTGAATTTTAGAACAGTTGTTGCGCGCCATCTGATGGTGAGTTGGCGAACTTTGTTGAAGCTTGTAGTTCATAGCCCTGTTATATTATTTTACTTCGGTGGGGTTAAGTGCTATGGGAACACTGAAGGAGGATGCTGCGATATGTATGAGGGATAGAAAAAACTCACACATATTATTTTTCATATATTGATGTTGCCTTGGTTGGGGCTCGAACCCGCAACCTCACGTGTAACAGTCGAACGCGCTAACCATTACACCACAGCGCCCATGTCCTATTTTCAACGATATTCTGTAACAAAAAACAAATTTTTGACTCCTTTGTACACTCATAAAAAAAAGTTAGTACAAAAGTCTTTTAAACGCGTTCTGATTAAATTGATTTATTAATTTTTCTGTTATTTTCTCTAAAAAAGCCCGTACAAATAGATAAAAATTCTGCTAAAATAACAGGAAATAGTAATAGTATAAATAGAAATAGAATAGTATTTGTACGGGATTTTTTTTATTAGTGTACGGAGATGTGATTGAAATGTCAAACTTACATATGTATCATAATCTATAGTCGATTTAAGTGAACACGTGTTTCTGATTTTTTGAAATTCGCGATTTTATCAGAAATTCAATGTGGTGGAAACAATAGGGCAATATGGATACCAAATAGGGCAATATGGATACCAAAACCTTTCTTTCGACAAGTAAATCATCAAAAAAGTGGATATAGTTAAGAATTTTGCAAATTTCATACATTTTGCACGATGCTCTGGACCAAATTTTGTTACAATTTTTGAGTTACTGCAATCTGTATTTGAATTCAGTATCTAGTTGATAAGCTAAGATAAAACTGCAACTTAGCAGAAAAATCCAGCACGCTCTTTTTTTGGCGGAATTACTTTTTGGGAAAAAAAAAAATTATAAAACTTTAATAATAATTTAAATTCAGCCCCTGTTTATTTATTACGAAAATGGTCTAAACGAAGCAAAGTAACGAAAATTTGTTTTTGTTTCCCATATATTTTCGACGAATTGCTATCGTTTATATTATTTTCGTAATAGATAAACAGGCTCTCAATTTCCTGTAGATGTAAGGATAAAAATGTAACTTAACCAAGGTTGGCAACCGGTACCTTTACAATACCGTTATCCATTTCAAAACCCTTTCAAATTGATAACCAATACCGAAACTCTTAATTTTAAAAAATTCCGGTATCCAAAAACCTTTTCCCTTAATACTGGTATCGTACCTGTATTGCATCGGTTTCTAATAAAATAATTTTTTTTTAAATTTTTCACAAAAAAATATAAATTGTTTTATACAAAATATGCAAAATTTAAAATTAACTTAATTCTTATCTGTGTTTTTAATAAAAAATCGTTTTCCTACACTCATAGAAATAAATCTGTAAAAATAGCAGAAAAAGTTACTAAAAATGATGCTGCAGAAAAAACTGCTGAAATTAGCATATTTTTTTTTTTTTTTGCTAAATACTAGTAAAATAAGAACAGCAAAATTAAAACTGTTAAATTCACAGAACTGTAGTTATATTTAAGTTAACTTTTAGTTAATTGAAAATAAAAAATTGTACAGCAGAATCTGCAGAAAATTTTGCTAAATATTAGTAGACTAAAAATAGCAAAAATAAACTTTTATATCTACAAAATTCTTGCTATTTGTAAGCTAAATTTAGTTGAATGCAAATAGCAATCTATTCTGATAAAATCAACAGAAATATTTGCTTAAAAAATTGTAAACTGCTGTTTTCGAAAGACTCAATTTTTATTTGCATTTAAAAAAAAACTTGTGATTTTTTAGGCTACAAATTATTAAGCAAACTTTTTTTCTGATTTTAGCAAGTTAATTTCCATTAACAGGCTATTTTCCATTAACAAAAATTTAACTCAAATATAACTAAAATTCTTTTTTAACTTTGTTGTTATTATTTTACTAGTATTTAGCAAAAAAATCTGCTAATTTCAGCAGCTTTTTCTGCATCATAATTTTTAACTAATTTTTAGTAACTTTTTCTGCTATTTTTACATATTTATTTCGATTAGTGTAGCAGGCGTATTGATATTATTTTATTAATTTGGTTTAGCAACGTTGTGTTTTTTTACAACAACACATAATTTATTGTGAAAACAAAACTCTTCAATAATACCGGTAGGTACCGGTACTGATGTTTTGATATCAGTAATACCAATACCGATACAAATGAAATCCCGTTACCGATACCAATACCGAAACAAACAAAATCTCGATACCAATACCGTTATTCGTTTCGCTTGCCAACACTTAACAGAAAAAAATCCAAAACGCGCGTTTTTTGGGTGGAATAACTTTTTTTTATAAATTTCAATTTAAGGTCAGCCTTAAAATATTACAGACACGCGTATTTCATTATTACATTATTTCTACAAATTTCAAAATTTGGGCTCGAACTTCTTGATTAAGCGTTCTGTGACACATTAGTTGCTGGGGGCAACTGTAATAACTTGGGTTTTTTTTTAACCGATTTTAGTTTTTATTGCCTTATTAGAAAGATAATTTACTGTTTACAATGGCCTTGCAACTCTCTCAATATTTTTTATTTGAAAAAATAGTATGCGCCTTGGAACAGGAACGAACTTCGACTGGTTAATCAGGGATGGAAAAGGCTTACTTAATCGGGCTCTTATAACAAAAAATGTTAGATCGCTCTTACATATTTAAAAATGTAAGTAACTAAAAAATAGCTTCCTCTTTGGCTCGTTAAAAAAAATTAAAATTAAATATTTAGATATTAGCAAATATTAGCACAAATTGCGAAAAAAACCTTTGCAAAAAGCGAAATTTTTGCAACAATATATTCGTTTGCAGAATGTCGATCACTGATAACCTCTTTAAATTCATTTTCTGTACCATAAAGCCTTTTTCGAATTCCGCCGTTATTTTGCAACTTTTTAAGTGCGGTTTTTTTTAAATATATAACCTAGGGATTAAATTTTTGTACCATAAAGTCTTTTTTCAAATTCCGCTATCATTTTGCAATTCTTTATGTGGTTTTTTTTTAATTTACAGTTGCGAGCATAAAAAATGCAACGCTACGCTAAATCATCTAAGTATGCTTTTATTTCTTCTAATGGTTTTATATTTGCGCTTATCTTTTGTTAATATATTCGTTGATGTGTATTTTCATATTTTAAGTCGTTTGATTTACATTTATTTATGTGAATTAGTTTTTACGAACTTTTTTATGAAAGTAGTGCCATTTTGTGCGAGCAAAAAAAATGCAACTTTTATGTATTTTACATTTAATCGATTTTGATTGTTAATAAATTCAGCATATTAATTAGATTTTTGTTATTTAGTGGAAGAGCCATTATTTTTAGTTACTCCTTTCATTCGTGAAGGCATGGAATCCATGAGCGCAACCAATTTTGTGAAGGTATGCTTTGCTACAAATAAATTTTAATGCTTTTTCTTTCGTATTTCGATGTCTACAAGCTCCCTTACATTCTCTATGGGGTTTAAATCGGGTGAGTGTTCTGGCCACTGTAAAACTTCCACACCGTTGTTACTTAGAAATTGCCTAGCTAAGCGAACGGTGTGCTTAAGGTCATTGTCTTATTGGAATATGCTTCAAGCAGCCATTTTTTCCTGCATGTGAAGAAGCATGCGCTCTTGTAGTAACCCTCTGCGTTTATTCTGTCCACAATTTTGACTTCTGGTCCACCACCATCAAGGGAGAATACACCTCAAAATAAAAATTTAAATTTTGGCATCGTTTACAGAATGTAAATCTTTTAATTCATTTTTTGAACCCCAAAGCCTTTTTTCGCATTCCTATATTATTTTGCAATTTTTTACGTATGGTTTTTTAAAATTCATAATCTAGGGCTATAATACTGTTGGAATAGTATAATTCCATAGTATAGTTCCATTCCCTGCAAACATTTAAAAGATACCTTCGAAGAAGATATTAAAGCGATATCTTTTATTTGTCATTTGAATGATAATAATCAAGTAGTATTTACTTTGAAATTGTCTTCCTTTTATCACTTGGAAGATAATTCGACGATATTTGTAAAAAAAATAATTCAAAAATTTTATCTTTTGTCATAAATTTTTATGACAATATTGCGGCAATATCACCTTTGTATCATTTGGAAGATAGAGCAAATTTGTTTGAAATCTTTTATCAATTTGGAAAAAATTGAAACTAAATTTGTACAAAAACAATCAAAAGATCAGAGCTTTAAAGAATTAATTCCTTTTTGGAATGAATTCCCAAAAAATTAATTCAATTCTTTAATTCAAGGAATGAATTCATCAATAAGACATAAGCAGGAATTAATTCCTGTGAATGAATTCAAAGAATTCAAATTTATAGAATGAATTCTCTGACCAAAGCGTAAAGAATTAAAATTAAATAATTCATTCACTAAATAATTCATTCAACACTATTTAATTCAATTTGAAGTCAAGGAATTCATTCAATTCTAGATAATTCAACTTTTGGCTAAGGAATTAATTCAACTGTGCACTTAATTCAACTTTTGATCAAGGAATTCATTCAATTCTAGTTAATTCAACTTTTGGTCAAGGAATTCATTCAATTCTAGTTAAATCAGCTTTTGGTCAAGGAATTCATTCAAGTTCAACTTTTGGTCAAGGAATTCATTCAATTCTAGTTAATTCAACTTTTAGTCAAGGAATTCATTCAATTCTAGTTAATTCAACTTTTAGTCAAAGAATTAAATTTATTTCGTTTAATTAAGCTACCCCAATTCAATAAAATTTTTTTTTTAAATTTTCCGTAGGTTTATTATTAAATAAAATATTTCATCGAAATACGTGTGTCTGTAATTTGTTTAAGAAAAGTCTATATATAGGCTGACCCTAAATAAAATTTTATAATACGTTTTTTCGCGAAAAAAAAGACATTCCACCAAAAAAAGCGCGTGTTGGCTTTTTTATGTTAAGTTGCATTTTTATCCTTACATCTACTAGAAACTGAATTTAAATTATTATTAAAATTTTATCAATTTTTTTCACGAAAAGAGTTAATTCGCCAAAAAAAACGCGTGATGAATTTTTTTCTGTTAAGTTGCATTTTTATCTTACATCAACTAGACACTGAATTCAAATGCAGATTGCAGTAACTCAAAAATTTTAACAAAATTTGGTCCAGAGCGTCGTGAAAAATGTACGAAATTTGCAAAATTCCAAACTATATCCACTTAGCGATGATTTACTTGTCAAAAGGAAAGTTTTGGTATCAATATTGCCCTATTTAGAACATATTGTTTCCACCATATTGAATTTGTGATAAAACGCGGAAAATCGCGAATTTCAAAAAATATGTAAGTTTGATATTTCAATCACAAATATCTGCGTACAAAAACTTGTTTTTTTTAGAATATCCTTGAAAATAGGATACGTCAGGATACGCTTGAACATGTTTTTGGAATCATCATAAAACAAACCAAGGTTTTTTTTTTGAGAGGGCCACTTTTTTTTTCGTGTGACGGTCTAATATACATACATAGGTCAACTCAGTACAGCAAATTATTTTTCACAATTTGTTAAAAAACTTTTGGGATTTTAGATTAATCGTATTAAACTATTCGAATTCATCATTAATAGAAATTTGGACATTTAGTTATTCGTATAATTTTTCACCAAAATTGTTCGATTAATCGAACAACGAGCAAAAAAGAAAAACATTTGGTTCTTCGGAGTGTCATTACATAGCCTTATTTAATATGAGAGGGTCCCGGACCAGGACTGTCAGTACCCTATAATTTGAAAAAATTTTAAGCTCAGTATAATTAAAAATCAAAATGTAGGTTTACTAATTTTTTACTTAAATGTAGCTTTGTTAAATTTAATAAAAAAAATGTGTTAAAATGAACAAATTTTATTTTAAGCCAAAAAAACAAGAATAAATTTTGTTAAAGTAATACTACATTTATACTTGAGCAAAAACTGCCTCGTTTTTGGCTCTTGTAAAGGGTTCTCCAACAGGGACACTACAAAAGTAGAAAGACAGGGACAGCAAACGACGCCATATTTCTTGCCGCTCTTTTGACATTTCTCTTCATTAAGGTTTGCCATTTCATGATGGAAAGATATACGAGCCAACAACGAGTCGAAATTATTAAAATTTACTACCTACATTCGGAGTCAGTGGCCTCAACGTTAAGAGCGCTACGTCCAATTTATGGTCGTCATAATGAATGGCTTCGTCAATAAACAAAATATGCGTTATTGGTCAGACAGCAATCCACACGTACTCCAAGAGTCATCACTGCATCCCGAAAAAATTACGGTTTGGTGCGGTTTATGGGCCGGCGGTGTCATTGGGCCGTACTTCTTCCGTGATGATCAAGACCGGCACGTTACTCTGAATGGGAATCGCTACCGTTCAATGATAACCGAATATTTTTGGCCCCAATTGGATGATATGGACTTGGAGGACATGTGGTTCCAACAGGACGGCGCCACAAGCCACACAGCGAATGTCACAATCAATTTATTGCAAACCAAGTTTGGAGAACGTGTTATCTCACGAAATGGTCCAGTCGATTGGCCGCCTCTGTCGTGCGATTTGACGCCGTTGGACTACTTCCTGTGGGGCTACGTCAAATCTATGGTCTATGCCAACAAGTTAGCGACGATTGATGATTTTCGTACGAATATCGGCCGATTTATGCTTGAAAACCGTCGAAAATGGGGTTCAGCGTCGAATAAAGAATTTCATTGATATCCAAAACCGTTTTTGTTTTATTTAAAAAAACTTTTGTAGCGCTCTTATTGAAGAACCCTTTAGTTTTTAACTTGTCAAAACGCATAAAAAAATCAAGCAAAAACTAGTTTTGTACAAAAACTAGGTGGTTTTTGCTCAAGTATAAATGTAGTATAATATATTTTTCTGTTGAGCCAACAGACATATTTTATTGAGTGTAGAATTTAAAGCTTGATGCCTATTTTAAAACTACCAGGATATAAAGATCTTACTTATAAAGCTCTTTTTAAAAATAAATACTATTTGTTTCAAAGTGTTTGACTCACTAAACTGACAAGGACTAGGTACATGAAAATTTATTATTTAAAACTTGATGCCTGTTTTACTTTTTTGAGACCATGAAGTTCTTGTTAAAAAAAATATGACCCAAATGCGAATATTTAAGTTTACCTCATTTAAAATAAAACAAAAGAACTAGCGACTTTTGTTTTTGTGTTTTTTATGGTTTCATAGTGATACTGATTTCTGTTTATTGAAAATTTTCTGCATATGTGACCTTCTCCGAGAAAAGGGACCTAGTGTATGAAGATGAAGTTTTTAGAAGAACGCATTCAAAGATTCATAACGCATTATCCCTTTGAACACAAGTTTTCCCAAGTTCGTTTTGTACGTTCTTATGGGGTAAATACATTTTTATCAGAAATCTAACTCATTTCATCTTATTCTACACCCTTTTAGGTACCAGAATCCACTCTTAAGTCCAAACCCGTTTTTTGACACACTAGGTCCCTTTTCTCGGAGAAGGTCACATATGCTGCATTCAACAAAAAAGTAAGGAAACACCCAATAAACAGATTCGTTGTGATAACCGAATTTGTTGCCAATCGAATTGTGGCGGTTACGACAACTATCTTAAAATTTAATTTTGTATCGATCAGCATAACGGAAAGTTTTGGTGCTGAAAATTTAAATATTCAGTTGTGAATACCAACTTCTGTCAAAATTAATTCCGTAGCTACAATCGAACTCAAAGTATACTACACCATTTACAAATAAAAAGTACTTTTAATGCATTTTAATGTTTATTTAGACATTTTTGAAACCAAAAACACAATATTTAATATAAAAATATCTTTTAAATATTAGTTTAACCAAAGTTTTTTTAAAATTTTTGTATTGTTTTAATAACAAATACCTCAAAATGGTAAAGTCTTTTATGTAGCAAATGTCCAAGTTTTCAAAATTCTCAGGACCCCAGTGAAATATTTTGGAGTCGTTTTTCCCGATAAAATTAATTTGATTCTACTAATATTTTTTGTAAAGTTGTAAGGAATTTTTGTTCGAAAAACTATTCAAACTCTCAAAAAATCCTTAATTCGGCGACCTTTGCATATAAATAAACACAGATATTGAAATTAAATTTGTTTTTCTTTATGTATTTGAAGAAAGGGCAGCATTTGATTGATTATTAAATTTTCAATAACAAACAATCTTGATTTTTTCTGCTACAAGGGAAGATAAAAAAATTAGTAATATTATTAATATTGATTTGGATATTTTACACGACTTACATGAAATCAGAGACAATTAATTATAGAGATAGGAAATCAAAACTTACACTACTCACCGATAGAGGGCGCTGTAATTTAATATTACGTGAGCAGGTATTTAATGGGTCATATGAATAAAACTTAGCAATTACTTCGAAGTAATTACTTTGGGCTTAGGAATGGCTTTTAACTTCAAATTTACCAATTGGCTGGTAGAATAGCATGAAATGTAAACGAAAATTAAAAAATTAAATTTCTAGTCTACTCCCAAGCAGACTAGATTTGTGAAGTAATTGCTTAAAAAACCCTGTATTTCCCCCTATTAGTAATATCTATTTTTTATTCATATGAGCCAATATCAGCTTAATATCAGTTGAGCCTATATTTAAAAACTGAAAAATTGCTGAAACTGCTCAAAATAAAGAAAAAACAAGCCCGGAATATATCCAAATAATAAAATTTGAGATATCCGTTTGGTTTTTTGTTTTATTGTTTGTTATTATTTAAATTTAAATAAAAAAAGAAAATTGTCAGTTTTTTGAACAAAGTGCCATCTAGTGATAACGATTTTTTTATAACTTATTTTTTTGGTGATGCCATACCCCTGCATAAAATGTAGCTTATATGGACAATTTTGATTAGCTGCTTCTAATTTTAATTTTTCTCAGTTTTTAAATAATGTAGTTTATTTTTTTTGAAAAAAAAAAACAATTAGGTAATAAACTTTTGATATTCTTTTTAATTTTCAAATTGACATTTTAATAAGAAGGGAATACTAAAATATTTTTTGTTACTACTGATTTTTAACTTTTATGACTAATTTTAAGTTTTGTTATGGTTGGGTCTACCGATAATTCCCATAACTAATTTTTTCATTCAGTATTGATTGATTTTACCAATTATTAGGATTTGCGGCATTTATTTTAATGTACTATATAGTTCTCAAATATAATAATAGATCAATGGTTTCAAGAAAGAAAATTATGTAGTTAAAATTAAATTTTTGGTGAAGCAATTGATATTTTATACTTCTAACCGAATTCCAACTAAACAATTTTCTGTGTGAAGAATTATAAATATACCGGATATTTATAATAAAATCTAAGAAAAATATTGAAAAATCTGCCGTTGTTACTAATAAAAGTTTGATAAACTAATTTTATATTTCCAGCTAAAAGGGCGTAACTAACATTTTTATTTCAACAGGACAAGACAAAAACCCGTTAGGCATTTTTATAAACTTGCACCCAGAAAACAGATTCGGTACTGACAATCCCATTTGTTGCCAATCGAATGGTTCAGTTGCATCAAATGAATTCTTCAGTTGTGGTTACCGAATTATTCTTGATACAACTGAAATTCTGTTGCCATAATCAAATTAGTCCTGTATCAATTGGTTTTCTGTTGCCACAACTGAAAAATTCGGCTACCACAACCGAACAACGCGATTGGCTACAAATGCGGTTATCAGAACTGAATCTGTTTTCTGGGTGTGTTAATAAAACTGCATGGAATTTTAAGTTTGGTACAAAATTTTGTTTATTCAGTTGCCTATTTTGCGCGTAAGAAGAAAATGACAAATTTTATAAGCAAGTGTGAAATTTATAAGTATTAAACTAAAAACGGCAATTTCCAACATTCTTGCATAATTCTTGAGCATCCATCGTCGTGATTAACTAAACTGAAATGCTGGTTTTGTAGATTTCTTTCCTTTAAACAAACTTTTTAATTTTTAAGAACATATCTAAAAAATAAGTTAAAAGTGTTTAAAAA
Source organism: Leucophora obtusa (assembly GCA_949987735.1). Classification (NCBI taxonomy): domain Eukaryota; kingdom Metazoa; phylum Arthropoda; class Insecta; order Diptera; family Anthomyiidae; genus Leucophora; species Leucophora obtusa. The sequence continues at coordinate 93,692,774 of OX465299.1, read as the reverse complement.
GGGGATGTTAAGCTAAAATATAAAAACCGCGATTTCTTGATAACTCTTAGTGGAAAATTCTGTTTCTTACCAAATTTGTATTCTGTACAAGAACAGTTGTTGCGCGCCATCTGATGGTGAATTGGCGAACTTTGTTGAAGCTGTTTGGGTCATAGCCCTGTTATTTATACTTTGATGTGGTTAAATCCTCCAACAATGTTAGCACAATTTTAAAGTATTGCGGACAAACAATTGAGTACATATATTTAATCCTTTAATTCCCAGTGGAACATAGGGCCACAACAAATGTTCTCCATTGTATTCTATCGGTAGACATCATTTTCATCTCACTCCAGGACACACCATGCTCATGCAAATCGTTCTCTATATGGCGTCTCCAAGTGTTCGTAGATCTGCCAGGTCTCCTGGATCCTTGGGGGTTATATTCAACGGACTGTCGAGTTAAATCATCCGCTGGTTTTCTCATTGTGTGCCCTAGCCAACTAAATTTAAGCAATCGGGTATTCATACTTAAAGGAATTTGATTGGTTAAGAATATCCTATGTATACGCATGAGGCAGCGGTTTACAAAACCTTGCATACAACTCATTTCACGACTCGAAATATTCCAGGTTTCACAGCCATACAGATTTTGGTGTGATTTGAGATATTTTGCAATCCCCAGAATTTATTAAGCATGCCGTATGCATGCTTTGCCTTGCACAGTCTATTCTGTATATCTTCTTTGCTGCCCCCTCTTTTAGAAATTATACTCCCCAGATAACAGAAGATTTCAACATCATCAATGGGTTGGCCCGAAAGCTGAAAGTTCGTGTCGCATGAAGAATTCATGCGCATTGATTTAGTTTTGTTGATGTTAATTTGTAAGCCCGCTTTGGCCTCACGTGTAGCAAAGGCTTGAATCTTGGTTTGCGTGCTAGAGAAGACGTGGGATAGAAGACAGACGTCATCTGCATAGTCAATATCATCTAACCTATCATGAAGGCCCCAACGAAATACCATGATACATATCCATACAGTGGTTCATAACTACGTCAAGTACTATATTAAACAGTAGTGGAGACAAAACACAGCCTTGACGAACACCTACGTTTACTCTGATGGGTTTGCTTGCTGAACCCTCATGGAGTATGGAACAAAATGCGTTGTTGTATTATCTTCCCGGGAACTCCCTTGCATCTTAGATCTTCCCATATCGCATTGTGTTGTAATGTGTCAAATGCACGTTTGAAGTCAACGAACACTAAGTAAAGGGGTGAGCGCCATTCAACCGACTGTTCCACATTTATCCTCAAGCTATTGATGTGATCAATGCATTAGTTGTTTGGTCTAAAGCCCGCTTGTTCTCGTCTAAGCTGTGGTTCGATAATGGATGAAATGCGATTGTGCAGGATGTGGGCTATGATTTTGTTCACGATATTTAAAAGAGTAAAACCCCTCCAATTGGAGCAATCTTGCAAGTTTCCTTTTTTTGGAAGTTTAATTATAAGGCCTTCCTTGAAATCATCAGGAATTTTCTCGTTTAACCAAATATTTGAAATTAAGGGTTCTAGTAACGTCGCTGTTTGGTTGCTGTCTATTTTCAGAATCTCTGGAGGTATTCCATCAGGGCCTGCAGATTTACCAGACTTCAGACGTTTAATTGGAGCTGTTATGTCCTCGGATGAGGGTGTTGCGATGTTTATATCGTTTCGTACGTTATTTATATGATGCATTGGCTCGCAATCACATATTGTTGTAGTAGATTCAGTCGGTTTTACCGACAACAGTTCAGTGTAATAATTCTCCCACAACTCCAACTGTTGATCTTTGGCATAGATCAATTCGCCCTGATTATTCCTCAGGGGTTGAATATTGTGGTGGCTATTACCGGAAATCTCCTTCGTGATACGGTACAGGTCTTTGGATCGACCTGTTTCACTGGCTATTTGTGCATCTTTGCCTAAATTATCAGCCCACTTTCGCTTATCCTCCCTTGCACTACGTTTAACTTTTCGGTTCTCCAAGAGTAACTGCCCTGTTCCTCAAAGCGTTGGAAAACTTAAGAGAGACCTCCGGGTTGTTTAATTTTCGTAGATTAAATCTTCTTCTGCTGAGGGCTGGCTTGCGTTTTACAGCTTTTAACTTAAACCGGACTTCAGCTACCATCAGGTGATGATCACTACCAACATCAGCGCCTCTCTTGTTCCTCACGTCCTGAATTGACCCTCTCCACATCCTTCAAAATGGTCGATCTGATTTTCGGTTATATTATCCGGAGACACCCAAGTAACTTTGTGGATATTCTTGTGGGGGAATAACCAAGTTAAAATTAAAAATTATCGCATAGTTCAACAAGTTCGTCATGCGGTCGATACCATGCTTGCCCATCACGCTCTCTCTGCTTGTGTTGTCACAACCAACCTGCGCGTTGAAGTCACCCATTAGCATTTTAATATCACCATGACTGATACTATTAATCATATTTGTCAACTTACTATAAAAGCTGCCTTTTTCTTCAGGTTCAGCGCCTTCCGTTGGAGCATAGCATTGAATGCAGCTTAGGTTTCTTGCACGTGTTCTAAACCTTGCTACAATTATTCTGTCAGTGTGTGGTTGCCATTCAATGAGAGCGTTCTTTGCCTCTTTCGAGAAAAGAAAACCAACACCACTTGCTCTAGGTTGACCGGATGCTTTGCCAGAATAAACTAATGTTAAACCGCTAGATGTTATATGTTCATCGCTATCTGGCCAACGTACCTCGCTCAATCCCATAATAAGCATGTTGTAGTTGTTGAACTCATGCTCGATTTGCGCGAGCTTAGTAGTCTCTAGCATACTGCGAACGTTCCAAGATCCAAATCGTGTCCTTTTTTTCATTCCAATAGTCGTCAACGGGGGGTTCGAATTAATATTGATATTATCATTTACATTTGCATAGGTTTCAGTTATCATTTCAATTCGGGGAGAATAAGTGAATTGGCCTATAGCTCTCCTAAGCTGGTGCTGGGGCTGCCAGCTAAGCCACCAGCCTGGCTTGGTGAAAGTCAGTACACTCATAGAAATAAATCCGTAAAAATAGCAGAAAAAGTTACTAAAAATTAGTTAAAAATGATGCTGCAGAAAAAACTGCTAAAATTAGCAGATTTTTTTACTAAATACTAGTAAAATGAGAACAGCAAAATTAAAACTGCTAAATTTACAGAATGTTAGTTATATTTAGGCTAACTTTTAGTTAATTGAAAATAGCAAATTGTACTGTAAAATCTGCATAAAATTTTGCTAAATATTTGTAGACTAAAAATAGCAAAAATAAACTGTTAAATCTACAAAATTTTTGCTATTTTTAAGCTAAATTTAGTTGAATGCAAATAGCAGTCTATTCTGCTAAAATCAGCAGAAATATTTGATAAAAAATTGTAAACTGCTGTTTTCAAAAGGCTCGATTTTTATTTGCATTTAAAAAAAAAATCGAAAAAAAAACTTCGAAAATTTTAAATTTTTTGTTGATTTTTTAGGCTACTAATTATTTAGCAAAATTTTTTGCTGATTTTAGCAGGTTAATTTGCTAATCTCCATTTACAAAAATTTAGCTCATATATAACTAAAATTCTGTATATTTAACAGTTTTAGTTTTGCTGTTCCTATATTACTAATATATAGCAAAAATAATCTGCTAATTTAGCAGTTTTTTTCTGCAGCATCATTTTTAACTAATTTTTAGTAGTTTTTACTAAATTTTTTACGGACTTTTTTCTATTAGTGTAGGAAACTTAGCAAAAATTCCTACTTCCCGAGACGTCACTTTATTTTCCCTAAGTGACCATTCGGACATGCTACAGACCGTCGCTCGAATTCGCTTCCATCTCAATAGAGGTGGTCCCCAGGGAGTACCACGAGGAGGCCACTGCCGTAGCAATGGGATCAGCACGCTGACCTACGAGTCGAATTGAGTACATACTTGCAAAGTACTTAATTGAATTTCAATGTTTAAATAAATTAGAGAGCCATAACTAACAAAAAATAATAGGTACAATAAAAATGTCATGTACACTCAAAAAAGTTTGTAAGTTACTACATAACAGTTGTTTGTGTAGTAATCACTACTTGTTTTTAACTGTGATTCAATAGAATTTTTAATATTATAATAATATTATAATAAACTGCTAATACTGTTTTATTTTTGAAGTAAACTGTTAATTTTTGTTAGTTATTTAAAAATTTTGTTGGGTTTTCAGAATTCTTGTGTAGTCTATATTTCTCATTATTGATATATTCTTACACTTAAAATAATACGTCAATAGAGAAATCTGTCAAACAGGTTTCAAATGACTAATTTTTAACAAATTTTAGTTGAAACACTGATTTAAACAAAGATTTTAGTCATCTTCATTTAACACTATACTAAAAATCCTCAGTACTTTAACTAGTTTTGAGTGTTAATTTTCAAAACTATTTGAAACTAATTTTTAAGAACCCATTCGTTAAATTTTACAAAATTTATTGTTAAAATATTATATTTTCATGTTACTGTTATTACCCGGAAGATGGCGCTACCAGTGTATCCGAAATTTTAAATATGGCGCTTTTTCTTTCCCTCCTGATTTTTTAAAATGGCCCATATCTCGAAAACTAAGAGAGATAGAGCAAAATTTACTACAATTTCGACTACCCCTTATGATACCTCATCGAAAGGGGTTATCTCTATCCAAAGGGGATATCCACCATGGTGGAGACTTGGACCCCCGGGAATTTCTAACAAAAAATTTCGGCTTCATAAAATGGCCAATATCTCAAAAACTAAGCGAGATACACCAAAACGGACTAGTCCCGGGGAGGGTCCCGAGACTTTAATTTAAACAAATTTTACGACCCAGTATAATTACAAATAAAACTGTAGTTTTTCTAATTTCTTAATTAAGTTAAGATTTGTTAAATTTAACAAAAAAATGCTTTAATATCAACAAATTTAATTTTAAGTCAAAAAACCGCCAACATACTGTTCAGCCAACATACCCAGTGTAGAAATGGTAATGACATATCATTATTTTTTGGACTACCAGTAATGATGCCCACTTTCCTTCTGCATTATTTTAAAACATATAATAATGAGTTACTGATAATGACTTATTTTTATCACTATTTCAAATAGAAAATAATTTTTGAGATTTTTTTTAAAATTTTTTGAAATCTATTTTTAGATTTATTTTAGATATTTTTTGATTTTTTGTATGTTGGAGAGTAAGCTTACTTGTGTGCAGCAGGTCAATTATGTTTTTGTCTATTAAATATTAGATGTCGATATAGCTCAGATGGTAGAGCTATTGATTGGCAATCTGTAGACCCAGGTTCGATTCCCGCACCAGCAAATTTTATTAAAAAAAAAATACAATAAAAAATATTTTTTTTTATATAATTTATTTTTTTGAAAATCTATTTTTAGACTCATTATTTTTGTCAGTACTGGTAAGCACATAGGTAACGATTAGGGTTTTTCTTTTCCCGGACTTTTTCATTTCCCGGGACAGCTCGACAACTCGATTAGTGTTCAAACACGGTCCGACAAAGTTCATCTTTTGGTTGTACCCATGAGAAAATGCACTTAATATATTCTGAAAGGATGGCTAAATATAAAATATACATGTCTTCCACTTTTTCTGGATCAATTCGTTTAACAATTTAAATCGTGAATTAATATTTAGGTAATATATTTATATGGAAAGCCGTCTTAATTTTAAAAAACTCTTAGAAATATATTAATTAAATATTAATTCGCCGTTTAAACGGTTAAACCAATTGATAAAGAAAAATGAAAGACATGGGTATTTTATCTTCACCCGTTTTTTCAGAATATATTGGAATTGTTAATGGGTGCAAAATTGTGTCGGACCAGTTTTATAGTCAGAAATAAGATCGATTTGTTGCTAAAATATTTCTTAAATATGAAATCAAAAAATTTCTATTTCTAGATATTTTATATATACTTTTCTATGCAGATTTTCAAAAGTATCCGTCTAGAATTATTTTTATAAAAAAGTTTAAAAGTGAGTATTTTTCACATAAATTTTTAGGTTAATTCGTCTAAATCGTTTTATAAAAAAAGACACTACAACATTATTAAATAGTTTCTTAACTTTAATTGGTTTTCTTGAATAGACATTTTTTATGCCACAGCTACTTAAAAATAAATTATTTAATTTTCGTATTTAGTTGCATTTTAAATTAACATATAAAAAATCAAAAATAATTTTAAAAAGCATCTGATGGATTATTTTGAAAACAAATAATACTTTAAAAATACAATTGAAAAAAAGGAATAACGATTGAACTTAAAATTAAATTATTTTAAATAAAAGAAACTCAAAATACTTGTCAATTGAAAATATGAAAACATCACAAATTTTTTAATTTTAATGTCTAGTTTTTTGGAGGTATTTGGAACTGAAATAATGATGTTAGAATGTAGAATAAGGCTGGTTTACACTATAAGATTTTCGGTACGATTTTACTTTAGAACACATGCAAAACATATAGGCAAGGTTGCAGAATTTTTCCGAAAATATAGTGTAAACCAGCCTATACAAATATTTCTTTATTTGAACAAAGATCATTTTAAAGAAAAAAAAAATTTCCGAAGTTCATACAAGAATTTTTGTTGGTAAACTTGGTAATGGCTGATAAAATTTTTTCGGTTTAACTAAACCAAATTCAACTGGCATCTAAAAACAATTTGGCCTAATTCAGTTTATTAAATTTTAAATCGTATTTTATTAATTTTAAATATTTTTTGATCAAATTAATTTCAAAAAAACAATGCTTTAAATTTAAATAAAGCTTCCAAAATTGCAATAATATAAGCTAAAACTTCTGTAAAAGAATAAAAAAAATCCCGGGAAATCCCGCACAAAATTCCCGGGATTGCGGCATCCGAAAAAGGGCTGGATTCCGTCCCGGGACATAAACCCTAGTAACGATATATTTTTTGATTTTTCGTATGCTGGTGTGTACTCATTATTTTTCGCGACATCGCCATATAAAGGTAATAAGAAATGTAATAACAAAAGTAACTAGTTACCATTACCAAGTATGTAGTTATATAACCACATATCTGGTAATGATTTTCTACACTGGGTACTTATTATTTTGAGTGTAGTTTGCGTCTCTAATGCATAAAAACGTATTAACTGGCTGCCCGCTTGAATTGGATACCCAACAATCTTTTTTGAGTGTACCTATGAATATTTTATAATAACTTATACATATTAAAAAGTTAGAGTAAATTGTTTTTAATTTATTGTAATAACTTAATTACTTATACAATTTTTCCAATTCAACTATTTATATAAAATTTACAGAACATCCAAAGCGTGTAATCAAAGTTCAATTGAAATCATCATATTACAGAACAAAATTTTCATACTAAGCAAAAAGAAGAAAAAAATGTATTACAATTTGCCATTGTTTAGTTTTAATGTTAAAATTTGGAAATTTCTTGGCCTTATAGAGTTTGAAAACTTTCATAAAACAAGTGTTGTATTATTTGTAGCACTTGTAACGAATATTTGTGAAATTAATAATTTATTTTTTATTTGGCACAATTTAAGTATCTTAATCATGAGCCTTTTTATGACAGCCATAATATTCAATTCATTGGTGCGAGCTTGGATTTTAATGCGCAATCAATATGAATTTATTAAATTTATGAAGGAAATAGAATGTTGGTACAAAGAAATTGAGGTGAGAGTGGAAAATTGTATTTTGAAGTATGGTTTTATTTTTATAAGAAAAAAATATTTTTTAATTTTTAGTTAAATGATAATATAGCCTGGAATATACTTAAACATTTACCTAAGCGAACTAGGGCAATAACTAATTTTAGTTTCATATTTGGCAGTTTAGGTGGTGTAGTAACTGCTGCATTTCCTTTATTTTTGGAACAACGCGGTATGTAACAAGTAAAAGTATCAAATTCGGTTTTACCGAATTTTTGTATAACCTTCACAGTGTTTCTGTTGCAAATGAAATTAAAAAAGTTGATTTGAAAAAAAAGGTAAAATAAAAATTATTAGGTACCCAAGTAAAAAAGTTTATATATATTTCGATATTATTTAAAATGATTTTATACAATTATATGTTTCAATGTCATGTAAACGTACATGAACTTATATATAGCTTTGCGTTGGTTCAAAAAATTTGATATGGAGGCATATATAGTAATATATTATTTTATATCGTCCTACATATAATTGTACTTAATATAGCTAATTGTATATAACTATATGAACAATATATAATAATATATGAGTTCATTTATAATTCAACATAAATTAACATATAATTATATATAACTACATGTGAGCTAATATTGAAAATATTTTTTTTTAATTTTTAATAAAGTCACATCTTGCTCCATATAAAACTATATACAAATATATGGGGTCCCATTTCTTGAATATTTTTAATTTACATTCAGATATCATTATATCTGGTCCATTAAAAAGACACATATAATTATATGTGGTTTCATCAACAATATTTTCCAAGTGATTTTATATATAATTAAATAAGATCCGGAGTTAAGATTTCGGAATTAACATGACAAATTTTAAGTTTTGTACACAAGAATGACTCGAGGTCGCACACTTCCCCATCTATATATTTTTATAGAAATAAAGGGCCTTTCTGGCAATATAATTTTTTTTATTTACGTTAGCTTTGCTCCAATAAGTGGAACATATATGGAAACTCCTCATTAGAATAGATATAAAAAATACCATCTATTGCGGTGGGTTCCCTCCGATTTTAATGAAATTTGGATTTGTGATAGCCCAATCCCACGTTTAGGAGTTAAGAAGTGTAGTCAAATATACATTTTTTCGATTTTAAAGTAGGGCATACACGTTCAATATTATTGATAAATTTTTCAAAAATCAACCAATCAGAACATTTTATTTTTAAATACTTTGTTCTGATTGGTTGATTTTAAAAACATTGATCAATAATATTGAACGTGTGCACCCAGAAAAAAACAGGTGGAGCTTTATCTAAGTGCTATGTAATTATAAGTTCGAAGTAAGTTTTACAATTTTCTAGCAAATTATATGTAATTTTTAGGATATTTTCCACTACACATGTATATATTTTGCAAGGATTGTATATATTTTACAAAAAAATTTTCATATTTTACAAAAACTTTGTAAAACTAACTTGAAAATTATGTAGTTGTATAATTACATAGCTCTTAGTTGATATTCCCCCTGTTTTTTTCTGCGTGTATGTTTGCCTTAAGAGTTTGTTTCTTAAGCCAGATTCACAATGATGGCGTACTCCACTCTGCAGAGTGGATTTTGTTGCTTTATTTTTCGCACATACATATTTTTTGTATCATGCCATCTCTATTTTAGTACACTTCACTCTGCAGAGTGGAGTACTCCATCATTGTGAATGTGGCTTTATATTAAAAAAAAAACAAAACTTAGACAAATAGGGTATCAAATTAAAGGTTTTTTGAAGACGAACGTCCAAGCATGTCCAATACTATCTGTTTTGAAAAAAAAAAATTAGCATTTATCGTAAATTTGACAACTTGGGAACAAATCGGTATAGCTTCTTTGTGAGTACTGCAGAATTAAATGCTTAACATGGATTTCAATCGTGAGATTCTTCAAATTATGGTAGAATAATTTCGAAATCGTATTAAGAATCAGTGACTCGAAATTTACTAACTTCCAAACCTCAATTAAAAATAAGTATCTATCTATGCATTATTTGTGTTTAAGAAATATGAAATTAAAGTATTTCTGTGCACAAAACGCCAAATTTTAAACTCATAAAAAAATTCCCATATTCCCAGCAGCTTCAGCCGGTTAGCCGTTTGCAACCGATAATGACCGTCGGCGGCGCGGCTGAGGGAAGTGATCGGCGGCTGATCGACTGACCGGCGAAAATTGGATGGCTTACATCACTGGTCTAGTGGCAATTAAAAGCAACTTAATAATTTTGCAGTAACAAATAAATAGCAAGTTTGTATTTGCAATGGCTTCAGGTACTACCCTTCAAAAAGCCATTGATTTAGAACCAAATCCACAGAAGAAGATCGCAATAAAAATTATGCTGAGGCTTTACGTTTGTAAGAACATGGTGGTGGGTATTTTTTACATGGCATTAAATATGAGGCTCAAGGAGAAAAAGCTAAAGATTCAATAAGAGCCAAGTGCTTGCAGTATTTAGATCGTGCCGAAAAACTTAAGGAATATTTGAAAAAGGGTAAGAAGCCAGTCAAGGAAGGTGAATCTACTTCCAAAGACGACAAAGATAAAAAAGTGATAGTTACTCAGATGGTGAAGATCCGCAAAAGAAAAAAATACGAAGTAAACTTAAGGGGGCCATTCTTATTGAAAAACCAAAAGTAAAAAGGTCAGATGTTGCTGGTTTAGATGCTGCCAAGAGAATTTGGACAATACAACACATGTATTGACGGCTGGTAAAAGAGAGGGTTACTCTGGTGCCGATATATCAATTGTTGTCCGAGATGCTCTTATGGAACCAGTACTTGAAGTACAAACTGCTACACATTTTAAAAAAGTAACAGATCCATCGCCACTTTATAAAGATGTGATATGCGATGACTTATTAGTACCATGTTCCCCTGGTGATGATGGAAGTTCAGAAATGAACTGTTACAATACGTGATATGTTAAAATTATTGTTGCGTACAAAGCCTACAGTTAACGATGATGATTTAATTAAACTGCGTAAATTTACAGAAGATTTTGGGCAAGAAGGCTAGTTTAAATAAACGTATAGAACAAATTAAAATTATAATAAAAAAAATTAATAATATGTAAGCTCCAAACGAGTGGTTCAAAATTATAGCGCACTTACAGAGAATAATAAAAAAGGATATATATTGCGAAATATTTTAGTATTTTGATTTAAATTAATTACTTAGCTTGTTTTTTAAGATTTTAGATACTTTTTACCAAAAATTTCACAAATTTGTTTTAAATTTTGAGAAAATACCAATCTGTTCTTAAGTACCAAATAGAAAAATAACCTTTTTTGCAAAATTAACAATTTGAAAAAGTTTTGTAAATTGATTTTTATTAATTTGATATCAAATCATCTTCACGGTTCATATACTACTATATTTGTTATAAAATTTCATGTAAAATATCGTGATGTATCTGTCGTAAAATATGGGATTTCACGGTTTCGATATAATGGGTCATATGAATAAAACTTAGCAATTACTTCGAAGTAATTGACCATAGGAATGGCTTTTAACTCAAAATTTACCAATTGGCTGGTAGAATAGCATGAAATGTAAACGAAAATTAAAAAATTAAATTTTTAGTCTAGTCTAGGGTTTGGGATTTCCCGGACTTTTTTATTTCCCGGGAAACGGGAATGAAAAAATTTAATTCCCGGGATTCCCGGGAATCCCGGGAAATATTTTTGAACAAAAGTGTTAATGAAAACCACCTATATAAGTAATTTTTGTTAAAAAAAAAACACTATTTCAGTACAAATCCAGTCTGTGTAGTGAGAATTCAAAGTAAAAATATCAGAATGTTGAGAATTTGATTTCACATAAATTACTCTAAGCACTGCCAAATGAATTGCATGATTCCAGCAGAAAGCACCTACTGCTGGACTGTCGGAAACAAACCGTTTCATCACACTTGGCCCATTAGATATGGTGGCCACAATGTTATTTTCTAAAGACAAATAAAACTCTTCTGGTCTTATTTCTACAATTCTTCTTATTTCATCAGCATTACATCTTCCTGATATATAAACCAACCACAGGTTATTAAATGAATTATTTCCGTTTATACATATGTTCAAATATCTCTTTTGTGATATTCTTGTCCATTCATCTAAGATTATAGTAAATCTCCTATTGTTAGAAATATTGCTCGATATTTCTTTCGTCATGATATCTTTTACATTATTGTAATAATTTAATATAATATTCTTTACATCGGTTTTATTTTTTTTGCAATGCCAGGTTTTTATTATAAAAACTTTCTCGAATAAACGAAGATCTAGTTATGGTGCGGATTGACTGCGGCTAATTTGGAACCATTTCAGGAAATGTTTGCCCAACCATAAAACCTTTAATGCCTATTCAGTTTACACCTTTTTCTTCGGGTACTTTGCTAATTTTAGCTGAAACGTTGTTCTTGTTGTTGTTTTCTTCAAGAGAAGTTGCATGACCATCAATTTTTTTTTTTTTTTTGTGAACCAAATTTATATGTCGGATAACCAAATTTAGATACCACCGTTAACCATTAGTCTTTTCTTTTCATATTTATTAATGAAAACGTTACTTATAAAATTATTGACCCTTAATATAAAGGAGTATTTTAAATTTAAAGTCGAATTTATTTTTAATCAAACGGTTTTGTTCATTTTGTGTATGAAAACATTACAAAAATATTTATATTTTCAAATATTTTTATTGGTTAAAAATAAATTAACCAATCAGAATGCTCCAAAAATAAACCAAGTCAAGGTATACTGCCACCCAATATTTTAACTAAAGTCGACTTTACCTAAATTATACATTTGAAAAATTTAGATACTAAGGGCGATTATTTGTAAGAAACAAAGCTATTTTTTCATATTTCTTTTAAACATTTTACCAAGTTTTTAGGTTTTACTACTTAAATTTTGAATAAGTTATGCGAAAAATCTTTATTAGTTGAAATGCTCCTAATTATTTGGCAAAGATTTTATTTCTGTGTCAAATATATGTATTCCCTTTTAAAAGATTTTAGCAATGACATTTTTGTTTTGGTATTTAAAATGTTTTTTATGACTAAAATTAAAAAATCCTATTCGAAACAAAAACAATTTAAAAAATTTAATATTTTTAAAATTTCCCGTTTTCCCGGGAAAAATATATTATTTTCCCGGGAATTCCCGGCAAACTTTTCCCGGGATTTCCCGGGAATTCCCGCCCGGGAATTCCCGAACCCCAAACCCTAGTCTAGTCCCAAGCAGACTAGATTTGTAAAGTAATTGCTTAAAAAACCCTGTATTTCCCTCTATTAGTAATATCTATTTTTTTTATTCATATGAGCCAATGGCTCCGAAATACTATCGTCATATTTTATTGAAAATCATCATCAAAAATATTACAACAGTATTGAGAAATGAGTTTAAATTAATCTCTGGTACTCGGAACCACTTTTCAAAAACAATATCATTACCGATCTCTGGGAATAAGATTTATAGCCTTATGAGACAATACCAAAAATTCTCATCATATACAATTAAGGTATGGGACGAAAGAAAAAATAATGCAAATAAATTTAAACAAGTAAATATTTTAGTGAAAAATTACTTGTTTTACATTTTTTTTTTCACAAAAAATCACTTATAAAATAATTTTTTGCATAAAAGATAAGTGAAGTGTTTTTAAAATTGTTACAAGGATATACGATATGGGAGGTAAAGGCATTGTAGAATAGAGCGGCTGACCATAGGGCTTGAATATGAATATCAGATGATGTTACAATTGTATTTCGTCGGCTTGCCTGCAAGTAGTACTATGTGTTTTTTAATAGATTTTCAGGAGAGCGAAAAAACTGTTAAAAAATAGCCTTTTAAGATATTTTATTGACATCATATGCCTTAATGATGATTTTAGTAAATGAGGTCGTGAATCATATGATAATTTTTAGTTGGCAAAAAAAATCCCGGGATTTGGCTTTAATTCATTAGCACAATTTTATGAAGCAAGAGCAGTTTTTTTTTTGAAGAATGTAGTACTTTTTGAGGTGATTTAAAAAATATGATCTTTTATGTAGGCCACATCTTTCGAGTGGCTAAGGTTGAAATTTAAACCTCAAATGTTCGGAAGTACATATCGGATAAGTAAAACATAAACACCAAAAGAAAGGTCTCTGAAATATCTTTTTCTTGAGGCTTTAGAATGATTTTTCCAGAACGTTTGAAATCAAAAAATAATTTTATTGAAAACCGCATATGGCCCCTATTGAATGTAAGGCCTCCATAAAAGCCTTTTCATAATTTTATGAAATTACGTATAATTTTATAAACATTTTTGTGAAAAATTAGAACTTGTTGTATGGACTTTTATCCAATAATATCGAATTATAACTGATTCAATATAATTATATATAATACACACTATTTTGTATGGGGACAAAATTCGGATGAAATTGTATCTTATATACATCAAATTATACAACATTGTATCCAATCGCATCGAATTAGATTTAATTCGATACACTTGTATCGAATTCGATACAATTTGATGTATTTTAGATACAATTATATGTTCTCATTTTTCGGATCAAATTGCATCTCGTCGTATATCTAATTAATACAGAATTTAATACAATTTGATGTTGCCCCATATTAATTTTTTTACTTGGGTAAACAACTTTTCTAGATATGTATAAATTTCACCTTTCCACTCACATTTTTTTTAACGGACTATTTTCAATACAGAATTTTAGTTATATTTAAGTTAACTTTTAGTTAATTGAAAATAACTAATTGTATTGCAAAACCTGCCGAAAATTTTGCTAAATATTAGTAGACTAAAAATAGCAAAAATAAACTGTTATATCACCGATCAAAAAAACATTATATCTGGCATATGTAGTCATATCTCATTTGATATAGATCGACATTTAATATTATCCAAGTTCATCTCAAAATATATCAAATAAGATCTCCTAAATGTATTACAGGATTAATTAGATCCAAATAGATCACAAAATTGTTACACACAGAAAACAGATTGGTAGTTCCAAGTTTTTTGACAACCGAATTTTTGTGGTTCCAGGTACAATCACTTTTATTCATTTTTATTACTGTTGTAATTACCGAAATTTATTTCCAGTTTTTGAATTTTTGATGTTTTAATTGATTACTTTAGTTTTTGTGGATTATAAATTCTATAAATAGAATAACATGTTCAACAAAATTATTTAAACATTTTTATGTCTCGAACTGGGATAGAACCGTTTGTCAGCCCATTGCTTTTACTCTAGGCAAAACTCGATTTAAATTTTTTTAGTTAGATTTCAAATTTGAATTTTTTATGTTGAAAATTTAAATATTTTGTTTATGAATAAAATTATATCAACAAACAGAAAATCAATATTGTCTTTTAATTTGAATAAAAAAAAAATTAAAAATAAAAAGGTTTGAACTCAGATTGCTAAAACTACCAGGCTGTGTCTTTACACCCTGTACCACAGACACTTACATTTAGTCGTTGTTTAATTTTGAATTTAAATACGCATAAGTATGTATGAAACTAAAAGATATGATACATTCGAAAATATTATTATGTCAAATAAAATTTCTTTTCCTAGTCTCAATATATTTTTATAATTACCAATATAAAGGAAATTAACGGTTGATGGTACTGAAATTGTCATATAGTGACATATTCTAATAGAGCGATATATTTTATTGAAACAGAACTGATACTAGATTTTTGCTGCCGATATTTTATTCAAAGTACTAAATCTTCGATAAATTGGTAGTTGTTGGTATTGAAGGCTAGTATTTTTCATTTTGATTAGAAAAGCCAATATTTTGGATGTGACAGTGTTTTGGTTAATCGTATATATTTTCTGTTCAGAAAAAATGTAATTTGTCTGAAGTTCAATTATAAGTAACTGGAATTAAAATTATTGAATAACGAAAGAATTTCGTTGGTTCCGATAGACTTCCAACCAATTTATTTTCTGTGTGTAGATCCAATTATTGAGATCCTGATAGATCCCAACATATTCCATTGGATTAATTTAGATTCCACTAAATACAAATGGTTAAGCCAATTTTGGCAGATCGAATTGGATAATTTGAGATAAAAATTTATCCTATGATATATTTGGAATTATTTAAATTTTAATAAAATGAATGAGGGGTATGTATAGTTTATCCTTTTATTTGATAAATTAATGTTTTTTAGTTATATATACATACCCCTCATTCATCTTAAAAACACATGACCCGGTGCAAAATATAATTTAAATAACATACATTTAAATTTAAAGGTTCGTTGTAATTAAAAAATCTGTGGTTATCATACACAGAGTTGAATAGAACCAGCTGGGATATCTTAAGAATTAAGGTTAAAAGCAAAAAAGGGATAACAAAGGATAAAAATAGCATTGTTAGATTTCGTTGATATTAGTCTAAGTTGAGTTGTTAACATATTCGATTTGCTTTTAACTTTCACATAAGTAGACGATTATCAAAGTTTAACCCGTCAAGGCAAATGACATTGATGATGCCTTTGTAGCGAAATCCGAAAATACGTATTCTGTCTTGCTGGCCTTATCGAATTCTTTCAAATTTCTTATTCTTTGTAATTTACTTGTGAAAATTGTATCATCTTTTTTTAATTTGAAAAATAATTTAAACAGGAAGTGATATTAATTTGTGATCTAGAGTCAAGGCTCCATTAGTCTTTGCGTTCCGTGACGGTTCTGTAATGTGCCATGCCGGATGGCTCTTTTGTGTAGTTAATCTTTTCCGTAACAACGTATCAGCTGTTTAATGTTGTTTTTCTTAGCAGAGATCTGCGCCAACCAGATTAATCGGTTGCGGTAGCTAAATAAAAAAATTGCAGCGGCGGCTTAAAGCTGGCTGTGAGCCAAAAGCTCATCGGCTAGCCAACTTTAAGTTGACAAATACAAAACATCGGCTTAACGGTAAACAAAGAAAATTTTAAAAAAATATATAGTATTTTTGACTTATCGTGTAAAATAAATTTTCGACGGCGGCGGTTACAAAAATTAGACGGCGGCTCGGCTTAGCCGGTATAAGCCATTCGTCGCAGATCTCAAAACAGCAGCTGTCAACTCACTGTCACTTAACGGATAACAAAAATTCTGTTTTCAACAGGTTCATCCGGCACGGCACGTTACATTACAGACAAACTAACGACTGAAATGCTTTTTCATAGAACAAAAACAAATCAGCTGATTCGTCACGGCACGTTACGTACAAACTAATTATACCTTCAAACTAAAAAATATTAATTTTAAAAATTTTTAAAATTACACAAAAAATTAAAAAAATATATAAATATATATATAAATATAAAACTACTGCCACGACTTTCTAAAGGAAACTGATGAAAGGGACCTGGAAAATCCCGAAATCGTCTTTTCATTCCTGAAAGTGTAGTGGTTTTTGAAAGCAAAAACTCTGTGAAGTACTTGTTAGGAGTGTATCCTGATGAAGAAAAATAGCAGTTTTTGAAAAAAGTACTTATTATCCCAGTGTAGAAAATCATTACCAGATATGTGGTTATGTAACTACATACTTGGTAATGGTAACTACTTACTTTTGTTATTACATTTCTTATTACCTTTATATGGGGATGTCGCGAAAAATAATGAGTTGTCGTTACACACCAGCATACGAAAAATCAAAAAATATATCGTTACCTATGTGCTTACCAGTACTGACAAAAATAATGAGTCTAAAAATAGATTTTCAAAAAAATAAATTATATAAAAAAAATATTTTCATTGTATTTTTTTTTTTTTTTATAAAATTTGCTGGTGCGGGAATCGAACCTGGGTCTACAGATTGCCAGTCAACAGCTCTACCATCTGAGCTATATCGACATGTAATATTTAATAGATAAAAACATAATTGACCTGCTGCACACAAGTAAGCTTACTCGCCAACATACAAAAAATCAAAAAATATGTGGTTACATATATCCTTACCAGTGTTTAAAAAATATTGAGTCTAAAAATAGATTTCAAAAAATTTTCAAAAAAATCTAAAAAATTATTTTCTATTTGAAATAATGATAAAAAAGAGTCATTATCCGTAACTCATTATTATATGTTTTAAAATAATGCAGAAGGTAAGTGGGTGTCATTACTGGTACTCCAAAAAATAATGATATGTCATTACCGTTTCTACACTGGGATGTTAATTCATAATAAGAAAATTGGCCTCGAACTGAATTAATAAATTTCTAATTAAACAAAAATAAATTTATCTGTTTATATATATGTATATATACAGTGGTGGAAAATATAATAGAAACGATTCAAGTTTTTTCTAATTTTATTTTCGTTATCTTTATTTTTAAAGATCAAAATAGTGGCTAAATTCGCCACGAAAGTCAAGGACTTGGTTCAGAAAATTGTACAGAATTTTAACATAACGTTTGTTTTTATATTTTGTAACCCCCTATTAAAAAAATTAATGAGGTACAACATACAATCATATCTTTTTTTGATGCCGCCCAAAATAAAATTTTATCCGAAAAATGGTGGATCATATTCCATTAATTTAGATCCACCTTGTATCTAATATGTTGAAATACGATCCGAAAAATGGGGGGTAGTGCAATATATATTGATGTATGGTATCATTTAAACAATACCCAGCAAAATCTTTGATTACCAAATAAGTGGTTATATAATAGAAATTCATAGCTCCGCACAACTTATTTTTTGGCATCTAAACTCATTATTTTTGTTTGGCGTGGTCGTTTTTATAAGTAGTCACGCTTACCTTCTCGCTTACGAAAAAATGAGAAGTAAGTAGTTATGAGATTCTGAATAATAAGTGGTTACAAACATGCTTACAAAAAGTTGAATTATAAGTGGTTATCCGACTCCTTACTTGATTCGTAAAAATAAGGAGTTACACAAATACTATTAGCTTCAGGAAATAGATTCAGAGAAATTAAAGTTTTTGCTAGAGTGTAATTTTAGAACTCGTCATAAAAATTTTAACACAAAACATATTTACATGTAATAAATATAAATGTATAAAATTTAACTTTGTAAAAAGTTCTTATTTAAACTATTGCGAGTAAGTCATTATTTTATATTTAAAAGCAATGACTTCAATAGGCCGTTATTAGGAAGTCATTATTTTATATTACAAAATAATGCAAAAGGTAATGATATATCATTATTGGTAATGCAGACAGCAATGAGGTGTCATTACCAATATTTTGCTGGGTACATTAGCACACTAAAAAAAAAGTCAGTAAAGTCAGCAAAAAATGTTTCTGTGTCAGCAAATTTTCAGTCAGGAGCGTGCTTGCAAAAAAGTTGGTAATTTCAGCAAAAGGTTTGCTGAAAATCAGCAAGCTGATTTTTACCAAAAAAATAGTAATCTTCAGCAAAAGTTTTGCTAACACTTAATCGATTGCAAATGAAAAAAATCCTTGCTAAAATCACTTAAGTTTTTGCTGAATATTAGTAGACTGAAAAAATCTCAAAAAACTTGTAGCGAAATTTTACTTTTGTTAATTTATTTGCTGAAATTTTAAATATAGAATATGTGTAGAGTTGTTTTTCTTTTCTTACCATTTCCGTTGTCTGTACTACATCCAGACAAGCTGCGACAACTACATCTTGTCTATCTGGTTGTCGTCCAAGCTATGAATGCGGTTATCAGCACAATTTTTGTAGCAAAATAAATTAGTAAAACATTAGTTCAACATTAGTTTAGTGCTAAAAATATATAACTAAAATTTTTGCTGAAAACGGAATTTCAGCAAAAAAATTGCTGAAAACTAGTACACTTGATATACAAGACGTTTTACTAATTTTTCTACTAACTTATTTTTTTAGTGTAGAGTGAGATTTTACAAGCATTTATATCAAGGCTCTGGTATAAATTACATCGAAAATCTGAAAAATCTGAATCAAATTACAAATATTTTCAGAGCAAGCTGCGATTTGCTGCCATTAAATGCAAATAAATTTAACACAATGGGGAGCAAAATGTGTAGTTTATGTAACACAGGTGAGGATGAGAATCTGAAACATTTTATGGCAATATGTCCAATATTTAATGCATTTAGGAAGAAACATTTTGGCAGGCCTTATCTTAGTGGAACTGAACTTATCAGAATATTAGATTGGCCAAATTGGATGGAATAAGCTATATACTAACTATGTCAGAATTGCTTTGAATTATAGAAAAATGATTACACAGTACAACAAAATAAGAAAAATTTGATGCATCGGGATTGCGACATATCATTTCTAATACACTTTGGGATGTAATGCCCTTTAATTTGATATATTGCACGTTTTGACAGCTGCGATAATATTCCCTATGTGTATATGCATTTAAAATTAAAATTTCTCTTTTTTCACGATTTCGTTAATAAATAGTCTGCGATGAAAGGAATATCTAATATTTGAATTTGTACCTTTAGTAAACATCTCATGTTACCTAATTTATCAAAAAAATTTCGCATTTTCTGTTTCAATTTATAGTTAATATTGACTAAACCTGAAAAAGACTGACTTATTTAATACCTAAAAATTAAGGAGTCTGTAACAAATCTTAAAATATAAAACCCAGATAAAACCATTCAGAAATATTAAACATATGTTTTCCAATCAATTTCAACAAAGTTTTAGATAATTGAAGTGCAAATTTTGAAAAAATAACGATTTTAAAATATGGGCATTTCCATCATGTCGAACGTGACCGTCGAACACATTTAAAGTGATAAAAAGTCAAAATAAAACGGATTTTTATTTTGACAATAAGCTTTACTTATATCTCTTTATTAGCCCTATAATTGGTGCTGAGGTTGATTTTTAGCAATTTTTCGTTTTCAAGATAATTGTAAAAAACCAAGGCATTCGCACGGGACAAAAACAGAAGTGGTTTTCGCGGCTAGCAATTAAAATGCCGATTTCAGCGAAACCTGAGGCAATATTTCAATGTGACTAATTTTACACTGTTGCGCACTGATGTTTTTTAAAAATGATTTTAATTTTACTCAAAAACGATTCATATTATTTTTTTAAATTAATTTTATTCACTGTCGCACGGGATATGTCGCACAGGACATTTTTTTCCATCATGAGATTTATGTTGTTTCTGTTGCTCTTTTTACGAAATTATATATAACAAGCTTATTAAAAATGTTTTTAAATCAACAGAAGTATTCAAGGTATTTATTTTAATATAAAAACAAAAAACAAACTTAAAGGAAATATGTAGTATGAATTAACTATTGTATAGTATTAACCCTCTAATGCTCTTTCTTCTGATTACAATAATATTTAAACCATATATTTGGCGTTGAAAATCTACTACGGAACAAATATTAAAATTTTAATTTATCGCTTTATTTAGGCGATATAGCACAACAAAGCTTGAAACCGTATCTTGAAACCCAGTCAAGTAAAATAACACTATTTTGCTGCAAATAACACTATCAATAAAATAAAATTACGTACCGAAAATTGTTGATCAATTGTTGTTATTTCAAAAGTTATGGCGATTTTCGCTTTTTGAAAATTACGAAATTTGGCGAATTCGGCACTAAACATCAATAGATTTTGACGAAGTTAGTTCTGCTTACTACTACCTCTGAGTTTATAATCTGTGTTTAATTTCAAGAAAATCTGTTGGGTAATTTTTGAGTTAGAGAGATATTTGTAAAACGTATCCTGGCGTTATCTTGTGAATCCTGGAGAAAATTTTTTAACTGATTTTACAATTAGAGATTCTAAACTAGCTTTGTTATTATCGGAAATGTACGCCAGATCGTAAATGTATTTTTGGCAATTTCGCAAATATTTTTTATTGTTTTAAAAAGTTAATTTTTGAAAATTTTCCAAATTTTCACTTTACATGCTCCTTGCTTGAAAACCGTTCGTTATATAAAAAAAAGTTTTTCTATGGATATAATACAACTTGTTGAATAAAATATTGTTATTTAGCCAAAAACTATTTAAAATCTGAAGACCACCTTTTGGCGTCCTTGGGAATTAGAGGGTTAAATAAAATAAACAAAAATAAATTTATATAAGACAGTTTTTTTTAGAATAGGCAGTCCTAGCTGCTTTTACTTCTTGACCGTGGCGTATGCCAATTTAAAAAATTTTAAAAGTATGTATTTACATAAATAAATCATTTACAAAAGAAAAAAAAATTAAAATTTTTAAATTTTACACTTACGATGTCGCACGTCACCAACTGTGTATAAGTACCAAGACCACAATTCTTCTTATTTTTCAGGTAGGTTTTTTTTATTTTAATTGTATAAAAAATCTCTGTTTGTAATCAATATTTGATGAGCTTTCTGTGTGTACTTTCGACGCACTGATAACAAATATTGTTTTTCGATGTCGCACGGGACACCGAAATATGCGACAATGCAAATCAAAAACTTACAGTTATTTTCAATCGCATTGTTTCTTATGCATTTTTTTATGACGCTTTGTACCTTTGGAAATATTTTAGAGAGCAAAAGTCAATGCATAACGTCTCTGTTTAAAAACTTTTATCAAAACAAAATGTGCAATAGAAATATCCAAATAAGAAAAGATGCGCTGGTGCGACTTTGAATTCGAATACCTCGAAAGGGGTTATGAATAAATGCAAAATCTTTTTACGTTATTTAAATTTGATTGCTTCCCTATAAAAATATGATAAAACAAAGTGTTTTCAAGAACTTTTAATATTTTAGCCTCGGTGGACCTTTCGGTGGAAATGCCCATATGCATGTTAAAAAATGTATTTTATTTCCTTTTGCCATAGTAAATTCATATAAAATTTATTTGAAATAAAAAATATGTAAAATGTGTATTTCAGATTGAATTTTCTGCAAATGTTGATGCAGAAGTTGTGATTCTTTTGATAAAAAAAATTTAATGGAATATGAATTTACGTCATATGTACAAATTTTGCAAATCCGATTAAGGGATTTTACTAGATTTGCAAAATAGGAAAATAAGTGAAGTTTTCACTTTAATTGCAGTTATATCCTAGATCCTTTATCTAATCAAAATAAATTGATATGTTTCCAAAAGCCCAAAGTCTATATTTTTAAACCATATTAAAAATTATCCGCGGTTCAGTCAGGTGTATGAATAATTAAGAAATTTTAACAAAAAAACTGTCTTTTTGCTAAAAGTTAAATTTGCAAATATTTCAAAAACTAGAGCTAATTTTGAAATTTGGTGTTCACAATCGTGATGTTCATCCTAAAATCTATCAGAATTGATATGTCGCATGCCCGATGCATTTTTAGTGTTGTACTGTGTTATTGAAGAATTCGTTTAAATTTGTATGATCTAAGCTATTATTGTTTAAGTTCTACCATAAAATTGTTAAACATATCTATACTTTTTATTATAATTTTTTATTTATATATAACAGACGACTATAAGTCATTGTTAATTATATATTATTTTTCTTTATTTAAAATTTTTAATTTTCTTAAATAAAGATTTTCATACATACATATATATGTACATCCCAATATTGCAGGCCAGGTCAGGATGTACTCTTCATTAATCACGCCCACTTTTACGCCTACTTCTTAAAACTTATGAATTTTTTATGTAAACATGGATGTTCGCTACGGAATTTTAAATTTTACAACGTATTTGGAACACATGATCCTGACGATCCTGATATTTCAGACCAGGTCGAGATATAATTCTCATTAACCATGCCCATTTTTCAGCCCACTTTTTTTAAATTATGAATCTATATATAGAAAAATAAGTTGTCCAATGTTCGTCATTTTATAACTCGAGAACCACTCAACCGATTTACAAACCAATTCATGCGTTGGAAAGGTCTATTTTCACTGATGGTTCTTAAAAAAATGACGAAAAATGTCTACGCATATGCGTTATGCGCACACTTTTGTGATGGTGTATTTTTCCCATATGAAATGTGTGATCGATATACAAATTTTTATTTTTCAACGGATTTCTCTGAAATTTGATTGATTCTCATACCACGGGCGAGGTCGCTATATTTTTTCTTTAAAAATATAAATATGTCATATAACAATGGACTTTCGAACAGAAATTTTGTATTTTCCAACCGATTTCGCTCAAATTTGGAGGACATGATTCTTATAGCCTAGCCAAGTCACCATGTGATTCTCATTGGATACGCCGCCCTTTAAGCCCACATTTTTTAAATTATGTGTTTTTTCTTTAACAATGGATGATCGCTATGGAAATTTTTATTTTCCAACGGATTTTGCTCAAATTTGGTACACATAATGCCAACATTGCAGGATGGGTCACGATGTACTCTTCATTGATCACGCCCACTTTTACGCCTACTTTTTAAACAATTATTATTAATTTGTTATGTATTAATGGATGCTCGCTACGGACATTTTAATTTTACAACGGATTTTGCTCAAATTAGGAACACATTATCTTGACGATTCTGATATCTATGGCCAGGTCGAGATATACTTCTTATCAACCATGCCCATTTTTCAGCTCACTTCTTTTAAATTATGAATTTGTTATATAACAATGTATATTCGCTACAGAAACTTTTATTTTCCAACTGATTTTGCTCAAATTTGGTACAAATGATCTTTTTATTCGGATATAATTTTCGTTGACCATGCCCGTTCTTCGCCTACGTTTTTAAATTGTGAATTTGTCATAAATTTTAAATTATGAATTTGCTATATAAAAATTATTTTCCAACGGATTTTACTTATGGCGTTTTCTTTTCTGTAAAAAAATGTTGCCTTGTTAAAAGGCAACATTTTAAAAATGTTGCCCTCACCCCATTAAAATGTTACATTTTTCCAATCAGAATAGAACACAATAAAATCACTGTTGCAGTTTTCTAAACATATGTATGTGTATTGTATACTCGTATGCAATATTGTTTACGTAAATTATTACTAATTGTAGCCTAGTGGTTGTGATGCCTGCCTTTGACATGGGCTGGACGGGCCCAAATTCCAGCCAAAGTAAAAAATAAATTTTTTTATGTATTTTCTTTTTTCAATTAAAGATTTTTTTTTCATATCTAAAACAAATTGTATAATTTTTTATTTATTTTTAGCCTAAAAAATTGTTAAATACTAAATAACAGCAAAACTATAAAAATCTAATTAAAATTTTATAAAAACAAAAAAAAAAAACCAAAAAAAAATATTGTGCTCCAACCGGGGTTTGAACCTGCGACCTATTGCATCAGAAGCCATGATATTACCCCCTAGACCCCCAAGTTGCGAGTTAGCTGGCAAAAAACATTACAGTATATACACATGGCGTTGACATAAAGAAAAAAAAAAGGGCAACACTCTACCCCATAAATTTTTGAGGGCGAAAAATGTTGCACTTTTGCCCTTTATTTAGGCAACATTTTTAGAAAAGAACACCTAGCCCTCTTAGAATGTTACCCTTAATTTAGAAAAGAACACAAAGAAGGCAATTTAAAAGCAAAGTGCAAAAAAAAGGTAACATTTTTTTTAGAAAAGAAAACGCCATTAAATTTAGTTAGTAGGCTTGATCCTTATATCCCAGGCCAGGTCATTGACCACGCCAACTTTTGCGCCTTTTTTGATATAAGAGTTCTTTGTGATCCATTTTGGATTTTTACTATAAAAATAATTATTTTTTAATGGATATTGTCGTAATTTTGTTTTAATAACACAGTACAACACTAAAAATGCATCGGGAATTCGACATATCAATTCCCATAGATTTTAGAATAAATATCACGAATGTGAACACCAAATTTTAATATTATTATTATTTTAATTTTTTCTTTAAAATTTCTTATTTATTCATATACCTGACTAAACTACAGATAATTTTTAATATGGTTTAAAAATATGGACTTTGAGCTATTATAACCACCCAGCAAAACCTTGGTGATATATGGGTACTACTACACTGATAGAATTTTGTTCATAGTATTAATGAATTTGTTCATTAATACAATGATTTTTTTATTGAAAAGTCCCCAAAGAACGCGTTCATGAAATCAATGAAACGTATTCATTAAATGAAACCTAATTGAAAAAAATATATTTTTTTTGCGCTACTTTTTTATTTATTATTTATTTTTATTTTATTAATTTTTATTTGTACATATATTTCTTTTTTCTTTTTATACCGTTTTTGACATCTCCCTGAACTCAACTTGAACCCGCAATCTCCAGAATGTAAACATTACCGCATTACCGATTGATCTAAATAGCCAAAACAAAATGATGCCATTATTTGAACTTTTATTTTCAGTTTGCAACCCTAGCGTTCATTACACTGTGAGACAAATGGTAGGGGTCAGTGGTCGGGAAGTGTTCAAACTACCGGGGAAAGTTATATCGGTAAAAAAGAAGTTATACGTGTCCCGGCGTTTCGCTGGGTCA
The DNA here is from genome assembly GCA_949987735.1 of Leucophora obtusa. Lineage (NCBI taxonomy): Eukaryota > Metazoa > Arthropoda > Insecta > Diptera > Anthomyiidae > Leucophora > Leucophora obtusa. Next base: position 93,666,631 of record OX465299.1, on the reverse strand, counting down.
ACCCTAGGAATCAAGATATATCGATTTGACCTTTGGTGGTCTTTTTTTTTTGACATAACTCGAGAACCACTAGTCCGATTTTGCTCAAACAATTTTAAAAAAATTAAAAATTACAATTCCTTTAATCTGTTCATATAACGTTTTTCTATATACTCAACAGTTTTGCCGGTAAAAATAAATGTATGAAGAAAAAAATTATTTTTGCCTAAAATATTAAAAAAAAGTAATAAACAAAAGGTTATTGATTTTTATGGTAGCGGTAACAAACGTTTATTTTTACCGGCAAAACTGTTGAGTATATAGAAAAACCGATTAAAGGAATTGTAATTTTTAATTTTTTTAAAATTGTTTGAGCAAAATCGGACTAGTGGTTCTCGAGTTATGTCAAAAAAAAGATATATCTCGATTCCTAGGGGTGAATTTTTCATTAATTCAATGAAAAATTTTCATTAAACCAATGAATTCAGATTAATGAAATCGATTCATTAATAGTATGAACGAAAATTCTATCAGTGTATGCATATTACCTGGTAATACATCAAACAGCTTACCCTTGCATTACTTTGGACCCTTATACATTACCCTTGCATTACTTATAATACCAAATTCATACGTTTGGATGTTTTATTGGTATAAATAATTCATTTTTCTATAAAATTTTAGAAATTCTATTTTTTGTTAAAAACCTTTTTTTTTTTAAATGCCCTCTTGAAAATTTAGGATGTTTTAAGATCAGTTAGAGGTTTTATTAAAAAAAATTAGCAAAAAAATAGGTTTTTGAGTGAAATTGCAAAATTTTAATTTTTTTTATTTTTCAATATTTTTTTTAATACGGCTAAATATCCTCTTTAAAACGAGCTAAGAACCATTTTTGTAGCTATTATAGTTTTCGAGATATTCAAAAGATAACCTCGTAGCAAAGCAAAAAATTCGAAAAATTATGACATTTTTTGAAATTTTAAATATTGCATAACTTTTGAAAAAAAAAATTTAATTTTTTTCCTTTAGCAAAACTTCGTTATATGATGAAAGAAAAGTTTTGACCAAAATTCATCCAAATCGAAAGGGGTCGATTGCAACCATTGGTCGATTTGAGATGGAATGACCCATATATTCTTTTAAAGATGTGTGCACTGTAGTGTACAAGGGTAGTGAACAAGTGTAGTTAAACTAATTTCACGCAATGTTTTCGTTCTTTATAATATTTTAACACAAGTTCACAAACATCCACAGAGGTTTGTTTACCCATTTTCAAAATAAAGCTGCTTACGCAGACATCTTCTATTAATAATTATTTTAATTACATTCTAAATAATGTTTATAAATTTACTACTATAAAATGGGTAAATTTTTGTTTAATTTTGCGAAAATTCGGTAAGTATTAACAAAAAATGCGTATACTATTTTTGTGCACACATCCATATACAATAATACACATAATCGCCCTTACTATCTAAATTTTTCAAATGTATATTTCAGTTAAAGTCGACTTTAGTTAAAATATTGGGTGGCAGTATGCCTTGACTGGGTATATTTTTGGAGTATTTCGATTGGTTAATTTCTTTTCAACCAATCAAAATGTTTGAAAATAAAAATATTTTTGTAGGGTTTTCATGCATAAAACTGTATGATTAAAAATAAAGTCGACTTTAAATTTAAAATACTCTTTTATAGTATTTTTAGGCATTATTTGTTTACAAATGAACACATATAAAAAAAACTAATATTTTGTAACCCTTTCAATTACTTGCATGGAAGGTATCCCAAAGGGTTCTCTGCGATCTTAATGAAATTCGGATATGTGATAGGGGAGAAAAAAATAATGCAGTCGTATTGTTTTTAACGGCCCAATCTTCTGTTTTTAATTAATTTCTTACAATTTCAAAGAAAAATAGATAAGTAGAACATGAAACATTTTTTTGAGGGACATCTACTGCAGTACAGGTTTTTTCGTATTACATTTTTGTATGGGAAATTGGCATTGATTTTGTTTTAAATTTACATATAATAACACTATGCGACAGTCAAAATCGGGATGGGATGAAACCAACGGGAAATGTTATATCGGTCAAAAAGAAGTTATACGTGTCCCGGCGTTTCGCTGGGTCACCCCTAGGAATCGAGATATATCTTTTTTTTTGACATAACTCGAGAACCACTAGTCCGATTTTGCTCAAACAATTTTAAAAAAATTAAAAATTATAATTCCTTTAATCTGTTCATATAACGTTTTTCTATATACTCAACAGTTTTGCCGGTAAAAATAAATGTTTGTTACCGCTACCATAAAAATCAATAACCTTTTGTTTATTACTTTTTTTTTAATATTTTAGGCAAAAAATATTTTTTTCTTCATACATTTATTTTTACCGGCAAAACTGTTGAGTATATAGAAAAACGTTATATGAACAGATTAAAGGAATTGTAATTTTTAATTTTTTTCAAATTGTTTGAGCAAAATCGGACTAGTGGTTCTCGAGTTATGTCAAAAAAAAGACCACCAAAGGTCAAATCGATATATCTCGATTCCTAGGGTTGACCCAGCGAAACGCCGGGACACGTGTAACTTCTTTTTTACCGATATAACTTTCCCCGGTAGTTTGAACCCTTCCCGATCACTGACCCCTACCATTTGTCTCACAGTGTAATCGGTATTATTTTTAATGAGCTGGTGTATGAGCTTTTTTCGATATTCGTTATCGTTCCGCTTTGGAACGACTTTTCCCATAGCGGCTTTTTCACCAAAATTTCAAATATTTCAAAAAAGTGGCAAGTCTCAGTCCACGACATAGTCAAAATGGGTGTCAAAATTTTAATTTTATCGAGTACACAGCCTTAGTATAAATAAATCTTAATTTTTTAAATTTCAGGGAGTTTTCTATAGAAAAATAAGTTAGGGTTTGATTACAATTTTTAACATTTAAACATGAGATTGGGCCGCTAAAAAAAGACGTGTCTCTAAATCCGGGAGAACCCATTTCGATTCCTTCTTTGTTAAATAAATAAATATTAACAATTTTTATAATAATTTTTCCAGCTCATCCCTATGCTATTTATATACACGGTTTAGATGTGTTAAAGAGTCCTTTATATGAGATTATTTATGCTGTGCAATGTCTTTTTGTAATGCCCTTTGTTATTTGCACATATATACCATTTACAAATCTATTTATATCATGGCTAATGTTTGGGATAAGTTTATTACAGATTCTGTGTAAAAAGTTTGAAACTTTACCAGGTGGTAATGATCGAGAACAGCTGAAGAACTTAAAAATATTAATCAATTATCATCAAAGGATTATAAGGTAAATAACAGAAAGATAAATATGAAAAAAATGGACTGAATCTTATATAATGTATTATTCAAAAGAGAAGAATGTAAATATTGTACGTGGGTAAATCCTAATTTATCCTACAACCAATAAGGGTACAGACTAGCAGTCCCAATCCCTAACGGACCGGACATTGGACAGAACTTTATGTTGTCACAAAGTCGATCAAAAAATTTGAAAAAAATTGAAGTAAATTCCCAAATTTTTAAAACTGACAATAATAATGATACAAAATCGGATTAGTTACAAAATTGGATTAGTATAGAATATTCTGGAATTTTAGAAGTAAATATCCCGAGAAACGAGATTTACTAAATCCGTCAATCTGGTAGCGCTACATTTAAGAATAATGTTAAGTGGTATTAGTACCACTGGAATTTTCTACCACATTCCACCACCACTTAAGTAAAACTTTAAAAATGCTGCCACTTGATGAGTAGAGTTAGTTAATTACTCGTGTTTGTAAAGTAAGTCGCGCATTAGCGTTTGTGTAGCAGAGCTTTAAAGAATTAATTCCTTTTTGGAATGAATTCCCGAAAATTTAATTCAATTTTTTAATTCAAGGAATGAATTCATAAATAAGTCATAAGCAGGAATTAATTCCTGTGAATGAATCCAAAGAATTTAAATTTATAGAATGAATTCCCTGACCAAAGCGTTAAGCATTAAAATTAAAGAATAATTCATTCACTAAAGAATTCATTCAACACGAGTTAATTCAATTTTAAGTCAAGGAATTCATTTAATTCTAGTTAAATAAAATTTTGGTCAAGGAATTAATTCCCTAGGGAAGGAATTCCCAGGCCCGTATCTCGAAAACTAAGCGAAATAGAGCTCCTATGAAGTAATAACACACCCCAGTAATACAAATAAGCCAGGTCTGGTAACGCTTCCGATTGATCCATTTCTAAAAAAATTGATTGCTGGGAATCAAGTGAAAACTTAAATTCAGGGAATTAAACGAACAAGTTAATTTATTAGGGAATTAAAAGAAAAATTCAATTCCTTAGGGAATTAAAAGTAAATTTTAATTTCTTAGGGAATTAAAAGAAAATTTTAATTCCTTAGGAAGTTAAACGAAAATTTTAATTCCTTAGGGAATTAAACGAAAATTTTATTTCAATTAAACGAAAATTTTAATTCCTTAGGGAATTAAACGAAAAAGTTAATTCCTTCATGGAATTAAATTTACAAGGGAATGAATTCCTTAGGGAATGAATTCCTTGACCTAAATTTGAATTAACTAGAATTAAATGAATTCCTTGGTTAACGAATGAATTAAATTTTATGAATGAATTAGAAAAAAATTAATGAATTCCTTTAAGATAAATGGAAAGAAAAAAATTCATTCAATTCCTTAAGTTTGGTCAGGGAATTTATTCCCAAAATACAAATTCAGTTCAAAAAAAGGGAATTAGGGAATTAATTCGTCGAAGCTTTGTTGTGTAGTCAATTGCATATTAGCCGTTGATAGTGAGATGCGCATTAAAAACGTAAAAATTTAAAAAATATTAGAATTTTTAAACGTCACATATTTCATATCTAAAATTCTTTGTAACTTTGAATTTTTATTTTTAAACAATTTTTATATAAAAGATAACAATTTACAAACTAGTTACAAATATTTCAAACAAAAAAATTTTTGGGAATAAAATTTCAATTTAAAAGGAAATGTGATTGCTTTTACAAATTCCTATTGTTGGTGCCTACTGTTTTTTCTGTGTATGTTTAGTGTCCTATGTTTGAGTGAGCTAACAGATAGAAACCCCAACAGAAAATCGTTGTTAAAGTCAAATAAAAATTTTAACAACCCTGTTTTTCGTTAGGACGATACAACGATACAACAGATAGCACACCCCTTGTGAATAACCTAATTATTTTTTCTAAAAATAGAATATTTGACTGAAAATAACAACTCCTACAGACGATACATATTTTTTTTGGTTTGTTTTTTATTGACGAATATAAAAAGTTAATGAATATGTTTCAATGTATTTTAATTGAATCTTCAACTGAAAACAAACTTTACCTATTACTTTTTAAATAAACCTCAATCGGTTATGGAAAATATATTGTGAGTGTATGAATGAGAAGGAACTACATCAAACATTGGAGAATTTTCATTTTTAATTACAATAGTTTTTTTTTTTTGTGACAAGAAAGGGATAAAGTTAATAAATAAACTAAAAAGTTCAAAAACAGAAACACAAAAATTAAATTAAAATTGTTCGGGTACCAAATAAATTGAAATTGCTCATGAATAATCCCAGGTGCATTAGCTACAACTGTACCAAATAACATTTTGACTTGTTCGGATCTACGATATGAAAATACCAGACCACATCGTCCCACCAAATGAGATTAAATTACGTGCGAATCATTTTGTTATTTGGATCTACGCTATGGAAATGCCAGCCCGGTAACAAAAATTTTTTTTAAATAAAATTATTGATTTTTTCCAGTACCGGGCCAAAAATTACTTACAGTACCAACAAATTAACATAAATTTCGTATGAATAATCCCAGGTGCATTGTTAATAACTGCATAAAATATTGACTAAATTGGATCTACGCTATTTAAATTCCAGTCCAGTACCAAGAGTTTTTTTTATTTTTTTTCGGTACCGGACTAAGAATTCCACATCGATCCACCAATCTTACTGAGATAATTGCAATATATGTATTATTTCAACCGAAATTCTATTGTATAAATCGAATTTTTGTTGCCATAAAGAAATATATCGGTGGCTCCAACCAAACCATTTAGTTGGCAAAAAATTCGGTTGTCACAATGAATCTATTTTTTTCTGTTTAAAAACATGAAACAAATTTAAAAAAAATATCTGCATTTACATATATCTTATTTTACTAATATAATTCTTTATAAAAAAATTCACGGGCAAATATATAAAATGCATAATGTGATGACCGGATATACCGGTAATACCGGTATTCCCGGGATACCGGCACTAACCGTAAGCTCTGATCTTTAGTGTTGTGACTAGAGTGTAAAAAACCGCCATTTTAGGAAACCGGGTTTCGGTTTGTTGGAAAATTAAAATTGAAAAAAAACGGTTTAGGTTACGGGTTTTTTTAAAAATACGGTTAAAAATTATTTCGGGTTTTTTGTTAATTAAAATACCTTTATATTTTTTGTTATCAATAATATTAAGATAATACACTCATGGAAATAAATCTGTACAAATAGCCGCAAAACCGCAGAAGCGACTGAATCTGTTACATTATCTACACTCACAATATATTTTCCATAACCGATTGAGGTTTATTTAAAAAGAAATAGGTAAAGTTTGTTTTCAATTGAAGAATCAATTAAAATACATTGAAACACATTGTTTAACTTTTTTTGTCAACCAATAAAAAACAAACTATAAAAAATATGTATCGTCTGTAGGAGTTGTTATTTTCAGTCAAATATTTTATTTTTAGATTTGTATTTTTAGAAAAAAATAATTTAAATAATTGTGTTGTTTTCTGTTTTAAAACAAAAAAATCAAATATTTTCGGTTTTCTTTTTTGTTATAATAGTTTGTTTATATACAAAATTATTTCAATTCAAATTATAAGAAATTCTTTACTCATACACACAAACATAGCCAATAAAAATATGAACTTGTTTGTTGTGTATTATGGTATAGTGTTTTGAAAATCCAAACAAAAAAAAAAATACTTTCAAATATGAAAAAACAAACCACAAAATCGTTTTTTTTAAGTTTTGTCAATTAAAAATTGATAATTGTTTTCAATTAATTTAATAAGTATTTTAGGTTGTTTTTAAGGATAAAATATTGTGTCATTTTATTTCTGATAAATCAAACGAAAAAGCCTATGAAATGATGTGATCGTCAAAAACTTTTCTAGTAAAAAAAGTGCAGTCGTTTGCTTAAAAAAGTGGTGACAATGATAAATGTGATCAAAATACATATGTACTCCCTCCACTGTGAATATTTCTCCTCCAAATATTAAATCAATTTATAGAGTTAAAATTAACAGAAATGACCAAAAAAATAGTAAAAAATAATCAAAGAAACTCAAAACCTCATGATGCTGCAATTATTGTTAAATTTAAATGCCCGTATGATAGAAACTTTGTTTTAAAATCAATAACAAGTTTTATTAAAAATCAAAAACAACCTCTTCGTTTGCATATTTTGGGTTTTAAAAGTTCGGTTCCTTTCTATGTCAACGAAAACCTGACACCTGAAAATCATCATATTTTCTTAAAAGCTCATAAATTAAAAAAAGAAGGACAAATATCAGCTGCTTTTACAAACAGAGGTCTTGTTTATATTAGACAACTTAATTGTAATGAACCTATTTGCATCTTCGATTTTGATCAGTTAATTCAGTTATTTCCTTATCAGCGCAATGAAGATGGAAATATCACTGAATGCCAAGAATCTTTATAATCTAATAAAATTTTATACTTTTATGAATAATTTGTTTTACATTTTAAATTTTTTACATTTTAACTATATACATTATAATCCAACGGTTAATAAAATTATCTACGTGTATACTTCTGTTTGCATTGCTAGTAAAAACTTTTTTTACAATAATGATCTTACCATATAATACTAGGGGGGCTGGTTCCAAAGAGAATCTCTTCAATATGATCAGAATATTATCTAAAAGAAGTTTTGGTTTAAATGTCTGCCATATAAACGCTCAAAGTCTCAACAACAAAATGGATGAATTTCGTTATATATTTGAACATTCTGGTATTGATATTTTATGTGTTTCGGAATCCTGGTTTAATCCCAAAGTGCAAGATTGTGTTTATAGCCTGAATGGCTACCGTCTTTTCAGAGCCGATAGATCTTCGAATGCTGGTGGTGTAGCTATTTATATTAAATCACCAATACGCTGTAATTTTAAATGTAAATCCCCTGCAGGTGAAAAAATCGAGTACCTCTTTCTTGAAGTTCTTAACAACAACGGCGGCAAACTTTTAATCGGTTCCATTTATAGACCTAATAAAAGAATTGATCTCAACCCACTATTAAGCGAATTGGCTACACTAACTCTTGGTTATACGGATGTTATCATTACCGGAGACTTCAACGAAAATATAATTGCTGACAAAAGATTAATGGAAGATATGAATGCTCTTGGGCTAATTCTTGTCAATTTCTCCATACCCACTCATTTTACAAATACTTCATCTACTCTGCTAGATCTGTTTTTCGTTAACAATCACAATCAATTGTTACTATTTGATCAGATTTCTGCGTCCTTGTTTTCTAAACATGATTTGATTTTCATGTCTTATGAGTATGACACAATGGTTATTGAACAAACACAAACCATACAATTTCGTGACTTTAGAAATATAGATAGTCATTCATTAGAAACAGAACTTTTAAATATTCCATGGAACCAAATCTTCTTCATGCCAAATGCAGATGAACAACTTGATTTCCTGCACCATAATATACAATACCTATATGAGAAATATATTCCTATTAAAACTAAAAAAATACGTAACGAAAAACCATGGTTTTCAAATGAAATTAAAGGTTTGATAGAAGAAAGAAATTTTTCTTATGAGAGGTGGAAACGATTTAAAACTACAGAACTGCATAATACCTTTAAGGAGGCAAGGAGAAAAGTAAATTCTAGAATTAGAGCTGCAAAATTAATATTCTATGAGGAAAAGTTTAAATCAGCAGTCTGCTCAAAAAAGAAATGGAGGGAGATTCGCAACATGGGTGTAGGTAATAGTGACGTTAAATCCGATAATACTATTGATATTAATAAATTGAATCATGATTTTGCAAACATACCAATGCCTGTATCAAATATTAACTTCTACGATGATAATTCTACGAATAACACAAGTAATAACAACGCTAATGCTTACTTGACTGATAATCATACAATACCTTCAACACGCTATGTTAACAACAGTGCGACTCAACCAAATTCGTTTTGTTTTGACTTTATTCATTTTACCCAGGAAGACGTTCTAGAATCAGTTCTTGGCATCAGATCTAACTCTATTGGACATGATGGAATCCATCCCAAGTTCATAAAACTGATTTTGACTTATACCCTATCACATATAACATATTTGTTTAATACGATTATAACAACATCGACTTTCCCATCAGCGTGGAAACACGCTAAGATTATTCCTATACCCAAAAATGACAACACCTACCGACCAATAGCAATATTACCCTATTTATCAAAAGTTTTTGAGCGTCTTATTCATAAACAAATGAGCAAGTTTTTGTATGATAATTGCCTACTTTCAGATAGACAATCTGGTTTCAGACCAAAGCATAGCTGTATAACTGCTCTAATAGATGTTACTGAAGAGTTAAGAATGAATATTGAGAAAAATATGGTATCTTTTCTAATTTTGCTTGATCACTCAAAAGCGTTTGACACAGTTGAACACGCTATTCTCTGCTTCAAACTGGAACGCATGTTCCGTTTCTCCGCCGCTGCTGTAAAGTTAATTTCTTCTTATCTGAGCGATAGGAGTCAAGCAGTATACCAAGGATCCGATAGGTCTAACAGTTGCTCAATTTTGAGAGGTGTGCCTCAGGGCTCTATACTTGGCCCACTTTTGTATACAATATATTCTAATGATCTACCCTCCAGGCTAAGTTACTGTGGCATTCAAATGTATGCAGATGATGTGCAACTCTATATAAGTTGCAGGCCTTCGAATGTCGATGATTGCATTAGAAAAATCAATTATGACCTAAGTTGTATTGGAGAATGGGCGTTAGCAAACGGTCTGAGTTTGAACGCAAGAAAATCTAAAGCCATAATAATTGGTAAAATGGAATCTGATATCTTACCACCAATCCTAATTGATAACTCGGAAATTGAGCTAGCAGGTACTGCCAAAAACCTGGGTGTTATTTTCAATAAAAAACTTGACTGGTCGGATCATATTAATGCATTATGTGGTAAAACATACGGAATGTTAAGAAATTTATTTATGACGCAATATTATACACCTTTTAATGTTAGAATGTTACTCGCAAAGACATATCTATTGCCAACACTTATGTACGGGTGTGAGCTTTTCACTAACTGTGATTCGTTAAGTATGAAAAGGCTTAATGTTACTTATAACAATGTTGCTAGATACGTCTATGGCCGCAATAGACGGAGCCGGATTTCAGAGTACTCGAAACAGATGTGTGGTATGCCGTTTGAAAATTTATTAAAATGCCGAACACTTTTGTTTTTTCATAAAGTCATATATACAAAGGAGCCAGACTACCTATATAAGAGGATACACTTTTCAATGTCGTACAGAGGCAATAGAATAAACTCAGTCTTTCACCGTAAACTTATATCGGAAAGACACTTTTTCTTAAATGCAATTCGTCTTTGGACCACTCTTCCCCCAAATATTCAAAATATTAGCAATGCAAAACATTTTAAATCTGCAATTGTTAACCGTTTAGGATAACAAAATCTTCATATGTACTATTATTTATTATTGTTAGTTTTTGCCAATTTGTTAAAATTAATTAATTTATTTAATGATTTTAAAATTGTATGTTGTAGTATTAAGTATTATAATATTTTTATTTTAACAAACGCATATTGTAACTTTATCTTCCCAGTACTTTAATATAAGACCAGCGCTTGTTGTACTGCATTGTTCAAATAAATAAATAAATAAATAAATAAATAAATAATATTATGCGACCGAGTAGTTAATAAAAAATATTTTGAATTAATATAATTGAGAAAACAAACTACAAATGACAACAATAACTGAAAATCAAACGATTACATAAGATTTTTGTACACTTATAAAAAAAGTTAGTATAAAAGTCTGCTAAACGCGTTCTAATTCAATTGAACTAGTTTTTCTGTTATTTTGTCTTAAGATTTCGACTAAACAAATATTTTTTGTAAATCCAATTAAGCATAACAATTAATTTCATCCGTATTTGAACTGACTTTGCATGCTAATTTTAAGTATTTTGTGTTTCTTCAGTTTACAAACTGTTGAACTGAGTTAAGACGCTTTTATTTAAAAACGATTATATTTTTGTGTCTCTGCTATCAATTTCACCATCTCTATGGCGCTATATTTTCATATTTTTTATTGTTTAATCAAAAAATGGCTTATATCTCGGAAACTAAGCGAGATACAGTAAAATTAAGAAAAACTCGTTAATCTGTATTTATGAATCCTTATCAGCCAGCTACTTCCAATAATAAATATAGGCCTGTCGCGAGATAGATCCAGAGAGTTCAGAAAACTTGTTTGTAAGCGAGAAAACAAACTACAAATGACAACAATAACTGAAAATCAAACGATTACATAAGATTTTTGTACACTTATAAAAAAAGTTAGTATAAAAGTCTGCTAAACGCGTTCTAATTCAATTGAACTAGTTTTTCTGTTATTTTGTCTTAAGATTTCGACTAAACAAATATTTTTTGTAAATCCAATTAAGCATAACAATTAATTTCATCCGTATTTGAACTGACTTTGCATGCTAATTTTAAGTATTTTGTGTTTCTTCAGTTTACAAACTGTTGAACTGAGTTAAGACGCTTTTATTTAAAAATGATTATATTTTTGTGTCTCTGCTATCAATTTCACCATCTCTATGGCGCTATATTTTCATATTTTTTATTGTTTAATCAAAAAATGGCTTATATCTCGGAAACTAAGCGAGATACAGTAAAATTAAGAAAAACTCGTTAATCTGTATTTATGAATCCTTATCAGCCAGCTACTTCCAATAATAAATATAGGCCTGTCGCGAGATAGATCCAGAGAGTTCAGAAAACTTGTTTGTAAGCGACATTTTAGCAGAAACTTTCAGTGAACTCAGGTAAAGTATATGTTGAATTTCGCTAAAATTTTTTAGCTAATTTAATTAAATTGTCTGTGTATTTAGCAGTGTGTATTTAGCTTCCCTAAATTTATCAGACCAAAATTCTCAACTTTACCGAAAATTCTGCTGCCGTAAATACAGGTATTATTTCCTGTTATTTTAGCAGAATTTTGAAATATTTGTACGGGCTTTTTATATGAGTGTATGATATTTATTTAAATATATGTGAAAAGATATAATTTTTTATATAAAAGAGAAAAGAACTGCAGTTTCGGTTATTGAAATAATATTTTAGAAATAAAATGCAATCGAATTATTGAATTTTTTAGTTTAAAAATAGATAAAATCATATTTTAACCAGATCAATTAACAGACAAATAATAACCGGTTTTGTGTTTGATTTTTTTACATCAATAGACGGTCGGACGGACACATTATACTATAAATTAGGTCTCCTCCCATCGGAACAAACTCGAACACAATTAAAAATTATAAATAAAGTTAACATTTGGGTATGTGAATAACTAACATTAATTTACTTCTTGTAGATATGGGCAAACATTGGAAAACTTAGTTTCATTTGTTTGTTTAGTGGAATTTTTATTATTTACAATGATGATATGCGTTCTATTGGTATGTTTTTTGTTGGTAAGTATCATAAACTGACTAACTAATCTTACCTGTCAATTGCATTAATTTCTATTGTATTTACAGGTAGAAAATGTTATGTACAAAATATCAACATTTATTTATATATTTTGCATATTATATGCACTATTTATATCATATTGGTATTCTAATGAATTTTCATACGAGGTAAGCAGTAAAGGCCTGCATGAATGCAATCTGTGAAACATTCACTACACTTTTTGCAATTCCGAAATCTTTAATTGAAATTCAGAGAATATCAATTGAAATTATGAATTAAAATAGGTATTATGTTTTCTGAATTTTAAAAAGAGTAGAATTTAAAACGTAGTATCTTAGCAAAAAATTGATTTATTCGATTGCGTTCTGTATCTAATAGAGAACAAGCTTTAAAAAAAATTTTTTTTAGTAAAAAAAAAAAAATACTGTCGATTTTCAATGCTGAAATCCTCCAATTTTTTTTTCATTCCATAGCAAATGTACGAATTTTATACAATTTTTTTTAAACGTTAACCCATTTAACATGCACAATTTTTTGAGAATTCTGAAACTTTTTTAGATCTTGTGACATATTGTTTCTATATAATATCAATTATAACAAAATTATTTTCATTACAGTTTTTTATTTTTATGATAACAATTTATGGGTTTGAATTCATCGATCATTTACGAGTACAATGGTTTAAATTTTTTTTCGAAAAAACGTGGTAATTGAGAAAAATTACTAAACTGCAAAACAAATATGTTTTGATCGATAAATATCACTAAAATCCAGGCTCTCTCCATTTCATTCCCTGTGTTTAGTTTTTTAATTCCACTCGATCGCCATTTCATTTCGTTCCCCGATACAATCCATTTCGTTCCCTTTGTATAGCGCATCAATTCTACTCGTTCCCCATTCCATAAAATTTCATTCCACTTTATTAAGTTGCACTCTTTTTCTGTTTCATTTCGTTTCTCAAGTTAAGTGTTTCAATTCCTCTCATTCTCTAAAAAGAAGATTTCTAGCTGAAAAGGTTTGGGGAGACCGTTAAGAGGCGGAGGCAATTTTCCCTTTTTGAACCCGTATTTTTACCAAGTTCCTGCTGAAAATTCCAAAATGACCTTATTAATGAAGTAGAATAAATATTTTTCGGGGGGAGAAACCTACATTCGAAATTTTAAATTTAAAAAAAATTTAAACTTCTTAGCTCCAGTGGTTAGGGCAGCCCATTAGGGTGACTTTTGCAAACCAAATTTTATCACACTCCTGACTAAAATTACAAAAAGTGCCTGACTACTGAATATCTCATATCCCAGGAAACACATATTTTAAATTTCAGAATTCTAGCTAAAGCGGTTTAGTCAGGCCTTCATGGGTAGACTTTTTGCTACTCACCGTAAAAATTTTCAAAACTTTCGCCTTATTGGATGTCTAAGGAAGCAGGAACCTGCATACTAAATTTCAACTTCCTAGCTCCAGAAATTGGGTCTGTGTGATGTTGAATAAGTCAGTCAGTCAGTAGTTATTTTACAATATTGTTAGTTATTTTTAAAGCATCTATTAGTTATTTTTCAACAATTAAAAGTAGATACATTTTTAGTTATTTTAAAGGTAAATACCTATGTCGAAATTTTGACTGTATGTACCTTTGCTTTTACAGACAAATTTTTTTGAGTGTGAAAACCAAAAAATTCAAAAGTTCGGTATCTACACCATTTCCAATTGAAATTGAGAGCTTTCTATGTAGTATTGAGAAAAGAGCAATTGAAATTGGGATTTTCCATTTGATAATGGGAAAGGAACAATTGAAATTAAGATTTTCTATTTCATATTGAGAAAAGACGAAATGAAATTGAGATTTTCCAATTAAAATTGAGAAACGAATAAATGATAATAAGATTTTACGATTGAAATTGAGAAAAGCATACAAAAGAAATTGAGATTTTTAAATTGATATTGAGAAAAGAACACATGAAATTGAGATTTTACATTTAAAATTAAGAAGAAAACAAACGAAATTGAGATTTTCCAATTAAAATTGGGAAAATGATAAATGATATTGAGATTTTACATTTGAAATTGAGAAAAAAACAAATGGAAATTAGATTTTGTTATTTGAAATTGAGAAAACAACAAATAAAATTGAGAAAAGTACAATTGAAATTGAGAAATTTTTAATTGTAATAAAGAAATTTAATAAAATTCTTACACTCAAAAAGTTTTATCGAAAAAGTCTACTGAAAATGGCAGTAAAACTAAAGACAAAAGCGATAAAAAGCCGACAAAGGTAATTATTATCTTTAAAGGAACTGTAAATGTAGTTATTTTTAACCGTTGAAAGTGACTAAAAAATTCATTAAAAATTACTATCAATGGCCTAAAAATAACTGATAAATTTTTACTACAAAAAATTTTAAAACAACTTACAAAATTAGTAAAAAACCATTTTTTATACAGTTAAATTTTTATTTTTATTATATAAAAACATATTTTAATAAAAAAAAAATTATTTTTGCTTTCAACTACAAAAAATGCGCTGTCATCTTAAATAAAATTTATTAAAATTCCAAACAGTCCTTCAGTTATTACTTTTTTTTGCATTGGAGATACAAAACAAATTTATATTTTTATGCAAGCTAAGAATATATCAATAATAAAAAAAATATAAACTTAACAAGAATTTAAAATTTCAACGAGAATTTAAAAATTCAACGAATTTTTTTTTTATTTTAAAGAACTATACTGTTTTGCAGTATTGTAGTAGTTGTTTATTATGATATTAAAAATAACTGCTTTAAACAACTGTTACGAAATTATAGTACTTCTCTTTATTAACTGTCATAATAGATGTTTTGTATTTTGTTCATAGAAAAACAGCTGTAATTACAAGCAACAAATTCTGATTACTACACAAACAACCGTCATGTAGTAACTGTCAAAAGTTGTTTCTGGCAGCTATTTAAAAAAATATAGCTGAATTCCAAAAATTCTTTTTTAGTTTATATTTGTTATTATTGATATATACCTAGTTTGCCAATAAAAATCAGAAACTTGTATTGTATCTCCAATGCATAAAAGCATAATAACTGAAGAACGGTTTGGAATTTCTACTTCAAATTATAAATAGGCTGAAGCAGTAACACATATTTTTGTAATCGGAAGTAAAAAAATGATTTTTTTTATTAAAATATACTTTTATAATACCAAAAGAATTAACTGTAAGAAACAGTAGTTTATACCCATTTTATCAGCTGGTTTAAAATTTTTGTAGTAAAACTTTGTCAGTTAATTTTAGTAAAATTTTTAGTTATTTTTCAGCAGTTAAAAATTACACAATTTTTCCTTATTTTAAAGGTAAATACCTTTGTCGCCTTTTTAACTGCATATACCTTTGTTTTAACTGTCAATTTCCGTAGATTCTACCGACAACCTTTTTTGAGGGTAGGGTTAAAGAATGGATTAAAAATCACTGCTTATTTTTAGAACAACATTTTTTTAATAAGTATGCTTGGAAATTTGCTGTCGCCATCAAATTTTTTTTCTCGAGGTAAAAAATAAAAAATTAAAACGTGTGTGCGCAAGCAAAGAAAAAAATTGTTTTGAAAAATGGAATTCAAAGATATTTGTGCTATATGTTTATGCAGTATGAAGCGAGGAGATGTACGGAGATTGATTGTACCATGCCGACATCTATTCCATGAAAAATGTTGGACCTCCGCGAATTTAAGATGTCCATTGTGCAGAAGATCGATTAGTGGTAAGTAATCATAAACTAAAAATATGCTTTTATGATTATTAAATTTTTGACAAATATTTAGATGGTGAAATTGCAGAAAGAAAAACATATAAGCGATATAGCGAGCAAGATCGTAATCGTGTGATAGAAGCAGCAAATCGGGGAAACGACTGGACAGAGTTGGCAGCCTCATTAGATATTTGCTACAAAAGTGCTCATCGTTGGGTTAGCAATATCAATGCACCAGCTTTAAAAAGAGGTGGTATGAAACCACGTTCTCTTACCAACGAAGAAGTAGAAGTCATGCTGTCTTGGGTTGAAGAAAAGCCCGAAATTACCCTGCGGGAATATCTGAAAAAATAAGTTTTGATTTCGATAAAAGGGTTTCCGTATCTACTGTTGCAAATACCTTATACGGCCAGATGTATTCTTTGAAAGTTGTCCACGTTGAGCCAGTTGCTATGAATAACGCTGCTAACAAGGCTAAACGCTCCGAATACGTTACTCGTCTGAATGAGTACGTCAGAGCCGGTAAGCAAATAGTGTGGCTGGACGAAACAAATTTTAATTTGTTTTGTCGCCGTAATCATGGCTATTCAAGAGTTGGAACTGGAGCAACCCAAACAGTCCTGACTTCACGGGGCCCAAATGTGCATTTGATTGGAGCGATCGGAACATCAGGCGTTCTCAAAATAGATAAAAAGAGAGGATCTTTTAATGCTCCTGCCGCCAGAGAATGGGTTGAAAGTATTCTCGTAAGATGGGAGGATATGGGGAACGACCTTGCAGAGTTGGTGGTAGTTGTTGATAATGCTCCTTGTCACAACAGACTGGAAACTTTATTTCAAAATTCCACCGCAACTCTACTCAGGATGAGCCTATATTCTCCTATGCTCAACCCTATCGAAGTAATATGGGGAAAATAAAAGCCCATGTCAAGTCCACCATGAGCATTCCAAGAGTTTCGCCACCCAATGTTGGGGAGCAAAGATTGGTATACCTAGAAAACCTTATTGATAAAGCCAAAACATTGGTTACTGCTGGCGACTGCAGCAGAGCCATACAGCACTCGACCACATTCCATCAATCTGCCTTACAAATGGGGGATATGCCCGTAGGCCAGTAAGCTTTTGTATTTTTGATTGTGTTTTTATTGTCTATTATTTTGTGATTTAATAAAATTTGTTTTATAACACTATGGAACATTTTTGGGATTATTGTCTGGGGGTGAGAAATTACAAGTCAGGGTGATGGTACTAGGTCAGTATAGTAAAACCCTCAAAGGGTTTGGCGTTCGTATGTGTCATTTTTTTTTATGACCTTTTAAATTTTTTCCTTATCTTGATGTTTTTTCGCTTAGTTGTAACATTTTGGCAAAAACGTAGTTTAACATAACTCGAGAACCACTTGTCCGATTTTGATGAAACAAATTTAGAAAAATTTAGAATTACAATTTCTCTAATCTGTTTCTATACCGTTTTCCTATATGTGCAACACTTTCGAAGTTAAAAATGAATGTATGAAGGGAAAAAAGTATTTTTTGCCTAAAAATTTAAATATTTTTTTTTAAAAATTCATAAAAAATCCAAAATGGAAAAAAGTGCCAAAACTAATTACTTTCGCGTAAAATCACATAACTCATGAGCAAAAAAAGGCATAGATCATGAAAATCGATGCACGCGTTTCTCATTTATTCACAATTAGGTAAATGTATGAATTTCAAAAATTTGCTCCAGATATGCACAACATTATTTGGAGAAAACATTGACACTCACAAGCCGAACTCTCTCATATTTTTCTACTGTACTAAAAGAGAAATATTGATGTGGCAACACTGGTTCTGTAATGTTCACATAAAACATGCATTGTCATTATACTTCTTCTCTTTCTCACACTGGTTCTGTGATTTTTGTAATTCAACAAGTGCCGACGAACGCGAACAGTAAAAGTGATTTTTCTCCAGTTTTTTAAAAGTGAACAAAAGAGAACAGAATATGGAACTGTGCAAGCCAGATATAAATAGCTTTTGCTACTGCTGTGGTCAATATGTCTCAACACATAAAAAAAGGGGAAATTTCAGTACTGATTTTGTTCAAACATACGAGATGTACTTCAACCAAACTGTTATAGTGAACGAAAATTGGGTACCAAATATAGTGTGTAAAAGCTGCTACAACCGTCTAATGGATTGGAAAAATAGAAGACGTGAAAGTATGCCATTCGGTATCCCAATGACTTGGACTAATCCTGGCGAAGGTCACAATCCATTGAATTGCTATGCATGTGCGAATAAAGGAGCCGCAAAAAGGATAAGAAAATCGTATAATTACGTTGGTGTTGCAAGTGCCGCAACACCATTGCCTCATTCGGACCACATTCCTGTGCCAAAAGCTTCTAGCCCAGATATTTTCTCTTCTACGACTGCTCCGACATATCATGCACGTGATGATTCCCCATATGAGCCATCAGTATCCAATGAGCCAATTTTAATAAATCAAAATAAGCTTGATTCAATTGTTGCCAAGTTGGAATTAACACAGCATAAATCGGAAGAGCTGGCTTCCATTTTGAAATCAAACAATTTGTTGGCACCCGGTGTGAAAGTCACAGCTTATCGAAGTCGTCAGGCAACACTCCAAAGTTTATTCCTTGTGAATGATGAAAAAACTTCTGCATATTGCCCGGATGTAGGATAATTGATGGACGCAATGGAAATAAAATATGAAGCAGATGACTGGAGATTATTTATTGACAGTTCAAAACTCAGCTTGAAGGCTGTTTTACTGCATAAGACCAATAAAAAACCTTCAGTTCCAATCGCCTACAGTACAGAAACGAAAGAAACATATGATGCACTGGAAAATATTTTAAAAATGGTTAACTACGCCAAACATATGTGGCGCATATGCTGCGATTTAAAAGTTGTAGCAATGCTTTGCGGTCTTCAAAGCGGCTATATAAAATATATGTGCTTTTTGTGCGATTGGGACACACGATTTTCCGGTGACCAATATGCATGCCACGGATGGAAACTCAGAGAGCACAGCAGGTTACAAACGGCCAATATTATTCGTGAGCCTCTAGTGCCGAAGGAGAAGATATTGCTGCCTCCACTGCATATTAAACTTGGAATTGTTAAGAATTTTATCAAAACTGTCGCCAAAAGAGATGAAGTTTTCTTGTGTTTGAAATTAATTTACCCGAGACTCAGCGAAAGTAAAATTAAAGAAGGTAAGTTATAATATCACATTCATTTCCCATGATTTTCCATCTTAACAAATTAATTTTTTCCAATCAGGCGTACTAAATGGTCCAGATATACGAAAGCTGATTAAAAGTGACGCATTCAACAATATTTTGATTGACGCTGAATTGAATGCATGGCAGGCAATCAAAGAAGTAATAGAAGGCTTGTTGGGAAAGCATCGTTCTAACAACTACGATGTTTCTGTCGCAAGGATGTTAAGAGCATTCTCGGAAATTGGTGTCCACATGTCCTTGAAAATCCATTATTTACATCATCATCTGGACTACTTCAGCAAACAATTGGCTACCGAATCTGATGAACAAGGTGAACGCTATCATCAAGTTGCTATGCCATTTGAAATGAGGTAATACTGATTTTTTATTTTTTCAAACTCATTTTAATAAAACAAAAACTTACAGATATAGAGGCAAAAAGTCGCCGAGTGCAATAATTGCGGAAATTTGCTGGTGGAGTAAGTTAGTGTGGCAAGACAAGGATGATCTTGATGATAACGAATTTTCAGGAGATGCAGAAGGGCCAACAGTGGAGTCACACATTGACATTATGTGTGGTTCAGAAACTGATGATAGCGATGAATGCGATGCCACTAGTCCCGAACAACCACCATCGAAAAAGTCTAGGCAATATTTATTAAAATAAATAAAAATAAATAAATAAAATAAAAATAAAAAATTATAAAAATGTTTACTTAATTTTTTTAGTAGTTTATGGCCAGAAGTCTGGAGTTATTGGGGAAAATTTATGAAAAAGGCGATAAATGACACTTTTTTGAATAAAAACAAATATCAATATTCTTGTCAAAATGGGATACCTTCACTTAATTGTAAATAAAAGCAGAACGCGTTAAATTTTGTTTATAGGTTATGTGACTTTACATGAAATTAATAACACTTGATCCTTTTTTCCGTTTTGGATTTTTTATGAATTTAAAAAAAAATAATTTTAATTTTTAGGCAAAAAAATATTTTTTTTTCTCCACAAATTTATTTTTACCGGCAAAACTGTTGATTATAAAGAAAAACGTTATATGAACGGATTAAAGAAATTGTAATTCTAAATTTTTCTAAATTTGTTTCATCAAAATCGGACAAGTGGTTCTCGAGTTATGTTAAACTACGTTTTTGCCAAAATGTTACAACTAAGCGAAAAAACATCAAGATAAGGAAAAAATTTAAAAGGTCATAAAAAATGACACATACGAACGCCAAACCCTTTGAGGGTTTTACTATACTGACCTATTACCATCACCCTGACTTGGAATTTCTCACCCCCCAGATTGGCTGTTGTACTGTGTAATTAAACTTTTACCCAAACTCATTTTCTTATTTCTCAATTATATATCGTATTTTCTTAATTTAATTTGTATTTTTCTCAATTTCATTTGTGATTTTGTTAATTTCAATTGTAAAATCCCAATAACATTTGTTATTTTCCCAATTTCAAATGTAAAATCTCAATATCATTTCTACTTTTCTCAATTTCGATTGGAAAATCTAAATTTCATTTGTTATTTTCACAATTTCAAATACAAAATCTCAATTACATATGTCCTTTTCTCAATTTGAATTGGAAAATCTCAATTTCATTTGTTGCTTTCTCAATTTTAAATGGAAAATCTTAATTTCATTTGCTTTTTTCTCAATTTCATATGGAAAATCTCAAAATCAATTGTTGTTTTCTCAATATTAAATAGAAAATCTCAAAATGAAATGAACTTTTCTCAATTTCAAATGGAAAATCTCATTTTCAATTGTTCTTTTCGCAATTACAGTTAGAAATGGTGTAGTAAAAATATGTATTCTCTTTTCCGAAGTTTCCAAATTTTATAAAAACTCATTCATTTTTTTCGACAACACCATAAAAAAAGTTTATTTCACAATATGACAGTGGAGGTGTACGATGAACACGCTTTTCGCTTATTTTTATTTAAAAAAAAAAGAAAATCGCGAATTAGGCCGTTTTGAATATCAAAAAATATAAAAAATTGGAACCTTTAAGTGGTTACATACACTCATAAAAAAAGCCCGTACAAAATTCTGCTAAAATAACAGGAAATAGTACCTGAATTTGCGCCAGCAGAAATTTCAATGATGTTGAGAATCATGGTCTGCTAAATTTAGGTGACCTAAATTTTAGGTAAAAAAGTTAGTTCAAATACAATAATTTATAAGAAATGTTTAATGGAAATGAAAACTACTCAGCTGAAATCAGCACATGTTTTCTGCTAAATTTTAGTTGGTTATAAACAGGTAAAAATTTCAGTTAACATTCAAAAATTTAGAAGAATTTTCGTTTAATAGAAATGAAAGTGGGTCAGTTGAAATCTGCAAAACATGCTGCTAAAATTACAATCACTTTTTGTTATTAATTGAATAAAAACAAATTAATGTTAATATTGTTAATTTTATTTTCGAATAAATTACACAATCCAAAAACACTATTTGCACTATATATCACTTTTATTTTCTTGCCAATATGTCAGGCACCAGAAAAAGTTTTTTTTTTTGTTTTATCAAAAATAAATATCACTAAAGTTCAAAATGTTTTTATTTCTCAATCGAAAACAAAAAATTTCAAAAGTACTTTAAAACAAAAATATCCCTCAAGTTGAAATTCCAAAAATATCTTTAGGTATAAATATCAAAGATAAAAAAATAAAACTTTTTAAAACGTTTTAAAAAACGTTTTTTTTTTCATCTTTGTACTAAGTACAAAAATATGAATAGAATTTTAAAATTTTTGTTTTATTTTTATGGTGGAGATACTATTCTGGTTTTTGGTTTCAAATCTGTAGAAAATCATATAATACCCTGGAGACAACTGTTGAGTGGTATATACATACAAACATATATTGCAAATATTTTTTTTTGCTAAAATGTTTGCCAATTGACCAACATTTTGCACTAATATTATTCATTTTCGGAATAAAATCGCTGTATAAGTTTTCTAATTAAATTTTTGCTCCATGAAACCTTTTTCGCATTCCGCCATTAATTCGCAATTTTTTAAGTGCAGATTTTTAAAATTTATAACCTAGGGACCATAATACCCATATCTCATACCAAAGTTTGGTAATTAGTTCGCAAAAAAAAATTGCCAAAAAAAATTTGCAAAAAAAAATTTTTTTCCATTAATGTATTCTCTTGCAGAATATAAATTGCTGATTAGGTTTCTTAACTATTTTTTTGTATCATAAAGGCTTTTTTCGCATTCCGCCAATATTTTGCAATTTTTTGAGTGCGGTTTTTTAAAATTTTTAACCTTAGGACAATAATTCCCATATCTTATGCCGAAGTTTGGTGGTTAGTATGCAAAAAATTCGCGAAAAAAAATTTAGCAAAAAGGAAAATTTTTCCATCAACATATTCATTTGAAGAATGTAAATCGCTGACTGAGTTTTTTAATTTATTTTTTTCGAGTTCCGCCATTATTTTACAAATTTTTAAGCGCAGTTTTTTTTTAACTCACAACCTAGGGTATCCTATATCCTATACCAAAATTATCTGGGTAGATTGCAAAAACAAAAAAAATTGGGGAAAAAAATTTTCCAAAAAGGAATAGTGTTGCATCAATATACATATGTATATGTATGTAACATATGTATAGCAGAATGTTAATCGCTAATTAAGTTTAAAAAATTTTGGGTGCGGTTTTTTAAAATTCATAAATTTGGGACTATGATACCCATATCTTATGCCAAAGTTTGGTAGTTCTTACGCAAAAAATTTCGCGAAAAATAAATTTTGCAAAAAGGAAAATTTCTGCATCAACATATTCGTTTGCAGAATGTAAATCGCTGACTGAGTTTTTTAATTTATTTTTTGTACCAAAAAGCTTTTTTTCGCGTTCCGCGATTTTTTTGCCATTTTTTAAGTGCGGATTTTTAAAATTCATAATCTTGGGACTATAATACCAATATTCTCATATCAAAGTTTGGTGGTTAGTTTGCAAAAAAAAATTCGCGAAAAAAATTTTGCGAAAAGAAAATTTTTTGCATCAGTGTATTTGTTTGCAGAATGTAAATTTCTGATAAGAATTTTTAATTCATTTGTTGTACCATAAAGTTTTTTTTTAGCGTTCCGATATTAGTTTGCAATTTTTTAAGTGGTGTTCTTTAAAATCCATAATCTAGGGACTATAAGACATACATATATCCTATACCCAAATTAGCTAGTTAGATTGCAAAAACAAAAAATCGCGACAAAAATTTTTACAAAAAGGAATAGTTTTGCATCAATATATTTGCTTGCAGAATGTTAATCGCTGATTAAATATCAAAATTAAATTTTGTACCATAAAGCCTTTTTTCGCATTCCGCCATTATTTTTCAATTTTTTAAGTGCAGTTTTTGTGGTTAGTTGCTCACAAATCCTATTGTTTTAATGACCACAGTTTGTCTTTTGCACAAAATTATTCAGCCTATCATGCTTTGTAGAAGTCTTTTCGGCTGAAATTTTTATTACTTTTTAATAACTATTGGATGCAGAAATGTGTCTATATGAATGTTGTTTTATGAATTTTTACAAAATCAGAAAAAACTAAAAAAAACGTTTTAAAACGTTTTATTTTGTTTTTTCCTCAATACAAAAAAAAACGTTTTTTTTTTGTTTTTTCCTCAGTACAAAATAAAAATAATTCTCAACTTTCCTGAAAATATCAGTACGGATATTTTTTAAATTTTGTTTTCGAAAAGAAAACAAAAAATAAAAAAATTGATGAAAACAAAATATCCATCAAGAAAAATAAATTCATTTGTACACAAGTGATTTTTTTTATTGAGGAAAAAACAAAATAAAACGTTTTAAAAGTATTAATATCGGGTGCCTGCAATATGTTAAACTTCCGCTGGAGTTGTATTATTTGGTTCCTTTTTTTCGTCTACCTGTGGGTCGAATAATGGCATCGAACGTACTTTCACAGGAATAAAGAATTTCATTGATAGCCAAAACCGTTTTTGTTTTATTTAAAAAAACTTTTGTGGCGCTCTTATTGAAAACCCCTTTATATTAATTTAATAATGTTAGGTCAACAGGAATGGGGTAGGATTAACACAAAACTTTATAGAATTAGCGTAAATTTTATGAAAATTTGTGTTTTCGCGTATGAAATTCACAATTTATTTTAGAATTGGCTGTCGTATTGCGTAGACTGAGTTTCTTAGTAAATAGCACTTCCCAGTCAAAAAGACGTTTAAAAATTTTATAACGTAAAATTTTATGAAAATTTTACGTTTTAAAATTTTGGGGAAATGGGAAATTTTGGCGCATTTATTTTATAAAACAATTACTAGAGAATGTTGGTAAATATCTAAGCGCTTATGCATAATAATTTGAAAACCTTATAACACATTTATAAAATATATTTTGTATGGAAAATTTATTTTATAAGCCATTTGTAAATTTAAAAAGTAATTATGAATATGACCCCTAGAGTTAATCGTCACGATGCACATAGGAATATTTGACCCAAAAAGCTGGCCAAAAAGGCAAAAATGAATTTAAAGAAATTTAAAAAAAAGTACGCAGCTCAATAGGCAACTAAATTCTGCATTATGTTGCGAATTCTCAAGATTTTGAGTTGAAATTTGTAGTTTCGAGACACTGTTAAAGTCAGGAAAGTTAAGAAAATGTCATCCCCTTTTATTGATTTTTTTCAGTTTTAAGAGGTTAATATTATATTTTTTAATGGCTGAACGAATGGAGGTTTTAAATTGACTTTTTTTTAATAAAATACTTGATTAATAGCTATTTTCAACAATTTTTAAAAAAATTTATTTTAAATATTAAAGATGAAACTCTTCGTTCAAAAATTAAAAAAAGGTTTTTTATACACTTTTTTGCAAAAAAAAGGAAGAAGGATTTTAAAAGTGAGAGTAGTAAGTGTAGTAAAAATGTTATATAGGAAAAAGAATTTGAAATCTTTTTTTTTAAACAAAAGAAAAAAAGTTTGCGCAAGATTGCGCCGCCATGATTTTTGGCGATTTTTTGAAAATTTCATTTTTTTTAAAATTTTTGCTTATCAGGCACTTTTTCTCATATTTTTTTGTCAGTCATAAACTTTTGTTTGGGGATTATCACTGCGTATTAACTTTACAATGGTTTTTGCCTTGTAAATGTAATTGAATGAAAAATTATTTTCATCAATGGATTTTATTAGGCGAATGATTGATTATATAAAGTTGATGTCCAAGTCCACCATTCGGTAGGTATCTCTCTCAGATGCTGTGGATGTGTTGATCATGTTTTCTTGACGGGTTTCTAGGGAATATTTTAATATTGTCAAATTGTTGGTGACGTCTATTCTTTGGTTTTTTCGTGTGGTTTTGTGTAAGTTTATGAGGTGTAGGT
This sequence comes from Leucophora obtusa, assembly GCA_949987735.1. Lineage (NCBI taxonomy): Eukaryota > Metazoa > Arthropoda > Insecta > Diptera > Anthomyiidae > Leucophora > Leucophora obtusa. Next base: position 93,640,471 of record OX465299.1, on the reverse strand, counting down.
TTCTGACATTTTAATTTTATATCTTAAACTAAATATTGTATATTATTGTGTTTGTGTGTTGAATAAATGTTATCGCTTTTTCTCGCGAGTGTGTGGTATGGTGCGCGGATGTTATGGGCAGTAGTTATTGTATCTGGTGTGTGATACTGGAGTGGATTTGGTAAAATTGTTCTGTGTTTTTTTAAATTTATGGCTTTGTGGTTTTTGAATTTATGGTTTTGTGATCATTTGAGATTTGGTTTGTTATGTTTGACTATTCTTGTAATTTTTCGGTATCATGTTGATATGCATCCCAGAGGGGTTCTCTGGAACCAGTAGGTTAATTCCGCTGATGAGTCCCTTTGGCAGGGGACGAAAGTGCTTCAGGAATTGCCCAAGTGCCTGCACGGCTATGTTTTTGTATGGATGGTGGGTTTGGTTATTCTGTTTTTGTTTTCTGGTTTAGTTTTTTTTTTTGGGGGGGGGGGGTGGGGGAGTTTTGTTTTCATTTGCGGTGGTAAGTTGTAGCGATGAATGGAAAAACCGATAAGTTTGATATTTTAGAGCGCTAATTGTCTTTCCACAGGATTACCGTATTGGCGGACTATTAGGAGAACATAGATCGTCGATGACCCAAGTAGGGAACTAGCCACAAAAAGAATGGTCTCTAGGCCCCTTAGGTGTATGGTAGGGTCTGCAATGCTAAATTGAGGGAGTTACCTACATGATATTAAACAGTTATTGCGATGGGGAAGGTCATTAAAATTTTAGAAGAAAAGTCTCTGTATGCAGCTATTTCCCTATTGGACCAATTTTTTTTAATAAATATCAGAAATCAATTTAAATATACATATTAAAAAAAAAACTTTAAAATATGTAGAGATTTGTTATACAAAAAATACAAAATTTTAGTTTTGGAAAAACCTTGATTAGTTCCGAAGATACACCATGTCAAAGTTTGAACTTTGGTTCCGAATATTTTCACTAGGGGGCGTTGCAAAGGCACAAAATTAATCTAAAATACTTTATTTATGCGTATCCATGTTTTTAAAAATTTGGTCGAAATAGGATTGAAATACAAAAAAAAAATTTTGGAAACTCTCATTCTTCTGCGAAGTACGAGTAAGCGTGGGATTAAAAAAAATACGAACCCTCCAAAAATTCTCCGCTTGATTCTTTTTGTCAAATTAAACTCAAAACTATCAAAAACCCCGACGTTTTAGTTCAAAAAACACGTTTAATAATTTTGGCCAGCTTTTCGGGTCAAATACTCCTCTGTGCGATGATCTAAATTGAAAATATGAATTTTTCACTTTTAGCGACTACAACGGCACTTTTTCTAAACTTAATTCGCTTTGAGACATCTACATCGATAAATGAGTTTCGCCGATATCTTCATCAAATCAAAACCCTTAATTAGCTTTCTGCTAAAATTGAAAAGGCATTGAAAAAATTTAAAGGATAGTTATAAAGCAAACAAAAATTCCTTAACCTCAGCAAAATTTTTACAAAATATTTCATTTTTCGAATATGAAAGTATTCATAACGGGTTTCTGTAAATAAACCTAAACCAAAACTCATATCTTAAAATAGCCGAAAAAGTGAGTTTATTTCAAAAAAAAAAAAAAATCCCGGTTTAGTATCTAAAAACAAATATTTTTTGAATGCATTCTAATATTTTTAAGAGGTCTTATTAATATTTTGAGATCCGAATTTGAAAGTATTGATAACTGTAAATAAGCAATCTTAAATCAAAATTCACATCTTAAAAAGCCTAAAAATTGTTCTTATTCCAAAAAAATAGCGATTTTCTTTTTAATGCTTAGTATCTGCCAAATATTTTCTGAGTGTATTTTAATATTTTTAGAGGTGTAATTAATATTTCGACATAAAGGGTGTTTTTTTAAGCTAGATAGAACTTTAAATTGTAAAAAGTAACACAAAAAATTAAATTTTGATGAAACATTTTTTTTTATTTGTTTCAGTATACTCTGACAAATCATCATGAATAGACTCACGCTTGAACAACGCTACGAAATTATCCAAATTTACTTTGAAAATCAGTCGTCGATTCGCGCAACTTATAGACGCAAAATTGTGTTCAGCGATGAGGCGCATTTTTGGCTTAACGGGTTTGTTAATAAGCAAAATTGCCGCATATGGAGTGAGACCAATCCACAAGAGACCCTACAGACTCCATTACATCCAGAAAAATGCACCGTTTGGTGCGGTTTTCACGCTGGTGGCATCATCGGACCTTATTTCTTCAAAAATGAGGCCGGAGCTCGCGTTACGGTCAATGGAGATCGTTACCGCACCATGATCAATGATTTTTTGTTTGAAAATATGGATGACATTGATCCGGAGGAGATGTGGTTTCAACAGGATGGCGCTACGTGCCATACGGCGAACGCAACCATCGACTTATTGAAATCAAAATTTGGCGATAAGTTGATTTCGAGAAATGTACCTGTCAATTGGCCTCCAAGGTCGTGCGATTTGACACCTCTCGATTATTTCCTGTGGGGCTACGTGAAGTCACTGGTTTATGCTGATAAACCAGCAACAATTGATGCCTTGGAGGACAGCATTGTTCGTGTTATTCGTGACATACGGCCAGCAGTGCTCGAAAAAGTGGCCCAAAATTGGACGTCCAGAATGCGCTTCGTCAAGAACAGCCGCGGTGCCCATATGCCCGAAATCATTTTCAAATGTTAATGTCACGTATTGATATTTCCAATAAAAAAAAAATTTTGATTACAATTTAATTTTTTGTGTTATTTTTTACAATTTCAAGTTCTATCGGGCTTAAAAAAACACCCTATATGATGCTTTTAATGACATTTATCAGTTGATGTAACTTTTATTAGAACTAATCATAAACTTTAATTTTAGAATTTTTTGAAATTTTTAACTTCCCGTATAATAAAAGATTAGATCTGATCTAAACAGATATGATTGAATCTAATTAGATCTGGCGATAGTTCTGATCATATATGGCATATGTTATACACTTATATGTGATCTAGAGAACTTGTTGATTTTCATGACAAGATGTGAGCAGATCTGGCCAGATTTGGTACCAGATCTGGTATCAGATTTTATCCATTTGAGCTGGCACCAAAATAAAAATGTACAAACAAGTTTTGTTGGAAGAATAACTCAGTAAGAATATCGGTTTATAGATATAAGTTCCCAGGTGAAAATGTTCATATATGGCAACATATTTGGGTTCATATATGGGTTCGGATCCGAAATTTGAGGGTATATGGTCATATATGGAGATATATGAATGTTCATATAAAATTTTTTTTATATTTTTTAATAAAAATATTGCGTTTTTTATTCAAATTAAATGTAAATATTATAATTCTATTCATACGTTACTGATGAATTTGTACATTCGAATGAAATTGAGAAATTATAAAATTTTTAATGAATATAAACATTTTACTTCAAGTTTAGAAAATATTTTATGACAGATTTTTGATTATTTAATGATTGTTTATACACTAATAGAAAAAAGTGTGTAAACATTTTAGTTAAACCTACTAAAAATTAGTTCAAAATGAAAAACTGCTGAATTATCAGAGTAGTTTTGCTAAATATAAATAAGATAGGAACAGCAAAAATAAAACTGTTAAATATATTTACAAAATTTGAGTTATAATTGAGCTAAATTTCAGTGATTAGAAAATAAAATTAAATTGTACTTAGTAGTAGACAAAAAAACATCACACCCAGGTGAAAATGTTCATATATGGTCATATATGGCAACAGGATAAGATAGGAACAGCAAAAAAAAACTTTTTAATATGTTTACAAAATTTGAGTTATAATTGAGCTAAATTTCAGTTATTAGAAAATAAAATTAAATTGTAGTAGTAGACAAAAAAACATCACATAAAATTTAAAATTTTCAAAGTTCCTTTTTCGTTTTTTATTTTTAATGGAAATATAAATCTAGCCTTCTGAAATCAACAGTTTAATATTTTTAGCAAATATTTCTGTTGGTTTTATAAACTGCTATTTGCATTGAACAAAATTTAACAAACATTTTTTTAGATACAACATTTTGTTTTAGCCATTTTTAGTTTACTAATATTTTGCAAAATTTTCTGCAGATTTTCTAAATTTAGCAGTTTTATTTTTGCTGTTTTTATCTTACTGCAACATTTTCAATTGTATTTCAAAATTTATCATTTTACTTCAGAAGTTATCAATTGTTTTTCTGATTTATCAATTGTATTTCAGAAATAATCAATTGAATTTCAGTTTCATCAATTGTATTTCAGAAATTATGAATTGTATTTCAGAAACTGAAAATTTTATTTCAGAAATTTATTATTTGTATTTCAGAAATTCGCAATTGCATTTCAGAAATTATCAAATGTATTTTACAAATAATCAATTATATTTCAGAAACTGGCAATTGTATTTTAGAAATTGCCAACTGTATTTAAGAAATTATCAAATGTATTGCATTTCAATATTTTTTGAATCCGCTCACGTAATTACCCCCATGAAAAAAAGAAATTAAAACATTACATAACATAACATAACATAACATAACATAACATAACATAACATAACATAACATAACATAACATAACATAACATAACATAACATAACATAACATAACATAACATTATATATGGAATAATATATGAATTCATATATGAAGATATATGGAATATATGAACCAATATATGGACCAATTAATACAGTATATTATCATATATGGATTCATACATTTGAATGTATTTACCCATATATGCTTCCATACATAACATATATGTTCATATATGATCATACATTAAACCATATATGCTCATACATGAAACCATATATGACAATATATGAACATATATGAACATTTTCACCTGGGTTCTTTAATTTTGGTTCAAAATCAAATTGGATCTGATTATATATAGTTCGTCCGATCTGCCCAGATATGATCAGATCTACTGAGAACTGGTCAGATCTGAGCTTTTTCACACGGGTTAAAACCAGCACAATTTTCGAGGAGTTAACGAAAAATCATTAACGCGAACGAATTTAGTGTGATTAAATATCGACCACCTAAACAAACACAAAACGTCATTCCTGTCGTAAAAAATTATTTTAAAGGTTTTTTCCTCAAAATATTTAAAATTTTAAAAATTACCCAGGATATATAAAAGTTACTACTTATTTTGGGAATTTTTAAAATATTAGAAACTTGAGCATGGGATAAAAAGAAAATTTGGTTCAAATTCGTATATTTATTATTAAATGGAACAAAACTATGGAGTGTTAGCGTTGTAAAATCGAGAGTTAGCATACTAGAAAACATAATAACAAGTATTAAATATAACATTTTGCTGGGATATAAAATAAATTATTACATTAGATCACACGCGTTTAATATTTGCTTTCTTATTTAGAGTTTAAAAGTTGCAAACGCAGTTTATGATATTGATTGGACGTTTTCCAGCTTGGAAGTTCGTAAATGTGTACTAATAATACTAATTCGTTGTCAAACATCACTAAAAGTATTTAAAACATTTGAAATTGGAATTAAAAATATGTATGTATATTTTAATCATTCTTTCAGATCTGTGCTGGCGGTATGTATCCCATGACATTAGAATTATTTCAAGCTGTTTTAAATGCAGCATATGCATATTTTAATATGTTAAGAGGTTTAATGGCCAATTAATAAAACAAATTATATGTATAAATGAATCAAATTAGATCAAACTGCATTAGAAGCTATTAGAGCGTATTTTCTGTGTTATTTCATTGTTTTAAGGTAGTTTAAATAAAATATATTCTGTGGCAATAATAATCTGAATGGGAATATATACACACAGAGAACAAATCAGTTACGAATCGACTAGAATTATCATTATTTTACCACCATGATATAATTTTAATACCAATTAAATATTATCAATTGTGAAAGCGCAACTGATTTAATATTATATTTAGTATAAAATTCGGTCTTTCCAACCAATTAAGGATAAAATAAAATGTTTTAAGTCTATTCGTTAGTGCCAATTACATTAATAATTCTTATTAATGCATTTTCTGCCATTATCCAGCTATTGCAAATAAAACTTGGTTGTAATAACCAAATTGCCATATATGTAGGGTTATTAATTCTTTACTAGCAATTTTATATTGAATGTTGGCCCCGTTAGCCAATGTTAATAATACATCGTAAGTATCTTACTAGATTTTCAGTTACGACACCCAAAATAAAATTGTTGAAACAACATTGGTGACCACAACTGATAAAAAACATAAATTTAAACAGTTTTGGAAACTGTAACCGATATATTGGTTATTGAAACAGTATAAACTTCCAAACGTCAATAATAAACAAAATTAAAAATTCGTAATTTTAAAATTTTCTGAAATAAAACAAACACGATAAATATTAAAATCAATAACCAATCTGCATAATGCACTTATATTTTATTTGTGTATATAAATACGAATTAAATACATAATATACAAATTGGAAAATGTTAAAATTCAAGGGTATTTATCCCGACTAAAATGGTAAATTAAATATTTGTTAAGAAAATACCGGACTGAATTATTTTCTAAAAATTTATTTTTTTGGTAGATGCACAATGATCATTCTAGTTATGACAAACAAACATCACAGGATGAAAATCGGAATGGAATATAGAATTTGTGACTTCCAAAATGAATAATTCTGAGCACTTCCATTTACTACGGGTTTTGCAGGCCGACTCTTCAAATAATTCAAAATATACAATCATTATATTTATTTAGATATTAAAGGTTTTATTCTTCTTACAATTTTTATATATCGCAATTATTGAAATAATAAAAAAAAAATAAATAGCAAATAATTGGTTGTATTTAATTCGGTAGAAATTCATAAATAAATTCGGTTGTATCTACCGAAAATATAAATTCGGTTGGGTATACCAATATAATGTTTTATAATTCAGTAGGTATAACTAAAAATATGGTACTCACAATAAAGTAATGTAAGAACTGCAATCGAATAATGTGATAGTACATGTAACTACTATAATTCGGTTGGCAACAAATTCGGTTACCACAACGAATCTGTTTTCTGTGTGCAGCACTCAAAAAAAAAAACATACTGTTTTATTTAAAATAATTCTTTTAATATAAATACGAGTAACATACCAAATATTTGATAAAAAATGTTTTAAGAATATGGTTAAATATCTAAAGTAAATCGTCACGGTGTACTAAATTGATAATATGTAAAAAAATTACTTTTATTGCATATATAGTGGTAACATCCGCACTTTTCACCGAACTGTACAGCGAGTGATATCTTTTAATTTGTTTGATATCTCAAAATTGAATAGGCGCTAAAAATTTTAACGGTTAGGCAACAAAAATTTTCTAACAAAAGACATTTTCATATAAAATGCATAATAACCCAGCAAAACCTTATATTACCAGGTAAAGGGAAATGTAATAAGAAACCAAAAATTGTAACTACTTACACTTTGGTCGCAAAACACATTATTTTAACATGGGGGTGTCATAGGGGATAAATGGTTGCCTAAATCGTACCGGTATAGGCTAAAATAAGTGATTACGAGGGAAGTACCGAAATAAGTTGTTACTTGTAATATTAAATTCACTAGTTAGCTAAAATAAGTACATACTTTTATAGAGTGAAGTTAGTCATTACATATTAGTACATATTTACATATTTCATTGGTTACATATAGGGAATAAAATAAGACGTTACCAGTAATGACTTCGTTTAAAATTACACCCATCCGAGCAATGTAATTAGATTCCAAATTTTTACCTTCGCCTTACAAGTAGTTATATTATGCAATACCAATAACTTATTATTTTTACCCTTATTAATAAGTTATTATAAAACACAATATCGGTGATATATTATATCAAAGGCTCCAAATAAGTAGTGATATATCTCCATATCGGTAACTCATTATTTCATACCTCCCACATAAGTATTGATGTATTACAAAATTTTAAACGTATTACCTAATGTTTCTAAGTAAAAACAAGGGTAAAAGGGTACCCATTGCCACACCCAGGAAAAAGATTGGTTGGCTTTCGATCAAAACCATTAAAATGAATTTGCCAGGACTTTATTTTATTTGGAATTACCTATTATTGAATACTACATCAAAAATATTTTACTAGGTATTAAAAATAGGGAAAATGAACTAAAAAACAATCCTTTTAACAAATTATTGGTATCTGCAATCAATTTTAAAATTAGTATCAGTTTAGTAATTCTATGCAGTAGAAGCAGCCATTTATTTAGTGAATATACAAGAAAATTGGTGTTATATATAACATTTTTTAAAAAATTTCAATATTCGAAAGTGGTAACTACAAATACGGGTATCCTAATCAAATATGACCTTAAATTCAAGTTTCTGTAGAACCAACCGAATTGTGGATTGTATTGATAACACACACAACTATTAATTGGTATTGATAAACGAATTTTATACTGTTTTAATAAAACACATAAATTCAAAATTAGTCATTAAAATTATTAAGTGTTTGTGGTGTAGTGGGTGAGGAGTTGGCCTAGTACGCCGGATTTCCGGGTTCGAATCCCGGAAAAGACAAAAATTTAGATATTTTTTTTAATTAAAATAAAATATTCATATGTATAAACAGTAAATATGGCTAAGAAATTTAAAAGTAGTTGTGGTGGAGTTGGTAAAAGTGTGAACTATTAACCTGAAGGGCCGGGTTCAATACCAGAAAATTCAAAAAAAGTTTTTTAATTTCAATAAAATTTTGTAGAACATAATAATATTTATGTGGAACATAATATTGAATTAGACAACCGAATATTGGCTTTCACGACGAAAAATATAATTTAATATAAAGATAGTTGTCGTAATCGCACGAATTCGATTGGCAACAAATTCGGTGGCCACAACTAAGACTGTTTTCTGTGTGCAGGCAATGCGTGAAAAAGGTCAAACCCATTACCAAGGTTTTACTGGGGATCCGAATTTGGAAATGCTGAATACGATTTCTTGTAAGTTAATAACCCTTATCCCAAACACATATATTTAAATCAACTAGAAATTGTTAAATGTTAAAACAATTGTTAGAGAAATTCCTTCTTACACTTATGGAAATAAATATGTAAAAATAGCAGAAAAAGCTACTGGAAATTAAATATGTAAAAATGCAGAAAAAATAAAACTGTTACATTTACAGAATTTTAGTTATATTTTAGTTAACTTTTAGCTAATTGAAAATGACAAATTGTACTATAAAATTTGCAGAAAATTTTCGTAAATATTAGAAGACTAAGAATAGCAAGAAAAACTCTTATATCTATAATTTTGTTTTGTTATTTTTATGCTAAATTAAGGTAAATGCAATCAACAGAAATATTTACTAAACAATAGTAAACTGCTGATTTCAGAAGGCTAGATTTTTATTCGCATTATTATTTATTTTTTGAAAATTTAAAATTTGTTTCTGATTATTAGAATAAAATTATTTAGCAAACATTTTTGCTGATTTTACCAGGTTAAGTTGTTATTTTCCATTAACTAAAATTTAACTAAAATATAACTAAAGCTCTGCATATTTAACAGTTTAACTGTTCCTATCTTACTAATATTTAGCAAAAAAAAATCTGAGAATTTCAGTAGTTTTTTCTGCAAGGTCTTTTCTAACTGATTTTTAGTAGTTTTAACTAAAAATTTTACAGACTTTTTTCTATTAGTGTAATTTTGACTAACTGACCCTAAGATTTTTCTTTCGTTTTTGTATCACTGCAATCATTAATGGGCGAACAAAAAATTAAGCCCATCAAAAAATTGCTCACGTGTGCAATTTCTGTTTTCATTGTATATTGTAATATTTTAATTCTTGTATTATAAGCAAAATCATTTTTTATGTTTCCCTCTTTAACACACACAATAAAAAATTTGTAATTGTACTATTGTTTTAATTTATTATATTATTATATGACTCATTCAATTATTCATAGTACAATAAAATAAAAAAAAGACATGCTTTTCTAAAATGTATGTGGTATACTCACCTGCTGATCACATGAGCATTACTGCTAAATACACGCCTCCATGTCGTAGATTCCGATCGCACATATTGGAGTAATTGACGTAACATGTTTTTAGTTGAGCTTAACAAAAATTCTGCAAAGAAAAATAACAAAAAAAACATTTACCTTTTAGAAGATGATTAAAATTTTTCATTATCAAAAAATTTCAAATGTTTCTAAAAGTAAATATGAGGCATTTAAAATCAAATATCTAGTTTAAAAAATGTAATTCGGTCAATGCCACACACTGCTGTAGGTGTTTTTCCAAACTTGATGTTTCCAAAAAGCGACTTTTTAAAAAGTCGTTTTGTTTTAACTGTTTGTAAAATATACCGTTTACTAACGGTCAACCTCCCAGAAATAAAAAAATAGCGGAAACCGATTTAAGTTTGAAAATTACAGCTACTGCGGTATTTATAAGCAAAATTTAGGCACTACATATCCGCTCAATAAGGTTTTCTTATTCATAACACTTTTTACTAAACGACGCACAAACCCTGCTCATCTCATAAACAATTGGTGCCATTTTGAAAACAGCTTATTTTTTCAAAAACAGGGTAAAATTTTATTTAGACAAATGATATCAATAAGACCTCTGAATAGACTCGTGAACATGCAGCAAATAAGCCTAAAACACATTCTAGTCGTGAACTTGTTGTGGGTAGCGCGTGCGTAACTAAAATTTATGAATACCGCTGCTAATGTTTATAATGTTTGGAATCAATGGCCTTGCAACTCTCTCAATATTTTTTATTTGAAAAAATATTATGCGGCTGGGAAGAGGAACGAACTCCGACTGGTTAATCAGGGATGGAAAAGGCTCACTTAATCGGGCTCTTATACCAAAAAATGTTAGATCGCTCTTACACATTTAAAAACGTACACTGAAAATATTATTACAGTAACTGACTGTAGTTTATTTAAAAAGTTATCCCTACATTTATTTTTAAATGATTATACAGTTAAAATACAAAGAGATATATTTTTTAACTGTTTTTGTCGTTTATTTAAAAAATAATTTACATATAAATACGGATTTTCTGTTACAGTTAATATTTTCATTTAAAATGTTTTGTTAAAAAAATAATTCTTTTTCGATTTCTGGGGCAGTTAAAAAAACGAAATAAATTAAATATCATTTATTTTTACGGTTTTTGTAGTTAATTTTTTTAAATTAAAAAAAAACGAAATAAATGAAAAATCATTATTTTTTAAGGATTTTGTAGTTTATTTATTAACATCAAAAAATAAATAAAAAGTTCTTTTGATTTAAATGAAAAGTTAGTAGACCGGGTTTCAAGTGATTTTTCATTTATTTTAAATTACATTTTCAGTTAATTTAAACTACAAACTATTTTGAGTGTAAGTAACTAAAAAATAGCTTCCTTTATAATCTAGGCTATATATACATTTCATACAACAGTTGAGAAAAAATCGCGAAAAATAAAATTTGCAAAAAGGAAAATTTTTGCATCAATATATTTGTTTGCAGTATCTAAATCGCTGATTACGTTTCCTAATTAATTTTTTGTACCACAAAGTCTTTTTTCGCGTTCCGCTTTTATTTTGCAATTCTTTACGTACGTTTTTTTTTAATTTATAATCTAGGGGCTATAATTAGGGTGACCATTTGTACTGATTTGATCAGTACATGTACTGATTTTTGGTCTCGTGTACTGATGAAAAAGTCGTGTATTGATTTGTACTGATTTTTTAAAATTTGTACTGATTGTACTGATTTTTGGCATTTATTAAATTTTCTTATTCGTGATGACAACCGAATTTATCAAATTGTTCCATCGCGATAATAGAAAATCAGTTGATACAACAGTTATTTGACTGTGATAAAAATATTTTAATTATCCGGCTGTCAGAATGATTCTGTTTTCTGAGTGTAGAAAACGAAGATTTTCCCGTACAAAAATCATTAAAATCTGAAGAAATGTATATGGGTATTTCCATGGAAAAATTATCGAATCTATGGGATTTTCAATAGAAAAAAGTACACAAAACCTTAAGATTTTCATTTTTAAAAACGTTACGTGTTTTTGTAGAAAATGTTTTAGCCAAAATGTGAAGTTTTTCTATTTCAGAAATTAGCAAAGAAAAAAAAAAGATTTGTTCTTACAGCTAAATTTGTAGTCAATCGATTGGTTAGTTTGTATCTACAGAAAATTAGTTTAGACACTGCAATTTGCTCGTGACAATAGAAATTCGTTGGCCTGAATAAAAGTTCGGAAGAATTAACGTTCATACTATCCTGGGGTCATATTTGACTCCATTCGTAGCATGGCTATATTTCATCAATCTGTTACAGAAAAATTAGAAAAGAAATGGTAAAAGATCATTGAAATTTCTAAATAATGGATCTGTTTCCTGTACTTAAAAAACTGGATTTTTTCATGCGAAAAAAAGTTTTGTCTTTGGGTTTATATAGTGAGATGGTTAACCTAAAATTTTGTTGCCTCAACCAAACCCTTCGGTTGACAACAAATTAGGTTGGCTGCATAATCATTTTTTTTATGATAATTTTTCTTTTCTAATTTGTACTGATTTGAAGTCAGAAAAAAATGGTCAGCCTAGCTATAATACACATTTCATACAACAAAGTTTGGTGGCTAGTTGCAAAAAAAAAAATCGCGACAAATAAAATTTGCAAAAAAGGAAAATTTTTTCATCAATATATTTGTTTGCAGAATGTAAATCGCTGATTAAGTTTTTTAATTAATTTTTTGTACCATAAAGCCTTTTTTCGCTTTCCACGATTATTTTGCAATTTTTTAAGTGTGGTTTTTTTAAATTTATAATCTAGGGTCTATAGTATCAATTTTATACACAAAAGTTTGGTGCTTAGTTTGAAAAAAAAAAAAAAATCGCGAAAAAAATATTTGCAAACAGGAAAATTTTTGCGTCATTGTATTCATTTGCAGATTGTTAATCGCTGATTGAGTTTTTTAATTATTTTTTTCTACCACAAAGTCTTTTTTCGCGTTCCTCTATTATTTTGCAATTTTTTAAGTGCGGTTTTCTAAATTTATAATCTACGGAGTATAATGCCCATTTCATAAAACAAAGTTTGGTGGTTAGTTAGTCCATTCTTGATTTTTATAACTAAATTATTATTTTCCATCCCTGGTTAAAATCGATGTTTTGAGTCATACAAAGAGCGCACATAATGACCCTGCAAACATTTAAAAGATACCTTCCCAGAAGATACTTATTAAGGCACATCTACACGAGAGAGAAAACTTCTAGAGATGGAGCAAAAAACACCTCTAATTAGCTCTATTGTGAATGATTTAAGCTATGTAGAGGTGTTTTTTACTCTATCTCTAGCAATTTTCTCTCTCGTGTAGATGTGCCTTTAAAGCGATATCTTCTATTTCTCATTTGAATGAAAATAATCAAGTAGTATTTACTTTGAAATTATCTTCCTTTTATCACTTGGAAGATAATTCGGCGATATTTGGAAAAAAAATAATTCAAAAATTTTATCTTTTGTCACAACTTTTTATGACAATATTGCGGCAATATCGCCTTTGTATCATTTGGAAGATAAAGCAAATTTGTTTGAACGAGAATAATAAATAACTGAGAACGTAACGACACTTTTTTCAATGAAAAAATCACAGTTACACTTAAAAGCAACTATTTTGTATTAGTTACACACAATGGCCACGAAAATTGTCTAGGATTCTGTTTTTAAGCAAACGCGAGCTGTCTAAAACGGCGGCGGCGAAAAATTTGGAAAATTGGCCGGTCCAGTTGGTGCTCTGCCTACTAACAATCTTCATGACATAAGCAAGAAAAAAAACTTATAGCGCATATAGATTACGATCGAAATCGAGTTAAAGTATATTTCGACGGAAATGCAATAAAGATTTGGGATTTCAAAGAAATTTCCTATACGAAATGAAATCCCAATTTAATTTGAATTTCGGCGAAATCTCATTGAAATCTAAATTGAAATTCAATTTTTCTTCCATATTTGGAGAAAAGTACGGAAGTTTTTAGAAAAAGTGGCAACATTTTTCAGCTAAAAAAATAAATAATACATTTTAAAACCTTAAAAAAAATTAAAGAATATTATAATAAAATCGTTTATTTTTAATTGAAAGAAATATCAAAGTTTAAAACGGTTATTTTTTCCGTATGCGACAATAAAAACTATGAAAAATCATTTGATAGCGTGGCAAGATCACTGACGAAACATTGAATATTTTTGCTTTCAACTAATTATCCCTATACTAAAACACATTTCTTATCAAATATAACATTGCATCTTTCATAATGTAAATGAATTTTGTATTCCGCCATTAAATAAAATGTTTTTTAGAAAATTTTTTAGTTTTGGTAATTTTTTAAGGTTAGTTTGTTTACATAAAATAAGGGTTGTTGGCATATCGAAATCGCATTCATCTCTCTGGATTTCAAAAAAAATTTGAAAATTTTAACAATGTAAATTCAATATAATAGCGAATTTACATGATGACCGAAATCGAGTTAAAAGTAGATTTCGATATATTTCGACGGAAATCCAATAAAAATTTGGAATTTCAAACAGATTCCCCATACGAAATCCCAATTTAATTTGGATTTCGGCGAAATCCAAAACGAGTAAAAAAGTTAAAGTACGAAATGTTCTTAGCCCGACATAGAGATGGCGGTATAAACAGCAAAAAGCTTTGTACAATGGAAACTTCCATCCGTCAGATGAACACATGTTAAATTTCATTTCGATCTGTCAACTCATTCGTATATTAACAGGTGTTCAAAAAAGGCGCTTCAGTGATTTTTTGTAATGGAAAAATTAGAAATTCGTGGTGTGATTATATATTTACATAAGAAAGGTTTATCAGGACAAGAAATTCATAATGATATGGTGAATGTGTTAGGTGGAAGTGCTCCTTCATACGCAACAGTAAAAAATTGGGTTCCCTTGGAAAAAAGATCAGAAGCTTAAATATTAATTTGGCTTTGATGATGTGGCATTGAAACTTATGGATAATTACTTATCTGGCCGAGCCCAGAAGGTCATTGTAGGTGACAAGGAGTCCAACCTTAGAAGAGTTACATCTGGCGTTCCTCAGGGGTCTGTTCTCGGACCGCTGCTTTTTAGTATTTTTTTAAATGATTTATTCACAGTTTGTAAGAGTGCTAGAATTCATGCATATGCAGATGATATACAAATCTACATATCCAATCGTGTTGGTCAATTGGAGGATTTATGTTGTAGGCTTAATGAGGGTCTATATGCTATTTCACAGTGGGCTGGGGCAAATAAGTTGATGATTAATCCTGCTAAATCTTTCGTCTTACCAATTAATAGATATGAACTCAGCTTTGAGCAATTTTCTATGATTTACCTTGGGAATGTTCCACGTAAGTATATTAATAAAGCTAAACATTTGGGGTTTTATATCAACTCTATTTTGTCATGTAGGGATCACATTAACAATGTGGTACGTAATGTCTTTCTTACCCTTCGGAATTTACGTATATCGGCTAGTTTTAGACCAATTGAGATCAGGAAAAAGCTTGTTATTCAATTGATATTACCTCACATAACATATGCTGCGGAGGTTTATAGCAAACTTGATTCGCACTCACTGCATAAGCTTCGGTATCTTTTAACAATGCAACTCGTTATGTGTATGGTTTACGTCGCTTTGATAGCATATCATCTTGGAGAAAGATGGTTCTTGGCTGTGATTTGGTGGATTATTTTCGTATGAGGAACTTATTATTTTTACATAGATTGCTTTGCCGGAAGACTCCTGCTTATTTGTACGACAAACTTGAAATTGGTTCGTCGAACAGATGCCTGACGCTTGTCATCCCCAGATACAACTTTCTGAACACTAGCAGATTTTTGTTTGTTAATGCCATAAAACTATGGACAACCTTACTCTAAGTATAAAACGTATAGAAAGCAAAAACTGTTTCAAGCGAGCCCTTCTTGAATATACTCTTGGTAATAACTAATTCTCTAAAAAAAATTAAATCTCTAAAAAATTAAATCTTGACTTATTTTACATTTGTTAGTAAATTTAAAAATTTTATTAATACCTATCTTGTTTTTAATAATTATTATTTTCCTTAAATTTTAATTCATTATATGTTTACTTTATTGTCTTTAAATTACATTGTTATTATTATTTTTCTTAACTTTTTTTCTTAAGTGTCAGTACATATGTATTTATTTATTTATTTATTTATTTATTTATTTATTTATTTATTTATTTATTTATTTATTTATTTATTTATTTATTTATTTATTTATTTATTTATTTATTTATTTATTTATTTATTTATTTATTTATTTATTTATTTATTTATTTATTTATTTATTTATTTATTTATTTATTTATTTATTTATTTATTTATTTATTTATTTATTTATTTATTTATTTATTTATTTATTTATTTATTTATTTATTTATTTATTTATTTATTTATTTATTTATTTATTTATTTATTTATTTATTTATTTATTTATTTATTTATTTATTTATTTATTTATTTATTTATTTATTTATTTATTTATTTATTTATTTATTTATTTATTTATTTATTTATTTATTTATTTATTTATTTATTTATTTATTTATTTTTATAATCATTAATCATGACTCCCATTATGTAACACTCATTGGACTGTAAAAGAATTTTATTCTTATTGTCCTTATAATGAAAAAAAACCAAATAAATTTTCAAATTTTCAAAATCTAACCAGATCTCCGTAGATCTGATTGTACCAGATCTTATTAGATCTGATCAGACCTAAGCAGATCTGACAGATGTTGACTTTAAACTAAAATTAAAGAACATCTTCTTACCGAGTAATTTTTCAAAAAAAAATTGTTTGTACATTTTTATTTTGGTGCCAGGTCAAATGGATAATATCTGATACCAAATCTGGTACCAAATCTGGCCAGATCTGTTCACATCTGGTCATTAAAATCACCCAGTTTCCCAGATCACTTTAGATATGAACAGATCTGGTACTAGATCTGATTAGATTTGGCCATAAAGTGTATCACACATGCCATATCTGATCATATATGACCAGATCTGGTACCAGATCTAATTAGATTCAACAATATCTATTTAGATTCAAACATATCTGATTAGATCTAATCTTTTTTACACGGCTTACTGAATTTAAACATGGTCGTACAAGCACTGAAGATGAACCACGAAGTGGACGTCCAAAAACTGCAACAAGGCCAGAAATAATAGCTAAAGTCCATGATATGGTATTAGACGATCGACGAGTCAAAGTGCGTGAAATATGAAATAGGCATCTAAAATGATCAAGTACATTTTATTTTGCATCAAGAATTACAGATGAAAAAGCTTTCTGCAAGATGGGTGCCGCATTTGTTAACAGTTGACCAAAAACGCATTCGAATTAACATTTCTCATTTATCTGATTTAGCTCCCTCTGACTTCTACCTGTTCCCAAATCTAAAAAAATTTCATGCTGGCAAACGTTTTACCTCGAATGAAGATACAATGGCAGCTGTGAACGATTATTTTGAGGAGGGTCAGGAAAATTATTTTAAATAAGAGATAGAATTGCTAGAAAAACGTTGGACTAAGTGTATTGAAGTTTCAGGAGATTATATTGAACAATAAAATAATTTTAAAAATCTAGCTCTGGTTTTCCATTGTTAGGCTAAAAACATTTCGAACTGGCCTCGTAAAACCGTACAGCAGTCTGGTTAAAAGCCAACTAATGTTTGGATCCGAAATTCGAATGCGTTAAAATGGATTTGTGTCAAACTTTTCTATAAAATGATAAAAGAAGAGAAAATATAGCCCATATGGGCGATATGTCCAAATGTGGACCGATCCTATCTTTGGATCATGTGTGTCAGCGAGCCAAATTTTATTGAAATATCTTTGAATTTTCGACCTGCAGCGTGTAAACAAGCCAATTTTGGGGGACCTTATATGCGCACTAGGACTAAACATGGACCGATTTTAATCGGACCCATTTTAACCAAAATCAATGTCGGTCTTGGGCCGACATAGGTCGGTATACCAAATTTCATCAAAATATCTTAATATTTGCGACCTGTAGAGTGCGCAGAAGAATGCATGGACAAACGGACAGACTGACATCGATAAATCGAAACAAAAATTGATTCTAAGTCGATCGGTATACTAAAAGGTCCAATTTTTTTGGTGTTATAAACATCAGCACAAACCCAGCAAAAATATGTGTAAGTCATTCAAAACAAACAACTTTTAAATTGCTTTCAATGGAGCGCAAAATGTATATATAATGTTGTTTTTTTCTTTGTAAATCCATTTGTTTGTAAATTCCGAATTTATTAGAGATTCCATTTTTTTATCTCAAAAAAAAAAAAAAAACAAAATAGTTAATTTTATTCACGTACTTTATTAATTTACGATTATTTACATATTTTTTAATTATTCGTACATATTTTAAAAGATACTTCAATTACAGTTCCCATTGAAAAAGGGAAGGAAATAAAGAATTGGATCCCATTGAATCTCCTGGACTATGACCCAAATATGAATTCTTCTTTTCACTAAATGCAAATATATAAAACTTAACAATTAAAATGTATTGTTAAGACTCTATGTAAGTCGCTCTCGTACACCAAAAAATATGTTAATAAAATTTGTTGCAATGTTAACACAATTTATCGTTTAAAACAGACCAATCAAGAGGTTCGTTAACAGAGGTTGGTCCCTTACCTTTGCTTATACATAAAAAGTTCTATAAATGTCACCTGTTTTAAATGTCGATATGCTTTAATTGCTATTACACCTTAAAAGTTTCAAAAATAGATTTAAAAAAATAACTGCCGTCAACTTTAAAATGTCCATTAAAGTTCCAAATTTTAATTAAAGTTAAAATTTTTCTAAATGAACTTCTTCAACATAAGAATTTAACTAATCACGATTGCAAATTATAGCATTGGAACTTAATGCATCGTTTAATGAAAACGTTGATTTTAAGCTAGATGGTTGACTTGCAAAATCCAAATGACGACATGGTATTCGCCTTCGAAATATATCTGGGGAAAAACTGTCCATCAACGGTTCTCGGATTCTATAATGAGTTTAAAGCTAAAATTTCAATCATAGATCTGCGGCTTCAGCAAATTTATAATGATGGCTTTATTACTGTACGGTTGTAAAATTTCGATGCCTTTCTTTCCTTTATTTGTTAAAATGAAAAAAAAAATATATATGGGTGATATCAAAAAATGTGATAAAAACCGTGTAACCACCGAATTTCTAATGCATGGATTACATTTGAGTTACATATTTCGATATATATCAGCGCATTGTCACCTGTTTTACAAAATTTATAACAATCTGACCAATTTTTGGTTAATACATAAAAGTTGTGACCAATTTTATAGGCCAAATGTAAACTCCGTAACAAGTAACTCATAAGGTTTTTTAACTTTAATAGCTTATATTTTAATAACCAATAAAGCCAAACACTAACTGTAAGAATTTTTATGAAGAGGAAAAGTGTCGTTTTTAATAAAAATTAATACATTTTACAAACTTTTTCGTATATCTTAGCTATCACGACTTCAACTCTGTAACGATTTTTCGTCATAATTTTTGATAAAAATGCATATACCAGAATTTTGGAGTTATCTATTATTTATGTTGCGAAAAGTATAATGTTATTTATACTCAAATGGTCGTTGGACTGTAAGTAATCATCCACTATAACAGACTTGAAGCTTTTCTGCAGCATGTAACATTCTCGAGATGAAAAAGGATGTCTTTAATAAGAAAAAAAATTCTGACAAAGCGTTTCTGAAAGAAAACGAAAAAAGTAACCATATGTAAACTCCGTAATTGTAAACTCCGTAACCATAATTGTTTGCATCAGGTTTCATTCAAATAAATGTAGATAAATGTTTAAAATATTTTAAAATAACCATAAACAGAGGTGATTCAACTAATATTTATGCGTCAAAAGACGATTCAACTAATAATTTTGCGTCAAATCAAAAAAAGTTATCAGTTTTTTACCCTAAGCTGCTGGAGCGAAAAACGATTTATTTTGCATTTCATTGGTTTTGAATCGATATTTCGAGTCATTACTGACATTAGTTTGACAAATTAAATTTGTTTTACACAATTTAAGAATTTTTTGATCGTGAAATGTTTTGTTTTTAATATATTATTTTGTAACTGCGCAACCACTGTTTGGATTTTAAAAAATTTTATATTTTTGAAAAGCATTTAAAAGGGCCAAAAAATACAAAATTAAAAAAAAAATAAAAATTTTTTTCGCGGAATGAATTGTATTTTTATTCGCGAAACCGCCAATTTGATAAACACAAATTATATATCATTGGAAAGCAAGTTGAAAACCCAAATACGAAAAACTAATAAATTGAAGAAAATTCGTACGGAATTTTTTTTGTTATATCTTTTGCTTGCAGAAATGTAAACTCCATTACAACAAAAAAAATTAAAATTGTGCAAAAAAAGTTATTGCGACAACTTGTAGAAGAGATTTTTTGCAATTAGGTTTATAATGACTAAACTTACTGATTCCATTAAGAAAAAACCGAAATATTAACACTTTTTGCTTCTCACAAATTTGGCCCAAAAATTTATCACATTTTTTGATTTCATCCATATGAAAAAATAGTTTCCTAGTACGCTTTAATATTCTGAAACTTCCTTGAGTAATGATTTTTAAAAAATTAATGAGAGGGTTACATATAACTTTTAGGCCAAGCTTTTAGGATGTAGATTATCTTTAAACTTAGTTTAACGCAGTTTATAACTGGAATGGGGCAAATTTTTGTTAATAAACTTGAAATGGCTGATATAATTCGTTTTCGGTTTAACTAAACCAAGTTTAACTGACATCCCAAAAACTTGGTCTTAATGTATTAATCTTATTTAATTCAATATCGTATGTTTTTTAAATTTAAATACTGAAGTAAACATGTTACAAACTTATTTAAAAAAAAAACTGTTGAACAAAAATTAAAAAATTTTGGTTTTGTCTGATTTTGACTTAATCGAATTGATTCAGATGCAAAAGAAGTGTTTCCTTAATATTGCCCTTCAAATAATAATAAATTTGAAGCTTTTACCCAATATGTACAGAAATGGGCTCTGTAAAGGCTAAACATTAAAATTGCCTCTAAAATATGCTATTTCAGACATTATAAAAAGCACATATAAATCACTTTTAAAAATATATTATATTATATATTATAAAGAGTACTTCTGAATCACTCTAAAAATGCAAACAAAGTGTACTCGTATTGATGCGATGAAAGTGTATACCTAAAAACCATACTTTAATAACATTATGTAATCACTTTTAAATTACTAACAAAATGCTTAAATTGAACTACTGACAACATGGGACATCACGTGTAAAATAAATCAGTGTTAGAGCTAAATTGCAACTACTTCACAATCTGTTGATGCTATTCGGAGTGCTTTTAAAATAACTTTTTTGTAATGACTTTTTTTGCTGGGAACTTATTATACCCTGTCCACGTAGTGGTGTAGGGTATAAATAGGGAAGTTTGCAGAAAAAGTGGCAATATTTCTGAGCTGTTTATTTCATATAAAGTTAATAAATGATACATTTTATGAACTTAAACAAATTGAGGAATAACATAATAAAAGTTTTTATTTTTAACTGAAAGAAGTATTAACAGCTGAAAACAGCTATTTTTTGTGTCCGACGAAGAAAGACTATGAAAAACCATTTGATGGCAATGGCAACACTACTGACAAAACATTGCATATATTTGCTTTCCAATAATCATCCCTATACTAAAATACATTTCTTAGCAAATATAACATTGTATCTTTCAAAATGTAAATGATTTTTGTGTTCCGCCATTAAACAAAATGTTTTTTATGTAGGTTTGAGGTTTAAGAAGAAGAATAAACATTTTTTCAAAGTTATAAACACATTATTAATCTGCAAATCAGACTACTCTCAGAACAATTCCGTTGTGGAAACGGAATTTTTTGCCAACCGAATTGATTCGGTTGCTGCAAACTCGTAATTCGGTTGCAGCAACCGAATTCAGTTGCGGCAACCGAATTCAATTTCAATTCGGTTGCGACAACTGAATTATCGGTTGCCTCAACTGAATTCGGTTGGGGCAACCGAATTACGAGGTTGCAGCAACCGACCCAATTCGGTTGGAAAAAATTCGGTTGTCCCAACGAAATTGTTTTGAGGGTGTACAAACATTCTACTTTAAATTTTCTTTGTTTATTTTTCTTATCTCCTCTTTGTCTCCTTTTCACAAATGTTGCCACACTGACGTATGGTTTTTACGTATATGTGCGGTCAACTTGTGTATATCGGAGACGGACTGCCAGCGGGACATTTTTTTATTTTCTTAGTAAAGTGTTGTTTTTTCAAACGCGTCATATAGACCAAATGCAATTAATATTGTAATTAATATACATTTTTTATTAATTTTTAATTATGTAGGTTTGAGGTTTAAGAAGAAGAATAAACATTTTTTCAAAGTTATAAACACATTATTAATCTGCAAATCAGACTAGATCTAGTTTCTGCCTTTTTCTTTTGGACAGGCGTCATCAGTGATTTTCCATTAAATTGTATTCTTGTTTATATTTTATTGTCAGATTGCCTCTATATGATAATTTTTTCAACAACCTGTCGGATGTAGGAATCGAACCCATGCATTCCCACATTAAAAACAAACCCACTTAAGGCCTTGCTAATAGTGTGGCTAATTCATAGTTTTTCTTTCCTATTCAGCTTTCTGTTATTGTTTTTTGTTCTCAGAAGTGATCAAACAGACATACAAACATTCTACTTTAAATTTTCTTTGTTTATTTTTTATTTATCTCCTCTTTGTCTGCTTTTCACAAATGTTGCCACACTGACGTATGGTTTTTACGATAATTTTGGTTATTTTTTAAGTTTAGTTTGTTTGGCCGATCGAAATTCTATTCATCTGACAAATTTTCTAATGTGAACGATATATATTTCGAATTGCATTTCAAATTGAAATCCAGTGAACACAATAACAATATAAATTCAGTATTACACTCAATAATATACTGAATACTAATACTCAATACTACTACTGCCAAAATTTGTTTTCCTTTTGAAAACTAAAACTAGTCAAATTCCATAAAAATTATAATCAAAAACTAGTAGTTTTCGAAAACTTCTTGTATTTACTTGTGAATTTGAATCAAATGTAAATTGAATCAAAAACTAGACTTTTTTGAAAACTAGAAAAATTTGTTAAACGGGTTTCAAATCGATTTGACTAATTTTTAGCAAATTTTTAGTTGAAGCACTGATTTAACTAAAGATTTTGGTTGTCTTCATTTAACACTATGTATACTAAAAATCGTCAGTACTTTAACTACTTTTGAGTGTTCATTTGCAATTTGTAACTAATTTTTAAGAACTCATTTGTTAAATTTTAAACAATATATTGCTAAAATATAATATTTTCATATATCTGTTATTGCCCGGTAGATGACGCCACCAATGTATCCGAAGTTTTAAAGATGGCGCTATTTCTTTCCCTTCCGATTATTTTGAATGGCCCGTATCTCGAAAACTTAGAGAGATAGAGCAAAATTGACGAAAATTTCAACTACCCCTAACTAACCATATAATACCCTCGTGAAAGGGTATCTCTATCCAAAAATGGACCATGGTGGAGCCTTGGACTCTCGGAAATTTTTAATAGAAATGTTCTACTTCATAAAATGGTCCATATCTCGAAAACTAAGCGAGATAGTGCAAAACGGACAAAATGTTTGCTCTTTCGGAATGAAGTTACATGCCCTTATATGATATGGACTTGGACCGGGGAAGATCCGGGGATTCTAAATTTGAATAAAATTTACAACTCAGTATAATTACAAATAAAACTGTAGTTTTTATTATAGATTATTTCAATGAATTTTAAAATTTGGACCCGAATTTCTTGATTAAGTGGTCTGCGACACATCAGTTGCCTGGGGAAATTGTAATAACTCGGCTGGTTTTTAACCGATTTAAGATTTTATTGCTTTATTACAAACAGAATTCACTCCAAAATACGATTCTATAATGTTTTTAATTCGAGTTAGTTTTAAAATATCAATGCTTTCGAGGAAATGCACAAAAAGTCATATTTTCCCCTCGTAATCCGTGTTCCAAACTTCAAGGCCGATGCGGCACGTCACCCAAATAAATATTTCCAGGGGGTAGCCCGTTAAAAAACTCAAAATTTATTTTCCTCCATACAAGCTTGGAACACCCTCCTATTGTGTACTGTGGTCGCGATGTGCGGTACGTAACCCTAAAAGTACGGTTCGTTAGAGTTTATTTGCCTACTCTGGATATAACGTATGTTTTTCTGTATTGACGAGAGTTGGTGTTGCATACATACATAGCTAACCAAGAAAATTTTCTGTTCCAAAGAATCGGTTGTAGAATAGCTAATTTTCATGTACAACCCCTTCTAAGGTCGATTCTAACACCGATTATTTTTGTTTGAAATTGTCCCTAAAGCAACCATTTCAATAGCTCCAAAGTGGAACCGGTTGCCCTAGAATGAGTTCTGGATCTGATTCTACGTCAATCACACCTTCCATATAGGATCCCAGAAACTTGTTCCCGAACCAATTCCATTTAATCGGTTGCAGTGGAACCAGTTGTAGAATAGGTGTGGTTGGCTACCGATTGTAAAAAATTTTCCTGGTTATTGTAATAGAGTGCCCAAAACCGTTTAACCGGCTTTTTTTAATTTCAACAAAACGACCGGAGTCGAATAATTTCTTAATTCGAATAAACCGAAAATCGGTATTATTTGTCGGTTAACCGGTTTTTTTTAATTTTTATTTTGTTGCCCTATGCTCCAGTGGGAGTTAAATGAACACGTATATTTTTTTAAAATAATCGTGTGAAAATTCAATATTTCGACTGCATTCTATTTGTAAAATATTTTAATAAACGAATCTCCAGTTTTGTTCTTTAAGCACCGTAGGTTGTTTCGATTTCACGTGAAAAAGCTGTTATACTCCATATAAAAAAATAATTTTTCACGATAATGAGTTTCACGTGAAAATTGTGTATACTTTGTTTTCACGCAAATTTAATGTACAAGACTATTAATTTTCTTGGGAAAAAGTGACATTTTGTGTTTACTGTGATTGTGTCTTTGTTATAAAATAAAAAAATTGTTCATTTTTATAAACTAAATTACAATTTGAGATCTTTAAAGTTCGAGTGACATTTTTCCACGTGAAAAACAACTTACGGTGCTTTAGGCACAATATAATCAAATATTTCACATTTAGAGATGGTGCTTTCATGACAATTAGTACCAACAATATTAGAGATGACAAATATAGTTCAAACTCTACGAGATTTATATCCTTTCTTTGTATAACAAATGTATTTAAAAAAATGTATTCAAATAAATACGATTTTCATACCCAGAAAAAGTTTCTCTTCGAAAGAATCGGTTGTACAATAGCTACCTTTCCTTTACAACCTCTTCTACTGTTAACTGTAACAACGATTATTTTTGTTTGAAATTGTCCAAAAAGCAACCACTACTATATCTCCAAAGTGGAACCGGTTGCCCTGGAATCGGTTCTGGAACTAGTTCTAGAATTGATTCTGTGTCAGTCATACCTTCTATATAAGAGTCGTGGAACTGAATCGGTTGAATTGGAACCAGTTGCTGAATTGGTGTGGTTGGCTACCGATTGTAAAAACTTTTCCTGGGTATGTATTTAAATTAAAAATAATACGAAAATCTTATGTAATCGTTTAAAATTCAGTTATTGTTTGCATTTGTTCTTTTTTTCTTATTTATATTAACTAAAAATATTTTTGATAATTAAATACATGGTGAGTGTAATTAATTATTCTGTGTAATAAGGCGTTCATTTTATTTTAGTAATTGGTCTTCTAATTATATTTAGAAGAGACAATCTAGTCTTCCAATTACAAAAATATATGAATAAAATTTTAGATTTTTTTTCCTGATTTTAACAGTGTAAAATGACATTTTGAATTAACTAGAATTTGAATTTTCATCAAATTGTATCTAATGGTGTAAAAACGAATAGATTTGCGAAAACGTTTATTTGTTTTTTTTTCGACAATCAATGTATTGCTTTTTGATACTTCATTTTATAGGATTTTTTGTTTTATTAAGCAGATACCTAATGTTAATCCCGCTTTAGCAAATAGATTCAGCTGATAGTAGTTTTTCTTCAGGGCCCTTTTAACTAATTTTTCTGCTATTTGCACATATTTTTTTCCATGAGTGTAATATCTTAGTATTATTAATAACAAAATTAGTAATAAAAAATATATTG
Source organism: Leucophora obtusa (assembly GCA_949987735.1). Classification (NCBI taxonomy): domain Eukaryota; kingdom Metazoa; phylum Arthropoda; class Insecta; order Diptera; family Anthomyiidae; genus Leucophora; species Leucophora obtusa. The sequence goes on along the minus strand of OX465299.1, from coordinate 93,614,039 downwards.
TTATTTTTATTTCACATAAAAAACTGAAACCGGTTTTCTTAAATAAACATGGATGATAACCGAAAAGATGCTGTTATCCGTAAGGGATAACGCTATTTTATATTATTTCGGTAACGGTATTTTAAGGGTAACGGTTTTTTTTTATCATTTCGGTAACGGTATTTTAAGGTTAATGGTATTTCAGTTATTTCGGAAGCGGTTATTTCGATGCGTTTCGAATTTTTTTTTTACAAAAATCAAACGAGATTAAAATCAGAACCATTTTATCAACTTAATGTACGAAAAATACTCAATAACCATGTGCAATTTTCAAAAACAGAAAATTAAAAATATCGGTAACGGTATTTTAGGGATAACGGTATTTCATTTATTTGGGCAACGGTATTTTAAGGGTATTGATATTTCATTTATTTCTGTTTCTGTATCTGTATTTTAAATATAACGGTATTTCAGTTATTTCGGTAACGGCATTTTAAGGATAAAGGTATTTCGCTTATTTCGGTAATGGTATTTTAGAGATAGTCAAGGGGTTTTGAATCGCTAACGTGTTTTGAATCGATATTGCCTGCCAAACCTGTAAATAATCAATAACTGATATCGGTTTTTTTTAAATATTAATTTTCGAACAAACTGAAACTCGGTTTTCTTAAATGGCCGCTCTTTTGGACAATCTAATGTCTACTATTTAAAATTCTGCAGAACTATCACTTCATAAATCACGTGTTGTTAAAAAAATAGCAAATCATACGTTCCTGCAATCTATTGCTACGCGTTAAGAATTAAAAAAAAGTATTTGTCTCAGGCCCAAAGTTATAGTGAACATTTCATTTTTTTTAAACTTAAGTGTAAACTTAAAACAATGAAGGTGGATGGTCTTAGGATGAGTAAATATCTTAGTCGCTTGTAATGCTAAAATTACTTTAACATCTTAAAAACTCGGAGAATAAATTTCACTTAAGTTTTTAGTTTTACTTTTTTTTTAGTTTTTTAGCTATAATAGTGCACCTAAATACTCGTATTGTGTACGTTCAAACATTTTTCTAAGATAACACTTTCATTAACAATTGAATAAAAAAATTGTCTTTATTTTGACAAGACTTTGCGGTGATATGACAATTTAAATATAACAAGTAGCTGATTGTACCCTACTTATACAATAAATATTAGTCATTTGTTTGTTTGATAACACTTCTCTCTTAAAGATATTTAAAAAAAATCTTTAAAATAAACAAAACTTTGTATTACCAAAAATGGCTCTACCCTGCTTTTGTTTAAATTGTTGTGTACTGAAAATAATGAATTAAAAATTTTATGAACTTCTAAGAATTTCAATAAACAAAAGCAAGTCTTATCTTTAAGTATATAATTGAGAAAAATTTTACTGGGTGTTTGTTTATATTATAAAGGGGAATTACAAATTTGCTTTGACCCAAAAATATACACATACACGTTTTTGTATATTTTGGGTTGCGAAATTTGAGGTAGAAAAATATATTATTAAATAAAAACTAAAAATACTTAGAAAAATGGAATAATAAATCAAATAAAATTAGTTCTCCAAGAATAGTACTCCAATTAATGAATGAAATTTTAATATACATATGTACATATGTAAATATAAGAGAAAAATAAAACCTGTCATATCGTGGATTTATGGTAAAAAAAAACATTTTTCGTTCTTTATAAATTTGATTGGTATTTAAAAAAATGGTAATAAATATACCACTTCCCAGCAAAACCACACATTACTTTACTGATGAATTTTACAGGCGATAAACTTCAAGATAATATATGGACCAATGACCTTGGACACGATAAAGTAGAAAGGTTACTTATGTGGTTACGAGGATAGTAAGAGTAATGTGCCTAAAAATGAATTTTCATAAACATATTTTATGGTGACGCTGGGATTCGAACCTGGGATACCTGATTGTTAGCTGAGAACTCTACCCCCTGAGCTTTCGACGCATATAAGTAACATTTGAGAAAATTATTTAAAAGTCACTTACAATCAGTATTAATACAAGCTTGCCAAAGTAGACCAAGTCGAGGGTAACAGAATTTTCGGAGCTTTTAATTCCTTTAAGGCCGTTTTCATTGTAGCATTTTCGGAACGATTTTTCAACCTTGCCTATATGATTTGCATGTGTACTAAAGCAAAATATAACCGAAAATCGTATAATATAAACCAGCCTTTCATAATTACGGCCCTATTAAAAATATTTTCGGCGAAAAACTTTGCTAAGGATTATTTCTTAAATATTAGCCTAGAATACTGCACTCAAAAAAATTTATGAACTAAAATTAAGTTTTCACCTCACTAAAATATTGCATATGACTTTTTACTAAAAATAAATAAAATTACTTTTAAATAAATAAAATTGCTAATGCAAATTTTATTTGATATTTGTTTATTCTTATTAACTAAAAAATAAAAAATCGTTTTTCTTAATTTTATTTTATTGAATTACCCAGCAAAACCTTCTATTACCAGGTAAAGGGAAAAGGAATAAGAAACCAAAAATTGTAAGTACTTACACTTTGGTCGCACAATAAATTATTTTAACATGGGGGTGTCATTGGAGGTAAATGGTTGCCTACATCTTACCGGTATAGGCTGAAATAAGTGATTACTAAGAAACTACTGAAATAAGTTGTCACTCGTATGGAGTGAAATAAGTCGTTACAAATGAATACATATTTCATTGGTTACATATAGCGAATAAAATTACTCGCTACCAGTAATGTCTTTTACCGTTACAAATAAGAACTTACGTAATTGCTTACATATCAACAATTTCATATTGCAATAACATTGAAATTAAGTGCTTTTATTTGGGATGAAATCATTTTGATAATTGCTTGATATCGTTTTATATTTGCCAAGACACTAGGTTATGTTTAGATGTACAGCGATCCGAGAAATGTAATTAGATTATAAATTTTTTTAAATCGAACATCTGCGTAATAAGTAGTTATATAATGCAATAACAGGATGAAAACATGCCAATTCAACACAAATAAGTATCATTTTTGGATTGACCATTTCCGATTTTAAATTTACCACAACTATCGTACATGATAACAGCTCATTAAAGCAAAAGTTTCAGAGCCAAGTAGGGTTTGGGGTTCGGGAATTCCCGGGAAATCCCAGGAAAAGTTTGTCGGGAATTCCCGGGAAAATAATATATTTTTCCCGGGAAAACGGGAAATTTTTAAAATATTAAATTTTTTAAATTGTTTTTGTTTGGAATAGAATTTTTTGAATTTTAGTCATAAAAAACATTTTAAATACCAAAAAAAAATGACACACAAAAAAAATCTTTGCCAAGTAATTAGGACCATTTCAACTAATAAAGATTTTTCGCACAACTTGTTCAAAATTTAAGAAGTAAAACATAAAAACTTGGTAAAATGTTTAAAAGAAATAAGAAAAAAAAGTTTTGTTTCTTACAAATAATCGCCCTTACTATCTAAATTTTTCAACTGTATATTTTAGTTAAAGTCGACTTTAGTTAAAATATTGGGTGACTTGGTTTATTTTTGAAGCATTCTGATTGGTTAATTTATTTTCAACCAATCAAAATGTTTGAAAATATAAATATTTTTGTAAGGTTTTCATACACAAAATGAACAAAACCGTATGATTAAAAATAAAGTCGACTTTAAATTTAAAATACTCCTTTATAATAATTTTATAGGTAACGTTTTCATTAATAAATGTGATATTTTCAAGTTAGTTTACTTTATTTTAATACCCCGTGTAAAAAAGATGAGATCTGACCAGATATCAGTAGATCTTACCAGATCTATTTAGATTTCAAAATTGTGGACAAATTTGAGATCTAATTAGATCTGATCTTTGGCATATCTGGCCAGATCCTAGTAGATCTTACCAGATATAATTAGATCTCAAAATTGGGGACAAATTTGAGATCTGATCAGATCTAGGCATATCCGGCGCATTTGTCCAGATCACTTTAGATTTGAACAGATTTGGCACTAGATCTGATGAGATCTTGCCATAAGGTGTTATCACATATTCCATATCTGATCATATTTGATGAGATCTGGTACAGGATCTAATTAGATTCAATCATATCTATTTAGATCCAAAAAGATCTGATCAGATCTAAACTTTTTTACACGGGACACCTGCTTTCAAACTAATATATTCTTTTATATTAAAGAATAAAATGTCAGGAGTATGGAAACACTTTACATAAAAGGACTGCAGCGCTGTTCAATATTTGCCCTAAAAAACTAATGTTTAACGGAGGGAGGTATCTAAATTTGGTTGTCCGACATCTAAATTTGGTTCAGAAAAAAAAATTGATGGTCATGCAACTTCTCTTGAAGAAAACAATAACAAGAATAACGTTCCAGCTAAAATTAGCAAAGTACCCGAAGAAAAAAGTGTGAGCTGAATAGGCATTGAATAGGCATTGGTAGGGCAAACATTTCCTGAAATGGTATCCAAATTAGCCGCAGTCGACAGAATGTCAATCCGCACCATAACTAGATCTTCGTTTATTCGAGAAAGTTTTTATAATAAAAACCTGGCATTGCAAAAAAATAAAACCGATGTAAAGAGTATTATATTAAATTACTACAATAATATAAAAGATATCATGATAAAAGAAAATATCGAGCAATATTTCTAACAATAAGATATTTACTATAATCTTAGGTGAATGGACAAGAATATCACAAAAGAGATACTTGAACATATGTATAAACGGAAATAATTCATTTTATAACCTAGGGTTGGTTTTTATATCAGGAAGATGTAATGCTGATGAAATAAGAAGAATTGTAGAAATAAGACTAGAAGAGTTTTATTTGTCTTTGGAAAATAACATTGTGGCCACCATATCTAATGGGCCAAATGTGATTAAACGGTTTGTTTCCGACAGTCCTTTCTGCTGGAATCATGCAATTCATTTGGCAGTGCTTAGAGTAATTTATGTGAAATCAAATGTTCAACATTCTGATATTTTTCTTTGAATTCTCTCTACACAGACTGAATTTGTACTGAAATAGTGTTTTTTAATAAAAATTACTTATATAGGTGGTTTTCATTAACAATTTTGTTCAAAAATATTTCCCGGGATCAAATTTTTTTATTCCCGTTTCCCGGGAAATAAAAAAGTCCGGGAAATCCCAAACCCTAGAGCCAAGACTCTTTTGGTTTCCGAAATACGACGCCACGAAAATTGGGAAAAAGGTAAAATTTGACTAGAGAACGATTACAAAATCGGCAATAACTTAAAAACTATTCAAGGTATTAAATTCGTTTTGGTATTATTTATTAGGTGAGAATGTACCCTTTAAAATGGAATGCATACAGATCTTTTCATGGAAGGGTCAAAGGTCTTGGGGTCTTGGATTCAAATTCCCATTGCTCGAAATGCGCATCTTTTAAAATTCTTAAAAAAAATATATGATTATTGTTAGACTCTCTTCTAAATTTGTGTGAAAATTTAAGGCGGTATCTCAATTCATCTCTGAGTTACAGCCAAAAACATTGTCACAGGTATGGATTTTTGTGAATTAATACATGTACTTTAGACCGCCTCACGAACAAAAATTGGTCACTTAAGCCCCGTTCACATTATCACACAAGTTCTTATACTTTTCTTCATACAAGTATGAAATTGTCTGGTTGTCAAAAAAGTATAAAAGAAAATCTCTTCAGTGTTCAGACTGTTATCGACACACACAACAAATAAATTAAAACAGTTATTTTTTCTTCTATTATTATTTTTTTCACGATTAGTTGTTTTTATTCTTTGTTCACATTTATTTGTGAATAACACAACACTTGTGTTGAGACAAGTGGTAACTTTATGAAATATTTCAAGAAATAAATCTTGTCAAAAAAGTGTGACCGCTTTTTAAACTGTGTGCACCCATTTTGACAGTGTTCACACTCTTATATATTTACGTTACACAACACATTTCTGACATGTATAACACACATGTGTGATAATCTAAACGGGGCTTTAGCGATGATTTGTCAAAAGAAAAGTTTTTTTGATCTATTTTAAAGTTAATTTTTTTTATTAAATTTTAGTTCATATCTTTTTTTTCAGTGTAGAGTTTTGCAAATTTATAAAAAAAATCCCATCTTTGGCCATACCTGGGACTAGATTATCATAACCTAAGAGAGACAAAAATTTATATCGGAATATTTGTGGATCTTAGAAATGAAACTATTTTATTTTTACGGTTTTCATAATTTATCTTATTTTAACCCTACAATGGTCTGAGGAAACTGCAATTACTTAAATATTTTCCAATCGATTTTGGATTTGTATACATTACCAGAAAGATAATTCAGTCTAGATTACGAATCTATTTATATTTTCCAAAAATACAATTCTTTAAGAGCCAGTATTTTCAAAAAAGGCCAAAAAAGTGATTTTTTCACCTTGTAAATCGTATTTCAAATTTCAGGGCCTATGAGGCACGTGTTTCCGTTATACGATCACCTTAATTTTTTGCATGCTCTATTTCTAGGCGGTTTTCATTGCCTCTTTCGAACACTGACAATCGAAAATGTTAGCATTTGCAGACGTGTGTAATTCTTATGGCTGAATTTTTGATACAAATTAAGAAGAGAGTGACTTAACAGAGGTAGGGAGAGTCGGTACCTCTTTTAAATTATATGCTCGTTGCTATTTTTATATCCAAAGGCACTTTTCTAGGGGGATGGCCGGCCTTAAATCGCAAGTTTAAAAATAAGGTCCACCCTAATATACACTAGGGCAACTTATGATACCTATGGACACGGTTTTGGCTATAACTCAGAGACGAAGATACCACCTAAAATTTTTCCACAAATGTAGGAGATAGTTTAACAATAATCATATATTTTTTAAGAATTTTAAAAAATGCACATTTTTAGCAATGGGAATTTGAACATAAGACCCCAAGAAATGACCTTTGACCTTTCCATGAAAAAATCGTTATGCATACCATTTTAGAGGGTACATTCTTACCTAATAAATAATAATAAAACGAATTTTATACTTTGAATAGTTTTTCAGTTATTGCCGATTTCGAAGTTATTCATATTTCGGACACCGAAAAGTCCGAGTCCCAAAATTTATGCACCGTGAATGGTGAATCCGAATGGTGTGTTGAGTTGATATGTTTTCACCCAACAATGACCTATTATTTTTACCCTTATTAATAAGTTATCATATAACACAATATCAGTAAAGTATTATTTTAAAGCCTCCAAATAAGAATTAATATATCTCTATATCGGTAACTCATTATTTCCTACCTCCCACATAAGTATTGGTGTATCACAATATAAGTAACTTAAGTAAGTAAATTGCCAGGCATTGCGTGAAAAAGGTCCAACCCATTACCAAGGTTTTGCTGGGTAATTTAACAAATGCAATTTTAATTAAATTGCAATTTATTATTTTATGCGGTATTTTTTTTCATAATAGAAATTTTTCATTATTTTTATATTATTTTTTTATTTAATTTTGAATATTTAAAAATATTTAATTTAAACAAATTAATTACACTGCATGCCAAAATCTTGACTTTTAAAAACTAATAGAGCTCTGACCATCAATTCTATATATTTCGGATCTGCTGATTGCAATGGCATACTTTATTTTATTTTATACAGATTTTTCTCTAAATGTCTTTAAAGTTTGGCGGTTGTCCATTCAGTTTTTTATATAAACAATTTTTCAAATTCAATTAATATGAATTTTTTTGTATTAAAATGTAAGAACAGGACCTGTGGCCATATTTACGATATAAATGCGATGTGCTAATCTTGATATTTAAACCACTATTTGCGTTTTATATAGGCTTTTATGGTTTTTTGCTATTTCAGCAACTTAAGTCGCCGAATGTACAATCGACCTCAATAAATGTAATGCCTTAGTAAGGAAGCAATTACAATAAAAGGAAAATATTTCAATAAAAAATGTATTTATCTATAGCTGCCTATACGTTAAAATGGCGATTTTTCAAAAATTTTGTATGGCAGCATAGCTTTCTAAGTTGATTCCAAAGTCCAACATTTAGTATAATATGGGGTCACCTCTAAAAACTGTTCTTGTAAAAGTTCAAGAAAAACAGTTTCCATTTGCAAAAGTTATCGCAATAAATTCATTATACCCTACACCACTATGTGGTCAGGGTATTATAAGTTTGTGCTGATGTTTGTAACACCAAAAAATATTGGTCGTAGACCCACCTTATAGTATACCGATCGGTTCAGAATTTTTTTTTATTTCGATTTAACGATGTCCGTCTGTCCGTCTGTCCGTCCGTCCGTCCGTCTGTCTGTCTGTCTGTCCATGCAATCTTGTGCGCACTCTACAGGTCGCAACTATTAAGATATTTTGATGAAATTTGGTACGCAGACCTATGTTGGCCCAAGGACGAACAAGTTTGATTTTTTTGAACATCGGTCCATGTTTAGACCTAGTGCCCATATAAGGGTCCTACCAAAATTAAACTGTTTATACGCTGCAGGTCGTAAATATTAAGATATTTTGACGAAATTTGGTACACAGACCTATATTGGCCCAATAACGCAGCCTATTGATTTTGGTGAACATCGGCCCATGTTTAGACCTAGTGCCCATATAAGGGTCCTACCAAAATTATACTGTTTATATGCTGCAGGTCGTAAATACTAAGATATTTTGATGAAATTTGGTACACGGACCTATATTGGCCCAATAATGCAGCCTATTGATTTTGGTGAACATCGGTCCATGTTTAGACCTAGTGCCCATATAAGGGTCCTATCAATATTATACTGTTTATACGCTGCAGGTCGTAAATATTAAAATATTTTGATGAAATTTGGTACACAGACCTACATTGGGCCAATAACGCAGCCTATTGATTTTGGTGAACATCGATCCATGTTTAGACCTAGTGCCCATATAAGGGTCCTACCAAAATTATAATGTTTATACGCTGCAGGTCGCAAATATTAAGATATTTTGATGAAATTTGATACACAGACCTATATTGACCCAATAACGCAGCCTATTGATTTTGGTGAACAGCGGTCTATGTTTAGACCTAGTGCCCATATAAGGGTCCCCCCAAAATTATATTGTTTATACGCTGCAGGTCGCAAATATTAAGCTATTTTGATGAAATTTGGTACATATACCTATGTTGGCCCAAGGACGAAGCCTATTGATTTTGGTGAACATCGGTCCATATTTAGAACTAGTGCCCATATAAGGGTCCCCCCAAAATTATATTGTTTATACGCTGCAGGTCGCAAATATTAAGCTATTTTGATGAAATTTGGTACATATACCTATGTTGGCCCAAGGACGAAGCCTATTGATTTTGGTGAACATCGGTCCATGTTTAGAACTAGTGCCCATATAAGGGTCCCCCCAAAATTGGCTTGGTTACAAACTGCAGGTCGCAAATATTAAGATAATTTAATGAAATTTGGTGCGCTGACTCACATTATAGAAAATTTTGACATAAGCCCCATTTTAACCCATTCGAATTTCGGATCCAAACAATACACCAGACTGGTGTAGGGTATTGTATAGTCGGCATGCCCGACTTTAACCTTTTTACTCGTTTTTTACTGAGGTTAATATCGTACTAAAGACACTTTAGTGTATTAAGATGTTGTTAACTTTAGTTTAAAATAGCTAAAAGCAAAGAAAAGTTGGTCATGTTTAAGGTGCTGCACTTTTAAGTCTGGCGACTATTTGTAGATAAAAATAATGCAAGATCTAAGGAAATTTTATAGGATTTCCAAAAATATACAATTTGTACAGAACCGATCAGTACTGCACAAATTTTACTATGTAATTTGATAACAGGTTGATATCGCTAATTTTTCGTTAAAAGCCACGCCCACTTAAAACAAGTGACAAAATGAAAAAACAAACATTAGCTTAAAATTCTGTATAATTTTCTGAACCATCTCCTTGCCTTTCTTGGTGAATTTAGCCACTATTTTGATCTTTAAAAATAAAAGCATTAGAAAAAACTTGAATCGTTTCTAATTTATTGGCTACCACTTTAATTCGATACAATTATACATAATTATATGACGCATATATAACTATATATAACCGTGCACTGTCTATACATAATTGGATATTGTAATATGTTGCACTATATATTGTGCAACATATAACAAGATATAGTTATATATTCAGGATATAAATTCGTAAAATTTTATATAATTATATCTTGGTATATATGTATGTTCCAATATATAATTATGCAAAATTTTATATATCAATATATGACTATATCAAAACTTTTTTACCGAAAATTTAAATATAGAAATTGTGTAAAATTGTTTTTTAATTATCATTTCCGTTGTCTGTACTAAATATTTACATCCAGACAAGCTGCGACATCAACATATTTTCCATCTTGTTGTCATCTATGCTATAAATGCCGTTATCAGCACAATTTTTGTAGCAAAATAAATTAGTAAAACATTAGTTGAAAATTGGTTTAGTGATAAAAATAAAACTTTAGCTGAAAACGGAATTTCAGCAAAAAAATTGCTAAAAACTGTACACTTGATATGCAAGACGTTTTACTAATTTTTTTTTGAGTGTACTAATACGAAATGTGCTCTTTCTGCTAAATGTCAGAAAAATCGGCCCATTCGTTTTCTGGTTAAGACGATGTCCATTAAAAGTATCCTTATGGAATCCTCCGTATCCTTGAACCAAAGTAAGGAGTTTCTTGAAAAGCTAAAGATGCAATCTTACTTTGGAGTTATAATCAATGGCTTCTAATTAGAGCCCCCCATTACCCGGTTTTCGGTCTACCCGGTCTCAAAACCGGTCTTACGGTCTACCCGGTCAGACCGAAGACCGGGTAGACCGAAAACCCGGGTAGACCGGTCAGACCGGTCAGACCGGTCTACCCGTAAAAGCCATAGAAGAAAGTAACTTTTACATAAAAATGTACATTTTTTCGAAAACAATACTTTTTTCCAAAAAAAAAATATATTTTTTAAAAAAAATACTACTTTTTTACAAAAAAAACTACTTTTTTGGAAAAAAAAGTTTTTCGGAAAAAAAATTTTTTTTTACGAAAAAGTACTATTTTTGAAAAAAAAAATTTTTTTCCAAAAAAAAGTACATTTTCCAAAAAAAAGTGCTTATTGCATAAAAAAGTACTTTTTGCATAAAAAAGTACTTTTTCCATTAAAAAGTACTTTTTGCATAAAAAGTACTTTTTTTTTTTTTTTTGAAAAAAGTACTTTTTCCTAAAATTTTTTTTTTTTTTAAAAATGTTTTTTTTTTTAAGTCCTTTTTTCAGAAAAAGTACATTTTTATATGATAGTTTTTCTATGGTACTACAAAAAACTCTACTATACGTTGTATATTCATATAAAAATACCACGGTCTTTTTCGGGTAGTAGTACGGCGTTTTTACATCGTAGCTTCAAATGGGCTGAAACTTTACAGGAAATATCTAGACATAAATTGGACCAAGAATTATGGATATCTGTTTAGATCGTGGAACAAAAATGTTCCGAAAATCATAATAGAATTCAGAAAGTGCTGCATTTCCCATACATTTATATGAAACTGTCACGGTCTTTTTCGGGTAGTAGTACGGCGTTTTTACATCGTAGCTTTAAACGGGCTGAAACTTTACAGGAAATATCTAGACATAAATTGGACCAAGAATTATGAACATCTGAGTAGATCGTGGAACAAAAATGTTCCGAAAATCGTAATAGAATTCCCAAAGTGCTGCATTTCCCATGTATTTATATGAAAATGCCACGGTCTTTTTCGGGTAGTAGTACGGCGTTTTTACATCGTACCTTCAAATGGACTGAAACTTTACAGGAAATATCTAGACATAAATTGGACCAAGAATTATGAACATCTGTGTAGATCGTGGAACAAAAATGTTCCGAAAATCGTAATAGAATTCAGAAAGTGCTGCATTTCCCATGTATTTATATAAAAATGCCACGGTCTTTTTCGGGTAGTAGTACGGCGTTTTTACATCGTACCTTCAAATGGACTGAAACTTTACAGGAAATATCTAGACATAAATTGGACCAAGAATTATGAACATCTGTGTAGATCGTGGAACAAAAATGTTCCGAAAATCGTAATAGAATTCAGAAAGTGCTGCATTTCCCATACATTTATATGAAACTATCACGGTCTTTTTCGGGTAGTAGTACGGCGTTTTTACTTTGTAGCTTTAAACGGGCTGAAACTTTACAGAAAACAAGTCAACATAAATTGGACCAAGAATTATAGACATCTGGGCGGATCGTGGAACAAAAATGTTCCGAAAATCGTAATTGAATTCAGAAAGTGCTGCATTTCCCATGTATTTATATGAAAATGCCACGGTCTTTTTCGGGTAGTAGTACGGCGTTTTTAGATCGTAGCTTCAAACGGGCTGAAACTTTGCAGAAAACAAGTCAACATAAATTGGACCAAGAATTATAGACATCTGGGCGGATCGTGGAACAAAAATGTTCCCAAAATCGTAATAGAATTCAGAAAGTAATGCATTTCCCATATATTTATGTGAAAATGCTACGGTTTTTTTCGGGTAGTAATACGGCGTTTTCACACCGTAGTTCCAAATGTGTTGAAACTTTGCAAAAATTATAGGAAGGTAAATTCGATCAATATTTAGAGATATCTGTCTACTTTGTGGAACAAAAATATTCTGAAAATTACTATAGAATTCAGAAAGTACCGCATTTTCCATACATTTACATGAAAAAGCCACGGTCTTTTTCGGGTAGTAGTACGGCGTTTTTACACAGTGACTCCAAATGAGTTAAAAATTTACAAAAATTATCTGGATGTAAATTCGACCAACAATAGTAGCGAGTTTTTTTAGGTCGTGGAACAAAAATGTTCCGCAAATCGAACTAGACTTCAGAAAGTGCAGTGATTTCTATACATTTCTATAAAAATGCCACGGTCTTTATGGAATACTAGTACGGCGTTTTTATACGATAACTCCAACAAGGTCTAAACTTTACAGAAATTATCTGGACGTGAATTTTATCCCCAATTATAGCCTTTTGTGTAGGTCATGGAACAAAAATGTGCCGAAAATCACAATAGAATTCAGAAACTACTACGATTTCTATACATTTATATGACAATGACACTTTTTCCGGTAGTTGCACGGCGTTATTACACCGTAGCTCCAAATAGGTTAAACACGTAAACCAGTTATCTGTATATAAATTGGACAAAGAATTATAGACATCTGCGTAGGTCGTGGAACGAAAATATTTCAAAAGTTACACTAGAATTCAGAAAGTGCTGCATTTTATATACAGTCACATGAAACTGCCGCGGAATCTTTTTAATATCTCGAAAACTAAGCGAGATAGAGCAAAATGGTTAAAATTTTTGCCTTTGGGTGTTAATACACCCATAAAACCTTTTTAGTGAAATCAAATTTTAGCTAACTCTGCTAGATTTTAAAATTGCAAATATCTCATAAACTACTAATGCTAGAACGAAAAGGACGTTTATTTGGGTTTTCGCCTCTAACTCGAAAACTAAGCGAGATAGAGCAAAATGGTTAAAATTTTTGGCTTTTGGGTGTTAATACACCCATAAAACCTGTTTAGTGAAATCAAATATTAGCTAACTCTGCTAGATTTTAAAATTGCAAATATCTGATAAATTACTAATGCTAGAACGAAAAGGACGTTTATTTGGTTTTTCGCCTATAATTCGAAAACTAAGCGAGATAGAGCAAAATGGTTAAAATTTTTGCCCTGTGGGTGTTAATACACCCATGAAACCCTTTTAGTGAAATCAAATTTTAGCTAACTCTGCTAGATTTTAAAATTGAAATATCTCATAAACTACTAATGCTAGAACGAAAAGGACGTTTATTTGGTTTTTCGCCTATAACTCGAAAACTAAGCGAGGTAGAGCAAAATGGTTAAAATTTTTGCCCTTTGGGTGTTAATACACCCATAAAACCTTTTTAGTGAAATCAAATTTTAGCTAACTCTGCTAGATTTTAAAATTGCAAATATCTCATAAACTACTAATGCTAGAACGAAAAGGACGTTTATTTGGGTTTTCGCCTCTAACTCGAAAACTAAGCGAGATAGAGCAAAATGGTTAAAATTTTTGCCCACAGGGTGTTAATACACCCATAAAACCTGTTTAGTGAAATCAAATTTTAGCTAACTCTGCTAGATTTTAAAATTGCAAATATCTCATAAACTACTAATGCTAGAACGAAAAGGACGTTTATTTGGTTTTTCGCCTCTAACACCCAGAGGGCAAAAATTGTAACCATTTTGCTCTACCTCGCTTAGTTTTCGAGTTATAGGCGAAAAACCAAATAAACGTCCTTTTCGTTCTAGCATTAGTAGTTTATGAGATATTTGCAATTTTAAAATCTAGCAGAGTTAGCTAAAATTTGATTTCACTCAAAGGGTTTTATGGGTGTATTAACACCCAAAGGGCAAAAATTTTAACCATTTTGCTCTATCTCGCTTAGTTTTCGAGTTATAGGCGAAAAACCAAATAAACGTCCTTTTCGTTCTAGCATTAGTAGTTTATGAGATATTTGCAATTTTAAAATCTAGCAGAGTTAGCTAAAATTTGATTTCACTAAAAGGGTTTTATGGGTGTATTAACACCCAAAAGGCAAAAATTTTAACCATTTTGCTCTATCTCGCTTAGTTTTCGAGATATTAAAAAGATTCCGCGGCAGTTTCATGTGACTGTATATAAAATGCAGCACTTTCTGAATTCTAGTGTAACTTTTGAAATATTTTCGTTCCACCACCTACTCAGATGTCTATAATTCTTTGTCCAATTTATATACAGATAACTGGTTTACGTGTTTAACCTATTTGGAGCTACGGTGTAATAACGCCGTGCAATTACCGGAAAAAGTGTCATTGTCATATAAATGTATAGAAATCGTAGTAGTTTCTGAATTCTATTGTGATTTTCGGCACATTTTTGTTCCATGACCTACACAAAAGGCTATAATTGGGGATAAAATTCACGTCCAGATAATTTCTGTAAAGTTTAGACCTTTTTGGAGTTATCGTATAAAAACGCCGTACTAGTATTCCATAAAGACCGTGGCATTTTTATAGAAATGTATAGAAATCACTGCACTTTCTGGAGTCTAGTTCGATTTGCGGAACATTTTTGTTCCACGACCTAAAAAAACTCGCTACTATTGTTGGTCGAATTTACATCCAGATAATTTTTGTAAATTTTTAACTCATTTGGAGTCACTGTGTAAAAACGCCGTACTACTACCCGAAAAAGACCGTGGCTGTTTCATGTAAATGTATGGAAAATGCGGTACTTTCTGAATTCTATAGTAATTTTCAGAATATTTTTGTTCCACAAAGTAGACAGATATCTCTAAATATTGATCGAATTTACCTTCCTATAATTTTTGCAAAGTTTCAACACATTTGGAACTACGGTGTGAAAACGCCGTATTACTACCCGAAAAAAACCGTAGCATTTTCACATAAATATATGGGAAATGCATTACTTTCTGAATTCTATTACGATTTTGGGAACATTTTTGTTCCACGATCCGCCCAGATGTCTATAATTCTTGGTCCAATTTATGTTGACTTGTTTTCTGTAAAGTTTCAGCCCGTTTGAAGCTACGATCTAAAAACGCCGTACTACTACCCGAAAAAGACCGTGGCATTTTTATATAAATACATGGGAAATGCAGCACTTTCTGAATTCTATTACGATTTTCGGAACATTTTTGTTCCACGATCCGCCCAGATGTCTATAATTCTTGGTCCAATTTATGTTGACTTGTTTTCTGTAAAGTTTCAGCCCGTTTGAAGCTACGATCTAAAAACGCCGTACTACTACCCGAAAAAGACCGTGGCATTTTCATATAAATACATGGGAAATGCAGCACTTTCTGAATTCTATTATGATTTTCGGAACATTTTTGTTCCACGATCTACACAGATGTTCATAATTCTTGGTCCAATTTATGTCTAGATATTTCCTGTAAAGTTTCAGCCCATTTGAAGGTACGATGTAAAAACGCCGTACTACTACCCGAAAAAGACCGTGGCATTTTCATATAAATACATGGGAAATGCAGCACTTTCTGAATTCTATTACGATTTTCGGAACATTTTTGTTCCACGATCTACACAGATGTTCATAATTCTTGGTCCAATTTATGTCTAGATATTTCCTGTAAAGTTTCAGCCCATTTGAAGGCACGATGTAAAAACGCCGTACTACTACCCGAAAAAGACCGTGGCATTTTCATATAAATACATGGGAAATGCAGCACTTTCTGAATTCTATTACGATTTTCGGAACATTTTTGTTCCACGATGCGCCCAGACGTCTATAATTCTTGGTCCAATTTATGTTGACTTGTTTTCTGTAAAGTTTCAGCCCGTTTAAAGCTACGATGTAAAAACGCCGTACTACTACTCGAAAAAGACCATGACAGTTTCATATAAATGTATAGGAAATGCAGCACTTTCTGAATTCTATTATGATTTTCGGAACATTTTTGTTACACAATTTACACAGATGTCCATAATTCTTGTTCCAACTTATGTCTAGATATTTTCTGTAAAGTTTCAGCCCATTTGAAGATACGATGTAAAAACGCCGTACTACTACCCGAAAAAGAGCGTGACAGTTTCTTATAAATGTATGGGAAATGCAGCACTTTCTGAATTCTATTATGATTTTCGGAAGATTTTTGTTCCACGATCTACACAGATCTCCATAATTCTTGGTCCAATTTATGTCTAGATATATCCTGGAAAGTTTCAGCCCATTTGAAGCTACGATGTAAAAACGCCGTACTACTACCCGAAAAAGACCGTGGTATTTTTATATGAATATACAACTTACAAGTATAGTAGTTTTTTGTATTACCATAGAAGACTGTCATATAAAAATTAACTTTTTTCTGAAAAAAGTACTTTTTTTGGAAAAAAAAAGTAAATGTTATAAAAAAAAATTTTTTAAAAAAAGTACTTTTTTCAAAAAAAAAGTACTTTTTTATAAATTGTACTTTTTTCAAAAAAAAAACGCTTTTTTAGGAAAAGTACTCTTTTTTGGAAAAAGTACTTTTTTTTTTGGAAAAAAGGACTTTTTTTGTCTTTTTTGTCTGTCGGTTTCGTAGGTTAAAGTAACTTGTACATTTGTGGGTTTTTTTTTGGTTTTGTGGGACTTGTAGTAAGTGCCCATCGTTAGTTTTTTTATTGGTTTTTTGTATATAAAATGTATATACAAAGGTTTTTGAGTTTTTATTTATTATAGTTTTTGTTTGAGTTTTGTTAGTTTTTTTAGAAATTTTATTGTTCTGCCCTCTTCCCAGGTGATCGGTCGATCCCCCCTGACGTCCCTGAGCTAGGCGGTCAGTATGGGTCATTCTGGGAAGCATTAGGTCAAGGGATTTGCAACAATATTTTTCCTAAAAAAAAATTTTTTTTAGGAAAAGTACTCTTTTTTGGAAAAAGTACTTTTTTTTTGGAAAAAAGGACTTTTTTTGGAAAAAAAAAAGTACTTTTTCCAAAAAAGAGTACTTTTCCTAAAAAAAATTTTTTTTTTCCAAAAAAAGTCCTTTTTTCCAAAAAAAAAAGTAAAAGACCGGTCTGACCGGTCTACCCGGTTTTTCGGTCTACCCGGTCTTCGGTCTACCCGGTCTACCCGGTCAGACCGGTTTTCACAACCGGTCTTACGGTCTACCCGGTCTACCCGGGTAGACCGGTTTACGGTCTACCCGGTTAACCGGTCTTGACCGCAGGCCCTACTTCTAATCAATTTAAAGATGTTTTTAAGATTTTAAAAATTGTGTTTGTTTTAAGTATTTATTTTTTAAAGTTTTACGAAATTTTACTTTTGACGCTTTCTTGCTTTTGAACCGTGCACTGTGTATGTAAACATCCTTAAGAGAAAATTTAATAAATTTTGTTTTTTTGTCGAAGAAGCTTTACTTCTTATTACAAAATATTCATTTGGCGCCTTTATGGTCAATTTAATATACCCCACCAGGAAGCTGGCTTGTCGGTTAGAGGGTTAAGTTGCATGTTCTACAGTAAACTTTTCTGACCATAAACACCCTTAATTATCATGTTTAAATTATAGCCACGTTTTAAATGGGATTCTCTTAAGTACAATCCCAGGTAGAAAAATACAAACGGCACAATGTCGGCCCTATATTGCAGACTGTGGTATATGTACTGCCAATGCGTCGGATTTTCAGCTTTTACTTTACTGGCATGTTGTCGAAATGATAACACCAATAAACCCTTGGCCGTAGTTATTTGGCAACGTTGGCACAGCCTTGGGATTTTATTTTTTTGGTATATCCCAGTACATTTAATAAATAGTTTAATAGTTTGCTACTTTTAGTACACATTGTAAATATTTAATGCATTCTTTCGGAATTTCATAAAAAAATCAATGGAATGGAAAATTAATAAAACTGATAATTTTTATAAATTAAAAAACGGTCGTTAAGTTATAGAAAACAGTACTGGCAAAGCATGTTTCGAGTAGTACCGACATTTTGACAAAAACCGTGCTCTCCCAGTACAATGTTTTTTGTAACGTCGGCAACTTCTACCTGGGATGTTATCAATTCATTTGAATGATAAATTTGAATCGGAAGACGACATCAACAAAAAGACTAAAAACGTAATTATTGAGTAAAATAAACAAAAATAAATAAATAATAAACTTAAGTAAAAACCAGTTGAAAAATATTTTTTCAAAAGAAAGTGTTGGACAGACCAAGAAAAAAAGATTGTAGAAACAGTAGCGAAGTTATCCCTTAAGCACCGTAAGTTGTTTCGATTTCACGTGAAAAGACTCCATATAAATAAAATTATTTTTCACGATAATCAGTTTCACAAGAAAAGTGTGCAGAGTTTGTTTTCACGCAAATTTAATGTACAAGACTATTATTTTTCTGGTGGAAAAGTGACAATTTGTGTATATTGTGATTGTGTCTTTGCTATAAAATTAAAAAAAATTTCACTATTATAATTTAAATTGCAGTTTGAAGCCTTTAAAGTTCGAGTGAAATTTTTCCACGTGAAAAACAACTTACTTACCGGGGCGAACAAAGAAAAAAAATTTTTCATAGCAATAATAACGTTGGATAATACGAAAACTATATTGCTTTTGTGACCGACAGAAGTATTTTTGTTGAGAATTTTGTTAAATTTTAAGTTTTTTGTTTAAAATTGTAAAGGCCCAGCTGTTCGAAACGCTTTACTTAAACCCTTCGATTTTATGTGTGAAAAGGAATATTTATGTTTTATCCAGCAAAACAGGATTTCAACTACTTTCCAACCTACAAACGCTCTTAACCTTCATCTCAAAAAAAAATTTACGTTGTTTACCCTCGTGTGTGGTTTTCCGTCTACGTATTTTGCACTAGCAACATAATTTTTTTGTAGTATAATTTTAGTTTGAAAAATTTAATAAACACACATATTTATTTGCATTTAAAAGTTCGTATTGATTTTGTTCAATTATTTATTATAAATAACAGATTTCTTTTGGTTTGTTTAATTTTTAAATTTATTTTCACAATTGTTTTTGGTTATCATTTCATCAGCGAAGAAAAAGTTTGGGTAACTTTTGTAAAAAGAGAAACATAAATTCACTCTCTTAAACGCTCTCAGTTACCCAATTTTCGAGTACGGGAACGCTTTTTGTGTAAGATTGGGATCCTGCGGGTTCCCGTGGTAACTTATAGGAACGGACCTTGTGTTAGCTGTTAGATGAATTTAGTGTACGTATTTCCTTCTTCTTTGTCGTCTGCTCATAACGTAATTAAACCGAATAACGCGATTCATGAACTAAGATGTTGTTCGATATTATCGCTCTAAATATGGAACTTCCACATTCGCCATCAAATAAATCCAATATTTTAAATTTTTTGATCTAAGTTATTACAATTATAATTAAAACGTAAAATTGATCTCATACCTAGACTTCTAATCAATCAATATATCTGCAAACACCAGCCAAAATGAGAACACCGATATATGCATGTAACAGTTTTTAGTCGATTTCGATATAGTTTTTGCCGCATTGCGCCTTTGCATATTCTTTTGACCATTTCAGAACAACATTCTCAATTTGCGTCGTCGATACGTGCTCTTGCATATCTTGTTGTGCCTGGACGCAAATTGATGACATTTTCGTTCTGTTATCTTCCAGCATGATCGTGAAATGGGTGGAGATTCCATACTATACAACATTTTGAGACAAACAATGGATCCCCCTTTCTATCTACGGAAGTAGCAGCTCACGAACTTGTGAGCATCAACTAGACCCAAAAGCGATTCCGTTTTGAAAAGACAACAAACCCCGCAAGGAGATAATATCCGAAGAACTAGACCCAACTCCTAAATTAAGATAATGGATAAGATCATCTAATCTCACGATATCACCGACAGGGCGTTTAGTATATGATCGCCCAAAGTCCTATGTCGGATGCTCTGTAGCGCCGGGCAATCACAGCTTAAATGATTTACCGTCTCCTCCCTACATCTTTTCTAATCCCGCTGAAGATATTTCTATTGCGCCCTAGATCTTAGTCGGGCCAAGGGAGTCTCGCGGTCCTACAAGTCCAAGTCCATCTGTTCCTCTACTTTTAGAGGTAGTGTTCGAAGATCCCGCCCTTAATTCCCAGCTGTGTAGTGACTGGCATCGCTGTGAAGACCTTTAAGGCAGAACCTGCCCTTGCCAACTCATCTGCCCGCTCATCACCGTAAAAGTCCCTGTGGCCAGAATGAGACTCCTATTGCGTCGACATCTTCATTTTGTTCCATTACATTAAATTTAGAATCAAATTTCATCATTTTCTTCCGGCGAGTGATTTTTATCACTATCGGAAAACTTTCATCATCAGAATCTATGCTGCTCCAGTGCAAAATACATAGAAATTACATATGTGTGGAAAACCACTTTTTAAATATCTCATTATCAAAATATACTTTTGAATTAATTAAAGCGTTTTTTATGCTAAATTGATGAGTCAGGAAATGTCAAGAAATTTCATGAATATCGTTTCAATATTTTTCTTAAAAATGTATAAAAAAAGTTTAATTTTGTGTGGTTTTCCACACAAGGGTGAGATAAAGGTTAATTAATTTTCTTCGTGATGTTCCAAAAGTAATGAGTATTAATTATTTTTTTTTTTTAAAGAGAAGCAACACACAGGAAGTAATTGCGCGAGATGTTGAATTTTAAGAACAGTTGTTGCGCGCCATCTGATGGTGAGTTGGCGAACTTTGTTGAAACTTTTTAGTTCATAGCCCTGTTATATTATTTTACTTCGGTGGGGTTAAGTGCTATGGGAACACCGAAGGAGGACGCTGCGATATGTAAGAGGGATAGAAAAAACTCATACATATTATTATTTTTCATAAATTGATGTAGCCGTGGTTGGGGATCGAACCCGCAACCTCACGTGTAACAGTCCAACGTGCTAACCATTACACCACAGTGCCCACTTTGTGTTTTTATGTCCGTGATAGGGTAGTGACTACCCATTACTTTGTGTTTCTTCTAAGTTAGGAGGCAATGACTTCTCATTACTTTTGGGACATCGCGAACGAAAGCAATTAAGCGAGTAAATGGGCTGGTAAGTAATTGAAACTCTGTTTTTGCTGAGTACATTAACGTGTTAAAGAATTGTACTATGAATACCTTATAAGGTAACTGATGTCTTTTTATGTTCCTACTGACTTAGGCTTGTATTAAAAAAAAATGTTTTGAATTTTATTACAGTTTAATAAAACAAATTAACATGCAAAACAACAACAACAAAGACAAAAAGTTTTTTTGTGAATAACCATGTTATTATTTTGAGTGAATCCAAAAATAAAAACACGAGCATATCATTTTCGATAACAATCAAATACATGTGAACATTTTCAATTAATGCTACTAAAATACATAAAACAAATTTACACAGTAATAATTTTTGTTTACAATTTTTTCATAAATTCCAAACTGTCAACATCTCTCTAAAAATGTGCCAACTCATTCAACTTGAAACTGAAAACCAGTATTTGACGCACGTTTATAAACATTTTAGAGATGATGTGTGTTTCAATTGTACCGCTTACCGTGTGTGTTGTTTTGAATTCGCATCACTTAACGGTATTTTTTGTTTTAGCAGACATCGTATATAATTGTTTTATATGTACGTAATAACATTTGCGTAAAAAATCCAGAAATATTCTTTGTTTCATTATCACTTTTGCCAGTTTTGAATTTAAAACGCCCACCCTGGAGATGTGTTGTTTTAGTTTCTTGTCAATTTCATTAAATTTATTGTTGGCTTTAGTATTCAATAAAATTAATTAAATACCGTTATTAAGACATTTAGGTATATTTATTAAATAACACTAATGTTACTGGTGTTAAGAGTTGGAAACACAAGGTAACGAAACTGATAGACTTTAGCTTGGTTAAGTAAATACCATGTTCTTGCTGTTATAACGACCTCCAAACTTTCGGGACAGGTGGACACCGGGCAATGAAAAATTTTTTACAATCGGTTGCCAACCACACCAAATTCTACAACGAGTTTACACTAGAACCCATTCCATGGAACTAATTCAGGAATCCGTTGTACGGATCTTATATGATATGACTGAGCATCAGAGAAGTACATTTTATTAGCATTATAAAAGGTCCATTTGCGTACTTTTCGCAGTAAAGACCTGTACGCAAAATTATGCTTTTTATCTCTTTTTTCTTTTTCCCTTTCACCGAAGGGGCATTTCACGACCACAAAAATCCAATCACAAAACATACGAGGCAATAAAAATATATATTGTTTTGAATCATTTTATTACCCGCCCGGTTAAAAATAATCGAATATGCTCGTATATGTTGATGTATGAATAATCATATATGGTTTCATATACGAATATTAACGAAAATTGAGGTAATATGTAGATCAATGATAACGTATGAACATATATGATGAAATTATTGCACTCATACATGACCACATATTCCTAGTTTTCATTCCCATTTGTAAATAAAAACATTATTTGTATTTTTTATAATAAAAAATTATTTTATTACATTGTATTTCGTTACAGATTATTTTATTTTATAAAAACAAAAATTGCACTTTTACTTAACTTATTTAATAAACAAATTATTAAAAATGGGGAAAGTGTTAAATTTTAAATAAAAAATGGAATATTTATTTGAAAAGATTCACCAAACTAATAAGGTCGCGTTTACATCTGTGCCGAAATCCCAAAATTTTGGTATTCACCTTTGTAAAAAAACAAGAAAAGCTTAAAAACGTTCAATTTTGAATAAAACGCATATAGTTATTTCTAATGAAGATATTTTTTCAAAATCTAATATCTCTGAGCTATTCTTTATTGCTTTTTCGCAGTGGTGAATATCGAAATCTCGGGATTTCGATACAAATGTAAGCGCAAGCTAAAATACACATTTATATAACTTACAAAACCAATTTGCAAATTTTTTTCTATGAATGAGACATGCTAACAGCAGATCAGGGAGAGGAATTTTTGAATATCGGTTAATAAGTCATATATTTTTCTCAGTACCGTGAACTCGTTGTATCATTTTGTTTATATTTATTAAAATAGACACGATATTATTCACATTCTTTGATTCTGATGATCTGTTCAGACAAATGAAGTAATAAATTACGTTAATGAAAAAATTTAAATATTTTTAGTGGGCTACTTACCAAAACTAATCTAATTCATTTTATATATAAGCACTGAGTCGCTTTATATTTCAATGGTAACGGTTTTTCGTCAAAAAATTTTAGAATTCATTAAATAATATTAAAAAATACACAATAAATAAATATAAAACTTTTGACATTCTGATTTTGAAGTTTGATTCAAATACGAATTAAAGCAAAAAAAAAACAAAATTTCAAATACATAAAATCAATTTAATAGAACATACAAACTCAATTTGTGAGATATTCATGATTATATGCCAAAAATTCTAAAATGATTATACTGAATAAATGCATTTAAATAAAATGTTTCATTAGGACAATCCTAAATAAAAATAAATAAACATTAAATTTAAAATGTTTTTCTTTTTATACGAGAATGGATGGCGGAGTGGACTATTCCAGCATTGTTCGTCCATTTAGAAATATTTATATCAATAAAAAAGGAAAATATGTATGTTAATGTACTGTTTTTAAGTTAGCCAGTATATTGCTAGTTGAATATGATTCAATATATGGTCGTATATGATTTAAAAAGCAAAACGATAAGACATACATTTACATGAGTAATACCATATATTACAAGTATGAGTTCCTTTTCATCATGTATGAACAAATATATGTATGCTTCAAATCTGTCACATTCTTTCAACATGATTCATAAATGTTCATATGAAAACACACATCAAGCCATATATGAAAATACATGACCATATATTATTATTTTTAACCGGGCGTATTTATTACTTAAAGAAAAAAATGCGTTACATAGTGTTTTTTGAAATTTACAAAACTGAACTTTAAACATAATGCGTCGCTTTATAGTTTTTATGGCGTCGCTTGACTTTGCGGATATTAAAGGTTGCTATCAGTACACACATCCCTCATATAACGAGATTTCTTACTCGGTTTCGTTCTAAAGCGGGTGACAAATAGAAACCTTCTCTCTAATAACACGGATTTTATTCTCTTAAGACACATTCACATGAGAGATTGAGTAAAAGCACTTAAATCGTTTACACTGGATCTCTTTGTGCTATCTCTTGCAGTTTTACCTTAAGTGCCTGTATGTTGCAATTGTTGTTAAATTTTTCACTTAAAAGCGGATTCACAATACTAGAGTACCTCACTCTACACAGTGGATTTTATTCCTTTCCTTTTCCCACTTACATATTTTTTGTATCAGGCCATCTCTATTTTAGTACACTCCACTCTGCAGAGTGAATCTGGCTTAAAAGTTCGCAGTATACGAGGGAAGGGTGTATTATATAGTATTCGTATATCAAACACACTTTGTTTAATTCTTATCAGCCAGTAACATTAACACGAAAAAATATGCAGTATTTTTGTTTTTGTATTGTATAATAGTAGAAGTATGTTAAATTGTCTTATCTAACACTCTTTAGATGTTAAACGTCTAGAGTACTTAGAGATGGGGCGCGTGGTACTAAATGTTCGTGAGTCACGTTATTCACGAGTGAATCACGATTGATCAATAAAAATACTCAAGTAATTCGTGCGTGAGTTTAGTCAAGAAGACTTTAGCTTCAGGAGTCCCAAAATTCATCGTCTCGATGTGATTGCGGCGACACTTCACATTTTTCCCTTATTAATTATTCACACTAAAATATCAGTCTATTTCGTCTGTGCGAGTTTGACATTTTGGATGAAGACGCAAGGCTGTTTTGTCCGATGTCGTGTCCGACAATGATTGCATGTCCTTAATTTAGGTACTCCTTTGTTTAGTTTTCCATCATAGATTTTCAGCAATATTGACTGTTTTTCGTGAGAATATCGTGAGTAATTTTTTACTATTATATATTCACCCATGAGTAGTGCGTGATTATTGTTTGTTGTTCTTAAATGTGTATGAGCGTGGGTCAAACATCATTCACATGCCCATCTCTAGTGCTTACCCCCAAACATGATGTGATGAAATTAATTGATTTAAAATGGCTAAATTTATAAAATATTTTTATCAGATCGATTTAAAAAGATTTTCTGTAAAATATATTCGCATAGAAAAAATAAACTCGTGCTATTATAAAATAATTCGGTTGTTCAAAAAAATTATAATTATATAATTCAGTTTTAAATTCTGAAGAAACTTTCTTTATTCCAGTTATCGGTTCTAAGATATTTTTCTTATACATTCATACAAATGTTGCTTTCCATGCCAAATCACATAGTTTTTTCCCGACCCTCTTCGATTTCGCTAATTTTTTGATATGTTTTGGTACGTATTCAAAGCAACTTCCACAGCCTTTTATTACGAACTGGTTTTGAGTAAATTTTTTTAGATTTTTGAGCAAAAAATTTTCAATTAACGACAAACCAATGATAAATATCGATATCTTAAAAAAGTAGGGTATCATTTTGTTCATCTTTAAATGTAGTTTTAGAAAAAACATGTTCAAAGTAATTCTCACTTAGTTAATAACGTTTAAAAATTAAAATTACCTTTTTCAAAAAGTCCGACTCCTTCGATTTTTACAAAAAAAATTTAAAAAATTATACTCTATATTTCGAAACTTTTAAGCCATAGTTCGAGATGTGCTCTCGATTTTTTCTATTATTTTCGAATATTGAAAAAAATTTTATGTATGACACCATGTATTAAAATGGGCCTTCTTTGTATGTGCGATTTTAAAACAAACTCCACGAAAAATATGTAAGTAATGCAATTACCTCAGACCATTGTGGGGTTAAAGTGGGATAAATTATGAAAATCGTGAAAAAAAATTAAATAGTTTTTTCAAGAACTTACGCTGTTATACTCTAGTTTCATTTCTAAGATATATAAGTATTCAGATATAAATTTTTGTCTGCCATAGATTATGCTAACCTCTCCCAGGTATGACCAAAAATGGGATTCCTTTTATGAATTTTCAAAATATTAATTTTGAGTTTTTTTAAATTTTGTTTAACAAAATATAAAAAGAAGTGGTCAGCGAACTGAATTTTTTTTTAACTACACGGCAGAGAAAAATTTTTCTAAAAATTACTCATGTCCCTCTTTTAACATTTTTCTCTAAAACTTTCAAATTTAAAAAGGACGTCACTACTAAGT
This sequence comes from Leucophora obtusa, assembly GCA_949987735.1. Lineage (NCBI taxonomy): Eukaryota > Metazoa > Arthropoda > Insecta > Diptera > Anthomyiidae > Leucophora > Leucophora obtusa. Next base: position 93,587,209 of record OX465299.1, on the reverse strand, counting down.
TAAGAGAGGGATATGTGTGGTTTTTATTAGAATTTTTCTCTAAGGTATAGTTAAAAAATTTTGTTCGTTGACCACTTTTTTTATATTTTGTTGAACAAAATTTAAAAAAACTCAAAATTAATATTTTGAAAATTCATAAAAGGAATCCCATTTTTGGTCATACCTGGGAGAGGTTAGCATAATCTATGGCAGACAAAAATTTATATCTGAATACTTATATATCTTAGAAATGAAACTAGAGTATAACAGCGTAAGTTCTTGAAAAAACTCGAAATTAGAGTTTTAAAATTAAAGGAATTAAGGTGCCTATTTCTACGAAAAGTATATGTGACTGTATTTCCCAAATATTTGTTGTTGCAAAGTCACAATAAATTATATTTATTCAAATTTATTCTTATCGGGATATACATTAATTGCATTAAAGGAATTAATTGTGCTAAAATCCCAAACATATTTAACAAATTGTGGAAAATAATCCGTTGTAGGCATGTCCCTATCCTTGCCCAAGGAAATCGTCAGGGGACGACGTTTTTAGAATTTCTGGAAATATTTGTTAAGTTAAATTACAAACTCAATGAGAATTTCTGGTTCTCTTCTAGGAGCGTTATTAAACATTTAAAATATTAAAGAAAAAATAAAAACAACAACAAAAATGCAAATTTTTGTTTGAAAACTTCAAAAAAATTAAGACTTGGTATGGACACAATCATAACATTGACAAATAAAATTTGAATTTTTTAAATTTTATTTTTATTTTGTATGAAAAGTTAAGACTCTCAGTCTTAAAAATAGTCTTATGAAGGTCACAATGAGTCACAAGTAGGAATAGGCACCCACCTGAGCTAAAATCCCAAAACTTATTTAACAAATTGTGAAAATTAATCTGATATTAATTTTGCCTAAGGACATCATCAGGGTACCTACGACTTTTTTTGAATTTTTTAAACATTTAAAATATCAAAGAAAAACAAAAACAACAACAAAAAAAATTTTATTCCAATTTGCTTTGTCATCTTCCAATATAATACTCTGTTGTTTTGACAGATCTAGCAATGTAGTGATATCTACTCATGTATAAACAACAATAGAAAATAATATGTTTTCTAAAATTTCAGTAACATTTAATTTTGCACAAGCACTTGCTTTTATTTTTTTTAATTATATTTTTATAGGGATATACATTAATTGCATTTAAGGAATTAAATGTGCTAAAATTCCAAAACTCATTTAACAAATTCTGAAAAATAATCTGTTGAAGGAATGTCCCTTTCCGGAGTTTTGAAAATTTACAAAAACAACCCCATCTTTGGTCATACCTGGAAGATGGTTAGCATAATCCAAAAGAGACAAAAATTTTTATCTGTAGGTATATTTATAGATCTTAGAAATGAAACCAGATTATAACATCGTAAAAAACTATTTAATTTGTTTTCACGATTTTTATAATTTATCCTATTTTAACCCTACAATGATCTGCGGTAATTGCAATTACTTAAATATTTTCCAACCGATTTTGGATTTTTATCATGGTTGGCAAAAACTAACCATAAAATACAAATAACGTTTTAAAACCCTTTCGAATGACTACCACTTTAAAATTTCACTAACGAAATAACTTAAAATACCGTTAACCCTAAAATACCCTAACGAAATAAATAAGTATACGTTAACCCTAAAATACCCTAACGAAATAACTTAAAATTGTTTAATTCTTTTTCTTAAAAAGATCTTATATGAAATACTGTTTTTCGGCTTTAATTTTCCGACCAAATTTCGTGGAAATATATGCCCAAGGAATATTGTTTATTACTTTTTTGGCTTTGCAGCACCCCCTAGCGAAGATATTTGGAATTAAAGTTCAAGCATTAACATGTTGGCGACCCCGAGTGGGTTAAACATTTTTTTTATTTTAATTTTATTCATCACACAATTTTTGAGACTAAACTTCATCCTTTTTTTAACTTTTAACTTTTAACATATTCTCAGCAGCGTTAATGATCACAGCCTGCATAAAATTTTATTAAGAACAAAATAACGAACCGATAACAGTAAATGAATAGCGCTTCGGTTAAAAATAAAATGTCCGCCACTCGCTAGAGTGTTAATTGGACAGTCAAAGCTGTTGTTTACACGTACACATAAGATTTCGCAAAGTGACGGTCCGTACAGTTGTGCAAAATTTTAAAAAAGAACTGTCGTTAACTTTAAAAGCCTTAGAATACCGTTAACCTTAAAATAACTTAACGAAATAACTTACAATACCGATAACCGTAAAATACCCTAACGAAATATTTTTGAAATAACGTTATCCACTATCACTAACTTTATAAATCGATTGCCAACCTTGATTTTTATGCCTTGGTAGAAAGGCAATTCAGTATAGATTACAATTCTATTGACATTTTCAGAAATACAGTTACTTGAGAGCCAAAAAATACCAAAAAGTCCGATTGCAAATAGTAGTACAAAACTTTGGAGAGCCAGGGATAACTCAAAAATTCTTCGATTGAGCTAAAATTAGTTCTGGATTAGTTTTTCCAGTAATATGGCAAAATATGCCCCGGGGTTAGGGTTTTAAAATCACACATACAAAGAAGGCGATTTTAATACATACACAGAAAAAACAGTAGGCACCAACAATGGGAATTTGTAAAAGCAATCACATTTTATTTTAAATTGAAATTTTATTCCCAACAATTTTTTTTTTTGAAATTTTTGTAACTCGTTTGCAAATTGTTATCTTTCATATAAAAATTGTTTAAAAATAAAAATTCAAAGTTACAAATAATAAAAAAAAATTTTTTTTTGGATTTACAAATTTCTTTGTTGGTGCCTTTTTAAAAAGTTTTTTTTTTTGTATTTACGAATTTGGTATGAGAAAGGTGTTTAAAAATTTAATTAGAATTTTGTAAATTCGTTCTGTGTAGTGTCATAAAAAAACTTTTTTCAATTTTAGAAAAAATCGAGAGCACATCTCGAACTATAGCTTGAAAGTTGCATAATATAGAGTAGAATTTTTTGAATTCTTTTTTAAATCGAAGGGGTCGGACTTTTTGAAAAAGTAAATTTTAATTTTGAACGTTATTAATTAAGTGAGAATTACTTGTAAAATTTTTTTTCTAAAACAAAGAACAACAAAATGAAAACCTACTTTTTTAAGATATCGATATTTGTCACTGGTCTATCGTTAATTGACTTCATATTTTGACTTCAAATGCATATTTGGTGCTATTTTAATGCATATTTTGCTCTTTTTATTGCATCATTTGCATATTTTTTATTGCTAGCATCAATTTTCCTTTTGCTAAAAATATACAAAAATTCATAAATTCTCGTATTTCGATTCAAACAATATTTTTTTTCTTATTTTGAGAAATAAATAATTTTGAAAATCTTTTGGAATTATGTTTGCAAAATAACAAACTTAAATATTTTTTATGTTTTAAAAAGCGTAATTTTTGTAAAAATAATTGTTTGTACTGTATATATTTTTATGCTTTTTTTAAAATTTGTCTTTTATAAAATACCCGTATAAAAAAGTTTAGATCTGATCAGATCTTCTTGATATGATTGAATCTAGATATGATTCAATCTAGTTAGATCCTGTACCAGATTTCATCAAATATGATCAGATATGGCATATGTGATAATACCTTATAGCATGATCAGATCTAGTGCCAAATCTGTTCAAATCTAAAGACAATTGCGCCAGAAAGGCCTAGATCTGATCAGATCTATCTGGTAAGATCTACTGAGATCTGGCCAGATCTGATCTTTTTACACGTGTAGGGCTAAATTTTGTAGGGGCATATTTTAAATTTTTAATAATAATGACTAGGGCAACCAAAAAAAAGCCCTAAAAGCAATGTTTCCTAAAGAAAGCTCTGAAAAACAGTAAAATAAGCAGTTAAAATGTAAAAATAAGCCCTTAAACTTCATTATTTCTTTATTAAAATCCTCATCAAATTTAAATTTTTTATTCAATACAGTGCTACGTTCCTTGGAACTTCGGGAATCAAACAAAGTTGTGACATTCTTAAATTTATTTTCATCGGGAATTACTTTAATTTCATTAAAGAATTAAATGTGCTAAAATCCCAAAACTTTAACAAATTGTGAAAAATAATCTGTTGAAGGCATGGCCCTATCCGGATTTCATTCTTGCCTAAGAAATCTTCATTGTCATATTTGTACTATTAGAATTCAAGTTGAAAAAATAATAAGTTTATTTTAACAAGAGATTTTTTAATTTAAAATAAATTTTAAAAAACTAATTTTAAAAAAATTTATGTCGACTTAATGTTAAAAATTACTAATTATGAAAAAAGCTAAAATATGCTCTATTTTCGCATAAAAAAGCTAAAATAAGCTTATTTATTAAAGAAAATAGCTAAAATTAACCAATATTTACAAAATAAGCAAAAACAAGCTAAATTAGATAAAATAAGCAAAAAAAAAGCTCTAACAAATATAGCTTTAAATTCTTATACTTTTAAGATCAGAACTTGTATTTAACCGAAATTGTTCTATCTTTTCAAATAAAAAACATGCTCTGGCTTCTTTTTGGTTGGCCTAATAATGACCAAAGTGAGATATGAATTCATAGACTTGTCAATAGTACACTAAAGAAGTTTGGCAGTTACTATATGACAGTTGTTTGTGTTTTTATCAGTAGTTGGTGTTTTTAACTGTGCTTATAGTTGTTTGTCTGTGGAAAAATACCAAACAACTGTTATGAGGCTTATATAATAAATATACGGTAATTTTGTAAGAGTTGTTTAAAGCAGTTATTTTTGGCATTACGATTTACAACTACCAAAACAGAATTTTAACAGTAAGCTGTTATTTTTGTTAGGTATTTAAAAAATAAAAAATTTCGTTGTTTTTTTAATTCTTGTTTAGTTTATACTTATTTGTTATTATTGATATATTCTTCATTTGCAAATAAATACCAGAAAATTGTATTGTATCGCCAATGTATAAAAAGTCAATACCTGGCGAACTGTTTGGAATTTTTACGTCGAATTACAAGTACCATGAAGTAATTAAAACAATTTTTTATAATCGAAATAAAAAATTAACTTTTTAATTAAAATATACTTATATAATACGAAAAAAATTAGCTGCAATAAAACAGTAATTTTCACCTATTTTGTCAGTTGTTTTAAAATATTTGTAGTAAAAAATTGCCAGTTATTTATTTTTAATGTTTGTGTTAATTATTTTTCTACAATGAAAAATAACAAAATTTTAAGTTATTTTTTTGCAAGCACGCTCCTGAAGAAAAATTTTCTGACACAGTAACATTTTTTGCTGACTTTACTGACTTTTTTTTTGTTTTAAGTGATATAATAACTAAATTTTTTTATTTTCTAGCTCGAATATCTTTAAAATTAAAATTTTATTAGTATTATGAAAAAGTTAAAATTTTGGACACTAATATGGTTTTAATGTTTAAACTTGGCCCATATAATTTTCTATTTTGAATATGGGTCATTCCATCTCAAATCGACCAATGGTTGGACTCGACCCCTTCGATTTGGATGAATTTTGGTCAGAACTTTTCTTTCATCATATAACGAAGTTTTGCCAAAGGAAAAAATTACAATTTTTTTTCCAAAGTTATGCAACCCAGGAAAATCTTTCATTACCAAATAAGTGGTTATATAATAGAAATTCGTAGCTCCGCACAACTTATTTTTTGGCGTCTAAACTCATTATTTTTGTTTGGCGTGGTCGTTTTTATAAGTAGTCACGCTTACCCGCTCGCTTACGAAAAAATGAGAAGTAAGTAGTTATGAGATTCTGAATAATAAGTGGTTACAAACACGCTTACAAAAAGTTGAATTATAAGTGGTTATCCGACTGCTTACTTGATTCTTAAAAATAAGGAGTTAAACAAATACTATTAGCTTCAGGAAATACATTCAGAGAAATTAAAGTTTTTGCTAGTGTGTAATTTTAGAACTCGTCATAAAAATTTAACACAAAATATATTTACATCCCAGTGTAGAAACGGTAATGACATATCATTATTTTTTGAACTACCCACTTACCTTCTCCATTATTTTAAAACATTTAGTATTGAGTTACTGATAATGACTTATTTTTATCATTATTTCAAATAGAAAATAATTTTCCAGATTTTTTTGAAAATTTTTTGAAATCTATTTTTAGAATCAATATTTTTTAAACACTGGTAAGGATATATATAACCACATATTTTTTGTATGTTGGCGAGTAAGCTTACTTGTGTGCAGCAGGTCAATTATGATTTATCTATTAAATATTACAAGTCTATATAGCTCAGATGGTAGAGCTATTGACTGGTAATCTGTAGACCCAGGTTCGATTCCCGCACCAGCAACTTTTATTAAAAAAAAAATACAATAAAAAATATTTTTTTTAATATAATTTATTTTTTTTTTAATCTATTTTTAGACTTATTATTTTTGTCAGTACTGGTAAGCACATAGGTAACGATATATTTTTTGATTTTTCGTATGCTGGTGTGTAACCATAACTCATTATTTTTCGCGACATCGCCATATAAAGGTAATAAGAAATGTAATAACAAAAGTAACTAGTTACCATCACCAAGTATGTAGTTACATAACCACATATCTGGTAATGATTTTCTATACTGGGATGTAATAAATATAAATGTATAAAATTTAACTTTGTAAAAAGTACTTATTTAAACTATTGCGAGTTAGTCATTATTTTATATTTAAAAACAACGACTAAATAGGCCGTTGTTAGGAAGTCATTATTTTACACTACAAAAGAATGCAAATGATAATGATATATCATTATTGGTAATGCAGACAGCAATGAGGTATTATTGCCAATATTTTGCTGGGAATATTTAAAATTTCAAAAAACGTCATAATTTAAAAAAAAATGGTTCTTAGCTCGTTTTAAAGAGGATATTTTAGCCGTATTAAAAAAAATATTTAAAAATATTGAAAAATAAAAAAATTAAAAATTTTTCTTTTTTAAAAATCCAAAAACTCAAAAACCTATTTTTTTTTGCTCAATTTTTTTTAAAATAAAACCTCTAACTGATCTCAAAAAATCCTGAAATTTTCAAGAGGGCGTTTTTTTTAAAGATCCCAGCAAAAACTTGGTAATGACTGGTCATTACTACATGCATTACTTATATCTCATATCTCATTATCCGTTGAATTACTTTTAAACTGAATGTAATGAGTTACCGATAATTATACCCCACACATTACTATTTCACAATAGCTGAAACCAATAATATATGTTCTAAATCATTAAAAACCATAACTATGGCGTAGCCTAGTGTTTAGCGTTTTTGCATGACAGACATGAGGATCGCTGATCAACTCGTGTTAGCTTCCATTGTTTTTTTTTTTTTTTTTGTAATTTATATTAAACATCTATTTATAGAAATGTTGATGTTCATTAAGCAGTATTTAATAACAACAAGTTTTGTGAAAAATAGATATGTATAACAGCTGCCACAATAAATGTGTACACTCCTTAAAGCATTAAAAATCATAGTGATGTCGTAGTCTAATGGTTAGAGTGTTTGCCTGACAATCGTGGGGTACGCTGATCAATACGTGTCAGCTCCTATTAGTTTTAAATTTTTATATTTTTTTAAATTTATATTCAACATCTATTTATAGAACAGTTGATAAACTACTTACAGGTAACATCAGTGAAATGACTTTCCTCCAATGACATCACCATGTTAAAATAAGTAGTTCAGTAATTAAAAGGTAACTAGTGAACACTTAAGATTTCAATACCTAAAACTCATTACATGGTAATGAAAGGTTTTGCTGGGATATTAATTTTTTAATTTTTTTATTCTCTTTTTTAAAGTTAAAACTTGAGTAATACTCCTTAAAAAAATTTACCAAAAATATCCAATTTTGAAATTTTGAGCAATAAACAACAAATTGAAGGCTTTAGAAGCACAGAAAAATTTTTAATTCGAAATTACGCTTTTATTTTTTTGGTAATAGATGAAAAACCAATAAGCTAAGAATTGGCACATACACACACACACATGTATATAAATGGAAGAGAAGAAAAATTATGACATTTTTTGAAATTTTAAATATTGCATAACTTTTGAAAAAAATTTTTGTAATTTTTTTCCTTTGGCAAAACGTTGTTATATGATGAAAGAAAAGCTCTGACTAAAATTCATGCAAATCGAAGGGGTCGAGTCGAAGGAATGGTCGATTGAGATGGAATGACCCATATACAATTTTCAGCTAGATCTAGCCATTTTAATTTCATCTAACCATAAAAAGTGGCTGTAATTACTGCCTAGCCATTTGATATTTCTTTAGCCATTTTTTGTGTTAATGTTTTGTAGTTATTAATTCCATAAATGTTTAAATTATTTATTTATTTATGATTTTCGAAAAATGTTTTACAAATATTAATTTTTTTTCAAATTCCACCTGTATATATTTTTTTCATACATTTTCTGCAAAGATTAAAACCACAGATGGTGACCGAAACGATGCCGTTATCGGTAAGGTTAACGCTATTTTAGATTATTTCGTTAAGTTACTTTAAGGGTAACGATATTTCATTTATTTCAGTACATATGTATCTGTATTTCAAGGATAACGATATTTTTAGTACGTTTATTTTAAGGATAAGAATACAATATTATATATTTCGGTATCAGCATTCCCAGGATAACGATATTTTAGTTATTTCGGTATCAACATTTTATGGATAACGGTATTTCGGTTAATTCGGTAACGGTATTTTAACGCTAATGGTAGTTAGTTGAAAAGGGTTTGAATCGATAACTATATTTTAGCGGCATTGCTTGCCAACCCTGCTTAAAAAAATGCTATTATTTGTTTAATAAATTAATTTTCTTAGAAACAATTTCGAGTAGAGAGAAAAATTCCTATGATTTAATTAAGCAAGTAACAATAAATAAAAGTATAATATTTAATAAATAAAAGTATAATATTTAAATGAAATGTTTTTTCTTTTCGTTAATTTCATTGATCTTTTTTTTATTAACAATGGGAACAAGTCATAAATTGTGCTAATGACTTAAAAGTTCCATTCAAGTGCCAGTTGTCTGTATGACAAGTTAAAATCACGTTTGAATATTTAAATGAATCAAAAAAAGTTTGTCATCGAGCTCGTGCTAATATTATTAAATAAATACATTTTTATAGTTGAAATTTTTACCGCACATGTAGCATGTGACAATTACGAGTATTTAAAATGATGGAAAACTTGTGGAAAAAACTTAATAATATTGATAAGCTGTTTCACAAAAATTATTGTATAATATCACAATTCAATTTTATCTCAATTGGCTATCGACAAGGTGAAATTTTGGAGAGTATACCACCCTCACGAAGATACTTATATATTAAGGGAGTCCAAAAAATTAAAGTTGGAATTCATGAGCTCCACAATCCTACAAATATGCCATTACGAAAATAAATCATGGATGGTAACCGGTACCATGCGGTTATCGGTAAGAGTAACGCTATTGTAGATTACTTCGGTATCAGTACTGTTTCAACAAAAAACACATTAAAATATTAAAATCTGGACAAATTCCTGTCAAACACTTAAAAATATTAGATATCCCTATAAAAGCGAGCTCCATGGGTATTTTTAGTTGTCATTGATTAAAAAAAATTTTACTCTTGCTTAAAAAAATAAAAGTCAAAAAATATCTTTTATTTTTGCTCGAAAAAATAAAAGTCAAAAAATAACTTTTATTTTTGCTCAAAAAAATAAAAGTCAAAAATTTAAAAAGCAATGCATTTTTTGGAAGATCATTATTATGTACTTGAATCAGTTCTCCGATATTTGGATATACTTATGTGCTTTTTTTGTTTAGAAATTCAAAAAAAAACTGTTATTTTCGGTCCCTGGTAATTGCACATTAAAGAAAATAAATGAGACGAAAATGGCGACAATTACAAATATTGAAAACTGGATTAATTTTATAAAAAAATCAATATAAAAATTTTCAGTTTTAATGGTGTTGTTGCGGCGGTTGTTGTAATTGTGTTAACACTGTAGGTTTAGTGTATGTACTAGGGATGCCAATCGGGATTGATATTTGAAAATCCCGGGATTCGGGATTTGGTATGAAATCCCGGGATCCCGATTTCGGGATCCCGGGATTTTCGGGACTACAGAATTTTTCGGGATCCCGGGATTTTACGGGATTTCGGGATTTTTTAATTATTTAATAGTTGTTAATTAATAATGTGGTACATTTTATGAATATTGAAACATCTCAGTCAGAAATTGACAGTGGTACGAAAAATCAAGTACTTGCATACAACTGGGTAACCGCGATGTTAAAAATAAATGACTGGCAGAACACTCATTTGGGACGCTTTGCCAGCGTTTGCAAACATCGTTTTGCCAGTATTTGTTTTACAAAACATCACGGCAGGGCAAAAAAAAGATACATATGAACTTTTTTTAAATTTTATTTTGGAAAATATAATTCCAAACCACCTATTTATTGGTTTTGGCAGCGTTTTGCCAAAGTTAAAAATTTTGTTTCTCCAGTACTTTTCCGGCGCTTTTTGAACTGCCGGTCCTTTTGTCTATTGACGTTATCATATTGGAAATGGGAAAGCAATTTTTGTCAGTACTTGTACAACATGTTAAAATACCTTGCCATCGCTTTCCCGTTTGTATTATTCTGGCTGGGATAATACATAAAGGCCTGTAGTGTACTTAATACACTTGCGCCCAGTATTTTGTAAGCAGATTTTAAAACAGATTCGTTGCGATAACCTTGCCCACTAAATCGTGTAATTACAGCAACAAAGTTATTTGGTTATCGTTATCAAATGTTTTCATGGAAGAATTCAAACTTACAGTCCCAGCCAAAACTTACAGTCCCAGTATCAGAAATCGAATTTCGCTTGGAAGAATAAATCGATAAAATAAGAAACAAACTTGATTTTTCGCATGAATTACTCAAAAACTTAATATTGTTTACCAAAATTTCAAATTTTTCTGCAAAGTCTTTGCATAGTTTACTCGAATAATCTACTTAATTTATAATTTTACCAATATCTTGGCATCAATTTCTTATCAATATGAGAAAATTCAAGAAAAAACGTAGGTAATCTAAAATTGCTAACTTTGTTTATTTGCGTTTATATTAATATTAAAAAATAAGAAAATCCCGGGATTTTTGAGAAATAATCCCGGGATTCGGGATTTTGCCAATCCCGAAAATCCCGGGATTTCGGGATTCGGGATTTCCCGTTTGGCATCCCTAGTATGTACCCAGGAAAAAGTGAGGAAAAAGAAGTAGTTGAAGCCCTGCAACTGCTGAATAGGGAGTTGTTCTTTTTCGAGTTTTTTACCGAGGAATTTAACATTGGCTTGTCATAGGATGGAAGTTGTTCGTTTTTAAAACAAAGTATGTATACCTGAACCGATGATAAGGAAGTTCTTTTTTACTTCTTTTTATTTTAATTTAATAAAAAAAAAATCATCATGCATCGTGTGGGGTTTGAACCCACACTCGTTGGCATTTCAAGCAGACGCTTTACCTCCCATGCTATCGCTTGTTATAACTGATAGCTGACTTTTAGCAGTCTTGTTCAATAAATTGTTTTTATCTTCATTTCTTTCATTTTTTATTAACAAAAATATATAAAGCGGCGAATACATTAACCCTTAAATGCATGATCTCTTCGATTTTAACCATTTTTTCATAAAAATACCAAAAAAAATTATATAAAAAAAAATGTGATTTTTATTGAAAAATATGGTTTTTCCCCAAATTGCTAAATTGTGATTATTTTAACGTGTATGAAAAAAAAAATTCTATAAACTATAGTTTATACATTTATTGTCACCAAAATGAATTTTATTGCGAGAATACCACTTTTAATATTTAAACAAATATTTATGAATATTGCACTTTTTGAAAAAAACGCGTGTTTTAGATTTTTCACAAATAAACAGAGCAAAACCAAGATTTTTACTCTAAATGTTTAAAAATTCTGCGCTAAACTATAGGAACACTATATATAGAAGGGCCCCTAATGCCCAAAAATGCAGTTTTGTCCATCAAGTGGGGTTTTTTATTAAAAAACCGGTATGTTGCCAAATGGCCACACCATGCATTTAAGGGTTAAGGAACATTGAGTAGGGAATATCAAAAAATTTTGTAAACACGAATTGCACGAATTTCAACACGAACATTAACATACACAAATCAACATTCGTAAAAAAATGTTCCTTAGTGTATTCCTTAACATATTGGAAAATATGGGCAAATCTACGGCACCGGGCTGATAGTATCAGCATTTTCGAGGCAACGAATTTAATCAGGCAAACATTTTAAATTTTAATATTTATACTGCTAATGTGCTCTACTCAATTAAAAACCATAGCTGTTTATTTGAAATAAAAGTATCAATTAAAAATAAATTTTTTTGTAATTGTATTTTTTTTCGTTAAATATCAATTAGATTTAAACTATTTTATATTTATAAAAAGAAATTTCAATTAAATTCTGTTCCTTAAAAAAATAATTATGAAACGGAAAATTTTTATTGTTATTTTAAATTTATCTTTTTTAAATAAAAAAAATAATAATTTTAATTGACATAGTTCGAATACAAATTAAATATTTTTTATTTTTATTTTATTTTTTTATTTTCAAATAAAATTCTAAAATTTTTTATTCTAGTTTCATAAAAATTAAATAATTTTAATAAAAATAATATTCGGCAAATAAAATAATAAATTAAATTATTTATTTGAGTTTCCTAAAAATAAAATATTTTTTCTAAAATTTTTATTTGTACCTGAAAATTTATTTCATATTTTTATTTGAACTAGAAAAACATGAAATAGATTTGTTGCTGTGTTTTATTTGAATCGGAAATATTTAGAATATATGTTTTAATTGATACAAAAATGTTTCAACTACTTTTGTTGCTAAGATTTAATTGATACAAAATGTTTCAATTATTTTTTTTAATTTAACCAGAAAATTTACAATTTTTGTTAATTTCTTGGCTTTATATTTTTATAGGTATTTAACCATTTTGTGAATTTGTGTAAAAGTGAGTAATAGGAAAAAATAAGATGGCGTTTTAAAATGTTCTTAAAATTACGGATTGGATACACATATATGTACATTAGACTGTCCCTTAAAATAGCGATTTGTCGATTTTCGTTCATTTCCAAATGGAAGAAATCGATTTTTTTTTTGGAAAACCTTAACCCGTGCCGAAAGTTGGACGAAAATGGTCCCATTTGGAAAAAAGTGTATTACTATTAAAAATGACCAAAATTCGAAATTTCGAAAAAAAATTATTTTTTATTCCACTTATTCATTTAATATAGTCAAAATGATTTTGACTTCATCGGATATCATTAACCCACTTTAGCCTGGAATCCAAAATGACCCACGAATTTGATAAAAATGCAAAAACGTATTTTTTTTTTAATTTTTTAAAATGCCTAATTTGGAGATGTTGATTGCTATTTGTACCACATAATAGTTGATACTAAAGAAAAAAAAATAATAAATTGGAAAAATGATAATTCGAGTTTATGTTTGGAGCGACTGCTTTTCAGGACATTTTACAAAAATTGCTCATATTGTCAATAATTTTAAAAATTTTAATGTTTTTATCAAATTTTACACGGTTTTCGGAAAAACAGCACTCAAATTTGGTTAAATTATAATTATCTTTTAATTTCTTTAAAAAAAATTTAACCCTTAGTGGCCTGGGGTCAGAAAAGCCCCATGGAACTTAATATTAATTAGACTACGAGATTGTAAAGCCATTAAATTTATAAAAAAAAAAATCCCAACTGGATAAAAATAATTATTTTGTGTAACGTGATCCATATGGGGTTAATTTTTATACTTTTGGCCAAAAATGACCTACTAGGAAATATACAGGATAACACCTTTCACATATCCCAATTTACTAAAAATCTGATAAATGTTATTCTGTAAATTTGCTAGTGGGTGTTTTTTTTTGGAAAAGTGATAACATTAACCCTACATGGATCTAGTTACTCAAAATAAATATTTTTATCAAGTGGAAATTTTTTTTTGCCTTTTTAGTTTCAATACGCTCACACTTTTTTACTAACACACTCACATTTTTAAAAATTGAAGTGCAACTTGATATCAATTTTTCTTTCAAGTCGGGAGAAAACTTGACGGTCAAGTTTTAAACAGCTAATAAAATTTCTTGTAAATAAATTTGTTTTTCTTTTTACCAGGGACGTAACAGTTATAACTTTTATTCAAAAAAGTGATTGTTTTACAATTATTTCCTGTTTGAGTATTTTTAATTTTCTGTTTATTTGCTCTGTTTGATTTATATTTTTAATTCAAACAAAAACAATCCAAACACGATTTTTATTTTTTCAAAAATAATAAAAGTTATTTTGTGATTTTTTTTCTTTATCAAAAAATAACAATTAAGAATATAAATCAAAAGCCATGGAACCAATGACTTCACCAATTATAATATCCTGATGATGTCAACTAGTGTTAATAAAAGATTGAACAGTGATTTAAAGTGAGTAAATATGTATATTCCAGCAACTTCCGGCATTCAATTTAGGTAAATTTTTAATTTTTATTTTATTATCAAATAAAAAAGTTAGTGCTTAATTTTTTCAAAAAAATCATTCTGTAACTTTTATAAAAAGTTTTAAAATAAAAATCAAAAAACAACAGAAATTTATAGAGTAAAATATAAAAATTGAAAAAATTAAAATCTTTGCCAAACTTTGTGATTTTTATGTGCAATATGATTTATAAAATATAGTGCATTATTGAAATATTATAATTAAATAAATTTGGGTGGTGACTTTTTTAGAAATATAACAGTTATTTTGGGTCTCTGCTTTTTACAAATTTTGTGCCGCAAGAAAACACGGTGGATAAAACAAAAAAAAATTTGTTGCGATTCACAAATCTTTGAATGTATAACATAGAAGGCATGAAGTTTTATGGAATAAGAATATTTCGCTATAGCCACAAAATGACATGAAATATCATGAAAATGTCACGTCATCTTGAAAAGAAAATTGACTATTAAGTTGCGTGCAGTCTACACTCATAAAAAAAAGTTAGCACAAAAGTATGTTAAACGCGTTCTGATTAAATTGAACTAATTGTTCTGTTATTTTCTTTAAAAAAGCCCGTACAAATAGGTAAAAATTCTGCTAAAATAACAGGAAATAATGTATTTGCGCCAGCACAATTTTGACCTATTTGTACTGGATTTTTTTTATTAGTGTACGTCACAGACTCAAGTTCAACTAAATTTGACAAGCAGTATGTGTGATTAACTTGAAAACAAAATCTTGAACGTGCAAATCTAGTGTTATATGACACATATATGTATGTATATCGCCACTAATATTGTTATGTGTAAGTAATAAAATGATCGGATTATCCGTTTCGTGCCTACATCCGTTTTAGCTACAAAAATCTATTGAAAAAGCTACAAAATTTAACCTAAAATGGCTCTGGATAACAAAATAATAGCACGATCCATTTAGCACTTACACACAATAATAGTATTACTGATATATACCGATTACGCATGACTGCAACTAATTATTTCTCGAACTGCGGATATGCCCTTCAAAAAAAATGAAATTTTAAGTTCTTCACGCATAGACATGAAGAGATTATTATTGTAAAATCTTCTTTATTACTGAAGGCACACTAATCAATTTGACCAATTTTTTATTTACATTGATGCTTTTTTTCAATTACATTGATGCTGAAATCGCAAAAATTCAAAATCTCTGAAATTGCTCATTATTCAAAAAACATAGTTACATATTTTAGAGACCTACCATTTGTTCCTAATTGATGGCACCTATTTTTTTCCACAAGTGTTAGATTTTCTAACATCATAGTTATTATCCGCTAAAGGTTTTAGACAATTTCCTTTTGCGCTGAAAACTGAAAACTTTTAAAAGTTACAAGCAAAAGTAGGGCAAATTAGGGTGGTTTTTAATTGAGTAGAGCACAAAATATTAAAATTTAAGATGTACGCCTGATTAAATTCGTTGCCCCGAAAATGCTGATACCATCAAAAATATATATATTATATGTGACCTTCTCCGAGAAAAGGGACCTAGTGTGTGAAAATAAAGTTTTGAGAAAAACGCATTTAAAGTTAAATTAAAAAAAAATTTTAATGTTTTTCTCATTTTTATCGAAACCGGTTTTTTTGGCGCACTAGGTCCCTTTTCTCGGAGAAGGTCACATATATTGTTATTAAAATGGTTTAAATCCTGAGTTACACGGAATCGTACGGTTCCGTATATTTTCCCACATGTACATTACATAAAAAAGCTATACTTTTTAAAAAGAATAAAAAAAAACTAACAACAGATCTAATTGAAACATTTCTATTTTAAAAAAAGTTGAGCAAAATTTTTAATTGATACATTTTATGTTGAAATAAATTTTTATTTGATACATTTTATATTGAAATAAATTTTTATTAGATACATTTTATGTTGAAATAAATTTTTATTTGATACATTTCGTTAGCAAAATAAAATTTTATGTGAACAAAATTTGAGGCAAATATTTTTTTATTTTACTAGATTTTGGTTCAAATAAAATTTCAAAATATTTTATTCGAATTAGATTTGAAAAAAATATATTTTTATTTTGTTTGAAGGCAAATGAAATATTTATTAGAAAATTTTGTTTTATATTTTTACAAATTAAAATATTTTAATTTAATAATAAAATTTTTAAAGAAATAAATTTTAATTGAAATTTTATAAAAAGATGTTTCAATTAAAAAAAAGTATTTGAGTTGTGCTCAAATAAAAATAACAATTAAAAAAATATTTATTTCTAACTCATACCAAATAAATATTAAGGTAATTAATATTTTTATTTGAAAACGTTCAATTAATTTAAAAATAATTGTAATTTTTTGGAAACAAATAAAAACTAAAAATTATTTAATTTTTTCTATAAAATTCAAATAAAAGTAATTGAAGATAGCAGCTATGTTAAAAACTACCCTATTTTACCCTAATTTTGCTTGTAACTTTCAAGAGTTTTTCAACTCTTTTGGTTATAACTTTTTCAGCATAAAAGGAAATCGCCCAAAACCTTTGGTGGATAATAAATATGATCTTAGAAAATCTCCCACTTGTTAAAAAAAATAGGTGCCCTCAATTAGGAACAAATGGTAGTTCTTTAAAATCTGTAACTCTGTTTTTTGAATGAAGAGTAATTTCAGACATTTTTAATTTTTGCGCTTTCAGCCTCAATGCTATTGAAAATTTTTTGATACTGACATATAACTGACAAGTAAACAAAAAAATTGAGATTAAATTAATAAGTGTGCCTTCAAAAATAAAGAAAATATGACAATAATAATATCTTCACCTCTATGCGTGAACCACTTGAAATTTGATATTTTTTGAAGGGCACATCCGCAGTTTGAGAAATAATTTGTTGCAGTCCTGCGTGATCGGTATATATCGGTGATACTATTATTGTGTGTAAGTGCTAAATGGATCGTACTATTAGTTTGGTGTCCAGACCCATTTTAGGTTAAATTTTGAAGCTTTTCATAGATTTTTGCAGATAAAAGTGATATAGAAACCAAACGGACAATCGGAGCGTTTTAGCACTTACACACAACAACACTAATTGCGATATATATCATATAAGCTAGATTTCAGCCATTCTTTTATCTTTGTTCTTTTATCTGTGGATGTGCTAGTCAATTTAGAGTTGGATTTTTAGCGTATTGTATAGCGAAAATTGATGTAAAGCCTAAAAATAAAATCCGATTTGTTTAGCACTTTCACATAATGACAGCTATGATAAGATCTACCGTTCCAGACAGATTGCACTCCATAGTTCTTAAAACTGTGGATGTGCCTTCAATTTGAATTTAACCTTTTAGCGAATTTTGGAGAAAGATATGTTGTAGAGAATACAAAATTCGTCCGATCCGTTTAGTACTTTCAGATAATAATAGTAATGAAGATATGTACCATTCAAGACATATTTGATCCTATAATTCTTTATATCGTGGATCTGCCATTCAATTTTGTGCTGCAGTTTTGAGGGAAATTTATATGAGCACTAGGTCCAAACATAGACCGATTTAAACCAAAATCCATAGACTTCGTCCTTGGGCCGATATAAATCAGTCTAACCAATTTTATCCAAAAATCTTAATATTTGCGACCTGTAGCGTGCGCACAAGAATACATGGAGAGACGAACGGACTGACGGAAAAATTAAAAAAACAACATTACTTATATCAATAATGGAAATATAGCGCGACGATGCATTTTCGAATAAAATTACCGTGATGATTGAAAAATTTGTGTCATCTTTTTTCATTAAATCGAGGTAAAAGTGTGTAAAAACCACTCAAAAATAGCCAAAAAAAAGGTTTTTGGTAACTTTGATCTCAATTTGCTCAAAAACTAGATGTGCTGGAAAAATTTGGAAACCAAATTCGGACTCAGCACGTAAAAATTACTTGAAAATGTGTGGTCGCATGCCCGAAAAATCCAAAAAATTAAAAATATTTACTAGCGAAAATGTGTGCGGTTTTTTGTTTATAACTTTTTCAGCATTAAAAAAAATTTATTCACGCGCACAGATTACTTCTTTTTAATGTATTATAAAAAAGTTAATCTAGAAAAAAAAGTGTGCCACTAATTTGAAATTTTTCATTTTTAAAATCTGAAATCGACCTGTTTCGTAGATTTTCCCATATATAAAGTTGTTTTTTTTAAGTGTTTTTTTTTTGAAGTGTTTTTTTATAAAAAATAATACACTCATAGAAAGAAATAAAGCTGGAAAAATAGTAAAAAAAGCTGCTAAAAATTATGTAATAAAAAATGACCTTGCAAAAAACTGCTGATATTAGCAGATTGTTTTTTTCTAAATACTAGTAATATAAGAAGGAAAATTAAAACTGTTAAATTTACAAAATTTTGATTACATTTAAGTTAACTTTTATTTAATTAAAAATAACTAATTACCTTGATAAAATCCCGAAAAAACTTTGAAGCATATTAGTAGATAAAAAATAGCAGCATATTAGTAGATAAAAATAATTTTTTCTGCAAGGTAATTTTGAACTTATTTTTACTATTTCTAACTAACATGTTTACAGGATTTTTCTGTTATATTTATTTTCTAAATATATTTAGTAAAAATTTGATCAAAATGGATTTTTTAAATTACAATTTTTTAAATACAAACAAAATTGTAATATTTACCTTTTTGGTATTTTAACAAAAAATATTTGAAGAATTACATATTTATTTAGAACTTTTATATTTCCATAAATTTTCATTAAAAATGAATAGAAAATTAAAAAAAAATTTTTAAATCGTTTCAAAAATTATTTTTTGAGTGTACAAAATAGAAAAAAATAAAAATTTTCTAGTGAAAACAACAAAAAATTAATAATTGTGTAAAAAGAGTTACAAAAATTGTATTTCGACCTGGTGGGATTCGAACCCGCAACCCTATGATTTCTGTGCCAGCACGTTCCTATGCAACCCCCAAACAGAATATTAACTTCTTATCACCCATGAAAAAGAACTTCTGACTAGCATATATTTATTGCAGCATTAGATGTTGTTTAAAACCCATTCCTAAGGGAGTAATTCTTTGTGATGTAATGAAGAAAGTGATTCATTTAGAAATCATTCCATTTATTTTTGCTGGGTATGTATGTTGATTAAGGAGTGTAATCTTTCAAATCTAGAAATTTTAAAGTAGGCTATCTTCCAAATCATTAAAACTAAAATGAAAAACTTTATAGGAAAATATTCAGTAACTTCATAAAATTGTGTCAACATAACATTTTAATTCCTTTGAGTGATACTTTTTCAGCAATTATGAATCAATTGGAACGACGAAAATAATTATCGACAAATGGAATGAAAATCCATACCGAGAAGTACATTTTATTTCAAAAGATTTGAAAATGGCAAGAAGTACGGTAGATCCAATCTTGAATCTTGAAACGTTATTTTGAAGCATTTATCGGCATTGAAAAGTTTGGTTTGAAGTATCTCGTTTGGCATGGAATTTGCCAATGCGGCGAAAAGACATCTTCATATATAACAACAGATACAATTAACGGAGATGTGTACAGGGAAGAGCGCCTAAAAATAAGATTAATACCTTTTATAAAAAAACACGGTAGATCTACTCTATTCTAGCCTGATGTGGCTCACTATGCTTCAATTACCTGAAATCTGCTCAGAGCTAATAATATTAAATTTGTTGAAAAAGACGAAAACCCACCAAATGTTCCACAATGTCGACCCATTGAAATGGATATTTTTTTGTTCTTATATACTTTTAATACTCTTATTTATCAGACAAAATAATAAAAGTAAAAATAACTATTTATTTAATTGTTGTTTTTTTTTTTACAAAATTTCAGGATTTGAAACATTACACTCCTTATTGTTAGTTATTTTGTGTAATTTTTTTTTTCTATTGTCTTTGTTATTTGTTTGTTATTATATTTGGGACATAAAATGTGATAGCTTAAAAAAATAAAACTAAAAAAACAGTAGCATATGAAAAATTAACAATTAATTTGATTTTCTTCTGCGCATACTGGATGTAGGGAATGCATCCCGGGATTTCCCATCCCGGGATTCTTGGGAAATTAGGCATTTTTCAGTTCCCGTATTCCCGTGAATTTGGACCGGGAATCCCGGGATTTCAAAAAATGCAGTTTAAAATAATAAAGTTAATTATTTTAAATTTTCTTATGCAAAATTTCCCAACCTTTTGAAAATAGTAAACATTTTACATTAGGTTTGTTCGTTTACTTACTACAATTTGTTACTTTTACCACAAATGGAAAAATTCAAAGAGTAACCAAAACAATGATTGAGTAAAAGTAGTAAGATTTTCGAGTGAACGAACACACTGATTAATTTGTGTACTTGATCGAACTTTTTAAGTTCCTTTCAGTGCCTCTTAAAACCACTCAAATAGTGTTTGTATAAAAAATTTTGAATCGCACTTATTCTGTACAGAATTGAAGACAAATTTGTCCATTGATTTTTAAAAAATTTCAAGTAAGTTAAAATTTGTTCCCATAATTTTTCCTATATTAATTTTTTTTATTTTTTATTGTTTTGTCGGACAAGCTTAGTTTAGTTTTGGTTTATTCAATTTTTAAAAATATATAATTAGACTTATATAATTTCTAATATAAAATTAATTCTTTCTCACTACGAAAATTCAAAGAAAACCATGAAAATTTGAGATCTTTAAGATATTTTATTTATAAAATTTTTTAAATTATTATAAACTATTTTCTAATTTATTTCCCTTGCGGTATCCCGGGATCCCGGGAATTCAAGATAAATTTCCCGATTTCCCGGGAAATCAAAAAGTGCGGGATTTTGCATTCCCAAATTGGATGTGATCAGTTCGATAAACAAACAGAACTGATGTTTTGTTTGTATGTGACATCGTCTGTAGTACAAAATGTTCTGTTACGAATGTTCCTTCGTGTGTAGGCAGCATAAAAGACCGAACATTATGTAGGAAAAGGAAGTTGCGCATTAACATTTGTGAAGTAAAGTTGTACTTTAACATTTGTTGTACTTTAACATTTGATAAGGTACTTTAACATTTGATAAGGTACTTTAACATTTGATAAGGTAAAATGTAGCAGTTGGTGCCAACGTTTTTAAAAGGTAAAAAAAGTAACAATATTTAAAAAATCAAACTCGGGAATATAGCCCATATGGGCAATAGGTCCGAATATTTACCTATCCTATCTAGAATCAATAGGCTTTGTCCTTGGGACCATATGAGTCAGCGAGCCAAATTTCAAATATCTTCGTATTTGCACCTGCAGCGGGTAAACAAGCCAATTTTGGGGGGTCCTTTATATGGGCACTAGGACTAAATATGGACCGATTTTAACCAAAATCAATAGGCTTCGTCCTTGGGCCGACATAGGTCGGTGTACCAAATTTGATCAAAATATCTTTATATTTTAACAAAAATGCATGGACAGACAGACAGACGGGCGGACAGGCAGACGCGTCGAAAACAAAAGTGATTCTGAGTTGATCGGTATACTAAACTTATTATACCCTGTCCACGTAGTGGAGGGTATAACTTTTTCAAAATATTTTGTCTTCATAAAAACGAATTTAAAGTCTAAAAAGTCTATATGAAACCTACATCACAGTGCGATTTGGGTCATATTCCGGGAAGCGGATCAAATTCTGGAAAGGGAACTTCAATTTGCGATGCAATAAACATAGTGAAATATATAATAATAGGTGTAATAAAATGTGGGTCTGGGTCAAATATTTTCAGTAGTAACAAACATTACCACTAGATCATTATATCCTATAGGTGTATAATTCCACAAAAAACGCATTTAAAAAGTTCAAAATCGCATTTCTCCGATATCGGAGCGTATCAGGATTCCAAACTATATGCAGTTTGTTAGGTTGGAGATGAATACAAACTGGTGATCCTGAATTTTTTATGCGTCAATAAGTTAGTCTATCAGTTAAGCCTCGAAATCCACTTTCAGAATTGACACAATTTAGTCAAAATCATTATACCAAACAATGAAAAAAACAGGGAAAAATACTACTTTCCTGCTAAAAATAGCAATCTCAGCAAACGTTTTGCTAGCACTTACAAGGAAGGACTCCCAACGCAGACTGGCAGATCTTAATGAGCTTCGGATATGTTGTAGAGGAGAAAAACTTAAAGGACACGTATTTTTTTAGCTGCTCCAATTCATATTTAAGGGTTAAAAAATGTGGTCAAAAAATTTTTAGGTTTTGTTTGGGGATGTATACAGGGTTAAGGTTTAAATACTCCAAGAGACTAAAATTGAACACAAAACCGATGGTCATTCGTAGCCAACTCTTTGCTGCATTTGTAAATTAAAAATTGTAATCTAGGGACGTTAATACCCAATTCATACAACAAAGTTTGGTGGCTAGTTACAAAAAAAAAATCGCGAAAATAATCGCGAAAAAAATTTGCAAAAAGGAAAATTTTTGCATCAACATATTTGTTTAAAGAATGTAATTCGATAATTAATTTTTGAATTAAATTTTTGCACCTAAAGTCTTTTTTTGCGTTCCGCCATTATTTTGCAATTTTTAAAGTGTGTTTTATTTAAATTCATAATCTACATACTATAATACCAAATTCATACAGCAAGGTTTAATGCTTAGTTAAAAAAAAAGAACCGCGAAAAAAAATTTTACAAAAAAGGAAATTTTTCCATCATTGTATTTGTTTGCAGAATGTTAATCGCTGATTCAGTGTTTTAATTAATTTTTTGTACCTAAAGTCTTTTTTTCGCGTTCCACCATTATTTTGCAATTTTTTAACATTTGTAATTTAGAAACGTTGATACCCATTTCATACAACAAGGTATGGTGGTTAGTCGCAAAAAAAAATTTCATATTTTGAACCACAATTCCTATTTGCACATTCCGCCATTATTTTGTAATTTTTTACGTGTGGGGTTTTAAAATTTAAAATCTAGGGACTATAGTACTGTTAGATATAGTGTAACTAAGTTACGGTTTTTGTTTTTTATAATAACATTTAAAAGCTCTCAATTAAATTTCGTTAAAGAGCTGCTCGATAAAAAAAGCTCTATGAAATTTTTTTTACGAGCTGCTTGATTTAAAAAACTCTATTCGGTTTTGTCTACGAGTCTTTTCATTTTTATAAGCTCTTTATTTTTTTTAGATGCGAGCTTTTTTCATTTGAACAGCTCTTTTAATTTTGGCTTCCGAGCTTTTTTAAAAATATCGGAAGCCAAATATTTATTTATTTTTGGCTCGTTCGAGCTTTCTTTCCATCCCTGATAAAAACGCAAAAAGTCCAAATTCAGAACTTGTTCTGAAAATTTTATCTTTTTTTCATTCAGCAAATAGCCCGTAAAAAACTCTGTAGATACCCAGTGTAGAAACGGAATGACATATAATTATTTTTTGGACTATCAGTAATGACACCGACTTACTTTCTGCATTATTTTAAAATATGTAATAATGGGTTACTAATAAATACTTACATTTTTCATTATTTCAAAATAAAAAATAATGTATTACCAACAATTACTTATTTTTATCATTATTTCAAAAATAAAATAATGTTCTACATTTTTTTTGTAAATTTTTCTGAAATCTATTTTTAGCCTCAATATTTCTTAAACACTGGTAATGATATATGTAACCACATATTTTTTGATTTTTTGTATGCTAGCGAGTAAGCTGACTTGTGCGCGGCAGGTCAATTATGTTTTTATCTATCAAATATAATATGTCGAGATAGCTCAGGTGGTAGAGCTATAGACTGGCAATCTGGAATCCCCGGTTCGAGTCCCGCACGAGAAAATGTTATTAAAAAAATGTTTACAATAAAAAAATATTTTTTTTATAGAACTTATTTTTTTCAAAATCTATTTTTAGAATCATTATTTTTGTCAATACTGGTAAGCACATAGGTGACGAAATATTTTTTGATTTTTCGTATGCTGGTGTGTAACTCATTATTTTGCGCGACATCGCCATATCAAGGTAATAAGAAATGTAATAATAAAAGTAACTAGTTACCATTACCAAATATGTAGTTACAT
This sequence comes from Leucophora obtusa, assembly GCA_949987735.1. Lineage (NCBI taxonomy): Eukaryota > Metazoa > Arthropoda > Insecta > Diptera > Anthomyiidae > Leucophora > Leucophora obtusa. The sequence goes on along the minus strand of OX465299.1, from coordinate 93,562,535 downwards.
AACCACATATCTGGTAATGATTTTCTATACTGGCATGTTTTACTAACTGTACATTTGGTGTGGAATGCATCTCATATAAGATAGTAAAATTTTCGTCAAAAGCAACTAACGAATCTTTTGGGTGTATTTAAAAAATTAGTCTTTACATTCAATTGTTTTATGCAATTTTAATACAGGGTGCGGCTAAAGTAACTATATGTATGATGTAAAAAAAATTGTAACTTCTTTGCTTGTGAATATTTCATATTTTTTTTCTATTTCAGGAATTAAACTTGGGAGAATATAAAAATGGAATGGAAAATAAAATAAACTTTATTTTTATCATTAAATTTTTTGTTTTTTTCATTCCATTCAATATTTTTTTTTAAAAAACCAAATACTTTAGCCGCACCCTGTAGATTACACTGCATATAAAAAGTGTTTCAGTTTTTTACCAAAACAGAAACAAATATTTAATCGTCTGAGCTAAATGAAATCATACGAGTAATAAAAGAAAGGGAAATTCCTTGAAGTGTTGTGATGTCGCGTGCTGTAACGCTGGGGCGTTGAAGCGCATTTTGTTTTGTGTTTTTATGGCTGATAAGACAAACAATTTCTATGAAAAATAAAAGTTTGTTTTTCGTTGTTTATAGTTTTTATTATTTATTTTAAATTCGGATTAATTTGTTTACATGAACTTATGTTTTGTTTATTTTTCTCTCTAAAAAGAAATTAGTTCTTTAAAAAATATAATTTTCTCACTAATAATTAAACAAATTAGCTTTAGTATCACCAACAAGGAAACACTCTCAACGCGAACCTGCAGATCTTAATGAGCTTCGGATATGTTGTAGAGAAGAAAAGTTTAAAGGATACCGCAGCAAAATCACACAGTACCAAATCATAAGTAAAGTAATGTATCGCCATAGGGTTGCACTGATTACTTTACACCTTACTTCACTGATGAATTTTACAGGCGATGAGCCTCAAAGTAATGTGTGCATTAGTCCGTACCGCAAAAAAAAAGTTCGGCGTTCACCCTCCAATATGAAGTATTTTTGTAAGGCAATTTCATATACATTTTTTTGCCTCGAGGAGACCAGTATTTTGCTATAAAGGTAAAATCCAATGAAAAAAAATTTTAAAAGGCGACCCCTCGTTCGGCAACCAAAAAATGAAAAAAATGTCTACTGGGCTTATCGGAAAACTTCCTTAGTAAAAGTTTAATGATTTTTTTCGAGCTTTAATTTTCTGACATTAGGGTGGTAGCAACTGCGATCTGGTGGGTAACTACTAGAATGAGATACTTGAGGTCAAAATACTGGTCTCCTCGAGAAAAAAACATCGATGTATCATACTTTAAGATCCGACTGTAAATGCCAAAGCTGTAACGAAAAATTTAAAATGGCGACCCCTAGGTTTGGCAAAAAAAAACAATTTTCTTTTGAAATTGGCTTGCAAAAATACGCCGCACTTTTTTTGCCTGTAAGATGGTAGGGTCTAGTGTGCATTGTTACCAGTATGCTAACAAAGAAATGAAGAATAATGGGTGAATTGGTTGCGGATAGGGAATGGAAAAGCAATTGGTTACTTGCTTTTATACTATATGGGATTTGAATAAATATCTCCGTTTTAAGAGTAACAACCGCATAACAAATATCAACAAATAAAATTTTATTAAAAAAATATTTAAAAAATTAAAATAAAAAAAAATTATCGAAGTAATTAATTTTTAAATTAAAACAATGCGTTTTGTATTAGCCATTACTTTATATTTAATTATAATGCATTATGTAATCAACATTCAGTAATGCATAACTTTGTTTTAAAATATTGATAAATGTAACGAGCGTACATTACTAAGTAATTCATTATGTAATCAACTAACGGTAACATATTATTCTATGATTCTAAATAACAATGAAGGTAAGGAGTATTCATTACAAAGTAATGCATTATGTAATCAATTGTTGGTAACTAATTACTTTGTGTTGATCATTACAATAACAATTGTAAGGAGTACACATTACAAGGTAATGCATGAGTTTGTTGCACCCATTACCAAAGTTTTCCTGAGCCGTTTTGTTTTTGGCTGCCCAATCTCGTATTTAAGGGTTAAAAAATGGTGTCAGATATGCGTTTTTTCGGTTTATTTCATATTTGTTGCAAAGTAATTATAGGAAAGGTATTTGAGAGGCTTATTTACCGATGTATAAAACATGCATGCTTATTTGTTTATGGTATAACACAAAATATTTTAGGTGGTTTTGTATGGAGATGTATACCGGGTTAAGGGCCAAATTTTTTATCAAATATCTTTTTTTGTTTATTATACAATATGCCATGTTTTTCGCGCAACAGCTACTGCAATTTTTAATAAGCTTTTCGAAATTATATAAGGGTGAAATCAAAAAATGTGATAAATTTTTGGGCCAAATTTGTGAGAAGCAAAAAGTGTTAATATTTCGGTTTTTTCTTAATGGAATCAGTAAGTTTAGTCATTATAAACCTAATTGGAAAAAATTTCTTCTACAAGTTGTCGCAATAACTTTTTTTGCACAATTTTTTTTTTTTTTTGTTGTAACGGAGTTTACATTTCTGGAAGTAAAAGATATAACAAAAAAAATTGTGTAGGAATTTTCTTCAATTTATTAGTTTTTCGTATTTGGGTTTTCAACTTCCTTTCCAATGATATATAATTTGTGTTTATCAAATTGGCGGTTTCGCGAATAAAAATACAATTCATTCCGCGAAAAAAAATTTTATTTTTTTTTAATTTTGTGTTTTTGACCTTTTAAATGCTTTTCAAAAATATAAAATTTTTTAAAATCCAAACAGCGGTTGCGCAGTTACAAAATAATATATTAAAAACATAACATTTCACGATCAAAAAATTTATAAATTGTGTGAAACAAATTTAATTTGTCAAACTAATGTCAGTAATGACTCGAAATATCGATTCAAAACCAATGAAATGCAAAATCAATCGTTTTTCGCTCCAGCAGCTTAGGGTAAAAAAACTGATAACTTTTTTTGATTTGACGCAAAATTATTAGTTGAATAGTCTTTTGACGCATAAATATTAGTTGAGTCACCTCTGTTTATGGTTATTTTAAAATATTTTAAACATTTATCTACATTTATTTGAATGAAACCTGATGCAAACAATTGTGGTTACGGAGTTTACATTTGGTTACTTTTTTCGTTTTCTTTCAGAAACGCTTTGTCAGAATTTTTTTTCCGATACAAAATCGCATGATGCCTACAAGGTGAATCCAAATATGACATTGTTTTTGTTACTCGTTAAATAGTTTGGTGTAAAAATTAAGAACGGAGTTTACAACATTTTTTTCAAATCTTATTAAAGACATCCTTTTTCATCTCGAGAGTGTTACATGCTGCAGAAAAGCTTCAAGTCTGTTATACTGGATGATTACTTACAGTCCAACGATCATTTGGCTATAAATAACATTATACTTTTCGCAATATAAATAATAGATAACTCCAAAATTCTGGTATATGCATTTTTATCAAAAGTTATGACGAAAAATCGTTACAGAGTTGAAGTCGTGATAGCTAAGATATACGAAAAAGTTTAGAAAATGTATTAATTTTTATTAGAAACGGCACTTTTCCTCTTCATAAAAATTCTTACAGTTAGTGTTTAGCTTTATTGGTTATTAAAATGTAAGCTATTAAAGTTAAAAAACCTTATGAGTTACTTGTTACGGAGTTTACATTTGGCCTATAAAATTGGTCATAAATTTTATGTATTAACCAAAAATTGGTCAGATTGTTATAAATTTTGTAAAGCAGGTGACAATGCGCTGATATATATCGAAATATGTAAATCAAATGTAATCCATGCATTAGAAATTCGGTGGTTACACGGTTTTTATCACATTTTTTGATATCACCCATAACATCATATATGAAAATGAAACCGTAACATAAAATTAAGAAAAATACGCTTTATAATTTAACCAAAAATTGGTCAGATTGTTATAAATTTTGTAAAGCAGGTGACAATGCGCTGATATATATCGAAATATGTAAATCAAATGTAATCCATGCATTAGAAATTCGGTGGTTACACGGTTTTTATCACATTTTTTGATATCACCCATAACATCATATATGAAAATGAAACCGTAACATAAAATTAAGAAAAATACGCTTTATAAGCCTTTAATGCATTTGTTGTATTTATACAACAACACGTTTTGAGAGTATGTTTCCCATTTCTAACGCTAAATTTTGAAAAACAAATTATTATAAAAATATCTTAGAAACCTTTACTTTACTTTTGCTTTCTTTTTTAACATTAGTAAACAGTTCTGTGGTTTATATAAAATTTTTAATTCCATCAAGTCGATCGATTTGATGGAATTTTGTGAATACGTAGGGCTAAAGTTTTAATTAGTCTCAAAAATTGTGTGATGAATAAAATTCAAAAACTCTAAAGACTTTATGTAGAGTTTAGTAATAGAATAAATATTAAATTAAAAAAAACGTATTCTATCCTGCTGGCATTATCGATTTTTTTCAATTTCTATTCTCTGTAATTTACTAGTATGATCTCAAATCTAACAAAAAAATAATCATTTAAAAAAATGTTAATGGCTGCTAGGGGCTGCTGCAAAGCCATAACAATAATAAAAAAATATTTCTGTGACATACATATATCTAAATAGATTTCCACGAAGTTTGGTCGGAAAATTTCCAGCCTTAAAAATTGGTACAGGAAAGGGTTAAGTAAGCCCCCATACAAAATAATACGATATTTTATTGACATCATATGCCTTAATGATTCACGACTTCATTTACTAAAATCATCATTAAGGCATATGATGTCAATAAAATATCTTAAAAGGATATTTTTTAACAGTTTTTTCACTCTCCTGAAAATGTTAAGTAGTCAGAGCTTCCCAATCCTTTAAAGTAAGCCGAATATCGAAAAAATCCTTCTTAATTAAATATTATAAGGATTAATATAAGTGAATTTGGCCCTTAACCCTGTATACATCCCCATACAAAACCACTTACAATTTGGATGTTTTGTGTTATGCTCAAAAACCTTTCCTATGATACCAAAATTTCCTGTAGTTACTTTGGCACAAATATGAAATAAACTGAAAAATTTGGCCATTTTTTAACCCTTAATCTGAGATTGGATAGCTAAAAAAATACATGTGATTTAAATTTTTCTCCTCTATAACATATCCAAAGCTCATTAAGATCTGTCGGTCCGCGTCGGGAGTCTTTCCTTGTAAGTTTATTTGCACGTTTTTTAGTTTTTAATGTATTAAATAATGCTATTATTCCCAATCACCTGTAGTTCACCACAATTTAAAATTGTAAATCTAAAGTTCATTTTACATGTAAGTTACACGTCTTAATTGTGTAACAACTAATCGTAACAAGTCTACATAGTGTTGATTTAATGGATTCATTGTACATACGGCTATTTTGCATGTTCAATGCATGGCTATTGGAATGAGATAGGTCAGTAACATAAATTAAAATAAATGAATTATTTTAAACTAATAGCCTATTTTCTGTTTTTGATGAAATTTTGTTTTTGTTTACAAATGTGTACTTTTTCTTCTTATCAATTAAATAAAAACGTCATTTGTCGATCTGGCACTCTACGTATTATAAACGTGACATATGTACGTCGTGATAGAAATTGTTATAATAAACAATGGGATGTTCAAGAATAATGTATTTAGTCTATTACGTTAAATCTTAGGAAAAAGGGATCACGTTTATTTGTTTACGTGCTGTTTTTGTTATTTAAAATTTAATACAATAATTAAAATAAAATTAAACAAAATATCATCTAAGGCTCGACTACTGCTAACTGACTGTTCAAGTTAGCAAACAGTTGAACTCAAATTTATTAAATCAAATTTACATTTCTTCTAAAAAAAATAATGTTTTTTCATTCGAGACAAGCTAAAATGCAATTTAAACAACTAACAAATCTTGAAGGTAGAATTTCGTAGTAGTAGTTACTTTTCCATTATTGTAATACAAAAAAAAAAAAAAAATATGCGCTACCTCTAATAAAAATTTTTTGTCATTACCCCACGGGAAATTTTTACAAACTGTCACCGAACTGGCCCCTTTATATGAAATAGGGTGGTCACTTTTACATGACGTTGTCATAGGAGGGGGAAATTGACCCCTTGTGACATGTCACAACACAAATCCCAGGACAGGTCCCTGAACTTTGTTTTTTATGAGAGTTCAGTAACCTGTCCTAGGATTTGTCTTGTGACATATCACAAGGGGTCAATTTCCCCCTCCTATGACAACGTCATTTAAAAGTGACCACTGTATTTCATATAAAGGGGCCAGTTCGGTGACAGTTTGTTAAAATTTCCCGTAGGGTATCTTTATCTCTATATATAAAAAGAATAACGTGACTGACTGACTGACTCAACATCGCCCAGCCCAAACCGCTGAAGCTCTTTCGGCGTAGACGTCCGCTAAGACGGGATTTTTGGAATTTCCTACCGGAACGGGCAAAATGGGGGAAAGTCTCCCGCTTGACGGCCTGCCAAAACCCCTTTGGCTAGAAAGCTGAAATTTAAGATATGTGTTCCTTGGAGTATGGGCTAACTTTTCTGGAAAGTACTTTCTGGAATTTTGGACAGGGACGTTGTAAAAATGGGGGTTAAAAAGGGGAAAAAGGTCCCCTTGACGGCCTGCCCAAACCGCTGGAGGTAGGAAGTTGAAATTTGGTATAAAGGTTCCTCCACTATCGTAGACATCCACCAAGACGGGAGTTTTGGAAATTTTTACAGGTACGGGCAAAAAGGGGAAAAAGTCTCCCCCTTGACGGACGGCCTGCTCAAACTACTGGAGCTATGAAGTTGAAATTTGATATGTAGGTTCCTCGACCGGTGTAGACGTCCGTTGAGACGGAATTTTTCGAAATTCTTATCGGGAGGGGCAAAAAGGGGACAAAAAAAGTACCTTTTTCCAAAAAAGTAACTTTTTCCAAAAAAAGTACCTTTTTCCAAAAAAAAAGTGCCTTTTTCCAAAAAAGTACATTTTTCCAAAAAAGTACCTTTTTCCACAAAAAGTACCTTTTTCCACAAAAAGTACCTTTTTCCAAAAAAGTACCTTTTTCCAAAAAAAATACCCTTTTCCAAAAAAATTTACCTTTTTCCAAAAAAAAGTACCTTATCCAAAAAAAGTACCTTTTTCCAAAAAAAATACATTTTTCCAAAAACGTACCGTTTTTTAAAAAAGGCCCTTTTTCCAAAAAAAGGACCTTTTTCCTAAAAATAACTTTTTCAAAAAAAGTACCTTCTTCCAATAAAGTACTTTGTAAAAATAAAGTATATTTTTCCAAAAAAATTCGCTTTTGCCAAAAAATTCCATTCAAAAAAATATAATTTCACAAAAAGTACTTTTTTTCCTCTAATGTTTGGATCCGAAATTCGAATGGGTTAAAATGGGACTTGTGTCAAAATTTTCTATAATGTGAGTCAGCGAACCAAATTTCATTAAATTATCTTAATATTTGCGACCTGCAGTTTGTAACCAAGCCAATTTTGGGGGGACCGTTATATGGGCACTAGGTCTAAACATGGACCGGTGTTAACCAAAATCAATAGGCTTCGTCCTTGGGCTGACATAGGTCGGTGTACCAAATTTCATCAAAATATCTTAATTTTTGCGACCTGCAGCGTATAAACAACATAATTTTGGGGGGACCCTTATATGGGCACTAGGTCTAAACATGGACCGATTTTAACCAAAATCAACAGGCTTCGTCCTTGGGCCGACATGAGTCGGTGTACCAAGTTTCATCAAAATATCTTAATATTTGCGACCTGTAGAGTGCGCATAAAAATGCATGGACAGACAGACAGACGGACGGACATCGTTAAATCGAAATAAAAACGAGTAAAAAGGTTAAAGTCGGGCATGCCGACTATACAATACCCTACACCAGTCTGGGTAAAAGCAAACTAATGTTTGCATCCGAAATTCGAATGGGTTAATAGGGGCTTGTGTCAAAATTTTCTAATGTGAGTCAGCGCACCAAATTTCATTAAAATATCTTAATATTTGCGATCTGCAGTTTGTAACCAAGCCAATTTTGGGGGGACCCTTATATGGGCACTAAGTCTAAACATGCACCGATGTTCACCAAAATCAATAGGCTTCGTCCTTGGGCCAATATAGGTCTGTGTTCCAAATTTCATCAAAATATATTAATATTTGCGACCTGCAGCGTATAAACAATATAATTTTGGTAGGACGCTTATATGGGCACTAGGTTTACACATGGACCGATGTTCACCAAAATCAATAGGCTTCGTTCTTGGGCCAACATAGGTCTGTGTTCCAAATTTCATCAAAATATATTAATATTTGCGACCTGCAGCGTATAAACAATATAATTTTGGTAGGACCCTTATATGGGCACTAGGTCTAAACATGGACCGATTTTAACCAAAATCAATAGGCGTCGTCCTGGGGCCGACGAAAGTCGGTGTACCAAGTTTCATTAAAATATCTTAATAATGCATGGACAGACAGACAGATGGACGGACAGACGGACGGACAGACGGACATCGTTAAATCGAAACGAGTAAAAAGGTTAAAGTCGGGCATGCCGACTATACAATACCCTACACCAGTCTGGTTAAAAGCCAACTAATGTTTGGATCCGAAATTCGAATGGGTTAAAATGAGGCTTGTGTCAAAATTTTTTATAATGTGAGTCTGCGCACCAAATTTCATTAAAATATCTTAATATTTGCGACCTGCAGTTTACCAAATTGCGTCAAAATATCTTAATATTTACGACCTGCAGCGTATAAACAATATAATTTTGGTAGGACCCTTATATGGGCACTAGGTCTAAACATGGATCGATGTTCACCAAAATCAAAGTTGTTCGTCCTTGGGCCAACAGAGGTCTGCGTACCAAATTTCATCAAAATATCTTAATATTTGCGACCTGTAGAGTGCGCACAAGATTGCATGGACACACAGACAGACGGACGGACGGACATCGTTAAATCGAAATAAAAAAAATTCTGAGCCGATCGGTATACTATAAGTTGGGTCTACGACCAATATTTTTTGGTGTTACAAACATCAGCACAAACTTATAATACCCTGACCACATAGTGGTGTAGGGTATAAAAATGTAATTATGAAAGAAAGAGGAGTACTAGCCATAGTACTAGCTACCAGGGCTTACGACTCCGACTTTTAAATTAAATTAAATTTTTTAAATTATTTTCTACAAAATATTTACATAGTAACTTTATATTATTATCACAAGTGTTTTTCAAATATTCTGATTGGATGAGATCCGAAAATTTTTGTTCTGGAGTAATTACACAGAGAAAACAGGTTCATTGTGACAACCGAATTTTTTTCCAACCGAATGGTTTGGTTGGAACCACCGATATATTTGTTTGTGCCAACAGAAATTCGGTAAGGACAACAGAATTTCAATTGAAACAGCATATTTAAATTGTGTCGGGAATACAATTGATTGTGACAACCAAATAATTCGGTTGTTGCAACAAAACTATTCAGTTGGCAAGAAATTCGGTTGTCGCAGTGAATCTGTTTTCTCTGTGTATATATACTGCATTCGTCTAAAAGGTGTTGTATGTTAAGCTGGGTGTTGCAAGTTGTACATTGTTTAGCAGTGTCATTGTGTGTAATTTTACACACAGTGTGTTTGTGTGTAAAATTACAGTGACCTATTCTGAGTCGCGTTATGGCATTGGTTTCATTTCGTGAGGATGATTTTGGGAAGGTTGGTTTGATCCCAAGTGGATTTACGTTTTTGTAAGAATGTTGATAGGAGGTCCATCTTGAGTTGTATGATGATTCCAACTGAGAATAAATTCTGCTTATTATGTCTGGATGTTCCCATGTGGAGAATTTTATAAGTGGCCTATTTTTAGCTTCATTAGCTGCTAAATCAGCATTTTCGTTACCAAGGATTCCCACATGTGACGGGATCCACATAAATTTTATTTGGGTTTTTGTTGAGGGTATTTCGGATTTTATTAATTAAAGGAGAATCATATAAGGTATTTTGAATAGCAAGGATGGATGAGAGGCTAAGTACAAATAATGCATTTAGAAAATTTTTGAGCGGAAAATTCAGCTGCATTAGCTATCGCTAAAGCTTCTGCTGTAAAGTTAGAGCAGTAGCTATAGATATGTCTAGCTTTGATCAGAGTGCCATCAGGCGGTTTTCATCACCTCTTTCGAACATTTGTAACGAAAAATGTTAGCCTGTGCAGACGAATGTAATTCTTATGGCTGAATTTTTCGATACAAATTAAGAAGAGAGTGATTTAACAGAGGTAGAGAGAGTTGGATAGTCTTTTAATTATATAGTCGTTGGTGCCATCTTGTTGGACTATTGCGAATGTTGTGTGGTTATTTGCTTTGGATCCATCAGTGTATAAAAATTTCCAATCGTGTTTTATAAAGTTATCAACTGTTGTTTTAAAGGTTTGTTCATAAACAGTGGCTGGTGTTGTTTTTTTTTTGGAAGACTAACCATAGACAAAATTAAAGAAGAGCGATCAAATAACCAAGGAGGTTCGGATGATTGTTTAAGAAGAATTGGGCGAAGTTGTAGATCAATTGTATGAGAAAAGTTAATGCATTTTACGATGGTAGACTCGATCCTAGGAATTTTTTTGTGATTTATTGCTTTCGAAACTTCTTGAAATATCATTTTGTTGCGGCAACTAAAGAGTTTTGGTATAAGTTTGTATGTGAGTTTAGAAGTTCCATCTTCGATGGAAGGCATTCCTGCTTCGACTATGTTTATGTGTTCGATGTGTTTATGTGTGGAAATGATTTTACTGAATTGGTTAAAGGTGATTATAAATAATACTACTGATAACGGCGATTCTTGTAGTATGCCATTGTATAGAGAGAATGTCCTTGATTGTTGACCATGTATTGTTACATTGAAATTTCGATTCATTAAAAAGCTTTTTATTATGGAGTACATATATTTTCCTATTTTCCAATCTGAGAGTTGTTGGAGTATAACATGGATTCCGATGCGGTCGAATGCTCTTTCAAAATTGGTAGATCGTATATTTATATGATTTAAAAACGTAACCCCAAAATTTTACGGATTTTATTAAGTTTTTTCCTTCTTCTGTAAAGTAACAAAAATTCGAGTTACTCCGTTTTTATATTAAGCCATCGATATATAATTACCAGATTTGAATATGTTTGAATTTTAAAAATTAATTTTCAAAAAAAAATTATCAAAATGTGAAAACATTACTTTATATTTAATACTAGCGGACACAGCCCGCTACGTTGTTAGCGTGCCTTAAAGGTTAGAATTAAAATTATTTTATATAAAATAAAACAAAATATTTGTTGCTAAGGTAAAATAATTGTTAATGTAAATTTATTATAGATTATAATAAATTTACATTAACGCAGCCCCCCCCTGATTTTCTTAAAATTTGCTTTTTTTAAATACAGTTTTTTATAATAAAAACCTTCACTCACCCAGCCACCACAAATAAATAATTCTGACACAACAATAATTCTTGACAATATACGTGTGTATATCAAGATAATTTGGTAAAGTGCGCACATAGGTAATAGTTTGGTTCATTTGTGTTTTGAATGAAAGTAAAAAAACATTTAAAGCAGGGTTGGTAAGCGATTTATAATATTAAAGATAGCGAGCGAAGCCCGCTACGTTGTTAGCGTGCCTTAAAGTTTAGAATTAAATTTCTTTTAGATAAAATAAAACACAATATTTGTTATTAAAATAAAATAATTGTTAAGGTAAATTTATTGTAATGTTTAAGAACAAACACTATTTTTTGCCTCTTCATTTTTATATAAATAAATTATTTAGTATACCAACACGTGAGCATGCAACAACTAATTGTCTGTTGTTCAAGCCATCGGCGTAGATAGGTCGTATTCGTGGTTGGGCGGGTAAATTCGCTTTGTTTATTTATAGTACAGTTTTTATAATAAAAGCCTTCACCCAGCCACCACAAATAAATAATTCTGACACAACAATGGGTTTAAAATAAGTAAATATTTGATCACTTTTTCTCATGAAAGTGGATTGTTATAAATGAATCTATTACAAATTGCAATATACGTGTGTATGTCAAGATAATTTGGTAAAGGGCGAACTTAGGTAGATAGACCCGTAAGTAGTTGTATTCATTTGTGTTTTGAATGAAAATAAATAACGTAAAGCAGGGTTGGCAAGCTATTTATAATATTAAAGATAGCGGGCAAAGCTACGTATCTACGTTGTTAGCGTGCATTGAAGTTTTTTTTAATTCCAGTTTATGTAAAGGTAGACCTGGCAGTTCAAGTAAATTCACAAATTCAGTTGGAAAATTTACTGCGTCGGTTTCTTCCACCGGTGCTTCGTTACCTGCAGTTTAAATATCAGAATATATAAGTTCCATTCTTTTTCTAAGGTTTTTTCTCTTTTAAAAAATTTGTTTAACTTTTTGGAGAGTATGTTTCAATGCTACATAAGTTTCATATTCCGTGGATAGTGTTTGAATAGGTAATTAAAAGGGGTTCTTCACCCCTTTTTTTCCTCCCAGTAAAAATCCCAAATATATATAATCTGCCTCAATCGCATGCGAAATTTCAAGTACCAAACTCCGGCAGTTTTTTTAACAATTTCAGTGTTCCAATGCAACTCCTTCCAAGATTCCATTTCGTTCACCATTCCATTGAATTTCGTTCCCATTATCTGTTATTCCAATTCCACTCGTTCCCCGTTTCATTCCATTTCGTTCCTACTGTTTTGTGTATCGATATTGATATCAGTCGCTTCTCTTTCCGTTCCATTTCTTTGCACTTGCTCCGTTCCATTCCTCTTTTAACTACAGTGTTTCAATTCCACTCGTTCCCCATTCTATGTCTTCTCGATCCTCATTCGATTTCGTTCTATAGTCCATTCCTTTCATTGTCTACAATTTCAATTCCACTCCTTCAAAGTTTATATCCATTTCGTTCCACTTGTGTAGTGTTTGAATTCCACTCGTTTCCTATTTAGTTTCTTAATTTTAGTGTTCCAAATACACTCGTTCTTTAAATTTTAGGTGTCTAGCTAAAGACGTAGATGATCAGGGGGGGGGGGCAATTTTCCCCTTTTGAGCCACCATTTTTACCACGTTCCTGTCCAAAGTCCTAAAAATTCCTTGTCGATAAGTTAGCCCATACTCCAAGGAAAACATATTATAGATTACGGCTTTCTAGCCGAAGGGTGCGGTTAGGCCATCAAGGGGGAGAATTATTCCGTTTTTACGCCTCCCGGTAGGAATTTCCAAAAATTCCGAGAACGGCTGCGTTGGAGTAGGAACCTACTACATACATAATTTTAGGTCTCTATATCCAGCAGTTTGCCCAACTCGGCAAGGGGGAAGTTATTTCACTATTTACCCCTCCCGGTATGAGTTTCCAAAAATACCGTCTTAGGGGACGTCTACGTTAGAGAAGGAATCCAAATACCGAATTTAAGCTCCCTAGTTCCAGCAGTTTGGCCAGGCCGTTAAGGGGGACCCTACCTGTGGAAATTTCCAAAAATCTCATGTTAGCGGATGTCTACAATAGAGGAGGAACTTTAGTACCAAATTTCAACTTCCTACCTCCAGCAGTTTGGGCAGGCCTTTAAGCGGCACTTTTCGCTTCATTAATCCCCATTTTTGCAATGTCCCTGTCCAAAATTCCACAAAGCACCTTCCCGATAAATGAGTCCATACTCCAAGGAACATATGTTTTACATTTCAGGTTTCTAGCCAACTTTTACTATTTGTGACCCTCTGGGTAGGAATTTCCGAAAATCCATCGACAGGGAATTTCAGCTTCCTAGTTCCAGCAGTTTGAACAGGCTGTCAAGTGGGACACTTTATCTTTTTTTGTCCCTCCCGGCTGGAATTAGGCTGGAAGAGGAACCTAAGTACCGAATTCCAGCAGTTTGGACAGGTCGTTAAGGGGCCACTTTCCCTTTTTGAGCCCCTATTTTATAACGCCCTGTCCAAAATTCAAAATATATCTTTCTAATAAGTTAGCCCTTACTCCAGGGACCCACATTTTAAATTTCAGATTTCTAGCCGAAGGGGTTTTTACAGGCCACCTAGAGGAGGCTTTCTTCTTTTCGCCCCTCCCTTTAGGAATTAAAAAAAATTCTATCTTCGCGGCTGTCTGCGATGGATGAGGAACATTCATGCCAAATTTCAACTTCATTGCCTCAGTGGTTTGGGCAGGCCGTTATTGGGGACATTTTCCCCTTTCAATCCACTTTTTTCTATGTTTCTGTTCCAAAATAGAAAAATTACGTTGCTGGTGAGTTAGTCCTACTCCAGGGAATACATATTTAAAATTTTAGGTTGGCCAGAAGGGATTGGGCAGGCCGTTAAGGAGAATACTTTTCCCCTTATCTCCCTCCCGATAGGAATTTCAAAAATTCCGTCTAAGCTAACGCCTACACAGAAGGAGGAACTCACATACCGAATTTCGGCTATATAGTTTCAGCAGTTTGGGTAGGCCGTCAAGGGGGAAACATTCCCCTTTTGGGATATCCTGTAGGGAATTCCAAAAATACAAACTTAGTCGATGTCTACTACAGTGGAGGAACCTTTATACCAAATTTCAACTTCTTTTCTCCAGTGGTTTGGGCAGGCAGTTAAGGGGGACACTTTTCCAATTTGTGAGACCGTCTATGGGGACGTCTATGCGGAATATATTTGGAAATTCCAGTAGGAATTTACAAAAATTCCGTCTTAGCGGACGTCTATGCCGAATATCAAGAAACCTTGTTTTTAGTTGAGATATCCGTGGGGGGAGGAAAAAAAGTACTTTTTGTGAAATTATATTTTTTTGAATGGAATTTTTTGGCAAAAGCGAATTTTTTTGGAAAAATATACTTTATTTTTACAAAGTACTTTATTGGAAGAAGGTACTTTTTTTGAAAAAGTTATTTTTAGGAAAAAGGTCCTTTTTTTGGAAAAAGGGCCTTTTTTAAAAAACGGTACGTTTTTGGAAAAATGTATTTTTTTTGGAAAAAGGTACTTTTTTTGGATAAGGTACTTTTTTTTGGAAAAAGGTAAATTTTTTTGGAAAAGGGTATTTTTTTTGGAAAAAGGTACTTTTTTGGAAAAAGGTACTTTTTCCACAAAAAGATATTCCCTACAGGATATCCCAAAAGGGGAATGTTTCCCCCTTGACGGCCTACCCAAACTGCTGAAACTATATAGCCGAAATTCGGTATGTGAATTCCTCCTTCTGTGTAGGCGTCAGCTAAGTATAAGGTACTTTTTTTTGGAAAAAGGTAAATTTTTTTGGAAAAGGGTATTTTTTTTGGAAAAAGGTACTTTTTTGGAAAAAGGTACTTTTTCCACAAAAAGTACCTTTTTCCACAAAAAGTACCTTTTTCCAAAAAAGTACCTTTTTCCAAAAAAAATACCCTTTTCCAAAAAAATTTACCTTTTTCCAAAAAAAAGTACCTTATCCAAAAAAGTACCTTTTTCCAAAAAAAATACATTTTTCCAAAAACGTACCGTTTTTTAAAAAAGGCCCTTTTTCCAAAAAAAGGACCTTTTTCCTAAAAATAACTTTTTCAAAAAAAGTACCTTCTTCCAATAAAGTACTTTGTAAAAATAAAGTATATTTTTCCAAAAAAATTCGCTTTTGCCAAAAAATTCCATTCAAAAAAATATAATTTCACAAAAAGTACTTTTTTTCCTCCCCCCACGGATATCTCCACTAAAACAAGGTTTCTTGATATTCGGCATAGACGTCCGCTAAGACGGAATTTTTGTAAATTCCTACTGGAATTTCCAAATATAATCCGCATAGACGTCCCCATAGACGGTCTCACAAATTGGAAAAGTGTCCCCCTTAACTGCCTGCCCAAACCACTGGAGAAAAGAAGTTGAAATTTGGTATAAAGGTTCCTCCACTGTAGTAGACATCGACTAAGTTTGTATTTTTGGAATTCCCTACAGGATATCCCAAAAGGGGAATGTTTCCCCCTTGACGGCCTACCCAAACTGCTGAAACTATATAGCCGAAATTCGGTATGTGAATTCCTCCTTCTGTGTAGGCGTCAGCTTAGACGGAATTTTTGAAATTCCTATCGGGAGGGAGATAAGGGGAAAAGTATTCTCCTTAACGGCCTGCCCAATCCCTTCTGGCCAACCTAAAATTTTAAATATGTATTCCCTGGAGTAGGACTAACTCACCAGCAACGTAATTTTTCTATTTTGGAACAGAAACATAGAAAAAAGTGGATTGAAAGGGGAAAATGTCCCCAATAACGGCCTGCCCAAACCACTGAGGCAATGAAGTTGAAATTTGGCATGAATGTTCCTCATCCATCGCAGACAGCCGCGAAGATAGAATTTTTTTTAATTCCTAAAGGGAGGGGCAAAAAGAAGAAAGCCTCCTCTAGGTGGCCTGTAAAAACCCCTTCGGCTAGAAATCTGAAATTTAAAATGTGGGTCCCTGGAGTAAGGGCTAACTTATTAGAAAGATATATTTTGAATTTTGGACAGGGCGTTATAAAATAGGGGCTCAAAAAGGGAAAGTGGCCCCTTAACGACCTGTCCAAACTGCTGGAATTCGGTACTTAGGTTCCTCTTCCAGCCTAATTCCAGCCGGGAGGGACAAAAAAAGATAAAGTGTCCCACTTGACAGCCTGTTCAAACTGCTGGAACTAGGAAGCTGAAATTCCCTGTCGATGGATTTTCGGAAATTCCTACCCAGAGGGTCACAAATAGTAAAAGTTGGCTAGAAACCTGAAATGTAAAACATATATTCCTTGGAGTATGGACTCACTTATCGGGAAGGTGCTTTGTGGAATTTTGGACAGGGACATTGCAAAAATGGGGATTAATGAAGCGAAAAGTGCCGCTTAAAGGCCTGCCCAAACTGCTGGAGGTAGGAAGTTGAAATTTGGTACTAAAGTTCCTCCTCTATTGTAGACATCCGCTAACATGAGATTTTTGGAAATTTCCACAGGTAGGGTCCCCCTTAACGGCCTGGCCAAACTGCTGGAACTAGGGAGCTTAAATTCGGTATTTGGATTCCTTCTCTAACGTAGACGTCCCCTAAGACGGTATTTTTGGAAACTCATACCGGGAGGGGTAAAAAGTGAAATAACTTCCCCCTTGCCGAGTTGGGCAAACTGCTGGATATAGAGACCTAAAATTATGTATGTAGTAGGTTCCTACTTCAACGCAGCCGTTCTCGGAATTTTTGGAAATTCCTACCGGGAGGCGTAAAAACGGAATAATTCTCCCCCTTGATGGCCTAACCGAACCCTTCGGCTAGAAAGCCGTAATCTATAATATGTTTTCCTTGGAGTATGGGCTAACTTATCGACAAGGAATTTTTAGGACTTTGGACAGGAACGTGGTAAAAATGGTGGCTCAAAAGGGGAAAATTGCCCCCCCCCCTGATCATCTACGTCTTTAGCTAGACACCTAAAATTTAAAGAACGAGTGTATTTGGAACACTAAAATTAAGAAACTAAATAGGAAACGAGTGGAATTCAAACACTACACAAGTGGAACGAAATGGATATAAACTTTGAAGGAGTGGAATTGAAATTGTAGACAATGAAAGGAATGGACTATAGAACGAAATCGAATGAGGATCGAGAAGACATAGAATGGGGAACGAGTGGAATTGAAACACTGTAGTTAAAAGAGGAATGGAACGGAGCAAGTGCAAAGAAATGGAACGGAAAGAGAAGCGACTGATATCAATATCGATACACAAAACAGTAGGAACGAAATGGAATGAAACGGGGAACGAGTGGAATTGGAATAACAGATAATGGGAACGAAATTCAATGGAATGGTGAACGAAATGGAATCTTGGAAGGAGTTGCATTGGAACACTGAAATTGTTAAAAAAACTGCCGGAGTTTGGTACTTGAAATTTCGCATGCGATTGAGGCAGATTATATATATTTGGGATTTTTACTGGGAGGAAAAAAAGGGGTGAAGAACCCCTTTTAATTACCTATTCAAACACTATCCACGGAATATGAAACTTATGTAGCATTGAAACATACTCTCCAAAAAGTTAAACAAATTTTTTAAAAGAGAAAAAACCTTAGAAAAAGAATGGAACTTATATATTCTGATATTTAAACTGCAGGTAACGAAGCACCGGTGGAAGAAACCGACGCAGTAAATTTTCCAACTGAATTTGTGAATTTACTTGAACTGCCAGGTCTACCTTTACATAAACTGGAATTAAAAAAAACTTCAATGCACGCTAACAACGTAGATACGTAGCTTTGCCCGCTATCTTTTATATTATAAATAGCTTGCCAAACCTGCTTTACGTTATTTATTTTCATTCAAAACACAAATGAATACAACTACTTACGGGTCTATCTACCTAAGTTCGCCCTTTACCAAATTATCTTGACATACACACGTATATTGCAATTTGTAATAGATTCATTTATAACAATCCACTTTCATGAGAAAAAGTGATCAAATATTTACTTATTTTAAACCCATTGTTGTGTCAGAATTATTTATTTGTGGTGGCTGGGTGAAGGCTTTTATTATAAAAACTGTACTATAAATAAACAAAGCGAATTTACCCGCCCAACCACGAATACGACCTATCTACGCCGATGGCTTGAACAACAGACAATTAGTTGTTGCATGCTCACGTGTTGGTATACTAAATAATTTATTTATATAAAAATGAAGAGGCAAAAAATAGTGTTTGTTCTTAAACATTACAATAAATTTACCTTAACAATTATTTTATTTTAATAACAAATATTGTGTTTTATTTTATCTAAAAGAAATTTAATTCTAAACTTTAAGGCACGCTAACAACGTAGCGGGCTTCGCTCGCTATCTTTAATATTATAAATCGCTTACCAACCCTGCTTTAAATGTTTTTTTACTTTCATTCAAAACACAAATGAACCAAACTATTACCTATGTGCGCACTTTACCAAATTATCTTGATATACACACGTATATTGTCAAGAATTATTGTTGTGTCAGAATTATTTATTTGTGGTGGCTGGGTGAGTGAAGGTTTTTATTATAAAAAACTGTATTTAAAAAAAGCAAATTTTAAGAAAATCAGGGGGGGGGGGCTGCGTTAATGTAAATTTATTATAATCTATAATAAATTTACATTAACAATTATTTTACCTTAGCAACAAATATTTTGTTTTATTTTATATAAAATAATTTTAATTCTAACCTTTAAGGCACGCTAACAACGTAGCGGGCTGTGTCCGCTAGTATTAAATATAAAGTAATGTTTTCACATTTTGATAATTTTTTTTTGAAAATTAATTTTTAAAATTCAAACATATTCAAATCTGGTAATTATATATCGATGGCTTAATATAAAAACGGAGTAACTCGAATTTTTGTTACTTTACAGGAGAAGGAAAAAACTTAATAAAATCCGTAAAATTTTGGGGTTACGTTTTTAAATCATATAAATATACGATCTACCAATTTTGAAAGAGCATTCGACCGCATCGGAATCCATGTTATACTCCAACAACTCTCAGATTGGAAAATAGGAAAATATATGTACTCCATAATAAAAAGCTTTTTAATGAATCGAAATTTCAATGTAACAATACATGGTCAACAATCAAGGACATTCTCTCTATACAATGGCATACTACAAGAATCGCCGTTATCAGTAGTATTATTTATAATCACCTTTAACCAATTCAGTAAAATCATTTCCACACATAAACACATCGAACACATAAACATAGTCGAAGCAGGAATGCCTTCCATCGAAGATGGAACTTCTAAACTCACATACAAACTTATACCAAAACTCTTTAGTTGCCGCAACAAAATGATATTTCAAGAAGTTTCGAAAGCAATAAATCACAAAAAAATTCCTAGGATCGAGTCTACCATCGTAAAATGCATTAACTTTTCTCATACAATTGATCTACAACTTCGCCCAATTCTTCTTAAACAATCATCCGAACCTCCTTGGTTATTTGATCGCTCTTCTTTAATTTTGTCTATGGTTAGTCTTCCAAAAAAAAAACAACACCAGCCACTGTTTATGAACAAACCTTTAAAACAACAGTTGATAACTTTATAAAACACGATTGGAAATTTTTATACACTGATGGATCCAAAGCAAATAACCACACAACATTCGCAATAGTCCAACAAGATGGCACCAACGACTATATAATTAAAAGACTATCCAACTCTCTCTACCTCTGTTAAATCATTTTCTTCTTAATTTGTATCGAAAAATTCAGCCATAAGAATTACATTCGTCTGCACAGGCTAACATTTTTCGTTACAAATGTTCGAAAGAGGTGATGAAAACCGCCTGATGGCACTCTGATCAAAGCTAGACATATCTATAGCTACTGCTCTAACTTTACAGCAGAAGCTTTAGCGATAGCTAATGCAGCTGAATTTTCCGCTCAAAAATTTTCTAAATGCATTATTTGTACTTAGCCTCTCATCCATCCTTGCTATTCAAAATACCTTATATGATTCTCCTTTAATTAATAAAATCCGAAATACCCTCAACAAAAACCCAAATAAAATTTATGTGGATCCCGTCACATGTGGGAATCCTTGGTAACGAAAATGCTGATTTAGCAGCTAATGAAGCTAAAAATAGGCCACTTATAAAATTCTCCACATGGGAACATCCAGACATAATAAGCAGAATTTATTCTCAGTTGGAATCATCATACAACTCAAGATGGACCTCCTATCAACATTCTTACAAAAACGTAAATCCACTTGGGATCAAACCAACCTTCCCAAAATCATCCTCACGAAATGAAACCAATGCCATAACGCGACTCAGAATAGGTCACTGTAATTTTACACACAAACACACTGTGTGTAAAATTACACACAATGACACTGCTAAACAATGTACAACTTGCAACACCCAGCTTAACATACAACACCTTTTAGACGAATGCAGTATATATAATTACTCCAGAACAAAAATTTTCGGATCTCATCCAATCAGAATATTTGAAAAACACTTGTGATAATAATATAAAGTTACTATGTAAATATTTTGTAGAAAATAATTTAAAAAATTTAATTTAATTTAAAAGTCGGAGTCGTAAGCCCTGGTAGCTAGTACTATGGCTAGTACTCCTCTTTCTTTCATAATTACATTTTTATACCCTACACCACTATGTGGTCAGGGTATTATAAGTTTGTGCTGATGTTTGTAACACCAAAAAATATTGGTCGTAGACCCAACTTATAGTATACCGATCGGCTCAGAATTTTTTTTATTTCGATTTAACGATGTCCGTCCGTCCGTCTGTCTGTGTGTCCATGCAATCTTGTGCGCACTCTACAGGTCGCAAATATTAAGATATTTTGATGAAATTTGGTACGCAGACCTCTGTTGGCCCAAGGACGAACAACTTTGATTTTGGTGAACATCGATCCATGTTTAGACCTAGTGCCCATATAAGGGTCCTACCAAAATTATATTGTTTATACGCTGCAGGTCGTAAATATTAAGATATTTTGACGCAATTTGGTAAACTGCAGGTCGCAAATATTAAGATATTTTAATGAAATTTGGTGCGCAGACTCACATTATAAAAAATTTTGACACAAGCCTCATTTTAACCCATTCGAATTTCGGATCCAAACATTAGTTGGCTTTTAACCAGACTGGTGTAGGGTATTGTATAGTCGGCATGCCCGACTTTAACCTTTTTACTCGTTTCGATTTAACGATGTCCGTCTGTCCGTCCGTCTGTCCGTCCATCTGTCTGTCTGTCCATGCATTATTAAGATATTTTAATGAAACTTGGTATACCGACTTTCGTCGGCCCCAGGACGACGCCTATTGATTTTGGTTAAAATCGGTCCATGTTTAGACCTAGTGCCCATATAAGGGTCCTACCAAAATTATATTGTTTATACGCTGCAGGTCGCAAATATTAATATATTTTGATGAAATTTGGAACACAGACCTATGTTGGCCCAAGAACGAAGCCTATTGATTTTGGTGAACATCGGTCCATGTGTAGACCTAGTGCCCATATAAGCGTCCTACCAAAATTATATTGTTTATACGCTGCAGGTCGCAAATATTAATATATTTTGATGAAATTTGGAACACAGACCTATATTGGCCCAAGGACGAAGCCTATTGATTTTGGTGAACATCGGTGCATGTTTAGACTTAGTGCCCATATAAGGGTCCCCCCAAAATTGGCTTGGTTACAAACTGCAGATCGCAAATATTAAGATATTTTAATGAAATTTGGTGCGCTGACTCACATTAGAAAATTTTGACACAAGCCCCTATTAACCCATTCGAATTTCGGATGCAAACATTAGTTTGCTTTAACCCAGACTGGTGTAGGGTATTGTATAGTCGGCATGCCCGACTTTAACCTTTTTACTCGTTTTTATTTCGATTTAACGATGTCCGTCCGTCTGTCTGTCTGTCCATGCATTTTTATGCGCACTCTACAGGTCGCAAATATTAAGATATTTTGATGAAACTTGGTACACCGACTCATGTCGGCCCAAGGACGAAGCCTGTTGATTTTGGTTAAAATCGGTCCATGTTTAGACCTAGTGCCCATATAAGGGTCCCCCCAAAATTATGTTGTTTATACGCTGCAGGTCGCAAATATTAAGATATTTTGATGAAATTTGGTACACCGACCTATGTCAGCCCAAGGACGAAGCCTATTGATTTTGGTTAACTCCGGTCCATGTTTAGACCTAGTGCCCATATAACGGTCCCCCCAAAATTGGCTTGGTTACAAACTGCAGGTCGCAAATATTAAGATAATTTAATGAAATTTGGTTCGCTGACTCACATTATAGAAAATTTTGACACAAGTCCCATTTTAACCCATTCGAATTTCGGATCCAAACATTAGTTGGCTTTTAACCAGACTGGTGTAGGGTATTGTATAGTAGGCATGCCCGACTTTAACCTTTTTACTCGTTGTAATTAAATTTATATAAATAAAATAAAAATTTGAACGGATTCAGTGGTAAATTAATTCAGTAAGGAATTATTCTATCCGTTCGGTTTATAAAATTAAACGCGTTCATTAAATCATTTAATTTAATAAAAAGAACTGTAGCAATTGAATTAATTCGCAACAAAATAAATCGAACGAAAACAAATATGAATTAATTCAATTTAATATATGTATAATCCTTTGTGAATTAATTCACTGAATTTACAATTCAGAAATCAAAAATTGAATTAAAGAATTAATTCTTCAAAGCCAATTACAATTACACACTTTTAATTTTTGCCGTGAAGAAATCAAGAAGAAGAAACAAAAAGCCCTCAGAAGTTCATTTAAATTCTAAAAATGAACAATTTCTTTATTTTATTAGAAAGACACAGGTGCCTATTCCTACTTGTGACTCATTGTGACCGTCATAAGACTATTTTTAAGACTGAGAGTCTTAACATTTCATACAAAAAAACATTAAAATTCCAAAAATTTAAATTGTATTTGTCAATATTATGATTGTGTCGATACCAGGTCTTAATTTTTTAAAGTTTTCAAACAAAAATTGTAATAAATATAATTTATTTTGACTTTGCAACAACAAATACATGGGGAATACAGTCACATCTAGGAATAGACACCACAATCACAATAAACACAAAATGTCACTTTTTCACAAAAAAAAATAATAGTCTTCTATATTAACCCTTCTGTTAGGTTAAAAACTACTTACGAATTTTAGGTTGATGGACCATTTTGGTCCATACCTAATTTTTCAGAAAAAAAGACCATAAGCCCATTTTTTATAGCTATTTCCATTTAGTATTTCGAGAACGCAATACTAACTCTAAAAAATATATTTCTATGCTCAAGAGATATTTTGGGCTACCCAGCAAACAAAGATGATCATTAATGGCTCAGAAATGAGCTCCAAAAACATAAGCATTTTTCCACTTTTTCCTATGAAAGTGGTCCGTCCAAAAGAGCCCCCTATGTACTCAGAAAAAAGAACGTATAAAATCGAAATTTTCCTCATAAATTTAAATAATTTTGGAATCTTCTTTGATTCCCAAAAATGAACCCTCATTTTGAGACAGCTTTTTAGATTGTAGAGACAACTTTTTGGATTGTTTTCTGAGGGTTCATATTTTCTACCAAAAAAAAGAGTGTTTTCAAAAAAACAATAATCATTTTTATGAGCCATTTAAAAATCTTATTTATGAGCGCTCCGAAATTGCTGGCTGGGTATTCATTAAACGTTGAATGTTTATTACTATAGTACTTGTCATAACAATTTTATTTGAAAACTAATTGCAAAACTGTTACAAAACTCAAAATTATATTTGGGGTGCTCCTAATTTTATTTGGTTGTACCATCAAATCAGTAATTTATACATGTTACTGCTGCTATTCAGTTATTTGTCTTATTTTTGTGATTTACCTAGTTTCATTTAGTCATATATCAACTATTCGCATTAGTTTCACTTCAGTTTCAGTTCAGCTTGTGTTTTCTTTGTTTTTTGATAAAATGGAAAATCGGCTTAATTTGGACTCTAATGCTATTGCTAAAACTCTAAACGAAAGTGACTCGGATATTTCAATTTCGATGAAAATATCTAATACGAAAATAGAGAAACAAGTGATTCTGATACAGAAAATGAAAAAATGTGCCTGCAGCTGGCACTATGGATCCATGTATATTGCAAAAAATAATATGCAATGGAGTACAACTCTATTATCCTATCCCATTGCAACTACTGCTGAGAATGTTATCTCAACACATGGCGACTCTAAATTAGGCTATGTATGGCAGCCTTAGAAAGCGTGTCGTATTGGATTTAACTAAAGGTTTGAAAGGTCAAAATATTGTATCACGGCCGATCATTTCTTTTTATCTTTCGATTTGGCAAAAAAACTTTTAGAAAGAAAATTTACATACGTATGTGGGAACAGTTTACTTCCAATGAAATCTCTACATTCGTTTTTTACATTGGCGATAGACATAAAGGAACTGTTTTGATAAGGTACCAGAAATCGATGTCAATGCACCGAAAAAGAAGCCTGAGCTTGTATCTTTCTATAATTCGACAAAAGGTTTGCAATTGTTTTTCCATTATTTATTAGTCGATTAATTGTCTTCTCTCTTAGAAGGCGTAGATAACGCCGACCAAATGATTGGTTACCGTATTCCTAAATGGAAGAAAAATCGATGGCCGAATGTTGTATTTGAAAAAATTATAGTTATATCCGCATTGAATGCTTTTATAATTTTTTCTGAAATTTATGTTTCGTGGCACCAAGTGATCCAAATCGTAGGAGACCCGAATTTTTACGACAATTGGCGCTTTCTTTGGCCAAAGAACAAATCTAATATACCAAAAGAAAAATTTTCATCGAAGCTATTGGCTGAGGTAAGAGCATCTTCCTCAGGTTCCGTAACTTCTGGAAGTGATACAAGAAACCTACCCTCTAGAAAACGTGGAACGTTGCTGCAAATCCATATGTGAAAGTAAATGTGTTGTCTGCAGCAAATTTATTTGTAAACTAAACCGCAAAATAATTTGCTCATCCTCTAATGCGAATATGTGAATGAAAAGTAAAAAAATGGACCAAAATGGTCCCTAACATAAGATTTGTAACTGTTTATTTTTCTTCCTTCCATTTTATGTTAGACACCTATTTATTTTGATAAAAACATTAATTCAGAAAAAAATCACATGAGCTAAAATTTGAAGTCAATATATTGTACCGTTGCAAAGTTAAAGAGAGAAGTAAAACAAAATGGACCAAAATGGTCCTAACCTAACAGCAGGGTTAAATTGTAGTGAAAACAAAGAGTACACAATTTTCACGTGAAACACATTATCGTGTAAAAATCGTTTTTTTTTATATGGAGTATAACAGTTTTTTTACGTGCCCAGCAAAAATATGTGTAAGTCATTCAAAACAAACAACTTTTAAATTGGTTAGAATGTAGCGATAAGTGCTCTTTTTCTGTTTCGAATGTATGTGCTTTAAAACAACTTTCAAAAATGTATATATAATGTTGTTTTTTTCTTTGTAAATCCATTTGTTTGTAAATTAAGAATTTATTAGATATTTCATTTTTTATCTCTAAAAAAACAACAAAATAGTTAATTTTATTAACGTACTTTATTAATTTACAATTATTTACATATTTTTTAATTATTCGTACATATTTTAAAAAATACTTCAATTACAGTTCCCATTTAAAAAGGAAAGGAAATAAAGAATTGGATCCCATTGAATCTCCTGGACTACTTATGACCCAAATATTAATTCTTTTCACTAAATGCAAATATATAAAAGTTAACAATTAAAATGTATTGTTAAGGCTCTATGAAGTGGCTCGCGTGCTTTTGAACCGTGCACCAAATAAATATGTTAATAAAATTTGTTGCAATGTTAACATATTTAACGTTTAAAACAGACCAATCAAGAGGTTCGTTAACAGAGGTTGGTCCCTTACCTTTGCTTACCCGAGTAAAAAAGTTTTGATATAACCATATATTATTTTATGTAATTGCATATAGTAACTTATAGTTACATATGGCCACATATGCTTTTAAATTCAAGCATATATACTTTTATATAGACATATGTTAGATATTTTTTCCTCAAAGGTTTTAATATGGAGACATATGTGATTTTATATTATTACATACTGGCCTACATATAATTGCATGTGTTATATATAAGTACATAAAGTAACATATTACAAATATAATTACATATACGTTTATATATAATTTAGTATGACACTATACATAATATTATAAAACTATATGTGGAGCCATATAAGAAATATTTCATAATTTGTGTTAGATATTATTATATATTGACGAATAAGAACCCATATATAACACAATAACATGTAATTGTAATTGAAAAAAATTCAATTACAATTACATATTATTTGTAATTGTAATTAAAAAAAAAACAATTACAAGTAATTTGTAATTGAAAATTTTCAATTATACATTACATATAATTGTAATTGAAAAAATGTCAATTACAATTAAATTTTTTCGGAAAAGAAATAATGAGAAAAAGCACAAGTAGGTACTTATCCACGCCTATCCAACCTATCCCAGTCAGTTTTTTCTACAAAATTTTAACAAAAAACACCTTAATTCTAAATATTATTGAAATTTGTAATTGAAATCACTTTCAATTACAATTACTTGTAATTGAAAATTTTCAATTACAGTTACATGAAATGTAATTGAGTTTTTTTAATTTCAATTACATTTATTTGCAATTGAAATGCCCCAGGTCTGATCTCCAGATATTGCATATCTTTTTTATTTAAAAAAATAATTTTTATATATTGTTAGATATGGTCATATATAATATGATCTAAAGTATAAGGTAAATTTTTAGATATAATTGTATCAAACTATGTCCACTTTTAAACCATTTTATATAATTTTATACAAAAAGATATAATTTGATGTAATTGGATGAGGACAAAATTCGGATACAATTGTATCGAATTGCATAAAATTGTATCAAATTGTACCAAATTGTATACAATTGTATACAATTCGATACAATAAGATACAATAAGATGTTCTCATTTTTCGGATATAATTATATCTAATAACATAAAAGATTATATATAATTAAATATAACTTCATATGGCTCTATATCATTTTTTTTTACCTGGGTATACATAAAAAGTTTTATAAATGTCGCCTTCGAAATATGTCTATAAAAAAACTGTCCTCCAACGGTTCTCGGATTCTTTAATGAATTTAAGGCTAAAATTTCAATCATAGATATGCGGCTTCAGCAAATTTATAATGATGCCCTTATTACTGTAGAGTTGTAAAATGCCGATGCTTTTCTTTCCTTTATTTGTTAAAATAAAAAAGAAATATATATGACAAAATAGTTTCCTAGTACGCTCCAATATTCTGAAAATTCCTTGAGTAATGTTTTTAAAAAAATTAATCAGAGGGTTACATATAAATTAAATATGCCCAGTTTTTAGGTTGTAGATTATCTTTAAACTTAGTTTAACGCAGTTTATAACTGGAACACTGCTACTAAAATCTATTTTATTTTCTTTCAATGAAGATATAAATTCTAAACGAGAAAAAGTTGTTCAGGAAAATTTTTGTTAATAAACTTGAAATGGCTGATATAATGCGTTTTCGGTTTAACTAAACCAAGTTTAACTGACATACCAAAAACTCGTTATTAGTGTATTAATCTTATTTAATTCAATATCGTATCTTTTTTGAATTTAAAGACTAAAGTAAACATGTTACAAACTGCTTTAAAAAAAAACTTTTGAACAAAAATTTTAAAAAATTTTGGTGTTGTCTGATTTTGACTTAATCGAATAGAATCAGATGCAAAAGAAGTGTTTCCTTAATATTGCCCTACAAATAATAATAAATTGAAGATTTTGTTACACAATAGGTTCAGAAATGGGTACTGTAAGGGCTAAACATTAAAATTACCTCTAAAATATGCTATTTCATACATTATAAAAAGCAAATTTAAATCACTTTTAAAAATGTATTATATTATATATTATAAAGAGTACTTCTAAATCACTCTAAAAATACAAACAAAATGTACTCGTATTGATGTGATGAGAATGTACACCTAAAAAACCATACTTTATTAACATTATGTATGTACTTTTAAATTACTAACAAAATGCTCAAGTTAAACTACTGACAACATGGGCACCACGTGTAAAATAAATCAGTGTTAGAGCTAAATTGTAACTACTCCACAATCAGTTGATGCTATTCGGAGTGCTTTTAAAATAACTTTTTTGTAATGAATTTTTTTTGCTGGGTGAAATCGAAACAACTTACGGTGCTGTTTGCGAATTTACCTGAATAAATGATTCCCCGTTTAACGCGCAAAAACTCTGAATGTTTAGAGGACCATTAAGCGGGGACTACTGTATATGAAAACGAGTAAAAAGGTTAAAGTCGGGCATGCCGACTATACAATACCCTACACCAGTCTGGGTAAAAGCCAACTAATGTTTGGATCCGAAATTCGAATGGGTTAAAATGGGGCTTGTGTCAAAATTTTATATAATGTGAGTCAGCGCACCAAATTTCATTAAAATATCTTAATATTTGCGATCTGCAGTTTGTAACCAATTTTGGGGGGACTCTTATATGGGCACTAGGTCTAAACATGCACCGATGTTCACCAAAATCAATAGGTCCTTGGGCCAAAATAAGTCTGTGTACCAAATTTCATCAAAATATCTTAATATTTGCGACCTGCTGCGTATAAACAATATAATTTTGGGGGGACCCTTATATGGGCACTAGGTCTAAACATATACCGATGTTCACCAAAATCAATAGGCTTCGTCCCTGGGCCAAGTTAGCTCTGTGTACCAAATTTCATCTAAATATCTTAATATTTGCGATCTGCAGCGTATAAACAATATAATTTTTGGAAGGACCATTATATGGGCACTAGGTCTAAAAATGGACCGATTCTAACCAAAATCAATAGGCGTCGTCGTTGGGCCGACATAAGTCGGTGTACCATGTTTCATCAAAATATCTTAATATTTGCGACCTGTAGAGTGCGCACAAGAATGCATGGACAGACAGACAGACAGACAGACAGACGGACGGACAGACGGACATTGTTAAATCGAAATAAAAAAAAATTCTGAGCCGATTCGGTAACGGTATACCGTTATCGAAACAGCAATACCGGTACGTACCGGTATTAAAAATTGTGTTAAAAACATATAAAAACAAGTAAAAACATGGCATATTTTCAATTTTAAGTACTGAAAATACAGATTTTAAGCTATAAATTTAATACTGGTAGTTCTAATAAGTAAAATTATTATCTATAAATTTTTTGTAAAAAAAAACACTCAGGATTATAAAATAAAAAATAAAAAAATTGTAATTTTTATATAAAATAATAAATACCGGTAAAATACCGGTAACTACCCATAAAAATAACGGTATCGGTAACGATAACGGTATTTATAAATTTTTTTAGAGGTATCGATAACGGTAACGGTATTCAATTTGAAACGGTATTTTAGTGATAACGGTATTATAACGATAACGGTAACCAACCTTGATTTTTATCAATTCTTGTTTGAATTATTTTTACACCTAGTGCTAAACTTATATGGTGTGAATTAAGGGAAAATCTGAAAGCTTAACTTTTAGTGACATGCGACCAAAGTTTCCGCTTT
Source organism: Leucophora obtusa (assembly GCA_949987735.1). Lineage (NCBI taxonomy): Eukaryota > Metazoa > Arthropoda > Insecta > Diptera > Anthomyiidae > Leucophora > Leucophora obtusa. The sequence continues at coordinate 93,532,289 of OX465299.1, read as the reverse complement.
TAGAGTTTTTTTTTTAAATTTCCATAAACAAAATAAAAGCTGTGAATCATCGTTTATAACTAATTTTCGCATGCTGTCACGAAGAAACATGACAGTAGGAATTCGCGATCTCAACAATGTTGCCTCTATTCCTTAATATCTAAAAACTCTTTGTGCCAAGTTTCAGCTAAATCTGCTTTTATTTAGAGGTAGCAGAAAAAGTTATCTTTTAAGAGTTAGTAATTTATTATTATTTAACACTTTTTTTTTTTAATGTAGGCTTAATTATTGTGAAGAAAAGGAATTTGAAATCAAAACTTAAAAATATTATGTAACCCAACAAAATCTCAGTAATGGGTGCTCATTACTAATATCTAAATAATAAGCAGTAGAATTAGGGTCTACTGCTTATAATTCGATGTCAAAACTCATTATTTTTGTTCGACAAGGTGGTTTTTGTAAGTAGTTGTCCATATTCGCTGCTTGAAAAAACCAACAAAATTTGTGCAGCCGCTTACCCGCTGCATTACAAAAGTATATAAAATAAGTAGTTACCAAAATAAGTAGTTATTCGTGTGCTTATACGCCGTTAAAAAATAAGCGGTTACAAGTTGTCAAATAATACGACTTACTTTACTTTACTAGTAGTTAAAAAATAAGTAGTTACCAAATTCACATTATCTTTATAAATAAATAAGTAGACGCGAGTAAGCTAGACTGTCCAGGTAGAAATTGCCGACGTTAGAAAAAAAATTGTACTGGGAGCGCACTAGGGTTGCCACATGGCCTTGAATGGCCTTGATTGTCAAGTTAATTTAGGTCTTGTCAAGTGCCAAGGTCAAATTTATTTTGTCATAAATTGAATTTTTGTCATATCAGTAGTTAAAAAAAAACATGTAAAATTACAAAACTGATGGAATTTATTAGTGATTTAATTTTTTTGAGTAGCATTTATTTCTAAACAATAAGAAAAGAAAGCCTGCAGGAAGTTGTTGAAATTTTCAAACTTTAGGCCAAAAAAAATATATAAATTTTTATTAATTCTCGCAACGCCATTTTAAAATTTAAGCATATTTTCTTTTCTGAAACGTAAAAAACCAAAACTTTTTTTTCATAAATTTTTTAAATTGATGATATATTATCAAAATAAAATGCCGCTTAAGGTATATCTTTGGTTTTGAAAGCGTGAGTAGAGATTTAGGAAAGATGGTTTTCCTTAAAAATCGGTAAACAATAATTTTTCTGGGAGAAGAAAAACCTTAAGTGCTATCTTATTTTGATTATATATCATCCATTTAATAAATTTATAAAAAAAAGTTTTGGTTTTTTACGTTTCAGAAAAAAAATATGTTAAAATTTCAAATTGACGATTCGAAAACTATGGAAAGTTTATATGTATATTTTTTTGGCCTAAAGTTTGAAAATGTCAACGACTTCTTGCAGACTTCATCTTTTTCTTCTTATTATACAGGAATAATTGCTACAAAAAAAAAATAAAACACTAATCAATTTCGTCAGTTTTGTAATTTTACGTGTTTTTTTTTTATTTGGTCAATTTAACCCCTATGTCCAAACTTCAATCGCTGGTAGCACTATCGAGTTTGTCCCCGAAAATTCCAAAAAAAACCGAAATTTTTTTATGAATCTTAATAAAATGGCGAGTGTATTCAAAAATTATAAATTTTTGTATTAAGAATGACCCTACTGCACACATATGCACATTGAATTTTTTTTTGTCAAGTTTTTTTTTTAAATCAAGTTTTTTTTTTAAATCAAGTTTTTTTTTGCGAAGTGTCAAGTTATTAGACTTTTGCGATGTGGCAACCCTAGAGCGCACTGTTTTTTTACGAAATGCCGGTACTACTTAAAACGTGCTTTGCCAGTAGGTAATGCTTTCTGAAAATTAACGAGCTTTTTATACCCTACAACACTACGTGGAGAGGGTATTATAAGTTTGTGCTGATGTTTGTAACACCAAAAAATATTGGTCGTAGACCCACCTTATAGTATACCGATCGGCTCAGAATTTTTTTTATTTCGATTTAACAATGTCCGTCTGTCCGTCCGTTCCTCCGTCTGTCTGTCCATGCATTCTTGTGTGCACTCTACAGGTCGCAAATATTAACATATTTTGATGAAATTTGGTACACCGACTTATGTCGGTCCAGGGACGACGCGTATTGATTTTGGTTGAAATCGGTCCATGTTTAGACCTAGTGCCCATATTAGGGTCGCCCCAAAATTATATTTTTTATACGCTGCAGTCGCAAATATTAAGATATTTTTATAAAATTTGGTACACCCACCTATGTCGGCCCAAGGACGAAGCCTATTGATTTTGGTTAACACCGGTCCATGTTTAGACCTAGTGCCCATATAAGGGTCCCCCCAAAATTGGCTTGGCTGCAGGTCGCAAATATTAAGATATTTTAATGAAATTTGGTTTGCTGACTCATATGGTCCCGAGAACATAACCAATAGATTCTAGAGAGAATCGGTCCATATTTGGACCTATCTCCCATATGGGCTATATTTACGATTTTCTCTTCTTTTATAATTTTATAGAAAATTTTGACACAAGTCCCATTTTAACCCATTCGAATTTCGGATCCAAACATTAGTTGGCTCTTAACCAGACTGGTGTAGGGTATTGTATAGTCGGCATGCCCGACTTTAAGCTTTTTACTCGTTTTAATTTATTAAAATTAACAATTTTATAAATTTTATGTATTTTTGCATCTATTACACAATTATTTATGAAAGAGAGACCGCCATTCTTTTCTTGTGAAGTTTCAAAAGAATACATTAAAAATTTGTGATGTACATTGAAAGGACAGTAAGTTACTAGCAAACTACTATATTGGTTATTAAATGTACTGGGATAATAACAAAAAAATAAAATACCACGCCTGCGCCAACGTTGGGAAATAACTACGGCCAAACCTTTATTGGTGTTATCATTTCGACAACATGCCAGTACAGTGAAAGTTGAAAATCTGACGCATTACCAGTACATGTACTACCGTCTCCAGAACCGGGACGACATTGTGCCGTTTGTATTTTTCTACCTGGGTGCTTATAAAAACGGCTTCGCCTATCAAAAATAACTAGTACTGACGCCGAATTATAAGTAGTAAAAAATTTTAGTTTAATTATATAACCACTTGTTTGGTAATGGAAGATGTTGCTGGGAACTTTTAAGTAATTCGCGGTTATTTTAAAAATAATACAAAAAAAATACATATTTTTGTTAAAATTTCCAAATTTTCCGAAAAGATGTAATCAAAAATTCAACTTGTTTTTGCATTGTATGCGCCAATTTCTCAAATCTGATATTTATTTTAACAAAATTATGAATCGGCAACCGAAATTTAAAAAAAAAATTGTGGGTTATAAATTATTAGCGGTTTTTGAAAATTCAAAAAAATTCAAATTTTTTGAGGTATTTTCCTAATTACCTGTAAACGGTGTTATCGAAAAATCCAATTTGTTATACTTTTGCAATTTACTTACCAAACACTTTCATTATATATGACATTGATTTTAATTTTAGAAAGGATAAGAAATACACTCTCAGAACAATTCCGTTGTGGCAACGGAATTTTTTGCCAACCGAATTGATTCGGTTGCTGCAACCTCGTAATTCGGTTGCACCAACCGAATTCAGTTGTGGCAACCGAATTAGATTTCAATTCGGTTGCGACAACCGAATTCGATTTCAATTCGGTTGCAACAACCGAATTATCGGTTGCGTTAACTGAATTCGGTTGGAAAAAATTCGGTTGTCACAACGGAATTATTCTGAGAGTGTATCCTTTCAAATTAACTTAAAATTTTACTTTTTATAATATTTCGCTATTATTTAGCTGGCTATAATTTTATTGCTATCAAAAATCCTATCTCAGATGATAGGACGTTCCATAGATATATATTAATCCAAAAAAAAATTTTCATAGTGGTAAATATAAGAACACATCCTGATCAAAATTGAAAACGTTTTGTATGAAATTTTCAAATTTCGCGAAATCAGCGACTCCGATTTCAATTTTGATTTCATATTCGTAATGTACAACTAAAAATATATTAGATTTGAAATGTTGCGATCATAATAATTATATATATTTTTTCTCATTTTTCCATTATTTTTGATTAATTAATAATAACTCAGTGTAGAAAATCATTACCAGATATGTGGTTATGTAACTATATACCTGGTAGTGGTAACTAGTTACTTTTATTATTAAATTTCTTATTACCTTTGTATGGCGATGTCGCGAAAAATAATGACGATACGAAAAATCTAAAAATATGTCATTACCCAGGTAGAAATTGCCGACGTTGCAACAAAAATTGTACTGGGAGAGCACTGTTTTTTACGTATTGGCGGTACTACTTGAAACTTGCTTTGCCAGTACTGTTTTCTGAAAATTAACGAGCTTTTTTTAATTTATTAAAATTAACAATTTTATAAATTTTATGTATTTTTGCATCTATTACACAATTATTTATGTAAGAGAGACATAACCATTCTTTTCTTGTAAAGTTTCGACAAAATCTGTGATTTACACTAAAAGGACAGTAAAGTACTAGCAAACTACTAAAATTGTTATTAAATGTACTGGGATAATATAAAAAAAATAAAATCCCAAGCCTGCGCCAACGTTGGAAAATAACTACGGGCAAGCGTTTATTGGTGTTATCATTTCGACAACATGCCAGTACAGTGAAAGTTGAAAATCCGACGCATTGCCAGTACATGTACTACCGTCTCCAATACCGGGCCGATATTGTGCCGTTTGTATTTTTCTACCTGGGTACCTATAATAGATTTTCCAAAAAATAAGTTTTTAAAAAAAAACATTTCTTTTTTGCAAAAATTTTTTTTAAATTAAATTTTCTTGTGCAGAAATCGAACCTGGAACTCCAGGTTGCCAGTCAATAGCTCTACCATCTGAGCTATACAGTAGACGCTCGCAAATTAGAGCTTTCAGTAATTCGAACGTCCAGAAATTAGAATCAATATTTGCAATACATTAAACGCTCTGAAATTCGAATTTAAAATTCTAATTTCTGAGCGTTTTTTTTTTTTGGTTATTTGAATACACAGGAAATCCCCAATTTATTTTTATTCTGTTTAAATAAAGTAAAACTAAAAAGGGGAATCACCAAATTATATATGTTTTTCCCTATTTGTTTTTTTTTTTTTTGTCGCATTTATGTACATTTTTGGCTAGTTTATTTGTGAAATTTGATACGCGTGTACATATTATTTGGCGGTCTCTATTAAATAGTGAAAGTGTATCATTTAAAATGTTAAATAAACGTAAAAAAACACTTTATCATTGGAAACGAAACGAAAAAAAACGTCCAGAAATTAGAATAATTCAGAAATTAGAATTGCCTCAAAAACAAAGCGGTTCTAATTTGCGAGCGTCTACTGTATCGACATGTAATGTTTGATAGATAAAAACATAATTGACCTGCTGCACACAAGTCAGCTTACTCGCCAACATAAAAAAAGATCAAAAAATATATGGTTACATATATCCTTAACGGTGTTGAAAAAATATTGAGTCTAAAAAAATCTAGAAAATTGCTTTCTATTTGAAATAATGATAAAAATAAGTCATTATCAGTAACTCATTATTATATGTTTTGAAATAATGCAGAATGTAAGTGGGTGTAATTACTGGTAGTCCAAAAAATAATGATATGTCATTACTGTTTCTTATTTGGACAATTGTCTCTCATACGGAATTCAAACTTAAGTAAAAAAACAGAAAATGTTTTGAGTTTAGTCCGGCAATTCTTTCCAGAACGATGGAAAATGCGGTAAATGCCGATATCAGCGATGTCGGCGAACAGTTGACCGATTTAATCTTCAAAAATTAATTGAAAAAAAAGTTGTAGCTCCAAATAAACTTTGAAAAAAGTTTAATTATGTTGTTCCATTTTAAAGATATATTAAAATAAACTCGTTATGTAAGGACATTTTCAGCATGTTCGTTTACTTACTACAAGTTACTACTTGTACTACAGCTGGAAAAATTCAATACAAAAAGTAAACAAAACTTTCTAATTGTGGTAAAAGTAGTAAGAATTTGAGTAAACGAACACACTGTATATGTTGAGTTTACGAAAAGTCTAGAATTACAACAATTGTCGTCTCTTTGTGTGTAATAAAAACGTTGATATTTTTGAAATACTTTTTTTTTTTTTGATGGGGACTTACCTTTACCTACATTGCGGTATGCATAAAACGTGAAAAAAGTGTGTAAAAATGCAATTTTAATTAAAGATCATAAAAAACCCACAACAGCAAAGCATGCTCGCCACAATGAATGTGCTAGACTTTGGAAAACGATTTGGTTACAGTAGATCTTGCTTAAATACGTCCGCTTAAACGCTATAATGTATTTCGTACTAAATGTGTGGGAAAAGTTCCGTTTAAATGCATCCCCGCTTAAATGCGTTAAGGCTGAGGTATATTGGTAAAGTAAAAAGAAAATTGTTCGCTTAAATTAGTAAAACAGTCCACAAAATAAAATAAAAAATTTACTTAAATTTGTTTTGTCAAACCCACAATTTTAAGTGATTTTGTTTAAGTAGAAGGTGTACAAAACTTTTACTCAAAGAAAAAAAATTTCGTTTCATGAGTTTTTTGTTCATTTATGCAGTATTTTCGTAAATCCACAGAAAATGGTGACTACTGTATACAAAAACTCCCAACTATAAATAATGTGTCGAATTTTTGCATATATATACGTATACTCCTACACTCTAAAAATAAGTTAGTAGAAAAATTAGCAAAACGTCTTGTATATCAAGTATTGAGGATATTTTTGTGCTGAAAAAATTGTTAATTATATTTTTCACCACTAAACTAAATTTGAATTTATGTTTCACTAATTTATTTTGCTACCAAAATTATGCTGATACACACATTGGAAAATTTGTTTTGTTTTCCCTTTCGCTTTTTAAAAATAAGGGTTTTCGTGATACAAAAGTGAAGTTTTGTTACTTCCTTTTTTATTTTTATACCCTACACCACTAAGTGGTTAGGGTATTATAAGTTTGTGCTGATGTTTGTTACACCAAAAAATAGTGGACCTAGATCCACCTCATAGTATAATGATCGGCTCAGAATCACTTTTTATTTCGATTTAACGATATCCGTCCGTCCGTCTGTCTGTCCATGCATTCTTGAGCGCACTCTACAGGTCGCAAATATTAAAATATTTTGATTAAATTTGGTACACCGACTTACGTCGGCCCAACGACGACGCCTATTGATTTTGGTTAAAATAGGTCGATGTTTAGACCTAGTGCCCATATAGGGGTCCCCCAAAATTGGCAGGTCGCAAATACGAAGATATTTCAATGAAATTTGGTACACAGACCTATGTCAGCCCAAGGAAGAAGCCTATTGATTTTGGTTAAAATCGGTCCATGTTTAGACCTGGAGCCCAAAATTGGGTTTTTTACACGATGCGGGTCGCAAATACAAAGATATTTCAGTGAAATTTGGCTCGCTGACTCACATGATCTCAAGGACAATGCCTATTGATTCTAGATAGGATCGGTCCATATTGGGACCTATCGCCCATATGGGCTATATATTAATGGTCTAATTCATAAACTTTTACAACAGTCTTATTGCAGTATTTTAAGCTAATTTGTGAAAAACAGTATTCATATTTGCTTAATAATGAAGAAAATAATAAAGGTTTATAGTTGGTACTCACTAACTTTAAACCTTTTATAAAGTTTGGAGTGAGGAAGCCACCATTTAATTGCTAATTATTTCATTTTCAGGCATGAAATGATTTATTAAAGCCATCCCATCCCTAGAATGTGTGGCTTCCAACAACTTGCATCCATCCAACTGAAAAAAACTATAACAATTGCGTAGCCAATGACCTTTTTCGAAAAAATTTACAAAAAAATGTAAAAATAAAATTAAAAAGAAAAAGAAAACAATAGTGATGTGTAGACTGTCAAAACATTATTCGAAATTCGATTACTTTTGTATGCTTTGAATAATATGTTCTATAAAATTACTTTTTTACAGACATTTCCATTGATTTGCTTTATAAATAAAAAAAAAATATTTTTAATGGCTTTTAAATTTATCTTAGCACATCATTAGTTCTCTAATTTAAGCAAATAAAGTTTTTACTCCCGATTACCGAGTCAATCGTTTACTAAATTTGTAAATCACTTACGACTTATTTGGGAGAAGAGAGAAAATAAACAATAGTGTTGCCAGTATCAAATCGAAAAATTAATATATAGTTAAAATACAATTATGAATCAAGATTTCTAATAATTCTTTATTAAGCGAAATATGTACTTTAACTATAGCAAGCTTCAAATACCAAATAAATTTTGTTTATGAATTAGCACATAAGAATATATGTAGTACGTATAGTCGTATATTAAGTACGTTTTAACCCATTCGAATTTCAGATCCAAACATTAGTTGGCTTTTAATCAGACTGGTGTAGGGTATTATATAGTCGGCATGCCCGGCTTTAACTTTTTTACTCGTTGTAGAATTAACTACAGCATGCCAACAATAACTATTGGGGTTTTCATATAAACTCGTAAATTCCTTGTAAACCTTGTATAAATACAAACCATATTTTTTATGTATGGAGTTTGACATTAAACTCATAAACATACCGGGTTTACACCGTTTACGAGTAGAATACGAATTTATATGACAACCCCTTATATAATTGACAATTTTGTTAATATATTAAAGGTATTCATTAAAAGTATTTACGCCTCGTATACTGTGTATATGTTGTAAGTTTACTCGATTAATGTTAAAACTAATTTACGTGCCCTGGTAAATATACGCTTACATTTTGTGTATAAACTTTTTCGTATTTATTAGGGTATTCAGTCGATCAATCGTTATTCGATTAATCGCATAATTTTGCTCATAAATTGTTCGAATAATTTAAAATGTTTAAATTTCGAATAAAGAATAATTCGCATAATTTCATACGATTAATCGAAATTGCTATAAAATTACGAAAAAGGTTAAAAGTATTAATTTTTTATAAAAGTAAATATGCTAAAATCTCCAAATTTTTTTTAAAAAAATAGTGATAAATAATTTGCTGTAGGCTTGTACCTATCCGGATTTCATTCTGGCCTAAAAATAAAGTAAAGGGACGACGATTTCTAGAAATATTTGTTAGCTTCAACTCAATGAGAATTTTAATAAACATCTTAAATCCCAAAGAAAAAAACAAAAAAAAACATAAAATTATCACAGTTTGCTTTGTCATCTTCCAAATTACTACTCTGTTGTTGTGACTTATCTAATAAAGTAGTATCTATTTACATATAATAAATTTTTAATTATTTTTTACGACTTTCTAAACATTGATATTGAACGAAAGCATTAATAATTATTATAATTACTGATTATAAGAATTATTATTTATAATTAATGCTCAATGTATTAAAGTTTGTTTAGGGAGCACTCTGAATTAATAAAATAGAATGAAGGGATGGAGGTACAAAAACGTAGAGGGAAAATAAATTCTCAACAAAATTCCTCTCTACATTTACGTTTTTTATGTACTCAATGTATAGGAAAAGATACAAATTAATGTAAGGGGTCTTATATTCTTCTTTAACTCATTGCGGTGTGGTTCTCCCCGATTTGGATAAAATTTGAATATGTAAAAGAGGGGACAGAAAAAATAAAAATATTGATAAAATCTGATCTCAAGTATTATCTTTTTTTCAATTTTTATGAATTTCAGAAGAGTTACTGAATTTATATTTGTTCCTTTTTTTAAATAAAATTATTAAAAACAAAACAAGGGTATGTATTATTTTACAGAAATTTTTTCGATTAATCGATTAATTTTAAAATTTTGTTCGATTAACCGGTTAAGAAAAAAACCCGAATATATATTTGAATGATTAATCGATTGAAATAAAAATCCGATTAATTGAATACACTAGTATTTATACATACATTTCAATATTGTCAAAACCTAATTTTTTTTGAATTTTTTTGTGTGTTGTTTTTTATTTTCTGTTTTATTTGTTTTTAAATAACACAATTTTAAAAAAATTTGTGTTTAATTTATGAATAGATCGAAAAAGTGGCTGAATGCAAAATTGGGATGTGAATAGTTTTAAAAGGTGCGTTCATTCAAATAAACAGGTAAAGTTATAAATATACGCGGTTACAAAAATACACGGTTTACGAGGGCATAAATCCAGATAGATGAATACCACTATTATTTATAATTATTTTATATATTTTAAGAATTTTAATTAAAGCACGGTAAGTTTTTCTTCACGTAGAAAATTTTCATTCAAACTTTAAAGGCCTTAAATCGTACTTTGGTTTATGAAAATGAAATGAAAATAAAAATATCAATTTTTCACCAAAAAAAGAATAGTCTTGTATATTAGATTTGCGTGAGATCAAACACTACATAATTTTCACGTGAAATTTGTTATCGTGAAAAATCATTTTTTGTATGCCCAGTGTAGAAAATCATTACCAGATATGTAGTTATGTAACTACATACCTGGTAATGTAGTTACCATTTATTTTATTATTACATTTCTTTTTACCTTTGTATGGCGTTGTCGCGACAAATAATGAGTTATGGTTAGGTACACACCAGCATACGAAAAATCAAAAAATATATCGTTACCTATGTTCTTACCAGTATTGACAAAAATAATGATTCTAAAAATAGATTTTCAAAAAAATAAGTTTTAGAAAAAACAATTTTTTTTCTAGTGCGGGAATCGAACCTGGGTCTCCAGATTGCCAGTCTATAGCTCTATCATCTAAGCTATCTCGACATGTTATATTTGGTAGATAAAAAAATAATTGATCTGCTGCGCCAAGTCAGCTTACTCTCCAACATACAAAAAATCGACAAATATGTGGTTACATATATCCTTACCAGTGTTAAAAAAATATTGAGTCTAAAAATAGATTTAAAAGAATTTACAAAAAACTCTAAAACATTACTTTATGTTCATATATTTAGTTAGAATATTCTTCCACCTCAAGTCCAAATTCTAATATGATATTGTCATATTAGATTTTTATTTGTTGTTTCAAAAAAAATTCTAATATGACAATATCATATTAGAATTTGGACTTGAGGTGGAAGAATATTCTAACTAAATATATGAAAATATAGAAAGTCCGAAAAAACAATTTTTGTATTTTTTTAATGCAAAAATTAAAATAATTGTTGAACATTACTTTATGTTTTAAATAATGATAAAAATCATTAATGCATTATCTTTTATTTTAAAATAATGGAAAAAGTAAATATAACTATTTACTCATTATTATATCTTTTAAAATAATGCAGAAAGTAAGTCGGTGTCTTTATTGGTAATCCAAAAAATAATGCTATGTATGTCATTACCGTTTCTATACTGGGTGGAATATAACAGTTTTTCATGTGAAACTCGAACAATTTACTATGCCCAGCAAAATCTTTCATTACAAAATAAGTAGTTATATAATGGAAATTCATAACTCCGCACAACTTATTTTTTGGCGTCTAAACTCATTATTTTTGTTTGGCGTGGTCATTTTTATAAGTAGTCACGCTTACCCGCTTGCTTACTAAAAAATTAAAAGTAATTAGTTATGAGATTTTGAATAACAAGAGGTTACACAAAGGGTTACGAAGAGTTGAATTATAAGTGGTTATCCGGCTGCTTACTTGTTTCTTAAAAATAAGGAGTTACACAAAAGCTATTAGCTTCAGAAAATACATTCAGAGAAATTAAAGTTTTTGCTAGTGTGTAATTTTAGAACTTGTCATAAAAATTTTAACACAAAACATTGTACATATCGTTAGCTGAAATGCAAAACCACGTAACTAACAAAAAATTCAAAATCGGTTTTTTGATCGATTATGATGCATATCAACGAGGTCCACGTCTTCTCCAATTTTTACTGTCATATAATAAAAATTAGACATATTATTAGTGAAAATCGAAAGCACATATCTACATACTTGTTGCTTGAAAATTGTAACTAACACATATTTATTTCTATTGAATTTTATTTATTCACAGTACACAGAACCAAATTGGTTCATAAATAGTATGAATAGCTTTAATTGATTTTCGTTCATAATATGTATGAACAAATTCATTCAATGTATGAACTTTTATTTATATTTTGTAATTAAAAAATATCAAGTCGTTTCGAAAACAACAGAAAAATGACAACATATATTTTTTTAATTCTAAAATACTAAAAACGCAAAATGCAGCAAAATTATCGGCAAATAAATTGTACGGGGATGAACTGCTAAAGTCCTTATTGAGGTTTGTACATTTTTACGCATTATATACATACAAAAATATTTGCAAAAAAATAAAATTTTTCTTTCTTAAACATTTTTCCAGCTGCTGTTGACTTCTCCTAAATTTTAACATCCAACATCTGAACATATTTGTCAAAAGCTTAAGGAGCGGTGGAGCATCCTATTTTTTGACACCAAAGACACTAAAGATTTGGGCAGTAAATACGGCCTAACGACGAAATTTATTGTGCGATAATTTGAAGTATACAAGTAAATTTATCTTGCATAATTGTCTTTCGCGAAGATTTTCTCAAGCGGTCAACGATTTTAATCCACTTCACGACGTTTCTTTAAATTAAAATGTTATTTTTAGTACCTCAATTTTATCTGTATAATGTCTTGTAAAATATTAAAATAAATCCATTCATTTATTTCAGAAGTTCTTTCTTTTCCTTATTCCAATTGTGCAAAAATGCACTTATTATTCCCATTATTAAAGAATTTTTACTAAATTTTTAGAATTTTTTTATTCAGAGTATGAAAAGTTCATATATGGAATAAATTTCATTCATATATACAACAATTTTTTTCATAATATGTATGCACAAATTCATACTCCGAATGAAAAAGTTTTGGGAAAAAAATATAATGTTCAGTTCATACAGTTTATGAAAAAATTCATTCCACGTATGAACTATTTTTTTCTGTGTAGGATTTGAATTTTTATATTTCACTAGCGGATAGTGCTACTACGCTCCCCTCCCCTAGTAGTCCTATTTTCTCATAATTATAGTGATTATAGTTTGAAATTTTTACTTTGTTAATTATAATAAATTTTTTTTTTTGAGATCCCACAGTCAATATGATTCGTGTATTAGCGTATGATCCCTCTGGAGTAATTTATTTTAAATTAAGTGCAACAGATGAGTTTAAGGAATTTCCACAAAGAATTGGAAACAAATTAAAAGCGTTTGAAACTTTGAAGTTGCATTTACAAAGAATAAAAATTTCAAGCAAAAAATGGCAACATCTTCAGGACCTTAAACCATTTCTTCCACCCGATTGTCATTATTATTACAATGAAATTCCATTTGAGAAGTAAAGGTTTAATTTTTTCCTTTATTTGTATTGTAGTTATTGTTGTTAATTATATTTTGCTTTTGTAAATCATTTTTTATTTTCATATTTAAAAAAAAATAATAAATATATAAAGCGATATATTAAATAACAAGAGAACAACTTCTTTTATTCTACATTTTATGAATGCAAAACAAAATTTTCCTTGAAACTTAAAAAAATTCATTGTAGTTACGTGTTTTGTTTAAGAAAATACGAGTTCAAAAGCGCATAACTAACTTAAATCTTTGAAACATTAATAAATTATTACTTTTATTCCAGAAATGAATTAATCAGTCTATATTTAGAAAATCTGCGATATTTGATTACCAAAACTCCATTTATTTTTCAATATATAACATTTTTTGTTTCTCCTGTAAAATAGTAAAAATGTTAGTTACGTGGTTTTGCATTTCAGCTAACGATATAATAAATAAAAATGTATAAAATTTAATTTTGTAAAAAGTACTTATTTAAAATATTGCGAGTAAGTCATTATTTTATATTTAAAAGCAATGACTACAATAGGCTGTTATTAGGAAGTCATTATTTTATATTACAAAATAATTCAAAAGGTAATAATATATCATTATTGGTAAGGCAGACAGTAATGAGGTGTCATTACCAATATTTAGCTGGGTGCTTAAATTATGTCGTCAATATGGAAGTCTTGACATTTTTTTCTAAATAATTTTAAAAGAATCACAAAAACACAATTTCTAGATATAAATTTTCAGCGAATAAATTAATTAAAGTACATATAACTTTTCTACAAATTTTTTGAGTTTTTTTTAGGCTTCTAATGTTTAACAAAAAGTTTTATTGATTTTAAAAACGATTTTTTTTCATTTACTACCGACTAAGTATTAGCACACCTGTTGCTGAATTTACAAAGTTTTTTTGCTAACAATCACATCACATAACTTTTCTTCTAGCACCATCCTGACTAAAATTTTGCTCAGTCAGCAGAATTTTTTCCTGACTTTACTGTCTTTTTTTGAGTGCATGTATGCATATAATATATTCATTGTCCATTACAGGATTTAAAACCGATGCTTTTTTATACCTTGAATTTAAAAACAAGAATTAAAATTTGGTAACCAAATAAATTATATGACTCATTGTTTTTCATACAGAAGAAACATTAAAAATAATAAGTTTTTTCGTGAAATTTAAAAAAGAACAATCTTAGGGACATTCCCATGCAGTGGATTATCCCATAGTTAGGGGAGATCCCTGGAATACTGTTGATTTCAATAATTAATATACATATGAGGCTTTCCATATCAAATGTCCAAAGAAGTATCTCATGTCAGTGTCAAACCTAAAGTATTTATTGTCCTAGAATACGAATGAAAAAGTGTTTAAATTTACAAATTTTACGAGTCAGTATAATTACAAATAAAAGTGTAGATTTACTAATTTTTTACTTAAATTTATATTTGTTAAATTTAACAAAAAAATGTGTTAAAATCAACAAAATTTATTTTAAGCCAAAAAACACGAATACATTTTGATAAAGTAACAAATTTTTCTGTTTAGCCAACAGACTTATTATTTTGAGTGTAGCATATGTAGTCATATCTCATTTGATATAGATCGACATTTAATCTTATCCAAGTTCATCTCAAAATGGGGGTATCCAATAAGATGCCTCAAATACATTACAGGATTAAATTAGATCCAAATAGATCTCAAAATTGGGAGATCCAATATTATCAAATTAACATCCTGATAGATCCCAAAATATCCCATGGGATTAATTTATATCAAATTGGATAGAAATGGATAAGCTAATTTTGGCAGATCGAATTAGATATTTTGAGATTGAAATTTGTCCTATGATATAATATTTGGAATTATTTAAATTTTAATAAAATTTTAAAAATAACTCAAAAATTAAAACAAAATATTTATTTATAAAAAAACTTTTTATTAAAAAAAAACGCCGTCGGCAGGATTCGAACCCAGATTGCTGGAGCTGTAGTCGGTCACTTAACTCACTCAGCCACACACTGCTATACAAAATGATTGACTATATGAGACAACATTGTTCGTGTTATTGCGTTATATATAAATATGTATCTATACATGACTTAGAGAATAAAAATATTTTCGCTCTGGAAGATCTCAAATTCAGAGCTTTAACGAAATTATTATATATTACGATATCTAAATATATATTTAAAATACATACTATTAATTGAAAACATAATTTATATGCACATAATGTTGACAAAAAATGGTTTAATCTTTTTAATATATGTAAAAAAAAATATCTATAAGTAAACCAAATTGAGTTTTTTAACTAAAAAAAAATTGTTTTTTTGTGCCCGAGCTGGGATTCGATAATAGTACCTCAGTCACATAAACTATGTGTGGGGTTATATATGGCAATATATACCCAGAAAAAAAGAGATGCCGCAGCAGTAGAAAAAGCACTAGAATTGATGACCTAGATGTACTACTTTTTTAACATCAACATTTTTTCAGTACTTTTTGGACGAGTGCAAAGGAAGATCTTTTTCACCAATTAAAAGTTAAAAAAAAATTCTTTACAAAAAAAATTATTTTTTTTAATTTACAAAAGCTTTTATTGCCGCCACCGGGGATCGATTGCTAGTCTAGTGCTCTACCGCTGAGCTATTCTTTGATATGGAAGTTGACTGGCATGAAAACACCACTTAGTTAATGCGAGATATTGTTCCTTATTCTCTTCAATAAAAGTACTTATTAAACAAGTGTAAAAGGTGCACTCCAATCTAATATTGGTTTCAGTACTATTTTTACAGGTACATAAAAATCAATTTCTGACCATTTTTTTTATATAAGGAGTGAGATCATAAAAATGTTAACACACGTTTTTGTTTATAACTTTGGTTTTAAGCTTCTCATATTTTTTTTCGCAATTTACATTTTAAAAATATGTCAGTTAATAAATTGATTTACATCATGAGTTTTAATTAGCAATTTTTTGCAGAATGGACGATGAAAGAAAAATGCGTTCAAAAATAATTAAATATTTTCAACAAAACCAAACATGGACATACAAAAAAATTGCCAAAGAAACTAATGTATGCCACCAAACAGTTTCAAAAGTGGTAAAACGGTATCTGGAACACCTAACAATTGAAAGGAAGCCGGGAACAGGAACAACGACTGGTTATCATAACATTGGTAGGGCATATAAAGTTAAAAGCATCTTTAAGAGAGCTCCTAACACATCTGGCAGAAAAACAGCTCGGTTAGCCCAATGCTCGAACTTTTTAATACGTAAAGTGAAACGTAAGGCAGGACTAAATTCCTACAAAGTTCAAAAAATTCCCGATAGAAACGCTTTTAAAAATTTGGAGGCCAAAACCAGAGCTCGAAAATTGAAATCAAATTTTATATAAAAATACAACTTTTGTGTAATGCACGACAAAACTTATGTCCTGGCTGATTTTTCGCAGCTCCCTGGTCAAGAATTTTATGTTTCCGATGTTCGAGGAAATGTTGCGGAAAAATTTAGGTCGAAAAAGCAAACGAAATTCCCTAACAAAATCCTAGTATGGCAAGTAGGGTTTGGCATTTCCCGGACTTTTTTATTTCCCGGGAAATATTGTTTAACAAAATTGTTAATGAAAACCACCTATATAAGTAATTTTTGTTAAAAAAAAAACACTATTTCAGTACAAATGCAGTCTGTATAGTGAGAATTCAAAGTAAAAATATCAGAATGTTGAACATTTGATTTCACATAAATTACTCTAAGCACTGCCAAATAAATTGCATGATTCCAGCAGAAAGCACCCACTACTGGACTGTCGAAAACAAACCGCTTTAATACATTTGGCTCATTAGATATGTTGGCCACAATGTTATTTTCCAAAGACAAATAAAACTCTTCTAGTCTTATTTCTACAATTCTTCTTATTTCATCAGCATTACATCTTCCTGATATAAAAACCAACCCTAGGTTATAAAATGAATTATTTCCGTTTATACATATGTTCAAGTATCTCTTTTGTGATATTCTTGTCCATTCACCTAAGATTATAGTAAATATCTTATTGTTAGACATATTGCTCGATATTTCTTTTATCGTGATATCTTTTACATGATTGTAATAATTTAATATAATGTTCTCACATCGGTTTCATTTTTTGGCAATGCCAGGTTTTTATTATAAAAACTTTCTGGAATAAACGAAGATCTAGTTATGGTGCGGAATGACATTCCGCCGACTGCGGCTAATTTGGATACCATTTCAGGAAATGTTTGCCCTTACTTACACTTTTTTCTTCGGGTACTTTGCTAATTTTAGCTAGAACGTTATTCTTGTTGTTGTTTTCTTCAAGAAAAGTTGCATGAATTTCAATTTTTTTTGTGAACCAAATTTAGATGTCGGATAAACTTCCTCCGTTAACCATTAGTCTTTTAGGGCAAATATTGCACTGCGCTGTATTGTCCTTTTTTGTGAAGTATTTCCATACTCCTGACATTTTATTATTTAATATAAAATAATATATTAGTTTGAAAGCAGGTGTAATTAAATAAAGTAAATTTACTTGAAAATATTTTATTAATGGAAACGTTACTTATAAAATTAATGGCCCTTAATATAAAGGATTATTTTAAATTTAAAGTCGACTTTATTTTTAATCATACAGTTTTATTCATTTTGTGTATGAAAACCCTACAAAAATATTTATATTTTCAAATATTTTGATTGGTTGAAAATAAATTAACCAATCAGAATGCTCCAAATATAAACCAAGTCAAGGTATACTGCCACCCAATATGTTAACTAAAGTCGCCCTTAACTAAAATATACATTTGAAAAATTTAGATAAAAAGGGCGATTATTTGTAAGAAACAAAACTTTTTGGTCATATTTCTTTTAAACATTTTACCAGATTTTTAGGTTTTACTACTTAAATTTTGAATAAGTTATGCGAAAAATCTTTATTACTTAATTTAATTACTTGGCAACGATTTTTTTTGTGTTTCAAAGAAATTGATTCCCTTTTAAAAATTTTAACAATAACATTTTGTTTTGGTATTTAAAATGTTTTTTATGACTAAAATTAAAAAATCCTATTCTAAATAAAAATAATTTAATATTTTTAAAATTTTCCGTTTTCCCGGGAAAAATATATTATTTTCCCGGGAATTCCCGGCAAACTTTTCCCGGGATATCCCAGGAATTCCCGCCCGGGAATTCCCGAACCCCAAACCCTAATGGCAAGCCATATGTAGCTGCGGCCAAAGAAGCCAGTCATTTGTGACATCTGGCTCTATAAACAGCGAAATTTATATCAAGGAGTGTTTGCAGAAGAGACTTCTTCCATTTTTGAGTCAGCACAATGTATCCACTTACATTTGGCCCGATTTAGCATCTTGTCACTACAGCAAGAAAGCGCTAGAGTGGTATAATGATAATAATGTGGTTTTTGTACCAAGAGAGGCAAATCCACCAAACTGCCCGGAGCTCAGGCCAGTGGAGAGATATTGGGCTCTTGTTAAAATAGAATTAAAGGGCACAAAAAAGGTCTCCCAGCACATGCAAGATTTCAAATGTAGATGGACCACCTGCTATAAAAAGGTGACAGAAACTACCATTAAGGAATGGGAGGGTTTCCGGAAAAAGTGGATAACTTTGTTCGTGGTAGTTAGAATTGGTTTCTTCTGTTTGATTTTGTATTAAATTTCATTTAACAAAAATTTTGTGTGAAGTCTTAAAATTCAGTGGTTTGTTTTTTATTTAACTTTATGTGTGTTAACATTTTTATGATCTCACTCCTTAGACATATTTTTAAAAATTAAAAAATATTGAATTTAAACAAATTAATTATAAATATAAAAAAAAAATTAATAGACTAAACCCTCTGTTTGGAAGTGCAAAATGATACCAAAATCGCTTTTTACGATAACTTTTAGAGCAATTACTCTTTAGAAGCAATACTTAAGTGATTTTTTGGATGTGGTTCAGAAGTAATTCTAAAAAAGCTGTAAAAATGTAATAACGGATACTTGGGAAGCAATGAAAGAAGTGATTTTTTGAAGTTGTTCAGAATAACTTCTAAAAAAGCAGTAAAAATACAGTAACGGATACTTGTGAAGCATTGAAAGAAGTAGTTTGTAAAGCACAACTTGGAATTTTTTCTGTTGGGTAAATACATATTACAAGGGTTACTATTTATATTTCGGGAACTGTCAACACTAATGTCAATACCTAAAATCTGGCAACACCACAAACAATTTTTAATTTTTTTAGCATAAACGTACTTGCTAGGTTTTGATGTACAAGTGCTATTTGTTTTGTTTACAGTGAGTTAAGAAAATCAATTTGGCCAAAAAATGGAAGGTTTTCGTCGTTCACAACTTTCGAAGTAGATTATCTCAACAAGAATGTGTCGATGAACTCAGTTCTTTGTATGGCGAAAAAGCAGCATCAAAAACCACCGTATATCGCAGGTATAGTGAATTCAGTCGTGGTCGTAGTTCGGTCACTGACGAATTCCGTGAAGGTCGTCGAAAATCGGTTGTTGTGCCACAAAACATCGATGCAGTACGTGAACTGATAATGCAAGATCTTCATGTGACATATCGTGAGATAGAGGCATACCTGCACATTTGATCTACTTCAATACATTCGATTTTTCATTAACACTTAGTTGTAAAAAAAATTTGCTATCGTTGGATACACCATAATTTATCAATCGCTCAATAAAAAGGCTCGCGTCGATTGGTGTAACGGAATGATTAAAACGTTCGACCGTGGTGCTTCAAAAGACGTGTATAAAATCGTGACAGTTGACGAATCATGGATATATGCGTATGAGCCGAAAACAAACAGCAATCGACCGTGTGGGTATTCCAAGACGAGCGAGCAACGTATGACGGTCAATTCTGAGTGGTACACGACCATTTGTGTGCCGGAAGTCTTCAGAGAAATTCGTAAAACCAATCCCCAAAGACGAATCATTCTCCATCATGACAATGCAGGTGAATTTTTGAGCAGTCAAAACATCGAATTGATGACTCATCCTCCGTACAGTCCTGATTTGGAACCCAATGACTCCTTCTTGTACCCGAATATCAAAGGTAAACTGCGTGGTCAACGAATTACGAGCACCGAAGAAGAAGTTGAAGCGTTCAAAAACAATGTTTTGGAGGTGTCTCAAGAGGGATGGAAAAACTGCTATGACAAATGGTTTGAACAAATACAACAGTGTATTGATCATCAAGGGGAATATTTTTAAAAACAATGAAGCCATTTTCATTTAAAAATTATATTATTTACTATTCCCAAAATATAAATATTGTAAAACGAATTACAAAGTTGCGATACAATATTTCCCAGTGTAGAAACGGTAATGACACATCATTATTTGTAATGACACCCACTTACCTTCTGCATTATTTTAAAACATATAATAATGAGTTACTGATAATGACTTATTTTTATCATTATTTCAAACAGAAAATAATTTTTTAGATTTTTTTGAAAATTTTTTGAAATCTATTTTTAGACTCAATATTTTTTAAACACTGGTAAGGATATATGTAACCACATATTTTTTGATTTTTTGTATGCTGGCGAGTAAGCTTACTTGTGTGCAGCAGGTCAATTATGTTTTTATCTATTAAATATTACATGTTGATATAGCTCAGATGGTAGAGCTGTTGACTGGCAATCTGTAGACCCAGGTTCGATTCCCGCACCAGCAAATTTTATTAAAAAAAAAAATACAATAAAAAATATTTTTTTTTATATAATTTATTTTTTTGAAAATAATGAGTCTACATTATTTTTGTCAGTACTGGTAAGCAGATAGGTAACGATATATTTTTTGATTTTTCGTATGCTGGTGTGTAACGACAACTCATTATTTTTCGCGACATCGCCGTATAAAGGTAATAAGAAATGTAATAACAAAAGTAACTAATTACCATTACCAAGTTTGTAGTTACATAACCACATATCTGGTAATGATTTTCTACACTGGGTTGTTATGACAACAATTAACTTTGAAAAAATGTGAAAAAAGGTAGTAACTAAAGATTAGTAAACGGTGAATTTGTGATTTACTTTCATTGACATTCTATTGACACATTCACATAAATCGACGGGAATTTATGTCGCGTGGGGATTGTCACGTGGGGAATGATACGAAATGTTGTAAAAAAAAAACGAATGCAAATATTTCAATATAACAACTATCAATAGAAAGATACATTATTCAATTTTAGTTTAAAAAAATTGCTTTAAAAAATTGTGTTCCAATTCGTATATTTTTGAATTTTTCTATATGCAGTCGAAAACGACTGCTATTTTTTATCGCGTTGGGAATCACATGTTTATTGCTAATACATATATTGGAAACAACAAATCGACAATACATACACAGAAAGAATTTACAAAATTCTAATTAAATTTTTAAACACCTTTCTTAATGCACATCTACACGAGAGATAAAATAGATAGAGATAGAGCAAAAAACACCTCTAAATAGCTTAAATCATTCACAATAGAGCTAATTAGAGGTGTTTTTTGCTCGATCTCTAGAAATTTTATCTCTCGTGTAGATGTGCCCTTATACCAAATTTATAAATACAAAAAAAAAACTTTTTAAAAATGCACCAACAAAGAATTTTGTAAATCCAAAAAAAATTTTCTTTTTCTTTTTGTAACTTTGAATTTTTATTTTTAAACCATTTTTATATGAAAGATAACAATTTAGAAACGAGTTACAAATATTTCAAACAAAAAAATTGTTGGGAATAAAATTTCAATTTAAAAGAAAATGTGATTGCTTTTACAAATTCCCATTGTTGGTGCCTACAGTTTTTTCTGTGTACCTTTTGCACTAAACATCCCACCAAAATCTTTCATTACCAAATAAGTGGTTATATAATAAAACTAAAAATTTTTAATACTTATAATTCGGCGTAAGTACTAGTTATTTTTGTTAGGCGAAGCCGTTTTTATAAGCAGTCTAGCTTACGTGCGACTACTTATTTATTTATAAAGATAATGTGAATTTGGTAACTACTTATTTTTTAACCACTAGTAAGTATATAAGTAAGTCGTATTATTTAACAACTTGTAACCACTTATTTTTTAACTGTAAGGACAACTACTTACAAAAACGACCTTGTCGAACAAAAATAATGAGTTTTGACACCGAATTATAAGCAGTAGACCCTAATTCTACTGCTTATTATTTAAATATTAGTAGTGAGCACCAATTACTGGGATAGTACTCCTAAAATGCTATCGAAAAATAGAAACAAGAAGAAGTTTTTTTAAGATTTTTTTATATTCACTTCAACTTAACTACTTAAGTGCTTATGCATAATAATTTGAAAACCTTACAACACGTTTATAAAATTAATTTTGTATGAAAATTTTGTTTTACAAGCCACTTATACAATTAAAAGGCGATTATGCATATGACTTTTAAAATAAACAAGAAAATTATAATAATAACACACACACAAATATAGTAGAAGTGCCTTCCGTATGCCCCCGATTGACCGGACACGGGATAGGTCCTTTAATAGCAGTTGACTCGTTTTTTGCGTTGGCCATAATTAAATTAAAAAATCAATTAAAAATTAGAAAATTACCTTAAAAACTCTGATAATATAAATAAAAATTCAAAAAATTGCCCTTAAGTTAAAAAGAAAATTAAATACCAATTGTTAAAACTAAAACAGCTTTAACATTAAAAAACGTTGAAAATACAAAACCTAAAATTTTTTTTAGCAAAAAATTATAAAAATTTAAAATAAGAGCTAAAATAAGCAAATCGTAGAAAATAAAGTTCAAAATAAATAAAAGAGTAAAATAAATAAATAAAAAAATATTTTGAAAAATATGCCTCGAATTTTATTTTTCAAGTTTTCTAAAAGCAACAGTGAAAGTAACCAATCAGAAAATACTTAGAAAATTAATTCATTCTCTTGGGTTAATATTTGTACTAATTTAGTAATATGCCTTCGGTTGACCGGTCACGGGATAGGTCCTTGGAGGGCAATTGACTCCTCATACCCCGTAGGGTATTTAGTCCAGACAAGTTTTGGACTAACGAGAAAAACATGCATTTGCATGGAATTCCTTGCCCTAATAATTACTTTACGTATTTTCCGCAAATGAACACATGTATGCATAGCGCATGCTACGGGCCATTTTTCGATCCATAGTTTAGTATGGAGACATTTGGTTAGTTTGGGGACTGTCCTCAAACTCTTCCTAGGTCTAGCGCATAGTATCAAGACATTTTTGACTAATATATAGCATAGTTTGGGCCCATTTTTGGATATCTCCCCGAACCGTGCGCAATACATACATATATATTAGAGTTTGTCAGAAATATATTAAATTTCTTTGATTTTGGGATATCATTTTTTTAAAAGTTTTGCTTCGAAAACAAGAATGGCGTTTTTTATTTTTTTATTTCAACTCCTTCCACTGGCGCAAGTCGGCCAAAAACGCTGATTTGGATACCGGCTGCATTTCTGGGAAATCTGACTTTACCATTCGATTCCACAGCAAAAATTAATATAAAAAACAGTTTTTGCGTTTTCTGAATATAGCAGATAGTCATTAGTGTTGTCAAAAAAAATTTTTTCCCCAAAATTTCAAAATAGTTACTTTTTTATTACACACAATGAAAATGTATTCCCTGCTGAGAACATTGGTACAAAAATTGTTGATATACTGCGACCCGTTAAAAAGTTATTTAGTAACTACATATATTACCTCATGCAGTTTCCTTTCTTCCCTTCAAACCTTTTATCAATTAGAAGCTGATTTCTTTAGCACTATATAATTAAGTTTATTTATTTTAATTAAATTTTTATGTTTTATATTTTTTTCAATGCTTTTTCACTTTTGGCATCTATTTCCAGCCATATTAGGTGTGTTGCTTTACTTTTTGGGTAAAGTTCGGTAAAATGAGAGTAAGCACAAAACCCTCTCGCAAAATGACAAAATTACTCAATAGTATGGGAACACAAAAAACAACCTTTCTAGCCCAAAATATTATTTCAAGGAATAATGTAAAACTGTGATGGGACTTGAAAAATTTTGTTTTGTGCCAAGTGTGTGACTAAAATGTGCCAAATGGGCCTTCATTGTTCCACAACACAATTTTCACTCAGTACCCGTGTTTTCAACTTTAATTTCATTTCGTTAATTCAACTTTAATTTCATTTCGTGTAATTCAACTTTATTTTCATTTCGTAATAGCATTCTTATGGAATTAATTCTATTTTGAATGAATTCTAACCGAATGAATGAAAATTTTAATTTTAATTTCTTGAATTCATTCACCTTTTAATTGAATGAATTTAAGAAAATTTTAATTCATTCGGTTAGAATTCATTCAAAATAGAATTAGTTCCATAAGAATGCTATAAATGAAATTCATTCGATTCTTATTAAAGATTTGGGAATGCAGCCAATGAATGAATTCTTTAGGAATGGTTACACGTAATTTTCTAAAACTGAATTAAATTTTTTATGAATTAAACTTAAATTATAAATTTAAATCATTTAAATTTTTAAAATTCTATGGGTTATTCGGTAATATCTTCGATGACATTTTTAGTTTTGCTTTGTTCGAAAAGGTATTTTAATACCAATAAATGCTTAGAAACTAAAAGTTAAGGAATTTTTAGAGAATTGTTATTTTTAAATCCATTTTCTATTAAATTTTGTAGAAACCCAAAATGTGTCAAAATTGTATCGGTTGTGCCAATGTACCAATAAATCTTAGATTGTGCCACAAATCCCATCACTAATGTGAAAATGCGTGTAAATTCAGTTTGCAAATTGGCACAAATACCAATATTTATTCGCATTTGAAAGTTGTTTTTGATGTTATTCAATTAATTCTTATAAAAAACAAGTTTCTTTTGCTTATTTCTTTATTTAATTAAAATTTTAAATCTATTTTCACGATTGTTTTTTGTTAATATTTACATCAGCTGTTTTACCAAAGTTTACCCGAAGAAAAAGTCTGGGTAAATTTTGGTAAAAAGAGACACACTAATACACTCTCATTATCGCTCTCATTTACCCAATTTTCGAGTACGGGAACGCTTTTGGGTAAATTTCGGTAACATTGGGAACGTACAGGAACGCAATTTTTAGGTGTGTTTGGGTACTTTCCAGTAAAGTCCAGTAAAAATTCCTCAGTAACAAATTTACAGAGAGTAAGGCAAAATTTACTCTCAAAAAGAAAAATATCTAAAAATGTACGCAAACAGAAAAATTGTAAGAATTAGTAAAATACTGCTGCCAACTTCTTCCCTAAAAATATCGCTAAATCAAACTTTAAAATCATTAGAAAATATCTAAATTATAAAAAAAAAATTAAATAGCGATAAATCCCTAAATTGCACGAACTTTTTAGGTTCTGTTGAAAAATTTCACAAGAATAGCTATATTTTTCAAACTTCTTAAAACTTTCTTAAAAAATTATTGATACATCGCCAAATTTTTCGAACTCTTTTGTTTTCCATAAAAATTTACCGATAAATCGCTGAATAATAATGATTCAAAAATTTTGTCAAGGAAATAAATGTAAAAAAATGCTAAAAAAATGTGAAGACTGTATTAAAAAGAAAAATCGCTAGTTTTCCCGCTAATAGCTAAATTATATTTTATCCCGCTAAACGAGTTGAAGTATCGCTAGATTTGCCGAGAAAATAGCTAAATTGGCAACAGTTATAAAAATAGCTAATTGCGAAATAAACCTATTCAAATTATTGGATTTTTTTTTTTTTTTTTTACTATAGACCAACACTCAGGGGATGCCCCCTACTAATGCAATGCATTGTGTTGATATCAGGAAAATATGTTATGGGAAGGAGGAAAGAGGGAGTAGTGTTTGTGAACGTTTGACTTGAATTTCCCTAAATTGTAAGTATCAGGAAAGACATATGCGGGGAGTTTATTTCACATACGGGCGGTTCGACTAATGAACGAATTCTCTCTATAATGCGTTGTGCGACTAACTGGACAATCAACCACAAACGGATGAGATCTACTGTACAAGCGCGTTTTCGGCCAAAAACACGGGGCATCGGTATAAGTGCACTTATCTCAGCAGAACACCTCCCATGGTAGTAACGATAGAATAGTGTTACACAAGCCACATTCCGACGATGCTCCAACGAGTCAATAGAGCTGGATACCCTACTGTCATTAATGAGCGCCGACGCCCTCCTTTGTACACGGTCCAAAAGCTCCAAAATAGACCTTGAAGCCCCTGCCCATATATGGGAGTTGTATTCCATCTTCGGCCGGATATAGGTGGTATAAATAGAAATGAGATCAGAAGAAGTGAAGTAGTTCTTACACCGGTTAAGAAAGCCAAGACACTTGAATGCCTTTTTCGACACTTGAATGACGTGATCTTTCCAACGGACATCACACTGTATTCTCATGCCCAGAACATCAACAGCTTCTGATTCCTTAATATTGATACCACCCATGTATGCAGATGACAATGATGGCTCCGCGGTTTTATGAGTCAGTAAACAACATTGGGTTTTACGTGGATTAAAATCGACCCTATTCACGCGACCCCACTCAGAGTAATATGGTCTTGATTGAGTGTGTCATTCATAATCTGCCTCCTGCCCCCAATCTCTGCAAGGCTTGGCCTATGATCGGAGGAATATGAATAGCAAATGTTGCTGTCATCTGCAAAAGAGTAGATAGGATTGGAAGTCTGACAGAGGAAGTCATTTAGAAAGATAAGAAATAGAGAAGGAGAAACAACAGAGCCTTGCGGTACCCCTGCATTCAACTGAAACTCATTAGATGAGACCCCATATATAACAAATAAAACCTAATAAATAAAACCTAATAAAATGATCACTTACTTACTCCTTTCATCGTAAATAAGCTTATATTTAAATATTTTTTATTTTTACAAAAAATTATTTCAAAATTATTTAGACAAATGTTTTGTTTCTTCAATCATATGTTTTCAATCATATGTTTTTTTTTTTCTTACAAATTCTTACTAGCAAAAATTCATCCACTAAAAACTTGTAAGTTCTCTGGTATTGAACTGTCACTTTACTCTCTATTTTTCCTCTCTCCTTACTG
Organism: Leucophora obtusa; assembly: GCA_949987735.1. Classification (NCBI taxonomy): domain Eukaryota; kingdom Metazoa; phylum Arthropoda; class Insecta; order Diptera; family Anthomyiidae; genus Leucophora; species Leucophora obtusa. The sequence continues at coordinate 93,504,752 of OX465299.1, read as the reverse complement.
AGTAATTGTGTAAACAAACACCTTCCAGTAAAAACTTGTACAAATTTGTACGAATTTGTACAAATTTTCGGGTACGCAAACACACTTATTATGAAATTTTTCACATTTTACAACCATCTGGCAACATATAAATGAGTTGTAAAACTTCCTAATTTTTAGTGCGTTCCAGTGTTGCCAGAAACATTCGTGCCTAATATGCTAAATCACCGAAAAAATTATGCTAAATTCTGCTAAATTGTGAAAAAAGAAAAATATGCTAAAAATATGCCAAGCAAAAAATTACAAAAATGATAAAATATTAATTCTGCTAAAAATCTGCTAAATAACCACATATAGAAATATGCCAAAAATCTGCTGCGTAAAAAATATTGCAATTTTTACTCTACTAGCCGCGTTTTTGTTAAGTTTTCGTAGTAGATAAACATTTTTGACAGTTTTTTTAACGTATACTCGTTTAATCCTTTAAAAAGGTAGTGTCATCATTGTTGGAAAAAATAATAAAAACTGAATTTTGCGTGGAGAAAATATGCTAAAAATCTGCTATTGTCAAACGAAATATGCTAAAAAGCATTTAGCATATTTTTCTAAAAAAATATGCAATTTTCGAACTCAATCTGCTAAATCTAGCAGAAAATATGCTAAAATGGCAACACTGGTGCGTTCCTTTTTTGGGTACAGTTCGGTAAAATCCTCTCCAAAAATGACAAAATTACCCAAAAGTAAAAGAAGGCACAAAATCATTTTTCGAGCCCAAAAATGCATTTCAAAAAAAAAAATGTGACAGTGCGTATAATTTTAGTTTGAAAAATTGAATAAACACACACTGACAATATATTTTCCATAACCGATTGAGGTTTATTTAATAAGTAATAGGTAAAGTTTGTTTTCAATTGAAGAATTAATTAAAATACATTGAAACATATTCAGGTATGTGATACAAATCGGTTCGTTTTGAAATGAAATCGTAAGCTAAAAACGAACGATTCGATTTTAGTTGTGATTGAAATCGTATCGATTTTATTTTCCATATTTGTTTCATTTCCACTTGTTGCTTTTACAAAATCAACTCTGTGGTTTTGTTTACAGTCGCATTTTTTCTTTAAATTATTATCCTAAAAAAATATATATATTAAAAATGGCTTTTGTTGTAATATCTTCTTTAGTTTTAATAAATGAAGAGAACAAATATGAAAATATTGAACGAAAACAGTTGCGGGACTCATCCATTAGATTTGCCAGAAAAAATGTAAGTTAACAATTATTACTAAATTGCACTAACAAATATTTTTTTTTTAGTTTTATAGAATGTTTTCGCGTAAATAAAGAAGCTTTTTCATGGATATTGGATAATATTGGTCCACACTTTGAATCCACAACGATTCCTTTAACTATACAATTAGCAGCAACATTGAGGTTTTTTGCTGAAGGGAGCTTTCAACGATCAGTAGGTAATGATGCTTTTATTGCTATGCACCGTACAACATTTTCCAAGTCATTAAGCAAAATGGTCGTGCTTCTGGAGCAAGTGTTGTGCCAACATTGGATTAAACTCCCATCTGATCCACAAGAAATTTTAAAGTCGAAAAAGCATTTTTTTGACAAATATGGCATTCCAGGCGTTGTTGGCTGCATAGATGGTACCTACATTAAACTAGTCAAGCCAGGTACACAGGATCATTTATATTTCAACAGAAAAGGTTATTACAGTATAAATGCCATGATTGTAAGTAAATATTCATATGCTTTTTATTCAAATTTAATTTTACAATTTAGAATTTTTTTAGATTTGTGACTACAACATGAATATAGTGGCAGTGGATGCAACGCGGCCAGGGTCAAGCCATGATTCTTTTGTTTGGAATTTGAGCGTTCCGAAAGATTTTTATCGTTCCAAGTATGAAAATGGGGAACGTGGCTCATGGCTCCTTGCTGATTCTGGATATGCACTTGAGCCATTTGTGTTGACGCCATACAGGAATCCAAGTGCAGGTTCAGCTCAACACAAGTTTAACAAGGCACACGCGTCAGGAAGAAATATAATTGAGAGAACAATAGGGGTTCTCAAAAGCAGATTCAGGTGTCTATCTCGAGCGTTATGGTATAAACCGTCTAAGGTGGTAAAAATAATGAACATTTGTAGTGCTCTTCACAACATGTGTAATTTTTACAAAATTCCGCAAAGTTCCATATTGGATAACACCCTAACAGAAGATCCTAATACTGAAGAAGTTGATGTTGACAGTACAAACAACGAAGCTAGCAGAAACCGAGATGACATAGCTCAAAGTTTATTAACAAATTGATTGAATCTTATTCATATATTTTTATTGATTTTCGAATTTTTATTTATTCATGGGTTATTAATTCATGTATTTTTAATAATGTTTTATTAACATGTATGTATTAATATGTAATAAATAAATTTCAGAATTTGTAGACAGCTAATTGCTCTATTTGAATATCTAACAGCTTTTTTTTAGAACGTTTTTCTCATGAGCTAATTTTTCCACCTCCTTATGATGTCTTTCGTTTTCAGTTCTTTGTTTGGCAATTTCTTCCGTTTGTTCATTGATGGCTTTATTCTGTTCCTTAAAACGGTCAGACATTTTATCCAACACTCGATACATACGTTTGGTGTTCGACTCTAAATTTTTTAAAATGCCTGTATTTTCCTTTATGGTACTTAGCAATTTGATTAAGGTTTTTGATATTTCAGCATAGTAATTAGTCTCATCAGACATGAACTTTTTTAAATTGTCTTGAAGAGAATGAGTTTCAATTTTTCTTTTCCTTGGTCGGCTTGATGTGGTTGGTACTTGTACTTCATTTTCCTGGCCTTCCGTATCTGTTGAATCTGATGTATCTGATGATTGTTCATCATTTTCTTCTGCACGTTGAAAACCATAAGAAACACTTTCTTCGATGCTGTCCACAATATCATATAGGCCACATAGTTTACCAATAGCTTCATCTCTGCTAGATATATATATTTGGTTGTGAGGCCCACCTCCAGTAGCACGGGATTCTCTTTTGTTTGAAGCCAGCTTTTTCTTAATTTGCGACTTCTTATCGCTCCATGCCTATAAAATCATAAAATTTAAAAACCATAAAGCAATGGATACAAAAATACCTTTTTCCAAGCATCTGCTTTCTTTCTAGGTGGGCCAATGCTATTGAGATTATCTGCAAGGGTTTGCCAAAGTTTCTCGATTTCTATTCGATCTCCTTTGGCAAATCCCTTGGCCAATTGAGGATGCTTTTCCATAAACTCTATAATCATATCTTCTTTCCGAATATTTATGTGCTTTCCCCTGAAAAATTCTAAATAAATCTATTTTTGTATATTCTAAATATTTATTCTTACATTTTACTAAAAAAAAATGCAAACAAATTTCATAAGAAATGCGAAAATTTTAAAATCGTGAACCAACGACTACTCGATTTGAAAACGAAAAAGAAAATCAAATTTCGTTTTCTATCACACTCTTTTTTATCGATATTTTCATAGAATAAAATGGGAAATGAAATCGAATTCGATTTCAAGTAAAATCGAAATAAAATCGATACATTTATGGGCATCACAACTTTTTCCGTTTTTGCATCGATTTTTGATCGATACCGTTTTCCATCACATACCTGATTATTTAATTTTTTTCTCAATCAATAAAAAGCAAACCAGAAAAAATATGTATCGTCTGTAGGAGTTGTTATTTTTAGTCAAATATTCTATTTTTAGATTTCTATTTTTAGAAAAAATAATTAAAATAATTTCGTTGTTTTCTGTTTTTAAACAAAAAACTCAAATATTTAGTTTGTTTATAAATAAAATTATTTCAATTCAAATTACAAGAAATTCTTTACTCATACACACAAACATAGCCAATAAAAATATGAACGTGTGTGTTGTGTAGCCTTTTGAAAATTAAACAAAAAACTTTCAAATATGAAAAAACAAACCACAAAATCGTTTTTTTTTAAGTTTTATCAGTTAAAAATTGATGACTGTTTTAATAGACTTTTCAATTATTTTTATTTCTTTTATGGATTGTTTAAACAATGTTTGAAAATAAATAGCAAAATGGTTTGAATATAATGAAAAATGAGTAGTCTTTTTTTAATTGTGTTTTCAATTAATTTAATATGTATTTTAGGTTGTTTTTAACGATGAAATATTGTGAGTGCACATATTTATTTGCATTTAAAAGTTCTTATTGATTTTGTTCAACTAATTATTTTAAAAACACATTTCTTTTGCGTATCGGCTTTTTTAGTTTAATTTTTTAATTTATTTTCATAATTGTTTTTGGTTATTATTGCATTAGCTGTTAGTTTTGCAATTTACCAAAGTTACCCGAAGAAGTCTGGGTAACTTTGGTAAAAAGAGAAACACAAATTCACTCCTTTGAACGCTCTCATTTACCCAATTTTCGAGTACGGGAATGCTTTTTGGGTAACCCCCCGTTTCCACATGCAAGTGCAAGTTCGAAAAACTCAATACACTCACACTTTTTCACTAATACTAAGAATTTCTTATTATTTTGACGTTATGTTATTAGACAGAAGTATGTGGACCAACCGATCTGGGGAGCCTGAGCAAAGGGTTCAGATTTGGTTCACTGACTGCTGGAAACAGGCGAATACGAATGCGGGGGCGGATGTCTTTGGACCCGAGTTCTAGCGTGTTCTACCTATGGCCAAATACCCCTTCGTTTTTCAGGCGGAGATTTTCGCATGTGTGTTTGTGCGAAGGAGTGCCTACGGAGGGGCATGTTTAGATCCCGCATCTACATTCTTTCTGACAGTCAGGCTGCACAAACGGCTCTAGGAGCCGACAAAATATCATCTGGACTGGTCACGGAGTGCATGCAGACTCTCAATGTTCTTGTTAGGAGCAACTCGCTTACTCAAGGATTGCTTCCTGTTCCTGAGAGGCACTAGGGTTACAAAGGGCTGACTGTCTAACAATATGCGGCTACCGATCTTTTAGCGGCCCGGAACCATTCTTTGGAGAACCCATGCGGTATGCTAGGGAGATGCTCAGGTTGTGTAGGGAGACTGAGTTTTCTAGGTATTGGGAAACTTCACCTGACCTGTGGCAGGCTAAGAGATTTATTTCTTCGTACGCTGGAAGATCGGGCGACTTTTGTCCCTTGACAGGGGGAAATTAAGGACCTTAACGGGATACTTTATTGGATTCTGTGGTCTCAAGTATCAACTTCACAAACACGGTCATTCGAATTCTGGAGAAATCGGACCGAATGTCCTAGGCTGCGTGCTAGCAGACCTAGGTTTCTGGGAGACTTATTTTTTAATTCTTTAAGCAACTCTAGGCAGCACAAAAGATCTATGCTGGTCGCGGTGCATAGTGCATCTTGATATAATCTAATGACTTTTTAGTGAAACGATTACAGCCAAGAAAAATATCATAGAATTTTATGGTTTTTAAATGAAAGAATTACCTTCATCCAGAAAAAAATATTACCGTTCTAAAGTACTGGGTTGAAAACAGAAAAGTGTGTCCAAAATGAGTCAATAGTGGTATTGAATACAATTGAGATTTTTGCGCCCTAAACTAAACTACTACATGGACAGAGTATACTGGACTTGTGCTGATGTTTGTAACATCAAAAAGAATTGAACCTCAAAATCACTTTTAGATTCGATTTAACGATGTCCTTGCATTTGTCCATGTATTAATGTCACGCGCTGCTGATCGCAAATATTAAGACGTTTTGAATAAATTTGGTACACCGACTTATATCGGACCAATGACGAACGCTCTTTTGCTTAAAATCGGACCATGTTTACATCCCGTGGCAATTTATGGGTCCACCAAAAATTTGTCTTTATGCTTTTCGCACGGAACTAGTCGCAAGTATGAAGATATATCAATGAAATTAGGTACCCTGATCCGCAGCGGCTCAAGGATAAAGCCTGTTGATTTTGACGTGTTTAGATGAATTGAATGTGTAAAGGTTGGCCAACATGGTTGTTCGCACGATAAAGAACACTAATATAAAGATATTTTAATTAAATTTGGTACACTGACTTATATCGGCCCAAAAATAAAGCATATGTATTTATTTAAGATATAATCGATCCATCTTTGGACACAGCGCCCATATGGAATATATTTCCGACTGTCTGAAAATTCAAAATTTCTTACTGATATTCTAATTTCTAACCAATTTGTAGACAAATATGGACACAAATTATTAGGGAGAGGCTCAAGCTATTGAAATTTCGGATCCAAACGTTAGTTGACTTTCAACTAGTCTGGTGTCATATAGACGGCACATCCGACTTTAACTTTTTTAATCGTATTTTGTTTATAAAAAATGGCTGCATAAAGTAACTTTTTATGACTTACAGATCTATTAGCAAATTTTTTCCTACTAAAAATAAATGCTTCTCAGTAGCGTAAGTTGATTTTCACGTGGAAAAATTTCACTGAAACTTTAAAGGCCTTAAATCTTAATTTTAATTCTGAAAATGAACAAATAATAGTCTTTTATATTAAATTTCCGTGAAAATTCACGTGAAACTCAAACAACTTACTATGCTTTACTTTAAAACGGATTGAGCAGACACCTTTAAAACTTTCTTCCCTTTACGTGCTACAAACAAGAATTAGAACTAATTGTACCTGTCTGATGGATGTAGAGTATGTTAACCATAAACATATGTTTGTATATGGAGGAATTCCCTAATTCAACACAAAACTGTTCAATCTTTATCAATGAATGAAATTTTAGTCTTTTTTATTTAATAAAAACACAAATATTTTAACATTTTAGTTTAATTTTTTTATTTAAATATTTTTTGTAAACTTATAAATAAAATCTTTTTCTTAATTAAGTGCTTACGAAAAGCTAACATAACAAATATTTGTTTACAATGTTATTTATGTATAATATTTTAATTTTTATTTATTATAAACAAAAATTTTGTTTTGTTACAATATAAACTATTTGTTTACAACAATTTATTTTTTACTTTAGATTTTTTTAGTAAAGTTCATTAACATTTGATGTTTCCATTTCGTAAATAAAATCCAATTAAAATTACAATTTGTTTTTTTTTTTATTATAACTTAAAAGATAATTATATTAATTATTTCTAATATAAATTGTCTATAAGCATTTTATATCAAAAATGTGTTGGGGCTTGTTATTTGTGCCTTTTTTCAATGTCACATTTGTTTAATGAGATTTTCTTGACTCGTTTTGTCATAAAACTTTTTTTCTTATAGAATAATTTATTATTTATTTAGTTTAATACTATAATTTATAATATTTATTGCAGCTGTAGCTTAGTTGCTAATGTTTTCCTGGAGATTGTAAAGTAATTAACCTTGCTGCGGTGTTAATACCTGCAATGCTGCCTTTTAAAAATTAATCCAGTATTTTATGTTTGCAATAAACGATTAGATGTTGAACTGCTAGTGATGCTGTTGAAATTACTTCAAAATATTTAATATGCTGCCATGCTGCTGCCTCTTGTTTACTTATGACTTGTGTTTTTTTAAAAATCTTTTTTGGTTTACGCTGCTGCCTTTTTGTTTTATTAAATGATTCCAGTATTTTCAATATTTTTTTTTTATTATTTTGAATATATTAGATGTTTTGAGAACTGCTTTTTAACGTCGGTTTGTTTCGGTGTTGTTTTTAGTAGTTTTAAGGAAAATATCCAAACGTTTTCAGCGTTCTTTCTTCTCTTCTCTCATTTTCAAGTAAATTTAATTACAAGAAAACATCGGTAAATTTATTCCCATTTTTATTAGGGATAGTGTCCAAATGGTATGTTTATTTAAAAATCTAATTCACACATTTGGTAGCTGGACAATTGGTTTTTGTGGTGAATCCCAGTAGGCTTCGCAAAAGTCGACCAATATGTTTTCCATTTTATTAAGACTTTCTTCATTTTGACCACCAGTCCAGGTTTTTTGTACCAAACAACAGGATTCAACAGTTGTTTTGCCTAAAATACGGCTTAATTTAACGGGACAATCCACTTTAATAACATAGATATCATTTTCATAGCAAAACGCCTCCAAAAGTACTTCATGCATATGAGTAGCAGAATCGCCGTCTTGTGGAACAGCCATTAAACAGAAAAGTGAGCCTTCAGCTGCCTTCGAGAGTACTTTGATAGCAGCTGATAGACCCACGATGACACGGGATTCCGTTTGTGCTTTCAGTAGAGCGTTTTTGACAGTCCGGCCAATTTTCGGGTAATCAATGGAAGTATCATTGGAGTTGCCACTGCTAATGTCATTGGTATTGCTGAGTGTTAAAGACCCAGCCATTTTATGATAAGATTGAATTTGCATTGCTTCCACCACCATATTGCTATTTTCTGATAAATTTATGATTTGTTGTTTTTGTATATCAATTTTAACTTTTTCCAAGTTTTCCTTTAGAATTGCAATAGTTATTTTGTTGGTACGTTTTTCTTGCTGTTTAAAGTGCTTTCAATTGTCTTTTTATATTTTCTATAAACTTTTAGTTTACTTGCTTTTGTTTTGTATAAAAACACTTGTTTGTTAAAAATGTTTACTTAATTTGTATTATTTTACAATTGTTATGAAATTCTTTTCGCGCTTTTATTTGCTTGTAAATTTCGCGCGTTTATACTACTGTAACGTTCACTTTGGTACTTGTTTCAATTTTGAGTTTAAATTTCACAATGAATACTGCTGCTCTGCATGTGGCTGCTTTTATACTACAGCTCTCTCATTTCATATGATTTCCATTGAATTTCACAAGAAATTGTGTTAAAAATAAGCTTTTTCTCAATGTAGGGCTCTTTCTCTTTTAGTTAATTTAACAATGTTGCCAGAAATTGGTATTTGTCCCCCAATAATGGGGACTTCACCTTGGCTTTGGGGGAAATTTCCGATATTTATTTACTTTTACCCTCGACGACATACCTCCTCGTTTAACTCTCTAATGCCAAGGCAACTAAAATGGGGTCTTCAGGTTTTAAGTAATTTTTGACTAAGGGCGAGTAACTTATTTCCAACATAACCATGGTTAAATATTAACCACAGATATTTCCATATAAATTTGACATTCATAACTATGGTTAAGCACTAAACTCAGTTTATTTTGAGATAAGTTAACAGGTCTAAATAACAATTTGTCATGGTTGGCAAGCACAAACCCTAAAATATCAATAATGATTTAAAATCCTTTCAAATGACAAACATACCGTTAAGGAAATAACTTTAAATACCGTTAACCTTATCCTAACTAGATTATTTAAAATATCGTTAATGCCAAAATAGCCTAATGAAATAATTCAAAATTCGGTTAAAATTAACTAATATCGCAATTATTTTATTTACAATTGTATATAGAGCAAATTTCGGTTACACTAAAAGATAAATGTTGGTTTAACCAGACTTGAAGAAACGCAGTTAGATCCAGAGAGCTAGTGTTCAAAAATTGGTGTGATAATAAGAACGCCAATACTGATCTGCTTTGCAAACGGGCGAGAAATGAATGTTCCAAAGTACTTAGTCGTGACGAAAAACGTCTTCTGCTCCTCGGGGTAGAAAAGCTTTTGGTCATTCGTTAGAAGAGTAAAGGATAATGCTAGTTCAGCTATCCCAACTCTTATAAAAGATGATCAAATATTCACTGAACCGGTTGATAAGGCTAACCTTTTAGCTGAGACGTTTGAAGGTAATTCATTCCTGCTGGAAAGCGATCAACCACTGCCAGAACTTGAAAGAGTATCCAGTACTAGCCTAAGATATTCTTCCGAGCTCGTGCAATTAAAAGGGTTCTTGCTGACCTCAATGTAAATAAGTCATCGGAGCCGGATGGTCTTCTTGGTCAAACATTCAACCCTATCTACTCTTTCGCAGATTACAGAAACATTTGTCATTCATTTTCCTTCAATTGTAGGCCAAGCCCTGAGGAGATTGGGGGCAAAAGGCAGATTATGAATGACACACTAAATCGTGAACTTTCTACAATCTCAGATGGGGGTCGTGCAAATAAGGTGGATTTTAATGCACGTAAGACCCAATGTTTTATGTAGACCCATAGGGCTGCGCGGCCAACATTGCTACCTGTACATATGGGTGGTATCGATATTGAGGAATACTCTTGATGTTCTGGGCATGAAAATGCAGTGCGATGTTCGTTGGTATAAGCATTTTTTTCAGATGTCGAAAGAAGCATTCAGTGTCTAGGTTTTTTACGTCGGTGCAGGAAGTACTTCACTTACGAAGATGGAATATTACTCCCATATATGGGCAGGAGCTTCGAAGTCTATTTTGGAGCTTCTGGATCGTGTGCAAAGGAAGGCGTTGGCGCTTATCAATGACAGTAAGTATCCATCTCTATTGACTCATTGGAGCATCGTAGGAATGTGGGTTGTGCGACCCTGTTTTATCGATATAACCATGGGTAGTTCTCTGCTGACATAATTGAACTTATCCCCGAAGCCCAAGTTTTTATTCGTAATACTCGCTTATCAGATAGAGCCCATCCGTTTGTAGTCGATTGTCCAGCGAATCGCACGGTGCATTACAGAGAGAATTCGTTTATCAGTCGCAACAGCCGTATATGGAGAAATTTAAATTTAATATTCACAAACACTACGCCCTCTTTCCTCCTCCTCATAACCTATTTTCCTAATACCAACACAATGCACTGCGTTAGTAGGGGGCATCCCCTGAGTGGTGGTCTAATATAAAAAAAATGTCACTGACATAATTCACTGAGTGTAGTATATATTTTGTCACTATCAGAAGAAAGAGCATTACAAAATCTGAAATGCTTTAAAAATTTTTTATCGTAAGTCTGTACAACAACTTTGTTCACTAGTGTAAAAAAATACTTTAATCCGAAAGTGATAGTGCATAGAATTCTCATAAATTTTCTTTAAAGTGTTTTACCCTCCTTAGCAACTCTTTGTAACCTCTTCTACTATCAGTTTTATCATAGATGATTTTTGTTTGAAATTGTCCCAAGCAACTGCTTCTGCAGCTCAAAAGCGGAACCGGTTGCCCTAGAATCAATTCTGTTACTAGTTCAAGATACACCTTAAATTTAAGATCCATAGAACGGGTTTCTGAACTAGTTCCATGGAATTGGTTCTAGTGGAACCAGTTACAGAATTGGTGTGACTGGCAATCGATTGTCAAAAATTTTCTTGCGAAGAATTTAAGTAAGTGTTGGATCTACTCAATTTACCTCACGTTTTAGGTCCGATTACTAAATGTTAGTGAAAAAATTTGTGAACAGTTTCTAATCGCACTATACTCTTTTTAAACTGATTTTTAGTACAATTTTTATTTTTAGTAATCATTTTTGCTATTCTCTTATTACAAATTACGGATTTTTTTTACTAATTTTCGCTGCTGATTTTAGCTAAACATAATACTAATTTTTCAAAACCGAGTGCTAAATTTAGCAGAAAAATATACTAATTTAAAAATTTTTTTTACAAGAATTCGTTGATTTTTTACAATTCTTGTTTAGTATATATTTGTTGCTATTGATATATTCTTAGTTTGGAAATAACACTCAGAAAATTTTATGGTATCTCCAATGCATAAAAAGGTAATAACTGGGGAACCGTTTGCAATTTTGACTCCAAATTTCAAGTACGATGAAGTAATTATACGCTTGTTACAATCGAAAGAAAAAAAGTTTTTTATATTAATTTCTTTTTTTTAGATTTTACAGTTTGTTTATTTTTTAGTACACTTTTTTTCTAATTTCAGTAGATTGATTTCAAATTACAGTTTACAACAATTTACTGAAATTTAGTAGCTGCAACTAATTATTTATACTAATTTCATTGTACAAAATTTATGATATTTAGCAAGTTTTTCAGGAAATCGATTATGAATTGCAGTTTACATAAATTTTACTAAAATTTAGTAGCGGCTACTAATTTTGTCTACTAATTTTATTGTACTACAGATCAGCAGACATGTGTTGCTAAAATTAGCAAAAAATACCGCCGTGCTCAAAACAGTTAAATTTCCCGTAATAACAGCAAAATTTTCAGTAGCCATTACAGACTTTTTTGGTTGAGTGAAGTTAGCTACTTATTGGGACTTTAACTGACATTTTCGCTGTCTTTCCCATATAAAATTTTAATTTAACTGTCGGTTAAATTTTAACTTGACATTCACTAATCGGTCCTTAATGTTTCGCATTTTTTTTAATGGCAAATTTTAACGATTGAAAGATATTCCAAAATATAAAAAAAATATTGGGTCGTTAATCTAAGCTTCGATGGTTCACAAATTTGCGTTTCGCGTTAACCACACAGGCTGACAATATTTAAAAAATTTCAAGACCCTGTGACCAGGGTCAGGATTTAGACATATCTTAACATATAGCTTAAAAACTCTGAAATTTCCACCTATCTACCTTCACAATTGTTGCGGTGGCCACCCCGAAGTTTCATAAAATGATACTGCATGTCTGGATGATAGAACATCCAGGCCTGCATGAACCCTTTCGTCATATTATGATATTTAAACTATACCTTCGGCATAGAAAATCTACTATGGAACGAATATTAAGTGTATAATTTATCGCGTTATTCGGGCGAAGACCCAGTGGCCAGGTAATTTCGGTCTTTGCGGTAAATAACACCATAAAGGAAGTAAAATTGCTTACCGAGGATTAGTGATCGGTTATTTTACGAAACATCGGGAAACTTTGACGAAATTAGTTCGGCTTACTACCACCGCTGAGAATATAATCTGTGGTTAATTTCAGGAAAATCTGCTGGATAGTTTTTTATTATGGTTGTCATTCTGTTGCTGTTGGGTAAACGCCAATAAGGTTCCCAAAAGTTTTGCAACTGAACAGCGCACTTCATAGCTACTGCCATCAAAAGCTCGAAAACAGAGAGCTGGTAAATTTTCCAATTCCGTTTGATATAGAAATGGAGCATGTTGTATCATTTCTAAAATACATTTTTGCTGCTGCTACTCGCACTGCCATAACACGATCCGTTAAACTGTGTTTGGTGGCTTTATAAATGTCCTTATGAACATTGGCTATGGCGGTGCCCATGCCAGCACACACCTTTTCGAGAGTAATCATAATTTCAACCCGCGCTTGTGATTCGGCATTGCGTAGAGTTCTTAGCAGTACATTCACGGGTTCTTCATACGAACGACCCATCATACGTCCCAGTTTTTCATACATAGATCCGAGGACACATATTGCAGCTAATTTTGTTGGTAAATAACGTGGAGAATCATCTTTATTCTTTAGAATATCATTGCATACATTTGCTGTATCGAATAACATAAAAGTATCACCTACCGAAAATAGTGTAGCCAAACAACTGGCCAATAATTTACGTGTTAACGGCCCCGGAGAACCGTTTATTTGAGCTGTTAGCTGTTGAACCAGCTTCTTTTGGTGATTCTTAATTTCATTACGATCGACTATTAGCAGCGTTTTTTTTTTCTAAATAACCCAACCATTCAAATATAAATACCGAACGTTTTGGTTCGGGTAACTGCTTCAGAGCATCTTCGTTCAATGTTAAACTATGTGCAAGTTCCATGGTATCATCGATGTGAGTTGTATCTTCTGTAGCACCGCTGTTTGTTTGATCTGGTTCAGAGAGAACAAATGATGAAAGGAAATATATCCACACTTATTGTTTTTTAATAATTCATTTGTTTGGCTGTAGTTTACAATTTTTTTTATCGTTGTTGTTTTTGTTGGAAAAATCACTTTCTTGGATAGATATAAGCAAAAGATACCTAAGCCTTCATGAGGCCAACAAATCAACTTTTATTTTCTATTTTGTATACACAATTATAAATGCACTGAAAAATCACTTTTATTTCTTTGAATTTCCCAAATATTTAAATGGAAATTGTTGGGAAAGTTAAGAATAAAGTATGATTTTTTTTCACTGAACATTAAAATTGGACAACAAGAAGAAAATTAGTGACAATTGTAAATCAATTTTTATTGGAGGTTGAAGACACAGATGCTGCCGCATGATTGAACGAATTCTCTGTTGACCGAGGTAATGGCGGTCGCCAAACTAGATGTAGGATGGTGGATTATCTGCGCAGTTTGGGCAAAGTGTTCGTATTTTGGTTGTTCTCTGTGGGATTGAAGTTTCGATGGCTATCTTTCTATCCTCAAGGTAGTTGTCCAAGTTTGCGAAATCCACCATTTTTGGTTTTTTTCAATCGAAATTTTAAGTTTTTTTCACGTACGTGAAATATCAGATTCATTATAGGTACGTCACTACAAGTGAAAAGGGAAATAAAAGAACACAAGGAAAAAAAAACCACGATGTTCATGTATTCTTACGTTACACCGTTGGAAAAAAATAGTACTTTTTGCTAGGGTTGCCTGGTTACCTTTGCGATTCGTGACGGTTTTTGGTAAGGCAGGGGTGAAGGGTTGAGACAGAAACGTTTTCATGAATGAAATTGTCAGTTTTGTTTTGGATTCAAATTTAAAGTTTGAATTTCTTGATACGGTTTGTGTCCAAGTAATGGAGTCGGCGGTAAAAATTTATGAACTCGAAAACGAAAAGAGACAGACTAGTTATTAGAATTACACTCAAAACGAGAAAGGGATATTGATATATAGATAAAATTAATATGGAAAGTGATATAATAATGGTTGGGTTGGAAGGATATATATACCCTAGCTTTCAATAGCCATTTTTTAGAGGAATTAGTCCATGTAAAATCGCAGAGTGCAGTGGTCGTATAGTCGTGGGTAAAGTCGCCGTGCTAAAATTTTGAACAAAAATAATAAAAAGTTTTAAAAGTGAATGTGTATAAGAACATTTTTAAAGTTTATACACAGCCGTATAGTGGCAAATTAATAAGTCGTGGAACATTAAAAGACATTTGCCTTACGCAAAATTTTGGATAACGGGAAAGGGAACATAGGCAAAATGAGTTTTCTGTGGTAATTTTTTTTGTAATAAAGTGATATTCAATATCCGCCATTGTCTGTAGGGTAGACACCATTTTGTGACAACGACCCAGGATCGAAGACTATTTATCCCCTGTATATATTTTTGGCGTAGGTGGAGAACGTAAGTAAATCGTGTTAGTAAAAATATTAAAGTGCGGGGATAAGAATAGATTTGGTTTTATTAACTTAGTTGGGACTGGTCTGTTCTGGAGCAGGGCCAGACGTAAATTCTTGACGGAGGCCAGTAGCTTCTGGGAAGCACCCGTCGGAAGTTCTCCCAGTATTTTATGTGGAAATTACAGAAGAAAAATTGGAATTGTGAATTTGGAACCGTAATGTCAAAAAGCACCCACTGTAAAGCCAGGTAACCATTACACCTATTTTTGTGACATATCAAAGCCAAAGCGAGGCAAACAAAAGAATTTGAAGTTACAAGTGATACATAGCCAGTGATATCCAGAAAAAGCCCAAGAAAAATCAACAAAATTAAACCCAACCGGTGTTAGTGTAATATAGGGTATATGAGTGTTTAGGGTTATTTTGTTTTATTGGTATATTAAATTTAGTGTTAGTATTGTGTGTTTTTTTTTTGCGCCATTTAAAAAAAAAAAAGGAGGGCAAAGTTTAGGTAATTTAAAGAAAAAGTATATGTATACCGAAATTCATTTTGTTGTACAGTTAGGTTATGTTCGCAATTTCTACCCGTTTTTTTTTGAAAGATTTAAAAAATGTATAGATTTACCTAACAAGTTGAAAGGAGCTCCTAAAGGCTGTTAGTTTTTTTTTAAAGTTTTTTTTTACCATTAGAGTAAAGCGTCCGGGGGTAGTCATAAAAAATATATTGTGAACAGAACCGAAGTTTGGAGGGTAACGTTCAAACCCTGTACGTTAAAGATCGCGTATCAACGCATGTATAATAATTGGGTATATTTGTATCTGTCTTGGCAAGTTGTACACATGTATTTTATATTGAGCTCTTGTTTTTTTATGGCGGTATTGTTAAATTTGTTTAGGTATATTTAATAATTTTACTAGAATAAGTTTTTTTAATACTTACGCAGTAATTAATTTCTATTAATCCTTTTTGTTATTTTACGATAATTTTTATTTTTTTTTTTTTGTTTATCTAATTTTATTTCTTTTTCCAAATTAACGTATTTCGTTTTGTGTTTAGCAATTAAAGTTGCCACTGATTTAAATTTGAACTATTTTTGTCCGTTAAATCAAGGTCGTTTAGTGCAATTCCTAACGTTTTTTTTTTGGTCGATTCAGACTATAATCGTTTGTTAAAGTTATAAGAAATTATAAAGATTATCGTATTTAGGTATACATTATAATAGTTTTTTTTGGAATGATTTGTTTATATTAGTTTAAGGTTTGTAGTCAATAAAATATGTCTTGAAGATTTATAACGTAATCTAATATGATTGGCTAAATTTTAATTGATACAGGGGTTGGTAAACAAAGGTAAGTGGTGCGGGGTGAGCGGGTTAGTGGGGTCACCGTTGATCTGGTGGAGAACCTGGTGACCAAGGTTGGGTCTGGGCGGCTGGAGGACGCCATCTACCTCCCACTCCAGGTGTGGTAACTGTGGTAAATTAACGTTTTTTTGATTTTTGTGATTTCTGATTTTAATTGTTGCGGGCCTTGGGCTGGGTCGAAGGGATGGGACGCACACCCAGAACGAAGAGTCTGTTCGCTCATAGCCGGTGCCTATTCGACCTAGTGCCACTGAGGTCTGTTCCCAACACAATCCAGGTTTAATCCCAGGTTTTAAAAAGCATTTTTAAGGGAAAAAGTAGAACTTTAAGATTCTAATAAGTTCGCAGTAAAATAAAGGGAAAAATGGCGCAAAATTCAGAATATAGTGAAAAATAAGTTTGCTTAACTTAATATATCTCGGAAACTTGTGATGGAGAAACTATGAGGTCAAATTCAAGTTACGGAAAAAATTGATCACAAAGATGCCTGGCTTGGTGTTAATAAATTTTCATTTAATAATTTCTAGACTAACAGCGACTGTCAAATTCTGGGTTCCCGCAGATTTCGATAAAACTTGGATATGTGATAGAGGCTACAAAATTAAATAACTTTCGTGTCTAAATATATCGGATCAAATTGATATTTAGGGGTCAAAAGTAGGTTTCAAAGTTGTTCGAAAATTTTTAGATTTGAAACTTTTTAATAAGATCTTCTATTTCTATTCATTTCCGTGCAACAAATATGAAAAAAATACGAAAACGTATACATTTTTTAACTCAAATCTGACGAGACCTTCCTTGTAAATGGAATAATATTTCCATCGGGTTTCGTTAAAATTCATTAAAAAAAATTCTTTTAAATATTTTGTGGGCATCGTGGTAAAATGGTTAGCGCGGTGGACTGTTACGCAGTAGGTTGTGGGTTCTAGCTCCAGTGATGCCAACATCAATATATAAAAATAATATGTATGAGTTTTATATCCCTCATACTTTTCGCAATGACTTCCTCCGCCGTTACCATGGCACTTAACCCCACAAAAGTAAAATAATAAAACAGGACTAAGAACTTAAAAGCTTTAACAAGTTCGGCACCCCTAAACCTTCTGGCGCCCAAAAACTTTTCTAAATTTAGCATTTCACGCAACTACAGCGTTGCCATATTTGGAGGCCCACATCTTTTATCTTATTTCATAATTCCTTATAAAGGAATTTACAGTTTAAGTGCCAATGTTACCAAGTTGAAAAAATAGCATGATTTTTAAAGTATATGAATAGATAAGAAATTTCAAAAAGTAGAGCTAATTAAAAAATTTGGTGTTCACATTCGTGATGTTCATCCTAAAATCTATTAAAATAGATGTGACGCATGTCCGATGTATTTTTAGTGTAGTACTGTGTTATAGATATAAAAAAAATTCAAAATTATTGGTCCCGCTTGGATTTGATCCGCAATCATCTTATAGGAAATAAACTGTATCCAAATCATTTCCTTCTATCACTTTTAGAGCAAGTATGCTTTAAAAGAACTAGCTGAGCGACTTTTTGGAAGTTGTTTAGAATTAAGTACTTCTGAAGAAGCTGTAAAAATATATTAACGCAGAAAATATTGCTTTTTCGAAGTTGTTCATAATAACTTCTAAAAAAGATTAAAAATATACCAAAGGATATTTAAGAGCAATGAAAGAAGTGGTTTGTAAAACATGACTACCAATTTCTCTTGTTGGAAATTTGAGCATAATGTATTCGAAAAAACTTTATTAGTTGAAATGTTTGACCAACTTATTTAAATAAATTTTGGGTATTTTCATTTTGAAAATGGGCATAAACAGTCAACTTTTTTCTGGCATGTCTGTGGGTAAATACACTTTTTCTCTCTCGTCTGTGGTCTTTTACAGTGTTGCCATTTTAGCATATTTTCTGCTAGATTTAGCAGATTGAGTTGGGCAATTGCATATTTTTTTTGTAAAAATATGCTAACTGCTTTTTAGCATATTCTGTTGGACAAAAGCAGATTTTTTAGCATATTTTGTTTTATTTAATAAAAGCATATTTTTAGCATATTTTTTAACAAAATAATTTTTTCTGTAACAATATTTATAACAATAGCTGTATTTTCGCTCATGCCTATCAACGACAAGTGTTTATAGTAAATCTATGTTAAATTATTGTAGTATAAAAATTTAAGCTAGGTGTGAAAATTTATAAACGTTGAGTTTTCAACGTTGAGAATTATCCACGTTGTAAGTTAACGTGCATACGAAAAGTAATATGTTAGTTTTCGTCTAAAAAACGTTTTTATGCCCTTTCAGATTTTTTAAAAGTTAACGGATATAGTTAAGTAGAAAACACAGCTAATAACAATGTTTTCATAACTTTTTATTTCATGCGTAATTATTTACTTCTTTTTTCAGTGTAAACTATTTTAGTAGTATTGATAGGTATAGTACTATAATTTGAAAATGCTACAAAAACCATAAAAAAATCTTGAAAAAATTTAAAATCAGTTATGTTGCATTTACATCTGCACCCAAATCCCGAGATTTCGACTAAAATTGAGATTTCAGTGAAAATCTCATGTGAAATCTCGAGATTCCCCATACAAAGGAAATCCCGTAAATTTGCGAGATTTCGAAGAAATCTCATGAAAATCTCACAAATCTGGAGACTTTTGCAGAATACAATACTATGTTTCACTTAATTTGTAGAGTTTTTGCCTGAAAAAGTGAAAAAATAACCTTAAAATAACACAAAATAATGAAATAAAAAAATTATTATTAATTTAATAAATATGACTTTAGACCCAATGGAAATGTACTAATGATTATAAGAAGTGTTGCGTGGTTCTAATTTTTGTTTCCCGCGAAGCATAACTATGAAGAAAGTATTGGGAAGTGCATGTCTTCCTTCCGCCAAAATATTGCAAATTCTGGGTTCTAGCTTGTCGTCCTTATAAAAAAACAAATTTACTAACATATTTAGAGTTAGATCTTTACATAAAATAATGTAAATTGTACCCCGCCAATGAATAAAATGGTTTTTAGAAATATTTTTAATTCGAGGTTATTTTTTTATGGTACTTTGTTTACAAAAAAAGTGCAGCTGTCAAATCGAAATCTCGCTACTGTCACAAAGTGCAAATGTAAGATTTCGGTTCGAGATTTCCATTGAAATCTCGGGATTTGAAAACAGATCTAAACGCAACTTTATGTTTATTGTGAAAAAATTAAATGAGAAAGTTTATTTTTTTAGTCTCAAAGAAAGATTAAACAGTATTTACAAAAAATTATCTTTTCATACGTTTTTAAAGTATCTTAGAATAAATATAAAAGTTTACCTCTCAATTCATAAACACTTTGCAAAGTTCTAGGAGGTTTACAAAACAAATTCTTCACATAAAATTTGTTCGATAAACCTCCTATAACTTTTGAAAGCATTTATGAATTAAGGGGTAAACTTTTATATTTATACTAAGATAGTTCAAAAAAGTATGAAAATATAATTTTTTATAAACATGGTTTAAAAAAATGTATTTTTTCATTAATAAGATTTTATTAAATAATACTAAAAAAATTATTTAGCAGATTTTCAGCAGATTTTTTGTATTAAATTTAGCAGATCTTTAGCATAATGAATATAATAAAAAAATTGCGACTTTTTAATTTAGCATATTCTAAGCATATATTTTTTATTTTAGGATTTAGCAGATTTTAGCAGAAATTTTTTAGGAATCTAGCACATTTCCATCTAAGAGTTCTGGCAACACTGGTCTTTTATTATAGGGGGATTTTCATATACTCTATTTTATATTTCTGTAGAATTCCCCATAATTAGCATAAATTGTTTTTGGATTTTTTTTTTGTTGTATAAAAACCAAACCAAAGATTATATTTTTTTGCTCCCCCAAATCAAACAAAAAATAAAAACGATGTAAAAACCCATTTCGTTCCTAAAATCATTCATAAAATTTCCGCGTATTTTACTATAATTTTTTGCGTTTCAATTACAATTATTCCAAAAAATTGTGCTATCATTGTTTGCTTAAAAAATATTGTTATTTACTTTTTTCTAAAAGTTATGGTTTTTTCATTATTACAAGTGAAGTATATTTAAATTATAATTATTTGCTAATTAACTGTGGCTGGGAATTTTACCTGGTATTGTGAGTAAAACTTTTATAGCCTTTATGTTTTGAAAAAAGTTATATTAGATTTGATTTCTTTCGACCAAATTATTTCGTTTGACTCTTTTCGCTCTTTTTACTCAAAGATAATGAGGTGTTTAAACTTTCAGATAAAGTGACACGCTGACAATGGAATTATTTAATTAGTGTTATATGTATAAAATAATTATTCAAGCATGATCATGTCTGGTTTTATTCAATTATATTATACTATATTTACGTTATCAGTTATGATTTTGAAAAGTGTGTTGAAATTGTAAACGTTTGTCTTCAATATTTTTCGCTCACATAACATCTTATCAGATTCACCCATTCCACGTTCCATCAGAATGAAAGATTTGTTTTTATTTGAAATGACAATACTACTTCCAAAAAAAAAAACAACGATATTATTTTTGACCAGACTTCTACTTTTTTAAAAGTCCTTTGACCTACTAAAAGCTAGTTTACACTATAAGATTATGTACGATTTTGTACACATACAAAACATATAGGCAAGGTTTCAAAATCTTTCCGAAAATCTTATAGTGTAAACCAGCCTTAAGGCTCCATTAAGGGCGGATTATGGGACCGTAAACGTAAATGTGATGTAACTGTACCGTGCCGTAACTAAAAAGTACACTTATAGATTATCGTAAAGGACATTACTATGAACATCTATTTCATGTGGTTTTATATTTTATTCTAAATTTTTCCATTTATTTGTTAATTCTTATTCCTTATTTATTGTTTGAATCAATTTTCTTTATTCATTTCATATTTGTTCAGACTAAAATCACTCAGCTGTTTCGATGCCGGATAGAAAATTCTGATTTCAACAGAATGATCCGGCAAGTTCGTTTACATTTACGTGTTAGTAACCATTCGTATACATTTCTTCTTGTGGTATCGGAACAGCTGATTTGTTACAGATACGTTTACGGTTGGGTAACTCAGCCTTTAGTCTTTGCGTTCCGTGACGTTTCTGTAATGTGCCGTGCCGGGTGGCTCTTTCGTGTAGTTAGTCTTTTCCGTAACATCGTATCAGCTGTTTAATTTTGTCTTTCTTAGCAGAGATCTGCGCCAACCAGATTAATCGGTTGCGATGGCTAAATAAAAAAATTGCAGCGGCGGCTTAAAGCTGGCTGTGAGCCAAAAGCTGATCGGCTAGCCAACTTTAAGTTGACACATACAAAACATCGGCTTAACGGTAAAAAAAGAAAATTAAAAAAAATATATACTATTTTTAGGTTTTTATCGTGTAAAAAGCTTTCGAGGGCGGCAGTGACTGAAATTAGACGGCGGTTAAGCTTAGCCGGTTTATGGCATTCATCGCAGATCTCAAAATACCAGCTGTCATCTCGCTGTCACTTAACGGATAACAAAAATGATGTTTTCAACAGGTTCATCCGGCACGGCACGTTACATTACAGACAAACTAACGACTCAAATGCTTTTTCATAGAACAAAAACAAATCAGCTGATTCGTCACGCCACGTTACGTACAAACTAATTATACCTTTAATGGCTAGGATACATTACTAGATTTTCGGTATGATTTTGCTTTAGCACACATGCAAAACATATCTTAAATTCTTAAATTTTCAGGAGAGGCAAAAAACTGTTTATGTAAAATTGATTGTAAAGTTGCTTCTGCACCTAAATCCCGAGATTTCGACTAAAATTGAGATTTCAACGAAAATCTTATGTGAAATCCCGAGATTCTCCATACAAAAGAAATCGCGTAAATTTGCGAGATTTCTAAGAAATCTCATGAAAATCTCACAAATGTTGAGACTTTTACAGAATACAACACTGCGTTTCGCTTAATTTGTAGAGTTTTTGCATGAAAAAGTGGCAACGATGGTCAACAGCTGGCTAAAAGATAACTAAAAAATAACACAAAATAATGAAATAAAAAAAAAATTATAAATATAATAAATATAACTTTAGACCCAATGGAAATGTACTAATAATTATAAGAAGTGTGCCTGGTTCCAATTTTCGCTTCCCGCGAAGCACAGCTATGAAGAATGCAATGGGAAAGTGCATGTCTTCCTTCCACCACCAATATATTGCAAAGTCTGGCTTCTAGCTTGCAGTCCTTAAAAAAAAAACAAATTTGCTAACATATTTAGCTTTAGAACTTTACATAAAATACTGAAAATTGTATTCCGCCAATGAATAAAATCATTTTTAGAAACATTTTTAATTTGAGGTTATTTTTTATGGTACTTTGTTTATAAAAAATCTGGTTGTCAAATTGAAATTTTGCTATTGTCATAAAGTGCAAATGTAAACTGTCAAGATTTCCGGTCGAGATTTCCATTGAAATCTCGGGATTTGAAAACAGATGTAAACGCAACACTATAGTTAAAAAAGTTTAGTTGCATTATGAAAAAGGTCCCTTTTCAAGAAGGTTGTGCTATACACTTTTTAATTTTATATTGTTTGTGGAAATAAATTAAAATTTAGTTATGACCCTTTAACTGAAAAGACACATAACAAAATAATACAGTCAATTGAACTCACTTGTTTCAATTAAAGAAGAACAATGCAAAGTAATACACCACAAGCACAAAAGGAATTAAATACGCTAAAATCCCAAACGTATTTAACAAATTGTGAAAAATAATGTGTTTAGGCATGTCCCTACAAAATTTATCACTTTTTACAATAATAGCGGCAAAACTCAAAATAACACTCTTTATGTGTAAAAAAAAATATTCACATGGGCAAGGAATTCTATGCAAATACATGTTTTTTCTCGATAGTCAAAACTAGTGTGGACTAAATATTTGTTGGAATCATCGATTTTAAAACAAAATGGCATCGATTTGCAGTTGCATATTTTTGAATATTTTCGCTTCAAATGCATATTTGGTTCCTTTGTAATGCATATTTTGTGCATTTTAATGCATATTTGTACATATTTTTCGATTCATTCGTTTTTAGCATTTTTTTTAATCTGTTAAAAATAAAAAAAATTTGACATATATTCATGTTATGATTCAAACGAAATATATGTACATATATATATTTTTTTTTTGAAGAAAAGGCATTCTCAAAAATCTTGTTGACCTAAAAAAAGCGATGAGTTCTGTGGCTATTGGAAAAATAACTAACTTTCTAGGATTCAAAAAGCGTTGTTTTTGCAAAAATACGTATTTTAAGTGCATATTTTTCATATTTTTAATCCTATTTTTCTTTTTAAGTTGTATTTTTAGGCACATATTAGGTGTGTTTGGGTACTTTTCCAGTAAAGTCCAGTAAAAATTACTCAGTAACAAATTTACAGAGAGTAAGGCAAAATTTACTCTCAAAAAGAAAAATATCTAAAAATGTACGCAAACAGAAAAATTGTAAGAATTAGTAAAATACTGCTGCCAACTTCTTCCGTAAAAATATCGCTAAATCAAACTAAAAAATCACTAGAAATATCTAAATTATAAAAAAAAAGTAAATAGCGATAAATCCCTAAATTGCACGAACTTTTTAGGTTCCCAGTGTAGAAAATCATTACCAGATATGTGGTTATGTAACTACATACTTGGTAATGGTAACTAGTTACTTTTGTTATTACAATTCTTATTACCTTTATATGGCGATGTCGCGAAAAATAATGAGTTGTCGTTACACACCAGCATACGAAAAATCAAAAAATATATCGTTACCTATGTGCTTACCAGTACTGACAAAAATAAGGAGTCTAAAAATAGATTTTCTAAAAAATAAATTATATAAAAAAAAATATTTTTTATTGTATTTTTTTTTTTAAATAAAATTTACTGGGGAATCGAACCTGGGTCTACAGATTGCCAGTCAACAGCTCTACCATCTGAGCTATATCGACATGTAATATTTAATAGATAAAAACACAATTGACTTGCTGCACACAAGTAAGCTTACTCGCCAACATACAAAAAATCAAAAAATATGTGGTTAAATATATCATTACCAGTTTTTAAAAAATATTGAGTCTAAAAATAGATTTCAAAAAATGTTCAAAAAAATCTAATAAATTATTTTCTATTAGAAATAATGATAAAAATAAGTCATTATCAGTAACTCATTATTATATGTTTTAAAATAATACAGAAGGTAAGTGGGTGTCATTACTGGTAGTCCAAAAAATAATGATATGTCATTACCGTTTCTACACTGGGTTCTGTTGAAAAATTTCACAAAAATAGCTATATTTTTCAAACTTCTTAAAACTTTCTTAAAAAATTATTGATACATCGCCAAATTTTTCGAACTTTTTTGTTTTCCATAAAAATTTACCGATAAATCGCTGAATAATAATGATTAAAAAATTCTGTCAAGGAAATAAATGTAAAAAAATGCTAAGAAAATGTGAAGACTGTCTTAAAAAGAAAAACCGCTAGTTTTCCCGCTAATAGCTAAATTATATTTTATCCCCCTAAACGAGTTGAAGTATCGCTAGATTTGCCGAGAAAATAGCTAAATTGGCAACAGTTATTAAAATAGCTGATTGCGAAATAAACCTATTCAAATTATTGGATTAATAAATAAAACCTAATAAAATTATCACTTACTTACTCCTTCCATCGTAAATAAGCTTATATTTAAATATTTTTTATTTTTACAAAAAATTATTTCAAAATTATTTAGACAAATGTTTTGTTTCTTCAATCATATGTTTTAAATCATATGTTTTTTTTCTTACAAATTCTTACTAGCAAAAATTTATCCAGTAAAAACTTGTAAGTTCTCTGCTATTGAACTGTCACTTTACCCTCTATTTTTCCTCTCTCCTTACTGAGTAATTGTGTAAACAAACACCTTCCAGTAAAAACTTGTACAAATTTGTACGAATTTGTACAAATTTTCGGGTACGCAAACCCACTTATTATCGGTTTTTAATTGCATGAAATTCCTTGCCCTTGTAATCTCTTGTTCTTGAGCATATTGACGCAACTAAAAATATGTCTCCTTAATTGATCGTGCAAAAGCAACACCAGTTAATGAATATAGTGATGAAAATAAATTTTTCAAGTAATTAGAGATGTGTGAATTAATTTATAGAAAAAAATCAACTTTGGAAAATTTTGAGTTGTGTCACTTTTGTATTTAAGGTGCGATATAGGCAAGGTTTCAACAACTTTCCGAAAATCTTATAGTGTAAACCAGCCTTTAAGGAAGAAATTTTCGAAAAGATTTTGCAATATGTTGTATGTGTACTAAAGCAAAATCATTCCGAAAATCTAATAATGTAAACCAACCATAAAGACGATATGAACCCAAAAAACTAGCTTTATTCACTGAAGTGTGTAGTCTCTATATTAGGGTTATAACTTTTGCTGTAAAGTCCCTAAAAAAATAGTAAGAAACATTATATTACTTTTTCGCGGTTTCAAATAACATTCGGTATAAACCTTTTTAAAATTCGAAATTTGTTTTTCTAATTTAATCAAACTAAGTACCAATATTTCGCCAACATTTTAATGTAAATAAAGCCAAACTATGCTATTTATCTTAATGGAGACTTTTATTATAAATATCGTATTGCCCATCACGTGATGAAAGGTAAACATTTTGCAAACAATGTTATAACCCTAATGAACACGTGTAGTTTTAATGCTTCCAAAATTTTGTCAAAAAATATATTTTTCAAAGTCCTTGCAATGTCATTAAAATATCCGATAACATTTCCCGCCATGATTGTATTCAAATAAAGAGTACTTTTATTTAAAATTCAAGTCCCCCAGTGTAAAAAATCATTACCAGATATGTGATTATGTAACTACATACTTGGTAATGGTAACTAGTTACTTTTGTTATTACATTTCTTATTACACTCAGAAAAGTTCTGCAGTTACTACATGACAGTTATTTGTGTAGTAATGCAGTTGTAGTTATTTTAACTACAATTGTAGCTAATTTAATTAGAGCAAAATTTTCAATGTTTTTGACAGTTATTTTTTTAAACTAACTACAAAAACTACCACATTGTAGTAACATTTATTTTATACAGTTATTTTGAATTTTTTTTACAAATACTTAAATTTTCCAGTGTGTGTGCACACACACGAAGCAAACAGGAGCATGTGTATAAAGCCCTTGTTTAGAAATTTATAGTGAAAAATATGAGAAGGACATGTTTTCTCTTGTCTTAGTCATAAAACAACGCCAAAGAGTGAGGACGCGTAATACGGAAAAGGTTATATATTGTTTATTAAATTATTAAAATAATAAGGTAAGTTTTATAATATAAAATATAAATTTATTTACGGGAATGTTAAAAAAATATTGTATTTATTTTCTTTCAGTTCTTTTATATTATCATCCCTTTTTACAAACAACACCATATTTCATCCCTCACAGACGGACATCTACAACAATATCTTAATAGTGAAAAATAAAAGTGACATTAAGTGTAAATTTGTGTGATTTCTCAATTTTAAATTTATTATAGAATAAAATTAAGTTAGGAGTGTTTACATAAATTTGTTTTTTATTAAATTAATAATTTTTAAAATAATTTTTATTTATGTTTTTTAACTACATTTGCAGTTGTTTGTACAGTTTTACAATAATTCGCATGTATGTTGTTTCAATTGCATTTGTAGTTGTTTTTACCACATTTGTCAGTTGATTTTTAACCGTTAAAAATAACTTCATATTGCAGTTAATTTAACTGAAAATGAAGTCTACACCTTTTTAAGTGCAAATGCAGTTATTTTAACTGTGATTTGCAGTTGATTTTACCTACATAATTCCTTGAGTGTACCTTTATATGGCGATGTCGCGAAAAATAAAGAGTTATGGTTACACACCAGCATACGAAAAATCAAAAAATATATCGTTACCTATGTGCTTACCAGTACTGGCAAAAATAATGAGTCTAAAAATAGATTTTCAAAAAAATAAATTATATAAAAAAAATATTTTTTATTGTATGTTTTTTTTAAATAAAATTTGCTGGTGCGGGAATCGAACCTGGGTCTACAGATTGCCAGTCAATAGCTCTACCATCTGAGCTATATCGACATGTAATATTTAATAGATAAAAACATAATTGACCTGCTGCACACAAGTAAGCTTACTCGCCAACATACAAAAAATCAAAAAATATGTGGTTACATATATCCTTACCAGTGTTTAAAAAATATTGAGTCTAAAAATAGATTTCAAAAAATTTTCAAAAAAATCTAGAAAATTATTTTCTATTTGAAATAATGATAAAAATAAGTCAATATCAGTAACTCATAATTATATGTTTTAAAGTAATGCAGAAGCTAAGTGGGTGTCATTACTGGTAGTTCAAAATATAATGATGTGTCATTACCGTTTCTACACTGGGCCTTAAAGTTAAGATATTTCGTAGTATTTATCGCAATATTGAGCCAAAAATTATTATCCCTAGGCCAGATGTAAAAACAAGAAAGAGCCTTGAAAATATTATTCTTTTTTGAATAAACTTGCATTTCATTTTATGAATCAGTTAATAATTCAATACCCAGCAAAATACTTTTGAACTGGTTGCCTTTGAATCTATTCCAAAATAGGTGTTTTTACCACATGTTCCTAGGAACAGCTTCTGGAACTGATTCCTGGAAGTCAAAATGGAATGCTTCACTGTCGCAGAACCCGTTCTATAACTGGTTCTAGAACCGGTTCCAAAGCAACCTGTTCCAGTTTGGAGGAACAGAACCTATTGCTTTTGGGACAAAGTCAAACTAAAATTATGATAGCACATAAATTGGAACAGGTTCTACAACCAGTTCTTTGCATCCGACAATTTTGCTGGGGAACTATAAAATATTTTTAAAGTACTGCTTGTATTTGATTTGCCCACAAAATGTTCTGTTCCAAAGAATCGCTTGTAGAATAACTTATTTTCCTTTATAACTGTTAGTTGTACAACCGAAGATTTTTGTTTGAAATTGTCCCATAAGTAACCGGTTCCCTTATAATGAGTTCTGGAACTAGTATACTGTAACTGATTATCCGTCAGTTATACCCTACAATAGAGTTCCATTTAAGAGATCCCGAAACTAATTCCATTGAGTAGTTTTTAATGGAACTAGTTGCGGAATTGTAGTAGTTCGCAACCGATTGTAAATAACTTTCATTGGCGATCAAGATTGTTTTAATTTGCAGAACATTGCAATTACATATCTGAAGTTAAAATTAGCTCTTAAGTTATTGGGAATTATCCGAAATATAAAGTCTCCTTTTAAAATATTTACTGCGTATTCATAAGCAAAATTTAGGTACTGCATATTCGCTTAATAAGGCTTTCTTATTCATAACTCTTTTCACTAAACGACACACAAACCCTGATCATCTCATTAACAATTGGTGTCATTTTGACAACAGCTGTTGCAACTGAGGAAATTCTTATTTATTTAATATAAACTTATGTAATTAGCCGTGTTTTCGACTTAACTTTATCCGTTAACTCATAAAAAAATTTAAAGTGCATAAAAACCCGCTTAAGACGAAAATAACATATGACTTTTCGTATGCACGTTAACTTTCAACACGGATAATTATCAACGTTGAAAACTCAACGTTTATACATTTTCACATCTAACGTAACTTATTCGTGTTACTTCCTAAAAACTTTTGCTGAGGTACATTCGATTATAACGAAACTATTATAAACATAATGTTTTTAAAATTTTTTTGTACTACAATCCGTTCAACGTAGATTTGCTTTAAATACTTAACGTTGATAGGCATGAGACAAAATACAGCTATTGTCTTGGTTTAAATTAAATTATTCCCTTCTAAAATTTTTTTAATTGTTCTATATGTATTTTTTTTTCAATTTCAGTTTTGTATAAAGCCGCATTCACAATGATAGATTAATCCACTCTGCATAGTGGAGTGTACTAAAATAGAGATGGCATGATACAAAAAATATGTAAGTGCGAAAAAGAAAGGAACATTGTGAATCTGGCTAAAAGCAGTAACATTACTAATATTATATTTCTTTTTTCAAAAACAGGGTTGCTAAAATTTTAGTTGGATAGAGGATATCCAAATGACTTATGAGTGAACTCGCGAACATCCAGTGAATAAGCCTAAAATACATTCTAGTTCTGAACTCGTTGTGTATAGCGCACATCGAGGTCGTAACTAAAACGTATGAATACCGTTGTTAGTATATTGCTGATCTCTTTTTCTAATGATAAAATTCGCTTGAATTTTTTTCAATGTATTTATCATAATTTTTACTTACCCTTTTAACATTGGCATTAAATTTAATCAGTGTTGCCATTTCAGTGCTTTTCGGGTATTTTTTGGTGCTTTTTTCCTTCCCGTACCCGGTAATTTTTTACATATACCCGTTTAAAAAAAGCGGGTATTTACTGTGCTTTTTCAGATTTCTGGCAGTGCTTTTAGTGCTTTTTTACAGTTTATATTTTTGGTATTTGTTCTCGTTTTTTTACATTTTTCTTGAATTTTCTGTCAAAATTTAAAAAATAATACGAACTATACAAGAAATACATTTTTACACAATGTTTGTAGTACAATTTTAAATAGCAACTTATTTACATTTATATTTCAAAATATTGAAATATTAGTTTGGTGCTTTTTTAACCCTTTTTAGGTAATTTTTTGAACTTTTTTACACGATTTTTCAAAGTTAAAATGTGTTTTTAAATTCTTGATTTAAATTTTTCAAAAATTTAATATCGTGCTTTTTTACCCCATTTTTGGTAAATTTTTAATCTTTTTACCCGATTTCATAATGCTCACAGTGCTTTCCTACCTTCAGGAGTTGGCAACACTGAATTTAATATAATACAAAAAAATACTTTCAGCCGATTCAGAAGAATAAAATCATGGTCACAGTTTTTGTTTTTTGTTCATGTTTAACAAAATATGAAAATACAATCTTTGAAAAAAAGTTACCAAATCATTTTCTTAAAAACACTTGTTTTCACGGGAATCTACCGTATCATCACGTTATTTTGTATATCACATGTATGGCATATTTATAAACTGGCATACGGCCACAAATAATAAGGCGATTCACATAAGTAGTTGTAAAATGTTGATACTTTTGAATACTCGATACTATACTCAATATGATTCAAGTATTGACTCGATACTATACAATTTTATTGACCTTTATATAAAAACATGGTTGTATTTTCGTAATGACATAATTACGTTTATATACCGAAAAATGCTACCCTCGAAGTATTGAGAAGGCACTTTTACAACTCTACTCTTCAAGAGTAAACTCTTCGAATTCGGATTTCGGTACAGAAAGCGGGACATTGAAATATTTTTGTGGATTTGCATGTTGAGTTAGAGCTACCAATAGTTGAAAGATCTTCGTTTTCTTCCTGAATTATATTTTGTAAAATATTTAAGGGCATGTTATCCTCTTCACTCCATTCACTGCCGAATTCGAGCAAGCCGTTCCAGGATTTTTGGATATTGGACACTGACATTTTATCCCAGGACGTAGCTAGAATCTGAACTGCATTTTTGAGATTGAAGTTTTTTAGTTTGAGCTCCAAATTTGATCCCTTCTCGCCAAGCCAGTGGGTGAGCAGTTGTTTTTTATAATTTATTTTGACCAAGTTGATAACGTTTTGATGTAACGGTTAAATAAGCTCAGTGCAATTGGGTGGTAGATTTATTGCTATAATTAAACCGTCATCACTTTTTAGTTCCTCAACGGGGCGACACATTGCCTTCTGAAGCCAAAAATTCTCGGACCTTAAAAATGTTTACTTATGAACAACTTACTTTTACTAATTGGTGAAAATGAACTTACGTGGCGAACAAATTTGTGATGGAACCAGTCCTTGAATATAAATTCTGTCATCCAGGCGTTATTGCTGGCTTATTGTATATTACAGCATTATTAAAAAAGCATTTAAAGACGCGTGGGTTTTTCAATTTTCCAACAACCAAAAATTTCAGTTTGTCTGTGCCATTAGCATTTGAATAGGGCAAAAAAGTTATTCGCTCTTTACATATTTTTCTTCCGGGAGCCGTTTTCTCATTATATGTCACAAGAGTGTGATTTGTGATTCGTCGGCATTATAGATTTGGCGAAGAGTCAACCCCTGCATCCTTAACTGGCATTGAAACGTGAATTGGTTTGATAAATTTGGGAATACAAATGACTGGCTTTTGATCGTAAAATCTCTGCTGATATTGGAACATTTTCCCCCTTTGTTTTACAAACCACTTATAAAGGATTTTTTACATTCTTGGGTACTCAGCTTTCTTTCTTTAAGGTGCAAAGTTTGCCAGGGCCACTGTTGTACGTACGAACTTTTTTATAAACTTATGCAACTTGTAATTCACGCAAATTAAATTTATGGAATCTCCACTTTTACATTTTTTTAAAACCTCTAATTTTTGATAAATCGTTGGCTTTGAAATATGTTGACTTTTCCCATATTAAGAGATGTATTTACACAAGAAATGACACGATCCAAAAAGGTTAATATACCAAAAGACGGGGATTTCCCTTTTTTGGTTATAGACATTGTAATCAAATTTAAAAAGATAGATAAAAGTCGCGAAAATAGAACCCGTTTTTCGTAAAATGTCGCGATTATAGAACCTGCAATGTTAAAAATTACGCCGTCGCGATAACTGGGCCGTCGCGAATACCGAGCTTGCACTGTACATTGTTTTAGTAAACTTGTTCTTAGTTCATACATTTTTCTGAGTGTTAAATTGTAGGATTATTTAATAAAGCCCGTTTGAAAAAAAATTCGAAAATTAGAAAAATTAATTAACCCAAAAAATAAAATTCTCCCCAAAAAGTAAGTAAATGCAAATATCTCCAAATTAACATGTTTGGGAATTCTTTCATTTGGAGCTTATTTCATAATGAAAAAAAAATCAAACATTATAAACGAAACAATCCCCAAAATAAATGAAACAATCTAACTGCAAACTAAAGTTTTGCCCTTTTTGTGGGGATATTTTCGTTTTACGGTTTCGGGGTTATTTAATTGGGGCTAATTTCGTAGTGCCTAGGTTTCATACTTACGGTTTATGAGGTAACTATTTATTAACCCAAAAATTTGTTGTTGGTTCGTACATAATTTTCTTTTCATTTATAGTTAAGTTAAAGTTAACCTAATTGTTGAATTAAAATTTATCCAACAATTAAATTTTATATGGGAAACAACAACAAATGTGTCAGTTAAAGTCTCAGATAGTAGTCAACCTGACATTGGATCGTATGAATAAAAATTAGATATTAGTATTTTAATGGGGGGAAATATTAGGTTTTTTAAGCAATTAGTTTACAAATCTAGTCTGCTTGCGAGTGGACTAAAAATTTATTTTTTATTCTTGT
Organism: Leucophora obtusa; assembly: GCA_949987735.1. Classification (NCBI taxonomy): domain Eukaryota; kingdom Metazoa; phylum Arthropoda; class Insecta; order Diptera; family Anthomyiidae; genus Leucophora; species Leucophora obtusa. Next base: position 93,471,851 of record OX465299.1, on the reverse strand, counting down.
TTATATTTCATGCTATTCTACAAGTCTAAGTTAAAAGTCATTCCTAAGCCAAAACTAATTGATTCGAATTAATTGGTAAGTTCTATTCATATGGCCCAAATAAAAGTTTTTAAAAAAACTGTATATTTACAAATTTTAGCCATTGGGTGAATATCCCTACTGTGTCTAATACAATATATTGGACAAATGCCAAATTTGGGACAGGTTCACTGAATTTAATTTTTAAATAAATTTGGTAAATTCAAGTAAATAAAAATGATTCCAATATATTTAGAAATTGTCCCACATCTGACTTGTACTTTCCAAGAGCAAATTTTGTCTACCAAGAATCCATAAACAGATTTGACGTCAGTGTATCATGATTTTTCTTTAAAACATTAATCATACAAATATAGTAAATTATATAGACATTAATATAAAAATATGTTCTGCATAACGAAAATGTTTAAAAGAAACATGAACTAACAATTTAAGGGCTCTAGGAAAAAAAGACACATTGGAACCAGAATGACAGATATAGTTTGTATAGAAATCCCATCGACATGGATTATTATACTATATTACAGGTATGGGCACATAAATGGTTTGAAGGGCCAAATTTAGGATTTCAAAAACTTACGGCGGGCCGCACCAAATAATAGATTACTCGACAAAAATAAATTTTTTTGTACAGCCTTCTGCAAAAACTTTTTTTTTTTTAAATTTTGGATTCCTAAGCCCGGATCTAAAGTCAAAAAAAGTCCATTGAATAGGCTTGGAGTTGTAGGTCTTTCTTTTTTTATCCCCTCACCCAGGGAAAACTTTACGATTTTTTATATTTTTGATCTAAATATATTTAAAAATATAGGCACAGACTCAATAAATGTTTTTAAAATATTTTGCCGTCCTTAATATGAATCTGAAGTCAAAAATCTTTGTCGAATTAATCTTCCAAACTATAGTTTTTGTTATTTCAAAAAATTTGGTTTCAGGATTTCAACAATTTGTCAAATATTTTTGAATTTACTTGATGGATTTTGATCCCTTGTTTTATTTGTTGAAATGTGTAACATGAATTACGTGAAGAACGGAATTTTGGTACAAAACGTGGGAAAATTTAATTTTTATAGAAGATCTGAATGTAAATGGAATTTAAAACTCATAGATCTACAACATTTTCGTGTCGAAAATTTATAACAAATATCAAACCTCTCAGGCTCTCATTACATTAAATCCTAAATTTTAAAAATTCAGTCACAAAACTGATAACCCAACCAGAAAATTTGGTTATTTTTATGAGGGTTCTTATTCAGTAAGTCAAAAATTATTCAAACAAAGCACAAATATTTTTTAAATTTTAAGCCTATTTGTCAAAAACTGCACAGTTTCTAAGTCTAAAGATGATTCAGAAACGACTCGGAAATGTAAATAAATTTGAATATTTTGAAAAATGACTAAAAAAAAGATAAATTTTTTAGTGTAAAGAATTTTTTAAAATATTTATTTGAGTCATTTTTGAGTCGAAAAAGGATGCTCTTTTGAATGCGCCAATATCATACAAGTGAAAGTTTAATATTAGGGGCTTTCATATAACTCGTAAATTCCTTGTAAACCTTGTATAAATACAAACCATATTTTTATGTATGAAGTTTGACATTAAACTCATAAATATACCAGGTTTACATCGTTTACGAGTAGAATACGAGTTTATATGAAAACCCCTAATATACAATATTTAGAGCACTTTTCTGATTAATTTTTGGGCACGTTTGCTGGCTGAGAACTAGAAAATTTTAATTATGAAAACCTTATTCATAAGTTGAATATCATATAAAAAAAATATGGGATAAGGCTAAATTGTTTGCCATAAAAGCGGGATAAAATTTCAAGGCGGCACAAGCCTTTAAAAAGCTATACAATCCCGTCAAAAGCGGAATGGTGGTAAGGTTAAGTACACTAATAGAAAAAACCCGGAAAAAGTTTTGCTAACGCTGCCAAAAATTAGTTCAAAATTACCTTGCATAAAAAACTGCTGAAATAAGCACATTTTCTTTGCTAAATATTAGTAAGATAAGAATAGCAAAAATAATGCGGCTAAACATACAAATTTTAGTTGTATCTGAGCTAAATTTTAGTTAATTGAAATAAAAATTTACCCTGCTAGAATCAGCAACAAATTTTGCTGAATATTATTAGAATAAAAAACACAAAAAAGTTTTAAATGGTTTTAAATTGTTTTAAGAGAATAAAACTCTGTTTTTGTGAAATCAGCAGTCTACAATTTTTCATCATATATTTCTGTTGATTTTAGCAGGATGACTATTATTATTTTTAAGAGTTTAGTTTTTATTTTTGGCTTTCTAATCTAAAAATCGACAAAAAAATTTCTGCAAAGTCACCTTTAAATAGTAAACCTGTAAAAATAGCAGAAAAAGCTACTAATTGTTTTGCTATTTTCACAGGTTTATTACTATGACTGTATGAATAAAATTTTATTGTGTTGTTTTTTACCCATTTTAAGTGTTTCAAGCACAATTCTCAAAAGTAGATTTTAGAGAACCTTACGAGGTCCGTAGAACAGCCTTAAATAGTTCGCAAAATGAAAGGTATTTTTTTTTAATTCAAACTCATAAAAAATAAGAGACTCCTAAGTACTTCTATGTCATATTGAGCTAAAAAGTATTTTTCTCAGACTTAAGGTTTAAATAAAGATGAAGGAATTCTTCACTTAATATTCGTATTAGGAGGCGAAAATGCTTTAAAAAGTTTTAGAGGCTCCACTGAATATTTATTTTGTTATCGCTGTTTTCTATATTATGTACATTTTTAAATTCTGATTTTAATTTTTTTAATTTAATTTATTTGTTGATCGGTGTAATTTTTTGAGGCTCCACTGAATATTTATTTTGTTATCGCTGTTTTCTATATTATGTACATTTTTAAATTCTGATTTTAATTTTTTTTTAATTTAATTTAATTTTTTTTTAATTTTGCTTAAAATTAAAAAAATTTTAATTGTTTTAAAATTAATGAACGGCCGCACGAAATTGGTTGACGGGCCGCATGCGGTCCGTGGGGCCGTATTTGCCCATGTATGCTATATTATATGTGAGGGTAATCATTTATGGTTTTTTCTAATTTTATGCTTGCGGCCTTTATTTTTAAAGATAAAAATAAATGCTAAATTCGCCCCAAAAAGTCAAGAAAATTGTACAGATTTTTAATAGAATGTTTGTATTTTAATTTTGTAACTTGTTTTAAGTGGGCGTGGCTTTTAATGCAAAATTAGCGATACCACATTTTATTAAATTAAATAGTGAAATTTAGCGAATACTAATCGGATCTATGCAAACTGTAAATTTTTGGAAATCCTATAAGATTTTCTTAAATCTTTCATCTTTCACCACATGTGGTCGCCAAATTTACTATCACAGTGCTTCAAACATGAACATCTCCGATATTCCAAGATCCCGAGCAAATCATGATATGATTGCTAAATGAGTCAGCTGAATCAGCTAGAATTTGTGGTACAGCTTCAAAAACAAAAACGTACTTTTACTTGAATTAAAGAAAATCGGTTTTCCATTGTTTAGAAAAAGTACTAGGTTATAATTTTTCAATTTCCAACAAATTTTTAATTTTGAACAAATTAAGGCTTATTTTACTCAGGAAAAAAACTTTAAGAATATTGTTGTATTAAAAAGAGATTCGAAAACCCTTGGTAGAAGTTCAAAAAGTTTGAAAAAATCTTAAAATTTTAATTATTAAAATGATAGTTTTTTTTGTTAGATTTGAGATCATACAAGTCATTTGAAAAAATGAAGTAGTGTTTGTAATTTTATTTGTACATATGGTTGTTAATACCACTACAACTACATGAGATAGGGACAAGCTCTCAAATTTTTAATGAGTGGGGCTACTATAGTATACTATGCAAGTAAACTACATAGAATAAAAATTGAAAAAATTCGACAAGGCCAGCAGGATAGAATACGTATTTTCCGGTACCGATACAGAGCCATCCTCAGTATCCATGCCTTTGTGGATTAATAATTGATGATTGTCCACTTATATTGAATTCGAAACAAATAACCCAGCAAAATCTTTCATTACCAAATAAGTGGTTATATAATAGAAATTCATAGCTCCGCACAACTTATTTTTTGGCGTCTAAACTCATTATTTTTGTTTGGTCGTTTTTACAAGTAGTCACGCTTACCCGCTCGCTTACGAAAAGATGAGAAGTAAGTAGTTATGAGATTCTGAATAATAAGTGTTTACAAACATGCTTACATAAAGTTGAATTATAAGTGGTTATCCGACTGCTTACTTGATTCTTAAAAATAAAGAGTTACACAAATACTATTAGCTTCAGGAAATACATTCAGAGAAATTAAAGTTTTTGCTAGAATGTAATTTTAAAACTAGTCATAAAAATTTTAACACAAAACATATTTACATGTAATAAATATAAATGTATAAAATTTAACTTTGTAAAAAGTACTTATTTAAACTATTGCGAGTAAGTCATTATTTTATATTTAAAAGCAATGACTACAATAGGCCGGTATTAGGAAGTCATTATTTTATATTACAAAATAATGCAAAAGGGTAATGATATATCATTATTGGTAATGCAGACAGCAATGATGTGTCATTACCAATATTTTGCTGGGAAGCTACCCTAAACACAACTCAATTAGACTAACATCAACGAAATTTTAACAATGCTAATTATACCCTACACCACTATGTGGTCAGGGTATTATAAGTTTGTGCTGATGTTTGTAACACCAAAAAATATTGGTCCTAGACCCATCTTATAGTATACCGATCGGCTCAGAATTTTTTTTTATTTCGATTTAACGATGTCCGTCTGTCTGTCTGTCCGTCCGTCCCTCTGTCTGTCTGTCTGTCCATGCATTCTTGTGCGCACTCTACAGGTCGCAAATATTAAGATATTTTGATGAAATATGGTATAACGACTTATATCGGCCCAAGGACGAAGCCTATTGATTTTGGTGAACATCGGTCCATGTTTAGACCTAGTGCCCATATAAGGGTCCTACCAAAATTATATTGTTTATACGCTGCAGGTCGCAAATATTAAGATATTTTGATGAATTTTGGTACACCGACCTACGTTGGCCCAAGGACGAAGCCTATTGATTTTGGTGAATATGGGTCCATGTTTAGACCTAGTGCCCATATAAGGGTCCTACCAAAATTATATTGTTTATACGCTGCAGGTCGCAAATATTAAGATATTTTGATGAAATATGGTATAACGACTTATATCGGCCCAAGGACGAAGCCTATTGATTTTGGTGAACATCGGTCCATGTTTAGACCTAGTGCCCATATAAGGGTCCTACCAAAATTATATTGTTTATACGCTGCAGGTCGCAAATATTAAGATATTTTGATGAATTTTGGTACACCGACCTACGTTGGCCCAAGGACGAAGCCTATTGATTTTGGTGAACATGGGTCCATGTTTAGACCTAGTGCCCATATAAGGGTCCTACCAAAATTATATTGTTTATACGCTGCAGGTCGCAAATATTAAGATATTTTGATGAAATATGGTATAACGACTTATATCGGCCCAAGGACGAAGCCTATTGATTTTGGTGAACATCGGTCCATGTTTAGACCTAGTGCCCATATAAGGGTCCTACCAAAATTATATTGTTTATACGCTGCAGGTCGCAAATATTAAGATATTTTGATGAAATATGGTATAACGACTTATATCGGCCCAAGGACGAAGCCTATTGATTTTGGTGAACATCGGTCCATGTTTAGACCTAGTGCCCATATAAGGGTCCTACCAAAATTATATTGTTTATACGCTGCAGGTCGCAAATATTAAGATATTTTGATGAAATTTGGTACACAGACCTACGTTGGCCCAAGGACGAAGCCTATTGATTTTGGTGAACATGGGTCCATGTTTAGACCTAGTGCCCATATAAGGGTCCTACCAAAATTATATTGTTTATACGCTGCAGGTCGCAAATATTAAGATATTTTGATGAAATTTGGTACACAGACCTACGTTGGCCCAAGGACGAAGCCTATTGATTTTGGTGAACATGGGTCCATGTTTAGACCTAGTGCCCATATAAGGGTCCTACCAAAATTATATTGTTTATACGCTGCAGGTCGCAAATATTAAGATATTTTGATGAAATTTGGTACACCGACCTGTGGCAGCCCAAGGACGAAGCCTATTGATTTTGGTTAACACCGGTCCATGTTTAGACCTAGTGCCCATATAAGGGTCCCCAAAATTGGCTTGGTTACAAACTGCAGGTCGCAAATATTAAGATATTTTGATGAAATTTGGTGTATTGACCTATATCAGCCCAAGGACGAAGCCTATTGATTTTGGTGAACATCGGTCTATGTTTAGACCTAGTGCCCATATAAGGGTCCCCCAAAATTATATTGTTTATACGCTGCAGGTCGCAAATATTAAGATATTTTGATGAAATTTGGTACACCGACCTATGTCAGCCCAAGGACTAAGCCCATTGATTTTGGTTAACACCGGTTCATGTTTAGACCTAGTGCCCATATAAGGTGCCCCCCAAAATTATATTGGTTATACGCTGCAGGTCGCAAATATTAAGATATTTTGATGAAATTTGGTACACCGACCTATATCAGCCCAAGGACGAAGCCTATTGATTTTGGTTAACAGCGGTCCATGTTTAGACCTAGTGACCATATAAGGGTCCTACCGAAATTATATTGTTTATACGCTGCAGGTCGCAAATATTAAGATATTTTGATGAAATTTGGTTCGCTGACTCATATTATAGTAAATTTTGACACAAGTCCCATTTAACCCATTCGAATTTCGGATCCAAACATTAGTTGGCTTTTAACCAGACTGGTGTAGGGTATTGTATAGTCGGCATGCCCGACTTTAACCTTTTTACTCGTTTTATCCTCTATTATTACTATTTTTGCTTTGATTAATCAATTATTATTAAAAACTCTTTATATATTTATATTAATAACATACATACACTCACAATAACTTTACCGTAAAAGTTCAACAGTTGTTTAAAAAGTAAATCAGTAAAATTGTTTTAATTGAATAAGTAGTTAAATTGCAAAGAAATATATTTTTTAACTTTTTCTACCAGTCATTCAATAAATAAAATACACAAAATACGGACTTTCGGTAGAAGTTAAAATATTCAATCAATATACAATTAATTTTAAAATAAACGATAAATCTATTATTTTTATCGGTTTTGTCAGTTATATAAATAACAATTAAAAATAAACGACAAAATACAATTGTTTTAAACGAAAAGTGGGTAGTCCTTTTTTTAACTTCCCAGCAAACAAAGATGATTATTAATGACTCAGAAATGAGCTCCAAAAACATAAACATTTTTTCACTTTTTCCTATGAAAGTGGTCCGTCCAAAAGAGACCCATGTGTAATCAGAAATGACTCAGAAAAAAGAACGTATAAAATCGAAATTTTCCTCATAAATTTAAATAATTTTGGAATCTTTTTTTAGTTTGAAAAATGAACCCTCATTTTAAGACAGCTTTTTAGATTGTAGAGACAAGTTTTAGGATTGTTTTTTGAGGGTTCATATTTTCTGCCAAAAAAAGAGTGTTTTCAAAAAAACAATAATCATTTCTATGAGCTATTTAAGAATCTTATATATGAGCGCTCCGAATTTGCTGTCTGGGTTATTTTCGATTGTTTTAATGTATATATTCGGTTAATTTTAAGGAAAAAATATTGTGAGTGTATATTTGAAAAGATGAGTCAACTTTCTTTTAAAAATTAAAAAATGTGTAAGTTACAAATGTTTAAATGCGCCAGTCACAACAGAAACAATAATATTCCCCATTTGGAAGTACCGTATACAAAGTATGCAATCTAATATACTAAGATCTATGGTCGACGCAGAATGGTATATTGTTTATGAGGACCTTCATCACGATCTAAAAGTTAAATCTGTAAAGTAAGTTATCCGAAATTCCAGCATAAGATATCCCAATCACCTCACATTACAATCGAACACTGAACTAAGAACTCTACCTGAAGGCTTAAGCATTATACTACTACAGGACTACCTACTCACTTCATTTGAAGTGAAATTTTGTTTCTTCATTTTATTAAAATATACTAATACTAAACATAAGTATCTTAAGTATTAATCTAAGATGGTTTAACAGGCACTAATTGTAATAATAATTACTTATCTTCAAGTTTTTGACGATAAGTAATTATCCCCTATTCTGGGGAGTTCAAAAATGCCGGGAATTTTAAAAACCTAGCTACGAGTCAAAGCTTGAGGGTTGCCGGGATAATATAACACGGTAGCCCCACTCATTGAAGAATTTAGAGCTTGTCTAGTCATATATATATTTGCTCCTTTTACTCCTGCAAGGAGCATAAGGCCGCCATATGTACAAGTAAAATGAGTAAAAAGGTTAAAGTCGGGCATGCCGACCAGAGAAACAAGCCAGCCGCCGTGAGCCGTTTAAGCCGCCGCCGCCGGTCATTTTTGCCTCAGCCGCCGCCGCCGATTTTTTTCGGCTCATTTCGGCTGGAAGTATCAATTTTCAAATATAAAAAATTTAAAAATAAATACATTTTTTAAAAAGAATTTACTAATTCAATAAACTTGAAAAACCAGAGCTAAAAACAATTTTTTTATATGAAAAGAAAAAAGTTAAAATCTTCTAAATATTAAATTTTTATAAATACAATTTTTTTAAGCTATAAAAGCTTATGTAAATTTATACTGTGAAAAAAATTTTTTAAAAAAAAGTTCTTAATGGGTTAATATAATACTTCAGATTGCAACTCTTTGCAGATGTGTAAAAAATCAATTAATAAAAAAATATAACTGCTTAACTTTGCATTTAAAACTTAATATATGTATTCGGTGTATGCATTTTTATCAAAAATTATGATGAAAAATCGTTACAGAGTTGAAGTCGTGTTAGCATAGATATACGAAAAAGTTTGTAAAATGTATTAATTTTTGTTAAAAGCATTACTTCTCCTCTTCATATAAATTCTTACAGTTAGTGTTTAGCTTCATTGATTATTAAAATATAAGCTATTAAAGTTAAAACACCTTATGAGATACAGGTTACGGAGTTTACATTTGGCCTATAAAATTGGTTACAAATTTTATGTATTAACCAAAAATTGGTCAGATTGTTATAAATTTTGTAAACCGGTGACAATGCGCTGATATATATCGAAATATATAACTCAAATGTAATCCATGCATTTGAAATTAGCTGGTTACATGGTTTTTATCACATTTTTTGATATCACCCATATATGATTTTTCAATTCTGAAATACATTTTTAAAAATGGTCCAGTTGAATATTTTGGATAAATTAAACATTTCGTAACAAATAAATGAAAAAGTAAAGATAAAAGATATTGTAAAATTCTATAATATGTAGAAAAGGACACTTTTACGGATAAAATGCTCAAACCAATGTTCGAATTGATCACATAATTTCATCATTTAAGGACATTATTGATTGGGCATCTAATTCAAATGGGTCCCTACAAGATATGTGCATCCTGCCCAAACTTTCTAACAAAGCCTCCATTCAAAAGTCTTCAAACAAGTTTAATTTCTTAAATCAATCGATATGTATTTTTTTCTATGGTCTTTATTTATTCCTTAATTTGTTAAAATTAAAAAGAATAAATAAAAAAAATGATTCCCAGTATGCTTTAATTGTCTAAAAATTCTATAAGACGCAAAAATTGTTTTGAGTTCCAAGGGGGTTACATTTTCCCAATGTTGGGATTACTTTGGAGCCCTTTACATTGGCAAAAAATACGCATAATTTTGCAAGTTATGTTTCAACGAAAAGGACTTGGTACTAAAAGGGTATGTTTATAATTTATTAAATAAAACTTAAATATTTAGGACCATTTGTTAGATACAGTGTTGCCACTTTTTGAATAATTATTCAAAACCGGGACTGTTTACACATTCCTTGGATAATTTTTGAATAATGACATTTTTGTGTAGTTTTTGTGTAATTTCTCTTTTTACTGAAATTCCATGCTTTCAGGTCCGACAGTAGAAAAAAAATGATATTGTTTTGTAACATCTACAATAAATTTTCAGTTTCTGGTGAATTATTTTTGTAAATTTGTTCAACACGAAACCCAATTTAGTTAGAGGAATTCAAAAATGTTGTTTTATATTTTATTTTTATATAAACCCCGTATTTTGTTAATTTTTTCACAAAATATTTGCCAAACTGCATGCAAAATAAATATTTTTGTTTTGGGTGGCAAGACCATTTGAAAATAAAGCGATTGAAATTTAGGTTTGTCATGATTGTGACTTTCTCATGACTGAAAAAAACGAGTAATTTTTAAAGTTTTTATAAAAGTTACAGGGCTTTGATCAGACAAAAATGTTCTTAAGGCACATCTACACGAGAGAGAAAACTGCTAGAGATAGAGCAAAAAACACCTCTAAATAGCTTAAATCATTCACAATAGAGCTACTTAGAGGTGTTTTTTGCTCTATCTCTAACAGTTTTCTCTCTCGTGTAGATGTGCCTTTACAGAAGCAAATGGGTCATATCAAAATTTATTTTAAAGAATTAAAAAGTCAGTCATAGTTAATTTGCATAGGCCCTTTTTACTATTAATAACATCCTATAATTTGTTGGTAAACTGTGTCTAAATACTAACCAATTTTCTCCAAATTTAGCTCACTTTAGTGGAATGTTTCTCTTATGTATTTTGAATTTTAAATAATTAAATAACCAAGCCTTAGGCCTTTGTTGTTAATAAATTTTTTTAAAATTAATTTATTTCTCTTCTTTTTGTACGATATTTCTACACACCTTTCATTATCAAAATACTTTGTTAGTTTTTCTATATGACAAAAAAAATGGCCGGCTTCCAACATTTTCACATTCTAGAAGTGCTTTCCTTTGAGTTGAATGGTACAGCTGCCGTTACGTGAATGGGCGCGGCCCTCGAAATTTAAGCTCTAAGATAGTGCGAAATTTCATAGCATTCCAACCAGCTGGAATTGGCGGCATTATTTCGATTCTGCCCCACTACTTATATATAGTCTAAAGGGCCACATACATATATTAATTTTTTTTTTTATAAAAATAACGATTATTTTATACTAATAAAAAATATTAGGGGTTTTCATATAAACTCGTAAATTCCTTGTAAACTTTAAACCATATTTTTAATGTAGTGAGTTTGAAATTAAACTCATAAAAATACCAGGTTTACACCGTTTACGAGTAGAATACGAGTTTATATAAAAATCCCTATTAATTTTTTGTGTAATTTCATATGGTTTTGGATAATTTGTGGCCTACAGCTGTGTATTTTTTTGTCTTACTGGTGGCAACACTGGTTAGATATAGTCTTGACTAGCCATGGATCTGTGCGAACATGAAACAAATCACACGTGAACCAACAACAAATCTTATATAAATTGATTTTATATATATTTTTTTCGAGAGATTTTCTGACCGTGATAAAGTGCAGAAGTTAATTGTGATCCCTTTTCTATAATTCTATTTAAAATTAAAAGCAATAACATTTGTTATTGTTTTAAGAAAAACTTTTTTTTTAATACATTGTATATTGAAATCAACAACAAATTATTACTTATTATTAAGTATTAAACAAAGGGATTAATATTCTGCTATACTAATCCTCTGCTGTTACAGCAGAATGGATAGTAGCAGCGAGTCTACTGAAGAAAGCGATATTAGCCGTTTTTTCTAATCACTTGGATTTAATAAATCCAAAAAGTATTTCTAAAAGTGCTCAACAGATGGGGTTAGATATTTCCTATTTTAAAAAACTTTTCTGTCCGACACTTCTTTCACCCTAATTTTTAATACCGAATTCGATGATGAAGATTAACTTTTAATTTATAATTATATTTTACATAAAACAGCGATAAACAGTCTGCATTTTCAGTTATATCACTTCAATTTATATTTTTACACAATTGAAAAATTCCATTGCAATATTTAATATTCACTAATTGGATTTAATTAAATTACTTACTGTAGAGTGAAAAATTGCCATTTCTATTTGAGCTATTTCTCCATGTCCAAGATGAAAACTATGTATTTGGTGAGGTGTAGTTTTTTTTCTAAACATATTTCATAAAAAAAAAATTTAAGAAAAACCTTTTATTTTTTAGTTTTTCAATTTTTCTGGTTTTCTTTTAATTTTCATTCGTATTTTTTTCTGACATTAAATTAATAGGCTGTTTCATATATTCGTGCTTTTATTGTGGATTTATTAAATCCAGCTTTTTTTTTGGATTTAATAAATCCATTTTTTGTATGAAAAATTCTAAATCCAGGTGATTAAAAAACACGCTAATTGTCTGGTAGACAGTCGCTGAAAACAAAACAACGAAACGTCGACAAAATCGATCACTAGAATTTGTTAAGCATGCAATCAAAATAACAAAAACTACCAACAATGATGATTAGGGCAAGGAATTGCATGCAAATGCATGTTATTCCTCGATAGTCCAAAACTAATATGGACTAAACATTTATCCGACTCATCAAATTTAGAACAAACTGGCATCGATTTGTAGTTGCATATTTTTGCATATTTTGACATAAATGCATGTTTTTGCATATTTCGACTTTAAATGCATATTTGGTGGATTTTTAATGCATATTTTGTGCTTTTTAATGCATATTTGTGCATATTTTTCATTTTTAGTAGCATTTTTTATTGTGTAAAAAAATATAAAAAAATTGATACGTTTTCATATTTTGATTCAATCAAAATAAACATTTTTAAAATTTTATTGACCTATGGGAAATCTTCGAGTTCTGTGTCTGTTTGCAAAATAACTAACTTAAATATATTTTAAAGTTTTAAAGTGCATTATTTTTGCAAAAATTATAGTTTTTAGTGCATATTTCTTATATTGTTAGTGCATATTTTTTTTAACCGCATATTTTAGGCGCATATTTTTCATTTTTAAGTGCATGAAATTCCTTGCCCTAATGATGATATACCAAGTACCTACTAGCAACAACATGTTTGCTGCACTTGATGTAGACAATAATGATGATGATATTTATATTAACGATAATGCTAACAAAGAGCTTTCTGAAGAAAAACCGCCTCCAATAATTATTCCAAATGTTTCAGATATAAGAGCGATGATGAATAACTTTTCAAAAATAGTAAACCTTGAAGATTATTCGTACAAATCTTTGAGAGATGCTCAGGTAAGAATAATGGCAAAAAACGTAAAGGCATATAGAGAGATAGTAAAATATCTTTCGTAAAAAAACTTAAACGTTTTCAAATCACATTACAAAATGTTGTTTTCAGCCGATTAAGCCGCCGCCGCCGCCGATTATTTGGTTGCGCCGCCGCCGCCGATTTTAATCCGGCTCAACCTCAATAGCCGCCGCCGCCGCCGATTATTTTGGTCGGCTTGTTTCTCTGATGCCGACTATACAATACCCTACACCAGTCTGGTGTATTGTTTGGATCCGAAATTCGAATGGGTTAAAATGGGGCTTGTATCAAAATTTTCTATAATGTGAGTCAGCGCACCAAATTTCATTAAAATATCTCAATATATGCGACCTGCAGTTTGTAACCAAGCCAATTTTGGGGAGACCCTTATATGGGCACTAGTTCTAAACATGGACCGATGTTCACCAAAATCAATAGGCTTCGGCCTTGGGCCCACATAGGTCTATGTACCAAATTTCATCAAAATATCTTAATATTTGCGACCTGCAGCGTATAAACAGTATAATTTTGGTAGGGCCCTTATATGGGCACTAGGTCTAAACATGGACCGATGTTCACCAAAATCAATAGGCTGCGTTACTGGGCCAATATAGGTCTGTATACCAAATTTGATCAAAATATCTTAATATTTGCGACCTGCAGCGTATAAACAGTATAATTTTGGTAGGACCCTTATATTACCACTAAATCTAAACATAGACCGATGTTCACCAAAATCAATAGGCTACGTCATTGGGCTAACATAGGTCTGTGTACGAAATTTCGTCAAAACAGTATAATTTTGGTAGGACCCTTATATGGACACTAGGTCTAAACATGGACCGACGTTCACCTAAATCAATAGGCTGCGTTATTGGGCCAATATAGGTCTGCGTACCAAATTTCATCAAAATATCTTAATATTTACGACCTGCAGCGTATAAACAGTATAATTTTGGTAGGACCCTTATATGGGCACTAGGTCTAAACATGGACCAATATTCACCAAAATCAATAGGCTGCGTTATTGGGCCAATATAGGTCTGTGTACCAAATTTCATCAAAATATCTTAATATTTACGAGCTACAGCGTATAAACAATATAATTTTGGTAGGACCCTTACATGGGAACTAGGTCTAAACATGGACCGATGTTCACCAAAATCAAACTTGTTCGTCCTTGGGCCAACATAGGTCTGCGTACCAAATTTCATCAAAATATCTTAATATTTGCGACCTGTAGAGTGCGCAAAGATTGCATGGACAGACAGACGGACGGACGGATGGACGGACATCGTTAAATCGAAATAAAAACAAATTCTGAGCCGATCGGTATACTGTAAGGTGGGTCTACGACCAATATTTTTTGGTGTTACAAACATCAGCACAAACTTATAATACCCTGACCACATAGTGGTGTAGGGTATAATTACCAAATGGAATAGAAAAAGAATAAGGCATTTTTGTTAATTAAAAAAATTCAGATGTTTTCCATCGATTTATAAAGTTTCAGAGTGTTACTCGAGTTTGTTTTTTAGAAAATAAATATTCCCAAATATTTAATAAAAATTCAAATAATTTCTACTTAATTTAATCAATGGCCTTGCAACTCTCTCAATATTTTTTAATTGAAAAAATAGTATGCGGCTTGGAACAGGAACGAACTCCGACTGGTTAATCAGGAATGGAAAAGGCTTACTTAATCGGGCTCTTATACCAAAAAATGTTAGATCGCTCTTACATATTTAAAAATGTAAGTAACTAAAAAATAGCTTCCTCTTTGGATCGTTTAAAAAAAAATTAAAATTAAATATTTAGATATTAGCAAATATTAGCACAAATTGCGAAAAAAACCTTTGCAAAAAGCGAAATTTTTGCAACAATATATTCGTTTGCAGAATGTCGATCACTGATAACCTCTTTAAATTCATTTTCTGTACCATAAAGCCTTTTTCGAATTCCGCCGTTATTTTGCAACTTTTTAAGTGCGTTTTTTTTTAAATATATAACCTAGGGATTAAATTTTTGTACCATAAAGTATTTTTTCAAATTCCGCTATTATTTTGCAATTCTTTACGTGGCTTTTTTTTAATTTACAGTTGCGAGCATAAAAAATGCAACGCTACGCTAAATCATCTAAGTATGTTTTTATTTCTTCTAATGGTTTTATATTTGTGCTTATCTTTTGTTAATATATTCGTTGATGTGTATTTTCATATTTTAAGTCGTTTGATTTACATTTATTTATGTGAATTAGTTTTTACGAACTTTTTTATGAAAGTAGTGCCCATTTTGTGCGAGCAAAAAAAATGCAACTTTTATGTATTTTACATTTAATCGATTTTGATTGTTAAAAAATTCAGCATATTAATTAGATTTTTGTTATTTAGTGGAATAGCCATTATTTTTAGTTACTCCTTTCATTCGTGAAGGCATGGCATCCATGAGCGCAACCAATTTTGTGAAGGTATGCCTTGCTACAACTGTTTGGCAACAATTTCGAAATCCCATAAATTTTAATGCTTTTTCTTTCGTATTTCGATGTCTACAAGCTCCCATACATTCTCTATGGGGTTTAAATCGGGTGAGTGTTCTGGCCACTGTAAAACTTCCACACCGTTGTTACTTAGAAATTGCCTAGCTAAGCGAACGGTATGCTTAAGGTCATTGTCGTATTGGAATATGCTTCAAGCAGCCATTTTTTCCTGCATGTGAAGAAGCATGCGCTCTTGTAGTAACCCTCTGTGTTTATACTGTCCACAATTTTGACTTCTGGTCCAACACCATCACATACACCTCAAAATAATTGTTATATTTAACACAACGATTTCATACCCCACAGCATAAGGGATCCACCGCCGTGTTTAACGCGTTGTTTCTAGCATCTAGGAGATTACCGTTTATTTGACGGTCTGCGGATGAACTTC
Source organism: Leucophora obtusa (assembly GCA_949987735.1). Lineage (NCBI taxonomy): Eukaryota > Metazoa > Arthropoda > Insecta > Diptera > Anthomyiidae > Leucophora > Leucophora obtusa. The sequence continues at coordinate 93,455,651 of OX465299.1, read as the reverse complement.
AATCCATCGGATCCAAATAAATTTGATTTTGTTTCGTCACTAAATAAAACCTTTGCCCATTGTTCTTTTGCCCAGTGCCTATGACGCTTTCCAAAATCGAGACGCTTCTTTGTATTCACTTTACTTATGAAGGGTTTCTTTTCTGGACGTCTTACTAACAAGTTTGCTTCCCTTAAGCGTCTCTATGCGGTATTAACTCCGACGGTTGCGCCCAAATGTTCTGATGCATACTGCATAACATCTACGGGGGGTCTTACTAGGGTCACTTTAACAATAGAGATCATATTTCTGTCCTGCCTTTTAATTGTTTTTCGGGGTTTTCCGCTTCCTACTTTCCTATGAATATAACCGCGAGCCTAATGCCGAGTTGCAATTCGTGACATAGTGGACTTGTTTCCTTGACACATAGTTCCGATTTCAAGAAAAGGTTTGCCTTCCCAAAGCGCTGTAATAATAGAGCACGGCTATCACTTGATAGTTGTATTTTGTAAAGAATAAACAATTTAGTTAATTTTGGTTAATTCAGTCCAAATTTCGTGAATAAATACAATTTTTATACTTACCTGATACATATTATTCTTTCGTTGCATTTTTTTTTGCTCGCACAAAATAGGCACTAGTTTCAAAAAAAGTTCGTAAAAATGAATTCACATAATAAATGCAAAACAATTAACTTAAAATATGAAAATATACATCAGCGAATATATTAACAAAAGATAAGGGCAAATAAAAAACAATTAGAAGAAATAAAAGCATACTCAGATGATTTAGCGTAGCATTGCATTTTTTATGCTCGCAACTGTATAATCTAGGGGCTATAATACACATTTCATACAACAAAGTTTGGTGGCTAGTTGCGAAAAAATCGCGAAAAATAAAATTTTAAAAAAGGAAAATTTTTGCATCAATATATTTGTTTGCAGAATCTAAATCGCTGATTACTTTTCCTAATTAATTTTTTGTACCACAAAGTCTCTTTTCGCGTTCCGCTTTTATTTTGCAATTTTTTAAGTACGTTTCTTTTTAATTTATAATCTAGGGACTATAATACACATATCATACAACAAAGTTTGGTGACTAGTTGTAAAAAAAAAAAATCGCGAAAAATAAAATTTGCAAAAGGAAAAATTTTTTCATCAATATATTTGTTTGCGGAATGTAAATCGCTGATTAAGTTTTTTAATTAATTTTTTGTACCATAAAGCCTTTTTTCGCTTTCCGCGATTATTTTGCAATTTTTTAAGTGTGGTTTTTTCAAATTTATAATCTAGGGTCTATAGTACGAATTTTATACATAAAAGTTTGTTGCTTAGTTTGCAAAAAAAAAAATAAAAAATAAATCGCAAAAAAAATATTTGCAAAAAGGAAATTTTTTGCGTCATTGTATTCATTTGCAGATTGTTAATCGCTGATTGAGTTTTTTAAGTATTTTTTTCTCCACAGTCTTTTTTTCGCGTTCCTCTATTATTTTGCAATTTTTTAAGTGCGGTTTTTTAAATTTATAATCTACGGAGTATAATGCCCATTTCATAAAACAAAGTTTGGTGGTTAGTCGCAAAAAAAGAAAATTTTGGCATCGTTTGCAGAATGTAAATCTTTTAATTAATTTTTTGAACCCCAAAGCCTTTTTTCGCATACCTATATTATTTTGCAATTTTTTACGTATGGTTTTTTAAAATTCATAACACAGTACAACAGCAAATCTGGGGGGTGAGAAATTCCAAGTCAGGGTGATGGTACTAGGTCAGTATAGTAAAACCCTCAAAGGGTTTGGCGTTCGTATGTGTCATTTTTATGACCTTTTAAATTTTTTCCTTATCTTGATGTTTTTTCGCTTAGTTGTAACATTTTGGCAAAAACGTAGTTTAACATAACTCGAGAACCACTTGTCCGATTTTGATGAAACAAATTTAGAAAAATTTAGAATTACAATTTCTTTAATCCGTTCGTATAACGTTTTTCTTTATAATCAACAGTTTTGCCGGTAAAAATAAATTTGTGGAGAAAAAAAAAATATTTTTTTTCCTAAAAATTAAAATTTTTTTTTTTAAATTCATAAAAAATCCAAAACGGAAAAAAGGATCAAGTGTTATTAATTTCATGTAAAGTCACATAACCTATAAACAAAATTTAACGCGTTCTGCTTTTATTTACAATTAAGTGAAGGTATCCCATTTTGACAAGAATATTGATATTTGTTTTTATTCAAAAAAGTGTCATTTATCGCCTTTTTCATAAATTTTCCCCAATAAGTCCAGACTTCTGGCCATAAACTACTAAAAAAATTAAGTAAACATTTTTATAATTTTTTATTTTTATTTTATTTATTTATTTTTATTTATTTTAATAAATATTGCCTAGACTTTTTCGATGGTGGTTGTTCGGGACTAGTGGCATCGCATTCATCGCTATCATCAGTTTCTGAACCACACATAATGTCAATGTGTGACTCCACTGTTGGCCCTTCTGCATCTCCTGAAAATTCTTTATCATCAAGATCATCCTTGTCTTGCCACACTAACTTACTCCACCAGCAAATTTCCGCAATTATTGCACTCGGCGACTTTTTGCCTCTATATCTGTAAGTTTTTGTTTTATTAAAATGAGTTTGAAAAAATAAAAAATCAGTATTACCTCATTTCAAATGGCATAGCAACTTGATGATAGCGTTCACCTTGTTCATCAGATTCGGTAGCCAATTGTTTGCTGAAGTAGTCCAGATGATGATGTAAATAATGGATTTTCAAGGACATGTGGACACCAATTTCCGAGAATGCTCTTAACATCCTTGCGACAGAAACATCGTAGTTGTTAGAACGATGCTTTCCCAACAAGCCTTCTATTACTTCTTTGATTGCCTGCCATGCACTCAATTCAGCGTCAATCAAAATATTGTTGAATGCGTCACTTTTAATCAGCTTTCGTATATCTGGACCATTTAGTACGCCTGATTGGAAAAAAATTAATTTGTTAAGATGGAAAATCATGGGAAATGAATGTGATATTATAACTTACCTTCTTTAATTTTACTTTCGCTGAGTCTCGGGTAAATTAGTTTCAAACACAAGAAAACTTCATCTCTTTTGGCGACAGTTTTGATAAAATTCTTAACAATTCCAAGTTTAATATGCAGTGGAGGCAGCAATATCTTCTCCTTCGGCACTAGAGGCTCATGAATAATATTGGCCGTTTGTAACCTGCTGTGCTCTCTGAGTTTCCATCCGTGGCATGCATATTGGTCACCGGAAAATCGTGTGTCCCAATCGCACAAAAAGCACATATATTTTATATAGCCGCTTTGAAGACCGCAAAGCATTGCTACAACTTTTAAATCGCAGCATATGCGCCACATATGTTTGGCGTAGTTAACCATTTTTAAAATATTTTCCAGTGCATCATATGTTTCTTTCGTTTCTGTACTGTAGGCGATTGGAACTGAAGGTTTTTTATTGGTCTTATGCAGTAAAACCGCCTTCAAGCTGAGTTTTGAACTGTCAATAAATAATCTCCAGTCATCTGATTCATATTTTATTTCCATTGCGTCCATCAATTTTCCTACATCCGGGCAATATGCAGAAGTTTTTTCATCATTCACAAGGAATAAACTTTGGAGTGTTGCCTGACGACTTCGATAAGCTGTGACTTTCACACCGGGTGCCAACAAATTGTTTGATTTCAAAATGGAAGCCAGCTCTTCCGATTTATGCTGTGTTAATTCCAACTTGGCAACAATTGAATCAAGCTTATTTTGATTTATTAAAATTGGCTCATTGGATACTGATGGCTCATATGGGGAATCATCACGTGCATGATATGTCGGAGCAGTCGTAGAAGAGAAAATATCTGGGCTAGAAGCTTTTGGCACAGGAATGTGGTCCGAATGAGGCAATGGTGTTGCGGCACTTGCAACACCAACGTAATTATACGATTTTCTTATCCTTTTTGCTGCTCCTTTATTCGCACATGCATAGCAATTCAATGGATTGTGACCTTCGCCAGGATTAGTCCAAGTCATGGGGATACCGAATGGCATACTTTCACGTCTTCTATTTTTCCAATCCATTAGACGGTTGTAGCAGCTTTTACACACTATATTTGGTACCCAATTTTCGTTCACTATAACATTTTGGTTGAAGTACATCTCGTATGTTTGAACAAAATCAGTACTGAAATTTCCCCTTTTTTATGTGTTGAGACATATTGACCACAGCAGTAGCAAAAGCTATTTATATCTGGCCTGCACAGTTCCATATTCTGTTCTCTTTTGTTCACTTTTAAAAAACTGGAGAAAAATCACTTTTACTGTTCGCGTTCGTCGGCACTTGTTGAATGACAAAAATCACAGAACCAGTGTGAGAAAGAGAAGAAGTATAATGACAATGCATGTTTTATGTGAACATTACAGAACCAGTGTTGCCACATCAATATTTCTCTTTTAGTACAGTAGAAAAATATGAGAGAGTTCGGCTTGTGAGTGTCAATGTTTTCTCCAAATAATGTTGTGCATATCTGCAACAAATTTTTGAAATTCATACATTTACCTAATTGTGAATAAATAAGAAACGCGTGCATCGGGTTTCATGATCTATGCCTTTTTTTGCTCATGAGTTATGTGACTTTACGCGAAAGTAATTAGTTTTGGCACTTTTTTCCATTTTGGATTTTTTATGAATTTAAAAAAAAAAAATATTTAAATTTTTAGGCAAAAAATACTTTTTTCCCTTCATACATTCATTTTTAACTTCGAAAGTGTTGCACATATAGGAAAACGGTATAGAAACAGATTAGAGAAATTGTAATTCTAAATTTTTCTAAATTTGTTTTATCAAAATCGGACAAGTGGTTCTCGAGTTATGTTAAACTACGTTTTTGCCAAAATGTTACAACTAAGCAAAAAAACATCAAGATAAGGAAAAAATTTAAAAGGTCATAAAAAAATGACACATACGAACGCCAAACCCTTTGAGGGTTTTACTATACTGACCTAGTACCATCACCCTGACTTGGAATTTCTCACCCCCCAGACAATAATCCCAAAAATGTTCCATAGTGTAATCTAGGGCTATAATACAGTTGGAATAGTATAATTCCATAGTATAGTTCCATTCTTGATTTTTATAACTAAATTATTATTTTCCATCCCTGGTTACAATCGATGTTTTGAGTCATACAAAGAGCGCACATAATGACCCTGCAAACATTTAAAAGATACCTTCCAAGAAGATATTAAAGCGATATCTTTTATTTGTCATTTGAATGAAAATAATCAAGTAGTATTTACTTTGAAATTGTCTTCCTTTTATCACTTGGAGGATAATTCGGCGATATTTGGAAAAAAAATAATTCAAAAATTTTATCTTTTGTCATACATTTTTATGACAATATTGCGGCAATATCACCTTTGTATCATTTGGAAGATAAAGCAAATTTGTTTGAAATCTTTTATCAATTTGGAAAAAATTTAAACTAAATTTGTACAAAAACAATCAAAAGATCAGAGCTTTAAAGAATTAATTCCTTTTTGGAATGAATTCCCAAAAAATGAATTCAATTCTTTAATTCAAGGAATGAATTCATCAATAAGACATAAGCAGGAATTAATTCCTGTGAATGAATTCAAAGAATTCAAATTTATAGAATGAATTCCCTGACCAAAGCGTAAAGAATTAAAATTAAATAATTCATTCACTAAAGAATTCATTCAATTCTAGTTAATTCAACTTTTGGTCAAGGAATTCATTCAATTCTAGTTAATTCAACTTTTGGCTAAGGAATTCATTCAACTGTGCACTTAATTCAACTTTTGATCAAGGAATTCATTCAATTCTAGTTAATTCAACTTTTGGTCAAGGAATTCATTCAATTCTAGTTAATTCAACTTTTAGTCAAGGAATTCATTCAATTCTAGTTAATTCAACTTTTAGTCAAAGAATTAAATTTATTTCGTTTAATTCCCTAAGGAATTAAATTTTTATACCCTACACCACTATGTGGTCAGGGTATTATAAGTTTGTGCTGATGTTTGTAACACCAAAAAATATTGGTCGTAGACCCACCTTATAGTATACCGATCGGTTCAGAATTTTTTTTTATTTCGATTTAACGATGTCCGTCTGTCCGTCCGTCCGTCTGTCTGTCTGTCCATGCAATCTTGTGCGCACTCTACAGGTCGCAACTATTAAAATATTTTGATGAAATTTTGTACGCAGACCTATGTTGGCCCAAGGACGAAAAAGTTTGATTTTTTTGAACATCGGTCCATGTTTAGACCTAGTGCCCATATAAGGGTCCTACCAAAATTATACTGTTTATATGCTGCAGGTCGTAAATATTAAGATATTTTGATAAAATTTGGTACACAGACCTATATTGGCCCAATAACGCAGCCTATTGATTTTGGTGAACATCGGTCCATGTTTAGACCTAGTGCCCATATAAGGGTCCTATCAAAATTATACTGTTTATACGCTGCAGGTCGTAAATATTAAGATATTTTGATGAAATTTGGTACACAGACCTACATTGGGCCAATAACGCAGCCTATTGATTTTGGTGAACATTGGTCCATGTTTAGACCTAGTGCCCATATAAGGGTCCTACCAAAATTATAATGTTTATACGCTGCAGGTCGCAAATATTAATATATTTTGATGAAATTTGGTACATAGACCTATGTTGGCCTATGGACGAAGCCTATTGATTTTCGCGAACATCGGTCCATGTTTAGAACTAGTGCCCATATAAGGGCACTAGTTCTAAACAGGTCGCAAATATTAAGATATTTTGATGAAATTTGGTACATAGACCTATGTTGGCCCAAGGACGAAGCCTATTGATTTTGGTGAACATCGGTCCATGTTTAGAACTAGTGCCCATATAAGGGTCCCCCCAAAATTGGCTTGGTTACAAACTGCAGGTCGCAAATATTAAGATATTTTAATGAAATTTGGTGCGCTGACTCACATTATGTGAGTCATTGTGGGCACTGTGGTGTAATGGTTAGCGCGTTGGACTGTTACACGTGAGGTTGCGGGTTCGAGCCCCAACCAAGGCAACATCAATTTATAAAAAAATAATAATATGTATGAGTTTTATCTATCCCTCGTACATATCGCAGCGTCCTCCTTCGGTGTTCCCATAGCACTTAACCCCACCGAAGTAAAATAATATAACAGGGCTATGAACTAAAAAGCTTCAACAAAGTTCGCCAACTCACCATCAGATGGCGCGCAACAACTGTTCTAAAATTCAACATCTCGCGCAATTACAGTGTTTCCATATTTGAAGCCCTTCATCTTTCACCACCTTTAATTTCTTCTCTATCCCCTTTCCAAAGGAAGCAACACGTTAATTAATAGGAAGAATTTCCTGAGTGTTGCTTCTCTTTATAAAAAAAAAAAAAAAAAAAAAAAAAAATATAAAATTTTGACATAAGCCCCATTTTAACCCATTCGAATTTCGGATCCAAACAATACACCAGACTGGTGTAGGGTATTGTATAGTCGGCATGCCCGACTTTAACCTTTTTACTCGTTTTCGTTTAATTCCCTGAATTAAGTTTCAATTCCTAGGGAATTAAACGAAATAAATTTAATTCCTTGACTAAAAGTTGAATTAACTAGAATTGAATGAATTCCTTGACTAAAAGTTGAATTTACTAGAATTGAATGAATTCCTTGATCAAAAGTTGAACTTGAATGAATTCCTTGACCAAAAGTTGATTTAACTAGAATTGAATGAATTCCTTGACCAAAAGTTGAATTAACTGGGTGACAAGTAAAGCACACATACATTTAAAGTAGGTGACAATTATAGAACTTTTAGTGTATTTCGAATTCGGTTAATCGATTAACCGATTCCTTGCTTTAACGCCTCTATTCCCGTTAATGTCGAAACAAATAATTTAAATTTAAATAATTATTCTACCCAAATAATCGATTAAATGGGTCGATTTAATTTTTTATAAGAATTTTTCAGAAAATGCTTAGCAAAAAATAAGCACTAACTAGAACGACATCAAATTCTTTTAAAATGGGGTGAAGGAAATGCTAGTAGAGTATCCGGATACATTACTTATTTGAAAATTGGTTCAAGTAAAAGCATTCAATAAGGCAAATAATTTCATATGTTGCGAGAAAGAAGGGAAAGGTCATAGCTAACGATGGCCAATACTTTAAGTAAATTTATATTGCAAGAATGTTTCACAATAAACACCCAAATTTTGTCAAAAATCGCGCATTTTTAAGTTATACACTAATATATTTGAGTTAAATTTAGTTGAATGCAAATAGCAGATAATTCTGCCAAAATCAACAGAAGTACTTGCTAAAAAATTGTTCGATTTCTTGAGGAATACAGTTATCTGTTACACTACCCAAGAAAAATTTTTACAATCGGTTGCCAACCACACCAGTTCTGCAACTGGTTCCACTGCAACCGATTCCATGTAACTAGTTCCGGGATCAGTGCAACGGATCTGATATGGAAGGTATGACTGACGTAGAAAGAATTCTAGATCTAGTTCCAGAACTGGTTCTAGGGCAACCGGTTCCACTTTGGATCTATAGAAGCGATTGCTTTTGGGACAATTTCAAACAAAAATATTCAGAGCTACCCAGAAAATTTTTCTGGGTAGTTCTGAATTATTTTTTTTTTCAAATTGACCACAAAAAACCCTTTGGATGTAATCAAATTGCTGGCATTCTCGAATTTCATTAAAGTATCAGCAAAAATGCTTTAAAAACTACTTATTTCACTACTTAATAAGTATCAATTACTGTATTTTTACTGCTTTTTTAGAAGTAATTCTGAACAATTTCAAACAGTCACCTCTTTCATTGCTTCCAAAGTATCCGATAGTATTTTTTTACATCGTTATTAGAATTAATTCTGAACAACTTCCAAAAAATCACTAAAGTATTGCTTCTAAAGCACAATTGCTCTAAAAGTGGTCCTAAAAAGTGATTTTGGTAACATTTGGGGGGTTATTTTGTAATACGCAACGCCTTGCGTTGCGTTGTTTTCCATACAAATTGTTTTTGTAACAATAACAATTTACACATAAATTAACGCAACGCAAGGCGTTGCGATTTACAAAATAACACACTTGGTATTTCCGGCGGGATCTATATATTTTTTTAATTTTTTTATTTTATTAATTTTTTTTAATATTTATAATTAATTTCTTTAAATTCAATATTTTTTTAATTTTTCTATTTATACCCTACACCACTATGTGGTCAGGGTATTATAAGTTTGTGCTGATGTTTGTAACACCAAAAAATATTGGTCCTAGACCCACCTTATAGTATACCGATCGGCTCAGAATTTTTTTTATTTCGTTTAACGATGTCCGTCTGTCCGTCCGTCCGTCCGTCTGTCTGTCCATGCATTCTTGTGCGCACTCTACAGGTCGCAAATATTAAGATAATTTGATGAAACTTGGTACACCGACTTATGTCGGCCCAACGACGAAGCCTATTGATTTTGGTGAACATCAATCCATGTTTAGACCTAGTGCCCATATAAGGGTCCTACTAAAATTATATGGTTTATACGCTGCAGGTCGCAAATATTAAGATATTTTGATGAAATTTGGTACACAGACCTAAGTTGGCCCAAGGACGAAGCCTATTGATTTTGGTGAATGTTTAGACCTAGTGCCCATATAAGGGTCCTACCAAAATTATATTGTTTATACGCTGCAGGTCGCAAATATTAAGATATTTTGATGAAATTTGGTACTCCGACTTATGTCGGCCTAAGGACGAAGCTTGATTACAAACTGCAGGTCGCAAATATTAAGATATTTTTATGAAATTTGGTACACCGACCTATATCAGCCCAAGGACGAAGCCTATTGATTTTGGTTAACACCGGTCCATGTTTAGACCTAGTGCCCATATAAGGGTCCCCCCAAAATTGGCTTTGTAACAAACTGCAGGTCGTAAATATTAAGATATTTTAATGAAATTTGGTTCGCTGACTCACATTATAGAAAATTTTGACACAAGTCCCATTTTAACCCATTCGAATTTCGGATCCAAACATTAGATGGCTTTTAACCAGACTGGTGTAGGGTATTGTATAGTCGGCATGCCCGACTTTAACCTTTTTACTCGTTTTAAAAATATAAATGTATAAAAAATGAAGAGAAATTGCTTTCTATGTACCTGTGAAAATAGTGCTGAAAAAAATATTGAGTTGGAGTGCACCTTTTACACTTCCCAGTGTAGAAAATCATTACCAGATATATGGTTATGAAACTATATACCTGGTAATGGTAACTAGTAACTTTTCTTATACATTTTTTATTACCTTTGTATGGCGATTTCGCGAAAAATAATGAGATATGCTTAAACACCAACATACGAAAAATCTAAAAATATGGCATTACCTATATGCTTACCAGTACTGACAAAAAGAATGAGTTTAAAAATAGATTTTCAAAGAAATAAGTTTTATAACAAAAATTTTTTTATTGTAAAGTTTGTTTTTAATAAAATTTTCTAGTGCGGGAATCGAACCTGAGAGTCCAGGTTGCCAGTCAATAGCATCTAATCTATATCGACATGTAACGTTTGATAGATAAAAACATAATTGACCTGCTGTACAAAGAGTATGTGGTTACATATATCCTTACCAGTGTTGAAAACATATTGAGTCTAAAAATAGATTTCAAAAAGAAAAAAAATTAGAAAATTACTTTCTATTTGAAATAATGATAAAAATCAGTCATTATCAGTAACTCATTATTATATGTTTTAAAATTATGCAGAAGGTAAGTGGGTGTCATTACTGGTAGTCCAAAAAATAATGATATGTCATTACCGTTTCTACACTGGGTTGTTTAGTAAGCACTTTTATTGAAGAGAATAAAGCACAATATCTCGCAATGACAAAGTGATGTTTTTAAGCCAGTCAACTTTCAATCAAAGAACAGCTAAGCGGTAGAGAGCGAGACTAGAATCATGAGGTCACAAGTTCGATACCCGGTGGCGGCAATAAAAAAATTTTGTAAAATAAAAAAATATAATTCTTATTGAGAAGAATTTTTTTAACATTTAATTGTATTTTGTATTCGTTCAGAAAGTGCTGAAAAAATGTTAAAGTTGGTGTACTCTTCTCCTGTGACAACTCAATGTTAAAATCATTAGTGTTTATGTTTAAAAAGAAGTACATCAACAGAAGGCCATCAATTGTAGTGCTAGAATCATGAGGTCACAAGTTCGATACCCGATGGCGGCAATAAAAAAATTTTGTAGAATAAAAAAATATAATTCTTATTGAGAAGAATTTTTTTAACATTTAATTGTATTTTGTATTCGTTCAGAAAGTGCTGAAAAAATGTTGAAGTTGGTGTACTCTTCTCCTGTGACAACTCAATGTTAAAATCATTAGTGTTTATGTTTAAAAAGAAGTACATCAACAGAAGGCCATCAATTGTAGTGCTTTTTTTACTGCATCGGCATCTCTTTTTTTGCTGGGGTTTGTTAGCAATGTACTAAAAATGGGCGCTAAATTGGTCAATGTCGTATTTATCACGAAAAGTAGAAGAGGCTGTTTTAATTTTTATTTGTATCGTATAGGCAACATATACTGTAAGTGCGAAATTGATGCGATATATTTTTTTTTTAGCTGGACAGTTGATATTGAAAGTCTCATACAAGAAATTGGAACACTTTTTAGCATTACATTTATGTTTGTATATAAAATTAAACAGTTTCCAAAATTTTCTTCTACTCGTTTGTACAATGGAATATACTCTTAATCACAGATCTGGTAGACCTTGCAAAAATTTTTATAATAATTAACAAATTTTCCGATACTGACCGAATATAAACAAACGCATAGAAGTGTTAATTGCTGTGCGAATTAATTTTACAAATATGCACGATTAAACATCAGTTGTTCACAAAACCCAGTTGGAAATTGTGTCTTTAATACCATGTCAGCAGCAACGTTTAGAATAAAAATCAATAGATGAAGGCATTTTCTTAATTCATGTCTTGAAGATATGACTTCACTTTTTTCTTTTCCTAAGTTAATTTATGGCTGGTTTTACCAAACCTGACAGTTCATATACAAAAGTACAAAATTCTCGTCCCGTTGTACCTTATGTAATGTCTCGGTTTGTGTATTTCAAGCTATCAACATTTTATTGCGGACAACTGAAGAGTTGGGGTAATGCCCACGAAGCAATAGTATTGTCTATCAAGAAAACGATCAACCTTTCTAAAATAACAAATAAAATATAATATGACAATATCATATTAGAATTTGGACTTGAGGTAGAAGGATAAGGTTGTTCACGCGTTGTTCTGTTGTATCGCGCTAACAAAAAACAGAGTTTTTAAAATTTAAATTGAAAAAAAATACAACATTTGAGAATAGCACGATACAACATTTTTAAGTATGTTTGGTAAGGTGTTTTACAAGGGGTGTGCTATTTGTTGTATCGTTGTATTGGCCTAACAAAAAACAGAGTTGTTAGAATTTAAATTAAAAAAATACAACATTTGAGAATAGCACGATACAACATTTTTACGTATGTTTAGTGTCCTATGTTTGAGTGTGCTAACAGATAGAAAACCCAATAGTAAATCGTTTTTAAAGTCAAATAAAAATTTGAACAACTCTGTTTTTTTGAGAACGGTACAACGATACAACAGATAAGTACACCCCTTGTAAAAAACCTAAATATTCTAACTATTTTTTTTTATTTATTTGCAGTTCCGTGACACAAGACTCATATTAGCTCTGTTTCTTTACTTTTTGGGTAAAGTTCGGTAAAATGAGAGTTAACAAGAAATACTCTCCCGAAATAACAAAACTGCACAAAAGTAAACGAACGCGAAAAACCACATTTGAAGCCCGAAAAACAAATGTCAATAGATTTGTGCATTATAGTTCGTTTTGGTGAGCGCTCTTTCTAGTTCTTGTTCAATTTGTTGTAAAAATCTAAATAGCTTTTCTAGTTAAACCCCTTTTTAAATCAAAAATTTTATAAAAATTTCCTTTTTAGGCATTTCTATTTACAAAAAAAATACATAGTTTATTAAATTTGGAAAAGATTTTAATATTAAACAAAAGCTTCGATTTATTTACATATTTAATTCTTTAACACATTTAAACAAGCGTCTTCACAAAATTGTTGATAATTTTATGGAGTTGTAAAATCACCGATAGGCTTTTGCAACTATTATACTAATTTTTGTAAATGATAAACATATTTTCTGAATGAACGAAATGATCATTGAACTAAAAGAGCTATTAGTTGTGAACTAGGTCTTTGGTTCAAATCAGTGAAGAGTTCAATTGAACTAGTTGCACCCAACTGATGATATAACAGCTGATTAAAACAATTTACCCAAATTTACACGAAAAAAAAGTCTGGGCTTTCTCGTGCAAGAAGAACAAGAATATTACTCTCTCATGACAGCTCTCATTTACCCAATTGTGTAGTAAGAAAACGCTTTTTGGTAAAATTGTAATCCCGCGGGATCCCAATGTTGAGTACCCGAACACAGCTATTGTCTCATATTGCAGTACAGAACAGTGATGGTATTTGAGAATTTTCGTTTGGTGCCTAAACTATGCCAAAAAAGTGTCAAAAAAGCTTTAAAAGTGCAAAAGAAATTAAGCAACGTGCAAATGTTTCAAAAAATATGTTCAGCTTTTATTTCAAATATTTATACATTTACACCCTTATTCTAAACTTTATAACAATAACAAAATTGTCACAAAACTGGTGTGAATGGAAATTATTATAATTTTGGTATTCTCAGAAAAATTGTCACAGCAAAACCTTGACAAAATTGTCATATAATAAAAAGCAAATAACAAACAAATATTTTTAATTGTCAACAATTTCAAATATAAAAATTTTTTTTCTTTTGAAGAATATCAAAATTTTTCTTCACAGAAATAAGATATGAAATACCTCATTTATATTTTGAGATATTATTTTAAGATGCATCGAACCTTTTACCGATTCTGACATTCCTGCAAATTCCTCCAAAAGATTACGTATTAACATGGGATTTTTGGGGCTAAAGTTGTTAGGAATAAGCTCAGGGTGCTTGATGCTACAATTTAAAGGAAACTCCAAGTGCTTAGAACTAGTTCTCTCGTGTTCTGCCGTTCCTGGACATTTTTTAAGTTTTCATATCATTTAAGATTTCATAATATTATCGAAAAAATCGTAATTTTTCACAAATTACAATTTTTTGATAATATTATTTTATTTTTGGCAGAAAAAGCTTTATTGTATGGTGAAATTTTTAAAACTTTTGCTTGTCAAAAAAAACTAGAGTACCATAACAAATTTTTGAAAAATTCCAATGACGGACAATACAATAGAATCAATAAAGTTGTTCTTATTTTATCCCCATTGCTTTCATTTTTAAAGATCAAAATAATGATTAAATTGTCCCCGAAGAACTGGAAGCTGGTCCAGAAAATTGTAGTGTAGCGTTTGTTTTTTAATTTAGCTACCCGTTCTAAGTAGGCGTGGCTTTTAATGAAAAACCAGCGATATCGACCTTTTATGAAATTATATAGAAATTTTCTTAAAAAGTGCCAAAATTCTATGAAGAGTGCCATTGAACATTCAATAGTGCCACAAATGGCTCTTTTGTGCCACTTTTACCAACAGTGGTACAGAAGCTACGCTCAGCGATTTTTAAACGTCAAAATGTATGGAAAAAATCACTGCGCTCTTATTCTGGGCCTACACTAAGAGCGCAATGATTTTTTTCCATACATTTTAACATTGGCGTACCTAGACCATTTTTCTGGGGTGGGCAAGCGACCTATTAATTTTCTGCTGTTTATTTGCCCAAAAGTGCATCTATTTTTCTGAAGAAAACATCGTACAATGAATGTGTTCAAAGCTATATTTTCAGATTATTATGATAGAGAAAAGAAATCTAAGATCAACCTGTCTAATTCGTCTACTTCGGACGAATCCTTTCTAACCCCATATTTTGATCACTTAAATTACCGAGGTGGTCAAAAACAGTGAGATGTTCATCTTACAATTTTTTTTTTTCTCCAAAATATTGAAATTTCATTAAAATAACATAGTAATGTTTAGTTTTAAAAAACTTCCTGGTTAGATATTAACTAATTATTCATTTAGAAAACTATGAAATCTAAGATATTTAACTCACCAAAAAAGAAACTTGCGATTCTAACTATTAGAATTGACAAAGAAGTGGTAAAAATAAAATTTGTATTTTATTTGTACCGATGGTACGAAATACAAAAACAAAAACTTTCATAATATTTCTATTGTTGGTTATGTCTTTGCAGAGACTTCGAAAACATATTTTATTGTTTACTCCATTCTCATTTCGTTGATGTAGTAGACTACGTTTAATATGAAATTTTGATGTTTCAATTTGCATTGCACTATTGCCACCACTTTCTAAAGAAAACTGAAGAAGGGGACTTGGAAAATCCCCGAAACGATCGTCTTTTCATTCCTGAAAGTGTTAGAGGTTTTTGAAAGCAAAAACTCTGTGAAGTATTTGTTAGGAGAATATCCTGATGAAGAAAAATAGCAGTTTTTGAAAAAAAGTACTTATTATGTTAATTCATAATAAGGAAATTGGCCTCGAACTGAATTAATAAATTTCTAATTAATTAATAAAAAGGTCGAAAAAACAATTTTTATTTTTTTGAATAAAAATTAAAACCCAACATTTTGAAAAACTCTTATGCATTAAACACATAGACGACTGCAGCTACACGACTACACGACTACAAATGCTGCTGGCTGCAATTGTAGTCGTGTAGTCAGCCACTTAATTTTTTTGAAAACGACAGCAACATGTAAACAGATAATACTAAATATTTGACATTTTGATAAATATTAATCTTTTTTGGTTTGTGCTTCTAAAATAATGGCTGAGGAATATTTTGTTAATTTTGTAAGATCCATTTTTTTTTTACAAAACATCACAATAAAGTTATTTCCAAATATAAATTAATGAAACCTTCAAACAATTGTAAAATATAAACAGCTGTTTCTTCAGTGTTCCCAAAACGGTGATTTTCTAGTCAGAACTAGCGATTTTATTTCGCCTCTAGCGGGAAAAATTGTCCTGTTTTACATATTTTGTTATATTGTCAACACTATTTTTGTTTTGTAGCCAACAAAAATAGAAATTATCCTAAGTTGACTACAGCGGCAAAAGTAGTCGTGTAGCCGTGTAGCTGTGTTGGTGTCAAAATAATCGTTTTCATATAAACGTGTGTATTTTATTTTTGACAGGCTGTAGTCGTGTAGCTGCAGTCGTCTATGTGTTTAATGCTTTATGGTCAATTTTATAATCAGAACTTAGATCGATTTGTTTCTTAAATATTTCTTAGGTAAGAATTTTTCAAACAACTTTCTTATTTAAGAAATATTTAAAATAAAAATCGATCTTAGTTCTGACTATAGAACTGACCCTTAGATTGCAACAACTTAGCTGCCTAGGAATCTAGTAGAGATTTTCCCAAACTAAAACCACAGGATTAATTGATATAAAAAAAGTAATATTGTGATACTTTTTGCCATCAAAATTATAGATAAAATAATTGTAGGTAGATTTTTTTAAAATTCTGGGGTGGGCAAAAATCAGTCTAGGGTGGGCTTAAGATTTTTAAATTACTAAACTTTTGTTTTTCTTTATTCAACTGAGATATTTAACATTATTAGAAGCTCGTTAGTTCATCGTTTAGTATTGTATATTATGTTTGTAGTAAACTAAGAGATATATAGGTGGCATAAAGTCTCCTTGTTATATATAACACATGCTAAATTATGTCGCTGCCGCTGTACGTCATTATTTCGGGCGCGATTTTTCTCAGAGCGATAATCGCTAGCCTCTGCGCTGTTGTTCTGGGCCGACACTTATTTAGACTTGACGACGACTTGACACTCTCTTGTAAACTGAACCACGCTGTATTTGAAGCAAAGGTGTGTCCTGCTTATCATGATCATTTTGAAGAAACTGTAGAAAAATTGGTACACTGAGAGAACTATCTCCATGACATTAGTGATTTTTTTTTACAAAACGAATAAAAATTCAATGGAACTTAATCATTGACACTTCTCATTAAATTAATGCATATTATCATAAAACTTTATAAAATAATTTGTTTTATTTATTCAAGGCTTCACATATCATGGATTACATAAGCTGTGTTTTCGACTTAACTATATCGGTTGACTCATAAAAAAACCCAAAGTATATAAAAACGCGTTTAAGACGAAAATTAACACATTACTTTTCGTATGCACGTTAACTTTCAATACGGATAATTATCAACGTTGAAAGCTTAAGAAAGCTTAACGCGAATTACTTCCTAAAAACTTTTGCTGACGTACGTTCGATTATAACGGAACAATTATAAACATAACATGTTTAAAAATTTTTTATACTACAATCGATTTAAAGTAGATTTACTTTAAATACTTAACGTTGATAGGCATAAGACAGAATACAGCTATAGATATCAAACTCTTCTTCTTCTTTTGTCAACAAACACATTTTTTCAAACACATTCAAATATGTTTTGTATGGCCTATCATCATCTATGAAATGGTCTTCAACGATTTCTTTAAGACATTTTAGAATTTTTCGCTAACGACATTTGTCGCTGAAATTGTCTTGAAAGACTATGTAAAGGAAATCATCTTTAACGATTAGCTGCATGAACAAAATATTAGCTGATCGTGTATAACATTCTGTTGGTGACAAGTTCAGCGACATTATAATGTATTTGTTATATAACCCACTATGTTGACGAAATGGTGAGCGACAAAATATTATTACTGTCGTCTTACGACTCTGTTGACGACAAGATGAGCGACATTGTCTTTAGATGTCTTATTTTTAGAAATTCTCATTTAGTTCATCATTTTATTGCTTAAATATAAAACTTTGATATTAACTTTTAGTATTAACATTGCTTAATACAAGCGCTTTATTTTTAAATTAATAAAGCAATTTTTGAAATGAAATGTTGTTTATTTAAATGAGTTAAATTGTTTAAATAAAAATTCAAATTAACAGCAAATAATAAATATAATTTAAATTATTAACAAAAAATATTTTTACATATGCAAAAAAAATTAAAAACCATTTTTGCGCCGTTTTTTCACATTTATGTAAATAAAAATATTAACTCGATGAGAAATTTTTGGTTTAAATTTGTTTGAAAAAATAATAAAGAAATCAGCGTTGTCAGTGACCATCTAGGCGAAGCTGTCACCAGCAAGGTCGTCTACGTTAGCATTGTGAACAATGTCATCTATTTCGTCGTCAACGACAAAGTAGGCGAAAATGTCGCTCAGGTGGTCGTGTACGATTTTGCGGACAATCGTTTGAAAACGTCGTCAACGATTTGTATGGATTGTCACTAATAAGTCGTTTACGAATTTCTATGGTCGTGCACCTAGCGTCGAGGATGTCTTCAAGACAGAGCCAACTGGGAAGGTATAGAACGTATGTGCAACACATTCTCATGAGATACATACACTGGCAGCGAATGTCAAAGAGTAAGATCCCTAGTAAAAATGATTTTTATATATTCATTTATGATTTTATACAATTATATCTCGTCGAGTATTGGGAAATGTATATTTTTATATATTAATATCAAAAGATATTAAATTATATAAAACCATCTTAACCAGATCCACCATTTCCCGGATCAAATCATATATGGGTTAACATAATTATGTCTAAAAATATTATTATCTAAAAATATACTAACTTCATTGAATCTAATCGTTTTTTCACGGGTATGCATTTAAAAATCTGACATATTTTTCAAAGAGGTTTTGATCACGAAACATTATTTTAATTAAAGTTGGAAAACGTTATTAAGAAAAATGTTTGTTACATTTTTAACGGCGCAATTCTTGTTATATTTGTTTTTCTATTTTTTTTATGAATTTTTTTTAATATTATTTTATTTAACTGCTTCTCACTTCTTTTCAAAAACCACAAACAAGGATGATGCTAACTAAAAAATATACTGAACATCTTATAAATAGCGTAACTATACCAATGATTGTTACAAATATAAAATGATTTCGATTATTATTAACATCCCAGTCAGAAAAATACAAAAGGGGAAAGCGGTGGCAATGCACTTTAACAGGTGGTACAAGTACTGGCAAAAAGTGCTTTCCCATTCCCAAAATGATAACATCATTAGACAAAAGGAGCGGCTGTTCAAAAAGCGCCGGAAAAGCACTGGAGGAACAAAATTTTTAAACGCTGGCAAAACCAATAAATAGGTGGTCTGGAAATATATTTTCCAAAATAAAATTTAAAAAAAGTTCATATGTAGTTTTTTGGTCCTGCCGTGATTTGAACTCAGGCCGTCAGATTGGCAGACGATTCATCTACCCACTGAGCTAACGAGACATATACTATTTGATGGCTAAACACATAAATGAGTGATAATAGCTGGACAACTACTGGCTGTGCCAAAATGCTAGTCCTGGCAAACAATTTTTTGTAACTAGTATGCCAGTGTTGGGAGGGCAAAAAAAAAGTTGGTCTTGAAGGAGCTTTCCCACAAAAAAAAAAAATTAAGGGTTTTCACAAGGGGTGTACTATTTGTTGTATCGTCCTAACAAAAAACAGAGTTGTTAAAAAATAAATTGAAAAAATACAACATTTGAGAATAGCACGATACAACATTTTTACGTATGTTTAGTGTCCTATGTTTGAGTGTGCTAACCGATAGAAAACTGAATAGAAAATCGTTGTTAAACACAAATAAAAATTTTAACAACTCTGTTTTTTGTTAGGACGATACGACGATACAACAGATAGCACACCTCTTAATCCTTGGTCTACCAGTGAATTGATTTTTGTACGCCTGGTAGCATTAGCTAGGTAGCACAAGATAACCACTGGTTGCAAACCTTGGCATATCACTCTAAGCCAATTCTTTGCCAGTGTTTTTTTTTGTAAACCACCGAAATTTTTGTAAAACAAATACTAGTAAAACGCTTTTTGCAAACGCTGGCAAAGCGTCCCAAATGAGTGTTCTGCCAGTCATTTATTTTTAACACCGTGGTTACTAGAGCACCCATAAGAGCAAAAGTGTTATTTTTGCAGTTCCCCGCCCATTTTCGGATAGGGTGAGAGTAAAAAATAATATGTGTGCAAAAATTGGATTTCTGCGATGTAAACCGGCCAGGCCGTTTACATTTATGTCCTCAAAATTACCCTAAAAAAGGTTAATGGTTTTATCCATCTATAACTCTTAACTAGAAGTTTCTGGTAGAGGCTACGGTCAGAACCGGTCGACCGGGTAGACCGAAAGACCGGGTTTTAAAACCGGTCGACCGGTCTTTACGGTCTACCCGGTCAGACCGGGTTTTAATACTATTTACAAAAGGCAGGTTTTGGTACTTTTTAGCATAATATACTACAAAATATAAAAATTGCAAAAATTATGTAAATTTTATATAAAAAAATCGAAAATTTTTAAAAATTTATAAAAATCAATAAATTTTTAAAAAAATTGATAAATTTTTAAAAAATTGACGAATTTTTAAAAAATTTACAAATTTTTGAAAAATTGATAAATTTTTGAAAAATTTATAAATTTTTGAAAAATTGATAAATTTTTTAAAAATCGATAAATTTTTGAAAAATCAGCAAAATTTTGAAAAATCGATAAAATTTTGAAAAATCGATAAAATTTTTAAAAATCGATAAAATTTTAAAAAATCGATAAATTTTTAAAAAATCGATAAATTTTTGAAAAATCGATATATTGAAAAATTTTACAAAAAACCGATAAACTTTCAAAAATACCAATAAATTTTATAAAAATTGATAAATTTGTAAAAATCGATTCATTCATGGGTATATTTATAATAATGTACATATAACAAAATAATGCGTATTTCGTATTATATTTATATGAGAGACCCACGGTCTTTTTCGGTCCCATGCACGGCGTTTTTTTCTCCTGGGTCTCCATAGGCTAAACTTTTGGGAAAATAATCTACACGTAATTCTGACTTAGAGCTGTAAACTTTTTTTCAACGTGTGGAACAAAAATATTCAGAAACAGGCTCTTGAATTCAGAAAGTCTTGCAGTTTTCATACATTTATATGAAACTGCGACGGTCTTTTTCGGTCCCATGTACGGCGTTTTTTTGTTCGGGGTCCTTATGGGCTAAAATTTTTCAGAAATAATCCAGACGTAATTCTGACTTAGAACTGTAAACTTTTTTTCAATGTATGGAGCAAAAATATTCCGAAACTGGTTCTTGAATTCAGAAAGTCCTGCACTTTGCATACATTTATATGAAAATGCCACGGTCTTTTTCGGTCCCATGTACGGCGTTTTTTTGTTCGGGGTCGTTATAGGCTAAAATTTTGCAGAAATAATCTAGACGTAATTCTGACTTAGAGCATTAAATCTTTTCTCAATGTGTGGAGCAAAAATATTCCGAAACTGGCTCTTGAATTCAGAAAGTCCTGTACTTTTCATGCATTTATATGAAAATGCCACGGTCTTTTTCGGTCCCATGTACGGCGTTTTTTTGTTTGGGGTCATTATGATCTAAACTTTTGCAGAAATAATCTAGACGTAATTCTGACTTAGAACTGTAAACTTTTTTTCAATGTGTGGAGCAAAAATATTCCGAAACTGGTTCTTGAATTCAGAAAGTCCTGCACTTTGGATACATTTATATGAAAATGCCATGGTCTTTTTCGGTCCCATGTACGGCGTTTTTTTGTTCGGGGTCGTTATTAGCTAAAATTTTGCAGAAATAATCTAGACGTAATTCTGACTTAGAGCGGCAAACCTTTTCCCAATGTGTGGAGCAAAAATATTCCGAAACTGCCTCTTGAATTCAGAAAGACCTGCACTTTGCATACATTTATATGAAAATGCCACGGTCTTTTTCGGTCCCATGTACGGCGTTTTTTTGTTTGGGGTAATTATGGGCTAAACTTTTGCAGAAATAATCTAGACGTAATTCTGACTTAGAACTGTAAACTTTTTTTCAATGTGTGGAGCAAAAATATTCCGAAACTGGTTCTTGAACTCAGAAAGTCCTGCACTTTGCATACATTTATATGAAAATGCCACGGTCTTTTTCGGTCCCATGTACGGCGTTTTTTTGTTCGGGGCAGTTATGAGCTAAAATTTTGCAGAAATAATCCAGACGTAATTCTGACTTAGAACTGTACATTTTTTTTCAATGTGTGGAGCAAAAATATTCCGAAACTGGCTCTTGAATTCAAAAAGTCCTGCACTTTTCATACATTTATATGAAAATGCGACGGTCTTTTTCGGTCCCATGTATGGAGTTTTTTTTGTTGTGGGTTAACATTTTGCAAAAATAATCTAGACGTAATTCTGACTTCGTTGTTCCAAAACTGTTATCCGTTTTCATTTATCTGATTTAGTTTTCAAGATACGGGCGATAAACCAAATAAAAGCCCTTTTCTCTCTAGGAGGCTTAGTTTTCGAGAAAAACGCGATCTTAAAATCTAGCAATGTAAGAGATTAATCAGAACTGGGTCGACAACGACAACGAGAGTTGCTTTTTCATATATTTTGTATGGGAGGCAAAATGTCGTCATGTCGTCTGGCGATTTGTCGTCGGAATAGAATCTATTCTATTTTCTTGACGACACACTAATACACACTTAAAATATTTGTCAAATTGTTGCCATATTTTTAACTAATTAAAGATTGCCATTAGAACAGGGTTGTTAGAAATTCGTATTAGAGGTGCAAAAATTCGTACTTTGTTTACAAAAAATTTATTTTTCTGACAGAAGAAATATCATTGAAATTTAAAATACATAACTTACGGCAAAAAAGCAAAATTAAATACAATAAAATATAAAGCAACAAGAATTAGTGAAAGACCAATTAAATTGGTGGAGAATTGTGGTGAAACAAATACAACAATATTCTTGTTTTGCTTTCCTTTTTTTCTAAACGTCAACAAATGTCGACGGTCGCCTGTCGCTGAATTTAAATTAATCGTGACGACTTTTGCTGTCGTCGGTCGACAATCGACCCAGTTGTGATTAACCTCTAAGTCGAAATTTAATTTCGGTATCAGGGTATTATGGGCGGGTTTTGACTTCTGGTGTAAACATTTTTCCTCTAGCTCTCTTAGTTTTCGAGATATGGACCATCAAAATTTTATAAAAGCGATTTTCGCATTTATTTTTCCACATATAATTCATTATGACTTCCTTGTTC
The DNA here is from genome assembly GCA_949987735.1 of Leucophora obtusa. Lineage (NCBI taxonomy): Eukaryota > Metazoa > Arthropoda > Insecta > Diptera > Anthomyiidae > Leucophora > Leucophora obtusa. Next base: position 93,432,392 of record OX465299.1, on the reverse strand, counting down.
CAAAACTGCTGTCCGTTTTCATTTATCTCACTTAGTTTTCAAGATACGGGCGATATTTCAAATAAAAGCCCCTTTCTCTCTAGGAGGCTTAGTTTTCGAGAAAAACGCGATCTTAAAATCTAGCAATGTAGGTCGAAATTTAGTTTCAGTATCGGGGTATTATGGGCGGGTTTTGACTTCTGGTGTAAACATTTTTCCTCTAGCTCTCTTAGTTTTCGAGATATGGACCATAAAAATTTTATTAAAGCGATTTTCGCATTTATTTTTCCACATATAATTCATTATGACTTCCTTGTTCCAAAACTGCTGTCCGTTTTCATTTATCTCACTTAGTTTTCAAGATACGGGCGATATTCCAAATAAAAGCCCTTTTCTCTCTAGGAGGCTTAGTTTTCGAGAAAAACGCGATCTTAAAATCTAGCAATGTAAGTCGAAATTTAGTTTCGGTATCGGGGTATTATGGGCGGGTTTTGACTTCTGGTGTAAACATTTTTTCTCTAGCTCTCTTAGTTTTCGAGATATGGACCATCAAAATTTTATTAAAGCGATTTTCGCATTTATTTTTCCACATATAATTCATTATGACTTCCTTGTTCCAAAACTGCTGTCCGTTTTCATCTATCTCACTTAGTTTTCAAGATACGGGCGATATTCCAAATAAAAGCCCTTTTCTCTCTAGGAGGCTTAGTTTTCGAGAAAAACGCGATCTTAAAATCTAGCAATGTAAGTCGAAATTTAGTTTCGGTATCGGGGTATTATGGGCGGGTTTGACTTCTGGTGTAAACATTTTTTCTCTAGCTCTCTTAGTTTTCGAGATATGGACAATCAAAATTTTATAAAAGCGATTTTCGCATTTATTTTTCCACATATAATTCATTATGACTTCCTTGTTCCAAAACTGCTGTCCGTTTTCATTTATCTCACTTAGTTTTCAAGATACAGGCGATATTTGAAATAAAAGCCCTTTTCTCTCTAGGAGGCTTAGTTTTCGAGAAAAACGCGATCTTAAAATCTAGCAATGTAAGTCGAAATTTAGTTTCAGTATCGGGGTATTATGGGCGGGTTTTGACTTCTGGTGTAAACATTTTTCCTCTAGCTCTCTTAGTTTTCGAGATATGGACCATCAAAATTTTATTAAAACGATTTTCGCATTTATTTTTCCACATATAATTCATTATGACTTCCTTGTTCCAAAACTGCTGTCCGTTTTCATTTATCTCACTTAGTTTTCAAGATACGGGCGATATTCCAAATAAAAGCCCTTTTCTCTCTAGGAGGCTTAGTTTTCCAGAAAAACGCGATCTTAAAATCTAGCAATGTAAGTCGAAATTTAGTTTCGGTATCGGGGTATTATGGGCGGGGTTTGACTTCTGGTGTAAACATTTTTTCTCTAGCTCTCTTAGTTTTCGAGATATGGACCATCAAAATTTTATAAAAGCGATTTTCGCATTTATTTTTCCACATATAATTCCTTATGACTTCCTTGTTCCAAAACTGCTGTCCGTTTTCATTTATCTCACTTAGTTTTCAAGATACGGGCGATATTCCAAATAAAAGCCCTTTTCTCTCTAGGAGGCTTAGTTTTCGAGAAAAACGCGATCTTAAAATCTAGCAATGTAAGTCGAAATTTAGTTTCGGTATCGGGGTATTATGGGCGGGTTTTGACTTCTGGTGTAAACATTTTTTCTCTAGCTCTCTTAGTTTTCGAGATATGGACCATCAAAATTTTATAAAAGCGATTTTCGCATTTATTTTTCCACATATAATTCATTATGACTTCCTTGTTCCAAAACTGCTGTCCGTTTTCATTTATCTCACTTAGTTTTCAAGATACGGGCGATATTCCAAATAAAAGCCCTTTTCTCTCTAGGAGGCTTAGTTTTCGAGAAAAACGCGATCTTAAAATCTAGCAATGTAAGTCGAAATTTAGTTTCGGTATCGGGGTATTATGGGCGGGTTTTGACCTCTGGTGCAAACATTTTTGCAGTAGCTCTTTTAGTTTTCGAGATATGGACAATGAAAATTTTATTGATTATTTTTTATTAAGCGAACAAGGAAGTCATAATGAATTATATGTGAAAAAATAAATGCAAAAATCGCTTAAATAAAATTTTGATCGTCCATATCTCGAAAACTAAGAGAGCTAGAGAAAAAATGTTTACATCAGAAGTCAAAACCCGCCCATAATACCCCGATACCGAAACCAAATTTCGACTTACATTGCTAGATTTTAAGATCGCGTTTTTCTCGAAAACTAAGCCTCCTAGAGAGAAAAGGGCGTTTATTTGGAATATCGCCCGTATCTTGAAAACTAAGTGAGATAAATGAAAACGGACAGCAGTTTTGGAACAAGGAAGTCATAATGAATTATATGTGGAAAAATAAATGCGAAAATCGCTTTAATAAAATTTTGATGGTCCATATCTCGAAAACTAAGAGAGCTAGAGGAAAAATGTTTACACCAGAAGTCAAAACCCGCCCATAATACCCCGATACCGAAATTAAATTTCGACTTACATTGCTAGATTTTAAGATCGCGTTTTTCTCGAAAACTAAGCCTCCTAGGGAGAAAAGGGCTTTTATTTGGTTTATCGCCCGTATCTTGAAAACTAAATCAGATATATGAAAACGGATAACAGTTTTGGAACAACGAAGTCAGAATTACGTCTAGATTATTTTTGCAAAATGTTAACCCACAACAAAAAAACTCCATACATGGGACCGAAAAAGACCGTCGCATTTTCATATAAATGTACGAAAAGTGCAGGACTTTCAGAATTCAAGAGCCAGTTTCGGAATATTTTTGCTCCACACATTGAAAAAAAATGTACAGTTCTAAGTCAGAATTACGTCTGGATTATTTCTGAAAAATTTTAGCTCATAACGACCCCGAACAAAAAACGCCGTACATGGGACCGAAAAAGACCGTGGCATTTTCATATAAATGTGTGCAAAGTGCAGGACTTTCTGAATTCAAGAACCAGTTTCGGAATATTTTTGCTCCACACATTGAAAAAAAGTTTACAGTTCTAAGTCAGAATTACGTCTAGATTATTTCTGCAAAAGTTTAGCCCATAATGACCCCGAACAAAAAAACGCCGTACATGGGACCGAAAAAGACCGTGGCATTTTCATATAAATGTATGCAAAGTGCAGGACTTTCTGAATTCAAGAGGCAGTTTCGGAATATTTTTGCTCCACACATTGGGAAAAGGTTTGCCGCTCTAAGTCAGAATTACGTCTAGATTATTTCTGCAAAAGTTTAGATCATAATGACCCCAAAGAAAAAAACGCCGTACATGGGACCGAAAAAGACCGTGGCATTTTCATATAAATGTATGCAAAGTGCAGGACTTTCTGAATTCAAGAACCAGTTTCGGAATATTTTTGCTCCACACATTGAAAAAAAGTTTACAGTTCTAAGTCAGAATTACGTCTAGATTATTTCTGTAAAATTTTAGCCTATAACGACCCCGAACAAAAAAACGCCGTACATGGGACCGAAAAAGACCGTGGCATTTTCATATAAATGTATGCAAAGTGCAGGACTTTCTGAATTCAAGAACCAGTTTCGGAATATTTTTGCTCCACACATTGAAAAAAAGTTTACAGTTCTAAGTCAGAATTACGTCTAGATTATTTCTGCAAAAGTTTAGATCATAATGACCCCAAAGAAAAAAACGCCGTACATGGGACCGAAAAAGACCGTGGCATTTTCATATAAATGCATGAAAAGTACAGGACTTTCTGAATTCAAGAGCCAGTTTCGGAATATTTTTGCTCCACACATTGAGAAAAGATTTAATGCTCTAAGTCAGAATTACGTCTAGATTACTTCAGCAAAATTTTAGCCCATAACGACCCCGAACAAAAAAACGCCGTACATGGGACCGAAAAAGACCGTGGCATTTTCATATAAATGTATGCAAAGTGCAGGACTTTCTGAATTCAAGAACCAGTTTCGGAATATTTTTGCTCCATACATTGAAAAAAAGTTTACAGTTCTAAGTCACAATTACGTCTGGATTATTTCTGAAAAAGTTTAGCCCATAAGGACCCCGAACAAAAAAACGCCGTACATGGGACCGAAAAAGACCGTCGCAGTTTCATATAAATGTATGAAAACTGCAAGACTTTCTGAATTCAAGAGCCTGTTTCTGAATATTTTTGTTCCACACGTTGAAAAAAAGTTTACAGCTCTAAGTCAGAATTACGTGTAGATTATTTTCCCAAAAGTTTAGCCTATGGAGACCCAGGAGAAAAAAACGCCGTGCATGGGACCGAAAAAGACCATGGGTCTCTCATATAAATATAATACGAAATACGCATTATTTTGTTATATGTACATTATTATAAATATATCCATGAATGAATCGACTTTTACAAATTTATCAATTTTTATAAAATTTATTGGTATTTTTGAAAGTTTATCGGTTTTTTTGTAAAATTTTTCAATATATCGATTTTTCAAAAATTTGTCGATTTTTTAAAAATTTATCGATTTTTAAAATTTTATCGATTTTTCAAAATTTTATCGATTTTTCAAAATTTTATCGATTTTACAAATTTTTATATTTTGTAGTATATTATGCTAAAAAGTACCAAAAACCTGCCTTTTGTAAATAGTATTAAAACCCGGTCTGACCGGGTTTACGGTCTAGACCGTAAAGACCGGGTAGACCGGTCGACCGGTTTTAAACCCGGTCTGACCGGGTAGACCGGTCGACCGTAAAACCGGGTAATGGGGGGCTCTAGTTTCTGGTGATTAAGTAACATAGCTGTTGTTTACACAATGAAAAGGCAAACATTTTCTTTATACAAACTTTTAACCCTCCCATGACCATTAGTGGTGTTTTAAGCGGTAAACATAAAATTGTTTGTCAAAAATAAACTTTGAATGTCTCTCATTTAATTTTGGGGACTAGTAAATACGTATACTCTTCATCATATAATAGGAAATTTAGCGTAGATTAAAAGCAAAATAAGTTTTTTTTAAATATTTCGTCCATTCCATGACTGAAAGCCTAAAAACTGATGAGTTATAGATTTTTTACATATGTGCGCTAGGAAGCTATGTGAATCTTCCATTTTGGGTATAGAATGTGTTCAGCGAACTTATGTAAAACACTACGAGGTATAATTTTGTGGAACTATTTAACCCTCTAACTCTTCAATTAAAGGGACTTTTTTTGGCCGCGTTTTTAAAAGGGACAAAAAGACCCGTAAGCTGAAGAGTTAGAGGGTTGAAATGTTCCACAGAAATGTTCAACATAGTGCTTAACATGAAATAGAAGAGTCACATGGTTTCCTCCTAAACTTTAGGTTTGTGGGCATTTGAGCGGCAAATTGTGTATAAGTACGAAATTAACCCTTAAACACATTTTAAGTTTTGACTTATTTCTGGTATTGAACTTAAATCATCAACCTTGATGTCTTCAGAGACTTACTACCTAATTTCGTAAAACACTTGGGTGAATTGAAGGGAACTTTCAATGTAAATTGTTTTTGAAACAAAAACAATTTATATGGAAATAACGCAACACTTCACCGAAGTGTTTTAGAAAATTACCCCCTTATAGTAGAATTTCATAACAAATATTTTTGTGGAAAATTTTAACCCTCTAACTCCTCAACTAAAGGTACTTTCTGACCCTTTTGAAAGGGCCACAAACGACCCATAAGTTGAAGAGTTAGAGGGTTAAAATGTTCCGCAAAAATATTTGCCATAAAATTCTACTATGAGTCTCTGAAGACATCAAAGTATAAAATTGAGGTTCAATGCCAGAAATATGTCAGAACTTAAAATATGTTTAAGAGTTAATTTCGTACCAATGTGAAGGCGCTCAATAGAGCACCCATATGTGCAAAAGTGATATTTTCTCACCTCCCCACGCACTTTCTGATAGATTGGGTGTAAAAACTAATATCCCCGCGAAAATTGATCCTCTTGGATTAAAACAGGCTAGTCACCCGCGGCTTTTAGCCCTAAAAATGGACTAAAATTACTTCAAAGTTTATTTGCGCATAACTCTTAAAGCAAAGGTTTTACAGAAAATACAATACGTTTTAATACGAGAGGGCCAATTTTTGCGGGGATATTTTTTTTACGCCCAATCTACTGGAAAATGCGTGGGGAGGTGAAAAAAATAACACTTTTACAAATTCCATATATTTCATTGGTGCTCTAGTGGTATGCCACACACTGGTTTAAGAGCGGCATTAATTAATTTTTTTCATGTCTTCTGATCTCCCTGATTTTTCCACAGTTTGTAATAAACAATCTAATTATCATGTTCCAAAAATATTAGTCTTATATCTTTATTACTTTTTTGTCCAGAGACATTCAAAGTTGACCTAAGTGAATGCGTTTGAAATGACCGTATTATACATATATGCTACCTTCTATCGCTTCATGCCTTTAAAATACTTTTGTAATGACACTATTATGATTTTTTTTATACAATTGGATGTTATAAATAATATATTTGCAAAAAAAAAAAAGTTTTTTCAAAATTAAAAAAAAAAAAATTTTTACTACTATAAATTGTTCAAAAATATTTATTTTCTACAACTTCTATGGCTTGTATCTATTGATCTCCAACGACCTCTAGCCCGAGACTTATATCAAATTAAAAATTGAAGTCTCAGCTAACGATCTATAAAAATCAGCTGCCCATTTTTGCCCCTAAGCAATTCCGGTATAAAAAACGGAAAAAGTGAGGAAAAATTTCCTTCACAAGCATGTTATTGCGCATGCTAATAATTTGGGTAATATCATTAATTTTTGTTTTTTTAGCTAGCTCTAACATAATCTCTTTAAATTTTTTACTAATTCAGTTAAAGGATATTGTTTCCTGAAAATTTTGTGAAACTTCGACCACGTTAACACTTTCTATATCAAGGTCAAAAGTGAAATTTTCAAATTTTTGAAAATTGAACTTGGTATAGAGAGGGATAACGTTGTCTAGGTTTCACAAAATTTTCAGAAAACAATATCCTTTAACTGAGTTAGTAAAAAATTCAAAGAGATAATGTTAGAGCTAGCTAAAAAACAAATATTAATGATATTACCCAAATTATTAAAATTATATGCCATTTTAACCCTTCAATGGTCTGGGCGAATTACAATTACTTCAATATTTTCCAACCGATTTTGGATTTTTATGCCTTTTAAGAAAAATAATTCAGTCTATATTACGATTATATTAACATTTTCCAGAAATACGGTTATTTAAGAGCCAGTATTTTCAAAATAAGCCAAAAAACCTATTTTCCCCCTTGTAAATCGCATTCAAAACTTTGAAGAGCCAGGGATAACTTAAAAATTCTTCGATTAAGCTGAAATTTTTTCTGGAATAGTTTTTCTAGTAACCTCACAAAATAAGCCTCAGGGAGCGGGATTCGGAACAAAGTTACAAATGAAGGCCAGTCTACTAAGCATGAAAAAAATTATCGAATAATAAATTTTGACCTTAGATGTCTCTTTTGAGTGACAAGAAAAATCATAAAAAATTAACCATTAGAAAAAAAAAACCCAAAAATCCTAATTATTTTTAAATGTACCATGACTAGGGTTTGGAAATCCCGGGAAAAGTTTACCGGGAATTCCCGGGAAAACGGGAAATTTTAAAAATATTAAATTTTTTTTTTTTTATTGTACACTCTAAAAAATGCTTGTAAATTCACTACTATAAAATAAGTAAATTTTTGTTTATTATAACGCATAGTGAGTAAATATATACAAAAAATGCGCAAAATTATTTTGTACGCACTTTTATATACAATAATACACACTTAAGGTAATTATAGGCATTATATGTTTATAATTAAACATGTTGTGCGTACATTTTTTTTATTTTGTTGATAACTCAAATTTTACGCACAAATTTTGTAAATTTACTAACTTGTAATAGTAATGAAAATACATAAAGATTGACATTTATAAAAATTCAAAAATTTTAAAATATAAATTAAAATTTAACAAAATAAATTGTTTTGTTATACATTTTTATTTAAACATGTGCTAATTTTATCTGCGGTGGCTTCAGTTGGATTAGTAATTGTTGTATATCTGTGCAACATCTACAATTGAGAGTTAAGGATAAATTTTGTCTGTCTTTCAAAGATTTCGATTAATAATATTATTTCTTTCCAGGCTTGTGGAATTTGACTCCGGCGAATTAAGAAGGTTCATTGGTACACTCATAGAAATAAATCCGTAAAAATAGCAGAAAAAGTTACTAAAAATTAGTTAAAAATGATGCTGCAGAAAAAACTGCTAAAATTAGCAGATTTTTTTACTAAATACTAGTAAAATGAGAACAGCAAAATTAAAACTGCTAAATTTACAGAATTTTAATTATATTTAGGCTAACTTTTAGTTAATTGAAAATAGCAAATTGTACTGTAAAATCTGCAGAAAATTTTGCTAAATATTTGTAGACTAAAAATAGCAAAAATAAACTGTTAAATCTACAAAATTTTTGCTATTTTTAAGCTAAATTTAGTTGAATGCAAATAGCAGTCTATTCTGCTAAAATCAGCAGAAATATTTGCTAAAAAATTGTAAACTGCTGTTTTCAAAAGGCTCGATTTTTATTTGCATTTAAAAAAAAAAATCGAAAAAAAACTTCGAAAATTTTAAATTTTTTGGTGATTTTTTAGGCTACTAATTATTTAGCAAAATTTTTTGCTGATTTTAGCAGATTAATTTGCTAATCTCCAATTACAAAAATTTAGCTCATATATAACTAAAATTCTGTGTATTTAACAGTTTTAGTTTTGCTGTTCCTATATTACTAATATATAGCAAAAATAATCTGCTAATTTAGCAGTTTTTTTCTGCAGCATCATTTTTAACTAATTTTTAGTAGTTTTTACTAAATTTTCTACGGACTTTTTTCTATTAGTGTAGTGCTTTTGTAAAAACAAAGCCTTATTTTGTGATTAAGTTTTCTTCTAAAATCGTCAGGTTCTGTGGACTTTTTCTTATAGAAAAATTTCTAGATTCTAAGGAGTTTTTCCCACAAAAAAAACCCTCACAACTTTTTTAAAAAATCCTCAAATGACTCTGAAAGAAAACCACTACAACTCTGAGCACTTTTACCGGATTCTAAAGACCCTGCCTATAAAACAAACTCCAGATTTCGAGAAATTTTTCTTCCACATACACTCTAATTCTGAGGAGGGCTTACAGAATATCCCTCACTTTCTTAAGAATTTTTCCTATGGCAAAACGTTGGCTGAATCTGAGATATTTCCATAGAAGAAAGTCCTCAAAATCTGTGGTTTTTACAAGAAAATCTTATGAATCTAATGATTTTCCTGTAGGAAAAAGAACACAGCATCTGAGGCTTTTCCTATATATTATAACATTTATAGTTAATAAAACATTTTAAAGATCATTTTATTCTTTTATTTTTGGACGGTATTACGTATTTTATTTGGTAAATTTACGCACAAAGTGGTAAAATTACTTATCTTTTTATAAATTTTTTTTACGCATTTTCAATGTAAATTTACCAAATTTGTGTGTAATTAACTTACGCATCGTGTGTGTAATTTATTTCATTTACGCACTGAGAGTAAATTTACCATATCTATAGTAGGAGTCCAGTTTCCTACTATAAGTTGGGTAAATTTAAACAAAAATTAATTAGAGTGTAGATTTTTAGTTGACCTGAAGATTTTTACAATGAGTGTTATTTTTGTTCGGTTTAAAATCAAATATTACAAATTCTAAATAGAATTTACAATTTTTATTTTACAACCAATAGAGAAAAAACTTATGAAAAAAACTTTCCTAGAACCAATGGTTGACAATTAATGCATTTTCAAGTGACACCGCTCACTATCATCAGATTTTCTTTATGGGTTCCTCTCTAGGCTATTTAAATTGTTTTTGTTTGGAATACAATTTTTTAATTTAAATCATTAAAAACATTTTAAATACCAAAACCAAAATGTCATTGTTAAAATCTTTTAAAAGGGAATCAATTTATTTGACACACAAAAAAAATCTTTGCCAAGTAATTAGGATCATCTCAACTAATAAAGATTTTTCGCATAACTTATTCAAAATTTAAGTAGTAAAACCTAAAAACTTGGTAAAAATGTTTAAAAGAAATATGAAAATAAAAGTTTTGTTTCTTACAAATAATCGCCCTTACTATCTAAATTTTTCAAATATATATTTAGTTAAAGTCGACTCTAGTTAAAATATTGGGTAGCAGTATACCTTGATTTGGTTTAGTTTTGGAGTATTGTGATTGGTTAATTTATTTTCAACCAATCAAAATGTTTGAAAATATAAATATTTTTGTAAGGTTTTCATACACAAAACTTTCTTTCAAACACAAGACTTTAAATTTAAAATACTCCTTTATATTAAGGGCCAATAATTTTATAAGTAACGTTTTCATTAATAAATCTGATATTTTCAAGTAAGTTTACTTTATTTTAATACACCTGTTTTCAAACTAATATATTCTTTTATATTAAAGAATAAAATGTCAGGAATATGGAAATACTTCACAAAAAAGGACAATGCAGCGCAGCCCTAAAAGACTAATGGTTAACGGAGGTATCTAAATTTGGTTATCCGACATCGAAATTTGGTTAAAAAAAAATTATGGTCATGCAACTTCTCTTGAAGAAAACAACAAGAAGAATAACGTTCCAGCTAAAATTAGCAAAGTATTCGAAGAAAACAGTGCAAGCTGAATAGGCATTGAACGTTTTATAGTAGCCCTAGTAAAAATGATTTTTATATATTCATATATGATTTTTATACAATCATTTATGATTTTATACAATTATAACTTGTCGAGTATTGTGAAACATATATTTTTATATGATTATATCAAAAGATATTTAATTACATAAAATTATATTAACCAGATCCACCATTTTTCGGATCAAATAATATATTTTTTATATAATTATATTAACCCATACATGATTTGATCCGGAAAATTGATATAATCATATAAAAATATATGTTTCACATTACTCGACAATTTATAACACTATGGAACATTTTTGGGATTATTGTCTGGGGGGTGAGAAATTACAAGTCAGGGTGATGGTACTAGGTCAGTATAGTAAAACCCTCAAAGGGTTTGGCGTTCGTATGTGTCATTTTTTTTTATGACCTTTTAAATTTTTTCCTTATCTTGATGTTTTTTCGCTTAGTTGTAACATTTTGGCAAAAACGTAGTTTAACATAACTCGAGAACCACTTGTCCGATTTTGATGAAACAAATTTAGAAAAATTTAGAATTACAATTTCTCTAATCTGTTTCTATACCGTTTTCCTATATGTGCAACACTTTCGAAGCTAAACATGAATGTATGAAGGGAAAAAAGTATTTTTTGCCTAAAAATTTAAATATTTTTTTTTTAAAATTCATAAAAAATCCAAAATGGAAAAAAGTGCCAAAACTAATTACTTTCGCGTAAAGTCACATAACTCATGAGCAAAAAAAGGCATAGATCATGAAAATCGATGCACGCGTTTCTCATTTATTCACAATTAGGCAAATGTATGAATTTCAAAAATTTGCTCCAGATATGCACAACATTATTTGGAGAAAACATTGACACTCACAAGCCGAACTCTCTCATATTTTTCTACTGTACTAAAAGAGAAATATTGATGTGGCAACACTGGTTCTGTAATGTTCACATAAAACATGCATTGTCATTATACTTCTTCTCTTTCTCACACTGGTTCTGTGATTTTTGTCATTCAACAAGTGCCGACGAACGCGAACAGTAAAAGTGATTTTTCTCCAGTTTTTTAAAAGTGAACAAAAGAGAACAGAATATGGAACTGTGCAAGCCAGATATAAATAGCTTTTGCTACTGCTGTGGTCAATATGTCTCAACACATAAAAAAAGGGGAAATTTCAGTACTGATTTTGTTCAAACATACGAGATGTACTTCAACCAAAATGTTATAGTGAACGAAAATTGGGTACCAAATATAGTGTGTAGAAGCTGCTACAACCGTCTAATGGATTGGAAAAATAGAAGATGTGAAAGTATGCCATTCGGTATCCCAATGACTTGGACTAATCCTGGCGAAGGTCACAATCCATTGAATTGCTATGCATGTGCGAATAAAGGAGCCGCAAAAAGGATAAGAAAATCGCATAATTACGTTGGTGTTGCAAGTGCCGCAACACCATTGCCTCATTCGGACCACATTCCTGTGCCAAAAGCTTCTAGCCCAGATATTTTCTCTTCTACGACTGCTCCGACATATCATGCACGTGATGATTCCCCATATGAGCCATCAGTATCCAATGAGCCAATTTTAATAAATCAAAATAAGCTTGATTCAATTGTTGCCAAGTTGGAATTAACACAGCATAAATCGGAAGAGCTGGCTTCCATTTTGAAATCAAACAATTTGTTGGCACCCGTTATGAAAGTCACAGCTTATCGAAGTCGTCAGGCAACACTCCAAAGTTTATTCCTTGTGAATGATGAAAAAACTTCTGCATATTGCCCGGATGTAGGAAAATTGATGGACGCAATGGAAATAAAATATGAAGCAGATGACTGGAGATTATTTATTGACAGTTCAAAACTCAGCTTGAAGGCGGTTTTACTGCATAAGACCAATAAAAAACCTTCAGTTCCAATCGCCTACAGTACAGAAACGAAAGAAACATATGATGCACTGGAAAATATTTAAAAAATGGTTAACTACGCCAAACATATGTGGCGCATATGCTGCGATTTAAAAGTTGTAGCAATGCTTTGCGGTCTTCAAAGCGGCTATATAAAATATATGTGCTTTTTGTGCGATTGGGACACACGATTTTCCGGTGACCAATATGCATGCCACGGATGGAAACTCAGAGAGCACAGCAGGTTACAAACGGCCAATATTATTCGTGAGCCTCTAGTGCCGAAGGAGAATATATTGCTGCCTCCACTGCATATTAAACTTGGAATTGTTAAGAATTTTATCAAAACTGTCGCCAAAAGAGATGAAGTTTTCTTGTGTTTGAAACTAATTTACCCGAGACTCAGCGAAAGTAAAATTAAAGAAGGTAAGTTATAATATCACATTCATTTCCCATGATTTTCCATCTTAACAAATTAATTTTTTCCAATCAGGCGTACTAAATGGTCCAGATATAAGAAAGCTGATTAAAAGTGACGCATTCAACAATATTTTGATTGACGCTGAATTGAATGAATGGCAGGCAATCAAAGAAGTAATAGAAGGCTTGTTGGGAAAGCATCGTTCTAACAACTACGATGTTTCTGTCGCAAGGATGTTAAGAGCATTCTCGGAAATTGGTGTCCACATGTCCTTGAAAATCCATTATTTACATCATCATCTGGACTACTTCAGCAAACAATTGGCTACCGAATCTGATGAACAAGGTGAACGCTATCATCAAGTTGCTATGCCATTTGAAATGAGGTAATACTGATTTTTTATTTTTTCAAACTCATTTTAATAAAACAAAAACTTACAGATAAAGAGGCAAAAAGTCGCCGAGTGCAATAATTGCGGAAATTTGCTGGTGGAGTAAGTTAGTGTGGCAAGACAAGGATGATCTTGATGATAAAGAATTTTCAGGAGATGCAGAAGGGCCAACAGTGGAGTCACACATTGACATTATGTGTGGTTCAGAAACTGATGATAGCGATGAATGCGATGCCACTAGTCCCGAACAACCACCATCGAAAAAGTCTAGGCAATATTTATTAAAATAAATAAAAATAAATAAATAAAATAAAAATAAAAAATTATAAAAATGTTTACTTTATTTTTTTAGTAGTTTATGGCCAGAAGTCTGGAGTTATTGGGGAAAATTTATGAAAAAGGCGATAAATGACACTTTTTTGAATAAAAACAAATATCAATATTCTTGTCAAAATGGGATACCTTCACTTAATTGTAAATAAAAGCAGAACGCGTTAAATTTTGTTTATAGGTTATGTGACTTTACATGAAATTAATAACACTTGATCCTTTTTTCCGTTTTAGATTTTTTATGAATTTAAAAAAAAAAAAATTTTAATTTTTAGGCAAAAAAATATTTTTTTTTCTCCACAAATTTATTTTTACCGGCAAAACTGTTGATTATAAAGAAAAACGTTATATGAACGGATTAAAGAAATTGTAATTCTAAATTTTTCTAAATTTGTTTCATCAAAATCGGACAAGTGGTTCTCGAGTTATGTATGTTAAACTACGTTTTTGCCAAAATGTTACAACTAAGCGAAAAAACATCAAGATAAGGAAAAAATTTAAAAGGTCATAAAAAAATGACACATACGAACGCCAAACCCTTTGAGGGTTTTACTACACTGACCTAGTACCATCACCCTGACTTGGAATTTCTCACCCCTCAGATTGGCTGTTGTACTGTGTAATTGTATAAAATCATAAATGATTGTATAAAAATCATATCTGATTATATAAAAATCATTTTTACTAGAAAAGGCAAACATTTCCTGAAATGTTATCCAAATTAGCCGCAGTCGACGGAGTGTCAATCCGCACCATAACTAGATCTTCCTTTATTCGAGAAAGTTTTTATAATAAAAACTTGGCATTGCCAAAAAATGAAACCGATGTAAAGAACATTATATTAAATTACTACAATCATGTAAAAGATATCATGATAAAAGAAATATCGAGCAATATTTCTAACAATAGGAGATTTACTATAATATTAGATGAATGGACAAGAATATCACAAAAGAGATATTTGAACATATGTATGTATTAGGGTTTGGGATTTCCCGGACTTTTTTATTTCCCGGGAAACGGGAATGAAAAAATTTGATTCCCGGGAATCCCGGGAAATATTTTTGAACAAAATTGTTAATGAAAACCACCTATATAAGTAATTTTTGTTAAAAAAAAAACTATTTCAGTACAAATGCCGTCTGTGTAGTGAGAATTCAAAGTAAAAAATATCAGAATGTTGAACATTTGATTTCACATAAATTACTCGCAGCACTGCCAAATGAATTGCATGATTCCAGCAGAAAGCACCTACTACTGGACTGTCGGAAACAAACCGTTTCATCACACTTGGCCCATTAGATATGGTGGCCACAATGTTATTTTCCAAAGACAAATAAAACTCTTCTAGTCTTATTTCTACAATTCTTCTTATTTCATCAGCATTACATCTTCCTGATATATAAACCAAACCCAGGTTATAAAATGAATTATTTCCATTTATACATTGTTGTGATATTCTTGTCCATTCATCTAAGAATATAGTAAATCTCCTATTGTTAGAAATATTGCTCGATATTTCTTTTATCATGATATCTTTTACATGATTGCAGTAATTTAATATAATGTTCTTTACATCGGATTCATTTTTTTGCAATGCCAGGTTTTTATTATAAAAACTTTCTCGAATAAACGAAGATCTAGTTATGGTGCGGATTAACTGCGGCTAATTTGGATACCATTTCAGGAAATGTTTGCCCTACCATAAAACCTTTAATGCCTATTCAGCTTACACTTTTTTTCTTCGGGTACTTTGCTAATTTTAGCTGAAACGTTATTCCTGTTGTTGTTTTCTTCAAGAGAAGTTGCATGACCATCGATTTTTTTTTTTTTTTTTTTGTGAACCAAATTTAGATGTCGGATAACCAAATTTAGATACCACTGTTAACCAGTCTTTTCTTTTCACATTTATTAATGAAAACGTTACTTATAAAATTATTGGCCCTTAATATAAAAAGAGTATTTTTAATTTAAAGTCGACTATATTTTTAATCAAACAGCTTTGTTCATTTTGTGTATGAAAACCTTACAAAAATATTTATATTTTCAAATATTTTGATTGGTTGAAAATAAATTGACCAATCAGAATGCTTCAAAAATAAACCAAGTCAAGGTATACTGCCACCCAATATTTTAACTAAAGTCGACTTTACCTAAATTATACATTTGAAAAATTTAGATAGTAAGGGCGATTATTTGTAAGAAACAAAGCTTTTTTTCATATTTCTTTTAAACATTTTACCAAGTTTTTAGGTTTTACTACTTAAATTTTGAATAAGTTATGCGAAAAATCTTTATTAGTTGAAATGCTCCTAATTAATTGGCAAAGATTTTATTTGTGTGTTAAATAAATGTATTCCCTTTTAAAAGATTTTATCAATGACATTTTTGTTTTGGTATTTAAAATGTTTTTTATGACTAAAATTAAAAAATCCTATTCGAAACAAAAACAATTTAAAAAATTTAGTCTTTTTAAAATTTCCCGTTTTCCCGGGAAAAATATATTATTTTCCCGGGAATTCCCGGCAAACTTTTCCCGGGATTTCCCGGGAATTCCCGCCCGGGAATTCCCGAACCCCAAACCCTAGTATGTATGTATAAACGGAAATAATTCATTTTATAACCTGGGGTTGGTTTATATATCAGGAAGATGTAATGCTGATGAAATAAGAGAAATTGTAGAAATAAAACTAGAAGAGTTTTATTTGTCTTTGGAAAATAAGATTGTGGCCAACATATCTAATGGGCCAAATGCAAGGTTGGTTGCCGTTATTGTTATAATACCGTTATCGCTAAAATACAGTTTCAAATTGAATACCGTTACCGTTATCGATACCTCTAAAAAAAATTCCAAATACCGTTATCGTTACCGATACCGTTATTTTTATGGGTAGTTACCGGTATTTTACCGGTATTTATTATTTTATATAAAAATTACAATTTTTTTATCTTTTATTTTATAATCTTGAGTGTTTTTTTACAAAAAAATTTATAGATAATAATATTACTTATTAAAACTACCAGTATTGAATTTATAGCTTAAAATCTGTATTTTCAGTACTTAAAATTAAAAATATACCATGTTTTTACTTGTTTCTATATGTTTTTAACATAATTTTTAATACCGGTACGTACCGGTATTGCTGTTTCGGTAACGGTATACTGTTACCGAAACAGTCTTAAATACCGTTACCTTTACCGTTACCTAAACAAACGAAATCCGATACCGTTACCGTTACCCTTACCGTTATTCGTTTCGGTAACCAACCTTGGCCAAATGTGATGAAACGGTTTGTTTCCGACAGTCCAGTAGTGGGTGCTTTCTGCTGGAATCATGCAATTCATTTGACAGTGCTTAGAGTAATTTATGTGAAATCAAATGTTCAACATTTTGATATTTTTACTTTCAATTCTCACAGACTGAATTTGTACTGAAATAGTGTTTTTTTTTTCACAAAAATTACTTATATAGGTGGTTTTCATGAACAATTTTGTTCAAAAATATTTCCCGGAATTCCAGGGAATCAAATTTTTTTATTCCCGTTTCCCGGGAAATAAAAAAGTCCGGGAAATCCCAATCCCTAACCATGATTAATTTTTACGCATATATGATTGTTTCTATGGTAGTAAAGCTAATCGTCGACCGGCCTGCAAAATGTCATATGTGTTTTTTTTAATAGATTTTCAGGATGCCTTAATGATTCACGACCTCATTTAGTAAAATCATCATATGATGCCAATAAAATATCTTAAAAGTAGATTTTGTAACAGTTTTTGCGCTCTCCTGAAAATCTATTAAAAAACACATGTGACATTTTAAAGGCTGGTCATAAAAAGTCTGTTTTTGAATGAAAAGGAAACTTTTCAATTAGAAGCTAACCAATTTTTACAAAACGCTGTAAAATACTTAGAAAAATGATATGATTTTGGAGAAAAATCAGTTTTTTTTAGCAAATTGCTGTTTTAAATATAAAAAACTCGTTGTTGTCACGAAATAATTTAGAAGAGCTGCCAGTTATTTTAAAAATAACAAATTCATTCAATTGATACTGATTACTGCTGCCTTCAGGAAGTTTTTGAAGAATTACCAAAAGACATATCCATTGATAACATATGGGCCCATTTCTTTAAAAAAATGTGGTACAAAGAATGCAGAAAATCTGTATAAATTAATATCATTTTTATTTTCTATTCAATTTTGAAATTTTTTTTTTGCTAATTTAACTGAATTTTAAACTGTCAAGAAAAATCAAGCTTTTTCTTCTGAATGTCAAGCTTTTTGCCGATTTCGATCTGGCAAGCCTAGTTTGACTCGATGGAATAAATTATATAAACATTTTACATATCGTTGAATAGGTAAATAAGTCTTATTTGTTAATATTTAAAAAAATATTGAAATCTATTTCAAATATTAAACACCCCGGTAAAAAACCAAAAAAAAAAAATTACAATCCATTTCATTTAAAAATATTACATAGAAATTTAACTTTCTATGTAAAAATAACTATTAACAGTAACGAAACGATTTTTTAGTGTATGACAGTTGTTTACCATTTAATAAAAAAACAAAATCAAATTTTACAAAACTAAGTAATTTTCATATATTTTTTTTACAAATAAAAAAATGCTTTTGAAAATATGAGATTTTCCACAAAATTTGCTCCCCTATCGATGTTCTTGAGCGGACGGCGGGAAATTTAGGGGCAAATCCTTTGGAACATGTTTGCTTATGGTTCAAAATTAAAAAAATGTATTTAAGTGGCGTAATTTTTTTTGCCACATTCAGAAACATTAAATTTTGTTCAAAAATTCATCATTTTCGATTAATTCTGGGCGTAGGGTGCATACTCAAAAATGTTCTGAATTGGACTATTAAGCATTTCTGAAGCTCATTCTTTTACAAAATGTCCAAAAATATTAAAAAGCTGTCAAAAACTTGGTTATAAAAGTGAATGAAGTAACCCCCCTTTTTGCAAAAAAAATGCCATTTTTAGGACACGCTTAAAAGTTTTGATTTTAAAAAACTATCACTGCTAAACGACTCGAGATAATTGAAAATAGTTTTCACTCTGAAATTTAGAAAGGTCATAACAATGACACAACAAAATCTCGAATATATTGTTCTAATAATGAAAAACTTATTGGGAAAAAACCAAAAAAAGTCAAGGTAAAAAATGAAAATTTTGAAATTCAAAGTTTAATATTTTTTAAACTTTTAGAGATACTATGGTGCTTGAAGCATGTTTTTTATTTATCATATAACCTAGATTACAAAAAGTCTAAATTCAGCAAAATCGGTTCACATTTGTAAAAGTTGAACGACAAAAAAGCTTTTGTATACCCGAGTATGATTAATAACTACATAAATAATTTGATTGCAACAACCAAATATGGCAGTAGGGAATATACCCAGTCAGAAAAATACAAACGGGAAAGCGGTGGCAAAGCACTTTAACAGGTGGTACAAGTATTGGCAAAAAGTGCTTTCCCATTCCCAAAATGATAACATCATTAGACAAAAGGACCGGCTGTTCAAAAAGCGCCGGAAAAGCACTGGAGGAACAAAATTTTTAAACGTTGGCAAAACGCTGGCAAAACCAATAAATAGGTGGTCTGGAAATATATTTTCTAAAATAAAATTAAAAAAAAGTTCATATGTATTTTTTTGACCCTGCCGTGATTTGAACCCAGGCCGTCAGATTGGCAGACGATTGCTCTACCCACTGAGCTAACGAGACATATAATATTTAATGGCTAAACACATAAATGAGTGATAATAGCTGGACAACTACTGGCTGTGCCAAAATGCTAGTACTGGCAAACAATTTTTAGTAACTAGTATGCCAGTGTTTAGAGGCAAAAAAAAAGTTGGTCTTGAAGGAGCTTTCCCACAAACAAAAAAATTGATTTTATAAAACAAAAAAAATTTTAAATTAAAAAAAATCCCAAAAAATTTTTTTGCTTGCAACCGGATTTGAACTCGGAACCTTCCGACTACAAACATTTTTTAACGAAGCGTCAGCATTTTTATAAAATCATTGGTTTTCCAGTGAATTGATTTTTGTACGCCTGGTAGCATTGGCTAGGTAGCACTGGATAACCACTGGTTGCAAACCTTGGCATATCACTCTAAGCCAATTCTTTGCCAGTGGTTTTTTTTATAAACCACCGAAATTTTTGTAAAAAAATATTGGTAAAACGCTTTTCGCAAACGCTGGCAAAGCGTCCCAAATGAGTGTTCTGCCAGTCATTTATTTTTAATACCATGGTTACCCAGTGGTATGCCAGTGCTTGATTTTTTGTACCACTGGCGATTTCTGACTGGGTAGTTTTGTAGTCGTGATCATATTGCAACCATATATTTTCTCTGCGTGTAAACACAATATAGGTGCCTGCCAATGAAAACAAGGACAAAACATTTGTAAAAAAAACATTAACTGAGTGTTTTTATAAAAAGAATCAAACGAATTCGTTAACAAATTTGTGTGAAAAACACTAATTTAAAAACGTTTTTCCTTCAAAATTTTTGGACAAATTTGTTAGGACTTCCATGTAGAGCAAATGAGGCTAAAAATTTGTCTTTTTAAAATGTGTTTTTCACACAAACGTTTTAACGATTTTCTCCGATTATTTTTATAAAAACAGGCAGTAAGTGTTATAATTAAATGCACTCTCTGTTGCTGCTGCTTGTTGTTTGCTGCCTTTGATGTGATTAGGCTCTCAGTCAGACAATTCAACTTTCTATTACTCAAATATCATTTCATATAAAATCAACTAAAATGTCAATAAACTTATTTATTTTTGATTTTAAATCAGCTGAATTTTGTTTATAACACAATATTGTTTTGTAAAATTCTCACGATACTAAAACAATTTCTTCTCAAATTTCACTTATACCTAGGGTGACCATTCGTACTGATTTGATCAGTACATGTACTGATTTTTGGTCACGTGTACTGATGAAAAAGTCGTGTACTGATTTGTACTGATTTTTTAAAATTTGTGCTGATTGTACTGATTTTTGGCATTTAAAAAAATATTAAAATGATTTTTCTACATGTAAATTTCTTATTCTAATATGTAGTTTCATACACAGAGAATATTCGTGATGACTACCGAATTTATCAAATAATTCCATTGCGATAATAGAACATACAACAGTTATTTGACTGTTATAAAAATATTTTAATTATCCGGTTGTCAGAGTGGTTGTCAGAATGATTCTGCTTTCTGAGTATAGGAAACGACATCAAAAGCTGAAGATTTTTCCGTACAAAAATTCTTAAAATCTGAAGAAATACATGTCGGTATTTCTATGGAAAGATTTTCGAATCTTTGGGATATTCAATAGGAAAAAGTACACAAAACCTTAAAATTTTCATTTTTAAAAACGTTACGTGTTTTTGTAGAAAAACGTAGCCAAAAGGTGAAGTTTTTATTTCAGAAATCATGCAGAAATTATCAAAGAGAAAAAAGATTTGTTCTGACAGCTAAAATTGTAGCCAATCGATTGGTTAGTATGAAACTACAGCAACAGAAATTCGTTGGCCTGAATAAAAATTCGGAAGAATTAACTATCCTGGGGTCCATTCGTACCATGGCTATATTTCATCACTTTGTTACAAAAAAATTAGAAAAGGAATGGTAACAGATCATTGAAATTTCTAAATAATGGGTCCGTTTCCTGTACTTAAAAAACTATAGTTTTTTCATGCGAAAAAAATATTTTTGCCTTGGGGTCTCTATAGGGAGAAATGTGTAAGGTTTTTTTTAGGATGGTTAAACGAAAAATTTTGTTGCCTCAACCAAACCATTCGGTTGACAACAAATTAGGTTGGCTGCATAATAGTTATTATTTTTTAACAAGGTTGGCAACCGAAACGAATAACGGTATAGGTATCGGTATTGGTATCGATTTTTTATTTGTTTCGGTATCGGTATCGGTAACGGTATTTTAATCATTTCGGTATCGGTATAACCGATACCGAAACATTAATACCGGTATATACCGGTATTATTGAAAAAATTTACAAAAATATAAAAAAAAACGTTCTTAATTATAAAAAAACTTAATTTTATTAAATTTTTATAAAGGATAAGTATTTAAGTTATTAAAAATTTCTAACAACGGAAGTACTTCAGCCTAAACACTCCGATTTTGATGAAATTTGTATATGTGATTGAGAAAAAAATCTAAGACCGACCTGTCTCAGCTTATCGGCCACCTCGGAATTTTAAGGGTCCAAAAAGGGGTTCAAAATGGGTCCTTTTTATGTTTTTTTGCTTTTTAAGATATTTCGACCAAAGGAACCATGTGCAAGTGTGGTATTGTTGGAAAGCAATTTTTGAGGGCTTTTCACTGGTAGCTTTTATTGGTACTTTTTTGCTTTTTCGAATTTGCTGTTTTAAAATTTTCAAAAATTTTGGGTACTTTATATGGAGAACTATATTGCTATGGCTGCTGAATTCATATATATTATTCCTTATTAAATTTAAGCGGAACGTGTTTTTGCGTTTTTCGATATTCGCACTACATCAGGTTTGCCAAAATTTTCCCCGAAACACCTTTTTTGGTACATTTTTAAAGAATTTAGGCCTCTTTCTGTGCTAAACATAGGAAATATGTACATCAAACTTCATATTTTGATGGATATATTAATCCTGTGATATACTCCTTTTTAATTTCGTAAATTTGAAATATGCTCCCATACAAAAAGTTTAAAAAACATGCGTTTTTTACATACTCCGTCTTTTTTATATAAAATGTTATACTTATTTCCACATTAGATCATTAAGTTGCAAAAAAGTACCAATGGCTATTTTGCAGAATATAGGCCCTATATTAGAGTATTTTTTTTTTGTTTTTCATTTTCGGAACACAAGTTGATTCACTACAAATATTTTATATTTGTATTGAGATCATATAATAAAATAAAAAAAAATAAGTTTATAAAATTAATAAAAGGATTCTCTAAAAGAAACTGTAAATTCAATTAAAGGTTTAAGAAACCAGTTTATATATTAAATTATATTTACTAAATTTGTCACAAGTTAGAGAATATTTATGAAGTTAAGGGGGTAATTTTCTAAAACACTTCGGTGAAGTGTTGCGTTATTTCTATAGAAATTGTTTTTGTTACAAAAACAATTTATATTGAAAGTTCCCTTCACTTCACCCAAGTGTTTTACGAAATTAGGTACTAAATAAATTAAAAACAATGTTGCCAATGCAAACTAATGGCACTTTGAATTTATAACACGATTTTCTATTAACAATGGATAAAAAAGTTTAATTGTTTAACAATTTTATATTAAAAAAATTTGTATTTTTGCTAAAAACGTGAAAAAAAAACAATTTTTTAAAACCGATTCCATACCGGTACGATACCGGTATTAAGGGAAAAGGTTTTTGAATACCGGTATTTTTTGAAATCAAGAATTTCGGTATTGGTATCGGTATCGGTTGTCAATTTGAAAGGGTTTTGAAACGGATAACGGTATTATAACGGTATCGGTTGCCAACCTTGTTTTTTAATGATATTTTTTAAAATTTGTACTGATTTGATGTTTGAAAAAAATGGTCACCCTACTTATACCACAATTGATAAAAGTTAAATGAACTCGTAGTATTCTTTGTTTTTATTTTTTTAGTAAAGTAAATAATAACTCTTTGGAGTAATAAACTTTACTGAATCTTTGGAAAGGGGAAAATACCAATGACTTTGGGAAATTTTATAATAATCGTAGTAAAAAGAAACCCATCTTCCTTGCCAGTACGCAGTGGTCAAAGAACTTAAATTGTATAATGATAAACTACACAAATTTGCGGTTAACACGGACCTAACTGCTAATAGAATTGTAGTATCCTACTTTCATAGAAATTAATTTGTAAAAAATAGCAGAACAAGTTACTAAAAATTAGTTAAAAATGATGCTGCAAAAAAATTGCTGAAATTAGTAGATTTTTTTTGCTAAATACTAGTAAAATAAGAACAGCAAAATTAAAAGTGTCAAATTTACAGAATTTTTGTTATATTTAAGTTAACTTTTAGTTAATTTAAAATAACAAATTGTACTGTGGAATCTGCAGAAAATTTTGCTAAATATTAGTAGACTAAAAATAGCAAAAACGAGTAAAAAGGTTAAAGTCGGGCATGCAGACTATACAATGCCCTACACCA
This sequence comes from Leucophora obtusa, assembly GCA_949987735.1. Classification (NCBI taxonomy): domain Eukaryota; kingdom Metazoa; phylum Arthropoda; class Insecta; order Diptera; family Anthomyiidae; genus Leucophora; species Leucophora obtusa. The sequence continues at coordinate 93,408,431 of OX465299.1, read as the reverse complement.
GTCTGGTTAAAAGCCAACTAATGTTTGGATCCGAAATTCGAATGGGTTAAAATGGGACTTGTGTCAAAATTTTCTATAATGTGAATCAGCGATATTTAGGTACTAAATAAATTAAAAACAATGTTGCCAATGCAAACTAATGGCACTTTGAATTTATAACACGATTTTCTATTAACAATGGATAAAAAAGTTTAATTGTTTAACAATTTTATATTAAAAAAATTTGTATTTTTGCTAAAAACGTGAAAAAAAAACAATTTTTTAAAACCGATTCCATACCGGTACGATACCGGTATTAAGGGAAAAGGTTTTTGAATACCGGTATTTTTTGAAATCAAGAATTTCGGTATTGGTATCGGTATCGGTTGTCAATTTGAAAGGGTTTTGAAACGGATAACGGTATTATAACGGTATCGGTTGCCAACCTTGTTTTTTAATGATATTTTTTAAAATTTGTACTGATTTGATGTTTGAAAAAAATGGTCACCCTACTTATACCACAATTGATAAAAGTTAAATGAACTCGTAGTATTCTTTGTTTTTATTTTTTTAGTAAAGTAAATAATAACTCTTTGGAGTAATAAACTTTACTGAATCTTTGGAAAGGGGAAAATACCAATGACTTTGGGAAATTTTATAATAATCGTAGTAAAAAGAAACCCATCTTCCTTGCCAGTACGCAGTGGTCAAAGAACTTAAATTGTATAATGATAAACTACACAAATTTGCGGTTAACACGGACCTAACTGCTAATAGAATTGTAGTATCCTACTTTCATAGAAATTAATTTGTAAAAAATAGCAGAACAAGTTACTAAAAATTAGTTAAAAATGATGCTGCAAAAAAATTGCTGAAATTAGTAGATTTTTTTTGCTAAATACTAGTAAAATAAGAACAGCAAAATTAAAAGTGTCAAATTTACAGAATTTTTGTTATATTTAAGTTAACTTTTAGTTAATTTAAAATAACAAATTGTACTGTGGAATCTGCAGAAAATTTTGCTAAATATTAGTGGACTAAAAATAGCAAAAACGAGTAAAAAGGTTAAAGTCGGGCATGCAGACTATACAATGCCCTACACCAGTCTGGTTAAAAGCCAACTAATGTTTGGATCCGAAATTCGAATGGGTTAAAATGGGACTTGTGTCAAAATTTTCTATAATGTGAATCAGCGAACCAAATTTCATTAAAATATCTTAATATTTGCGACCTGCAGTTTGTAACCAAGCCAATTTTGGGGGGACCCTTATATGGGCACTAGGTCTAAACATGGACCGATATTAACCAAATTCAATAGGCTTCGTCCTTGGGCTGATATAAATCGGTGTACCAAATTTCATCAAAATATCTTAATATTTGCGACCTGCAGCGTATAAACAATATAATTTTTGGGGGACCCTTATATGGGCACTAGGTCTAAACATGGACCGCTGTTAACCAAAATCAATAGGCTTCGTCCTTGGGCTGATATAGGTCGGTGTAGCAAATTTCATCAAAATATCTTAATATTTGCGACCTGCAGCTTATAAACAATATACTTTTGGTAGGACCCTTATATGGGCACTAGGTCTAAACATGGACCGATGTTCACCAAAATCAATAGACTTCGTCCTTGGGCCAACATAGGTCTGCGTACCAAATTTCATCAAAATATCTTAATATTTGTGACCTGCACCGTATAAACAATATAATTTTTGGGGGACCCTTATATGGACACTTGGTCTAACCAAGGACCGATTTTAAACAAAATCAATAGGATTCGTCCTTGGGCCGACATAAGTCAGTGTACAAAGTTTCATCAAAATATCTTAATATTTGCGACCTGTAGAGTGCGCACAAGAATGCATGGACAGACAGAGAGACAGACGGACGGACGGACATCGTTAAATCGAAATAAAAAAAATTCTGAGTCGATCGGTATACTATAAGGTGGGTCTGGGACCAATATTTTTTGGTGTTACAAACATCAGCACAAACTTATAATACCCTGACCACATAGTGGTGTAGGGTATAATAAACTGTGATATCTACAAAACTTTTGATATTTATACCCTACACCACTACGTGGAGAGGGTATTATAAGTTTGTGCTGATGTTTGTAACACCAAAAAATAATGGTCGTAGACCCACCTTATAGTATACCGATCGGCTCAGAATTTTTTTTAATTTCGATTTAACGATGTCCGTCCGTCCGTCTGTCTGTCTGTCTGTCCATGCATTCTTGTGCGCCCTCTACAGGTCGTAAATATTAACATATTTTAATGAAATTTGGTTCACCGACTTACGTCGGCCCAAGGACGACGTCTATTGATTTTGGTTGAAATCGGTCCATGTTTAGACCTAGTGCCCATATTATATTGTTTATACGCTGCATGTCGCAAATATTAAGATATTTTGATGAAATTTGATACACAGACCTATGTTGGCCCAAGGACGAAGCCTTTTGATTTTGGTTAACACCGGTCCATGTTTAGACCTAGTGCCCATATAAGGGTCCCCCCAAAATTGGCTTGGTTACACGCTGCAGGTCGCAAATATTAAGATATTTTAATGAAATTTGGTTTGCTGACTCACGTGGTCCCGAGAACAAAGCCAATAGATTCTAGATAGAATCGGTCCATATTTGGACCTATCGCCCATATGAGCTATATTTACAAATTTCTCTTCTATTATAATTTTATAGAAAATTTTGACACAAGTCCCATTTTAACCCATTCGAATTTCGGATCCAAACATTAGTTGGCTCTTAACCAGACTGGTGTAGGGTATTGTATAGTCGGCATGCCCGACTTTAACCTTTTTACTCGTTTTAAGCTAAATTTAGTTGAATGCAAACAGCAGTTTGTCCTGCTAAAATCAGCAGAAATATTTGATAAAAAAAACTGTAGACTGCTGTTTTCGAAAGGCTCGATTTTTATTTAAAAAAAAATCAAAAAAAATTTCGAAAATTTTAAATTCTATTTAGGCTACAAATTATTTAGCAACATTTTTCGCTGATTTTAGCAGCTTAATTTGTTGTTTTCCATTAGCAAAAATTTAACTCAAATATAACTAAAATTATGTATATTTAACAGTTTTAATTTTTTTGTTCTTATTTTAATAGTATTTAAAAAAACTTCAAATTTCATAGTTTTTCTGCAGCGCATTATACCCTACACCACTACGTGGACACAAACTTCAGCACAAACTTCAGTTTGGACCAAAACCCACCCTTTAGTATACCGATCGACTCAGAATCAGTTTTGTTGCGATTTAACGTTGTCAGCATGCATTCTTGTGCGCACTCTACAGGTCGCAAATATGAAGATATTTTGATGAAATTTGGTACACGGACCTATGACCTTATTGATTTTGGTTAAAATCGGTCCATGTTTAGACCTAGTGCCCATATAAGGGTCCCCCAAAATTGGCTTGGTTACACGGTGCAAATATCTTTCGCGAAAACGAAGATATTTCAATGAAATTTGGTTCGCTGATTCACATGGTCCCAAGAACAAAGCCTATTGATTATAGATAGGATCGGTCCATATTTAGACCTATTGCCCATATGGGAAATATTTCCGATTTTCTTTTCTTTTATCATTTTATAGAAAATTTTGACACAATGGTTTAAAATCATTCGAATTTCGGATCCAAACATTTGTTGGCTTTTAACCAGATTGTTGTAGGGTATTATATAGTCGGCATGCCTGACTTTAACTTTTTTATTCATTTTTACCAACTTTTAGTAACTTTTTCTGCTAATTTTACAGATTTATTTCTATTAGTAAATTAACCTTTTAAGTTGATTATTCTTAATCGCAATACGTATATAAAGAGTTGATGCGAATAAGGGCCTATAGCTCACACTTTGGGAATTGCGTTTAATGTATGTAGTACAAATTTTCCTATTTTTTTAGCTAAAAAAAATACTCTGTTGGTGGGGGTTCTACTGAAGGTTTTAGAGTTAACTAATATTTACCTCAAAATTTTTTTGTTGTTTTGTGTACAATTTTCTTACATTTTCATTTGTTTAATAGTTAATTTGAAGTTAATCCCACAGTATTTAACCCCACTGTGGGCCAGCAACTCCAAATTTTGACAAAAAGTACATTTCAGGTATATCGAAAATTTAATTATTTTTCAGAATATAAAGAGAGAAAACAGATTCGTGCTTACAACCAAATTTGTTGCCAATCGAATGGTTTGGTTGTGGTAACCGAATTTTTCTGTTGTAACAACTGAATATCAGTACAGTTAATAGTTATTTGATGATGGTAACATAATTTCTATTGCCTCAACAATAATTCGGTTGTCCCAATTGAAAAATTTTGTTGCCACAACCGAAGCATAAGATTGGCAATAAATTCAGTTGTAATAACGAATTTGGTTTCTGGGTGTACGAATGTTAGGTATAATGTGAATAAAATATTAAGGTTGTTCACAAGGGGTGTGCTATTTGTTGTATCGTTGTATCGTCCTAATAAAAAACAGAGTTGTTAAAATTTAAATTGAAAAAAATACAACATTTGAGAATAGTACGATGTAACATTTTTACGTATGATAAAAATCGTGATAAAATCGTTGATAAAATCAAATAAAAATTGTAACAACTCTGTTTTTCGTTAGGACTATACAACAATACAACAGATATCACACCCTTGTAACAACCTAATTATAGCTGTATTTTGTCTCATGCCTATCAACGTTAAGTATTTAAAGCAAATCTACGTTAAAACGATTATAGTACAAAAAAATTTAAACAGGTAATGTTTATAATTGTTCCGTTATAATCGAACGTTCGTCATCAAAAGTTTTCAGGATGTAACGCGAATAAGTTACGTTAGACGTGAAACTGTATAAACGTTGAGTTTTCAAAGTTGATAATTATCCGTGTTGAAAGTTAACGTGCATACGAAAAGTAATGTGTTAGTTTTCGTCTTTAACGCTTTTTTATGCACTTTGAATTTTTTTATGAGTTAACGGATATAGTTAAGTCGAAAACACAGCTTATATCATTCTGTCTAAAGGAATTTTGTTGATAAGAGTTCGAAGTCAAAATTCAGATCTTTTTGAATTTAAGTAATGTGTAGTGAAATATAAAAGGTTTCTAGGATTTTCCTATTTTGGTTATTACTAGGGCCACGAATTTCATGCACTGCAGAATCGAAATCATGAGCCTATAAAGAGTAATTAAAAAAGACAAATATGCATTAAAACATAAAAAAATATGCACTTAAACAACTTTTTTCTGCAAAGTAAGGCACTTCAAAACATAAAAAAAATATGTAAGTTAGTTATTTTGCAGATACGTAGACACGGAATTCTAAGGTTTTCAGTTGGCCAACAAGATTTCTTAGAATGTTTAATTTTCAAAATAACAAAAGCGAGTAAAAAGGTTAAAGTCGGGCATGCCGACTATACAATACCCTACACCAGTATGGGTAAAAGCCAACTAATTTTTAGATCTGAAATTCGAATGGGTTAAAAGGGGCTTGTGTCAAAATTTTCTATAATGTGAGTCAGCGAACCAAATTTCATTAAAATATCTTAATATTTGCGACCTGCAGTTTGTAACCAAGCCAATTTTGGGGGGACCCTTATATGGGCACTAGGTCTAAACATGGACCGATGTTCACCAAAATCAATAGGCTTCGTCCTTGGGCCAACATAGGTCTGTGTACCAAATTTTATCAAAATATCTTAATATTTGCGACCTGCAGCGTATAAACAATATAATTTTGGGGGGACCATTATATGGGTACTAGGTCTAAACATGGACCGATTTTAACCAAAATCAAAAATCGTCAATCGTCATTTGTAAAATTTTGACTAAAAAAATCGTCAAAATGACGTAAGTTAAGAAAATCAATTTGAAAAAAAATGGAAATTTCAAGAGAAGTTTTTCGTTGGATTATTTTTCACAACTTTCGACGTGGATTATCTCAACAAGAATAGGTCCATTCGATTACTGGATAATTTGTACAAATTTGTACAAATTTTTACTGGATGGCGTTCGTTAACACAAATACTCAGTAAACAGAAAGAAAAAAGAGAGAATAAAGTGACAGTTCTATGATGAGAGTTTCTAAGTCTTCTTCTTTTTCTTGCAAATTTTTACTGGATAAATTTTTGCTAGTAAGAATTTGCAAGCAGAAAAAAACATATGTTTCGAAAACATATGTTTGTTTATTGTAAATAAAAAAAATTATTTTCCAATTATATTATTTTTTGGAAATGCAAAGCAGTAAAACTTTCAAAATAAATTATGGAAAAGATAAGAAAACCTTCTAAAAATTGTCTACTTAAGATTTAACATCAAAAATTCTATTCTTCCATAGCGACCAGTTAAAATTTATTTGTATATTTGGTGTTGTAATCAGCTGTGTCTACAAACTTGCAAATTGTTACAAATTTTCTGTTCGCGTACATGTTTGGGAAAATTTTATTTTGAGAGTAAATCTTATCTTACTCTCTGTAAGTTTGTACTGAGTAATTCTTACTGGACTTGACTGAGAAAAGTAATCGAATGGACCTTATGTGTCGATTAACTCAGTTCTTTATATGACGATAAATCACCATCAAAAACCACAGTATATCGCTGGTATAGTGAATTCAATTGTGGTCGTAGTTCGGTTGCCGACGAATTCCGTGAAGGTCGTCCAAAATCGGTTGTTATTCCACAAAACATCGATGCAGTGCGTGAACTGATAATGCAAGATCGTCATGTGACATATCGTGAGATAAGGGCATCCTTTCACATTAGTTCCACTTCAATACATTCGATTTTGGTGCTTCAAAAGTTCGACTGGTGTACCAAGTTTCATCAAAATATCTTAATATTTGCGACCTGCAGCGTGCGCACAAGAATGCATGGACAGACAGACAGACGGACGGACATCGTTAAATCGAAATAAAAAAAAATTCTGAGCCGATCGGTATACTATAAGGTGGGTCTAGGAGCAATATTTTTTGGTGTTACAAACATCAGCACAAACTTATAATACCCTGACCACATAGTGGTGTAGGGTATAAAAATATAATCAAAATATAAAAATTATAAATAAAAATTTTTGTCATTTGCAATCGACTAAGTGTTAGCAAAACTTTTACTGAGATTACTGGTGTTTTGTTTTTTTTTTTTGACAAAAATCAGCACTCTGCTTTTCGGCAAATCCCTTTTGCTGAAATTACCCACTTTTTTGCAAGAATGCTCCTGACTGTAAACAGTTTTTGTTGACTTTACTGACTTTTTTTTTTGAGTATACGATCGTTCGATGTAGATATGACCTTTATAAACATGTAATTTTTAAAAATTTATTATCAAAATATAAATACAAAAAATTAAAAACCTTTAAAAAAATATAAAAAATTATAAAAAGAAACATAATGGGATATTTAGAATACGTAACTTTATCGCAGTGAGTTTTAATCAGCGTTCCCTAGACTTATATAATTGATTATTTTAAGTACAATCTAAATATTAAAAACTAAAAATTCATGGCCACCAAGTTTGATCTGCCATTTTGAGTTATAAATTTTTATTTCAGATTTGTAATCATCAACTTCCAAACCACCTTTGTAGTACTCCTTAGTCTCATATACTCAATATTTTAGTTTTGACCAAAATGTTAACATGATGGCCCGCAGTGGACCCAAAGTATAATTTCTATCTCTATTTAGAATTATTTTTTTAATATTTTCCCGAGTAAAAAAATGATCTGGCGCAATATTTAATCATAACTGCTGTAATATAATCCAATTAGATCTCAATATTAGGTGTATCCAAAGATATAGTGTTAGATCCTATACCTAAAGGTTTCTCGCACATGTGTATAAATGCCTTAATATATTTTATAAGAAAAATTCCCATTCACACAGAATACTTGCAATATACAATATTTAGGGAATATTTTCTCCAAAACCAATCTGAGCTTCTTTCTAAAATAAAAAATTTTTTGTCAGATATTTAGATAAATTGGGAAAAATTCAGAACTAAATAGTTCTGAATTAAAAAGAAATACTTTTTTTAATTGCCCATTAAAAACTCGATTGGCGTAGTCAAACTTATAGCATTTTCCAAATTCCATTAAATTGTAATAAATAATATTATAAAAATAAACAAGACATATTTTTTTTTATCTGGGCGGTTAGCTTGAAAATCATTATATTATATAATGTTTCAATTTGCAATAATTCAGTTTATTTCACGGATTGTAACCGAAACGATGCGGTTATCGGTAAGGGTAACGCTATTTTAGATTATTTCGGTAACGGTATTTTAAGGGTAACCCTATTTCATTTATGTCGGTATCGGTATTTTAAGGATAAAGGTTTAGTTATTTCGGTAACGGTATTTTTAGGATAACGGCTTTTTGATTATTTCGGTAACGGTATTTTAAGGTTAGCGATATTTCAGTTATTTCGGTAACGGTATTTTAAGAATAACGATATTCAGGTATTTCGATGCATGCCGCAATTTTTTTTACAAAAAACAATCGAGATTAAAAACAGAACCAATTTATCAACATAAAGTACAAAAAATACTCAATAACCACGTGCAATTACCATTGGACATACATTACGTAAACAACCCAATGATATTGCTAAACAACATACTTGGGCACACTGCATTAAATATTTACTGCATTACCGATTTCAGTAATCAGTAAACACTTACTGGTAATGCAAATAAAATTTCATTACCAGTAAATTGTTACTGAATACTGAAAAAAAAAAACAGTAATCAGTAAACTTTTACTGGTAATGAAATTCAATTTTCATTACCAGTAAATTTTTACTGATTACTGAAAAAAAACAGTAATCAGTAAATGTTTACTGGTAATGAAATTTAATTTGAGTTACCAGTAAAGTTTTACTGGTTACTGCAATTTTTACTGGTAATGCAAACATAATTTCAGTATCAGTAAAAACTATTTTATTGAATTTAAATTTTTATTTCAGCATTAAATTATTTAAAACTTTTATATTTTTAGCCCTATTCAAAAAAAATGTTTAAAAAAGTCATGTCTCAAAATAAAAACAGCTGATTCCTTAAATTTGTTGTTGTAAAGCATCAAAATTTAAAATTTTACAACAAAAGGTAAAAACCACCTAACAAAACAAATATTTATTTTTGCCGGTAAAACAAAGTTTCGTAAAATTATACACTATTAGCTTTTCTTAACACAAGCATTTCAAAATTAACTCGCTCAATTTTTGCCTTCTTGAACGATTAACAATCCCAGCAAATGAAAACAATCGTTCTACAGGTGCAGATGATGGTAGTGGGGTATTGTATTTCAGAAAAACGTGTGTCTTGTTCAGCCAGGTATAAAAATGTTTCCCGAAGATAATTTCCCGAATCACTGAAAACACACTGTATACTAGCATCTGTAAAATGGAATTATTTGTAAAAATACATATTTAAAAAACAAATTGAACAGAGTGTAAAAGCTTTACCATTACTCTCCTCCCCGAAATCTAGAAACGACTTTTGAGGTGTAAGAGGCAGAACACGAGTATCGGCATCGGGAATTTTTCCATATTTCACGACATAAGCGTTAAAAACTTTCTTAACTTCATCTTCGGTTTGCGTTGTTGCTGTTTCCAAAAGAGCTTTAACAAATCTCAATTTTATTTCTGGAATTGATATAGCCGCAATAATGGCATCCCAGGAACCAGGTTGCACCAGGAAATATTTTTCAAATCTTTGGAGTAAAGCTTCTTGCATTTTTGAGCTTACTTCAGCTAAATAGTTAAAGCTACTATGGCTCAAACGATTAAATTTTATTCTCAAAGACACTATAGTTGGGACAAAGTAACCAAAAAACATGGTCTTTTCACCCTGAAGAAAATCAATCGCTTCTGCTATAGGTTCCATAAGCTTTTTGTATTCTTCTAAGTACTCAAGCTCATCACTGAGAATGGTCGGAATTCCTAGACGAAAACACAATTCGGGTAAATTGGGTTTGTGTTGCAGCAACTTCTTTACGGAATCATAAAGTGAGTTCCACCTTGTTATGCATGGAGTTAATAAACTGGCATTTAAAACTTCATTGATCACTTCTGCAGATTTTGGTCTATTGCACTTGTTCCAAAGTTGTGTGCATCTACAAAAATATAGATGTAAAAATTCTGTGATTGAAATGCAGTAAATTTTTACCTATTGAAGGACCTTTTATGGACATCTTTAACTTCCTGACTTCAAGAATTCATAATTTTGTTGAAATCGGTTGAAGCCAGAAGGTTTAAAGTATGGCTCGCACATGAAAAATGCTTTGACAGTCGCGCTGTTATAGAATGAAATTCAGGACCAGAAGCATCCACCAAATCTTCCGAATCTGAAGCTGGACAAATTCTTCGTCACTGTTATTTTCATTGAAAGGTCCTAGATATAAACAAATCTACAATAGAAATCGTTATGTTTGAAATAAATAATATTTATTAATTAAGTACAACCTTTACTCAATTCTATTCCAAATTCCTTAAATGCCTTAATAAAGTTTGATCCATTATCAGTGATGGTATAAACAATTTTTTCAACTTTCAGTTTATATTGCTTGTTAATATCGCATATCATTTTTGTTACACGATCAAAAGAATGGGTTCCCTTGAACCGTCGACAAGCCAGTGCTACAGATTTCCTTTCGAAATTGTTAGCGTCTAACCAATGACAAGTGTAACCAAAAAAGGATTTTTTTCCTCCGGACCACACATCAGCAGTTACGCACACGTATTCAATTTTATCTAGCTCAATAGCAAGTTGTTCGATATATTTATTTTGGCTCTCTAAAAGTAATCTAGTTATAGAGCGCCGGCTCGGAACACTTTTGGCAGGAAATAACTTTTTAAAACTTTTCTGATCGACTACGGAATGCGGAGAAGCAGTTTCGCGATTAAAAGAGCATTTTTCGACCTGCGCTCTGCCTGTATTCTTCCTTTTTAGACCTGAAGGCGCTAAATTTTTGTGGATGTTCCTTTTTTAAATGCTTGATGAAGTTGGAGCTCACACGTAGAGATCCTTTTAATTTTTTCCCGCAAACTTGACAAGCAGCAATCAAGCCATACATTTTTCTTTGATGTTGAGTTGAACTCATCTTCATTTTAACAAAATTATAAAACAATAAATACAAATAGATTTCAACACCAAAAATTTAAAATAAGTGTAAATTTTTTTGATTGTAGGTCAAAATTTTTTAAGTTGAAGTAACAAAATTTTAGCAAATGAAAAATTGTCAAATAAAAATTACTAAAAACAGAATTGCCTCAAAAAATTTACTTAAAGATAGCCCAAATTTTGTTTGTTTTTAGTTACTAAAATTTAAAAAAAAAAGTATTTTGCTAATTTTTTTTTTGGGTGTACTTCGTTATGAAAATATGCAATGATTATTACCTTCTCAACAATTTTAAAAAATTCCTCACTAAAGAGAATCTTGTTTACACCCGTCAATTCTTCATTGATTAAAAAATGAGATGTGCCACTTGAAGTTTCACTTAATAATTAGACGTATTTTGTTCACATCTTGGAAGACTTTCTTCGCAAACAAAATCAGGATCATTAAATAAGTCGTCACTATCAAAATCACTCATTTTAATTTTATTTTTATTAAAGCAAACTTTATATGTATAAATTCGATACCAGTTCAAAAATACTAAAATTCACGTGCTAAGCCCTGCTCTAAACGTAAAATATATGGGCATTTCCATAGAAAACGTAGTGATATCCGTACGTTTCAATGGGATGCTGTTATAATTAATATCATCTGGAGTGTATTTTAATTAACATCATATGTACTTGATTTTTATTTTAACATTATCCCAATAGGAAAACTAAAAGTTAATTTTTAAAATCGCTTTCTTTAAACCAGCTTAAACTATACTCAATATTATATCATTGCAAAATAGTGCAGAGATAATCTTTGCTGCAATAAAAATGAAAACCGATCATAACCTCAGTCCTTTTGATCTTGATGGAAACTGAGATAAGCTTTGCGCTATTTAGTTGCATAAAAATTAAGTATATTTTTAATAATACATGTCAATCTGAAGCTTCGGTTAACTTTTATTTTAGTCACAGTTGGATCTTTGTGTGGAAGTGACCATACGAATGCAATTCATGGCTGTTATAGGCCTGTACACACTATGCCATCGCGACATTTGATCGGTATATTAGAAAATCTGACAGAAAAGTACATTGTTGCCTTACACGGTTGGTATACAAATATTTCATAAGTGTTTTTAATCGATTTATTTAATTTATGTTCCAAATTTTATTTGTGTTGTTCTCGCTTTTTGTGTTACTGCAAATGAAACTAATGGTGTTTTCTTTTCTGACAAAAATGTTGCATTTTTTTTGCACTTTGCTTTTGAATTGGCTTTTTTGTGTTCTTTTCTAAATTAAGGGTAATATTCTGAGAGGCATCGTGTTCTTTTCTAAAAATGTTGTCTAATAAAGTGCAAAAGTGCAACATTTTCCGCCCTCAAAAAATTTACGGGGTAGAGCGTTGCCCTGTTTTTTTCTTTTCATCAAAGTTATGTGTATATACTGCAATTTTGTTTGCCAGCAAACTCACAACTTGGTGGCCTAGGGGGAACTATCCTGGCTTCTGATGCAGAAGGTCGCAGGTTCAAACCCCGGTTGGACCACAACATTTTTTTTTTATAAATTTTTTTAAAAATTTTTTTTTTATAAAATTTTATTTTTATAAAATTTTATTTAGTTTTTTAATAATTTTCTCTGTTTTATTTAGTATTTACTAGTTTTTACGCTACCAATAAAAAAAATTATACAATTTTTTTTTAATATGGAGAAAAACTTCTAAATTGAAAAAAGAAAAAGAGAGTAGTATATAAAAATTAATTCACTTTGGCTGGGATTTGAACCTGGCCATCCCGAGCGAAAGGCAAGCATCACAACCACTAGACTATCATATAGTAGTAGCTAGCGTAAACAATATTGCATATACATGAAACAACAATATATACATACACATGTGTTTTGAAAAATGCAAATAAGTGATTTTATCGTTCTATTCTGATTGGAAAAATGTAGCATTTTATTGGGGTGAGGGTAACATTTTTAAAATTTTACACTTTTACAAGGCAACATTTTTTCCAGAAAAGAAAACACCATAAGTTTGCTATCGATGCAAATCAGAACTTTTTTGATTACATATTTTAAAAATAATAGAGTACCATCGACTTAACTAAATTGTTTTCAGTATTTTTTGCACCACTCATACAATTTGTTTTTACACAACAATATCGTATTTCAACATACAAAATTTTTAACATGTTTAAAAAGTATGTGTATCGTGTGAACGGGACTTTTAAATATTAGTAAAGTGAATAGAAATGAAAAAGTAACAAAGATTAGAACAGAGAGAGTAAATATTTAATAAAAACGTAGTATTTATAGCAATAACAATTCAATACAAAAATTAAAATAAAGAGAATAGTAAGAAAAATGTACTATAAACAAATTAAATGATTAGCAACTAAACATATTTTTCAAAATTGTTTCAAATTGTTTTTTTTATTAGTTACGTTCCTAAAGGTACGGTCACATTAGTCAAATATTTGACGCGAATGTATTTGACTATGTTTGCCCGATCATTTTTTTTTAGCAAAACTGAATTGATTTTGCAATCAAAATTCTCGTATTCCTTTTCCCTTTTGGTTTCTTCAGACATTATAAGAATTTGGTTTTCCCAAAATCCATTGTTTTGCTATTATTTACTGAAAAGCATTTTGTGGTCAGACTGGGGCAAAGAAATATTTGACGTTTTTCGTCAAATATTTGACAAATGTGACCATACCTGAAGTATTTTATTTACTAAAATGAAAGTTCATTAAGTTTTCAGTAATCATTTAGATTTTACTGGTAATGAAATTTGACATCAGTATTTACTGCTTACTGCATTTTTTTCAGTAATCAGTAAAAACTTACTGGTAATGAAAATTAAATTTTATTACCAGTAAACATTTACTGATTACTGATTTTATTTTTTCAGTAATCAGTAAACATTTACTGGTAATGAAAAATTAATTTCATTACCAGTAAAAGTTTACTGATTACTGATTTTTTTTTCAGTATTCAGTAAAAACTTACTAGTAATGAAAATTGAATTGCAATATCAGTAAAAAATTTGATTTTACTGCAGTATTACTGGTACTGAAAAGTGCCCATCTATGCTAAACAAGCTATAGACTGGAACCCGCAAGGCAGTCGACGTATAGGAAGACCAGCACACACCTGGAAACGGCAAATTGAAACCGAAATATCCAACTTACACCTTCCTTGGAATGAAATCAAACACCGTGCATCAGATCGAACGTATTGGGATAATCTTGTTGCGGCCCTATGCTCCTTGCAGGAGTAAAAGGAACAAATATATATATACGTGCAATTACCAAAAGCAGAAAATTAAAAATAACGGTAACGGTATTTTAGGGGTAACGGTATTTAATTTATTTCGACAACAGTATTTTAGGGGTATCGATATTTCATTTATTTCGGTATCGGTATTTTAATGATAACGGTATTTCAGTTATTTCGGTAACGGTATTTTAAGTATAACGGTATTTCGATTATTTCGGTAACGATATTTTAGGGGTAACGGTAGTCAGTTGAAAGGGTTTTTAATCGATAACGGTATTTTAGCGGTATTACCTGCCAACCCTGGTTTATTTGCTATTTGTACCCCAAGTTGAAAAAGCAAAAAAGGGCCTATATCCAACATGAAAAAATACTCACGAAGTAACTAAGTACAAATTTTTAACTTTTGAACTATTTAAAGCATAAAAATAAATGGTGCAGCATTTTGGTTAAACCATTCAAAAAAATTTATGAATTTGATGATTTGAAATTTATAAATATAAACTGTGTACGAGTATTTGCCGATGCGGCGTACAAGTCCTATTGTTTGTTGTAAAAAACATATTTTGGTTCGCTTAAGAATATTTAACTAATCGAATAATTTTGCTCAAAAGTTGTTCGAATAATTTAAAATATCCAAATTTGGAATAACGAATAATTTGAACAATTTAATACATTAAATCGATTAGTCGAAATTGGTAAAAAATTACAAAAAATGTTTAAAAAATATGTATCTTTTAGTAAAGTAAATATGTATGCTAAAATACCAAATCTTATTTAACAAATTGTGAAAAATAATTTGCTATGTCTTGTAACTATCCACATTTCATTTTTGAGTAAGGAAATCATCAGGGGTCGACTTTTTAGAATATCTGGAAATATTTGTTAGACTAAACTCAATGAGAATTTCTTGTTTTCATCTAATAGCGTATTTAGACTGGGCTAAATCTAGTAGTTTTTGGCCATTTTTAGTTTTTGAGACGAAAACTACAAAATTAATTTAGTTTTTGCATACAAACTGAAAACCAGATTCTACCTGGTTTTTGCCAAAATCCAAGTAAAAATATTTGAAATGTGAATTTTGGATACACCCGGTATCATTTATAATTAATTTTCGATACACCCTGTTACAATGATTATAAAAGTAAAGCGTCGAAAAAATATTTTTTTAATTTTTTGAGAATATTTCTGGTTTAGTTTGAAATTGTGTGTTGTTATTCTTTTTAAATCTATTAATAATTTTTTTACATTAATTTAACATTAAAAAAAGAAATAAAATCATAAAAGCGTAAAAAGGTGTTGTGAGAAAGAAAAAACTAAATAACCAGTGTAAATGACTTGGCTTTTGCAATTTAATCAGTGTAAATTAATTACAAGGGTGTTGATAAACATTTTAAATATCAAAGAAAAAATACAAAAATAGAAAATTATCACAGTTTGCTTTGCCATCTTTGAAAATACTATTCTGTTTTTTTAACAGATCTGGAAGTGTACATATAACCAAATTCTTAATTATTTTTTTACATGTTTTTAAATGGTGTTCTCTCCGGTTTGGATAAAATTTGAATATGTGCCAGATTGGACAGAAAAAATAAAAAAATTTGACAAAATATGATGTCAGTTATTACATTTTTTTATTTTTATGAGTTTTAAAAGAGTTATTGAAATAATTTTTTGGTTATTTTTTAAATAAAATTATTAAAAATACAACAAATGTACGTATATTATGTTACATACATTTTTTCCATTAATTTTTAAATTTTATTTGATTAAGCGGTTAAGAAAAAAACTCGAATAATTATGTACACGATTGATCGATTAAAATAAAAGGTCTATTTATTGAACACCCTAGTTAAGAGACATCTAATTGTGGCCATCGATATAAGTCAAAAATGTTAAATTTTCTCTGGCAATATCAGCTGGCGTCTAATAAGTGTTAAGGTGGCCAAGGCTCACAATATAAGTAGTTACCCTCGTATTATGTAATAATGCCTTTGTAATATTTTGATATTTACTTTAAATTTCTTAATACTTTTATCCCTCCATTTCATAAACTATGACTCAGTTTAAGTTGACCAAGTTTCATCGAAATCGAATAACAAATTGCACAGTAAATAACAAATTTTCCAACATGAAAAGTGTATTTACCTTTTCATTATTG